>OY728166.1:839487566-840848546 GCA_963277665.1 Viscum album | reverse complement strand
TGTTTAGAGATCTTTGTGCTAAGAAGTTTTCCAAGTCTTTCTTGCAAAAAATGTTGACAGATTCCCCATTAATTTTTTGTGAGTTGGAGAAAATATTTCCTCCATCATTTTTCACATGCATGCTGCATCTGACTGTCCATATTCCCAATGAAATAATTCTCGGAGGACCTGTTTCTTTTCGTTGGATGTATCCAACTGAAAGAAATATGTTCACATTAAATTCTTATGTCCGAAACAGAAATCATCCCGAAGGTTCTATCGTGAACGGTTACTTGGCTCAAGAATGTATGGATTTCTGCTCGATGTATTTTTCTGATCTTACTACAAGATTAAACAGACCAATGAGAAATGAAGAAGAACAGTATGAGAAAATTGAACCCAGTTTTCCATCACTTCCTCAAACAAGAGGAATTCCTGGATCATATACATTGAAGACATCAAGCCATGAAGAGCAGAAGATGGCACATCGCACAGTTTTTTTCAACTGTGATTTGTTCGATGACTATATTAGGTAACTAAATTGATTATGTATATCTTACATATATATCTGTTAAACTATTCATATTTTTTATCTATAGGGAACATAAAACAATGATAAATAGGAAGCATCGTTCTTTATCTTTGAGAAGGAGAGAGACTTTGCATATCAAAGAGTTTTCTGCTTGGTTAAAATTGAAGGTATAAAAAAATTAATGTTTAAAATAATTATATCAATATTTAATTAAGTTTAATAGTCATTTATATTGTAGGTATTGAGTTTTTCTGCTGACTCTGTCTCTGAGGAAATAAGAGCTTTGGCTTTTGGTCCTAATACCGTGGTTCTTGACTGTAAATCAATTGTTATCAATGGGTACAAATTTATTGTCACTGAATGAGAAAAGAACATGAGAACACAACATGATGGTGTTATAGTTACTGCCACAACAGATTTTTATGCCAGTGCATCAGATAGTGGACTGCGATTTGAAAATGTGGGTTATTATGGAGTTGTTGAGAAAATAATAATATTGGATTATTACTCTCATGGATGAGTCACAATGATGAAATGTCATTGGTTTGATTCGATGATGAGACATGGCACATTTATTTATTATTGTGGATTTCGAGTAATTAATATGACTCGCACTCTTGCTACCAAAGAACCATATGTGTTGGCATCAATGGCTAAGAAAGTTTTTTATGTCAAAGACCAACTTCGACCTGAATTTGGTGTCATAGTTGAAGTAATTCCAAGACATATTTTTGATGATGGTGATGATGGAATTGACACTGTCCCTAGTGCCATTGGAACCAATCCATTTATTTCTTTTGATGACTCAAATAGCTCAATTGTCAGAGTTGATTGTGAACCTGAAGTTATGGTTGAAAATATATAGAATCATTCATCCATGTTATCAATTCTTTTGGTTTACCTCAAGTTGGATTGTTAAGGTTGGTAATATTCAAATTGATTTAGTATTGATCACAAATATGTTTTAGCTGACTTGATCGTTATGTGAATTTTCAATGTTTATTGGTTGCAGTTTTATTTGAATTGCATTTTCTAATTTGGAATTGAACTGTATTCAAACATAGTCAAACAATATTTCTAACTTGGTGAACATTACAACTTGTATGATTTATTAAATCCATTAAATCTCTTCTAAAACAATTAATAGCTGACTTGAACGTTATGTGAATTTTCAATGTTTATTGGTTGTAGTTTTATTTGAATTTCATTTTCTAATTTGGAATTGAACTGTATTCAAACATAGCCAAACAATATTTCTAACTTGGTGAACATTAAAACTTGTATGATTTATTAAATTCATTCAAGCTCTTATAAAACAATTGATAGCTGACTTGACCATTATGTGAATTTTCAATGTTTATTGGTTGCAGTTTTATTTGAATTGCATTTTCTAATTTGGAATTGAACTGTATTCAAACATAGTCAAACAATATTTCTAACTTGGTAAACATTACAACTTGTATGATTTATTAAATCCATTCAATATCTTCTAAAAAAATTGATAGCCGACTTGACTATTATGTGAATTTTCAATGTTTATTGGTTGCAGTTTTATTTGAATTGCATTTTCTAATTTGGAATTGAACTATATTCAAACATAGTCAAACAATATTTCTAACTTGGTGAACATTACAACTTGTATGATTTATTAAATTCATTCAAGCTCTTATAAAACAATTGATAGCTAAATTACCAATGAATCCCCCTATTCCCTCATATATTTAGTTTTTTGGGTTACACATTAGTTTTCTTTTTCTAATTAATTACATATTTGTTTTCAAAAGTAGTAAATGAAGCCAATTGAAGAGAGATGAAGGAAAAAAATGATGGAGAACAATCGTCGAATGATGGAGTTGGGAATTCCATCATTAGTGCTTGTAGTGAGTACTTTATTTCAAATTGATATATTTAAAGAATATATAATGTCATGTGATTAATTTTTTTGTAAACATTTTTGTAGGATCCACCTATACGTCGACAGTTATTCGATGAGGAGCCTAGTACTGGTCCTAGTACTCAGGCTGGTGGTATGAGGAGGGTTCGTACCAGAGGTGGACGAGCAGCTGCGCGTACCCGACTAGACCCTGCCCCTCCCACTGACATGTCATCATTCCCACATTCTGATCCCAATGTGTCATTAGAGACACACGGGATATTTAGGCCTCCCGTGTTTTTTCTACCTTCTGTATCTTTTGGCCCATCATTTTCACATCCCATGATGATTCCCACTCCCCAGTTAGCATCCGGTCAGACAGTTGTCCCATCTTCTTTTCCTTCTACTTTTGTCTCTCCGAGCTTCTATATTCCATCGTCTTCGACTCCTGTTCCACCACAGGGTGTTCCATCAGTTTCTGTGGATCCAGCGGCGCTCAGTGATCAGACCGACATAGTTATATTTATCGAAACCTAACAAATTTTTATAGCAATATTTATTTTCATTATAACATGTTTTGATAAAATATTTGTTTTTCTTTCATGACAGATAAATCTACTGACAGGAGGCGTGGGAGGGGGCATACACGCATGCGTTCGGTGTGGAACTGCTGCACACAGGTTATGGTGGATTATAATAAAGACAACCAAATGGTTGAGAAAACAGGGCAGCAATGTCAGAGTTTTTTGGCGACGCTTGCCAGATACTCCGACATCATTCCCGTCAGCCCGCTATCGTGGAGACATTTTCCACATGAGGTCAAGGATAGATCTTGGGCAGAGATATGGGTAAAAAATCTGTTCTATTTAATGCCATGAATTATTTTTGTATTTATATGAATTAATATTTTAATTTTAGCTTTGATTTAATTTTCCCGATGGTGAGGGTGCACGACCGGAACATCTAAAGGATTTAGGCGAGATTTGGAGAGCCTATAAGCATGAGTTGTATATTGGATGAGTTGCTAGAGTTGGCACTGAGTTAGAGGCGGTACCATTGGTGGATGATTGTTCTATAGAGCAGTATCGTCATATGATTACTCATTGGATGAGTACCCAGTTTAAGGTATTAATAACATTTGAGGTATTAAAATAATAACTTTCATGTTTTTCATTAATACTATCTGTTGCATTTTAGAATTTTATTTAGGAATCATATGGAAAAAATAAAAAAAACATTGATGCAAAAAATACCTCCACACACTGGGACGCACTACGATGCCTGATCTTGAGAGGAAGCAGGTATGACAATTGTTTATAAGTTTTCTTTATGACTTACACTTTCTTTTGTTTCCTAAATTATTTAATAGTTTGATAAAGTTTTCATATAACTTTAGTTTTCAATGTCATTGTAGAGGAAAATACAAAATATTGAAGGACGTGTGCCTCGAGCAAAACTGTTTTGCTTGAGTAGACGGAAAAAGGATGGAAGTGCCATCAATGAAGCGACTCAGCAGCAGATTGTAAGTTTTAATCTGTTGAATTTATATTTTAATATATATTTTTTAACTTAATGATATATTTATATTTGTAACAGGCTGCTTTAGAGGCCCTCGATGCCCAAGAACCAGACAATTTTGGGCCAACAGATCACTTACATTAGGTGTTGGGAGAGGAGCATTCTGGCAGAGTATGCTGCCGACCTAGGATAGCCCCGACGAGGTATTGGCCCTCCTCAGGTACGAGCTGTAGTGCCATCGAGCTGCAGAAAGTTAGGGAATAGGCAGAACAGGCTGAGAAAAGGGCCACAGAGATGGCAGAACAGTCTGCTAGGGAAAACAGTGCGTTTATGAAATTTATTGAAGTTCTACGTCCTGCACTTCTAGTAGAGGCCAACCCATCTTTTGATGAGTATATGTCATCGATACGTTCTATATATGGTGCACCAGGTGGGATTTCTAGTGGTGGTCAGGACGATGTCCAGCTTGACGATGATGATGGCGATGAGTCTGATGCGGAAGAGGAGGGAGAGTAGGAGGGCGAGGAGGGTGGCGAGGGTGAGGAGGAGGGTGAGGGCGAGGAGGGGGGAGAGGGCGAGGAGGGTGAGGACGATGATGGGGATGAGGACAAGGGTGACGATGATGATGGTGATGATGGTGATGGTGATGTGGGACAAGTTGATCCATTACATTTTTGACTGATATTACTGAGATTTGATATTTAATCTATTCTAGTTGTTGGTTTTATCTAGACTCATAGTATAGTATTGGAGTTGAGTTATTTTTATATATTATCTGTTTTTATGGATGTTGTTGTCTTTTAGTGGTTGTGTGTTTGGGAACCCCCCTCCTTCCTGGACCCTGGACAACCCCCCCACCCTCCTCCCGGGACCCCAGACAGCTCCGCCAGACAGCCCCCAGACAGCCCCCGGACAGCCCCCCCCCCCCCACACCCTCTTCCTTAGACTCCGGACAACCCCCCAAACACCCCCTGGACAGCCCCCAGACAGCCCCCCGGACAGCCCCCCACCCTCCTCCCTGGACCCTGGACAGCCCCCCGGACAACCCCCCACCCTCTTCCTTGGACCCCGGACAACCCCCCGAACACCCCCAGACAGCCCCCGGACAGCCCCCCGAACAGCACCCCCCCCCCCCACCCTCCTCCCTGGACCCCGGACAGCCCCCCAGACAGCCCCCCGGACAGCCCCCCACCCTCTTCCTTGGACCCCGGACAACCCCCCGAATATCCCCCAGACAGCCCCTGGACAGCCCCCCGAACAGCCCCCCAGACAGCCCCCCCACCCTCCTCCCTGGACCCCAGACAGCCCCCCGGACATCCCCCCGGACAGCCCCCCCCCCCTCCTCCTTGGACCCCGGAAAACCCCCCGAACACCCCCCGGACAGCCCCCCGCACAGCCCCCCCACCCTCCTCCCTGGACCCCGGACTGCCCCCCAGACAGCCCCCCCACCCTCTTCCTTAGACCCCGGACAACCCCCCGCACAGCCCCCCACCCTCCTCCTTGGTCCCCGGACAGCCCCCCGGACACCCACCGGACAGCCCCCTAGACAGCCCCGCCGGACAGCCCCCCCACCCTTCTGGATTTCATTTAATACTAGAAAATCTATAATATATATTTTATTTATTTTCATCATGATAATCAATGTAAATCACATTTACACATCTAATCAATATCATAGATTCTTAGTATGTTATAAAAGAGATGTATTCATTGGGCATGACATTGTTAGCTCCGAAATGTTTCATAGCATTATAAACTAAAATCTAATCCATACTAAGAATGATATAAAAATATTTTATGTATCCACAATATTTTAAGTAAATACCATTCCACTAATAGACACATGAAGATTCTCATAAAATGGACAACATTTTAAGTACATACGGAAAACCGACCAAATGCATTTGGTTTCCATTGAAACTTTAGGAGAACGATCCATGGGTCATATGTGACGTGTATGACTCAACCCCGCCTCAATCCGAGGCGCGGTGTGGCCGCCACTACTCAAAGTGTCTGCCTTTTGTTTCAAAAGGACGTCATTTTAATTGAAAAACTTCAACTGGCATACGGAAAACCTAAATAATGCATTCTGATTGTGTCAATACTTTAGCACAACGATCCATGGGTCATATGTGACGTGTACGAGTCAACCCCGCCTCAATCCGGGGGGCGGTGTGGCCGCCACCACTCAATGTGTCTGTCTTTTGTTTCAAAAGGACGTCATTTTAAGTGAAAAATATCAACTGACATACGGAAAACCAACCAAATGCATTTGGATTGTGTCGATACTTTAGCACAACGATCCATGGGTCATATGTGACATGTACGAGTCAACCCCGCCTTAATCTGAGGCACGGTGTGGCCGGAATCACTCTAAGTGGCTCTCTTTTGCTTAAAATGGACAACATTTTAAGTACATACGGAAAACCGACCAAACGCATTCGGTTTCCATTGAAACTTTAGGAGAACGATGCATGAGTCATATGTGAAGTTTACAAATCAACCCTGCCTCAATTTGAGACGCGGTGTGGCCGGCACCACTCAAAGTGTCTGCCTTTTGTTTCAAAAGGACGTCGTTTTAATTGAAAAACATCAACTGGCATACGGAAAAGTGACCAAACACATTCGGATTGTGTCGATACATTATCACAACAATCCATGGGTCATATATGACATGTACGAGTCAACCCCACCTCAATCTGAGACGCGGTGTGGCCGCCACCACTCAAAGTGTCTATCTTTTGTTTCAAAAGGACGTCATTTGAAGTGAAAAACATCAACTGGCATATGGAAAACCAACCAAACGCATTTGGATTGTGTCGATACTTTATCACAACAATCCATGGGTTATATTTGACGTGTACGAGTCAACCCTACCTTAATCTGAGGCACGGTGTGTCCGGAATTACTCTAAGTGGCTCTCTTCTGCTTAAAATGGACAAGAATTTAGGTACATACGGAAAACCGCCCAAACGCATTCGGTTTCCATTGAAAATTTAGGAAAAAGATTCATGGTTCATATGTGACATGTACAAATCAACCCCGCCACAATCTGAGATGCGGTGTGGCTGCCACCACCCAAAGTGTCTGCCTTTTGTTTCAAAAGGACGTCATTTTAATTGAAAAACATCAACTGGCATACAAAAAACCGACCAAACGCATTCGGATTGTGTCAATAAATTATCACAATGATCCATGGATCATATGTGATGTGTACGAGTCAACCCCATCTCAATCCGAGGCGCGGTGTGGCTTCCACCACTCAAAGTGTTTGTCTTTTGTTTCAAAAGGACGTCATTTGAAGTGAAAAACATCAACTGGCATACGGAAAACTGACCAAACGCATTCGGATTGTGTCGATACTTTATCACAAAAATACATGGGTCATATGTGACGTGTATGAGTCAACACCTCCTTAATCTAAGGCACGATGTGGCCGGAATCACTCTAAGTGGCTCTCTTTTGCTTAAAATGGACATCATTTTAAGTACATACAGAAAACTGACCAAACGCATTCGGATTGTGTCGATACATTAGCACAACGATCCATGGGTCATATGTGATGTGTACGAGTCAATCTCGCCTCAATCCAAGGCACGGTGTGGCTTCCACCACTCAAAGTGTCTATATTTTGTTTCAAAAGGACGTCATTTTAATTGAAAAACATCAACTGGCATACGGAAAACTGACAAACGCATTTGGATTGTATCGATACTTTAGCAAAATGATCCATGGGTCATATGTGATGTGTACGAGTCAACCCCACCTCAATCAGAGGTGCGGTGTGGCCACCACCACTCAAAGTGTCTGTCTTTTGTTTCAAAAAAACGTCATTTTAATTGAAAAACATCAACTGGCATACGGAAAACCGACAAACACATTCGGATTGTGTTGATAATTTATCACAACGATCCATGGGTCATATGTGACATGTACGAATCAACCCCGCCTCAATCCGAGGCGCGGTGTGGCCGGCACCACTCAAAGTGTCTGTCTTTTGTTTCAAAAGGATGTCATTTTAAGTGAAAAATATCAACTGGCATACGGAAAAGTGACCAAACGCATTCGGATTGTGTTGATACTTTAGCACAACGATCCATGGGTCATATGTGACGTGTATGAGTCAACCTTGCCTTAATATGAGGCACGGTATGGCCGGAATCACTCTAAGTGTCTCTCTTTTGTTTAAAATGGACAACATTTTAAGTACATACAGAAAACCGAAAAAACGCATTTGGTTTCCATTGAAACTTTAGGAGAACGATCCATGGGTCATATGTGACGTGTACGAGTCAACCCCGACTCAATCCGAGGCACGGTGTGGCCGGAACCACTCAAAGTGTCTGCCTTTTGTTTCAAAAGGACGTCATTTTAATTGAAAAACATCAACTGGCATACGGAAAACCGACCAAACGCATTCAGATTGTGTCGATACTTTAGCACAACGATCCATGGGTCATATGTGACATGTATGAGTCAACCCCGCCTAAATCCGAGGATCGGTGTGGCTGGAACCACTCAAAGTGTCTGCCTTTTGTTTCAAAAGGACGTCATTTTAATTGAAAAAACATCAACTGGCATACGGAAAAGAGACCAAACGCATTCGGATTGTGTCGATACATTAGCACAACGATACATGGGTCATATGTGACGTGTAGGAGTCAACCCCTCCTCAATATGAGGTGCGGTGTAGCCGCCACTACTCAAAGTGTCTGTCTTTTGTTTCAAAAGGACGTCATTTGAAGTGAAAAACATCAAATGGCATACGGAAAACCAATCAAACGCATTCGTATTGTGTCGATACTTTAGCAAAACGATCCATGGGTCATATGTGACGTTTAAGAGTCAACCTCGCCTTAATATGAGGCACGGTGTGGCCAGAATCACTCTAAGTGGCTCTCTTTTGCTTAAAATGGACAACAATTTAAGTACATACGGAAAACCGACCAAACGCATTCGGTTTCCATTGAAACTTTAGGATAACGATCCATGGGTCATATGTGACATGTATGAGTCAACTCCGCCTCAATCCGAGGTGCGGTGTGGCCGACACCACTCAAAGTGTATGCCTTTTGTTTCAAAAGGATGTCATTTTAATTGAAAAACATCAATTGGCATACGGAAAACCGACCAAACACATTCGGATTGTGTCGATAAATTAGCACAACGATCCATGGGTCATATGTGATGTGTACGAGTCAACCCCGCCTCAATATGAGGCGCGGTGTGGCCGCCACCACTCAAAGTGTCTGCCTTTTGTTTCAAAAGGACGTCATTTTAATTGAAAAACATCAACTGGCATACGGAAAACTGACAAACGCATTCGGATTGTGTCGATACTTTAGAACAACTATCCATGGGTCATATGTGACGTGTAAGAGTAAACCCCACATCAATCCTAGGCGTGGTGTGGCCAGAACCACTCAAAGTGTTTGTCTTTTGTTTCAAAAGGACGTCATTTTAAGTGAAAAATATCAACTGGCATACGGAAAAGTGACCAAACGCATTCGGATTGTGTCGATACTTTAGAACAATGATACATGGGTCATATGTGACGTGTATGAGTCAACCCTACCTTAATCTGAGGCATGGTGTGGCCGGAATCACTCTAAGTGGCTCTCTTTTGTTTAAAATGGACAACATTTTAAGTACATACGGAAAACCGACCAAACGCATTCGGTTTCTATTGAAACTTTAGGAGAACGATACATGGGTCATATGTGACATGTACAAGTCAAATATGTCTCAATCTGAGGCGTGGTGTGGTCGTCACCACTCAAAGTTTCTACCTTTTGTTTCAAAAGGACGTCATTTTAATTGAAAAACATCAACTGGCATACGGAAAACCGACCAAACGCATTCGGATTGTGTCGATACTTTAGAAAAACGATCCATGGGTCATATGTGACGTGTACGAGTCAACCCCGCCTCAATCCGAGGCGCGGTGTGGCCGCCACCACTCAAAGTGTCTGCCTTTTTTTTCAAAAGGACGTCATTTTAATTGAAAAATATCAACTGGCATACGGAAAACCGACCAAATGCATTCGGATTGTGTCGATAATTTAGCACAACGATCCATGGGTCATATGTGACATGTACAAGTCAACCCCTCCTCAATCTGAGGCGCAGTGTGGCCACCGCCACTCAAAGTGTCTGTCTTTTGTTTCAAAAGGACGTCATTTGAAGTGAAAACATCAACTGGCATACGGAAAACTGACCAAACGCATTCGGATTGTGTCGATACTTTAGCACAACAATCCATGGGTCATATGTGACGTGTACGAGTCAACCCCGCCTTAATCGGAGGCACGATGTGACCAGAATCACTCTAAGTGTCTCTATTTTGTTTAAAATGGACAACATTTTAAGTACAAATGGAAAACCGACCAAACGCATTCGGTTTCCGTTGAAACTTTAGGATAACGATAAATGAGTCATATGTGACATTTATGAATCAACCCCGCCTCAATCTAAGATGCGGTGTGGCCGGAACCACTCAAAGTGTCTGCCTTTTGTTTCAAAAAGACGTCATTTTAATTGAAAAACATCAACTGGCATATGGAAAACCGACCAAACGCATTCGGATTGTGTCGATACTTTAGCACAACGATCCATGGGTCATATGTGATGTGTACGAGTCAAACCCACCTCAATTCGAGGTGCGGTGTGGCCGGTATCACTCCAAGTGTTTGTATTTTGTTTAAAATGGACATCATTTCAGGTAAAAATATATGGTATACAAAAAACCAATCAAATTATGAATTGACTTCCGGATTCCACATATAATTTTCATCTAAATTTTAAATTGAATTCTAAATGAATTATGTATGTTTATAATTATGTTATGAATTATAATTTAATTATGGATGTGTATAGTTCCAACATTATATGTTAAATGTGTATGAATTTGTTCTCTATATGTAAGTGTTAGTTGGTTATTGCAGGTACAATAATTGTATATGTATGTGTTAGTTTATTGCAGGTACAATAATTGGATTGAAAATGAGATGGAACCCACAAAATGAGACCTGGTGGGAAAATTGGAGAGCTGGTGGGAAAATTGGAGAGCTGCTGGGGAAATTGCAGAGCTGCTGTGCAATTTGCCCCAGCATAGGCTATGCCAACGGTTTGAAACCGTTGGCATAGCATGTAACACTTTTCCCAACGGTTTAGAAACCATTGGGAAAGAGGAGATCTTGGGGTTTTCCAACGTTTTGGCCAAACCGTTGGGATAGGGTAATTTTTCTCCACCCTATCCCAACGGTTCACTGTAAACCGTTGGGAAAATCTTTTCCCAATGGCTTACTTCCCTACGGTTTGAAGAACAGTTGGTATAACATATACCAACGGTTCTACAGCCTTTCCAAACAGTTCTAAACCGTTGGGAAATCCTGCATTTCCAGTAGTGTATCTTATTATGAAGAGGTGTCACTACAAAAAGTCTACCAAAACAAAACCACACTAAGACAACATCTTACATTTATCAATAGTGACAGCAAGATAAATAATAAAAATCAAAGAAACAGGTTATCACATTATACATGAAATCGATGAATCATATTTCTACTACACTATACATGAAATCCCCCATAAAACTAGATTCATTATACAACTAATACCTCTCATAATTGATATAACATAACCCAAAAAAAACATGACCACAATTATTCAACACCTCAAATGGGTTTTCACTATCCACATGGCACACTAGAATGCCTTACTGTACAAATGGAAAGGATTACCACTAGAAGGAACTTCTACCCAAGGCCCCCATCACATTAAGTAATATAAAACCTCACTCTCATGATCAGATATTTCATAAGGGTATTTTGGAAAGGGAATATGATAGGAGAAATAGAAATACAGGAAGAAGCAGACCACACATATATCGTTTAGGAAAAATAAAAATAGATATCAAACAAAAATAGATGCGCAACATTCCACTTATAGATTAGAAGTGTAGAAGTAAAGAATTGCCTGATTGATTGCAGAGAGAGCTTCGAGAGATACCTTGGGGTGAAGAGAGAGCATCGGGAGAGCATTGGCTGAAATCGCGCAGAGGGATTCTGGATGTGCTGCTATTTGGGGGAAACTTTCCCAACGATTTGTTAAAACCGTTGGGAAAGAGTGTATTTACTAACGGTTTTTAAAAACCATTGGTATATATATAGTTTTTCCCAAAAGTTTGAGTAAATAGTTGGGAAATATTGTTCTCATCCCATTATCCCAACGGTTTGAAGAAACCATTGGGAAAAATCAAGTATACCAATGGTTTATTCAAACTGTTGGTATACAAGTGTTGGGAAAACACAATTTTCCAGCAGTGCGATCATGTGTGGGTCAGCATCTAGCGATCCTATGTGGTTTAGTATGTAGCGATCCTATGTGGGTCATCACCTAGTGATCCTATGTGGGTTAGCACCTAGTGATCCTGTGTGGATCAGCAATAGAGCCTCTCGACAGAATAAGATGATCTAGCATTACGACTAATCATCTTTACTTCTACACTTAAGTTATACTTGGTGTGAGATGTGTATTTTACTTTGTGTTATGTGTTCGATATCTTGATTGGTGGTATTACCTCTATGGTATTTCCTTTATGGTGTTCTCCTTTATGGATTACTGAGAGACCTTCAGAGGTCTCGGGGTCCCTATTGAGTATTGTTATACTCACCCATGCACGGGCATCTCCCACACCTGTTGTGTCTTGTGCAAATGACGGATAGTTTGGCTGGGACATTGGGGATCCAGGACTAGACGGTTCTTGGAGGTGGATCAATAGACATGGTGTGTTGTAGTGACATCCGATGGAGAGTTGTACCTACCCTTCAGGTAGGATCCTTGGGGGATGACCTTTAGAGCTTGTACTTCTTTTTCTATACTTTCCTTTCAGTTGAGCTTGTATTATGGCCCCTTTACTTTCAGTTTACACACTTTAATATCAGTGGTGGTACTTTGTGTTGGTTGTATTACTTTTATTTCCTTCGTGGTTAGCTTTGTGTAGTTTTTCCTATCTGTGTATGTACAGGTTTAAAGGCAATGCCTTCCGTTTATGGGATATGCCTTTTCAGTGCTAGTCACCAACCCCTGGCCTATGGAAGGTGGGCTTGGGGTATTCACGGAACGGGCCCCGGGGGATGGTTCGTGACATTTATAGACTTTTAGGTCCATTAATTATCTATAATGAATGTATCCTCCACTTCATGAAGATGCTCTATTGATGTCTCGCTTTCATCCACTGATGAATACCGATTTACCACAAATGTACTAGGAAACTACAAATATTTAGAACAACCCTTACTGATTCTTGCGTGAAAATTTAATGCATTGCACAAAAGATTCCACTTTTTTCATGAAACATCTCTTTCACATAACTTCAATCTTACACACAACTCAAATCTTATGCACAACTTCCTTAGCTTGCGTGCAACACCAAATATTTCCCGCAAACCCATTTGCATGAAATTCTTACGCGATTTAGAGCTCGGATTTTCTATAAGTGTTGAGATTATTCAAATGAGGGGGGTCACCTATTATTTGTAGGCATCACCAACCCCTGCACATAAGATCCAATGCATCGCGTAAGATCCCCTCTATGCACGCAAAACCCAATTTGACGTCTCATTGGGCATGCAAGTTTCTTTCGTGCAACCTCATCTTTCACGCACATTTCCAAATATTTTTTTCACTTCATTCCTTTTCCATTTTCCGACATTATGATCCTAAAACATTCCTTGTGTGCAAGCTTCCAAATCACCTTCAATCTTGCGTGAAACTTCCTTTTCCAAAAACATGTTTTTGCATTTTCTGATTTTGAGGCCCAAAAAATTATCAAACACTAGAATATGATGCCACCGTGTATCTATTCTTTTTTCACCACCTCTAGATCATACATTCCTTTTTCATGGTTCTTTTTCAATGCGGATTGTCAACAATATCTTTAGAAATCGACAATTCACCACAGAATCCTTCTTTGTTAATAAATACTACCAACCCAAAAATGATTTAATGTTAACTTAAGGGATTTTTTCCCAACATTATCAATGTTTCTGATTTTAATGATATTAATAAGATTTTTATTATTCAAACAATATTTATGTGAAATTAAAATAAATCCCAAAACCTAATTTCCCAATGAAAAAATTTAATTAAAGAAATAAATGAAAAATGGTTTTCATAAAATATTACTTGATTTTCTAAAATGATATTCATGGGTTTTGTAAATTGAACATAGAATTTTGAAATTAATTATTTTACTTTATAAATATATTTTTTTTATATAAAAAAGGTTTCAAAAACTTCTAAGCCATATAAAAGTGATGATATTAGCAAAATAGATATTTTTCACTATTCACCGAAAAAAATTATTTTAGAAAAATACCAAAAATATATACTAAGATAATTTTGATATTATAAATTAAAAAATGAATTTTATTTTTTAAAATTTAATTTCTAAAATTTTATATTTTATATTTAAAATAAAATCATAAAATACAATGTGATATTTTTTATAGGTAAATAACTTTTTAAAAATACTAGTTGTTTTTATTCTTAATTTATATAAATTTATAATAAAGCTAGCATTAATCAATCAATATTATATTGTATTATGATAATAATTTATCAATAATATACTTATTTTTTATTTAATAAAAAGTATGAAACATAAAAATATAGATTCTTAAACATAATAATGAATTAAGTAAATTTGTATAAAATAAACTTTATATATATATATATATATTGTGACCAATTTACTCTTGTTCATACCAAATAATTCAATGAATATATTTTAATGTTCTAAACTTATTGTGGTTTTGTTTAGTTCTAGGTTGCATGTGGGTAAACTATTAAACATATTTTATTTAATTAGGGGGAAACATATATTAAAATCTCAATTCTTTACACAGTGTGTTGGAAGACCTATAAAAAAGTCAGTGGTGGGATAATTATAGACTATGACAGGAGTGGAAAGTTTTCCACAAGACTCAAAATGTGTAGAATATGTTGCAACTCCCATGTCGTGTGGATCGATAATCCTAGGTACCCCATATACATCACTATCAGTAGGGATTCCATGTTGGAGTTGGTTACCTAGAATCAATTATCTTTATAATTTTTATTACTATTATATTCAGTCTTTGAATATTAATTAATTTTGTATCCCATCCCGATCATTATTCAGTGTGTAAGTGTATGTAATAATTTCCAAGGATACTTTTCACATCAAAAGTGCATGGTGTTATACCTTGATAATCATTAAGAAGGGAGGTTTGATAATGGACCCTCTAATAGGAATACAACATGTTTCTTATTTCATTGAATATTCTTATCTGCAGAAGTGTGTAATGATCTTTTGACTCTAATATTATTATTAATTTTTTTCATGACTCACATCTTTAGATGTATTTCATAAACCATGATAATGATTTTTCATGATGAAGTTGGATATATCTCCACTAGTGACATTGTATTAATGAATGATGTAAGAGAGGATTTATCACTTTCATTAGAAGTGAATATCTTAGAATCCTTTTGTTGGAAGTGAATATCTCAGGCCCTTTAATGGAGTTTTAATAGCCTAATAAGTCTATGGAAATAGAAATACATATCGGCAAGTTAGTTTCCAGAAATTCAAAGAAATAGAGTTAAACATATAGGTTGGTGAAACAAACTATACAACTTTCTTGATATGAGATATCATGAAAAAGGGATTATATTACAAAGTAATCATTTTTAGGAGGTGGGATGTCATTGTGACATTAACTATTTTCTCTATGGGTGTCTCGGCATGTTGCTAGATGTTAACCTTGAACTTTAGGCAGCTTAGATGAATGCCACTATGAAATGGGCCTAGAGGGTCACACACTAAGTGTACCTAAGGACGTCAATTAAATTATATATTATTTTAATGATTAGATTATAATATTATTCTTATGCATGAGGAATAATATTTAATTAGCTTTATTGGTTGATCACAAGTATTTATTTATTGGTATATAATGAAGATAAATTTATTTATTTAAATAAATAGTTATTATAAAAGAACCAATAAATAATGGGGAGGATGATCGAAATGAATAATGATCTGGTGAGAATTAAATATTAATTTATTCTATAAAAATAGTATTTATTTAGTCCGTGAGTTATGCGCAAGTCAAGTAAGTAATAATAATATTATTATTATTATTTAGACACAGGGTGCGCTTGGTATTAAGAGAATATTAAATTGTATTTTTACATATAATATTCTAACCCTAGATCTATAAATACCTGAATATATAATTCTCTAAAAGGTGAATTATCATTTGAAAAAACAATTTTTGTACACAACATTTAGCCCTCTAATGAATTATCTCAACCCACATATATTCTCAAGAACACTCCAAGTTCTGTGAGCATTGGCAATCCTCCTCCTCCCTCTCCACCTATGAGAGAACCAAGAGAATCTGATGAGACTCATTGGGATTATAAGGAGTTATCAATAAAAAATGATGCAAGGAATAGTTACATTTATACTAGAATCTGAATAACCTTACGACAATGTTCATAGTTTCTTGGTACATGTGTGGATCACTATTGGAGGGAATCTACCCTTTATTCCTCAATCCCAATAAAGTCTTGATAAGAAGGTTCAACCACATTCATCAATGAAGAAAGAATTAAAAGGTGAGTTAATTCTTAACCAATCTAAATTAATTATAAATTACATGTGAGAGCATGTCTTCATGGATTCTGGAAACACATTTCTATCTAGTTTTGAGGAGAAATCCATAGAAGTTGATGAAAAAATCCTATTGAACACCACCCAACATGTTTCCATTGCACCTTGAACCTATAAATGGTATCAAATGGGTTGAATTTATAATTTATAATTATTTACTTTTGTTTATCATTGCATACATTTATTTTCAGATTCATTTCTATTTTATTCATTTTTTAGTCTAATTATTATTTATTTTAATCATTTTCAATCATATAAACAAGAATGGGTTAAATATTGATAAGTAATTATTTGAAATAATCCATCAGGAGGTGCTATATTTTTGTTCGATTGACCTTGATTACACATCATTTAATCAAATTCATGTAATTTGGATGGGTTGCAGGGTAAACGGCTTGATGTACAGAATCAACACACAATGTATTTATTACATATGGGACTGAAAGCTAAGCAGTGTGGTAGTTAATGAACATGATGTGGTGTTCATGTAATTAATACATACATGGTGTATTTAATACTTATAATCTAGTGGTTGTGTAATTAACACACATGCGGTGTGTTTAATATAAATTATATAGTGGTCATTTAATTAATTCACATGTGGTGTAACACATGCGGTGCGTAATTAATTTTCATGTGATGTAAAAATTAATTAACATGTGGTATATTTAATTAATTCATATTATAATTAATTAATTCTCACATTATGTAAATAATTTACATTTCATGTAATTAATTAAAACATGGTGTATTTAATTCACACACATTGTAATCAATTAATTCTCATATTGTGTAATTAATTTTCATGTGGTGTAATTAATTCACACACAGTATATTATTAATACACATGTTTTTTGTTTATCAAATGTAGTGAAATTAATTAATTTACTTAGAAATATAATTAATTGAAACATTAAAACAGTCTACACACAGTGTGGAAATGGTTTAAAGAATGTTAAATGACCAATTAATTCCATGTTAAAGTAAGAACTACATTTTGTGTTTCCTCAAAGTTCACATCATATACTTATTAAAAGTAGGTGGACTTCCATAATATTTCATATAGACTTTTAAGATAAATAATTAATTATTTAATTGGATTAATTAAATTAATTTGATTGTGTTTTATCTTAATAAAAGAATGGATTTGAATGAATGTTATCTAATGTGAAAATTTATGTTTATTACATGTGTGGATGATCATGATCTTAGACCAACCTATGTATGGATGGTTTAATTTAATTTAATTTAACTGTATGGGTTTATGATTATTAATTATTAATTAAAATGGAATCCTGCATGTCGTCCCCTTCCCTATTATGTAAGGTTATGTGTGTTTGTGGTTTCTTTTATGAAAACCCCTTAACCCATCCTTAGGTTACCCTCACCTGTGTGTGAGTAATAACACATGTAATAGATGGACCTCCCAGGTGATTGGATGTGTTTTAAGGTCGAGCAGAGGTGAAACCATACTAGGAGATGCATAGGTTTACAGGTGGAATGTTGTAACTCAAACCAGGATTGGTTCAAGGAGTTTTCCCCTATAGTCAAAGTTGGTTTTTCATTTACTAGATAAACCAACTATTATATAAAGATCATGATCATGCCACTTTATTTATTTATTTCAATTATTTTTATAGTTAATTATTTAATTTAATGTATGGACATCACATTAAATAAATTAATTAACAAGCATGTAATATGGAATTAAATAAACTAAATTATGCATAATTTTTTATCTATACATGGTTAATCACTTAAATAAAATCAGATTAAAATTAAAAAGGCTGTGTTTTGATAAAATGGGATAATATTTACACATAAGAAAATAAAATCTCTCAATTAAAATAATAGGTTGGTATAGCCTTACATTACTTATTTTAGAATAGAATCAATAGTTTCAAAGTTCTTGGTCAACCCTCATTGGGATTATTTAAACTAACATGGAGTTCTAAAGAAAGTTTTTGATTGACTTAAACACATTTATATCAGTTTGAATAGACCTCTATGGGATTTTTATAAATATGGAGGCAAATGTTGAGGAAATCCAAGTCCAAGATTTTGGGATTGGGGTGTCCACTCAATATAACAAGGAGTTACAAGTCAGTAGTTGGTAAATAATTTTCTACCAAAATACTTTCAAGTAGCTTGACCAAACCTCATTGTGGTTATGAGAAAGGAAATATGGATCTTTGGCACTAGATTATCTATGATACGGGATAATCTAAGTTTGTTGGTGAGGGATATTAGGATGTGATAAAATAGTGGGAGATAAAGAAATTAATTTATTCATCACCTTTTATGATCAAGGAAAGTGTTAAATATCTAATTTATTCATTGTATAAAAAGAAAACTGATATTTTTTCACATTATCAACATGATCTATACTAGATAAGGATAAACTTCTCACTAATGTGAATTTACATGAATGGTACATTTTCTTGTTCATTATTCTATGCCAATAATAGAAATTATACATGCTAGAATCCATGTTTCCTAATGCTATTTCCAAAGAGGCTAGTGAGGAGGAATATGATCTCTATGAAAAACACTTAGATGAAGTGCTAGTTTCCCAATGGTTGATGTTATTTTCCATGTACAGTAAGCTCCAATAGCTGCATGAGGAAATGGATCCATATATCATGTTGCCTCGTCTCCATTGAGGGAATGATAGAGAAGAGAAATATGATATCTCTAAGGAATTATTCATATTCAATCTTGGAGATTCGGTGCCAACTAGGACCCATGTGGTCTGGATGATTAAATCCATAGAGCACTTTTACATACTAAGATTTATGCTACCAGATTAGTTTTAAAAAGGCCTTATATTATCAATTCTACCTCAGAGTTTCTCCAGTTTTATTGAAAATTATAATATTATGAAATAATGAGAAGCCTCCCCTGGAAGTCATAACTCTAATTCACCAAGTAGATAAAGATATGAGGCATGAAAAACATATGATCCTCATAGTGAATAAAAATAATTGAAAGACAAAGGTCCATAATATTCACTCCAAGATGAAATCTCCAGAGCATCTCTATTTTAAGAGGAAGAAATTTCATTGAAACAAAGGAAGAAAATGTTATTTTCTTTTCATGTGGTAATAAAGGACATTGGAAGTAGAATTATAATGAATTTAAGAAGAATCAAATCATTTCATATAATTTAGTTATATTCATCATTGTATATGTTTTAAGACTTGGTATTAAATACAATCATATGTTCATACATATGTATTAAATATATGAACCAAGGAAGTATTATAGGAAGTAATATGAATTGTCCTAGAAGTTAATAAATTATTTTTCTTACATCAACAATGAAAAGTTAAAAACTCCATAATTCCAAGAATGGATTGATTTGAGTTTTTATTTAGTGTTACAAAACATTTATCTTAGTGTTTATTTAGACATAAGGATATATAATTTCATTTGTGAAATGAACGTTGTTTTGGTACTTCATACTTAATTGTTTTTTGATAAACTCTTTAATCACATATATCCATGGTGGTGAGTGATGAATTTGAAATATAAGACTCTTACCCAATCATGGAAAGATAATTATTTATCTATTATAGTTGAATAATATACCTATAATAATGTTTATTCTCTAACATGCTAAAACACTTGGTATAATGAAAAACTTATTTAATGGAAAAATAAATATTTAAAGTTAAGGGTATGTTATAAAAGCTTCTAGAATGAGTTTAGGAATCTATGGAACTATTCTAAGGAGAAGTTAGAGGTGAATTTCTTTACTGCAAGAGACTCCTTTTGGGGTTCTTGATGAAAATGGATATACTTGGTAAAAGATATTGGATCTAAGGTTTACCTAAAAAATGATAAAAGATACAACATTTTCTTGAGTGACTCGTTAGAGTATATCGTTAACCATATTTTTCATTAATCGTTTAAAATGTTGAGTGATCGCAACTTACATTTACTTATACTTAATGGTGATGTAAGGTTGATTAATGAAGAGTCTTATATATATTAAATATCTTCCCTAACTTCTTCAAGTCATGAGTTTGAAAATATTAACTAACCATGGTTCATCCAAATTTATTAATTGATATCATATAAAGAATCAATATGATGTGAATCCATTAAGATCATGACCTAAAGGTGTTGATGATAATAATTTTTTAAGTTGGACTTAACTTCAAATGTGAATCAAAGTATACACAATGTGCATATAGACTAATTATCATATATCCACTTAGTATATTAACATTATTAATATATAAAGGTATTAATCATACAAACTATATTTCAATAAGGGAAAACATCCCTTTTGAGATAGTGGGGGCAAGCTAGATTTATGGGAAGACTAGGCTTCGGATGCACATAGGTTGGCATGAGAACAATATACTCCACAAGATTAAATTGGAATAATTGTTCAATAACACATATTGTTTATAAAAGATAAAACACTATTATGGATTTATATTCACCAAGTATGGTGATATATTATTCTTGGATAATAATGATTCCTGCAAGAAGCAATGAGTTATAATAATCTATGATTAGCAAGTTTATATGAATTCTAAAATGGATTCCATGTACCAAGATACACTTCTATATTTTATGTTTGATGTAAATCCATTATTGGTATTCAATAAGAAACTATACATGGATGGTACAAGTTAGTTCTAATGAGGCTCAATCAGTTGGACCAAGTCATCATGCCTAAATTCCATTTAAATTCTACTTGTCATAGATTCATGGTCATTTTATTCGGAATTTATTTTCAAGTCCATTTTCCCTTGGAGGAAACCTTATGGATGATGTTTATATGACCTGAACAAAATGATAGGTTACTTCAAAGGATTATAATAAGTAATTCATGTTACCAAGATCTATTTATAGGTCATAATAAGAATAATAATCATAGTGTATTTGAGTGGAATAAATGTTTTCTAGGTGTAAAAAGGTTAGTGGAAGAACTATTGTTTTCAAGATATATATATATATTTTATAGCATATTGAAAAAATATGATTAGTCTTAAGGTTAATTAAGACTAAGGTCAATTTCTCCAATAATGAATTAAGTAGAAGAACAAGTTCTAGGTAACATGATATATTAGTATAGATCCAAGGGGTTTCTTAATCCAATTAATATACATAGGTTTTCATTGTATTGGGAATATATGATGAAACAATTCACTATAATTATTTTTAGTGTCACATATTATTTTGTGATGTATAGACTACTTATTCCTAAGAGTACTTTGTAAATATATTTCACATACTATGGAGTGCACTTAGCTTTGATATTTCTTATGCACAAAGCAGAGTAGGGGAATATCAAAGGAGACTAGGTGAACTGCATAGTTTGGTGGTCAAAACTATTTTATGGTGTCTGAGAAAGAAAAACTAGATGACTTCTTGGTATATGCGAAAATTGGAATACTATTTTTGAGGGGATATAAAACTATTCTTATTTTAGATCAGTATCGCAATAAGGATAAGGTATTATGAAAGTGAAGAATTCATAGCCAATAATGGTTAGATATACCTACACCAAGTACATTATGGCTTCTGATATAGCTTAAGAATTAGTATAAATGACCTGTTCCAATCTTGGTTCATACCATAAGTTGTATTTTTTCATAACAGTAAATCTTTGGTTGGGGTCTTAATCAAGATTTCAGGATTTGATAAGGGAAGGGATTTCATCTCGTAAGAGATTTTCTCAGAGGGATGAGGTCGTGGTAAGCAAACTGACCCTAGTAAATTGTGGCAGTTCTAATAAGTACCATGTAAAACTTGGTGGTGCCAACACCTGAAGCCTTTACTCATTAGAAGCATGTTTATCATGTGAATCAAATATGAGGGTTAACAGTTAGCTCTAGTGTTAGTGGGAGTCTGTTGGAGTTGGTACCCTAGAACAAACTGTCTTTGTACTTTTGATTTCCATTATATTTAGGATTTTAATATTAATTAATTTCTTATCACATGTTGATTATTATTCTATGTGATAGTGTATGTGATAAGTTTCTAAGATACTTTTTGTGTTGAAGGTATATGGTAGTCACCCACTATGATGATATACTTCATGTTCTATGATAGTATACCTTAAACCTATGTTCTATGTCATGATGTCATCATCTAAAAGGACATAGGTTATCGGGAGTAGGTGGCTCATAATACATTGAGACACTGTCTCATGGTGTTCTCCCTTGATAATCTCCAATAAGGGAGTTTATGATAATGGAGATTCTAATAGGAATTCCACATGTTTCATGTGTCATTGAATATTCCTATATACAGACATGTGTAATGATCATTTAACTCTAATATTATTATTAATGTTTTCTCATGAATCACATACTTGGATATATTCATGGTGAATTTTTATATGTTGGGTGCATCATGAGTGACATTACATTAATGAATAATGTGAGAGAGGATTTGTCCCTTCTGTTGGAAGTGAATATTTTAAGCCCTTTGATGGTGTTCAAATAGCCTAATAAATCTATGGTCATGGTAGTACATGTTGGAGGGTTTGTTTTTGGAATGTCAAAGAAAGATATTCAAGTATATAGGTTGATGGAACAAGCTATAAAACCTTCTTAACGTGCGATATCATGACAAATAGATCATATTACATGGTAAGAATTCATAGGAGGCTGAATGTCGTTACAATGTAAACTCTTTTCTCTATGGATATCTTGGTGTGTTTCTAGACACTAGCCTTATAATTTAGGTGTATTGGCCTAATGTCATTGATAAGGGGGCCTGGAATGTCACATGCTAAGTTCATTCAAGAACCTCAGCTAAATTCTATATTATTTTAACCAATATATTTGAACATTATACTCAGGTCAGAGGAATAATATTTAATCAGTTTTATTGGTTGATAAAAATTATTTATTTATCGATGTATAACACAGTGATATTTATTTATTTAAATAAATAGTTTTTTGTAATAGTGGGTCCCCTAGACCCAACTAAACAGTACTTTTCTATTATCATAATAGTGTATATATTTATGCATCCACTATTTAAATAGAAATGTCCATAGATTATTTTTCATATCAAAAGGTTATAGTAGTTCTCAAGCTATAATGAGTTTCTCAAGATACTATGACAATAATTTTAAACTTATGTCCTATGGTCTAGATACATCATACTGACTAGACACAGTAGATGTATAACTATTATGAGTTGGGGTCTCATAAGTATTAATAATTCTTCTCATAAGTTCACAATTAGTGTCATTTAGTAGGTGAGATCATGAGGATAGACCAACTAATAGGAACACCACATGTTTTGGGTGTCATTGGATGTTCTTATCTATGGAAAAGTTAATTAGTCTCTTGACTTGAGATCATTATCAATGTGTGTCATTTGATCACGTACTTTGATGCAAGGAAAAAACCATGACAATGAAATTGTGATGAGGTAGCTTGTGTTGAGTAAATCATTGGTGGTATGGAATTGGTTGAATGATCAAGATAAAATTTATCGCTTTCGAGTTGAGGAAGTAATATCTCAAGCCTGGTTGATTAGGATGGTAATACCTTCATAAATCTATGTCTATGATAGTCAAAGGAAAATCCATCTAGTTAGATCAACAAAAAATAAAGTAAGAAAGGATGATAACATAAGTGTATGTCCTACTTTATGATATATTGTACGACAAATAGATTATATTACACAGTGCATGTTCATAGGATGGTTTTCTTTGTTATGATTAAAGAACCTTTATGATAAATTATTTTTAAAAAGTTTTTGTATTTGTTTAAAATTAACCTTTTGTATAAGAATGTTTTTGTTATCCAGGAATTGTATTCAAATTCATCGTAATGAGTTTTTTGTTGAGAATTCTGAAAGTTCATATCCAAACAAAAAGGCGGAGAAAGTTGTTTTCTATATTAATAAGTTCCGAATGATCATCACCAAATGAAGAGTTATCAAAAACTTTATCATATTCAGGTCCATCAGCATGAAATTCAGATAATCAGATCCAAAAGAATTAGAGGCAGAATTTTTTGTTTCCTGGAATTTTTCTTTTGTCTTATCCAGAGAAAGAAAGAATTTGTTTGGTTGGAAAGAAAGAATTTATTGTTTGAAGAATTCATATTGATGCTGAAGATTTCTAAGAGAAGATTGTGAAGTCAGGAGTTAGAAATTTCTCATACTTTCTAAAACAAAATCAGACAATGATTTGATGATCATAAAGTTCCCACAAATCATGAAAACTTTCATAATAAATGCTTTTGAAGAAATGGTGGAGAGGTTTGAGGAATTTCAATGTTACAGTATGGAGATTCTGTCGTAATGATAATTCAATCATAATGAGTTGAAAAGGATAAATAATTTGGATTCACTAAATATAGAAATCAGATTCACCGTAAAGGAAATAGAATTAGGATTCACTAAATATAGAATTCGGATTCACTGAAAAAGATACAGAATTCAGATTCACTGAAATACAGAAATCAGATTCACTGGAAAGGAAATAGAATTAAGATTCACTGAATATAGAACTTGAATTCAGTGAATACTTAATTTGGATTCACTAAGAAGGATACAGAATTTAGATTCAGTGAGAAGGAAATACAAATCAGAATGACTCTGAGAAGGAAATAGAAATTAGACTAACTCTGAGAAGGAAACAGAAATCAGACTAACTCGGAGAAGGAAATAAAAATCAGACTAACTCTAAGAAGGAAATAGAAATTGGTCTAACTCTAAGAAGGAAACAGATTCATAATAGGATTATTATGAAGAAGACTCAAAAAAGAAAATTTCATAAGTTTAATTAATATTTAAAGAGGTCAAATTTGAAATTCAATTTTTCATAAATCTCAGAGAAATTTAATAAGTTTTGAAGAAGTCAAAGTTAAATTTTAAATGCAAGAGATTTTCAAAGTTTTTAATATTTGAGGAAGTAGGGAGTGTTTTCAAGATTCCTGCTTTTTTTTAGTCTCTTATAAACACTTGCTTAGATCATTCTTTCAAGTGAAACTTTCACGCAATCGGAAAAGGCAGAGTATCGAATAAATCAAGTGAGAGTCATTACCGGACAGAGATCTCATGAGGAGGATCATACAACTTAATGTTTATTTACCATATTAAGAAAAATCATATTGAGAAGATCATATTTAGTTAATCATATTAATTCAATCGGACCGAGGTACATCGTATTGAGTATTTGAGTAGAGTTTGAGTTTTTTAAATTGATAATGGGTTCATTGTATTGAGTTCATCGTATTGAGATAATCGAATTCAAACTCATCGTATTGAGAGAATCATATTCAAACTTATCATATTGATATAATCAGATCCAAACTCATCGTATTGAGAGAATTAGATCTAGACAGACTGTATTGAGAGAATCAGATCCAGACTCATTGGATTGAGAAAATTGGATCCAACCAAATCGGAATAAGGATTCGGACTGAGCAATTGTGGAATAGTTTCAAAAAAGTCTTTATTATTTTGTTTGGCTCAATTATTTTATAAAAAAAACATTATAAACTGGTGGGAGTCAATATAATCTTTCCTATCGATAGATATAAGGTGTCTAACGGGAGTTGGCCTAATTTGTATTCAATTCTTCATAATAATGGATTTCCATAGACCCATGAGAGTGGATATGGAAAGGATTTAGGTTCTCACACTGAGGTTGAACCTTGTAAATCTTATTTCCTTTAGTTTCTTTTCTATTCTTTCATTCCTAAGTATTTACTAAAAGTTTATAAGGAAATAAATCTTAATAGGTTGTATGGGTTAAGTTTCTAAATTTTTTGAAACTTATAAAAAATGAACAACTAATTAACCCCCCCCCCCCACCTTCTTGGTTGTTATTATATCCTTTGGAACTTCAATTAGTATCAAACGAAAGGTTCCATTATTTAATCCTTATCATTGATAATATCAATTCTATCAATATTAGATGAATTCCTACGTTTTATGGAAAAAATTATTATGGATGGAAAAATAGGGTAATTCCTTATCTTCTATCTCTTGGCCTGGAATTTGTTGATGATGCTAATATTGGGTTTCCACCTATTTAGAAAGATGCCCCAATGACCTTTATTAATAAGAGAAATATAGAAGTTGATGGAAAGGTTAGAAATTTTATTCTCGTGTACTCATTGTAAAATTTTTATCAAAAGGTGATGGGTATCAAAACTTTAAAAAGTATGTGAGACAAGCTGGAAAGTGTTTTTTAAGGGAATATAAAAGTTAAGTAAGAAAAAAAAACAAATCTAGCATAGTAAGTATAAAGACATCAGAATGAGATATGAAGAAACAATTGATGAATACTTCACTAGAGTAAATGAAATTGTTTGCAACATCAGAGGATTTAGAGATTTCTTGGAAGATTCTACAATTGTGAAGAAACTTATGTGAAATTTTCTGGATAGGTTTGATTCTAAAATTTATTCTTTAGAAGATAAGGATTATTTATCTCTTGATGAATTTCATTACTTTCTTGTTGCTTATGAAATTATGAAAGCTCCAATGTTTAAAAATAATATTAAAGATGAAAGGGATTTTGAAGCTATGAGAAAGTTGAAAATACAAGATGTTGAAAATATTGATCCTTGTGATTCTGAAGGTAGAGAGGATGATGAATTAAATGAAAAAATCGTGTCTTTTATATCCAAGAACTATCGAATATGAATAGAAAAGTATGGAGGTAAACTTCCTATAAAATATTTTGAGTGTGGTGGAATTGGACACTTTGTTATGAATTTCCCCAAGAAGAAAGTTGGAGAATATTGAGATGATTCTAATGAAAAACCTCGATGGAAGAAGTTGAATAAAAATGATAAAGAAGAAAAGTATTCCAACAGATACAAGAAGAAGTTTACTGGAAACAAAAGAAGTATGTTGAGTAAGAAATTTGAATCTGACTCAATTGACAACAATTCTTCTAAAGATGAAAGTTCAAAAAAAAATTGATACTTCATTGAAAAATTTAAGAAAAAAAAGGTTCCTCAAAGAGTGAAGAAGGTGGTGAAGAATCTTGTAGATAGTATCAAATCTGAATAGAACTTGTTGTATGTCTTGATAAAAACAAAACTCTCAAAAAATAAATTAGAGTAATGAATAAAGATTTTTAAGAAGTTTCTGATGGAAGAAAATATGTCTTCAAGTAGGAGGATGAATAAATTTAGGATATTTTAAGTTACAAACTTAGAATTGTTGAACAGGGAAAGATGATTGAAGATCTTAGTAATAAGCTGGAAGCTAAGGAAGAAGAGATTAAAAAGTTTCAATCAAAACTTCTTAAGTCCTAAAGTACCTTAAAGAAGATGAATGAAAACTTCAACAAAGCTTCATAAGTAAAAGCAGAGACTTCTAAAGTTGTTGAGAAGGCTCAATATGATAATCAAGTTAAATATTCTCTTACCAAACACTACTGGAAATGGGGTCTTTCCCAACAGTTCAGAACCGTTGGGAAAGCCTGCAGAACCGTTGGTATATGTTATACCAACGGTTCTGCACACTTTAGGGAAGTAAGCCGTTGGGAAAACCTATCCCAGTGGTTTAAAAAGAACCATTGGTATAGGTTAGTAAAATTTACCTATGCCAACGGTTGAGTTTTACCAACGGTTTACACAAAACTGTTGGTAAAAATAAGGAAATAAACTCTTTCCCAACGGTTTCTAAACCATTGGGAATGGTTTTGTCCAACGGTTCTCATTGAACCATTGGAAAAAAATCCCTAGAAACATTTCCCAACGGTTTGAAACTGTTGGCATAGGCTATGTTGTGCAAATTGCATAGGAGCCTCTAATGATGTCCATTCTGCTCCTTTCTAATTACTATACCTGCAATAACAAACTAATAAATACATATAGAGAACAAATTCATACACATTTAACATATAATGAATTCTTGAACTATACACATCCAGAATTAAATCATAATTCATAACGTAATTATAAACATACATAATTGATTTAGAATTAAATTTAAAATTTAGATGATAATTATATGTGGAATCCAGAATTCAATTCATAATTGAATACATACATAATTTAATTATCAATTATCAATAAAATACATAAAAAACTGAATAAGTATCAACAGAATCCGAATACGTTTTTTCAGTTTTTCGTATACCAGTTGTTTTTACTAAAAATGATGTCCATTTTAAAAAAAATACATACACTTGGAGTGATACCGGCCACACCGTACCTCTAATTGTAGCGGGGTTGACTCATACACGTTACATATTATCCATGGATTGTTGTCCTAAAGCATCAACATATTTTGAAAGCGTTTGGTCGGTTTTCTGTATGCCAGTTATTGTTTTCACTTAAAATGTTGTTCATTTCAAAAAAAAATGAGACACTTTGAGTGGTGTCAGCCACACCATGCCTTGTATTAAGGAGGGTTAACTCATACACGTCACATATGACTCATTGATCATTGTGCTAAAGTTTCAACAAATTAAAAATGTGTTTAGTCAGTTTTCCGTATGCCAGTAGTTGTTTTCAATTAAAATGTTGTCCATTTCAAATAAACGTGAGATACTTTGAGTGGTTCCGGCCACACCGGGCCTCGGATTGAGGTGGGGTTGACTCGTACACATCACATATGACTCATGGATCGTTTTCCTAAAGTTTCAACAAAATCTGAATGCGTTTGGTCAGTTTTCCGTATGTCAGTTGTTGTTTTCACTTAAAATGATGTCCTTTTGAAACAAAAGAGAGACACTTTGGGTGGTTTCAGCCACACCGTGCCTCGGATTGAGACGAGGTTGACTCTTACACATCACATATGACCCATAGATCTTTTTCCTAAAGTTTCAACAGAATAAGAATGCATTTGGTTGGTTTTCCGTATGTTAGTTGTACTTTTCACTTAAAATGTTGTCCATTTCAAATAAAACTGAGACACTTCGAGTTTTGACGGCCACACTGCACCTTGTATTTAGGCAGGATTGACTTCTAAACATCTCATATAACCCATGGATCGTTTTCCTAAAGTTTTAATGGAATGTGAATGTGTTTTCTCAGTTTTCCGTATATCAGTTGTTGTTTTCACTTAAAATGATGTCCATTTTAAACAAAAGAGAGACACTTTGAGTGGTGTCGGCCAAACCACACTTAGTATTGAGGTGGTGTTGACTTTTACACATCACATATGAACCATGTATCATTTTCCTAAAGCATAAACACATTCAAAATGCGTTTGGTTGGTTTTCCGTATGTCAGTTGTTATTATCACTTAAAATGTTGTTCATTTCAAAAAAAATGAGACACTTTGATTGGTTTCGGTCACACCATGCCTCGGATTAAGGTAGGGTTGACTCATACACGTCACATATGACCCATTGATCATTTTGCTAAACTTTCAACACATTCCGAATGCATTTGGTCAGTTTTCCGTATGCTAGTAGTTGTTTTCAATTAAAATGTTGTGCATTTCAAATAAATGTGAGACACTTTGAGTGGTTCCGGACACACCAAGCCTTGAATTGAGGCGTGGTTGACTCGTAAAAGTTACATATGACCTATGGATCGTTTTTCTAAAGTTTAAACAGAATCCGAATGCATTTGGTCGGTTTTCCGTATGTCATTTATTGTTTTTACTTAAAATGAAGTCCATTTTAAACGAAAGAGAGACACTTTGAGTGGTTCCAGCCAAGTCGTTCCTCAGATTGAGGCAAAGTTTACTCATACATGTCAAAAATGACCCATGTATTGTTGTACTAAAGTTTCAACAGAATCTGAATGTGTTTGGTCGGTTTTCCGTATGTCAGATGTTGTTTTCACTTAAAATGAAGTCCATTTTAAACTAAAGAGAGACACTTTGAGTGGTACTGGCCACACCACGCCTCGGATTGAGGCAGGGTTGACTCTTACATGTCACATATGACTCATGGATCTTTTCCCTAAAGTTTCAATGGAATCTGAATGCATTTGGTCGGTTTTTAGTATGTCAGTTGTTGTTTTCACTTAAAATGATATCCTTTTGAAACAAAAGAGAGACACTTTGGGTGGTGTCGGCCACACCGCACCTCGGATTGAGGCAAAGTTGATTCGTACACGTCACATATGACCCATGGATCGTTGTAATAAAGTATCAACACAATCAGAATTTGTTTGGTCAGTTTTCCATATGTACTTAAAATGTTGTCCATTTTAAACAAAAGAGAGACACTTAGAGTGATCTCGGCCACACCATGCCTCTAATTGAGGCGGGGTTGACTAGTACATCTCACATATGACCAATGTATCATTTTTCTAAATCATAAACACATTATGAATGCGTTTGGTCAGTTTTTTGTATGTCAGTTGTTGTTTTCACTTAAAATGATGTCCATTTTAAACAAAAGAGAGACACTATGAATGGTGTCAGCCACACTGCACCTCGGATTGAGGCGGCGTTGACTCATACACGTCACATATGACCCATGGATCGTTGTTCTAAAGTATCAACACAATCATAATCTGTTTGGTTGGTTTTTGGTATGCTAGTTGTTGTTTTCACTTAAAATGAAGTCCATTTTAAACAAAAGAGAGACACTTTGAGTGGTGTTGGCCACACCGTGCATTGTATTGAGGTGAGTTTGACTCTTACACATCACATATGACCCATGGATCATTATCCTAAAGTTTCAATGTAAAAAGAATGTGTTTGGTCGGTTTTCCGTATGTACTTAAAATGTTGTCCATTTTAAACAAAAGAGAGACACTTAGAGTGATCCCAGCCACACTGCAACTCAGATTGAGCCCGGGTTGGATCTTACACATCACATATGACCCATAGATCGTTGTGATAAAGTATCAATAGAATCTGAATGCATTTGGTCAGTTTTTCGTATGCCAGTTGTTCTTTTCACTTAAAATGAAGTGCTTTTTAAATAAAAGAGAGACACTTTGAGTGGTGTCGGCCACACCACGCCTCGGATTGAGGCAGGGTTGACTCATAAACGTCACAAATGAGCCATGGATAGTTTTCTTAAAGTATCAACACAATCGAATCCATTTGGTCAGTTTTTCGTATGTCAGTTGTTGTTTTCACTTAAAATGAAGTGCTTTTAAAATAAAAGAGAGACACTTTGAGTGGTTTCGGCCGCACCACACCTCGGATTGAGGTGGGGTTGACTTGTAAACGTCGCAAATGAGCCATGGATAATTTTTCTAAAGTATCAACACAATAAGAATCCATTTGGTCAGTTTTTCATATGTACTTAAAATGTTGTCCATTTTAAAAATAAGAGAGACACTTTGGGTGGTGCCGGCCACACCATGACTCGGATTGAGGCGTGGTTGACTCTTACATGTCACATATGACCCATGGATCATTTTCCTAAAGTTTCAACAGATTCTAAATGCGTTTAGTTGGTTTTTCGTATGCCAGTTGTTCTTTTCACTTATAATCTTGTCCATTTTAAACAAAAGAGACACAGTTAGAGTGGTACCCGGCCATACCGCGCCTTGGATTAAAACAGGGTTGACTCGTACACGTCTCAAATGACCCATGGATCATTTTCCTAAAGTATCAACACAATCAGAATCCGTTTGGTCGGTTTTCCATATGTCAATTGTTATTTTCACTTAAAATGAAGTGCTTTTTAAATAAAAGAGAGACACTTTGAGTGGTTCCAGCCACACCGCACCTTGGATTGATGCGGGGTTGACTCTTACACGTCACAAATTATCCATGGATCATTGTTATAAAGTATCAACACAATCAGAATCCGTTTGGTCAGTTTTCTGTGTGTACTTAAAATGTTGTCCATTTTAAACATAAGAGAGACACTTTGGGTGGTTCTGGCCACACCACGACTCGTATTGAGGCATGGTTGACTTGTACATGTCACATATGACCCATGGATCATTTTCCTAAAGTTTAAACAGATTCTGAATGTGTTTGGTCAGTTTTTCGTATGCCATTTGTTCTTTTCACTTATAATCCTGTCCATTTTAAACAAAAGAGACACAATTAGAGTGGTATCGGCCACACCACGCCTCGGATTTAGACATATTTGACTCGTACACATCTCAAATGACTCATGGATCATTTTCCTAAAGTATAAACACAATCTGAATGCATTTAGTCGGTTTTTCGTATTCCAGTTGATGTTTTCACTTAAAATGATGTCCTTTTAAAACAAAAGAGAGACACTTTGAGTGGTGCCAACCACACCGCGCCTCATATTGAGGCGGGGTTGATTTGTACACGTCATATATGACCCGTGGATTATTGTTCTAAATTATCAAAATAATCAGAATCCGTTTGGTCAGTTTTTTGTATGTACTTAAAATGTTGTCCATTTAAAATAAAAGAGAGACACTTAGAGTGATATAGGCCACACCGTGTCTTGGATTGAGGTGGGGTTAATCGTACACGTCACATATGACCCATGGATTGTTTTTCTAAATCATCAACACATTCCGAATGCATTTGGTCAGTTTTTTGTATGTCAGTTATTGTTTTCACTTAAAATGATGTCCATTTTAAACAAAAGAGGGACACTATGAATGGTGCCAGCCACACCGCGCCTCGTATTGAGGCTGGTTTGACTCTTACATGTCACATATGACCCATGGATCATTTTGATAAAGTATCAACACAATCAGAATCTGTTTGTTTGGTTTTATTTATGCTAGTTGTTGTTTTCACTTAAAATGAAGTCCATTTTAAACAAAAGAGAGACACATTGAGTGGTGTCGGCCACACCGCACCTCGTATTGAAGCGAGGTTGACTCGTACAAGTCACATATGACCCATAGATCGTTATACTAAATTTTCAACAGAAACAGAATGCGTTTGGTCGTTTTTCCATATGTACTTAAAATGTTGTCCATTTTAAACAAAAGAGAGACACTTAGAGTGATACCGACCACACCGCAACTCGGATTGAGCCGAGGTTGACTCGTACACATCAAATATGACCCATGGATCATTGTGATAAAGTATCAATAGAATCCGAATTCATTTGGTCAGTTTTCCGTATGCCAGTTGTTCTTTTCACTTAAAATCTCAGCCACACCGCGCCTCGGATTTAGACAGGGTTGACTCGTACACGTCACTTTGAGTGGTGTCAGCCACACCGCACCTCAGATTTAGGTGGACTTGCTTTCCAAGTATCTCACATAGGGGACCTCGTATCACATGAGTCATGGTATTACTATCTTGCAAAACAGACATGTCCTCGGTTTATCTTCAAGAAACCAATATCACTCATGAGTAATAGAAACCATCCTGATATCCCTCACCAAAAACCAAAACATTCATCCTGGAATTTCAAGTCTAAATTCCCTGAGCATGACGAGTCCTTCCATGAGTCCTTAACATGTAACCCATGTCTTATCCTAACAATTAACAAGTAAACCAAATCAAACAAGGCATAACTCACATAACATGGAGAATGTAAAACAAGGCTTTGTATTCAATTTAAAGCATATCATCACATGCATTTGATGAGCATGAGCTAATAAGCTTACCAAGACATTCATATAATTCAAGACATACAAAAATGGAATAATCCTAAATAACATCGTCATCACCCTCATCATTGATATCATCACCATCATCATCACCCACATCCTCGTTGTCATCATTATCCCCATCATCATCCCCGCCCTCCTCAACGCCCTCCTCCTCGCCCTCGCCCTCCGCCTCACCCTCCTCCTCCGCCTCACCCTCCTCCTCTCCCTCCTCTTCCACATCAAACTCTTCGCCATCATCATAGTCGGGTTGGACATCATCTTGACCACCACTAGAACTGCCACCTGGTACACCATATATAGAACATATCGACGATATATATTCATCAAAAGTTGGGCTGGCCTCTGGTGGAAGTGTTGGATGTAGAACTTCAATAAATTTCATAAATGAATTGTTTGTCCTAGAAGACTATTCTGCCATCTCTATGGCCCTTTTTTCAACCTATTCTGCTTGTTCCCTAACTTGATGCAGCTCGGTGGCACTACAACTCGTACCTGAGGAGGGCCAATACTTCGTCGGGGCTATCCTAGGTCGGCAGCGTACTCTGCCAGAATTCTCCTCTCCCAACACCTGATGTAAGTGATCAGTTGGCCCAAAATTGTCTGGTTCTTGGGCATAGAGGGACTCTAAAGTAGCCTGTTACAAATATAAATATGTTATTAAGTTACAAAATAGATATTAAAATATAAAATCAACATATTAAAACTTACAATCTGCTGCTAAGTCGGTTCGTTGATGGCACTTCCATCCTTTTTCCATCTACTCGAGCAAAACAGTTTTGCTCGAGGCACACATCCTTCAATGTTTAGTTTTTGCCTCTATAATGACATTGAAAACTTTAGCAAATGATTAAATAATTTAGGAAACAAAATAAACTGTAATTCGTAAGGAAAACTTATAAACAATTTTCATACCAGCTTCCTCTCATGATCTGGCATCGTAGTACGCCCCAGTGTGTGGAGGTATTTTTTTGCATCAGTGTTTTTTTTATTTTTTTCAGATGATTCATAAACAAAATTCGATAATGAAAAGGATAATATTAATGAAAAACATGAAAGTTATTATTTAAATACCTCAAATGTAATTAATACCTTAAACTGAGTAGTCGTCCAATGAGTAATCATCTACCGATACTGCTCTATAGGACAATCATCCATGACTGGTACCTCCTCTAACTCAGTGCCAACTCTAGCACGCCAGGCAATATACAACTCATGCTTTTAGTCTCTTAAAAGCTCACATAAATCCTTTAGATGTGCCGGTCGTGCACCCTCACCATCGGGAAAATTAAATTGAAGTTGACACCAAAATATTAATTCATATAAATACAAAAATAATTCATGGCATTAAATACAACATATTTTTTTACCCATATCTCTGTCCAAGCTCTATCCTTGACCTCATGTGGCAACTGTATCCATGATAGTGTGCTGACAGGAATGATGTCGAAGTATTTGGAAAGCGTCGCCAAAAAACTCCGACATTGCTGCCATGTTTTCTCAACCATTTGGTTTTCTTCATTGTAATCCACCATTACCTGTGTGCGGCGGTTCCACACCGCACGCATGCGTGTACGCCCCCGCCCCTGCCTCCTGTCAGTAGATGTATATGTCATGAAATAAAAACAAATATTTTATCAAAACATGTTATAATGAAAATAAATATTGGTATAAAAATTTGTTAGGGTTCTATAAATATACCTGCGCCAGTCTGATCGTTGAGCACTTCTAGATCCACAAAAATTGATGGAACACCCTGTGGTGGAACAGGAGTCAAAGATGATGGAATATAGAAGCTCAGAGAGATAGAAGTAGAAGGAAAAGAAGATGGGACAGCTGTATGACCGGATTCTGGCTGGGGAGTGGGAATCATCATGGGATATGAAAAAGATGGGTTAGAAGATGCAAAAGTTGGCGAAAACATGGGAGGCCTAAATATCCCGCGTGTCCCTAAAGACACACCGAGATTAGAATGTGGGAAGGATGACATGTCAGTGGGAGGGGCAGGGTCTAGTTGGGTATGCGGAGCAGCTCATCTACCTCTGGTACGAACCCCCCCCCCCCCCCCCCGTTCCATCAGCCTGAGTACTAGGACCAGTACTAGGCTCCTCATCGAATAACTGTCAACGTATAGGTGGATCCTACAAAAATGTTTACAAAAAAATTAATCACATGACATTATATATTCTTTAAATATATATATTTGAAATAAATTACTCACTGCGGGCACTAATGGTGGAACGCCCATCTCCTCCATTTGACGATTGTTCTCCATCATTTTTTTCCTTCGTCTCTCTTCAATTAGCTGCATTTCCTGCTTTTGAAAACAAATATGTAATTAATTAGAAAAAGGAAACTAATGTGTGACCCAAAAAACTAAATATATGAGGGAATAGGGGGATTCATTGGTAATTTAGCTATCAATTGTTTTATAATAGCTTGAATGGATTTAATAAATCATACAAGTTGTAATGTTCACTAAGTTAGAAATATTGTTTGACTAGGATTGAATACAGTTCAATTCCAAATTATAAAATGCAATTCAAATAAAACTACAACCAATAAACATTGAAAATTCACATAATGGTCAAGTCAACTAAAACATATTTGTGATCAATACTAAATCAATTTGAATAGTACCAACCTTAACAACCCAACTCGAGGTAAACCAAAATAATTGAGAACATGGATGAATGATTCTATATATTTTCAACCACAACTTCATGTTCACAATCAACTCTGACAATTGAGCTATTGGAGTCATCAACTCGAGGTAAACCAAAATAATTACATACATTGTGCATGGTGGGGGAGTCTCAGCCGATTTAGAAACTAAAATAAATTCCCATCATAGGTATCAATAAGAAACATCAGCATCAAAAGAAACTCCAAATAAAAAAGGACTAAAAACATCAAACACTTCAAGAATTCACTAATATGCATGGTTTATCCACATGTTTAGCACTAATTATATGCCTTAATCATGAACCACCTCTACAGCTCCCAATTTTCACCAATAAACATATAATATCCCCCATGATCACTATATGACTTAACACCAATAGGTAAAAATCTCAAAATATCTTTAAAAAAACTCATTAATAGGCTCAAAACGTAAATATAATCTTGAACCAACCATGGAATCTCTTTCACAGCACATTCTCACACACCAGTTATCTCATGTGCTACTAAATACCAAACATAGTCACATAACAAGTGTACTATAACAAAATACATTACACGAGCCTTATTAAAAAAATCCCATTTTAATAAAACAATTTCCTCAAGATTAAATCATTTCTGAAATATCTTTTGAAATCCATTTTAAATAAAAAAATCCCTTTGATCATTTTTAACAAATATTTGGAGTATTCTCAAGGCACCCCCATTTGGAAAAGTCACATTAAATGCCCAATTTTCACGCTAAACCATTGAAAATAATTAACATGGGATAATCATCGACCACAAATAACTTAACTGGAAATTAAAAAAACAAAAACCAAATGTGATATATAATTTAATGTTAAGTTAGGGGAAATGAGATTAAATAGAGACAAAAACATCATAAATGGTTCCAACATCATAACTTTTGATTAAAACCACCCATAATAGGAATGGGAATGCCTCATACACCCAATCCCTAATAAAACAAACCAAATCTCCAATTAAAACATTGAATTTAGGGTTTCCACCTTTAATAAAAATGGATAAATATGTAAGATAAGTGTAAAATGATCAATAAGACATGAAGATTTGGAATTATCCCATCTAACCTTGTGGGGGAGTCTCACCAGATTTGATGGAGTTCACATGGGGGGCGTGTGCGAGGGTTCTGCAAATTGGGGGACAGGGGTTCTGGAAATTGGGGGAGAAATGCGACTAGAGGAGGTCTGCCCAATTCGTGTATTTCTGGACATCTTTTCCCAACGGTTTGAACCAAACCGTTGGGAAAGCATTGGGAAAGTGAATATTTCTCAATGGTTTTAAGAAAACCATTGGGAAATCATCAACATTTCCCAACGATTTCATCAAACCATTGGGAAAAGGAGAATAAGAGGAATATTTCCCAACGGTTTGATAAAACTGTTGGGAAATCATGCCAAAACTCTCCTATACCAACGGTTCATTGGAACCGTTGGTATAATACCGTTGGGAAAAAAATTCCCATTAGTGAAAAGTAATGTTTCATCTGATTCTTTTAACGTTTTAGGTTTTGGAAATGTATTTGGAAATCTTGGGTGGATAAAGGATGTGAGAACCCTATCAAATCTACAAAATTAGAAAACTCACTCAAAATAAAAGATGGTCCATGTCCTGAGTATGTTAGAGCTAAAATAAGTTATCAACCTCAACAAGGTTTCTACAAAGAAATATCTTTATTAAATAGAAAACCAAGATTTTATGGATATTTATAGTGTTTTGGAATCTATGGTCACATAGCATATAATTTTTGGTACAACTTATCTCTACCTAGAATAATATTTGAGCAAAGTGGAAGAAATAGTGGAAGTAGAATTCGTAACTTTCCTGGCTTATAGAAAATTGAAAAAATGAATTCTCAAGATGTTAGAAACTTTCCAAAAAAATCAATTTGAATGTTTGTAAGAAGTTTTTGGAAGATGTGATCAGGCTGGTCATCATGAAAAAATATGTATGACACTCCTTCTAGAATAATTTTCTTATGATAGAAAATAAAAGAAAGATGAAAAGAATAAAGTTGAGGAAAGAGATTTTATTGTTGAGATAGCTTTGAAAGAAAGAAAAAAGGAACAAACCATGGATACTTGATATAGGTTGTTCTTCACATATGATAGGTGATATATAAATCTTGAAACATGTTGAAAGCCATGATGGAGGATCAATTACCTTTGGTTATGATAGTTCCTTAAAAATCAGAGGAATCAGAACGACTGAGATTGAATCCGAAAAGTTGAAATATAAGTAATTTTTATTTTTTGATGGGATAAATCATAACTTACTTAGTGTAAGTCAACTTTTTGATGATTGAAAAGAATTTGTTTTTTAGAAAATATTTTTGTATCATTAAAAGTTTGAAATATGGAAAAGTCTTTACAAAAGGAGAAAGAACCAGTGGTAATATCTTCCAAATAGGAGAATTCAATAACTCATATTACTTGAGTGTAGAATATGAAAACAAATTTCGGCACCAAAGACTTGGAAACCTTGGATAGAAAAGTGTGAAAAACTTTCTAAATTAGATATTTCTTTAAATTTTCCAAAATTGAAAAGAATAGAAGAATATGTTTGTGTAACTTTTCAAAAAGGGAATATGACTAACAAAATTCATAAAATAGTTGAGATTCAATCTATTCGACCAATTGATATTATTAATTATTATTTATGTGGTTCAATAGGACATCAATCAATAAAAGGAGATTTATACTTTATTTCTTTTATTAATTATTTCACTCAGATGAAAAACATCGTGTTTATGAAACACAAGTCAAAGGCTATTGAAATGTTAAAATTCTTCAAAAAATATGTTGAGAAAGAAATAGGGGTTTTCATAAAAATATTGATAACATATAATGGTACTAAATTCATAAGAAATGTTTTTGAAACTAATCTGAGAAAAAATGGTATCAAACATCATTATATTTCTCCCTATACTTCACAATAAAATGGGGTAGTAGAAAGAAATAATAGAAGTTTGGTGAAAATGGTAAGAATTATGTTAGCAGAACACAAACTTTCAAAATTTTATTAGAGAGAAGTTGTTAGTACTATTGTACATGTTTAAAATAGATGCTTGTTGAGACTATAAACTAACATGACTCTTTATGAAATGTGGTATAACAAAAAACCTTCATTTAAATACTTCAAAGTTTTTTCAATTACATGTTTTCTAAAAATCAAAAATCCAGATTTTGGGAAGTTTGATGAGAAAGATGAGGAAAGAAATTTTATGGGTTATTCACCAAATAAAAGAAGTTACAAATTTTGGAATAAATGTTTACAAAATTTAGTAGACTCATATGATGTGAAGTTAATTGAAAATCAAAGTTCTTTAACAAATTTTTTTGAGAATACTAAGGAGGAAAAATTGGATAATTCCAAAAATAGTGGAAGTAATTAAAAACATACTTATCAAGATTCAGAAGAATCATGTGATGAGGAAATTTCATCTGGGAAAGAAACTTTGAAATTTCCTACCTTACGAAAACATGTTGAATCTGAAAACATTATTGGAAATTAGAAGGCTCTGGTTCATACAATAAGCAATTTTATATTAGAAAATTAGAAATCACTTATCTCAAAAGTTTAACTGAAATAAGTTTTAAAGGATATTCATCAAAAATAATTGGTGGATGCTATGAATGGAGATTATTATCATATTGAGAAGAATGAAACATGGGAACTTGTTTCATGGCTAGAAAATAAAAATGTTATTGGAACAAAGTGGGTTTACAGAAAAAAGTTAAATGAACATAGAGAAGTTTCAAGAAACAAAGTCAGGATTGTTTGTAAAGGCTATGAACAGGTAGAAGGTGTGGATTTTGAAGAAAAGTTTTCCCTAGTTGTAAGATTAGAAACTATTATAATGTTTCTTTTAGTGGCCACACATCGTAATTACAAAGTTTATCAGTTGGATGTAAATTCATATTTCTTAAATGGTGAGATTGATGAAGAAGTTTACATTGAAAAACCATGTGGGTTTCTACTTGATGAGGATGAAAACAAAGTTTATAAATTGAAGAAAGATTTTTATGGAATGAAAAGAGATCTGTGTTCTTGGTATTCTAAACTAAATGATTGTTTGAGAATGTTGAACTTTTATAAAGGAAAAGTTGATAGAAACTTGTATGTGAAAGATGTTGACTCTAAAGATCAAATTGTAATTATTTATGTGGATGATATAATTTTTGTTGTGGATAGAGAAGATGTTTGTAAAAAAATATAAGGAAATGAAGAAGAATTTTAAAATTTCTATGTTATGAGAATTAACTTTCTTCCTTGTCTTACAAGTTCAACAAAAGGAAAAATACATTTTCTTATCTCAAGAAAAGTATTATAGGGAATTGTTAAATAATTTTGGGATGGAAGAATCCAAAGAAGTCTCAACTCTTATTTAAGTGAGAACAAAGTTGAGTAAAGATGAATCTGGAATAAGTTTGAATCAGAAAGACTTTTGGAAGCTGATAGGAAGTATTCTTTTTCTTACAGCCTCAAGGCCTCATATTGTTTATGTTGTAACTTTGTGTGCTGGGTATCAAAGAAATCCAAAAGAATCACATATGTTGGTATAAAAAATAATTCTGAGATATGTCAAAGGAAAAAACTTCACATGGGTTATTATACAAAAGAAATATTGAGATGAAGTTTCATGATTTTACTAATGTCGATTGGGTTAGAGATTGTAATGATAGAAAATTAACCTCAGGAGGAACATTTTTCTTGGTTGAATGTTGTATGAGTTGGCATAGTAAGAAACAAAGTTTATTAACTTTGAACATAGCTAAATCCAAATATGTTGCAGCTACTCAAGATTTTACTCAAATGATGTGGATGAAATTTCATCTTGAATATTTGAAAGTAAACATTTCTAAACCATTGAAGATACTTTTTGATAATCAGAGTGCAATTTATCTTTATAAGAATCTTGTCTAACATTCCAGATCAAAACACATTGATATAAAGTTTCACTTTATAAAATAGAAAGTTGTTGCTGGATAAATTTTTCTATAATTCATTTCAAAAATGTATCAGATTGCTGATATCTTTACAAAAGAAATACCAAAAGAAAGGTTTGTGGAAATGAGGCCCCAACTTCATGTTCAGCCTCCTCCCATGTCTTCCTAAACCTCATAAGGAAGAACCCCCACCGTGTTTTGGATTATTTTGACAAAGGGAGAGAGAAAGTAACAACTTTGTGCCTTTTAATAAGTTTTTACTTATCTTTCTTTTATGAATATGAATATGTGGATATCATATAATGAGGGAGAGAAAAGGAAAAGTGGGAAAGGAAAAGATAAGAGTGGGAGTTTATCTTTATATGGACATAAAATTGGCTTGCTACTGTGGGATGGAATTCCTTCAAAAACATTACTTTATCTAGTAGTGTGGTTTCAGGACATTCTCTTTTTAGAAAGGTTATGTTTTGATAAAAGTCAAAAAACTTGAGTTGTTTATAAAAGATGAGTTGTGAAAAAAATTGAGAGTTAGAAAAGTTGTTAATAAGGGTTTTCAAAAAATCCAAAGGGAGAGATTAAAGAACCTTTGTGATAAATTGTTTTAAAAAAGTTTTTGTATTTGTTGACAACTAAACTTTTTGTATAAGAATGTTTTTTTAATCCAATAATCATATTTAGATTCATTGTAATGAGGTTTTTTTTGATAATACTGAAAGTTCATATCCAAACAAAAAGGGGGAGAAAGTTTTTTTTCGTATTCATAAGTTTGAAATGATCATCACTAGATGCAAAGTTATTAGAAAAATTATTGTATTCAGGTCTATTGGACTAACATTCAGATAATCAGATCCAAAATAATTGGAGGAATAATTTGTTGATTGATGGAATTTTTCCTTTTTTGTATTCAGATAAAGAAATAATTTGCTAAGTTAGAAAGAAATAAGTTGTTATTTGAAGTCGTACTGATGATAAAGAGTTCTGAGAGAAGATTGTCAAGTCAGGAGTTAGAAATTTCTCATACTTTCTAAAACAAAATCAGATGATGATTTGTTGATCATAAACTTTCCACAAATCAAGAAAACTTTCATAATAAATTCTTTTGAAGAAATGTTGGAGAGGTTTTAAGAATTTCAATTTTGCAGCATGGAGATTCCATTGTAATGAGAATTCAATCATAATGATCTAAGAAGGATACATAATTTGGATTAAATAAATACAAAAATCAGATTCACTGGAAAGGAAATTTAATTCGGATTCACTAAATACATAATTCAGATTTACTGAAAAAAGATACATAATTTAGATTCACTAAAATACAAAAATCGGATTCACTGGAAAAGAAACAAAATTCAGATTCACTGAATACAAAATTTGGATTCACTGAATAAAGAATTCGGATTCACTGATAAGGATACATAATTCAGATTCAATGAGAAGGAAATAGAAATCATACTGAATTTGAGAAGGAAACAGAAATCGTACTGACTCTAAAAAGGAAACATAAATCGGACTAACTCTGAGAAGGAAACATAAATCAGGCTGACTCTAGGAAGGAAATAGAAATCAGACTGACTCTAAGAAGGAAATAGATTCATAATAAATTGATTATGAAGAATACTCAAAAATAAAATTCCAAAAGTTTTATTAAGACTTAAAGAGGTTAAACTTGAAATTCAATTTTTCATAAATCTCGGATAAATTTAAGGAGGTTTGAAGAAGTAAAAGTTGAAGTTTAAATGTGAGATATTTTCAAAGTTTTTGAGATTTGAGGAAGCGGGGAAAGTTTTCAAGTTTCCTACTTTTATTTTATAAGTTGCCTATAAATACTTTCTCAGATTGTTCATTCAAGTGAAACTTTCACGCAAGTAGAAAAGATAGAGCGTTGAAGAAATCAAGTGAGAGTCATTACCGGCCAGAGATCTCATGAGGAGAATCAGACAGTTGAATGTTTATTTACCAGATTGAGAAAAATCGTATTGATAAAATCATATTCAGTCAATCGGGATGAGGTACATAGTATTGAGTATTTGAGTAGAGTTTGAGTTTTGCAGATTGAGAATCAGTTCATTGTATTGAGTTTATCGTATTGAGATAATTGGATTTAGACTCATCATATTGAGAGAATCAGATATAGACTCATCATATTGAGATAATCAGATCTAGATAGATTGTATTGATAGAATCGGATCCAAACTCGTCATATTGATAAAATTGGATCCAACCAAATCGAACTAAGGATTTAGACTGAGCAATTATGGATCAGTTTCAACAAAGTATTTATTCTTTTGTTTGGCTCAATTGTTTTATAATCAAACATTTTAAACTGACAGGAGTTAGTATAATCTTTCATATCGGGATACAGAATGTGTCTAATGGGAGTTGGCACAAGTTGTATTCACTTCTTCATAATAGTGGATTTCCATAGACCCATGGGAGTGGCTATGACAATGATATATGTTCTCACACTAATTTCAAACCTTGTAAATTTTGTGGGCATTAATTGATTTACTATTATTGTATACATGAGTATTTATTAAAAGTTGATAAGGAAATAAATCTTAACAGGTTGTAGGGGTTAAGTTTCTAAATTTTTTGAAACTTATAAAAATTGAATAACCAATTCAACCCCCCCCCCCCTCAGTTGTTATTCGATCCTTTGGAACTTCACTTATATATTTAAGGGCCTTGATGGGTTGCTAGACTCCGCTCTTGGTATATGAATATTATTCACTGTTATCAAGATAAGGTCCTAGAGGATCACACATAATAGTGTATCCAAGAATATTCCATATTCAGGTGCATAGTTATATAGAACATTGTGGGCACCACCACAGGTTCTGAGAGTTTTCCAAGTTTTATTGATCACTGATAAATAAATAAATTTATTATTATTCGAGTATATAATAATTGGTTTGAATTTATTTATTAAATTTATTTATAAGTGTTTAAGTAAATATATGGAATAATATTATACAAAAAAAAATATTATTTTAATATTAATAGGAATTACATGTCAAGTTAATAACTCAGTTTTATCATGTAATATATTTAATATATATTACAAGTATGTGATAAAATATAAAAAATATTTATGACACAGCTATTTTTTCATAATTAATTATTTATTACTTATTTAGTATATGTTAAATATATGGGGGTTGGGGAATCCTAACTGGGTATTTTTAGCATCCACTGTGTAAGTGGAGGAGAAGATCGTTTTGTGTACTATTCATTAATAAAAATTAGGAGCTCCTCTCTTCTCCCAAATCCTATTGAGAGAATTGATCTAACCGAGAAAATGATCCAAGAATGCCTTTTTGGATCAAAGGTAGGGGATTGTGGTGATAAATGCGACATCAAAAAAATCATCAGAGCTCCGTGTTAGCACTTAGAATTTGAAAAATGTCATTCGTATAAATTCGAGAAGCATTTGTAGATGATCTAGAGGGTTCGGTATTGGATCCTTTGAGAAACAATAATCAACAACGTGTGATGGACAAGCATGATTCGATTTGAATGAGGTACATGTTCTGATTTAATTTATAAGTTCTGATTAATTCACACAATATCCTCAGACCATACCAGGGCTCAAATCATCAGATACAATAAGTTTCATTGCTCTAGTGATGAAATTTTTTAATTCCCAGGACCACCAGTTTCTGATACGTTTCTTGGTAACAACAATTGATGTCAAAGGGATCTCATGGCTTATCTGAGCCAAGAAAAATTATTTTTCATGGATCGAAATAGGTTGGTGTTTTGGGTATTAAAATTTAAAAAACATATATTTTTATATATTTTTCAATTCGAAGGAATTTGGAAAAGTATTTTTTAAGTGTTCTAATTTATTCTGACCAAGAACTGGTCAGAATCCTGTAGCTAGAACTGCTTTGGCCAGTGACTTGAAATTCCAAATGTTATGTGAAATTTCTTACAACCAAACAAAAAAATATCAAAATGATATTTTCAGCCTTTGAAAAAAAGGGAAGGCCAATAAGGGGAGGGTTGTGACCCACTGGAGTTAGCAAAAAGAAAAAAGAAATAAAATTTGTTTAGTCAAGGAAGTTCAGTCCCCTCCTATTTTCTCCCTCCTCTACCATCTCGCTCCCCAGAGCCACCTCCCATGACCAACACCTAAGTTGCCTCCCCCTCCTTATCTATTGAATGTAGCCCGACTGCCGGCATGAACCAGCGACAACCCCACCATGCCTGACAGCTGCTCTCGACCAAATCTCACCTCATACCACCATGACCCAAAGCCTCCTCCGAGTCTGGCATTGACCCCCTTCGCAACTAGGTCGGTTGCCGCCTCCATCACCCACACCTTCGGGTGGATCCACCCCATCGGCCTTCTACAGACACTCAATCGCACCGTCACCCCAAAGCCAGCACCCTTCATAGCATCTCCCTTGACCTAGTTGGTCATCTTTCTAACCAACAGCAGGACCTTACCACCTTTGTTGAGGCAGATCTTGGCTGCCACCCGGACATCAACCACCGCCAAGCCCACTGCCCCTGTCGTCATTTCGCTATGTTGTAGGCAGATCGCCAGCCTATGTTGTCTTCCTTCTGAGAGGTTTGAGCATCACTCGCTGTTAGATTCCCAACCTCCACTCCACTTCTGAATCAAGCTCCTGATCGAGCTGCACCGTCCACTATCAATCTCGTCTGACCTCCTTCAACCAGATCTTCTAGTGTAAGATCCCCTACAATGTAATAACCCTCTGTGCAGTGTTGTTTCTCTATCTCAATAGATTTAGGAGAATCTTCCCCAATCAAAATGGGTTAGGGCGGGTTATCCTGGCACAAAATACCCCTGTACAGGTTTTTTCCAGCCCACAACAGGCCAACATGGGGTCGGTTTAATCTGTATTAACCCCATGCAGGGTTTTGGGGCCTGGTAAAATTTATATAATCAAAATTAATTTAGTTAATTAATTTAATTTTAGTATTAAATTAAATTAATTAAGAATTTTTTTATAATATAATATGTTAATACTCAAGAAAAAATTAATTTAATTTAGGTATTAAATTAAATTAATTAATTAATTTTATTTTTTTTAGAATTAAAATTAAATTAATATTGGGACTGAATATATTATTTGAATAAATTACTTTAATTTAAATAATTTATTTAATTTATTTAAAATCCCTTATACTTTAAATTAAATATAATTTAATTTTATCATGTTGACTAGTCTTGGGCACTGACCGACCTTGTGTATGTTTGGTTTATTTTATTTTATTACTTATTAGCTATGTGCAATGTTCATAATAAATAGTTAATTTTTATGACGGTTTGTGCATTGTATTTCTAATTTAAATATGTATAAGGGTCTGCGTGTCCATTTATATTTCTGTATGAACATTGCAATTATTAATACCCTGTCGCCTACATGAAAGTACATTTGTATTATGATGAAGATGATGTATGATGTAGACCATGTCAAGTCGAGGAGAAACCAAGATGAGAAATGGACACACTGGATAGGGATGAGCTACATCATGAGCCAATACATGACTCAGGTATGATTACCCTATGTCATGGTCGATCCATTAAGTTTAAATGGATCAACCAATATTAGATGCCCAAGACCAGTCAGGTATTTTTTTCCCTTTATGCATTGTTTATTATTTTATGCACTTGCATGAAAGTGGGAAATATATAAAATAATAAATAATAAAAATACATAAGGATGTGATGAATGTTTTTCCATTAATGCATGTTTAGTTGTAAATACGACAGCATATTATGAACATATTAATAGAACTGAATTAAATTCATAAATCAATATAAAACCCTAAAATAAATATTAAGTTGCAAACACCTTATGTCATTTGAATTTGAACACAATCAGGTGTTTGAGGTGCTCGTCATCCATAGTTGAGGTACCTCCTATTATAGGGGAGTTATTATTTGAACGATGGGTTAACTTAATTGAATTTGGCAGTAAAGAAGTATTCATAGGTAACTTGTTGAAAATTTAGAGGCAATCATTGAGTAAATCATATTTATGATTTTAGAAGCTGAGACTTCACTCAACGGATCAAGGAGCTATGAGTTAATGTGTTTGGTCAATCAAACGCCTACCTTGAACTCTCTAAGTAGTGGCATAACTATATCTTGTAGACTATGAGGAGAGATTTCAAGGATCTTTACCACTAGAATACTCAAGAGATAGAGTATTATTATTCTAGTATAGAGGGTTTCTAGAGTTTTATAAAATAGTGGGAGGAATTTAATGATTTAAATAATCGGTAGTGTCTGATCAATAATCAATATAAGATTACTAATCTGCTAGATTTTATTTTTGTAGAAAATGAATAGTAATACCACAAGACATACTGCGATGTATAATGGAAAAAGAAAATTTCCAAACCAGTATGAGTTTACAAAGAGTAGTACAGATGCTTGTGAAAAGTACTATGACATTGGAAATTCAAGGTATTGGTGCCCCCAATACCTGTTAAGCCACCTCAGGAAGTGAGAGTGTTAAAATTTCTTACAGGAGACTCAAATATTATACATATAATAGTTATCTCATTATGCTATAATCAACGTCCAATGTAATTTGTGGATACTACATTGAGATATGAATGATATTACATATAGTCTCATCTTTGAGAAGCTTGCGAGGAGAAATAGAGGCATAGGTATGAATAGGTGATGATTACACTGGATATTTGTAAATATGAAAAGTGGATCATGATATTTCAAGACATCGCATTATTTTATCTTTTTCACCAAGTTACTCTAGTTTTTTTAAGATTATAACACAAATAGTATGCATAAAACACATCATAACCTTTTAGGTAAGGTTTTTCAAGCAATAAGAACATTAAAGAAATATTAATCTTTAGTTCTTATGGTGAACAAGTTGAAAGACAAGACAAAAAGGCCAATGGAAGGTGTAACGCCAAAGGAACATTTGAAACATCCTTCAATGAAATGAGGTTAGTTATTAAACAGGAGATTATTTTCTTTTCATATTGCAAAATAAATCTTTTGAAGTTTAAATATAATGAATTGAATTGAAGAAACAAATAGTCATTTCTTCTTCAGGTATATTCATCAATTGTAAGTAATATTTTTGTTATAGTTTTGGTTATTAAATAAAATATTCCTATTTCATATCTTTATTTAAATAAAATAACCAAATAAGTAAAGAAACGTTTCTAGAAGTAAGGTGTGTTCTCCAAGTGGCTGGGAATGGGTGGTTCTTAAGTCAGCGGTGAGAAGTACACAACTTCTAATTTCCAAGTTAATGATTCTAGATGGACTTTTTTAAGTATTAAAAAAAATTTATCACATGTGTCCTTTAGAAACGAGGATACATTATTCCAATTCATGGATGAATCTTGTTTGTGGTGTTTAATACTCAAACAATAGACCTGTAATACTAGAATCATTAGCAATACCTGATGAATATAAAATATAAGACTTTGTTATTCCCAGTTGTGGTGAGATATTACTTTATCAAGAAAAACTAAGTAGTTTTAAAGGATATACCAATTAAGTTTTTAGAATCTTTAGAGTTAAAGACCTTAGGTATTATCGATACACTTACATACTTAGTTTTGGAAAAATAAACCTTTAGAAATAAAGGTAATCCAAAAAGATTTTAAAATTAGTTCAACTAGAGAGAATGACTATTCCAGGGATAAACTAGTGGTAAGAATACTTTATAAGATTCATTTAAGTGTTTAAGGGATGTGAAAGTGAAGTATAATATATGCATGGCTAGAATGTAATGAACTAACCCGAGTACAGTCTCAAACTAGTACCCAACCTGATCTACTACATACCAAAAGGGAGTTCCTGATCCCCACTGGCTGACGACTAGCACCTGGGAATCAAACAACAACCAGAGGAAATGATTTCTCCCAACTTGAAATGAAAACAACATGGAATATATACACATAACAGATATAAATAATAGAAGATATAAATATATTCCATAATGGATAAAGAAAAATGGAAGCGATATAACTGAACAAGGTAGAAAAATAATATCCAAGTGACAATTCCAACCACAAAGGACTACAAAACCAAACAGCTACTCCAACATCTCCATGTGACAACGTGGTAAACCTACCACTATCTCACCACCATCTATCCAATACCCAGTTGATAGAAAACCTTTCCACCTCACTATGGGGCCTTTCCTTTCCCTGCATCAAAAGAAATAACCAGGTATATACACCGCCGAAGGGATACACTGGGTGTGAGATAACATGATCAATAAGGTCTCACCCAGGTGTTCCATAAAAAGTCTCTATATAATAATACAAGCATTCTCAACTTTAAAGAAAATAATGCGAGATAACAGTTTAACAATTTTCATATCAAAATCATAGCAAGACATTTTAATTTCCCCTTTTTCAACATTTCCAAATTAGGCAGGTAAATCAGTTTCAAATCATTTCATAACCATATATCACATCATATATATCATGTCAAAACAAATCATTCATCACATATCATGTCAAATCTATAGTAGTGAAAAAAAACAGTACAAGCCAAACAGCCCAAAACAGCCCAGAAGCATAGGTCACATCATGTTGGGGATCACACTAAGTCATGATAGATAGGACACTCATACCTAAAATAGAAAATCTCATACACATCAATACATTAGACATATGAATCGAGTCTAGAGAGAATAGTAACACCCCAGTAAGTGAACCCACCAACAGGTCTAGCAATTCCCTAGAACAATAGGCCTTGGGAGTAAAGTAAATATCCATGAGAAAACCCCCCAATAGTGGATGAGACCTATTACTATACCTTCCACCTAAGTAACCAAGGCTTCCTATGTGCTCTATTTTCCAAATCAATTCATAAAACCATTTTCATCAAATCATGCTTTAAAACCCATTTCACAATGCTTTGAAAACCCTTTTCTATTTACCAAACCCATGGGAAAATCAATTTTATAAAAACCCAGTTCCACACACATAAAACAAATCAGTTATATCATTCCATTTCATTTAATAAAAAAATTATAAAAAATGGTAACAATACAGTTCACCAACATAGGCTAGAGGTGGAACCACCTACCTCAAAACTAAGGTCGCACATATCCATGAAAAAATTCACCAACAAGGAGGAACCAAAAAATGAAAACAGAGGCCCTAGAATTAATCTACACGTCTTATAATTGATCCAATTAAACAAAAGGGTTGGAAGAGAAGAGTAAACAATACATACCTCAAGAATGAACACCCACCAAACCACAACCAACAAGGAAACGACCCTCAAAATTAGATCGCACAACTGATCTAGAGAGAATCAATAAGAAACATCACCATAGGTCAACAGATTCGATGGTGCAACGCAATTGATCCACTATGATCAAATAAATAAAGAGTCATAAAGGATTACTCATCTGGAGAGATTAAACCCAACTACAATGGTGATCAATCTTCGAACAAATAAATTCAAATCGAATAGAGATTCCCAAAATTACGGGATAAGGGATCTAAGTTGAGATTAAGGAGGGATGTGGGAGAATGAATGAAAAATCAGCTGATGAAACACCCTAAAATTTGACCTCTTGATAGTTACATGATGTGTAACCCCTTTATATGATGTGTAATCTATAGGGATTAAGTATTCTAAAAAAAACTATCACTTTTACACATCATGTAAACATTACACAGTGTGTACTCCTTTCATGTTGTGTACACAGTTCATGGCTTGTGTCTATTGACAAATTATACATCTTGTAACCCCTTTACACACCATGTGATCACCTAGCACACAGTAGAAAATCCATATTCTTACACAAATATCCCAAACCAACTTGGGTGTTCTTCAAACTCAGGGAGAAACCTACAAATCCATTAACACATTCATACCCGAACTCTATTAATTCAAAAAAAATATACATCCCTGAAATTTGGGTCATTTTTCTCAACAAATGTTCTTCATACTTAGGAGTACCAAGACACACCCAATTAAATAGTAAAATGATCAAAGAGAAGAGAAAATTCTTGAAAGTAGGTAATGGGATGTTATAAACTCCCCACCATAAGACTTTCCATCCTTAGAAATTCATATGGAAGAATGAAGTTTGGTAAAGAGGTGAGGCCACTAATCCCTCATCAAAAAATCACACTCCTAAGTCTCATGAGAATCTAATCCATGACACCATAACACTTTGAACAATGGAATATACTTTTCACACAAGAATTTCACTTGAGATTCAATGATCTCAACTGGATACTCAACAATAAAATCATATAACTCTAACTCAATCAGTCTATGATGGACATCCCAAGTTCAACCAAAATCCAAGATAGGATAGCATGATCCATATAACCATATTTCTATGGATAATAAGTTGTACTCAACCTGACTGAGTCCTCATCACCTCTTGGAGACTTCTCTAGAACCTCAAATTAAATCTAGGATCCCTATCTGAAACAATGGAAGAAGGAACCCCATGTATCCTCATAATTTTCTACACATAAAGTTTACCCAGGTAGTCAATTTTTGTGGTGTCTTTGATTGGAATGGAATGAGATGAATTTTTCAACTAATAAATTCCCACCCAGATATCATTCCTCCCTTGGGGAGTCCATGGTAATCCAACAAAAAAATCCATGGATACCTCATCCTATTACCAAACCATCATCGAAAGAGGTTGGAGAAAATCAGAAGTTTTTAAATGCTCTTCCTTAATCTATTGGAATGTGTAACAGTATGACACATAATCAACAATGGTATGATTCATACCCAACCACCAAAATCATCGTATCATTTCATAATACATCTTCATAGTCCCTGGATGACCAAACTACAAAGAAATATAATAAAAAAACTGATCTCCTCATAGATATTGGGATGACAAAACAATCCCCAAAATAGAGTATACCATCTAAAGAGATGGACCAACCAGAAACAGTCTCCCCACCATATAGGGTTTCTCGAATTCCTTTGAACTCAACATCCTGCTACTGATTCTTCAGAATAGACTCAAGGAGAGATGATGATAACTAAACACTATTTATAACCATATATGAAACATCCTCCTGAGCATCCAAATGCAACTGAACAAAAATACCCATAAGGTTCCACTCTTCCTTCGATTCCAAAACAGCTTACGATGGCACTTTCCTACTAAGAGATTCTGTGATAACATTCCCTTTCCCTGTGGTATAGGCGATGTCAAATCCAAATGTCTGAAGGTATTCTAACCACTACCTCTTTCTAAGATTCAAGTATTTCTGAGAAAAGATATAGCTCAAAATTTTATGGTCAGAAAAGATTGTGAATCTTTCCCCAAAAAGATAATGTCGTCAACACTTAAGTGCATGCATAACTACGGCAATATATAAATCATGAGTGGGGTAATTATTCTCATGAATTTGAAGATGAAAAGAGTTGTAACCTACCAAATGATCATCTTGAATGAGCACACACCCCAAAATAGCACCAAAATGCATCACAAAAAACCACATGCCCCTTACTGGGCTTAGGTAATATCAGAATAGGAGAAATGTCATAAGTATTTTCAACACTTTGAAAGAATACTGACACTTTTCATCCTATATGAATTTCACCCATTTCCTAGTAAGATTAGTAAAATTTGATACCAACTTTGAGAAATCTTTAAAAAATCGTATATAGTATCTAACAAGACTAAGGAAGCTCTAAATCTCAAAGACATTTTTTGGATCTTCCCAAGACAAAATAACCTTTACCTTCTCAAGATCAAATGTCGTGATATGCTCAAAAATCACATGCCCTAAGAATTTTACTTCTTGAATCCATAAGTTTCATTTTAAAAGCTTTCCATACAAATGGCGACTCATCAGGATTTCCAAATCCAAACTTAGATGGAGCTCCACTACTGAAAATATTACTTATACTAATAGTTTCAAACCATTGGGATAGCATATCCCAACATTTTAAAAAACTATTGGTATGTTATCCAATGGGATATCCCTATACCAATGGTTCACTGTGAACCATTGGTATAGGCTAGTTGGAATTTGGCTTACCCAACAGTTCACTATGAACCAATGGGATAGATATATTCCAATGATTTACAACCGTTGGAATATAGGTAAAGCAATGGTTTGAAACCATTTGGAGAGTCCTATGCCAAAGGTTTACTGTGAACCATTGGTATAGGGTGATTGGAATTTGGCTTACCCAATGGTTCATTATGAACCCTTAGGATAGATATATTCCAATGGTTTTAAACTGTTGGAATAGAGGAAATACAACAGTTCAACCCATTGTAATAAAGCTATCCCAATGGTTTGAAACCATTGGGATAGTCTTATACCAATGGTTCACACTCCAATGAAACATCCCACCTATAATAAAAAACACACAAAAATGCAGCATCCCACCTGCAATCAAAAACAGACAACATTGCAGCATCCCACCTGCAATCAAAAATAGACAACCTGTAGATGCCCACTCCACTACAGCTTCCCACTGAAATCAAAAACAGACAACCCATACCTGAAATGCATAGAAAGAACCAAACAGAAACAACCTGTACTTTAAATGAACAGAAAGAACCTGTAAAGAACACTGTAATCAAAAATAGAAAGAACAACCTGCACAAAACACCTACACCTGTAATGCCCATTCCTATGGACATACTCAACATAACAGAACACTTGTACAGAGAACCTATAATCAAAAACAACAGAAAGAACAACTTGTAAAACCTATAATGCCCACTCCAGTGGACATACTCAACATAATATAACACTGGAAACCCTATAATTTATACTCTAGTTGACATACTCAATAGAATAGAACACCTTAAAATCCTATAATTCCCAATCGAGTGGTAAGAAAACTACCCATTACACATTTAATCAAAACAGAGAACCTGCAATTAAAACAAAACATCCTAAACCTATAATGAAAACAATAGAACAACCTAAACACACAGAACCTGCAATGCAACTAGTAGGGTATCCTAAAATAGCAAAAAACCAATGAATAAATAATAATAACAGAGGAAATCAATTGATGTATTTTACCAATGATAACAAATATAAAAAATATCACATATATTCATTCACACCAAATCATCAAACAACAAATGTCATAAATATCAGTAAAAAATGTAACAAATTAATATGTCCCTCATCACCATCACTATTTTCATCATCATCCTCAGCGTATTCCTCGGTCTCATCCTCATCCTCATCCTTATCTTCATCCTCATCCTCATACTCATCCCCAGCCCAACCCTCTTCCTCACCATCATCCTCTCCCTCTTCCTCTCCATCATCCCCACCCTCTTCCTTGATATCATCCCCGTCATCTCCATTGTTAGGAACATCATCATCCCAACCACCACTAGGACTACTTCCCAATTCATTATAAAATGTACAAATCCTAGACATATATGAATCACAATCTATGCAGGTCTTAGGTAGAAGTGATGGACATGATACTTCTATTAATTTTAAAAATTCAGTGTTCGCCATTTGAGCTCATTCTTCCACCTGTATAGCCCTTTTTCAGCCTTTTTTTCCTTTTCCTCAGCCTATGATACCCTTTCTGAATCAGTGTTACTATAACCTACACCTAAAGTGTGCCAATAACTCATTAGATAAATACTCTTCTCTGGTCATCAATGTACTCTTCCATGGTGATCATCTCCCAAAACTTGATATAAGTGATCGTTTGGGCCAAAGTTATCAGGTTCCTGAGCATAAAGGTCCTAAAAAGTAGACTGTTACAAATATAAATAGATTATTAAGTTAAAAAAATAGATATTAAAAATTGAAATCAACAAATTAAAACTTACAATTCGTTGTTGTGTCTCTTTTTTTACCGTGATTCCATCTTTTTTCTTTCTTCTTGATCACAATAGTTTTTCTCGAGGAACACATACTTCAATATTTAAAACCACCCTATAAAATGACATTCTTATGATACTTTTAATCAAAGAAAAAAAATTTAAAAAAAATCAATATCCAATTCTAATAACAATAATAAAAAATGATTTAACAATGAAAACATAATCACTAGATCATGGCAGTATCAACATGGTATAATCATCAAGTATGAAAATGTGATGATTTGCACATGATTCAACTGAAACTTAATTATATTAATAGAAAAAATCCATTGCCTCATTTCTAAAATCGAATCATTACATAACCATTTTCAAAGATTCAATAAATACAAAACCCAACCATAAGAAAAAAATATCTCACCATAACAGAAATAATAGAATGAAAAGAAATAACATATTCAAATTTATAAAATTCCATAATGTTCTTAAAAAAATTAACATAATTCATTTTTGATTCATTAAAATAAAACAAGTGAATAATATTTCAGGCCCAACAATGATAATTAAACCAGATATGATGTTTATTATAGATATCATCAAAATATTAAAGAAAGTGGTAAAGAAATTATGTTCAATGTGCTTCGGTCTATTTGAACATATGGGTAACATGGATTCTTCACATTTATTTAATCACAAACGACTTATGATGTTTTAATCACTAAGGAACAACTTTAGAATCATATGAATTAATTTTATCATAATATTCAGTTTTTGGAAACTTCATTTTTCACCTAGCAGAAAGTCAAAAACATACTAATTGTTAAAGTCTTATGTTGGTAATGTGAAGGCTTATGCTCAGTGAAGAAAAATGATGATAAGGTTACACTATATCAAAAACATACATTCATCACTTTAAATACTTATGATCATATATGTAATCTTATTATCTTTGTGTGTTTCTTTTAGTTTTGGATCGAACCCGCTTGTTTTACTTTCAACCCAGCCAATAAATAATTGTTGTTCATGGTTCTAATATTACCATCATTCATTTTCTTAAGCAGTTTTGTGTTTTTTTTAATTTGAATCTAGTTCACAAGGCTTATCATGATGCACTATAGAATTTTTGGTTTTCATTATTATATGGGGTTTTTAGTTCTAGGAAGATCTAGTGAGAATTTATAAATCCCATAACCATGTAAAGTGTTCCTGAGTAGTCTGAGACTCAATAGCACATCCAATTGGATTTGAAGATGCACTCTAATCATGTTTTCTATACTAATCATGGATAGACCATAAATTCTATAAACTGACTAGGCCTTCATCAAATTTTTTTATATAGTATAAGGAGATAATCCCTAATATTGATAGTTAACATATCCAAAATAATTACAATAACTATAATGAGTAGTATTACCTCTTGGTATGGCAACATATCATTAGCTTATTCTCTTTGAATTGTCTCTTTTTAGGGAACAAAGTAAAATACCCATGTCATATGTGATTTTCATTTTTGTATTCATTCTTAAGATTCCATGAGGTTATGTGAGAATGTAATTAAATAATAGATTGAGAACTAGTATGTCATGCATTATTATGGGTAGAATATTAATAACATACAATGTCCACTAAAACATATCATATTCATTATGAATGAAATTATAGTGAATAATAGTTTATAAGTATTTACGACTTCTTACCCTTTAAGTAATGGATGGATCAAAGTGGTTATTGTTTATCTATAAAGTCTGTTAAGAGTGATCCTTTTGATAGAATCGGTTCAAACTATAGTGTGTGTGAGGAGGATAAGACTATTAAAGGATTCGAATACCTCTACATAAAAGTAGAGAAATATCTTAAGAAATTTATCATTGAAGTGTTCAATATATTTTATGGTCTACCATTAGAACCTATCCAACTAGATGTTCTTTTTTGGAAAGGGAATTTGTAAGCAGATTAACCCCCTTATTTACATGAGATATAAAAAATTGATTACATCTAAGTGTTGTACATGTTTCCTCTCATGGTTAGGAATCGTAGTCCACCCCAAAGTGTGGGCATATGTCGTAGCATCCTTGTTTTTTTATTTTTTCCTGATGGTTCCTAAAAAAATCAATAATGAAAAATTAAGTATTAATGAAAATCATAGTGATTTTCATTTAAAACCCTCAAATTTGATTAATACCTTGAACTCGGTACTCATCTAATGAGTAATCATTTCCTGATAATATTCTATCAGGTAGTCATTCATAACATGTGTGACCTATAAATTTGTTCCAACTCTAGAACACCATCCACTATACAATTCATGCTTATATACTCTCCAGGGCTCACCTAATTCCATAAGTCGTGCTGGTCTCACAGCCTCTCCACTGAGAAAGATAAAATGAATTTCACACCAAAATATTAATTCAAATAAATAATATAATAATATAACATTAAATTCAATGAATTTGTTTACTCATATTTGTGCCCAAGCGTTATCCTTTATTTCATTTGGAAGGTGTCACCAGGAGAGTGGATGGATGGGAATGATGTCAGAGTATTTTGAAATTGTTGCCAAAAAAACTCTTACATTCTTGTCCTATTTTTTCAACCATTTGATTGTCTTCATTATACTCCACCATTAGCTAAGTGCGGCAGTTCCATGCCACACACATGCATGTATGCCCACACCGCTTATCAGTAGATCAAACTATTAAAAAAGAAAAACAAATATTATATCAATACATCTTATAATGAAAATAAATTGTGATAAAAAATATAGGGTTCTATAAATATACTTGAGGTAATATGATCAGTGGGCATCGATGAATCCCCAAACACTGAAGGAACATCAAACTGTACAAATGTAGTGGGTCCAAGTGTATTCTCTACAAGTTCAGAAGGTGTCGGAACAACAGTCAAAGAAGCAGGAATGTATTAGCCTAGGGATAAGGAAGTAGAAGGAAAATAAGATGGCACAGATGGTTGTGCAAATGCATAATAAGGATGAGGAGTAGGAATCATCAATGGATGTGGGAAAGAGAGTCGAGGAGGATCAGATGAAAATGGGGGTGCAAAAATAGGTAGCTTAAATATCTTGGATGTCTATAATGACACCACAGGATTAGAAAGTGTGGTAGATGGTAGATCAGGGGGAGGGATGGGGTGTGATCAGGCACACCGACTGGATTGCCTAACTATAGTACCACCCCCCTCAAATCTCCAGCCTGAGCACTAGAACCACTAGGTTAGTCGGTGAAAAAATGGAGCCTTGGTGGTGGATCCAAATTAAAAGTAAAAAAAATTAAATTCATGACATTATATGTTATTAATATATATTTTTGAAATAAAATACTCATAACGAGAACTAGAGGAGGGACATCCATCTCAATTATTGAAAAATTTATGTTTGCCTTCTTTTTACTTCGTTGCTCCTAAGTATTTTTCATTTCCTGTATTTGAAAACAAATATGCAATTAATTATAAATCCATAACTAATTTGTAACCAAAATAAGAAATAATATGTGTCATGACTTAATTAAGTGATACCACTTGTCAAACCAAATACAGGATACGCAGTCATATAACAAAAACATTTTATATCTAGTTGGAATAATATCAAAATAAAAAACATGTCATATAAAAAATAATACATTCAAATTAACATGTTTAGCATGGGAAGTTGGATATTTTAAAAACTTGTTGATAGTAATTAATTTAGGAGAAGTAATCAATCAAGTGTTATGAAATGATAATGTCACAAAATTTTCATTATTTTAAGAATTTTTTCCAGCTTCATTATATGTGTTTTTTTGTTAAATTCGGTAATTAAATAGTAGATTTTCCTATTTTAGTACTTTAGGGAATAAGATTAGAATATAGAGAATTTATGATATGATTTTAATTTATTATATTTATTTTTGAAATCAAATTAATTTGGGATAATTCAAAAAAACCAAGTTGATTAATGTAGGGATGTTGAACTATATAATAAATAATGAGAAACATAATTAGTAAACTCAAGATAATTTTGTATACACCACAATTCATATAGGTAGTGTTATAATCCAAACACTTCCATTTTTATGTCATTATTTTCATTGGTTTTTATTTTCATATCAATTAGTTTAATATGTACAGTTTAATTCATCTTGGTTTTTTTACAACTTAACTATTTTGGTTTTGTTTGGTTTGGTAGGTTTGAATACAGTTTAATTCAATATTAGATAATGAAACTCAAAGAAAAATGAAACCAGTAAATATTGAAAATTCACATGAAGGTCTATTTGGATATAAAATATTTGTAATCAATAGTAAATTGATTTTCATAGCACCAACCTCAACAACTCAAGTCAAGATAAACCAAAAGAATTTAGAACACAGATGGATGATTCTATATATTTCCCACCACAACTTCAGGTTCACAATAAACTTTGACAATTGAAGTATTGGATTCATTATAAGTAATAAATGAATCGAGTTCAATGGGAGTAGAAATGGTGTTAATTTCATCATCACCATCATCAAAAATATGTCTTGGGATTACTTTAATAATGACACCAAATTCAAGTCAAATATGATCTTCGATATGAAAAACTTGTTTCTCCATTGATACCAATACATATGGTTCATCGGTAGCAAGAATGAAAGTCATATCAATAACTAGAAATCCACAATCATCAATAAATATTCCATGCCTCATCATCGAATCAAACCACTGGAATTTCATCAAAGTCACTTGACCATGAGAGTAATAATCCAATATTAGTATTTTCTCAAGAACTCCATAATAAGATACATTTTTAAATCGAGGTATACTATCTGATGCAATGTCTAACAGTCTGTTGTGATAGTTAACATAACACCATCATGTTGTGTTCTCATGTTCTTTGCTCATTTAGTGCTAATAAATATGTACCCATTGATCATGATTGATTTTCATTCACGAACCACAGAATTAGAACCAAAATCCAAAGCTCTCATTTCCTCAGAGACAGAGCCAGCAGGAAAACTCAATACTTGAAATATAAATGAAAATTAAACTTAATTAAATATTTATTTTATTAATTTATTATACTAATATTTCTACCTTCAATTTCAACCAAGAAGAAAAATATTTGCTATGAAAAGTTTATCTCCTTCTCAATGGTAAAGAATGATTCTTTCTATTTATCATTTGTTAATTTTCCTACAGAAAATAAATAAAAATATTTTAACATATATGTAAAATTTCATGAGATTAAATAAGATATACATGTTAAATTTACTTACTTGATGTAATCATAAAACAAATCACAGTTAAACCAAACTATGTGATGTGCCATCTCCCACTCTTTAAGGCTTAACATCGTTAATGTATATAATATGAGAATTCCACATATTTGGGGAAGTGATGGAAAACTGGGTTCAATTTGATCATACCATTCTTCTTCATTTCTCATTGGTCTGTTCCATCTCATAGTCAAATCAAATACATACATTGAACAGAAATCCATACATTATTGAGCCAAGTAACCTTTGATGATAGAACCTTTGGGATGATTTCTATCCCAGACATAAGACTTCAATGTGAACATGTTTCTTTCAGTTGGATACATCCAATTAAAAACAATAGGTCCTCTGATAATTATTTTGGTTGGAATATGAACAGTTAGATGCATCATTCGTGTGAAAAGTTATGGAGGAAATATTTTCACTCATGAAAAAATAATGGTGCCTCTTCCAACATTTTTTGCAATAAATACTTCAAAAAATTCTTAGTACAAAGATATCTAAAAAATGGTACAACCGAATAACTAATACCCTTACATTATTGGATAGAATATGATGAATTTTTATTGGAATCAAATCATGTAGAAGGATTTTATAATCATGAGTCTTCAAATATTTCAACTTTAACTCTTTTCTATTGAAACATTTTTATATGTTACTTGAATAACCATCAGTAACTTTAATAGTATCTAGTACTTGTAGAAATTTATTTTTTTCTACATGTTTCATCACATATGAAGCACATGGAACTTTCCATTTAGTTACACTGAAACACATTGGATGAAATTATGGTTTGATTCCCCAATCCACCAAGTCACACCGAGATCGTAAATAATATTTTATTTTTTCCTTAACATTTAGAATAATTGAAAGAAAAATTTCACATATATTCTTTTAAATGTGCATTACGTATAAGAAATTATATAACAAATTGGTTGACCAATAAGGAAATTAAAATAAGATACTCCTCTTATTCCAATTATAACAGGTTTTAGTGGAAAAATTATTCCTCTTTCTAGATTTTATCTGACCCTTCCCAAATGAAAAACTAAAATCTTGTAATTCATTAAGCACATTAGTTCTAGACATACATTAAGGTGGATTGTTGGTCTCTATAGTATTGTAAAATCTTCGACGATTATTCCTATATGGATGGTCTATTGGAAAGAATCTATGATGTCCCATAAAGTTGAAACTATGATGATATTTTAGTCTTATGGATCATGTATTATTCATACAAACAATACATGATAGTTTTCCCTACGTGCTCTATCCAGACATCATTTCATAAGAAATAAAATCATTGATTATCCACATAAGCACAACACACATCTGAAATATGTCTTTCGAACATGCATCGTATGTGCGCACACCCACATTCCAAAGATGTTTCAACTCTTTTATTAAAGTTTTCACGTATACATCTATATCATTGTTAGAATCAGAAGGTCCAAATATGAGTATACTCATGAAAGTGAATGGTTATTTCATACACATCCATTGAGGAAGGATATAAATGTGTATGAAAACTAGCCATGCATTGTACGAAGTAAGCATCTACCCAAACAGATTAAAACCGTCACATGAAATACCTAACCTCACATTATGCATGTTATCTGTAAAATCAGGATATCGAGCATCAGATCTCTTTCATGAAATTTTATATGTACGGTGAACCAACTCATCATTATTCTTCTTTATCTCGGTATCATGTCATCACATTTTTATTGATATTTTATCAGACATGAAAAGATTTTGGAGTATGGGGATCAATGGAAAGTGCCACATTACTTTCTGTGCCACACAGTATGGTGTTACATCAGATTTTGGATTCCATCGGGATGTCCCACATTTTATACAATCATTCTGTTCAACAGTTTCTTCCCAGAATAAGTTGTAATCTTTCAGACAAACATGAATTTTTTTTTAAAAAAATCTAAGTTCATCAACCAACTTCCATGCCATATAGTGGTTTGAGGTAATATCTACATCATATGGAAGCAAATACTTCAAAAAGGTAAGAATGTAATCGATGTAAGTATTATAAATCTTATACATTGTTTTCCCATGAAATAACCAGATTAAAAATTCCAGCTTCTTCATGTTACCACATTGTCGATGTACTGGATTCATGGCAGCATCATTCAATTTTTTCATCCTATTAACATCATCATTTTCATTAGATGCATCATGTGTGCTCGTATCAAAGTCTTTTTGGCTTGTCATCCCTTCCTTACCTTGATGACGAATAAACATAAAATGGTCATCAAAAAAATTCTCTAATCTAGTCCTCTCATTTGGATCATGATCATTTTGAGATTTCATTTCTCCCCATTATGATACCACACATAGTAGTCTGTTTGAAAACCATATCTAGTTATATGGTAGCTAACTTCTTCATGGCTCAACCAAGGTCTTCCAACACAATGATAACATGGTCAATGTATGTGGACACTATCTGAATCATTTCCAAATGAAAAATCTAAAAATCTCTCCAACTTGTTTTGAAAATCGCTTGAGATCCAATCAATTTCATACATCCAAATTCTATCCATTCTGTAAAAAAATGTTATATGAAATTTCGTAAAATTAATTAAATAATGTTTAAGTTTAATCAAAAATATATTTAAGGAAACGATAAATATTCAATTTATATGTAACAATAACTGAGACACTGGTCTATATGAGAATCATAATATAAAAGACAAAAAAATAATATATATATATATATATATATAACAAAATACTATAAATTGATGAAGCATAAAGGAACTTCATATAGATGCCTTAGTGACTCCCCCCTTTAATTTTGTTTGTTTCAAGTTCATTTGATTTAGTTTTGTTTTTTTTTAATTAAATTTAATTCGGTTCATTTAAATTCATTTTTAGTTGGGGTGGGTAATTTTTTATTGATTTGACCTAGTTTCATTCAGTTGGGGTTGTGTGTCTTTAGTTCAAGTGCATGCGGTTTTTTTCAATATCATTTGTTTCAATTTGTAATAGTTTGATTCAAATTGGGTTAGTTTGGTTCAAATCAGTTCTATTTACTTTAGTTAAAATCAATTATATTTGGTTTGGTTTGGTGTTGTTTGATATCGTTCAGTTCAATTTGGTACAACATGGTTCTGTTCAATTTGGTCAGTTCTATTTGTTTATGATTAGTGAAAATGTGGTAGATATTTATACTATAAGTATACTTGAGGGTTGATTTCTCATTTGTATTGAGTGTAATAGATGCATAAAGGTTTTTAGGAGAGAACCTAAGAGAACAAGTGGTTCACATCTATCACATCTACCCTAGGGTTAGGTTATCATTCAAAAACTGATTCAACTATTTATATTGATAATAGGCTCATTGGAATCTATATTTTTCATTCAATCGACTATAATCACATTCATAAATTTGAGATAATAAATTCATTCAATACCATATTTAAATTATCTCAAGTTATATCATATATCATGTCACCCTTATATAATTCACAAGGTGATACCATTATCTAATATCCTCTCATAAATTATTTGTAAAAAGATGCTAGAAATCATGGTAAATAAAGATAACAACACATTGAAACATTGATTATCACACCATATTGGTTGTTATGTAAGCATAAAATTTTGGAGATGGAGGATGCATTTTAGCATACAGCTTGTTGTCATAATACATTAAATTATGCATAAGAATAAACAAAGATCATATAATAATAATCAAATTCCATATAAGATTACTTATAGAGAGACCATATCCTAAGAGTATGATCCACACTGTAACCTATTCAATGTAAGAATAATCTAGAGTGTTGGGTGATTTGATTCACCATGAAGGAAGAGACAATGCTATAACTGGTCTTGCATAAGAGTGTATAAATGCTTTGTAAGAGTGAACATCACTGCAACCTTTCATTATTAATAATAAACTCAATGTATATAATAGTAATTGATTGAGTATCACTCCACAATGATATATATTTCAATAAGAAGATGAAGGTTTTGATGCGGTGAAGATCCCGTGATAAATTTGTGTGGTTTTGGAATGTGATGGTGGATTGGATCACTCCACATTAATAATTTCATACAACAGTTATGTGAGACATTGAGAAGAGTAAAAAATGGTCACATTGTAAAATATAGGCATCATAAAATGAACTCAGTGGGCATGCCAATGGAAACAACACTCTAAGTTTAAGTAGTTAAATAAAATCTCCTTTTTTATGATAGTTTGAAATAAAATATCTAAAAATATGTTTGTATTACATAAGCATATAAAGTTCAACAAAATTTTCAGAATCATTTTATAAATCTTCTATTCTATTTTAATTAAATTAAAATATCACAATAAAACACATTAATAAGCCGAAGTCTATATTAATAAAGTACACATTTAAGAATAGATTTTTAACTAGTCTTTAAAAGTAATAATTTAAATATACTTTAGAACTAAATTTATCAAATGGAGTTAATGATCAAGATAGAGTAAAAAACTATAGTAGACCAAGACATGAATAAAATAGGCTAATAATATCAAAATAAAACAGGTGAATAACTCTAATAAAAAATGTGTTACATAATAAATCACGCTATTGTCAAGAAGGATAGGGGAACCTAGATCTTTGACCTCTGAAATTATTGAACAAAAAAACTACTACACTAGACTGATGAAATATTTAGGTCACTAGCTAGTGTAATGTGTACTTAACTATAAAAATATTCAGGGAATCACCGTAGGTAGTGGGTTTGGAACCAATCCAATATAGGTTATCCTACCCAAGTAATCGATCATCCCACAATGTTTTAATAATAATAATAACCATTGAAAAAATAATCAAAAAACCACTAAATAATTCGATTGATATCATAGCCATATAAAATAATTATGTTACCATGGAAATATCCAATTCAAACACCAAATCTCTTTAAAAATAGAAATCTAAACAACACCTAAGAATGATCCATTGAAAATCATTCAAAGGTTTGAAGAAAAAATGGATGAAATATAAGGGGAATACTAAATGAAGGATCTAGAACTCATTGATTTGATATTGAGTAAAAACTGGATAAAAATAGATTCTTGATGATGGGCCATCATGGTTGGGGAAGAAGTTGAAAGAACTCATATGGGTCACTGTCGGGAAAAATTGGAGGGTAGGGGCACACGCAGCTTTGAGCTCAAAATTTGATCTGGATTCAAATCCAGATGGGAGTGCTTCTAGCGATTGGGATGGGAGGGATCATGATGGGAGGATGAAGCACTTGGGATGGGAAAATTATGGGAGGAGGGAGTCGTGCGCTAGGGATGGGGATGGGAGGAGGGGAGAGGGGTTGTTGGGATTTGGGATCAGAGAATGGGCAGTGCGAGGGGAGAGCTCGATTTAGGGGAAATCGAGGCACCCCTATTCCAATGGTTTTAAAAAACTGTTGGAATAGTCTCTTCTATCCCAACAGTTTTTAATGAACTATTGGGATATATTGCAGTCTAACAGCCTATCCCAACATTTTTCACAAACCGTTGGGATAGTCCCATTGAGAAAACCACCCTTTATAGTAGTACTCATGCTCACGCTCGAATCTCAAATAAACGAAAATATCATCTATGAACAGTACCACAAAAGTGTCGACATATTGATGGAATATATGATTTATCAACTGCAAGAGTGTTTGTTAGAATAAAAATCTTCATAAGATATTCTTAATGGTCATACCTGCTCTTGAAATCTATCTTTTATATATCACACTCCCGAAATCTGAGCTGATGATAACTCGACCAAAATTCAATCTTCAAAAACAAATTTTCCCCCTTTAACTGATCAAACAAATCATCAACACGAGGCAAAGAATACTTGTTCTTAACTGTTACCTAGTCCAACTTCTGATAGTCTGTGCACAATCAGAGTGAACTTTATGCCTTATTGGAAAATAGTGTTGGGGTTTCCCAAGGTGAAACACTAAGTTAAACAAAACCCTTCGCCACTAGGTTGTATAATTGAATCTTGATCTCTTTCATCTCTACTAGTTCCATATGATAATAAGGTATCAAAATTGGTTGTGTACCTAACATCAGGTTAATAATAAACTCTACCTCCCTATCTAGAGGAAGTATAGAGAAATTTTTTAGGAAAACATCAGAAAAATACCGAACAATGTCAGGAATATTAACAACTGAAGAAACATCATCGGGTATAACTTCTACAGTAGAAAAAAAACTCCTGATCTCTGGGCAGGAAGGTCCTACACGACCAGAACTCGGATCCCACTCTCCTTGAAACACCCATGGTCTCTCATCGGTCGTAAGAAACATGACATACTGATGATAACAATCAAACTCATCATGATGAGAAATAAGTCAATCCATCCCGATGATGACATCAAATAGGTCCAGATCGAGAACAAGAAAATCCTAGACTAACTCTACATCAGTTATCGATAGCACATAAGAAGGTCATAAAAACCCCTGCTCTTTCCTCTTCCCAAGAGGTTTTAATAACCCTATAACAAATTACATGAGTTCCATTTTAAGGTTAATCATATCAAAAAAATAGCCAAATATAAATAAGCTGGAAGCACCAGTATCAAATAAATAAATCTCTACTAAGGATGTGATAAAGATGGTACCTCTCATTATCGCTAGACCCACATCTACCTCCATAAAAAAACTCAACAACTTCAAAAGGTTCTTTAATTTTGAATCCTATGGTTGGATCCCTATAGTCTTTGAATAATTTGACTACCCCGCAATAGCATTTATAGCTGACAATCCCTGACTATATCGAGGTGTAGACATAGCCTGATAAAAATGCTATAGATGAGCATAATTCCTACAATGGTTATATATATTTTCAAGTAAAGGAAAATAATTTCATGTGTTTCCAACCTTTCCACACTAATAGAAAGTCAGAGGAATGCCACTAGCTACAACTGGAGGTGCTGAAGAGGTATACTGCCAAGAACCACCTCCACCGCTCCTACGATGATCTTTTCGCTTCCTTTTCTTCCTTATAGTGCCATTAAAACTTCCACTAGGTGGAAGAGAAGTGGTAGAATATCCAACCTTATCTTTCATATTCATTTATTCAATCACAAACCTATCCATTATCTCCTCATAGGTTGAAAGATTCAGCATAAATACCTAAGATCTGGTATCTGGTCTCAACCCCTATAGTTAATTCTGATCTTTTAGTTGGTCATTCTTTACAACCTCCAGTGCAAAAAAACCAGCTTAACAAACTGATTAGTGTATGCTGACATCGAACGCTCTACCTACTATAAAGATAGGAACTCCAGATACTTCCCCATAATCAATGACTCTAGAAAAAACTACTAGAAGAATATATTCTTGAATCCCTTCCAATCTAATCTCACATGTCTATCTTCCTACACCATAGAATCCCACTAATTCTTACTAGGACCCTTAAGTATGAATGTTTTTCACTTCACCTTAATACTATTAGGTGTATCTAATAATTCAAAGATCTGATTGATCTTGTCAATATAATCCTCCACCTCTTGAGGTTCATTCGTACCCTTAAAGGATGGTGGCTTATAACTCAAGAAATCATGTGATCGATATCTTTCCCCTATGGCCCATGGTTGTACCTCAATGACTGTGTTCTGAACTTGTGGTACATTCTAGTCAACAGCACTAACTTCCCACATGATAGCCTCGATAAAATTCTGATCCATTAGAGGATTCCCTTAGGGATCATCACGTACACCCTCATGAGGAACTCACAAAACACATCTCATAGGTATAATGATGAACACCGAAACATAAGAAATGATTAAACAACATAATAATATCAGTTTGAACTAGAAAACCCATAAGAAAAAACTGATATTAACATCAAAACTTAAAATATGAGACATGAATCCCAACATCCCATGGTAACTTGAGTCTCATCGCATAAGATTTGGATAAGAACTCACCACAATATACCTCTCAAGTCTCAAAAAACTTATCTTCAACCTATCAAACATCCCAAGACAAGGAAAACCCCGCAATACATAAGGCTTTGATACCAAGATATAATGAACCGACCCAAGTACCCTCTTAAACTGGTACCCAAACTGATCTTTCACATACCAGAAGTGCATTCATAATCCCTACAAGATGGTGACTAGCACATGAGCATAAAACAACGATAAAAGGTAATGATTTTTCCCAACCTGAATCGACAACAACATGGAATATATACAAATAACAGAGAGAAACAACAAAAGATATAAATATATTCCATAACAGATAAATAAAAATTGAAGTGATACAAATGAACAAGGTAAAAAAACAATCTACAAGTGACAATTCCAACCACAAAATACCACAAAACCAAACAGCTACTCTAATAGCTCCATGTGATAACGTGGGAAACCTCCCACCATCTCACCACCAGCTACCCAAAACCCAGCTAACAGTAAACCTCACTACCTCACTGTGGAACCTTGCCTTTCCCTGCATTGAAAGATATAAATAGCTCTACACACCATTGAAGGGGTATGCAGGGTGTGAGATAACATACTCAATAGGGTATCACCTTGGTGTTTCATAACAAGCCTTTGTGCAATAATCTAAACATGCTCTCAACTTTAAATAAAACAAGGCATGATAATAGTTTAATAGTTTTTATATCAAAATCATGGAAAAACATTTTAATTTACCCTTTTTACAAATTTCAAAATAAAATAGGTAAATCAGTTTGAAATAATTTCATAACCATATATCAAAGAATATATATAATGTCAAAACAAAGTATGCATCACATATAATATCGAATCCATGACAGTACAACAAAACAGTACAATCCAAACATCCCAAATCGGCCAAGAAGAATAGGCCACATCACACCAGGGATCACACTAGGTCAGGATAGTTAGGACACTCATACCTAACATAGACAATCACGTACACATCAAGTCACTATACATATTCATCGAATCTAAAGAGTAGAGGAACACCCTAGCAAGTAAACCCCCCAATAGGTCTAATAAGTCCTTAGAACAACAGGGTTAGGGATTAGAGGAAATCCCCATGAGAAAACCCCCTAACAGTGGAAAATACCTATTACTATACCTTCCACCTAAGAATCTAGGGCTTCCCATGTGCTTTATTTTCCCAATCAATTCATCAAAAAAATCTTTGAAAACCATTTCACAATTCTTTGAAAAACCCTTTTTCATTTACCAAAACCAGGGGAAATCTTATTTTATAAAAACCTAGTTCCACATACAAAAAAAATTATTTATATCATTCCATTTAATTTAATAAAACAATTTATAAAAAATAGGAGCAATTCAGTTCACCAACATAGGCTAGAGACGGAACTGCCTACCTCAAAAGTTGGGTCGCACATTCCCATAGTCGAATCCACTAACGAGGAGGAATAAAAAATGAAAACGGAGGGCCCAGAATCAATCTAAACATCTTATAATTGATCTAATTAAATAAAATGGTCTATGAAGAAGAGAAGACAACACATACCTTAAGAATGCACACTCGTCGCACCACAAACAATAAGGAAACAGACCCCAGAACGAGATCGCACAACGGATCTATAGAGAATCAAGAAGAAACATCACCATGGGTCAAAAAATCTAATAGCACAATGAAATTGTTCCACCGCAGTCAAAGTAATGAAAAGGCAGAAAGTATTGCTCACTCGTAGAGATGAAACTCAACCACAATGGTGATTAATCATTGAACAAATCAATCTAGATTGAACAGAGACTCCCAAAATCACCGAAGAAGGGCTCTAGGTTGAGAGTAAGGAGGGTTTGTGGGAGAATGAATGAAAAACCAGACGATATAGTACCCTAAAATCTGACCTACTGATAGTTACATGATGTGTAAACCCTTTACATAATTTGTAATCCACAGGTCTCAAGTACGCCAAAAAACTCATTGTTTTTTATTAAAAACTGATCTTTTAACATTACACATCATATAACCATTACATGGCATATAATCCTTTCATGATGTGTACACAGTTCATGTATTGTGTATGGAGACCAAGTACACATTATGTAACCCCTTTACATGCCATGTAATCAGTTAGCATATAGCAGAAAATCTATATTCTTACACAAAAACCCCAAACCAACTCAAGTATTCTCCAAACTCAAGGAGAACCCATAAATACATTAACACATTCATACCATGATTCTGTTAATTAAAAAACATACATATCTGAACTTTAGTTCATTTTTCTCAACAAATGTTCTCCATCCTTAGGAGTACCAAGACGTACCCAATTAAAGAGGAAAAAAAGCAAAGAGAAGAGAAAAATCGTGAAAGTGAGTAACAGGATATTGTACAGAAGATATGAGAAGCTACAGGCTGGTGTGCTGAAGAATATATTGACCAATCATTTATTGATCAATATAATGTAGCATGGATTAATTCCTAAACACACATTACCTTATCCACATCAAGACTATGATTATAATAAGGAGGATCAATGATTATACATGTTAAAATTGATCAATAAAATGTAGCATGGAACAATTACTAAACACACATTTTCATATCCACATCAGAGTTATGATATAAGTAAAAAGATCATCAGTGTTAAAATTTATTCATTGTAAATACTTCCATTATTTTTCAAGACATGTTTTTCAAATAGTGACATTATCCCATAACCATATGACAAATATAATGAAAAATGGATATCATATTAGTTTTAGTATGATATAAATCCATTGTAATAGGAACATGTGTTTAGATGCAAAGAGTTTTTTGAGGATATAAAAAACTTACATCAAGGAAAAACACAATGTGCATCTAAAGTAATTATCCTAAAAGTTTATTAGGATATGACATAAATACCTATGATAGAAAAGTTGTAGTCAAGTGATAGAATACAAATGGGTGTACATCTCTACTTGAGATAGTTAGAGCAATAAGTTTAGTCAATGCCAAAGATGCACAAGAAGTTGGCATAGGAACAAGTTCCATAAGAGCATGTAGAAATATAATGTTTCAAATATGCATACTATGTAGAATGAATGGAACTATAGTGATGGTTTTATATTCACCATGTCTGATGATAAATTATTCATTGAGAATAATAATTTCTACAGGTAATATGTATATGAAAATTAGCTATAATTGAAAAGATCAATTAAAATTCAATAATGGATTCCATGCATCAAAGAACATAGGCTTATTATTTTGAATACTACAATGGGTATTCAAGTGAGACTATACATGGATGGTATAATCGATTTACCAATAAGGTTTGATTGGTAACACCAAGTAGTTGTGCCTAAATACATTAGAATTTTACTTGTCATGGAAAATTTATATGATAATTTTATTGAGAATTGGATGTCAAGACCACCAATCATGGAAAGTGTTTATACGACACAACCAGAAAAGGATGGTGACATCATATAATAACAATAAGGGTGAAAGTTACTAAAATTCAGTTTAAGATTGAAGCAACAAGATCATAGAATATTCATTTAGAATGAATCTTTTCCATGTGTCTACCAGAGGTTAGTGGGAGCGCCATAGTTTTCCAAGTGAAAGATGTTTGATAACATATGGAAAATAGCTATTGGTCTTATAGTATGATAAGACTAGGATGAAGGTAAATCTCCAGATATTGACTTAAAGTAGCGACCAAAATTCTAGGGAATGAGATCTAATGAGTTAGATATAATGGTTTCTTAGATCAATTCAATAGTAAATATATTGAAAATGTATTGAAAATACAAGTTGGAACAATTCGAGAGACAGTTTTTTTCAATGTCACATGAAATAAATATCTCCAAGAAGACATGTACAAGATATGGGATGAGATTAATGTGGTGAGTTTAATTTAATATGCTTTTGAGATGTATCAATCATGTATTCCATGATATGAACATGATATGATATTTCCAATAAATACTTTATAGTAGGAAAATATTAGTTTTATTCAATAGAACTGCCAAGGTAAGAAGTCAGAACTGTCTGATTGTACTTGAGAAAGCACAAAATATATGTACCTGGTATGTGGAGAAGAAAGTATGTTATCCTTAGGGGGACACAAACTAGTATTAATTAGATAAATTTGATCTAATATTTCATTCAGACTAAGGTAATGAGAAATAAAATCTCATTTAATCTAGTGATATCCATATCTACAAATACGGAGTTCATTGTAGATTCTAAAACAGCTATAGAAGTAGTCTATAATATGAAATGATTTTTTCTAGTTCTTATAATTGCACCTAGTAAGTAAAGTTTTATCATTATGATAATTCTATTACTAGTATTATCCAAGATGTCAAGTTTAGACAGTGGAAAAAAGGAAATGAACTTAGGACTATGATCACTTGAGAAGTCTTACTCAAGGAGATAAAGTTGTAGATAGTAGAATAACCATGCAGAGGAGACATGGTAGACCCAAAAACCAAAGTCATGACTCTGCAGAAACATGATCTCTATCACGTGAGAGCTAACAAGGTTCATTAGCAAGTTGGATCTAGTGAAAGTGGGAGTGTTGTGATAATGGGTTCCTTAGACCCAACTAAACAATACTTTTTGATCACCATATCATGGATACAGTGGGTTGTACATGATGCACACTTACCATAATAGTGTATATATTTATGTGTCCACTATTTAAATTGTAATTTCTATAGATTATATATCATATTAAAAGGTTATAGTATTTCCCAAGCTATAATGAGAACCTTGAGATACTATGACATTAATCTTAAACTTATTCTATATAGTCTAAATACATCATACTAAATAGACATAGTAGATGTATAACTATCCAGTTTTTGGGGCTCATAATCATTGATAATTCTTCTCATCAAGTTCACACTTGGTGATCTCTAGTAGGTGAGATTATGAGAACAAACCCACCAATAGGAACACCACATGTTTTGGGTGTCATTGGATGTTCCTATCTATGAACATGTGTATTGGTCTCATGACTTGAGATCATTATCAATGTGTTACATTTGATGGAGTACTTTGATGTAAGGAAAAAACCATGAAAATGAAGTCATGGCGAGGTAAATTGTGTTAGGCGCGTCATTGGTGGTATAAAATTGGTTAAATGATCAAGATAGAATGTGTCACTTCTGAGTTGAGGAACTGAAGTAATATCTCAGGCTTGGTTGATTAGGATGGTAGTACCTTTATAAATCCATGACCATGGTAGTAGAAGGTAAATACATCCAATTAGATCAACATATAATAAATCAATAATGGATGATGACACAAGTGTGCATCCTAATTTATGAGATATCATATAACAAAGAGATTATATAACACAGTGTGTGTTCATAGGATGGTTTTCATTATTATGACTATTCCTTATCTCTTTAGGTACCTTGATGAGTTGTTAGACTCTCCTCTTGGTCTATGAATATTATTCACTACTGTCAAGATAAGTGTATAGAGGGTCACACATAATAGTGTATTCAAGAATATTCTCTATTCAGGTGAATATGTATATAGGACATGGTGGGCCCCACCACGGGGTCCGAGAGTTGTCCAAGTTTTATCGATCACCGATAAATAAATAAGTTAATTATTATTCTAGTATATAATAATTGGGTTAATTTATTTATTAAATATATTTACAATTGTTTAAGTAAATAAAAGGAATAATATTATACGAACAAATATTATTTTAATATTCAAGATTCATTTAATATTAGTAGGAATTACAAGTCAAGTAAATGACTTGTGTTTATCATGTAATATATTTAATATATATTACAATTATGTGATAAAATATAAATAATATTTATGATGTGGTTAGTTCATCATAATTGATTATTTATTACTTATTTAGTGGATGTTAAATATACAGGGGTTGAGGAACCCTAATCGGGTATTTTGAATATCCATGATATAAGTGGAGGAGAATCTCATTCCATGTACTATTCATCAGTCAGAATTGAGAGTTTCTATATCCTCTCAAATCCTAGAGAGAGAATTGCTCTAACCGATCGAATGATCCCAGAACGCCTTCACGGATCGAAGGTAATGGATCGTGGTGATTGACACGACATCGAAGATATCATCGAATTTCCATGATATCACTTAGAATTTGATGAACAATATTCATGCAGATTCGAGAAGCATGTGTGGATGATCTAGAGGGGTTTGGCCTTGGATCCTTTGATCAACGATTGTTGGCGAAGTGTTACGGATTAACACGCTTCTATTTGAATGAGATACATGTTATGATTTAATTTATGTTCTCTAATTAATTCACGTGAGATTCTCATACCATATTGGGGATCAAATTTCCAAAAATGACAAGTTTCATCACTCCGGTGATGAATTTTTTTTTAATTCCCTAGCCCACTGGCTTCCGTTGTGCACTCTGGTACTAACAGTCATTATACAAGGTTTGGTAAATAATGTGGGGAATGATCGGACTAAGTAATGGTCAGGTGAGAATGAAATATATTTTGAATAAATATTAATTTATTCCGGAAAAGTGATATTTATTTAGTTCATTGGTTATGCACATGTTAAGTAAATAATATTATTATTATTATTATTTGGACACAAGGTACACTAGGGATTAAAAGAATATTAAAAGGGATTTGTGTAAATAATATTCTAACCCTATCTCTATAAATACCTAACTATATAATTCTCTAAAAGGTGAATTTCCATTTGAAAATATAATATTTGGATCTCTAGATAATTCTCTCTTCCTAGAGATATTCTCAAGAACTCTTCATGTTCCGTGAGCGTTGTCAATCCTCCTCCCCCATATCCGGCTTTGAGAGAACACGATAATCCAACAGACCTTGTTGAGATTCCAAGGCGCAATCAACAATAAACAACATAAGGTGTAGGGACATCTATACTAGCATCCAGATAACCCTATGGTGATGTTGAAAGTTGCTTGGTACATGCGTGGATCATCACTAGATGGAATCTTCTCTTGATTCCTCAATCGCAAAAATGGTTCAACAAGAAGGGTCAACGAAATTCAATCATGAATAAAAAATTACAAGATGGGGTAATTCTTGACCTATCTAAATTAATTATAAATTACATGTGAGATCCTGCCTTTGATGATTTTGGGAACATATTTTGATCTAGTTATGAAGAGAAATAAATTGATGGGAAAATCTCGTCAGGCACCACCTAATATTCTTCCATTGCTCCCTAGAACCTACACTTCATATAACCCTAGAAATCTATGAATATAAAATATGTTATTGGGATACTCCCAAGAAACCACTATCTGAACTTTCCCTAGGTCCACTAACACACCTTCCTCTGAGATGATGTGTCCCAATAAGTGTACCTAATCGATCCAAAATTGGCACTTAGGTAGCTTGGTGTATAGAAGATGCTATCTCAGTGTACTCAGGATGATGTCAATATGTTGGGCATGATCGTAATGAGTCTTGGAGTACACCAAGATTTCATTAATGAATACTGCAACAAACTGATCCAGGTACAGGTGGAAGATTTTGTTCATCAAGTCCATAAACACTATTGGTGTGTTCGTCAACCCAAACGGCATTATGACGAACTCATATAGGTCATACCTACTTCTAAAATAAATCCTTTTTATATTAGAAGTTATAACTCTAAGTTGGGGATACCCTGACCTCAATTCGATCTTTGAGAACACACAAGCTCCTCTCAGCTGGTCAAATAGATTGTCGGTACATGGAATAGGATACTGGTTTTTCAGTCATCTGGTTCAACTTATGGTAATAAACACACAAATGTAGATTCCCATCAACATTCTTAGTAAATAGAACTGGAGAACCCCAAGTTGACATACTCAGATGGATAAATACCTTATCCCCCAACTCCTTCAGCTATGCTTTGAGCTCCTCAAGCTCTATTAGTGCCATTATGTATGGTGTAATTGAAACTGATTCAGCCCCTAATATTAGCTCAATAGTGAATTCCACATCTCTCTCAGGTGGAATCCCTGAGAAGTATTTAGGAAACATATCCTAAAACTTTTCCACTACTGGTGGAAATACATATTTATTTACACCTCTGTCATCCAGCAAAAGACTAGCAATCTGGGCTGTGAGCTCTCCCAGTTGCTGAGTAATTGGCCATGCTCGGCCTTCTTAGATATCCAACTCTCAGTGGTGAATATAATCTTCACCCTTTGGAGACGTAAAGGTTACTCTCCTCCAGTAACAATCAATGTGGGATCGGCATGCAACTAGCCAGTCCATACCCATAATTAGGTCGAATCCTGACATGTCAAGAATATAGATATCTCATAAAAAGTGATACTCCCTAATATTGAGAGAACACCCCTTTCACAAACATATGTCTCTAGATCATACTATTAATGATGTATCTATCATCATTAACCCACTCACAAACTCCACCATCAAGGTCAAACCGTTAATAAGTTTTGTAGATATAAAGTAATGACAGGCACTAGTATCAAATAAGGAACTAGCTAATATAGAGACTATAATAATAGTATCTCTCACTGTCGATGGCCCAGACACACTATCTATAAGTGTAGGTTTCAATACATGCAACTTTCATGCCCCTATTCCTTGTGATGTCGTTTGACTACCCTGTGTTGCACCACTCTGCTGATGTGGGAGCTCCTGCCTAGAAGTACCACGTTCACTACCTCTAACGCCTCAGCCAGTATAACTCCAGCTACCAGACTGGTATAGTGCAGAATATCCCCTTACTACACCCCAGTTCTATCTAGATCCTCTATCACTAACCGTATGTCTCGGGTTCCTATAGAACCTATATAGATGTCACATCTTGTCATAGGCTCAACACTCTACTGGTGGTCGGGGATAATGTTTACAAAAGTGTACTGGCTTACCACATTGGTAGAAAAGCACTTGGGTATGATCCTGAGAAACTGATCCCCCTAACTGGCCACTATGATTCCTACTGATCTGGATAAAGTTCTCATAATGACGCTTCCTGCTCTCAGAAGACGTACCTCTAGATCGTCCAAGAGAGACCACATGTCCGCTACTAGAAGCCTCCTTTAGGTTCCCATATGAGATCAGAGATTAGTTTACTACTTATGAAAATTTATTCAGCCTTAAAATATTCACCTGGGACTTAATTTCATAATTAAGTCCATCCTGAAATATTTTTTCTAAAGTAGCCTCATCTCCTTCCAATGCTAGAATAGAGCACTGTAAATCTGTAAAGCATCCAGTATAGTCCATCATGGACATACTTCCCTAATTTAACCTCATGAACTCAGTTACTCTATCCTACCTTAGTGTCTTAGGGTAGAAGTGCTCCAAGAACCTCTCCAAGAAGTCCTTCCAGAGCATACTATCAGCCTGTCTAGTCAAATCCTGGACATCCCACCATCATTTCACTAATCCTCATAGAATATAAGCATTTAACTTGACTCTCTTCTTAGCTGGAGTCTCCAAATGGTCAAGTATAGTCTGGATAGACTCAATCCATAACTCATCTCCCTCAGGTCCACCCTCTCTAGTGAAACTCGAAGGGTGCTGCAATTGGAACTCCATCATCAGGTCATACATGCTCTTCTCAAACTACTCTGGGTCTCTTTCCATGAATTTCATAAACCAGGTGAATTTCTCTCATAAATGATCCCTTACTTCCTCACTGGGCATTATCAGTGCCTCAGGTTCCACTGTTAGAAGATCATCTCCAATTATCTCCTCCTGTCGTCCTCTCAATAAGCATCATCATGGAGTCATAACTCTACAATGTCAAACACATGTCTTAGGACCCATAACACAAATTTATCACATTTATGTAAGATTAAAATCACAAAAATTCACAACAAGTTTTTTCCCCAAAGCTCGCCATATGGACAAAACTGAGGCGCTATCACTACCCTTAACCATCCTACACCTAGGTCTTGGTTAACAAGGGTAAACACATTATCATATCAAGTTCCTCATTTAGAAACCCATTTATTCATATTTTTTCATCATTTTATTATTCTCAATTTCATATTAGGCATCATTTTCAATTCAATTTCACAAGAAATAAAAAATAGTTCAAGTTCAATAACTTACTCAAAACTCGTTTTCCTGTGCGTGTGTAAAATGATGCATGTCACAAAATAATCCTAAGTGCCTAGAATGACGCATGCAGACCTAACTCTCATGACATACTAGTCCATGAGTCAATTCTCACAAAATTTCAACATCAATAATCACAAAACACAACAAGTGTGTCACCCAAAGTGAAATAATATTCAACTTTAATAGCAAACAATAATAACAATAACCCCACCCAGGGTACATGGGTTTTCCTCCATACATGGGTTTTCAACTCTCATGAATGAGCTAATTACCAAGGCCCAACTCTTCCTAGTATCCTATATACCTTTCCACAAATAGTAATACAAAAGAAAAATAAAATAAAATTTCCTCGAATACCACTTTGTAACATCCCAACCTGGGTTCCCCAAGTTGGTCAGTCACATGACCACAGGTGCGCCTCCCCATAAGTTAGAGGTTGTTGACTGGAATTGGGGGTCTAATAAGTTGGTCATGGGAAGACTATACCCTATTTTATCAGAGTAAAACACCAGCGGGAATAATAAACAATAGCGGAAGCATATATATAACCATAAAAATACTAATATCTCAAGACAGTCAAACAGGAGATACAATATCCAAACTAAAGTAGAAAACATGTCATGATAATGTTTGTGTCAAGTGTCTAAAATACAAACCCAAAATAGACACAGATAACTCCTAGTTCTTCCCGAACCACATCTGGTTCCCTCAACCAGGTTCCATCCCCAAATTAACCATTTAATAGAGGGTATTTTCCCTTAACCTGTCCTGCAACAATAAAGTCTATTCAGGTGCTGATTAGGCAGCCCGAGTAGGGTGTGAGTACAACTCAGTAGACCACCACCAATGGTGTCTAAAACAAACATAGTTAATAATAGGTGTATGAATTTATATAAATAAATAACTAAAATGCATAAGTAAACAATTATCACATTATCAATTAATCTTTATTGAACCACATAGACCACTGAGTTCCTGAGGACACCCGTACTGCAATACCTGCTCTAGCCCGCACCGGGTATGAACCATGTTACATATTAAATTCAAATTTCATTATGTCACATGGTATTACACTATCCATTTCACTTCAATTTCATTATTACGTCCACTTGGAACCATAGTCCAATGCCAATGTTTTGGGTGTAGAATTCCATGTTTAGCACCTCGTTTATCAATTGTGAAAGTATATCATGGGCATAAAACGTCATGTATAGCACCCCAAATTCTCATTCATACATATATGTCATTAGTGTAGATTTTCATGTCTAGCAACCCATTTATCAACCATGCATATATATCATTGGCGTAGATCGGCATGCCTAACACCCCATTTATCAACCACGCATATATATTATTAGCGTAGATCATCATGTCTAGCACCCCATTTATCAACCATGCATATATGTATTTCATTGGAATAGATCGTTATGTCTAGAACCCCATTCATCAACCATTAATTAATTCATAAATTAATTAATCCAGGTCCATTAATTAATTCTACAGTTAATTAATCGCAACAAATTCCTTTAATTAATTCAAAAATTAATTAATCGTATTTAACCCATTAATTAATTTGCCAATTAATTAATCACATATCTTCCATTAACCAACTCAATAATTAATTAACCACATAAATTCCATTAATTAATTCAAAAATTAACTAATCATTTCACATCACAACATCCAATAATTAATTCACAAATTAATTATTGTCAAATTCACAATTTAACATTCCGAAAATTAACTCAACAATTAATTACCCTTAATCCCGCAATTCAATATTGTGATAATTAATCTATAAATTAATTATCTAAATTTCACAATTCAATACTCTGATAATGAATTCATCAATTAATTATCTTAATTCCACAATTCAACCATTCAATCAAATCCCCAATTTCTCAATTAATTAATTGACTACATTAATTAATTCCAGTTTAGGAATTTCCAATTTCTAAATGAACCCTATAAATTCTATAATTTCATACAATAAATTGAAATCATGACTATGGTATTTGAGTATTAGACCACCTACCTCAACTTGTTGACAACACTCGCCAATGGAAGAATCCCCAATTTGAAGTGGATCAGTCAAGAACACAACAACGAACATGATTTAGATCCAAATCCTAAATCCAAGATCAAATGAATCAAGGTCTAACAATATTATAACTAGATCTAGATACAACAGTGGATAAACATCCCATTTTTATCTAGAAAGAGGAGCGAAAGAGAGATAGAGATCTAAATAAGAAGAAATCACATACCCAGATGGTGCAGATCTTCAATCCGCCTTTTGATTTACCATGAATGGAGGTCATGAAGGATTGAAATCTATCTGGGAACCTACAAAATCATGAAAGAGATCCTAGGGTCGAAGTAGGAGAGTTGTATCTGAAAATAATGGGAAATTCATCCACACAACACGTTTAAAATAGCTGGTCATGCATTTACAAATCGTGTAATGTGATTACACATCATATAATTTTTTTTAATGGAATACTCTAAAAAACCTATGACCTAAAATTTATTTTAATAAACCCTCGAACAATTACACGATGTTTAATTACCTTACATGAGGTGTAAATGTTCTACAATAGATTTTTTAGCCCATTTTTCTTTCTAAACAACCCTAACCTCTTTTAAAGTTTCTCATCTTGTCAAGAACTCATGAAACACTTAACCCATTTTTACCAAGACTCAAAACTCAGAGAGATATGTACCTAGAAAAAGACGGGATCTTGAAATATTCCCACTTGTATAACATCTCGTCCTCAAGCTATACTCCCAAGCATCTTCAAGACTCTGAGGTAAAAAGATTGGGCTACTAAGACCACATATATGTTTCTCTCTCCCATGTTTCCTAATGAACACGCCCATGTTTCCACAATACTTGAATTATCGGCATGGTCTTTCCCCATAACACTTTCTCACTACGATCCAACACACGTATCGAATACTCCTCAAAGGATGCATCTATCTCATGAGAAGTGTCGGGATGATACCGCTGAACACTATTGAAAAAATGACTTATACCCACGGTTCAAAACCATGGGTATAGGCTATACCCACAGTTTTGGGAACTGTGGGAAATTGAGGCATTGGTATAGGTCTAAAGCCTATACCCATGGTTTGGATAACCGTGGGTATAGATTTTTTCCACTGTGTCATAGCCTTATACCCGCTTTCCATCGTGTCACAACCCTATACCCACGATTTTAAAACCATGGGTATAAATATTAAAAAAATGCAAGTAGTGAGTTCTGAACCCGCACTCAACTCTTCAACTAGAATGTGCCTTACCACTATAGCTAACTCACTTACACGCACGTATATATATAGCTTAATATATTAATCTAGCTCTCTGTATTAGAAAAAAACGGGTCGTGAGTTTCGATCACGGGACCTCCTCGTCAAATATCTAGTACCTAACCACTCTAACTACAGAACATACATTATTATAAATCTAAATTTACCTAAATATATTAATATAAATCATAGGTATTAGAAAAAAGCGGTTAGCGAATTTTGATCCCCCACCTCTGCCGCTTAACTCCCCTACCACTAGACTAATTGAACTTATGTTTGTGTGTGTGTGTGTGTGTTATCTTATATATATTTCTAAAATGTGGGTATCAATAAAATGTTCCACACTAGTTTTGAAACTGCGTCGCTGCTCTGTCGATAAAGTCCTTTACCACTATGCCAATTGCAGTTCTAGTTATATATATATACATTATATTATATATATATTTATAAAACCTGGTATAAATAAAATGTCCCATGAGAGTTTTGAACCCGCGTCTCTGCTCCACAGCTGAACCCCCTTACCACTACACCAATTGAAATTATGATTATATATACATATATTATCTTATATTGTTTTTTTCACTCAAAAAATTAGAAACCCTATACCCATGGTTTAGTAGAACCGTGGGTATAGGTGTTATCTATACCCACAGTTTTCATAAACCGTGGGTATAGGCTTATATACCGAAGGCTATACCCATGGTTTAGGAAAATTTTGGGTATAGATGCCACCTATACCCACGGTTCAAAGTAAATTGTGGGTATAGGTTTTCCCACAGCATTCCTGCACAATTTTTTGGATTCCCACGCTTACGTGGGTACCCTATACCCACGGTTTAGAAAGAAACATGGGTATAGGTTAAAAAATGTCATATATACCCATGGTTCATGAGAATCATGGGTATAGGTGGGTCTATACCCACAATGTTTTAGAAAACCATGGGTATAGACTAATTTTCTAGTAGTGGAAGTTGTGACACATGAAAAACATCATGCATAACACTATATTTCTGTAGAAGATCCAATTGGTATTCCATTGGCCCAATTCTCTCTACTACCTCAAACGGTCCAACAAACATGGGATCCAACTTGCCCTGCTTATGTATCCTGTGGTGATCCAACCAAGGTGACGCCTGAAGGAATACACGATCCCTCTCTGTAAACTCTAGGGGCCGTCTCTGTCTGTCAGCATACGACTTCTGCCTACTCTGGTTCATAGCCATACATTTCCGAATTAGTTGTACCTGCTCTGAAATCTCTTGCATGAGACTTGATCCCAATAAATCTGACTCACTAGCCTCTAACCAGTATAGCAATGATATGTATGACCTGCCATAAAGAGTCTCATATAGTGTCATCTATATAGTTGTATGATAACTTTTTTTATAGGAAAACTCTACTAAATCCAAATGTTTCTCCTAATATCCACCGAAATCAAGAACACACACCTGCAACATATCCTCAAGTACATGTATAGTATGCTATACATTCCCATCTATATATGGGTGAAAAGATGTACTCAATAATACATGTGTAGCAAGTGCCTTCTACAAGCCCTACTAGAAGCATGAAGTGAAACATGAGTCACAATCTGAAACTATCGTTTTTTCCACCCCGTGCAAGTGGATTATCTCCCAAACATATAAGTCTCTTAGCTTCTCCACTGAGAAATTCTCTTGTATAGTCAAGAAATGTGCTACTTTCATCATTCATTCCAGAATAACCTAGATAGAATTATTCTTCCTTGGTGTCTTCAGAAGACCGACCACAAAATACATTATCGCGTCATCTTTCTTCCATTCTAGAATAGAAAATGGCTAAAAAAACCTCTAGGTCATTGACGATCTTCCTTTACCTAGTGACAGGTGTAGCATCATGTCACGAACCATGTTATATCTTTTTTCATGACCAACCACCAAAACGGTCATCGTAGGTCACGGTACATTTTGATCACACCTTAATGTACCACCCACTTCGAGGTATGAAATTCCCGCACCAAATCGTCTCGCATGATTTTAGGTACAACAACCTGATTCCTGACATAGATGATCTCATCCTCATCTATGCTTCAATATGAAGGTGACTCTCCACATTTAAGGATTTCCCTTAAGGTAAAACATTTTTTATCCTCGTACTTCTTGTCTCTGATATGGATCAAAAGTGTAGACTCCACTAAAATCAATACAAGAGTCATCTGATCCTGATTCTCCTGAACCACCACATTCATCTCAGCCAGCAAAGTCATCATCTTCCACTCAGTACTAGACTCCTGAACCATCTGAGTCTAAGTCTTCCTTATCAAATCATTAGCCACACTGTTTCATTTTATGGGCATATATGCCAGCTCAAAATCAAAAGACTACATATACTCAACCCATATCCTCTATTGAAGATTCAGATCTCGTTGTGAAAATATATACTTCAAGATTCTATGGTCTGTATACATAGTAAACTTTTTTCCCAATAGATAATGTTGTCAACACTTCAAATCATAAACCACTATTGTAAACTTGGGGTCATGCGTAGGGTAGTTCTATTCATGTAGACTTATTTGTCGAGACCCATACACCACAACTTGATCTCCCTGTATCAACACTGCTCCGAGTTCAATCCTAGAAGCGTCATAATACACCATATACTCCTCACCTAGCTCTGGTATGATCAAGATCGATGTCGATGTCAAATGCTTATTTAACTCCTGTAAGGCCTTCTCACATGATTCTAACCAATCAAACATTATCCCCTTTTTGGTCAAGCTCGAAAACAACACTTTGAAATGGGAAAAGTGTTGGATGAATCTAAAATAATATCCAACTAACCCCAGAAAGCTATGGATATCGAATATGTTCTTGGGCTTCTCCCAAGAAACAACTGCCTAAAATTTTTCTGGGTCCATTGACACACCTTTATCCGAGTTGATGTGCCCTAAGAAGTATACATGATTGATCCAAAACTGACACTTGGATAGCTTGACATATAGCTGATGCTCTCTCAGTGTACTAAGGACAATGTCAATATACTAGGCATGATCGTCATGGGTCTTAGAGTACACCAAGATTTCATCAACGAATACTACCAAAAATTGATCAAGGTATGGGTGGAAGATTTTTTTCATCAAGGCCATAAACACTACTGGCACATTCGTCAACCCAAATGGAATTACGATGAATTCATATAGGTCATACCTGCTTTTGAAAGTATTCATGGGTATATTATAAGTATGAACTCTCAGTTTATGATTTTCCGACCTCAAGTCGATCTTCTATAACACACAAGCTCCTTTCAACTGGTCAAATAGATCGTTGATACGCAGAATAGGATACCGGTTCTTCATAGTCATATGGTTCAACTTTCAGTAATCAATGCACAAATGTAGATTCTTATCAACCTCTTTAGAAAAAAGCACTAGAGAACCCCAAGGTGGCATACTCAGATGGATAAATCCCTTATCCTCAAATTCCTCCAGCTGATTCTTGATATCCTAAAGCTCTGTTGGTGTCATTATGTATGGTGGGATTAAAATCGGTTCAGCCCCCAACATGAGCTCAATAGAGAATTATACATCTCGCTCAAGTGGAAACCCTGAGAAGTCTTCAGGAAACACATCCTGAAATTGTTCCACTACTAATATAAAGAAATCTTTCTTTACACCTCCATCATCCAGTAAAAGACTAGAAAATTGGGTTGTGATCTCTACTAGTTACTGATTAATTGGTCTTTCTTGGCCTGCCCATATATCCCACTCTCCATAGTGAATATAGTCATCACTCTTTGGAGATGTAAAGGTCACTCTCCTCCGGTAACAATCAATATGGGCTCGGTATATGACTAGCCAGTCCATACCCATAATTAGGTCAAAGCCTAATGTGTCAAGACTATGGAGATACAATAGAAAGTGATACTCCCCGATATCGAGAGAACACCCCTTACACAAACAGATGTCTCTAGACCGTACTCCCAATGGTGTATCTATCGTCATTACCCCACTCATGAACTCCACCACCAGGGTCAAACCGTTTATAAGTTTTACAGATATAAAGGAATGATATGCACTAGTATTAAATAAGGAACTATCTAATATAAAAGCTACAAGAATAGTATCTCTCACTATCAATGGCCTAGCCTCATTATCCACAAGTGTAGGTTGCACTACAAGAAATTGTCCAGCCCCTCTTCCTTATGATGTTGTCTGACTCCCCTATGTTGCACCACTCTGCTGATGTGGGTGTTCCTACCCAGAAGTACCATGTCCACTTCCTTTACCGCCTTGGTCAGTAGAACTCCAGTTGTGAGAATGATATGATGCATAAGATACCCTTCCCACACTCTAGCTCTGTCTATCTCCTTTATCACTAACTGTCTCTCTTGAGTTCCTATAGAACCTCTGTAGATGTCTCATATTTCTATAGGCTCAGCACTCTACTGGTGGTTGGGGATAATATTTACGTAAGTGTCTCGGATTACTACACTGGTGGAAAAGCACTTGGGTAAGATCCTGAGCAACTGATCCCCCTGAATGGCCACTCTTCTTCCCACCGCTCTGGCTAAATTTCTCATAAAGACGCTTCCTACTCTCAGGAGACATACCACCAGATCGTCTAGGATAGACCACATGTCCGCTACTGAAAGCCTCCTTCGGGTTCACCTCCATAATGAGGCCCTTATTTACTAATTCTAAAAACTTCTTTATACTGAATATATTCACCTAGGACTTAATTTCACACTTAAGTCCATCCTAAAATCATTTTTCTAAAGTAGCCTCATCTCCTTCCAATGCTGGAACAAAGAAATAAAAATCTGTAAAGTGTCCAAAATAGTCTATTATGAACATACTCCCATTATTCAACATCATGAACTCATTTAATCTCTCCTTCCTCAATATCTCTAGGTATAAGTGCTCTAAGAACCTCTCCAAGAAGTCCTTTTTTAGCATACCATCAGCTTGTCTAGTCAGAGCTTGAACGTACCACCAGCGTTTCTCTGATCCTCATAGAATATAAGCATCCAACTTGACTCCCTTATCAGTCGGAGTCTCTAAATGGCCAAGTATAGTATGGATAGAAACAATCCAGAACTAAACTCCCTCATGTACACCCTCTCTAGTGAAAGTCAGAGGGTGATGCAACTCGAACTCCCTCGTCAGGTCATACATTCTCTTCTCAACCCGCCCTAGGTATATTTCCATAAATTGAATAAAGTGAGCAAAGTTCTCTCAGAACTTCTCCCCTACTTCCTCACCCAGCACTATCAGTGCCTCAGGTTCCACTATCGGCAGATCATCTCTTCTTATCATCCTCTCAACAAGCGTCTTCATGGACCCATAACTCTATAATGTAAAACACACATCTTAGGACCCATAACACAACTTTATCAAAATTACATAAGAGGAAAATCACTACAAGTCGCAACAAGTCTTTTCCCCAAACCTCATCACACGGTCAAAACTGAGGCGCTATCACAACCCTTAACCATCTTACACCTAGGTCTTGGTTAACAAGGGTAAACACGTTGCCATATCAAGTTCCTCATTTAGAAGTCTATTTATTCACATTTTTGCATCATTTTACTATTCTCAATTTCATATTAGGCACCATTTTCAATTCATTTTCACAAGCAAGGAAAACAGTTCAGGTTTAACAACTTACCCAAAACTCATTTTCTCGTGCATGCCTAAAGTGATGCATGTCACAAAATAATTATGAGTTCCTAGAATGATGTATAAGAACCCATATCTTCTTTTCAGGTGTGTTTTCCTTTTCTAGTCGTTTTTGAGAAAAAGAGGAATTTCTGGGAATTTTTGAAGTACACGTCGTGTACTTTATGAGTACATGTCGTGTACTCGGTTGCCGCATGAAAACCATGTGTTGGCCATGAAATGGCCGCACACACGGCCATGTGGGGGTGACTTGGAGGCTGCCTAAAGCAGAGTACAGAAAAGGCAATTACATGCCATGTATTTTCTTTTTTTTTCATTAAATGTATCGGGGTCGCGTCTAATCGCCAGAACGGTCTTCTTCTAGGTTTTGTTCGGCCGAGAGCTCTCGTATGACCACGATCCTCCTCCGAGACCCCGACTGAGCATCCGAACTCTGATTCGACCATAGTCAATTATGTTGGGATCACCTCGGTAAGCTCTCTCTTCTACTTGAGCTTCGTTTCCCAATTCCTCCTTCTTCTCAAGTTATCCTCTATTTAACATTTTAGACATTTTTGTAGATCTTCAGCGCTATAAGGTGATTCAATCCTTGAGACTCAAGTATATTGATCTCCCAATGCTAAGGTAGGTGGTTTTTTCCTTTCTGTTAAAAGTCTTTGAGTTATATGTACAATTTTGTCCAATACCCTTGAATGGGGTATTGCGTGTTTACCGTTTTAACCCTGTTAATTTCATGATATGTTGGTATGCATGAGTAGAGGTTAATTGGATGTGAATAGGGTTGTTTATTATACTTTGGATGTGTTTTCCCATGCATGTTTTGTTTACGGCTGTTTGGTCCTGTTTAGCCGTTAGGCTTCCTTGATATTTCTCATGCCTAGTGTTATAGGATGGAGTGATTATTTTATCTAACATGCTTGAGATGTTTTAGACTGTTTAGCCAAGTAGTTCTTGAGGTTTACTTTGTTCGTATTGCATTTTTATGCTCGTTTGACTTACACGGGGTCGTGAGAACCTGGTGTAGTAGACTATAAGTGGAATTGACCATGTGAGCTTCCTCAGAGAGTCTTTATCACTTTTGACTATAATGGGAATTGACCATGTGAGCTTCCTCAGAGAGTCTTTATCACTTTTGACTATAGGGGGAATTGACCGTGTGATCTTCCTCAGAGATTCTTTATCACTTTTGACTATAATGTGAATTGACCGTCTAAGCTTCTTCAGAGAGTTTTAACGTTTGGGACTATAATGGGAATTAACCGAGAGAGCTTCCTCAGAGAGTCTTTATAGTATCCTTTTTTGGTTGAACTAGAGGGGTTAGGCTGAGAGAACTACCCAGAGGGTTACCTGCTTGTTGTGCTGTTGTTGATATATGGAATTGATTGCATTGAAATTGTAGGATTGGTTACTGTTGATTACTTCCTTATTTACTGCTTTCTTTTTTTTATTACCTACCATATATTCACTGACTATTAGGCACAGATCTTATGGTGATTGCCTACTAGTATTTAGTCTCACACCCTATTTTGGACTATGCATTTGGGCCCAAACATATTATATTGTTTCAGGTATAGATAAGGGCAAGCGCTCTTCTACTCCAGGTACTTGATTTGTTGTGGAGATGGAGAGCATGAGACCAAGCTGAGGCTTGCGATGCTGAGGAGATGTTTATTTGTTTTCTTTTGTAATTTAGCTTAGTACTATTTTTTATTCCAGCATTGTGATTTTTTTGGATGCTTTCCTAGATGTATGTATCATGCATCATTTATATATACGTGTGCTCCAGTTTATTATTTCTAGTCTTTCGCTGTTTACTTTTGTATGGATTATTACTGCTTCTATTTTTTTCATTTGTTTATTTCTGCTGTGTTACTCTGCCAATGAGGTCATAGTTTCCCCACTATCACACCCAAGGACCTCACTTCTAGTCGGAAGCCTTTGGTGTTATAGGAAATGCGCTTGAGGCCATGTTACCAACCAGGTACGGGGCGCCTCTGGGTGGCTTCCAAAACCAGAATGTTACAAATTTGTATCAAAGGAATTCTTTTCTCTTGACTTACTATTTGGAGCCTATAAACAGTGATAGGACTAAATAGGTACTTTGTAATAAGATGTTCCCGGGATTAGCTAACTCGTGTATAGGGAAAAACCAATCTACCTCATTTATTGCAATTTTTCTGGTTTTTCGATTTTACAGTTGATTTGATTTTCACAGTTGGGTGACTCACATGTATTGTGTTGTTAATGTTGATGTTATTGAGGTTCTATTTCTGTTTCAACCCGATTAGAAGAGGGTATTCCATCTCATGCATCATATATACACTTGCTAGAAATCACATGTCGTGCATTCTTGCCATGCCATTTAGGGTGCATTAGCAATTTCATGTTGTTGTAATAGATTTTGTGCTAGATATGCATGTTGTTGTGATAGATGCTTGATAGAATACCTGTTGTTTTATAGAGTATTGTTTGAATAAGGTTTTGTTTGAATGAACGCAAAAATTTGGTTCTTGAGGTGTTATGGTCCCTCATGGACTGGAATTTGGTGGATCATTTCCTGTTATGTTTGTTTATAACATGTATAAGATGTCAAGCTTTGATTTGCGGGGAGTATGGGCCCTCACGAATCGGAATTTGGCACTTTGGTGTTCATTTCAGGGTTTTTTTATGCTCCGGAGTAGTTTCTAAGGCTTAATGTTCGCAAAAACCCAGAATACACGCCGTGTAGTTTTGACTACACGCCATGTGTTTTTCTATTCGGGAAGAAACTGTTTTTCTTAAGTACACGCCATGTACTATATGTACACGTCGTGTAGTCTCTAACCATGTCACTAGCTGTGTGGGTAGAGAAATGGGGTAGGAAAATTCTTGTGGTAATACGTGGTGTACCAGTTGTACATGTCATGTCGTGTTGACCCTGTGTCCGCCCGTGTGACTAACAACACAGATGAAAAAACCTTAGGTTATACATTTCGTGTCCATTCTAAGCACGTTGTGTAGTGTAATCTTGGAACCCAACCATGTAACGAACAACACGGGTCAATGTTATCCTTTCTCATACACTTCGTGTCCGTCTGGAACACACCGTGTCATGTGATCCATGTAACCGGTCGTGTATCTAACAACACAGGTCGGTGAGGTTTGTCTAGTACACGCCGTGTTTGGCACTAACACACCGTGTAGTCTTGTTCTAAGGAGAACCGTGTGGCTTAGCCATGTAGAAGGACTCGGGCAAGGGAAGAGAATTCAAGTACATGCCGTGTGTAATGACAACACGTCGTGTGTTTGGGGTGTTACATGACCAGTTCTGACAGAAGTACATGCCCATGTGAAAGGCTTAAGGGAACATGTCGTGTAGTCTTGTTTTGTAAAACTTGAATGTTTTATTTCTCATGTTCCCTTCTTACGCTTCCAGTTTTTAGTCCTTGATAGTTTTGTTCTAAGGTGTGCATTTTACCTTGCAGATTCATGCCACCAAGACGTCCTTCGGTTGTCCGCTAGTTACAGGGCAGTGATCAGACACCAGATATGGATGATCAGGGACTGCCGGCAGATCCTCTAGTTGTGCCAATCTTGGCACCAGCAGTTATACCTGACATAGGTGATGATGCAAAGTTCAGGTATGGATTTATAAGGATGATGTCGATCTTCTAGGGAGAATTGCCTCCTACCCTGTTGATGGCAGAATTGACGTGGGTCTTTCAGCAGCAACATCCTCCCACTTTCTAAGGGGATGGAGGACCCCAGGCTGTAGAGTCATGGCTAGAATCCATGTTGACGGTATTCAAACATCTGGAGACTCCTCTAGAGAGGAGGGTCAATATTTCTATGTACATGCTTTGAGATTCTGCCAAGAGATGGTGGGACGTGATATCATAGGCGGTACGCCAGCAGAATATGGCTTGGGATGAGTTTCAGCACATCTTCTACGACTACTTCTATCTGAAGACCTTGAGGGCCGATCAAGCCCGATAGTTTATGAGTTTGGATTAGGGTACTCTTTTTATTTTGGATTATTCCTCTTGCTTCACTAAGCTACAACACTTTACACCCTTTTAGGAGGAGATGAGTTGTTCCTTACACGGAAGTTCGAGGACGGTCTCAGGTGGGATATCTTCTCTCAGGTGAACATCTTTAGGTTGACTTCGATATCTTCTATAGTCAACCAGGTGCTAATCACCAAGAGAAATCTAAGGGATTCTGGATCTGTGATCCAGGGTGGTTTGGCATCCGGATTTAGTGCTCCGCTAGCTGATAGCAGGAAGCACCGCTGGGAGACTGCACGTGGAGATCTGAGTAGGCGGGATGCATCTTCTGGTATCCAGGTGGTATGCTACCAATGCAGGAGGAGCGGGCATACAAGGACACATTGCCCGAGGGACCCAGTGGAGTTCCGATCTTATGGCAAGATGAGTCATCTTCAGTGTTTTTGTCAGTTCTTTTCACCAGCAGCTGGTGATAGGGGTTCTTTGATGACTCCTCATTCAGGAACAGCTCCACTAGTTTCCCACCAGTCTGGGAATTGGAGTTCTTCCAGCTGTTCAGGCTGAGGTGGAGGTCGTGTTCATGGTAGTCAATAGCTAGGCTTTCAGCGACAATAGGGTGGATCAACTCAGGGTGGTCAGGTAGGGTCGCAGGGTCGCGGTGCAGGTCAGACTTTTTCAGTGGAGCAGACCCAACAGGAGTAGGATCTCAGACCCTCTACAGTTCAAGGTACGATATTAGTTGCCTCAGTTGTAGCTTCTGCTCTTTTCGATATAGGGTCTTCCCATAGCTTTATATATGTTGCTGTTGTAAAGAGTCTTGGGCTCTGCATCTTTTCTTCTGCTGATATCTTAACGCTAGACACTCCGTTGGGGACTAGAACGGCTAGTGTGCATCAGTGTAAGGAGTGACCTCTAGAGGTTTGTGGGTGTCACTTATAATGAGACCTCTATGTCCTAGATATGACAGACCATGACGTCATTCTAAGGATGGACTGGCTAGTTCCTTTCTAGGCTTTTGTTGATTGCTATCGTCGTAGGGTGAGTTTCACATCACCAGGGGGTGGATCTTTTCTGCATAAGGGAGAATGGGATGTCCAGGCGAGCAGAGCGGGACCCGAGCATCATGGGTTGGGAGGAGTTACAGTCCAGATTTCTAGTCTATATCTGGATGACCAGGGGACATCACAGATGGACTTTACTCCAGTGTAGAATCGTTTTAGAGATGTCTTTCCAGAGAACTTTTCAAGTTTGCCTCTAGAGCGTGAGGTAGACTTTTCTATTGATCTTGTGCCAGGAGCGGCACAGATGTCCATTCCTCCTTATAGGATGGCTACACCAGAATTGCAATAGCTCAAGAAGCAGTTGGAGGAGTTGCAGGAAAAGGGTTTCATCCGACCCAGTACTTCTCCATGGGGTTCGCATGTTATGTTTTCAAAAAAGGAAGACAGTACCCTCAGGCTTTGTGTGGATTATCGGAAGCTTAACCAGTTGACGTTCAAGAACCGACATCCCTTGCTAAGGATTGATGATCTCTTTGATCAGCTTCAAGGAGCTCGGGTGTTCTCGAAGATTTAATTGAGGTCTGGTTATCATCAGTTGCATGTTAAACCATCTAATATACCTCTTACAACTTTCCGAAGCAAGTATGGTCTATATGAGTATGTGGTTATGTCGTTCGGTCTCACAAACGCACCTGCAGTCTTTATGGAACTGATGAACCGAGTGTTCCATCCATACTTGGATTCTTTCATGATGGTCTTCATGGACGATATCTTGGTGTACTCTCACACTCAACATGACCATGCCATCCATCTTGAGATCATTCTGAGTACACTGAGAGAGCATCAGTTATATGTCAAGATCTCAAAATTCCACTTTTGGATGGATCAGATTCACTTCTTGGGTCATGTCATCTTAGAGACAGGAGTAGTAGTGGACCCAGAGAAAGTGAGAGTAGTAGTTTCCTGGGAGCATCCGAAGAACATCTTTGAGGTACGGAGTTTTCTAGGGCTGGATGGATACTATAGATGCTTCATACATGACTTTTTTATGCTTAGCAGCACCACTGACGAGTCTGACTAAGAAGGGTGTGAAGTTCTTATGGTCAGATTCTTATGAGTCATCCTTTCAGGAGATGAAAGGGAGGTTGACTTCAGCACCGATACTAGTATTTCCAAATCCAGGCAAGAGTTATACCGTGTACTGTGATGCTTCAGTTATCAGGCTGGGAGCTATGCTTATACAGGGAGAAGGAGTAGTTGTGTTCGGGTCTCGGTAGTTGAGGCCACATGAGAGAAATTACCCGACGCACGATCTCAAGTTGGTGGCAGTTATTCATGCCTTACGCTGTTGGAGAAATTATCTTCTAGGAGAACATTTTTTGGTTTTCACCAACCAAAAATTCCTCAAGTACATCTTCACTCAGTGTGACCTGAATCTGAGACAGTACAGGTGGGTCGAGTACCTTCAGTCTTTTGACTTCGAGCTTTCCTATACGCCTAGGAAAGGCAACGTCGTGGCTGATGCATTGAGCAGGAGGACTCTGATACAAGTAGTTCAGGAGGCCAGTAGTGAGTGAAAGGTTATGGATCTGTTCTCTGAGATGCATTTGGGGGTGCACGATAGACAGGGACAAACTTTTCTTTCTTATGTGGTTGTTACCTCTACTCTTCTTGATCGAGTACGAATGAGGAAGCTATCAGATTCTGAAGGCCTAGTCCTACGAGAAAATGTGTCAGGAGAGGACCCTATTCCTGGGTGGACCATAGGCGAGGATGAGATCTTACGTTTCCAGGGGTGCATATGGGTGCCAGCAGACATACACGAGGAGATGATGCGGGACTTTCATTCCTCAATTTGGGCAGTTCATCCTAGCATCACCAAGATGTATCGTGATTTACACTATCAGTATTGGTGGCTAGGTATGAAGAGATATGTTGTTGGTTTTGTCATGAGGTGTTCCACCTGTCAGTAGGTTAAGGTAGAGCATCAGTGACCAGTAGGTCTTTTTTAGCAGTTACCCATTCCCGAGTGGAAGTGAAATGATGTCGCGATGGATTTTGTGATAGGGTTGTCGAGGTCACCTCGAGGGAATGATGCAGTATGGGTTGTCATTAACAAACTCAATAAGGTTGCTCACTTCTTGCTGATCAAGGAGACCTTCAATGTTGATGAGCTGGGAAGGTTGTACATCTGAGAGATTATACGTCAACATGGGGTTCCACACTCCATCGTTTCAAATAGGGATTCTTGTTTTACTTCTCAGTTCTGGTAGGGGATTCAGAAAGCATTGGGTATATAGGTACTTTTGAGTACAGCTTACCATCCCCAGACAGATGGTCAGTCTGAGCATACGATTCAGGTGCTTGAGGACATGTTTCGAGCATACATCCTGGATTTTGGAGGTTCTTGGGAGAAGCACATACCTCTTGTGAAGTTTTCCTATAATAGTAGTTTTCAAGCAACTATACATATGGAACCTTATGAGGCTTTGTACAGTAGGTCATGTCGATCACCTTTATGTTGGCTGGAGGCAGGAAAGGCAGTTATGCTGGGACCTCATCTTGTCCAGGAGACCACTGAGCTGATAGAGTTGATTCGGAAGAGGATGGATGTTGCACAGTCTCGACAGAAGTCTTATGCTGACCAGTGGAGACGACCTCTAGAGTTTGAGGTCAGAGATCAGGTTTTTCTGCGTGTCACACTGAGGTTAGGGCACAGGAGGATTAGGATACAGGGTAAGCTTTCGTCGAGGTACGTCGGACCATTTGAGGTGTTGGAGAGAGTTGGGATGGTTGCATATCGGTTTTAGTTGTCTCAGAGGTACCGTGCTATGCACGACGTCTTCCAAGTTTCTTAGCTTCAACGTTACTTATCAAACATGTCTCATGTTTTCCAACCCTAGGAGGTTGAGTTGGAAGTGGATGCATCATTCAAGGAGCATCCTATCCGGATTGTCGATCGAAGTACAAAGGTTCTCTATGGCCAGTCTGTTCCTCTAGTATGAGTGCTATGGCAACACGGGTGAGTATAGGACGAGACGTGGGAGATGGAGGCAGACGTACGATCGTAGTGGTTGGAGCTGTTTGGGGTTTCTTCTTCTACGCCTCCTTGCTAGTGAAATTCGGGGACAAATTTCTTTAAGGGGGGGATTTTGTAAGAACTCGGATCTTATTTTTAGGTATGTTTTCCTTTTCGGGTCGTTTTTGAGAAAAAGAGGAATTTTTGGGAATTTTTTAAGTACAAACTGTGTACTTTATGAGTACACGACATGTACTCGGTTGCCACATGAAAACCGTGTGTTGGACATGAAATGGCCGCACACACGGCCATGTGGGGGGTGACCTGGAGGCCGCCTAAAGTGGAGTGCGAAAAAGGAAAGTACACACTGTGTACTTTAAAAGTACACGTCGTGTATTCTCTTTTCTTTCATTAAACATACCAGGTCATGTCTAATTGTCAGAACGATCTTCTTATAGGTTCCGTTCGGCCGAGAGCTCTCGTAAGGCCGCAATCTTCCTCTGATCCCTTGACCAAGCATCCGAACTCCGATTAGATCGTCGTCGATTTTGTTGGGATCGCCTCGATAAGCTCTCTCATCTGCTTGAGCTTTGTTTCTAAATTCCTCCTCCTTCTCAAGTTATCCTTTGTTGAACATTTTAGATGTTTTTATAGATCTTAGAAATTTTAAGGTGATTCAAGCCCTGAGACTCAAGTATATCAATCTCCCAACGCCGAGGTAGGTGGTTTGTGCCTTTCTGTTAAAAATATTTGAGTTATATGTGCAATTTTGTCCAATACCCTTGAACAGGGTATTGCGTGTTTACCGTTTTAACCCTGTTAATTTCCTACTATGATGGTATGCGTGATTAGAGATTAATTGGATGTGCATAGGGTTATTTTTTATGCTTTGGATGTGTTTGGCCATGCATGTTCTGTTTACGGTCGTTTGGTCCTATTTATCCATTTGTCTTCCTTGATGTTTCCCATGCTTAGTGTTGTAGGATGGAGTGATTATTTTATCTGACATGCTTGATATGCTGTAGACTATTTAGCCAAGTAGTTATTGAGGTTTACTTTGGCCGTATTGCATTGTTATGCTCGTTTAACTTACACAGGGTCGTGAGAACCTGGTGTAGTAGACTATAAGGGGAATTGACCGTGTGAGCATCCTCAAAGAGTCTTTATCACTTTTGACTATAAGGGGAATTGTCCGTGTGAGCTTCCTCAGAGAGTCTTTATCACTTTTGACTATAGGGGGAATTGACCATGTGAGATTCCTCAGAGAGTCTTTATCACTTTTGACTATACGGGGAATTGACCGTGAGAGCTTCCTCAGAGAGTTTTAATGCTTGGGACTATAAGGGGAATTGACTGAGAGAGCTTCCTTAGAGAGTCTTTGTAGTATCCTTGTTTTGGTTGAACTAGAGGGGTTAGGCTGAGAGAACTACCCATAGGGTTACCTGCTTGTTTTGTTGTTGTTGATATATGGAACTGATTGTATTCAAACTGTAGGATTGGTTACTGGTGAGTACTTCCTTGTTTACTACTTTCTTTTGTTTATTACCTTCCATATATTCACTGACTGTTAGGCACAGATCTTGTGATGATTGCCTACTGGGATTTAGTCTCACACCCTTTTGGGGCTATGCATTTGGGCCCAAACAGATCATATTGTTGTAGGTATAGATAAGGGAAAACGTCCTTCTACTTTAGGTACTTGATTTGCTGTGGAGATGGAGAGCGTGGGACCAAGCTGAGGCTTACGATGCTGAGGAGCTATTTATTTGTTTTATTTTGTAATTTGGCTTAGTATGGTTTTGTATTCCAACATTGTGATTTGTTTGGATTCTTTCCTAGATGTATGTATCATGCATCATTTATAGATACATGTGCTCCAATTTATTATTTCTAGTCTTCCGCTATTTACTTTTGTATGGATTATTACTGCTTCCGTATTTGCCATTTGTTTATTTCTGTTGTGTTACTCTGCCAATGAGGGCATAATTTATCCACTATCACATCCAAGGCCCTCGCTGCTAGTCGGAAACCTCAAGCGTTAGGGGAAATGTGCTTGAAACCCTGTGACCAACCAGGTACGGGGCACCTCTGGTTGGCTTCCGAAACCGGGACGTTACATGATGCATGAAAACTCAAATCTCATGTCATATCGGACCATGAGTCAATTCTCAGAAAATTCCAACATCAATAATCACAACACACAACAAGTGGGTCACCCAAGGTAAAATAATATTCAACTATAACAACAAACAGTAATAACAACAACCCCACCCTTGGTACTTGGGTTTTCCCTCATACATGGGTTTGCAACTCCCATGCACGAGCTTATTACACTACCACAAAATTGGGTTTCTGCAGCGCCACCATTTAACAGTGCTAAAAAAAAAAGCGATGATAAATGGGGGATTTATCAACGCTTTTTCCTAGTGCTGATAAATTTCAAAAAAATCATGAAAAAAATATATTTTTATATAAGTATATTTATATTGATATAAATATAATATATATATTTTTAAATATGTTTTAGATAAGTATAAATATACTATTGCATTTAATATATAATAAATTTAGTGAAAATAGATTTAAAATATTTTAAAAAATATTATTAATTAATAATTTGATAATTATCATCGACTAATAATCATTTAATAACAATTTGAAGATATAAAAAATCAAAAAAAATAATAAAAGATCTAAAATAAGTTGAAAATGTAACTCAAACTTCAAACGGCCATAACTTTTGATTCGAGTGTCCATTTGAACTCTACAACATATAAAATTGAAGTCTGTGATGAGCTATATGTGCTAATAACCCAAGGGAACCTTCTATCACATTTTTAGAGGCCAAAAAAGTCCTATAAGGTCTCCAAAACTGAGTTTTTAGTCGGGATACCCTGATTTTTTAAAATTTGATAGAATTTCAGCCTTGTTTAAGGGGTCTTTTTGCCCTTTTTAGTGGGGAATGAATTTATTTCAATGGATTACATTCATATTCATATTATGGATTTGAAATTTTATCATTTTTCAGAATGTACTGTTATTTATAATCAAATATATGACAATATACACATATTTTTTATATATTCACACATAAAAATTTAATTTTATAAATAAATAATTAAACATATTTACATATAAAATATATTTCCCAATATATAAGCCTTGTCTAAATAAGAAACTAATACCCATTTTATTTAAAATACAAATATATGAATATTTATATACCTATATTGTGTGTGTGTGTGTGTGTGTGTATTTGTGTGCGTCTGTATTGACAAACTGATATATATTATCTATATATTCTAAACATATGTATATACATATTAATATATAATATTTGTAAATATATATAAATATGTATAATTATACTTACAGATACACATATAATGTGTGTGTGTGTGCGTGTTGTATATATGTATTTATTTATTTATTTATACACACACAAGAAAACATATTTTATAAATGTATTTAAAGCCGATCTTATAAATATATATTAATATATGAACAAATATACAGATAAAAAATATAACTAAATAGATATAAATATATACCAATATACAAATAAATATATAAATATATAAATATTTTAATATAGAAATAAATATAAATATAAATATATATTAATATAACTATATATATATTAATATAACTATATATATATTAATATAACTATATATATTAATATATATATATATATATATTAATATACGAATAACTATAACTAAATATATATATATATATATATCAATAAAAGGAGAGAAAAGCAAAATAGAGGAGTGGAAAAGTGTTAGGCATGCATGTGAGGGGTCCCGAGTTCGAATCTCGGGGGAGGCAGGGGCGACACGCGGGTGGCGAGTAAGTCCTAGCATTGTTAAAGGGGGTAGGGGTGCTGTTAAAGGCCTGGGGTGTGCGAGCTTGGGTGTTGGGGTGGGGTGATGTTGAAGCCCCTCCCCGATTTGAATAAATATTTTTATTTTTATTTATTTTTATTTACTTTTATCAGCGCTAAAAAAAGCGCTGATAAAAGAGTCATTTATCAGCGCTTTTTTAGTGCTGATAAAAGACTCATTTTATCAGCGTTTTTTCTGAGTGCTAATAAAATGGAACCCCTTTTATCTTCGCCTCGATTAATAGTGCTTTTCTAGCATTGTTAATGCCCTTTTCTAGCGCTGATAATGGCCATATTTGCAGTAGTGTTACCAAGGTTCAACTCTTCCTAGTCTCATGTCTACCTTTCCCCAAATAGTAAGACAAAAGAAAAATAAAAGAAATTGTCTTTGATACCACTTTGTAACGTCACAACCCGAGTGTCACATACTAGTGCCCTGATTGGTTGGTCACGTGACCTCAGAAACGTCTCCCCGCACATCAGAGGCTGCCAACTAGCTGTGAGGGTCTGATAAGTCGGTCATGGGGAGACTATACCCTCTTTTATCAGAGTAAAACACTAGTGAAAATAATAAACAATAGCAGAAGAATATATATAACCTTAAACAATACCAATATCTCAAGACAATCAAAACAAGAGATAAAATATCCAAACTAAAGCATAAAACATGTCATGTTAATGTATATATCAAGTGTCTAAAATACAAACCCAAAAGAAAGACACAGTTGACTCCCAGTGGTTCTCGAACCATGTTTGGTTCCCTCAACCATGTTTCATCCCCAAATCATCCATCTAACATAGGGTATTTTCCCTTAACTTGTCCTGGAACAATAAAGTCTATTCGGGTACCGATCAGGTAGCCTGATTAGGGTGTGAGTACAACTCAATATACCACCACCAATAGTGTCTAAAACAAATCCAGTCAATAACAAGTGTATGCAGTTATATAAATAAATAACTACAATGCATAAGTAAATATTTATCACGTCATCAATTAATCTTTATTAAACCACATAGACCATTGGGTTCCCGAGGATACCCGTACCGCAATACCTGCTCCGGCCCGCGCTGGGTCTGAACCATGTTACATATTCAATTCACATTTAATTATATCACATGGTATTACATTATCCATGTCACTTCAATTTCATTATTATGGGCACTTGGAATCATAGTTCAATGCCAATGTTTTGGGTGTAGAATGTCATGTTTAGCACCCCATTTATCAACTGTGCATGTATATCACGGGCATAGAACATCATGTCTAACACCCCAAATTCTCATTCATACATATATGTCATTGGCGTAGATCACCATGTTTAGCATCCCATTTATCAACCATGCATATATATCATTAGCATAGATTATCATGTCTACCACCCCATTTATCAACCATGCATATATATCATTAGCGTAGATTGTCATGTCTACCACCCCATTTATCAACCATGCATATATATATTTCATTGGCGTAGATATTTATGTCTAGCACCCCATTCATCAACCATTAATTAATTCATAAATTATTTAATACAGGCCTATTAATTAATTCTACAATTAATTAATCACAACAAATTTCTATAATTAATTCAACAGTTAATTAATCATATCTAAACCATTAATTAATTCTCCAATTAATTAATCACATATCTTTTGTTAACCAATACAATAATTAATTAACCACATAAAGTCCATTAATTAATTTGAAAATTAATTAATCATTTCACATCTCAATATTCAATAATTAATTCATAAATTAATTATTTTTAAATTCACAATTTAACATTATGACAATTAACTCAACACTTAATTATCTTTAATACCACAATTCAATATTCCGATAATTAATCTATCAATTAATTATCTTAATTCCGCAATTTAACCATTCAATCAAATCCCCAATTTCTCTATTAATTAATTGACCACGTTAATTAATTCTAGTTTAGGATTTTCCAATTTCTAAAATGAACCCTATAAATTCTACAATTTCATACACGAAATTAAAATCACGACTATGATATTTGAAGATTAGACTACCTACCTCAATTTGTTGACAACGCTCGTCAATGGAAGAATCCCCAATTTGAAGTAGATCAATCAAGAACATAATGAAGAATGAGATTTATATTCAAATCATAAATCTAAGATCAAATGAATCAAGGTCTAACAATCTTAGATCTAGATATAGATACAACAATGGATAAACATCCCTCTTTTATCCGGAAATAAGAGTGGCAGAGAGATGCAGATCTAAACGAGAAGAAAGCACATACCCGGATAGTGAAAATCTTTAATCTGCCTTTTGATTTGTCAAGAACGAAGGTCGGGAATACATTGAATCTATTCCGAAGCCTCCAAAATCATGAAAGAGAGCCTAGGGTTGAAGGAGGATAGTTTTAGGTGAAAATAATGAGGAATTAAGCTGCACAACATGTTTAAAATAGCAAGTCGAGCATTTACACATCGTGTAAATGTGATTACACATCATATAAATGTTTTTAATGGAATATGTTGAAAACCCATCACCTTGTATTTATTTTAATAAACCCTTGAACAGTTACACAATGTGTAAATGTTATGCAGTTGATTTTTCAGCTCATTTTCCTTTCTAAACAACTTGAACCTCTTTTAAAGTTTCTTATCTCATCAAGAACTCATGAAACACTTAACCCATTTATACTGGAACTCGAAACTTAGAGAGAGACGTACCTAAAAAAGATAGGATCTTACACATTTATCAAAGATCATTAGAGCATGTATGGATCGCCGCTAGAGGGATTCTACCATTGGATCCTCACAAGCACAACAAAGACAATCTGAAAGAGTCTTTTCAGATGATTGACATCGACTGCGAGGAAAGAAACCTAAGACGAGGTAATTACTTTCTTCAGATCCAAGTAAAGAAATTATAAATTTAACATGCGAGATCCTCTATTGGGGTTCCAGACAATTGAAATTAAAAAAAATTATTAAATCGCTCATCATGCGCTTCTGCTACTCCTAGAACCTTCAGTCATGTTAATATGATGGGTGGTGTACTCTGACTAATTGAATAAGTAGTTCTTAAAGAAGCAGCGACCTTTAAAAACATGTTCAGGGGGGTCAAAACCAATAAATTGAACTCCAATTGATGTGAAATTATAACACAAGAACTATAGATTGATTTATGAAATGTAAAATTCGACAACACATCAATCTGAGTTGTCATTTTCCTGACATTGCCAAAAACACATTTTTAGTGTTTTAAGACACTAAAACATGCATTCAAAGGTAAAACCCATAAAAAGAATTTGGATTGAAATGAATTCATAAGACAATTTTTTTTAATTATTTTTTATATGTACAGACAAACGACATATCAATCTGACATGTGATGAGGTCAGACTGACTAAATAAGCAGTTCTTAAAGAATTGACAATCATTAAAAATGTGCGTCGGATAGTCAAAACCAAGAAAATGACATATTATTGTTGTGAAATCATAGAAAAACAACCATATATTTATTTTTAAAATATTGGAACTAACAACACATCAATCTGAGTTGTTGTTTTCTTAGAATGATCGTGAATGTGTTTTTAGAGTTTTAAAACATTGAAATGTGCGTATAACAATAAGAATCGAAGAAAACAACCACATATTAACGAGAAATCATAGAAAATCTATCTTGAAATTATTTTTAACATGCATGAGTAGAGGAAATTTCAATATGAAATGTGGTGTGTTTGGACTAACTGAATAACTAGTTCTTAAAAAATTGACAACCTTTAAAAACATGCGTGAGAGAGTCAAAATGAAGCAAGTAGTATCCAATTGTCATGAAATCACAGGAAAAAAATGTAGATTAATTTATGAAATGTAGTAACTAAAGACATATCAATTCGAGTTATCATTTTCTCGAGATGATCAAAAACACATTTTTAGAGTTTTAAAACACTAAAACATGCATGTAATGGCCAAAACTATAGCAAACAATCTTAAATTGATGTGAAATCACATGACAACTTTTTTAAAATTGTTTGTGATGTGTACGACCAGAAAACATGTCAATTCGACGTGTAGTGTGCTCAAACTAATTGAATAAGAAATTCTTAAAGAATTGACGATCTTTAAAACACATGCATTAAATGGTCAAAACCAAACAAATGACCTCTGGTTACCGTGAAATCATAGGACAACAACCGTAAAATTATTTGTGAAATGTAAAAATCAATGGTGCATCAATCTGATTTGGTGTTTGCGCGGGATGGCCAAAAACATCTTTTTACATTTTAAAACATTAAAACGTAGTGTAATAATCAAAATCATAGCAAACAACATCAGGTTGACGTGAAATTAAAGAAATTTCTTTAAACTAGTTTTGACATGTATGAGTAAGTGATATGTTAATCTGATGTGTGGTGTACTTAGACTAAATAAATATGCAATTCAATATTTAAAAATGTGTGTCGGGGGGAGGGGGTTAAAATCAAGCAAGCGACCTCTAATTACCATGAAATCATAGAATAACAATTGTATATTGATTTATAAAATGTATAAATTGATGATGCATCAATCTAAGCTGTCGTTTGTTCAGGATGATTGAAAATAACTCGTTAGTATTTTAAAATGCTAAAACTTATGCATAATGGTGAAAACCATCACAAATGACCTCATATTGACATGAATAAGACAATTATCTTATTATTGTTTTTGACGCGTGTAAGTAGAGAGCACATCAATTCAACGTGCGGTGTTCTCAGACTAAATAGATAAACAGTTTTTAAAGAATTGTTAATCTTTAAAAATGTGCGTCATAAGATCAAAACCAAACAAACAACCTTCGATTGAATTGAAGTCATAGGAAAATATTTTTAAAGTGATTTGTGAAATATAAGAACCGATGATGCATCAATTCAAGTTGGTGTTTGCCTGAGACAATTGAAAACTTTTTTGTTTTTTCTTTAAAACACTAAAATGTGTGTGTAGCGATCAAAGCCATAGTAAACAACTTCAGATTGACGTTAAATCATAGGAAAACCGTATTTGAATTATTTATGATGTGTACGAACAGATGACACATCAATGTTGGTTCAATAAGGTTTTCCTTATGACTTTTCCATTCCTTCATATTTGGGGGAGATTGTTGATTCAGTAAGGTTCCCTTATGACTTTACCATTCCTCGTGTTTTAAAAATCACAAACACCTTATCTTAAGGAAAATTTGATTTTACCCTGTGTTTTACTTTCATAGGGAAAATTTCCTTCCCCTAGGAAATTTATCCTTACCATGTTTTCATTGTTCATTATTTTGTCTAAGTGTAAAATTCGGTTTCATATCTAAAACCTCGGAATCACATAATACTTAGATATAGAGCATTCTTTTTTCAGGATCCAAATTCAGGTTCCGAATTCCTCTAAATTCAGACTCCGAACTCTTATGAGTTCTGACTCCGAATTCTTCTGAATTCAAACTCCAAACTCTTATGAATTCTGACTCCGAATTCTTCTGAATTCAGACTCCGAACTCTTATGAATTCGGACTCCGAATTCTTCTGAATTCAGACTCCAAACTCTTATGAGTTCTGACTCCGAATTATTCTGAATTCAGACTCCGAACTCTTATGAGTTCTAACTCTGAATTCTCTGAATTCAGACTCCAAACTCTTATAAGTTCTGACTTCGAATTCTCATGAATTCTGTCTTCGAACATTATGAGTTCTGATTCCGAATTCTCATGAATTCTGACTCCAAACTTTGTAAGTTTAGGTTCCGAATCCTTGTGAATCCAGACTCCGAATTTCCTTAAAATTCAGACTTCAGAATTCTATAGAATTTAGGTTCCAAATTCCTTAGAAAACATAATCTGAATATCCTTGTATTATAGACTCCGGATTCATTTTTTGTTAGACTCCGAACTTTTATTTTCTTACATTCAGAACATTTGATTTTGGTTATGTAACCATATTTTTTCTTACACTTGTTTTTGTTATAAAATGATGTCATGCATTTAGTTACTAACCAACCATTGTTTGAGTGACACATGTACAGGTCCCTCCAAAATTCAAGGAAAAATATGACCATTGGAGGAGGGATTCGATCATTGAATTTATGCCTATAAATAGAATCTCATTTGAAAAGAGCTCAATATTGTTCTATGACTCTAGAGATTACATGTTGTTGAAGTGATTTCTAGAGATAGACTCTCATGCTTAGTGCATACTGAATTCCTAGTTTAGATTTGCTTTGTGCGACTCTGAATGTTGCTGAGTACATTCGAGGGCTTTCGGGGATATGAAGACAGAGGTTCCGACTACCTTGAAGTTGAGGGCTTCTTTGCTGAAGAAGACATAGGTGTACACTACCTTGAAGTTGAGGGCTTTCGGGGATAGAAAAACTGACTTCGATCTTCGTATCGAGGACTTAACCTAGTGTGGGTAAGACAGACTTTCTTGAAAGTATAAATCAAGGGACCTTTATCCAAGGTTGTTGGATATCCTTCTCTTTGGGTTAAAAGATCTATTACTTGTTAATTGTTTTGTTTCAAGTTTTCCACTGTATTTTGTTTGTTAAGGAAAGTATAACTATCTTATACTTCCTTATACGTGTACTCTGATTTAGTGAGATTTTATACGCTTTAAGGTAGAATCTTTTTCTTTGTAAACTTTTGTTAAGTTTCATTTCTGAAATCACTTTTCCAGAATTACATTCTCGAAATCATATTTCCAGAATCTAGCAAGTGTTTAGAACTAGAGGTTTTGTGAATTACCTTGTTTAACTTTTTTAAACTTCATCATCTTTAAAAGTTCCAAAGGAATTTTTTAAAGAATACAATTCACCCGCCCTCTTGTATTTTGAGAATCTATATCATTAGATACTACAATTAGCATCTCCATTCATTATTTCGATCCTATAATTGGTATCAGAGGAGGTCTCTGAAATACTTATATTCACATATAAGTTTTCCTTGCTCAAGTTTTCATTGTTCTATTTTCCTTGCTTAGGAATATTTTCCTTGAATCCAATTTTTTTTTTCTATTAACAAGTTTTTTGTGGAAAGATTTTTCTTAAAGATAACATGAATGAATGTTGGTTCCATAGACAATCTCAATCCAACTAGACCACCTATCTTTGATGGAAATGATTACGAATATTGGAGAGATCGTATGAAGACTTTTGTTATCAACACTGGAGTTGACAATTTTGTTATACTTACTAGAGGATATAAAATTCCCGACAAGGAAATCAGTACCTTCACCAATCAAGAAAAGCATGAGTATCAACTGAATTATAAGGTACGCAATACTTTGCTTTGTTTTATGACTAAAAATATATATAGCCAAATTTCATCTTGTGAAGCAGAAAATTGTATTTGGAAGAAACTTGAAGTTACTCACTTTGGAACTTCCAAAGTAATTGAAACAAGAAGAGCCATGCTCAGAGCTGAATATCATGGTTTCTGATTTCCTTATGGAGAACCCATATATGTAAGGTGAAATAAAGATTCATGACTATTGTGAATAGTTTACAATCCATGGGTGAGAAAGGATTAGATGATTAATCTCTTGTTGATAAGATCATAGACATCATGCCCAATGAGTGGGAATCCAAGAGGACTGCTATTGATGAGAACGGAAAAGTTACTCAAATTTATCTTGATGAACTTTTTGGAAATCTTCTTCAACATGAGACTAGAATGAAGAGAGGTGCTGATAATGTAAAGAAGAAAAATGGGAATGGCAGTGTTGCTTTTACTACAACTTCAAATCATATGAAATCCAAGACTCCTGAGAGAGTTACTAGATCCAAATATAAGAAGATTATTATCCAATCCGAATCTAGTGGAAGTGAATCTTCAGAAAATGAATTAACGAGAACAAAAGAATGATGAACGAGATTGTTGGAAAAAATAATTTTCAATCCAGATATAAGAAGGAAAGGAAAGACAAGAAAGATTCAGAAGTTACATGTTATGAATGCAAGAGAGTTGGACATATAAGGCCTGATTATCCTATGCTCAAGAGAAAAGAAAGAAAGGAAAAGCATTCTGAGAGAAACAGAAAGAAGTACTATAAAGATAAATCTAAGAAAGTTTTGAAAGCTAATGACACTTGGAGTGCCAGTGGTGGTGACTCTTCAGATGAATCATCTGATTACGAATCTTCTGGACAGAAGAATCTTGGTCTAATAGCCAAACTACCTATTGATAATCATTGTTTGATGGCTAAGGTGAAAAATTCTGAATCAATGACCAATGTTTCTTTAAATGAAAATTATAGTAATGATAAATATTATAACTCTTCAGATGAAGAATCCTCTTCTGATGAATATGATACTTTACCTTCCTATGAAGAAGTTTCTAGATTTTCTAAACTCCTTGAGAATGAGAATTCTAAACTCAAGAAAAATATTGATAAGGTAAATTCTAGGAATATTATTCTTATGAAGGAAATATTAGATCTTTCTAAAGATATTGATAAGAAAATGGTTGATTTTGAAAGTATTTCAAAAAATCTTGAGGAAGTAAATTCTGAAAAGAATAAACTTTCTAAGGATCTAGAAAACATAATTTCTAAGAAAATTGTTTTCGAGCCTAACTCTAGTTCCAAATAAAATGTTTTAAAAGACAGTAACTTGGTTATCAAACTGAAATCTGAAATTTTTTCCTTGAGGAAGTGTTTGTCAAACTTTACCTTAGGTAAGGAAAATTTTGATAAGATATATTCTCAAATCCGACCTCTAAGGAATAGTTCTGGTTTTGGTTATACTAGTTCTAAACCAATTTTTAGTAACAATTATTTTGTTCCTCAAAGTGTTTCATTCTGTACTAAGTGTTAGTGTGGTGGGCATTGGGCAAAAAATTGTTCCTTAAACAAAAACCAGTCTTTAGGATTTCATAAAGCCTATTTTTTTAAGAAAATGTGGGTTCCTAAAATTTTGCTTTCTGAAATTTCTAGATCCAAGAAAGTTTGGGTTTCGAAAGTCTAACTCTTTTATTTTTAGGAAAGTAGAGAAAGTACCAACAACAATACATGGTACATGGATAGTGGATGTTCTCGGTATATGACTGGTAACAAAAACTACTTTGAAAATATTATCAAGACAAAAGGAGGAAAAGTAACTTTTGGAGATAATGCTCAGAGAGAAATTATTGGTATAGGTAACATTTTTCTTCTTGGAAAAACTCTGATTTCAAATGTTTTATTTGTTAAGGGTCTTAAGCACAACCTTATTAGCATAAGCCAATTATGTGATGAAGGTTACCTTGTGAATTTTAGGAATGAAAAGTGCTTAGTACATGATTCCAACGAAAAATTTATTCTTTCTGCCCATAGGCAAGAGAATGTATACACACTAAACTTAGAAGACCTTAGGAGCCAAGACCTACCTTGCCTTAGTGCAATGGAATATCATTCTTGGTTATGGCATAAAATGTTAGGTCATTGTAACCTTAAGAACCTATGCAAGCTTTCTAAGAAAGGATTAGTTAAGGATCTACCAGAGCTTAGATTTGATTCTTCAAAAGTTTGTGATCCTTGTCAATATGGAAAGAAACATAAATCTAGTTTTAAATCAATCATTGAAGTCACAACTACTAATGCATTACAGTTAGTGCATATGGGTCATTTTGGCCCAACACAAACTGGAAGCATTGGAGGCAAGTATTATGTATTTGTTTTAGTTGATGATTACACTGGATTTACATGGGTCTATTTTCTAGCAAAGAAGTCTGAAGCTTTTTCTTATTTCAAAAGTTTTTAGAACCCAAGTTAAAAATGAGAAAAACCTCCTTTTGATAACTATTCATAGTGATCATGGAGGAGAATTTCAAAATTCTGATTTTGAAACTTTTTGTAGTAAAAAAGGCATTACTCATAACTTCTCAGCACCCAGAACACCTCAACAAAATGGTGTTGTTGAAAGAAGAAATAGAATTCTTCAAGAGATAACTAGAACCATGTTGAGTGAGTATTCTATAGCCAAACATTTTTGGGTTGAAGCTGTAAGTACTGCTTGTTATACTATAAATCGAGTTTTGATTAGACCTTTTCTAAATAAAACTCTTTATGAGTTATGGAATGGTAGAAAACCTAGACTTTCCTACTTTAAGGTTTTTGGTTGCAAGGTATTCATCCTAAATACTAAAGATAATCTATAAAAATTCACACCAAAATCTGATGAAGGAATTTTCTTAGGCTACTCCACAACATACAAGGCTTATAGAGTTTTCAATAAAAATACTTGTATTGTTGAAGAGATAGTACATATGAAATTTGATGAAACTGATCCCTTTGTTTTCAAACAACCCCAACCTATATCTTCGGATGTGTTTTCAAAAACTGATTATCAACCCTTGATAGAATATACTTCTGATAAGGAAAATTTTCAAGAAGATATTTCTGAAACATTTACCCTAGAAGATTTCCTACCCTATGTTGATGAACAAGTTTTACAAAACCCAAATCAGGTGTTTCTTAAGAATCATCCCAGTGATAGTATCATTGGTGATGTGAATCAACCTGTAAGGACTAGAAGTTCCTTAATAAATGAAGTATAACATATCGCATTCTTTTTCCAATTAGAACCAAAAAGCACTGATGAAGCTTTAGGTGATGATGATTGGATTAAAGCCATGCAAGATGAACTAAATGAATTCGAAAGGAATAAAGTCTGGAACTTGGTTGAAAGACCTAAGGAAACTTCTGTTATTGGAGTAAAATGGGTTTTCAGAAATAAGTGTGATGAAAATGGAATCATTGTAAGAAATAAAGCCAGATTAGTTGCTAAAGGCTGTAATCAACAAGAAGGAATAGACTATGAATAAACCTATGCTCCAGTATCTAGACTTGAATCTATTCGTATTCTACTTTCCTTTGCAGCATTCTTCAATTTCAAACCTTTTCAAATAGATGTGAAATGTTCTTTCCTTAATGGTTATGTTTAGGAGAAAGTTTTTTTGAACAACCTCCTGATTTTGAAGATACAAAACATCCTGGACATTTTTTTAAACTTACCAAAGCTTTGTATGGACTTAAGCAAGCCCCTAGAGCCCGGTGTGATAAAATTATAGGATTTTTGCTTCAAAATAACTATGTTAAGGGAAATGCATATCCAACACTTTTTATAAAGAAAGATAATAAAAATGTTTTTATTGTTCAAATTTATGTTGATGACATTATATTTGGTTCAACTTGGCAATAGTTAACTGATTCCTTTTTGGATCTAATGAAATCTGAGTTCGAAATGAGTATGATGGGTGAGTTAACATTTTTCCTTGGTTTTCAAATTTCTCAAAAACCAGAAGGAATCTATATATCTCAACATAAGTATATTAAAGATCTTATTAAAAATTATGGATTTGACAACACTAAAAGTATAAGTACTCTCATTGGTACCTCAAATACACTTGATCTTGATGAAGCTGGGAAACCAGTAGATCAAATTTCTTTTAGAGGTATGATAGGAAGTCTACTTTACTTGACAGCTAGTCGTCCAGACTTAATGTTTTCAGTATGCTTATGTGAAAGATATCAATCCAATCCTAAGGAATCTCATTTAAAGGCAGTGAAAATAATTTTTCGCAACTTAAAGGGAACCATGGATTTAGGACTCTTTTATACTTCTGGAAATGATTTTGTTTTGAAAAGTTTTTCAGATGATGACTTTGGTGGATGTAGAATGGATAAAAAGAGTACATTTGGAACTTGTCATTTCTTAGGAGATTCTTTAGTTTCCTGGTCTTGCAAGAAGTAATACTCAGTAGCACTTTCCACCGCTAAAGCTGAATATGTAGCAACTGGAAGTTGTTGTGATCAAGTCTTGTAGATGCAACACACACTCACAGACTATGGTATGAGTTTTACCAAAACACAAATTTTATGTGATAATACAAGTGTCATTGCCCTTAGTAAAAACCATGCACATCACTCCCATGCAAAACACATAGATATGAGGCATCACTTTCTTATAGATCACACACTAAAAGGAGATATCATTCTTCAGTTTATCGGAACACAAGATCAACTTTCTGATATTTTCACAAAATCTTTACCATCCGATAGATTTGAATACATTAAACAGAAGTTAGGAATGATAATCATAAGGTAATCTTCCTTATTAACTTATTATTGAAATCAATCTCTTACATTAATAAACTCCTCTTCGTAGGGGGAGTACATTTTCTTATTAGTTAAAAAAATCAAAAAATTTGTAATGAAGATTTTCATACTGAAATTTTTGTAATGAAGATTTCCGTGATAAAGTTTTTCAAAATTTTCGTAATGTAGTTTTTGAAAAATTTTCTTAGTCAAGTTTTTCAGAATATGAAGTTCTTCAAGAAGAATCTTTCTTCACTATGAATAATCTTCCTAGCAATTCGAAAGGTATGATTTTCTTTCTTAAGTTTTAGAAATCATATTTTACTTGTTGGTATTTTTTAAAAAAATCTTTGGATTTTCTTTTCCTTAAATCCGATTGTTTTCCTTTAAAAACCTCAAAAGATCGGATCCTGCCAAATTTTCCTTGCGGTTATCAGCTCAACCGTCAGATCTAATTAGAAGTTTTCTCAACCGTTGGATTGTCTTTGGAAGTTCAATTGTCGTATCAAACGCCTATATAAAGGACCCCCGAAGGGTTGTCCCACATTGGATTTCAAGCATTTTCATGCTGAAGCTCTACCCCCTTTCAAAAGCCCGTTCTGAACCTCTCAAATCTTGCTTAAATCTGAATGTCTGTTGAAGTTCCTTCTCAAGAGATGTCAACTGTCAAGTCGACTTCGAAGTGGAAAATTTACAGAGAAAGATTGGTGCATAAAAATTTCTTCAACAAGTACGATTCAATTATATCCAAGAACATCAGGTTAAATGGATGGGAAAGCATTTGTATATCAAATCCAGGAGCCCAAGATGTAGTATATGCGGATTTTCTTGTGGAATTTTATGAATCTGTGAGCTTTTTCAAAGAATAAGAGAGTGAATTTTCTTTCAAAAGCTATGGAAAAACTTATGCCTTTTCATACACCAAGGCTGCTAGCTTGGTGGGGTTGTCTTATGAAGGGGAATCTGAATTCTGTTCCCACAAGTTGTCAGATGTTCAAGGAAGCTTTGTAAAGGTTAAGGCTATGGAGTGTCTTGGACTTTCAGATGTCAAGACTCCAAAGATTGCTCATTTGTCTACAAATAATCAGATCCTTGAATTATGGGTTCAAGGGTTTATCATTCCGAGAAAAGGTGACAAGGACACCTTGAAGAAAAGTGACATGTACATCTTGGATTTTTTGGTAAATCTAAGGAAGATTAACTTGATAAAGCATATTCTCATTACGATTGAGAATATTAAGAATGGGAACCTGAAAGCTTAGATAATTGTGTATTCAACCATCCTCTCTAAGCTAATTGTTCGGTGCCTTGAGTCTTTCAAGATTCCTTGCAGTTCCAAGCCGAAGAATTGCAAAGTCATGTTAGTAAGTGATGATACATTAAAGAGAATGAATGCCAGTTTTTCTAAAGATTCCAGAGAATTTTATGATCTACTAGTGGAAGAAGTAGAAGCCATTCCGAAGAATGCAGAAGAGGTTGAACCATCCAAAAAGGGAGGGAAGAAGAGAAAGCTCAAAGAGATAGAAGAAGAAGAGAAAACACCTAAAGCTAAGGAAGCTCAATCTGCACCTCCAAATCCTAAGAAACAAAAAAGCTTATCTAGATGAGGTTGTAGCTAAATAGAGGGAAGAAAAAAAGAATCGGAATGAAGGAGAGCCACAGTTTGGCTTGGATCCTACAGAAGCTAAGGCTTTAAAAGAAAAGACAGCTGATGAGCTAGAAAGTCAAGCCAAAGAAAAGAAGTTAAAGAAGAATTTGACTGAAGTTGGGATAGTGCAATCCCTTCTAAGGGATACTGAGAAAGCATCAGAGATCATTCCAATACCGTAATCTTTCTTGGTAGAGCCTTTACCTGAGACTCCGGGTAAGAAATTTCTCACTATGGAAAAATTCCAAGAAAATAATGTTCAAGAAAAAGAAGTTGTGGAAGAAGAAGTAGAAGCTGAAAGCAGCGATGACATGGAAGACCTCATAAAGAAAGTTGAAGACTTTAATGAGAAGGAAAGTGCATCCAAGAAATTGTCAATCTGGACTTCTCAAGCTGGATCTTTAAAGCTTGTTACTCCTGGGGTAGATGAAAAGGCTGAAGATAAAGTGAATAAGATCTCTGAGGAAGAAAGCTATAATCATCACTTTATTCACCTAGAGGATGCTGAGGCAGGAGCCGAGAAGGAGAAGGTTGATAAAGATAGAATTGTTTAGTTGTCTGACAATGAACAAGAATCTCTAGATGAGAAATTTGTTCCGAGAACTAACAAGGGGAAACAGGTGGTTGTTGATACACCCACTAAAACTGTTTTAAAGAAGAAGGAAGTTGGTGGATCTTCAAAGAGGAAAATTGTCGAGCCAGATAAAGAAGCTTCACCTAACAAAGTCTCAGATTCGGAATCATCTTCTCTAGGATATGATTTTGTTGTGCAGTCTTTGAAGAAGCTGGTTGGAACCATTCCGATCTTTCCGAGCATTGATTCTAGAAGTCATATGCTTCAACACAGCTTGAATCAGAAATCGGACTCAGTATCCATGGTGATGGATAAGTGTGTAGAGCTTGAGGCTGATTACAAAAATTTCTTCATTAACTACGATGCCCATAAAGGTCTTTCAAGAAAATGGTTAGTTGGTCAAAGAAGGTAGTTGAATATTTGAGAGAACTTGATGAGTTCCAAGATAGTGTAAAAAAAACTTTTGATATCGAAGATGGTAGGATCAAAGATCTTACATCTAGTTTTGAACAAAAGCTAACTCTTGAGAAAAATTCCCGAATTCAAGAAGTGAAGGATTTGAATGGGAAGCTATACTTTGTTGCTCAAAGTTAGAAGAGGGAAAGGGATCTTAGAATCGAGATCGAAGAGAAGCTAGTTAAGCAAGATGAGTTGTTGAAGGCTTAGGCAGAGGCTCTGAAGGCTCAGGAAGATAGAATTAAAGCTTTACAGTAGAAAGATGAGGATCAGTATCAGCTTTTGAAGCGAGATGTGGAAGATCATAAGGATCTCAAAAAGCTGAAGACCATAGTCAAAAAGCTGATTCCGAAGGAGAAATAAGGAAAATAGATCTAATCCGATCTTTTGTTGTATTGTTTTTCCTTGTAAAAATTCTTCCTATCTTAATGAAATTTTGGTTGCTCATTGTTGTTTGGATGCTTTGTACTAATATTTCAGGTACCACAATTTCTTTTCCATTCCCTCAAATTCTTTTTGAAAATCACAAAGGGGGAGAAAGGAAAAAGAATTCTAAGTAAATAAGAAATATCCCTAAGTAAGAGGAAGTTTATCTAGGGGGGGTTCATTGCAGAGATTTTTGTATTCAAGATAATGAAAAATCTCATTTCAGAAATCTAGAATACGATCATTAGTGTTTCAAAGACTAAGTGGGAGTTAGTCGTATTCATCATTGTCCATGTGTAAAGGGGGATAAGTTTTATTTTCAAAATCTAGAAAAATTTTCGAGGTCCTTATTTTCTTTTTCGTAAGGATGTTTGTACTTTCCAAAAAGGGGGAGATTGTTGAGTCAATAAGGTTTTCCTTGTGACTTTTTCATTCCTTCATACTTGGGGGAGATTGTTGAGTCAATAAGGTTCCCTTATGACTTTACCATTCCTCATGTTTTGAAAATCACAAAAACCTTATCTTAAGGCAAATTTAATTTTACCATATGTTTCACTTTCATAAGGAAAATTTCTTTCCCCTACGAAATTTATCCTTACCATGTTTTCATTGTTCATTATTTTGTCTAAGTGTAAAATTCAGTTTCATATCTGAAACCTCAGAATTATATAATACTTAGATATAGAGCATTCTGTTTTCAGGATCCGAATTCAGGTTCCGAATTCCTCTGAATTCAGACTCCGAACTCTTATGAGTTCTGACTCCGAATTCTTCTGAATTTAGACTCGGAACTCTTATGAGTTCTGACTCCGAATTCTTCTGAATTCAGACTCGGAACTCTTATGAATTCTGACTCTGAATTCTTCTGAATTCTGACTCCGAACTCTTATGAATTCTGACTCCAAACTCTTATGAGTTCTGACTCCGAATTCTTCTGAATTCAAACTCTGAACTCTTATGAGTTCTGACTCCGAGTTCTCTGAATTCAGACTCCGAACTCTTATAAGTTCTGACTTCGAATTCTCATGAATTCTGACTCCGAACTTTATGAGTTTTGATTCCGAATTCTCATGAATTCTGACTCCGAACTTTGTAAGTTCAGGTTCTGAATCCTTGTGAATCCAGACTCTGAATTTCCTTAAAATTCAGACTCTGGAATTTTATAGAATTTAGGTTCCAAATTCCTTAGAAAACAGAATCTGAATATCCTTGTATTATAGACTCCGAATGCATTTTTGGTTAGACTCCGAACTTTTATTTGCTTACATTTCGAACATTTGATTTTGGTTATGTAACCATGTTTTTGTTTACACTTGTTTTTATTATAAAACGATGTCATGCATTCAGTTACTAACCAACCGTTGTTTGAGTGACACGTGTATAGGTCCCTCCAAAATTCAAGGAAAAATATGATCGTTGGAGGAGGGAGCCGATCGTTGAAGTTGTGCCTATAAATAGGAGCTCATTTGAAAATAGCTCAATACTGTTCTATGACTCTAGAGATTACATGCTGTTGAAGTGATTTCTAGATAGAGACTCTCATGCTTAGTGCGTACTGAACGTCTTGTTCAGATTTTCTTTGTGCGACTCTGAATGTTGCTAAGTACATTCGAGGGCTTCCGGGGATAGGAAGACAGAGGTGCCGACTACCTTGAAGTCGAGGGCTTCCTTGCTGAGGAAGACAGAGGTGTCGACTACCTTGAAGTTTAGAGCTTGCGGGGATAGCAAAACAGACTTCGATCTTCGTATCGAGGACTTACCCTGGTGTGGGTAAGACAGACTTTCTTGAAAGTATAAATCAAGGGACCTTTATCCAAGGTTGTTGAATACTCTTCTCTTTGGGTTAAAATATCTATTACTTGTTACTTATTTTGTTTCAAGTTTTCCACTGTATTTTGTTTGTTAAGGAAAGTATAACTATTTTATACTTCCTTATACTTATACTCTGATTTAGTGAGATTCTATACACTTTAAGGTGTAATCTTTGTCTTTGTAAACTTTTGTTAAGTTTTATTTCCGGAATCACTTTTACGGAATTACATTCTCGGAATCATATTTCTGGAATCTAGCAAGCGTGTAGAACTAGTGGTTTTGTGAATTAACTTGTTTAACTTTGTTAAACTTCACCATCTTTAAAAGTTCCAAAAGAATTTTTTAAAGAATGCAATTCACTCACCCTCTTGTATTTTGAGCATCTGTATCATTAGATACTACAATTAGTATCTTCATCCATTATTTCGATCCTACAATCAATCCAATGTGAGGTGTGCTCGGACTGACTAAATAAGCAGATCTTAAAGAATTGTTAGTATTTACAAACGAGCGCCAGAGAGGTCAAAATTAAGCAAACAACTCCCGACTGTTGTGAAATCATTGAACGACAGCTGCATATCAATTTGTAAATGTAGAGAGTGACAACGTGTTAATCCGAATTGTTTGTTTGGGATGATCAAAAACGTATTTTTAGTGTCTTAAAACACTAAAACATTTGTCTAATGTTGAAAAACATGGCAAACTAACTCAAATTGATATGGAATCATTAGACAATTGTCTTTAAATTATTTTTAATGTGTACCAGCAAACAACACGTCAAATTGACACACGATATGCTCGAATTGACTGAATAAGCGGTTTTAAATTAACGAAATGATTATAAACCTGTATTACGTTGAAAATCAAACGACCACATGTTGTTTATTGTATCAACTTTTAATTTAAATAATCTTATGGATTCTAATTATTATATTTTTGTTTTTTTACTATAGTAACTATACTTTTTTTTTATTTTAAGTTACATGAAATGATGCATGCGGAGCTTGGAAAGCCATTGGATTAATTTATTTCCGACCACATAAAATTATATATAATGTATACATATATGAATTTCTTGAATTACGGTTGTTTTTGTCTTTTTTAAATAACAATTGCAGAGTGCATTTGTTGTATTTTTTTTTTAAATAACTATCTATAAGAACTGTCATTTAACGGTCGTTATAGTCAATGACGACGAACCAAAAGCGATCCCCACTTGACTATTAGTGAGGTGGTGGTAGGGCCAGCCTGAACAATCTGATTGCTCAAGACCTATGATGAAAATGGTGCTCTTTCAACCTATTGAAAATCAACTATCAAAAATCAGAAAATCCTCAAACAAATGATAGATTGGAAGAACACCAGAGGGGATTGTAGGAAGTTAGTGGGCAAACCCACCAGATAAATAAATGATTGCGGCTAGAAAACCAGAGGGATTCAAATAGCACATTTATGATTGGATTCATGACACTGGTTGATGAGGCAAATGCTGGGCGGTAGACCACAAGATGTTCATCAACCTCTTCAACGCCGATTGCAACAACAATAAGTAACCACTGGGAGGAGGCCAGACGGATGGCCGCAAAACAGGTCTGGGCAACTTCAGCAGGCATCGATATTGATTTTTGTAGAAATATTTACAAAACATTTATATAAACACTCACATATAAACGGGCCGGGAAGAAACTACAAAGCTACAAAAAAATACGCAATCACACAAATGTAATAAGCCAAAAAACTGCATTTTTTTACATTGATTTTACATTTATCAAACAAAATTAGTTTTATATTTCATCTCATTGATAAAATCTGTTATTGTTTGGTTTATGTTTTTTTGAAAGTGTTCTGCTGAATGTTGAATGTGTGTGTGCCACTGGATTTAATTTATTGTTTTTGAAAACATGATGCAATTTTGGTATTGTTTTTGAAAACATGATGTAATTTTTAGAATAAAACCAGTGTCAACAAATGTTCTTAATAATCAACCCGTAAATGTTTTTGTAGAATCACCCAGGAAACAAACCCTCGGTGGCAGCCAGATCTCAATTCTGCAAATACGGACGACTTTGCTGGCAGCACTTTGTTTAAAGGAGAATGCCTACCTTCTAATACAAATGCCCCGGCATTGTCCCCGTCAATGGTTCCAAACGAGTGAACAAATCCATCAAGCGTGGGGAAAAATGATGTCCATGCGGTTTTGTATCTCCCTGTTTCTGTGTTTCATTTGCGCCTCCGCTGTGCAGTCTTCCTCCCCACCCGATGCAGCCGCACACACCAACAATTGGGCTGTACTTGTCTGCACCTCCCGTTTCTGGCAAGTAATTAATTTCTCCACTGCCTCACACACCGTGTGCATCAATGACAGCGAATATAAACGTGTTCTGGTTTTTTGTTATTTCATAAATGCGATTCAGTCGTGTATTCATTCGGTTATTCTTTATACGCCCGATGAGTTTCCAGAGTTCATTCAACTGCACAATTGCTCTTGTGAACTGTGAGGTCTGCATTCAGCGTGAATCTAAGGCATTATTATTTTTATTCGATGTAAAGTGGTTTTGGTGATGTCTGATGAAGTAATGGGTTTGGTTAAATTAGCCAAACTTCAAATTGCAATGGAAATTTTCTGCTTACATGATACGTGGGGATTTTTTCACCCATATGTTGAATTTTTCTGTTTACATGATATGTTGAGATTTTTGTTTCGTGTCAGCTATTCAGAATGATATATTCGCTAATTTAAGAGCATAACTTGTTTTGGGGTGTTGGCAATCATAACCCAACCTGTGCACAGTACTTAAGCAATTTGGTTTTGCTTTTCTAGGAGGGAGCATGGTTTTGATTTGCAGAGTGAAGGCATCATGTTGCTCCTAACTTTGTCCATGTTGTTTTTCCCATTCAAATTTCTCTCCTGTTTAATTTGTTGCTAAAACTTTCTTTGATACTTGTGTAAAATTTCTCCGTTTTCATTTAACGTGCTTATGTGTCATAATTTCAACTGTTCTCTTCCTCCACCATTTGGATGTTGTCAAACTCATGAATTTAAACAAACACATACCAGTAAGATGAACCCATAATGCAAATTTATCAAAATCTCATGAGAGTTTATATCTTTATCAAACGAAGACATTTATAACGTCTCATTGTATAATTATAATATAATATATATATAATAAATTGATTTAAAATTATTTAAATAGTAAAGACTTAAATTAAAATCGTCTTAATTTATCGTATCCTGCATAAAAATAAACCACCTAGCAAGCTTTTAAATAGAATTTCAACAAAATGTTCAATTATCACCATCCACATCATTTTTTGTTTTTTTATCTGCTGTTATGATCACATCTGCCTGTTTAACTGTCATTATTGATATCACCTAAATGACTATCATTATACCCCCTAATGTTTTTATCCACTGCTTGTTTTGGCAGTAATTGACAAAGCTGAACCAAACTGAACCAAACTTTAAAAATAAACAATTGATTTGAAGATGCAAAATAGAAAAAACCAAAGCAAATTAACCAAATTTATTTTAATTCAGTCCAGTTTTGTTTAGAATTGCATTGCCATGGTTTTAAAGGGAGGGGTTGTGGTGGGGTCAAATTTTTATCAAAATTTTCCCTTTTTAATTTTTATTTAACGAAATACCAAGCTGGCCTAACCAGGATAGAAGCCATGTTTTACAAGTTTGGCTTAGGTTTGCCAAATAATGATTTTATTAACGAGTTAATTCAATTTTGTTACTCAAAACTATAAACTCATTAGGCTTGGAGTGTTAAGTATAGATTTAGATTGGGACCAGACAAGCGGAATTCCATTTTTTTTTTTTTTGATCTCAGTGATTGCTTAACTTCTCCCTTTTCATGATGTTGACATGGTTTCAATTTTTTTCTCTATGGATCACTGTGTGTGTTGCAGTTCTTAAAAATCTCGTAATTAATTTTTTCTTCTCTTCACAAATTCATCAATGTTTACATGCAAACAAATATCACATTTTGTCAAACATTTCCATGGAAGACTCTTCGTCTGCATTGCTAAATCTTATTTCAATCATTCTAATCAAGTTTCCTTCTGTAAACCAATAGGCAATGGTGTTTCTACTCCAACAGGAATATCAAGTACCACAGACACAAGTCACGAGTCAATATTTTTTTGTGCCATAACTTCAGTAGGATCCAATGCTCTATTTAAAAGATCTGCCTAGAATAGTAATTAACTAATTCCAAATATCTCCTTGTAAGCTCTTCTCCCTTTGATTTAACTAGGCATATCGGTAAGGTATATCAACGAAGTCACTCCTTAATCAAAGCATTACTGTAATCTGTACAATCTATCTGCTATCATATTTTTAGCGCTTCACTTTTGTCAAACCATCCTCAAGTTGCATCCTGCTGGGAAATATTTCTCTTATACCATTTGTAACATTTCACAATACAGTTCTACTTCATGGTGCTGTCTCAATAAAAATGGTTTGATAAATTTGTTCTCCTGGGGTTTTAGACATGATCTTATACAACATAAATATTGTTCTCATTTGCTACTGTAGGATTGGTGTGCTGGACTCAATGATCACTGATGGTTAATATTTGAGGCTTTCTATATTAGTATGTTAAAACTATTAAATGATTTTTTGTGCACAGGTTCAATTATCGGCATATGGCCAATACTCTGTCGTTATATAGGTACGTGATTTTTTATATTTTGGTTATGATTTAAATGTTATATTTTGTGGAGTTAATATTTCATTTTGTTTAACCCTCATTTTCAGGACAGTGAAACGACTCGGGATACCAGATGAGAGGATTATACTCATGCTGGCAGATGATATGGCTTGCAATGCGAGAAACAGTCATCCTGCCCAAGTTTTCAACAATGAAAATCACCGACTTAACTTGTATGGAGATAATGTTGAGGTGAAACTAGTCTCTTCATTATGCTTCCCATTTTCTTCTGCATATAGTTAATTTTGATCTTTAAAACATCCTACGACAGGTTGTTTGTTTTAACAGAATAGAAAAGGTTCTTTAATATAACAGTGATCATGTTGGACATGGTGCAGTGAAAATATATATATTTTTATTTTGGGCATAGAGGGTGTCTTTTCCAATAACCTTTTAAGTTCCATTGTTTGCATGAATTCCAAATATTTGTGGTTGAATTTTATCGTGCACCAGAACCTTCAAATTGCCAGGGATTGTTTTTTTATCTGGTTCATTAAATGGATTAAATGGATGTCTTTGATAATTGCTATTACTGAAAGGTCATGATTTCTTAACAGGTTTCAATGATAATTCCATGTAAAGCTTCTTTTGCCCCATGAATATCATGTTGTTTGCTCAGTATTTGAAGCGGAGAAAACATTTAAATTTGCATTAATATTGGGTTAAAAAACTCAAATATTTTGATCAATATACTGGTTTTCTTTTGAAGGTAAGAAATTATTCTCTATAGATGGAGGAATTCTGTTGCTTGAGCCTTTTTGTTAGGAACTCGGGGCTGTCCATGTGGGGAGCAGTTAGTAGGTTCGGCATTAGTTTTATGGGGCAGTATTGTAAGCTGCATTATATGTGCGATTAATAGGTTGCTTGGCCCCCTGTAGAGGGAGGAGTAGTTTTCTACTTTGCTTTTGGCTTGGCAGGCAGGGGTTGCTGAGTTGGCTGGGCTGTTATCAATATGCTTCATTTCTTATTTCTCCCTCTTATTGACAATAAATACAAAGCTTCAAGAGTGGGGAGTTGTCACACTCATCTCATGCTTCAATGATGATAAAACCTTCATCATCTCACCCTTATTGAATGTCAAGCTTGATTCACTTGAGAAAAGAATGACATCGTATTTCTCTTAAGCAATGAGCCATAAATTAATCAACTCTAAGTCCGTGTAAGCTAGCTTGGTGTAGAAAATAAGAGAGATTAATCTTGACATCAAAGTTGTCTATCGGATTTCTTTTTTCAGGGACCATTCAAGTATATTTTACAAATTATCACCTGCTCTCAACTCAACAAATACATCAAAAATATTCAAGTACAAACATTTTTCTCCTCCAAGTAACTTTCCTTCTCAACAACTCCCCCCTTAATAATCAAATTTGATTCAATCAAAGCAAGTATGCAAATGTGTTATTATCATACCTAAACTTAAACTTTGTCCAGAAATTCCAGATTCCCATGAAATAATAATAAATATTCTAGCAGCTGCTCAACACAACTCTCCCTCAAGGGATAAGCTCCATCAATCTTCATCATGGCTGATCTTCTTTAAAATGAACTCCAAGAATATCTTTCTGATACCAGTTGAAGTGTTGCAAGGAGGCATCGTGATACCGGTTAAAGCTCTCCATGATGATGGCTAATGCTCCATGCTGTAAGAATTTCCACAACATTCCCAAGTTCCACCCCCACACACTTCACCTTAAATTCCTTGCATAGAAGAATAAACACAAATATATGGGAATAAGATGGATCCTGCTTTGCTTCTTAATAAGAGCAACAGGATTGAGATTTGCTTCTCAATCCGGATTCTCTTTCTTTTCAGCTCCAGTTTGGTGAGAACGCTTCATGCTTGCTCCTTTGATTTTCCAGACTTGAGCATTCATGGACATCACGGTCTTCTTTTTACATTCAGCTTTTTTCACATCATCTACCAATGCACATTCATTCTTTTGTGTTTGCTCCATCTTCCTTGCCATTTCCAACTGGGCTGGCCAAATAATCATGCATTCTTCAGGGACATTCTTTAGGGACATGCTCAGCTTTCTTGGATCTTTCGCATGACTTCTCAATAATCTTTGAGCCACCCTTCCTTGACAACTTCTATAATTCTTCTTCTTGGATGTTTTCCACCAAACTTCGACTTCTATTTTTTTCTTGGATTGATTCTCTTTGTTCCGGATTGCTTCCTCTATCTTTGATGTTCATGGCCTGTTTGCAATGACCCATGATGTGGCCTTTTCTTCCATAATAGAACCATCTCCTCTTTGGCGTAACATCCTTCTCAGACTTCTAGCCTTGATCTCCGATTGAGCATTTTTGAGATTGAGCATTTTTGACATCCGTGCAACTCTTTGTGTTCCTTCTAGTGCATGAATCCTTCACAAGCTTTGCTTGTCTCAGCTTTCTCATCACATGTCTTTTGAAATTCTTCTTTTGTCGGAGAATATTTTTCTTTAAAGAACTATTAAGAGTTGCTCCTCAGCCTTCACATCGTTTTAAGATGGGATTGAAACCGGAAATCGTGCCGAGGATCATTCTTCTGTGCTTGCCAACATATGCAGAAGTGGTTGGCTATGGCTGATAGAAGCCAATAGATGCTGAAAGTAGGCTGCTGTGAGATGTTGTTTGGAAGGGGAATGATAGGAGGGGGAGTTATTTTTGCTGCCAGGTGCAGTGTAATAAAAGCTGGCTGTGTAAAGGTAGAGTTGGTAAAGTCAGACAGCTGTATTTTTAATAAGAGGGACCAGCTGTTTAGAATCTTCCAACTGTTGAGGCCCCCGACTGTATTTTTAATAAGAGGGACCAGCTGTCTAGAATATTCCAGCTGTTGAGGCCCCCTTTAAATAATTTGGCTGGGACCAACATTAAGAGATAAACATTGTTTTTAGAAAAAGGATCTGCTGTGCAGATACTGGGGCAACGACCATCGGCCTTGGGGTGTGGCCACGGGGAGTCATTTCTTCTACTTTTCTTCTTTTTTCCTATCTTTACTGTAAATTCTGCTCGTTATTCTCCTGTTTTCTTCTACCTTTCTCCTACTGTTGTTGTTCTTTCCTATTTTTACTGTAAATTCTGCCTGTTATTGTAGTAGAAATCAACATAAACTCTTGTTTTTCCTCTCTCTCTGACTTGAACACCTATCAATGGCTGAGGCAGATATAGCAGGGTTGATCGGTATGAACCATGCCCCTATTGTCACAGGTGGGAGCCAAAGTTCCTCTTCCAGGTAAAAGAGGAAGCGTGAGGAGACACGATGAGGCAGTAGCGGTAGTATTATGCAGTGCCCCTCTAACCCCGTTACAACTGCTTCCTCTGGGCGGAAGCCTGTTGTGTGCTACCAGTGCGGGAAGCCAGGGCATACCAAGCATAACTGTCAAGAAGCTCTGAGGACCTGCCACTGGTGTGGCCGCTTGGGACATCTCCAACGATATTGCAGGCATCCTTCCCAGGACAGTAAAGTGGGTTTATCTTATACAAGGGGTTCCTAAGTGCAGTTTGACACATCGAAAGGGGTGAGATCTCGTTCCCAAGTGAAAGGGGACTCTCATTCCGCTAAGAAGCCTCAGAGCGGACCTGGATTTGGGCGCTTTCATGCGGCGGAGCACAAGCCGGAGCACAAGCCAGAGGAGTCGGAGGCCGGGCCAACAACCATTACAGTGGTACAATGTTTATTGCTTTATCTATGGCCTTAACCTTATTTGACATAGGTGCATCTCATTTATTCATCTTGTGCAAACTGATTGATGCCTTGGGACTGTGATCTGAGTTGATGTCGTATGTTATGGATCTCTCCACTCCGTTGGGAAAGAGGAGAGAGCGGGGTTTTTAGTGCTTCAAGTGCCATGTGATTGTCGCCGATGCTGAGGTAGTTTGAGATTTCTTAGTTCTGGATTTGGACACATTTGACCTCATTTTCGACACGGATTGGATGGTAAATGCCAAAGCTCGAATTGACTGCCATCACCGAAAGGTTCTGTTCCTCTCTTCTGATGGGAACACCCATGTAATTCAGGGTGATTGGGATTCAGGGTCAGGTAGAGCAAGTCAGATCGTCCCAATGGTGGGGTCTCTTTCATGCTAGTTCTCCAAATTTCTCCTTGATGCCATCAAATGGGGTTCAGGTGGCCAGCTTCCGTTGGCGGTGGATAGGTGCCCCGAGGTCTTCCTTGATGATTTTGCTAGGTTGTTGCCCCAACGGGAGGTAGAGTTCACCATTGACCTACTTCCCGGGACGAGCCCTATCTCCTTGCCATCCTACCGAATGACCCCTGCTGTGTTGAAGGAGTTAAAGGTTCAACTAGAGGATCTCGAGAGCAAGAGATTCATTCGCCCGACCGTCACTGTGGGCATTGCCGGTTCTCTTTGCAAAGAAAGCCGATGGAAGCCTCCAACTTTGCATTGACTGTTGGAAGCTCAATGTTGTGACGGTCAAGAATAAGTATCCGTTGCCCTGGACAATGATTTGTTTGATCAGCTTAGAGGAACCTAATGGTTTTCAAAGATTGACTTGAGGTCGGGGTACCGCCGGTTGAGGGTGAGGGAGGTGGGCATCCTCAAAACCGCCTTTCGGAGCAAATATGAGAATTTTGAATATCTGGTTACGCCGTTCGGTCTTACTAATGCCTCTGCAGTCTATGGTTTTGATAAATTGAATTTTTCATCAATATCTCGACCTCTTTGTAGTGGTATTCGTTGATGATATATTGGTTTACTCTAAAACAACGGAAGAGCATGGGGGCCATTTGGATGTCATCCTGGGGACTTTCGAGGGACCACCATCTATATGTGAAATTATCTAAATGCTAGTTTTGGACCCAAGAAGTGAAATTCTTGGGTCATGTGATATCCAAGAGAGACATTTCAACGGACCTAGAGAAGATCCAGGCTGTGGTATCTTGGGAGACCCAAGATCGTCTTCGAGTTCGGAAGTTTTTTTGGGCCTAACAGGGTATTACACGCGCTTCGTCCAAGACTTCTCGAGGCTAGCATCTCCTTTGACAACTCTTAACTTGGAAGGGTGTGAAATTTGAATGGGGTGAGAAATGCCAATGGTCCTTTTGAGGAGTTGAAAGCAAAGTAGACTTCAACTTCTGTTTTGATTCTTCCTAAGCCAATCATGGGTTAAGCTGTTTATTGTGACGCCCCAGGCACAGGGTTGGGGTGTGTATTGATGCATGGTGATCACGTGGTAGCCTATGGCTCATATTAGCTGCGCCCACACGAAAAGAACTACCCTACCCATAATCTTGAATTGGCAGCAGTGATGCGTTCTCTGAAAATGTGGCGCCACTACCTTTTCGGGGAGAAGTTTATAATGTATTCTGATCACAAAAGTCTGAAGTATATCTTTACTTAAAGAGATCTCAGACAGAGGCGACGAGTGAAGTACCTCAAGACTTTGATTTTGAGATGACTTACACTCCAATAAAAGAGAATGTGGCGGCCAATGTGATGATCAGGAAAGTGCGACTCAGGCAGTGAAAGAGTTTTAGGAAGAATAGGGTTTGATGAGCTTGTTCGCTAAGCTTCATTTAGCGGCGGGAGAGGATGAACGGGTGCTTTTGACCAGTGTGCAAGTCGCCTCCTCTCTCAATGACCAAATTTGTTTTGGACTGGAAGCAAACCTTGATTGTCAGTGGATTAGAGGAATCTTAAATGGTGGGGCGACCTCAGGCGATTTGTCTCCATCTCTCAATGGTGTCCTCTATTTCTGAAAGTGGTTGGTACTCCCTTTGGCTTTTAGGTAGGGAGTAATGAGTGGTGGTCACCACTTTAGCTGGGTAGTACATCTGGGAGCTACCGAGATGTTCTACGATCTAAACCATTGATATTGGTGGCCTGAGATGAAACTATAAATTGCAGATTTTGTATCTCGGTGCCTCACTTATCAGAGAATCAAAGCCAAGTACCAGAAGCCGACTGATTTGTTATAACCTCTCCCTTATTCTGATATGGAAATAGGATGAGATCTTCATGGATTTCGTTATCGGATTTCCATGGTCTCTTAGCGGGAAGAATGCTATATGGGTGGTTATTGACCGACTAACAAAATCAACTCATTTTATTCCCATCAAGGAGTCAATTAAAGTGGAAGATCTCAGGCGTCTTTACATCTAGGTGGTTGTTCGACTTCATGGTGCGCCTTCAATGATTGTGTCGGATCGAGACCCGCGCTTCACGTCCCGTTATTGGAAGGGTCTTCAGGAGGCCCTGGGTTCGCAGTTGAAGTTGAGCACAACCTCCCATCCGCGGATGGATGGCCAGACGAAACGAATTATCCAAATTTTGGAGGATTTGTTCCGATCTCGTGTCTCTGACTTCGGTGGCTTATGGGAGAAACACTTGTCGTTGGTTGTGTTTTCCTATAATAATAGATATTGAGCCTCGATAAAGATGACACCCTTCGAAGCTTTGTTTGGACAGCCGTGTCGGTCCCCTCTGTGTCAGACTGAGCTGGGTGAGCGCTCTTTTTTAGGACCGAATATCGTTCAGGAGATGACAAGCATGGTTCAACTGATCCAGAAGAGGTTGGCGATGACCCAAAGTCGCCAGAAATCATATTTTGATCGCCGTCGTCGTCTGTTGGATTTTGATGTAGGCGGTTAAGTGTTTCTTAAAATCTTTCCTCGGCTAGGGCATTGTCGTTTGGGAAGGCAAGGTAAGCTAACACTACACAGTTGGATTGGTGTAGTTCGATCCGTTTTGATGATGTTGGGCGGAATGCTAGCGGCCTATACTGCACACTAGATTGCAACTCTCGCGTGTTGAGCTTCGCGGTGAGCTCGTTGGGGGTTGCAGGGGGCAACGCGCCCCTGTTCCGGTGGTTTGGGGGCCGAAGGCCCTTGGTTCGAATTTTGGGAAATTGAAGCATCTCTGACCCACTGTAGCAGAGTTGACCGACGACACTAACAAAACATTGTAGCAGTGTGGACTTACTGTAGCAGCACACGACTAGTCACTGTAGCTCCGCAAACTTCTTGCCATCAACACTGTAGTAGCTTGGATTTGGGTGGTCGCAGACTTCCGGCCACTGATCATTGTTTCTGCATTTTCTTGATCTGAAAACCTCTGTCGCTGTGACTTTTGACGTTTCCGCAACACACACTATGTCAGACCCTTCGAGATCATGAAGCGTCTCGAGAATGTGGCATGCCGGTGGGCCTTGCTAGCCCAGATGACCTCTATTTATGTCATATTCCATGTCTCCTTGCTGAAGAAGTATCATCTAGAACCGTCCCATGGGTGGAATGGGAGAGGTTGGATTTGGAGCCCGATGTCTCTGTGGTTGAGCAACCTGATCGTATTATGGATCATCAGATTAAGATGTTGTGGGGAAAGCCGACCCCCTTAGTCTGTGTGTTGTGGCAACATGACCGGGATAACCATGAGACTTGGGAGCGTGAGGCCTTGGTGACAAAGTAGTGACCTCATCTTTTCTCGGAAGCTGCGCCTTGAGGTCTTTCTCGGGGCAGAAAATGGCATTGTGGGGAGAATTGTGACACCCGTTGGGTCACTATGTATTTAAATTGTTTATTTTAGTTGAATCATTTAATTTGTGTGGGTTTTTGAGCTTTTGGAATTGTTTGGGTGATTCTTGGGGAAAATCTGCATTTTTCCCAGGACACCACGCTGCAACCCTGAAGGCTACGCCATGGTGAAGCTATCGGGGGAGGCGCTGCACCGTGGATGCCTAGGGGTCCAAAAACTCTGGCTCTGCCATGTCGAGACCCTCCATGCCGCAACTCAGAAGGCTATGCCGTAGTATGCCAGAAAGGGACACCACAACGTAGCCCAAAATGCTGTGCCGTAAGGGAGTGTTTTGGGATCGGGTCTATGGCCCTGCCTTGTGGAGGTGCTCCACGAAGCAAAGCTTAGGTTGCGCGTTGGAGGAGCCTATTAAGGCAACCCCACGTCGTAAGCCTCGGGTTGCGCCGTGAGGTGCTCTCCACTTGGAAAAAAATATGGAAATTACAGTTATACCCCTGTTGGGATTTAACCTATAACCCTTCTCCCCATTTGCGCACCCTAGAAGCTCCAAACGTGGGAAGCTTCCTCCTTGCTTCCTTGATGATTCTTGTTTGAAGTGAAATCTCCAAGGTTAGTCATGGTTTCTCTTAGATTTCTTCTTCCCTCCTTCCTCTTCTTCCATGTTCTTCCATTCCTCTCTTGTTCCTCTAACTTTAACGACCATGGAGGGCCGAAGCTAGGGTTTAGGTTGGGGGTTTGATGAGTTTCTTTGGATTTTAGGTTGGCGATGACCCCTCTTCTTCCCTCCTTGTGATCTTTTGAGAAGGCGAGAACGTTCCATCACTTTTGAGGTTGGTGTCTCTACATATTCGGACTTTTCCATTGACATACCTTCATTCTTGTGTTTCTCCTTTGGTTTTGTGGTTATATTATCAATGAATTGTTTTATTGAGGGCTGTTGTACATGTGTTTATCATTGTGCTTGGCTCATGTTGGCAAATTTTGATTTCTCTTGGTTTCTTTGTTTTAAAAATCGGTTTTATGTCCACAAGGTGTTCGATAAATCCAAATGAGATTTAAGGAGATTTTGAAAGAGGGATTTGGTTGAAACATAACTCCTTAATCACGTGCTTTATAAATTGTGATGGATGTGGTTATGGGTGCACATTGGAGATCTGGGGTGTGTGGATTTTAGGATGGGTGTTACCCCAACCTTACGCGTGAGCTAGCTAGGGGTCGTTTCTGGTGTGGCCTTGCGAGGTACTTGGTTATACTACTTGTTTAGGATACCTAGAACCTGTAGGTTGGAGCCCCCCCATGTTGCACATATACTTTAGCATATTATGGCTTTTATATTATGCCCATGTATTGATTGATTATGAGTGTGTTGGTTATCTCTTGTCGCCCTCAACTTAACTTCGCGACCGCACTTTCCATGTTACTCATTTCCATGGCTTGTTTTATGAAAACCAAAGGATTTATAAAATTGGGCTTCAAAGAAATGGTTTCCAAAACCTTGTTTTTCAAACCAGAAATATTGGTTTGCATTGTGAAAAGTGATATATAGATTCATGGTGGTATCTAATAGGAATACATGGGCTCTTAGAGAGGGGAGGTGATGCTGGGCGGAGGGGATGTTGGTTATGCAATCTGTCAAAGGGAGATTGGGTGGGCTAACTGGAGTTGTTAGGGGTTTGTTAGATGGATCGCCAGCTGGGGAGTTTCTGGGGGGAGTTGTAACTGCCTAGGGGCAGGGGAATATGATGGTGTCCTGGGGAGGGAATATACTGAGATCCTTGGGGAATATGTTGGGGGCCCACAGGTTGTTAGAAGGGGCTTCTTATAAATAGGAGAGGCTGGAGAAAGTTGAAGAGGGGAATGGTTCTGTTTAAGGAGGCTTGGGCCCTGGGGGACTCTTGAGTTCTCCAATTTCTTCTCTTCTCGTCCTCCCTGCTCGTATTTCTTCTTTGTTTCTCATCTCTAGTTAAATATAAGAAGGTTTTCCTTTGTTTTTTATTCATTAATTGGTCTGATCTGTCAACGCACACCGGCGAATTCCGTTCAACAACGATGTGCACACCCGGAAAACGCTCGACCCTTCACGACTGCCGACAACTCGGTGCTATTGGGATTTCTGCGACGACGATTGCAGAACAAATCTCTGCATTCAGTGCGTCCAGACCCCTTGCAGCCGCATCTTCTAGTAGCGGTGCCACGAACGACGGGACATCACACAAGGTTGGCTTCAACTCAAGGGATGATGACGTTGGCGTCGATAATGGACGAGGTGTCACAACAATTCACTTTGCTCCTGCAGGGACAGCTGGAGTAGGATCGGGAATGGAATGTGCAATTTGAACTCGAGCAACGCAAATTCTGGCACGCTCTCATTCTGGCACGCTCTCATTCTGGCGTGACAATGCCTGCATACGCTGCAACCCGAGGTGGGCAAGCATCGATTGGCATCTGGGCTATTTGAGGAGGGGACTTTGTTAATGACGGAGGGGACTACAACACAGACGACGGTGGATAGCGAACCAATAGCATAGGGGCGCAATGCGTGTATGGCCGAACCACCCAACAGGCCCCCCCTCGACTAGTTGTCACCTGCGCGTAAGGTGGAGCTACTGGCTCTTCAGTCAGACGACGCTCATGAGGAATATGTCGCGCAATGGGATTCTCCGCCCTCAACAATAGTGACACTGTTGTCTCTAGCCCAAGTTGCTGTAGAACCTGAAGGCATCGAGGGGAGGGTGATCCGGGAGCGTGACGCCGCAACTTTGCTCGATCAAGTGCAAGGGCGACAAGTGGTTATGCTAGAAACATCTTTGGCAACGTGCACGGTGAGCTTTCTCCACCATATATGCCGCAGCAGGAGGTCACTCCGCCTTCTCAAACAATCCTGTTGCCTAGGGTGCATTCTCCGATGTTAGACGCTTTGAAGGCACAGGAGCGCGGCGCAACAACACTGACTGGTTTGACGTTGGCGGTTGCTCCTAATCACTTACCAGGCAAGATGACAGGTGTGCAACGAGTGAAAACAATTCAAGAAGCGGTGAATTGTCAGACATAGGGATTTCAGGGCACGCCCAATACCTGTCCAGTTCTGAGGCAAAAAAAAAAAGGAAAAATTTGCACACCCAGACTGTAGTAAGGACCATATGGGAGATCACGTGGATTGCCGGTGCGATCTACCACCTTGAGGATAAGGTGGTTTTTCGGGATGGTGGCGGTGATAGGAATACATGGGCTGTTAGAGAGGGGAGGTGCTGTTGGGCGGAGGGACTGTTGGTTATGGAATTTGTCAAAGAGAGATTGGGTGGGCCAGCTGGAGTTGTTAGAGGTTTGTTAGATGGATTGACAGTTGGGGAGTTTCTGGGGGGAGTTGTAAGTGCATGAGAGGAGGGGCCAGGGGGAAATATGCTGGTATCCTGGGGAGGGAATATGATGGGATCCTTTGGGAATATGCTGGGGGCACACAGGTTGTTAGAAGGGGCTTTTTATAAATAGTAGAGGCTAGAGAAAGCTGAAGGGGGGAATGATTCTGTTTAAGCGGCCAACCGAGCTCGGGCAAGAGCTCCCCAGGGGACTCTTTAGTTTTTCTTCTCCAATTTCTTCTCTTCTCCTCGCTTGGATATTTATTTTGAGACCTGTGTTCAATTGTATGATATTGTTGCATTTTATTATCTAATTATGATTTGTTGCTTGGGTGCTGCTACTTATACCCCTGTTTGGTTCGATGTTTATTTTTGTATCCGTTTATTGTTAGTGTGGACGTCCAATTTATGGACGGGTCATGCTGGATTCCTAGATGGAATCCTTGGCATGTTTTATTTGATTATGAGGGTGAAATCGTTCCCTTTGAGCTATCATTGATACCCTGGCGCTAGTCAACCTGAGGTGATTGGGAATGCGCCTCAGGCCTTGTGGCGGGGCGATTTGGGCGACGTGAAAGGTTGACCTGGGTTGGTCTGTTACACCCCGAGTCATTGGTGTATTTTTTTGGTTCTTTTATTTATTTATTTTGTTTTTGAAAGTTTTGGGAGTTGGAGGTTAGAGAGTATGAAAAATGGGATTACAGGCATGAGCGTACGGTTAGCGCATGGTTAGTACTAACTGTGCCCCCAAACCGTGCGTAGGGAGAAAGAGCTTTCCAGTGGGGTTTGCACCGTTAGTACATGGTTCTCCAAATCGTGCGGTCTAACTATTGCGATATATCCTTACAAACTACTCTTATCTGTAGAGTTTCTTTAGAGTGACATCCGCGCGGTTGATGCATGGTTTTCCAAACCGTGCAGTCTTCTATATTTCTAAAAATGTGAATTTACCTCTTTTTTGCTGTCGATTTTTAACCTTATTCCTCCTCCCCATTCGAATGTCCTAGATGCCCTCCTAGCCGTGTGTTTCTCCTTCTCCTCAACTCCTTGGTGATCTTCCTTGTATTCTAGTGGAGAAATCTTCAAGGTAACTCATGATTTCTCTTCCTTTCCTTCTCCTCTCTTCTTCCATTCTCTTGTTTTTCCTTTTTCCTCTTGTGCTTTTGCCCTATTTGGCCATGGTGGCAGAGTCTATGACTAGAGATGGTTTTATAGTTGAATCTGTTGGCTTTTAGGGCTTGTGAGGACCCCTCTTCTTTTGGGGTATTTAAAGAAGGCGGTGAGGTTGCATCGAATTTGAGGTAGGTGTCTCTACATAATGGATCTTTGGCATATCTTTAGTAGTTGAGCTTTTCTATGGGGTTCGCCTACCATATTATGTTTGAATTGAATTATTGAGGACTGATTTATGTTCATTCCTTGTGTTTTTTGGCTTTTCATTGGATAAAGTGGGGTTTTCCTTGGCCTTCATGTGTTATTTGTTCCAAAACTAGTTTTACGCCTACAAGGTGTTTGATAAAATGTTTTAAAAAGCTTTTTGAAATCCATTTGGATTTTTAAAAGATGTTTTGAAAAGGAATTGGGTTATGAATTATGTTTCTTTGATTTGTAAGCCTTGGACTCTTGTAGAGGCTTGTTTGCTTATGTGATTACTTGGAGTTAATGTGTTCTTGAGATGATTACATGATGTTGACTATATTATGAGAATTGGTTGTTGATGAGTTGCACATGGGAATCTTGGGGTACATGTTTGGGTAGCTTGGATGAGTGCTACGCTAGCTTAGATTATTACAATGGCTAGCGCCCCTAGTGGATGCCAACCTTGGCTAGGGGAATATCACCCGACGAGGCTGTAAAGGTAAGTCAGGTTGGGTTTCTATCAGGTTCACATAAGCACCCGTGTTCCGCGAGCAAGGCCTATGATTACTCCGTTTCTTTTATTCCGTGTCCCAAAGGTTAGAGCCAATGCGATGTATTGTTGAGATACATCTTTACTCATGTTGATACTTGATGTTTATATTATGTTGCTCTTGGTTATGCTTTACACTTGCCATGTTCTTGTTACTTTTGAATTTGGTTTGTCTTTATAAAACCAAAGGGATTTGAAATGTATTTCCAAAATTCTTGTTTAAGGAAACAAAAAAGTATTTTCTTAAAGGCGTTTTCTAAAACCTATTTTCAAATTAGTGCTAACAGTTTGCGTTGTGAAATATATTATGTGGATTCATGGTGGTATCCTACTTGTATTTTGCCTCACTCCTTACATGCATCCATTGAGTGTATGTAGACTATGTTTGACGCAAATAAAGGGGAAAGGAGCCTCATCTTACAGTGGCGCTTCTTGATGCCTCTTCGTCCTTCTTGGTATGGTGATCGGTGGTGACTGTAGGTCATGAGAAGTTGGTTGAGCGTTTTGGGGATCCTATAGTGGTGATTTTGGGTCATTGATGTATCTCACTTTACTTTTGGTTTATAAAGTATACGTGGGATGTTTAGTTCTTTCCATTGCATTATACTTCGTTTGGTTATTTCTTATTATTGAAAGTGCTTATTTATGTGCGTGGATGTCTAATGTATCGATATATCATGCTGGATTTCCGGGTGGAGTCTGTGTTGTAATTTATGCGACTTCAAAGGTGAAATCGTCCCCAACGATTGTATTTAGTAGCCTCTATGCTCGTGGTGATCGGAAACGCGTTTCGGGCCTTGCGGCGGAGCGGTCTGGGTGACGTGGCAGGTTGACCCGGGTTGGTTCGTTACAACTCCAGTCAATCAACAATAAATGCAGCACTTGTCTCAGCTTTTCTCCATTGTTTAGATCCCAATCAACTTTACCATCCAAGAGATATTCTCCATTTATTGCATCAACCTTCATGTTTGATAATCCAAGGACGGTTACTCACCCTTCCAGCCAGCTTTTGTGCTTCTTCAATTGCAGCACTTGAAGCTTTTCAAACTCATCAATAACATGCAATAGACAGTGCTCTCATCATATATCAGCACTTGTCATTGATTCTCATTAAGTTCAGCTCAACAATCATCAGATGTTAAGGATGCTTCCTTGAATCTGGATATTCTAAAATATGAAGCAGCAACAGTCTTTACTGTCAATTTATGACAGCATCTCTACTCATCCCTATCTTCTTTTCCACCATAGGAATAGATCTTCATTAGCACGTACAATGGCAGACAACATCAATACATGTGATCCATGGGAACGAACTCCTAGCTTTATCTGATACACCCTATATCGACTTTACCAGCTTCTCAAAGCCCATCTCTTATTGACAACTGTTAAAGTAAAAGAGTCATGATCCAATCCCCAAAGTTCTCTCTAAAGGAGGTCTTGAGGTTCTTTTATAATGAATAATAAAGACCACATCGGACCACAAGTCCGATGTGGGATGCAAACTCCAACACTCCTCCTCAAGGTAGGTGTACCTAGCTTGAACACATAAAGAAAAAACAAAACAATCAACATACTGCAAACACTCCCCCTCAAGCTGGACATACCCAACTTGATTACAAAACAAGACGAAATAAAAAAAAACAATCGACGGTCGTAGCTACCCCTCAAGATCGCAGCTCTTCCTCAGGATGATGAATGAAAGAAGATGTCATGGGCGCCACAGAGGAACCACACAGTCCGAACCGGTTGACGGAGCGCCAGAAAAGCCGCACTAGCGGGGTCGGTCGATGATACGCTGGGAAAGCCACACTAGCACCGGGAAAGCCGCACTTGCGGGGCCGACGGTGGGAGGCGGTGATTCCGCAGAGTTGTTGCGGGATTTGGCGGCGCCAAAGGGCCCAGATCCAAGGCGGTCGAGGTGCTGCGCAACGGTGGAGGAAGCACGAGGGCGTGCCGACTGACAGGGGAGACAACACTCTAGATCTGGAAGGAGCGCGCAGAAATGGTTCTGCCGGGAAAGGGAGGCGGCTGTTGGGAGAGCAGCGCAGGAGGAGGGGGCCGCCGCATGCATTGAGGGAGCCACAGGTGGAGCGTCGACGTGGAGGCAGAGACGCCGCAGGATGCGTCGCCGACTGGATCTGATCGGATCTGGCCAATTCTGGGAGAGGGGAGGCCGTCAGACGGTAGTTTGGCTGAGGGAGCGCCGTGGCTGCTCGGGAGAGATGGAGGGAGGTGGGGCCGCGGGAGAGATGGAGGGAGGCCGGGGCCGGGCTGAGTCGGGAGACGCGACAAAGGAGTCGTCGCTCAGGGAGGTTGGCCGGCGGGATCCTGTTGGAAGTAGGGGCCGATCGCGTAGCGCGATCCGGAAGGAGGCCCGCGTGGAACAACACTGCGGGAGGAGCCTCGTCGGGATGGGAAGTAGGGGATGCCGACAGGAGCCGCCTCGTAGGGGAATGCCGCAGGAGGCAGATCCGGGAGGCCGCGAGCCGGGAGTCGTCGCGAGGAGGGCGGGGCCGTCGCACACAGCGAGGAGGGGACGCCGGGGAAGGAGGCGCCGTGAGGGAGCCATCGCGGGAGCATCGACGGGAGGGAGCCGCGCTGCAGCGCGGTGGACGGGATGGAATCACGACGGGAGGCGGGGCCGGGAGCCGCGATGGGAGGCGGGGCCAGGAGGCGCGACGGGAGAAGGCGGCCTGAAGGGAGGCGGGCTAGAACGCGCCGCGGGAGGGCGGGATCGGGAGGCTGCTTTGGAAGGCTGTTGTCGAGAGGGAGCCCAGAGGGATCCGCGTGGAAGGAGTCATGTTCAGGAAGGAGTGAGGGGCGACGCCAGACCTAGTTGGTCATGGAGGCCGCCGCCCCCTGCGGGGGAAAACCGCTGAAACTAGACGGGAAAAAAAAACGAGAGGCCGCCTGGGAATTCTGGAAAACCTAAAGCAGGAAAAAAAATGGGTGGGAGGGTTCGGGTTTAGAGACCACCCTCTGATACCATGTTAAAGTAAAAGAGTGAAGACTCAATCCCCAAAGTTCTCTCTAAAGGAGGCCTTGAGGTTCTTTTATAATGAATAATAAAGACCACATCGGACCACAAGTCCGATGTGGGATGCAGACTCCAACAACAAAAATACAACAGTCACAATCCTTTGGGCTTTCAATTGCAAATCCTGCTTTGTGAAAGAAATTGCAAATTATTGTTGACCTAAAAGGACCCTTAAACAAATTATTCAAGATGATTTTGTTCTAAATGGTTTCAATGAAAATGTGGTTTTAAATAGAGCTCATTGGAGACGTTTGATCCATATAGCCGACTCCAATTTAATTGAGTTTAAGGCTTGTTTGTTGTAGGAAAATAAGCTGCTTTATTTTCTGTGCATTCTTGAATTGATCTGCACTTTGCCATATGCTAATTGCTCATGTAGATTATCGAGGTTATGAAGTTACAGTTGAAAACTTTTTTCGGGTTTTAACTGGTCGACATGAGAATGCTGTTCCAAGATCTAAGCGTCTTTTTGAGCGATGAAGGAAGCCATGTTCAATGAAAATGTGGTTTTAAATAGAGCTCATTGGAGACGTTTGATCCATATAGCCGACTCCAATTTAATTGAGTTTAAGGCTTGTTTGTTGTAGGAAAATAAGCTGCTTTATTTTCTGTGCATTCTTGAATTGATCTGCACTTTGCCATATGCTAATTGCTCAGGTAGATTATCGAGGTTATGAAGTTACAGTTGAAAACTTTTTTCGGGTTTTAACTGGTCGACATGAGAATGCTGTTCCAAGATCTAAGCGTCTTTTGAGCGATGAAGGAAGCCATGTTCTTCTATACATGACGGGGCATGGAGGAGATGAATTTCTTAAATTTCAAGATTCAGAAGAGCTGCAGAGTCATGATTTAGCTGATGCAGTGAAGCAAATGAAAGAAAAACATAGGTTTGATGATGTTTTATTTGTGCGATCAAATTAGTTATTGAAGTCTACAATGACATGCTGCCGTTTTCTTTTGGAACCATTTGATAATATCATTAGTAGGAATATTGTTTTTGACTGTTTAATTGAGTGCAATCAGTCAACTTCTTTTTCTCTGTTTTTGCCTGTTGTATGTGATTGGCAATTTCGATATTTTAGGTTCAAGGAATTGCTGATAATGGTTGACACCTGCCAAGCCGCGACCCTTTTTAATCAGGTTTTTCATTACCTCCCACCAGTTTAGTGTTTTTGTAAGTACAATAGCCAATTGGATCAGCTAGTTTATGGATCTTTATATGGATCCATAATCATTTCACATTACTGTGATGGTCATTAAATTTGATTTTTTTGACTATTAAAAAACTCCGGCATGGTTATTTAATCCACAAGTGAACCATAAGGATCTTTGAGGCTCTGGAAGACAAATCCAGCCTAACGTGGGATATTTGTTCTCTGCTGAGGACAACGTGCTCCAATTCTCCGGTGCATTCAGCTGGCTCGACAGACAGGGTTTTAGAAATGTTTGATTCATGGCAGGTAGACCTCTGTGCTCGGTTTGAGACTATGTCTCCTGAAGAACGATCTATGGAATCATTTTCAATGGATACTCTAGATGCTCTTTTTCAATGGACACTCTAGATGCTTCTGGAGTGTTTGCATCAGGGATGCTCACGAACTTGAAAATTGGAGTACTCACCTGTGACCCTTTATGCATCAATGAGGACCGGGTCCTCTTTGACACGTCAACAAATCTACATAACTAGTAAATTGAAACTCTTCTCAGAACCGTCATTGTTAGTGTCTTCTTTAGCCTCAGTTATTCCTGAATTTGAGGTTCCTACTGCACCATCCATCATTGAAAGATCTTTGTCAACACCAGAATCCTCCATCATATCTGGCAACTGATCTTTCTCAGACTCTGATCCCAAATCACATGCATCATCTCTTTTTTGTCCTGTGTGACATTGGAGTGAGGCAGACCTGCTGAACCAGCCATCAATGTTTCTATGAACCCGCTGCTCATCATCAAATGTAGGAGCATTATCAAAATATCTCTCCATGTTTAAGGGAGGACAGGTTTTATCAGAAGACAAGCGATCCCTTCCATTTTCCCTGCTCAAAGAAGAGCCATGGCTTCTAGATAATCACAATTTTCTCCTACCTTTTCCCTGACTTCGAAATCCTGCAGAACTCTATTCATTGGTAAACCTTCTCTGACTAGGAACAGCATCAGGAACAACATTACCGAGGCTGGAAAGCCGACCTACCTTCATGAAGACATCTCTGCGAGACAGCCATGGAATTGGATCTGAACCTGTTTCCAGGACCGCTGAGATGCCTGCTAGCATGCATTTTTCAGGAAGCGTATGGAACAGAAACCCTCAAGCAGCACATCGATGACTAAGCCAGAGATTTTAGGAACTAACGAATTTGCCTCTGTTTGCATCGTTTGACTGGTGCACAAATTATTTAATATCCAAACTTGAACTCTAATCATTCAACTTATGTAAATCATTCATGTCAAATTTTAGTTATACGAAATTAAATTTCATAAAAAATGTTAAAACTAAGCATGCAGAATCCTTTTATAGTTAGGGCGGATGGGTTGGGTCAATCCGACTAAAAAAGTCACCCCACCACCTGACCCGACTCAATTTTTTAAAAAACGATCCACCTTATCTGGGACGGTTTTGAGGCTTTATGGGTGGGTCAGATTGGGCTGGGCTGGTTTTGTGGTTTTACGGTTTTCTGGCACACCCCTTGTTAGAAACATAGAACTCCTTGTATGTTTATAAGTACAAAGAACCAGAGAAATACAACAGATGAGGAAGAAGATGAATGAAGACACTTCAGGAGAGATCCCGCTCAAGCCTTGCGGCCGAAGTTCCAAGCCAAAATGCCGATTTCCAGAATAATTCTCCCTCCTTGCTTCTTACCACCCCTTCTTTCCCCTCCCTCCACGTGGGCCCAAAACCTTCCCCCAACTGACTAACAAATTCCCCCTCCCCCCACAACAGTCTTACAATATCCCTTCAAGCAATGACATTAATACCCCTGCTCAGGTTCTTATCTCTTGCTGCCCCTTGAAAACAATCTTGTCGTCAAGACTAAAGAAAGGTGGCCTTGCTACGCAAGCCAGCCAAGCCATTTTCCAAATGCTCTTCATTGCTTTTGCGCTTTGGGTAGAACCAAGCAGAACTACTGCCATAGGACCGAGATGTCGTGGTTCACTAGCATGTCCCCTTTCTGCCCAGGCACGCTTGATGATCTCCTAGATAATCTGTTGTACTTTAGCGCTTCGTCCGCCTTCATGGATCAGTTTTGGATAGATGAAGGTGGAATGCGGCCGCCACTACCCCTCTTGTTGCGTGTAAAAAGTGTATGGTCTCTGTCCTGCTATCTGTATGGTCAAACATGTTGCTTGGAATCGGGTTGCTGGGCCGTGTGGTTGAACCCAACCGCATACCCCCACTCGCAGACCAGCGGGTGATTCGTTCTAGTCATAGGACTCTGCTCGAGGGATCCATTCTTTCGGGAGTTCCTCCTCTTGCACCTCCATAGTGCTAAACGACGCAGAGTACACTGCAGGCAACACGAGCGTCTGAGCAGCCTTCGACTGCGACAACAACGTCGTATGCATGGCCGACTTCACCATGACTTTCAAAGTCTGTGCGTTGTCCTTCCCTAATAGCGGTGCAAAACGGGCTGCGGGCCCGCGGGTTAAGCGGGCTTGGGGCGGGTTTGGGGCGGGGCGGGTTTATTAAAAATAGCCCACATTTGAAACGGGCTTATATGGGCAGCCCGCACGGACATCCAACCCGTGCGGGTTTACCCGCACGGATACGGGCTGGCCCGCAGGTTAATGGTGTAATTTTTTTTTATAATAATTATATTATATTAACTTTAAATTTTTTTATACCCTTCATATCCCAAGGCCATGCTTGATTGCATGCCTCCCGTCCCGCTGCCTCCCTTGCCCCCTTCATTTCCCAACGTAGCCGCATGCGCCCACCTCCTTTTATTATCCATTTATATTTATTTTAATTAGCCTCACATGTTCCCCCGCCCCTCCTTCACACTCACCTACAGGCTACTGCACTGCACACTGCACATCGACTCTCGGAGTCGAGTCCTCCGCTACCCCCCGGCCCCGGCCACCTACCGCCCGGCCCCGGCCTCCTCCGCCGCTACCCCCCGGCATCGTCTCCTCCTCCGCTAACCCCCGTCCCTGGCGTCCTCTCCTCCGCTGCTACACCCCGGCCAACTCCGCCACTACCCACCGGCCTCCTCCGCCGCTGCTGCCCCGGCCCCAACCTCCTCCGTCGTGACCCCTGCTACCCCCCGGTCTCCTCCGCCGCTAGCTACCCCCGGCCCCAGCATCCTCCGCCGCGCCGCGACCCCCTGACCCCGGCCTTTTCTGCCGCGCCGCGACCCCCGCTATCCCCTGGCCCCGACCTCCTTCGCCGCTACCCCCCGTCCCCGACCTCCTCTGCCGCGCCGCGACCCCCGGTACCCCCCGGCCCCGGCCTCCTCCGCCGCTACCCCCCCGACCCCGGCCTCCTCTGCCGCGCCGCGACCCCCGGTACCCCCCGACCCTGGCCTCCTTCGCCGCTACCCCCCGTCTCCGGCCTCCTCTTCCGCGCCGCAACCCCTGCTACCCCCCGGCCCTGGCCTCCTCCGCTTCTACCCCCGGCCCCGGCGTTCTTCGCCGCTACCCCCCAGCCTACTCCGCCGCTACCCCCGACCTCCTCCACCGCTGCTACCCCCGGCCCCGACCTCCTTCGCCCCGACCCCCGCAACCCCTTCCCCGCCTCCACCGCTGCTACCCCCGGCCCCCGCCACCCCCGCCCGACCCCGACGATCCCTTCCCCGCCTCCTTCGCCGCGCACGACCGCCCACCTCCGGCGGCTCCTTCGCCGGCTCACGACCCCCCACCTCCGGCGGCTACAAACAGGTATGTTTTATTTATTTATTTATGTTATTTCATAAAATTATTTTATTTTTTAGTTTTAGTGTTTTATATTTTCCACATTTTTATTGTGTTTCTCATAATAATTTAATGTAAGTTTAAAAAATAACATATAATAACATCAATAAATATTATATCACATAAATCACACCTTTATTTTTTAATTTAAAATCTAATTATTTTTAGAATATATATATATATATATATATTATTTTTTTATTTATATAGTTTATTAACTCTTAATATTATTTTTTATTTTTGAAAAATTGTGAGTTTTTTCATAATTTCATTTAAAATGAAATCATTCATTTTTTAATTTTTAATTTTATAAGATTTCATTAGATTATCAGATTTTATCATTTATGTATTTATATTTCAATTATAAATTATTAATTTTTATTGATTAACATTTACGACTGTAAAAATATAATTCTTTTAATGTTTAGTGTATTTTTTAATCACCAATATCGTATTAAAAAAACTTTATATAAATTATTTGTCTAATATAGATATATTATTTTGTTATTGTAGGTTGTATTAAACATGTATCAACCTCAAAATGATCTTGAATTGGAAGAAAATCATGGCATTAATGATAGTAACTCAGTGATACATGATCATGTGGATAACACTTCCCAATTTAGTCAAGACATGGATAAAGATGAAAATAAAAATGATGATGTTCAAGTTGCAGCAAAAAGATAAAAAAAGACCACATCTGACGTTTGAAGTTATTTTGAGCAAATGGGTGTAATTGATGAAAAACCGAGAGTTAAGTGTAAAGGATGTGGATTAATATTGGTAGGAGGTGGAAGGAAATATGGAACATCAACTTTGTCTCGGCATAGCGAAAAATGCAATGGAATCAAAGTTTTAAAAGATCGTAGTGTTCCTTCAATGATCTTGGACCATTCAGGAAAGTTGCGAAATAAAAAATTTGATTCAAAGATGTTTCGAGAAAAGATGACAATGACCATTATAAGACATGACCTTCCATTTAAATTTGTTGAATATGAAGGAGTTAGAGAAGTTTTCAGTTATTTGAATCTAGAGGTGAAGTTTTTTTCTAGAAGTACTGTAAGTTCGGATGTGATGGAAGTATATGATCAACATAAAAAAAAAATTGAAAGATATTTTGTCAAACATTGGTGGTAGGATATGTCTTACTTCTGATTTGTGGACGGCTTGTACTAGTAAATGGTATCTTTGTTTGACTGCTTATTATGTTGATTTGGAGTGGCAGTTAAAAAGAAAAATTCTTTCTTTTATTGACATGCGACCTCCACATTCTGGTGCTGAATTGGCAAAAAAAGTAAAAGAAATATTAGTTGATTGGGGCATACAAAAGAAATTTTTTTCTCTCACCTTTGACAATGCTTCTGCCAATGATACCAAAGATCAATTGAATTTGGAAAAGAATTTGCTTTGCATGGGTGAATTTTTTCATGTTCGATGTTGTGCCCATGTTTTAAACCTTATTGTTCAAGAAGGTCTGAAAGTTATTGATTCTGCATGCCAAAAAATTAGAGAAAGCATTTCTTATGTTAAATGTTCTGAGGGTAGAATGATATGCTTTCAAGATTGTGCAAAAAGTGTTTCAGTTGATAGTGGTGTACTTTTGAGATTGGATGTACCCACCAGGTGGAATTCTACTTATACAATGTTAGAAAGTGCATTGAGGTATAAAGATGTCTTCAATAATTTGGATATTTATGATCCAAATTATAAGAATTGTCCTTCAGAAGAAGAATGGAAGAGAGGTGAACTGATTTGCAATTTTTTGAAGCCCTTTTTTGATATGACAAATTTGATTTCTGGATCCACATATCCTACATCAAATTTATACTTTGGTCAAGTTTGGAAAATTGAGAGGTTTTTGTTGCATAATATCAACAGTGATGATGATGTCATTAGAACAATGTCATGCCATATGAAGAAGAAATTTGATAAATATTGGAGTCATTATAGCATTCTACTTGCAATGACGGCTGTGTTTGATCCTCGTATCAAGTTGACAATGTTGGAATTTAGCTATCAAAGTCTTGATTCATGTCATTATCAAGAAAAGATTTTTATGGTGAAAAATAAGCTATATCAGCTTTATGGAGAGAGTATGCAAAGGATTTCTCTTCTATTCCACCAATGGGAACTAATCAAATGGGTTCATCTTCTGCTTCTCTTAATTCTTCAACAAGAGAAAATGCTTATGTAATTGATGTAAGTTCAGTTTTTTGTTATTTAAATCATTATCTATGTATTTCATTTCATTTTATTTTATTTTATTTTTTTTGTTTATATTTTTTTTTGTAGACGTGGATTGATCTAAAAAATAAAGTTGTTGGCCCAAATGATGCAAAATCTCAATTGGATATTTATTTGGAGATGCCATTGGTGGATATGTCAATTTATAGAAATCTAAATGTGCTTGATTGGTGGAAGGATGAGAGTAAAAGATTTCCTATCTTATCACTCATGGCATGTGATTTGTTATGCATTTCTATTACCACGGTGGCCTCAGAGTCTGCCTTTAGCATTGACGGAAGGGTGTTGAATAAATATAGGAGTCGTCTTCTACCAAAAAACATTCAAGCATTAATATGTGCCCGAAGTTGGATTCATGGTTTCGAACCTATTGGTAACTTTATCAATATTATGTTTTATCACATTATATATATAATAATTATATTAACATTGATTTTCTTACAGGATTGGAGGATGAAAAGGTGGAATTTGGCTTGGATGAAGATTCTAGTTCTGAAAGTATATATGTGGAAAGCACAAGTACTCCTTCGATTTCTTGAATGTATGTCTTCCTAATAATTAATAAAGATACTTTACTTTTATTAATATATTTTCATAATATTTTTTATCAAAATCAAATTCATCACTATTTTTATTTTTTAATATATTTTTTATTTTATATTTGTTTAAAAGTCTATTTTTAATTGTGTTTTGATGTAGGATTTGGAGGAAGCATAAAAGGAGACAAGGGTGCATGAAATATTGAAGAAGCATGTGAAATAGATCGACTTCTTCTATATTTTTTGTTTAGTGTTATATTATTTGAAACTTTGGTTTTGAAACTTTGATTTTGAAACTTTGAACTTTTTATGCTAATCATGGACAATTTTATAATGAGGTGGAATTTTGAATAGTTATTACAATCATTTTTTAATTTTTTTTTTATATTTTCAAGCTTACATTCTCATTCTCATATACTTTTCAACCATAATTCGACTCATTTTTCATGAGGGCTTTTACGAGCCTATTAAAATGTAAAAAATTATAAAAAACAATATTGAATGCGGGTTGCCCGCGGGCTTGCCCGCATCCGCTGCGGGGCGGGGCGGGCTTGATAATTCCACCCGTTTTTTATGCGGGCTTTTGCGGGTCTAGCCCGCGCGGGCTTGGCCCGCCCCGCCCCGCCCCGTGCTCTCCTGGAGATTCCCGTGCTGCCACAAAATGCGCACCAGAGGTATCGACCGCCAACAAAGGATCCGCTCCTGTCAATCCTCTATCTCTACCGGGTACTCCGCAAAAGTCGCCCCATCGTCAATCTCAAGCTCGCCATGGTCGATGACGTGAGATGGGTCATGCATGTATCTCCTCAGCTGGGATACATGGAAGACGTCGTGCACACTCTCCAACTGTGGTGAAAGTGCCAAGCGGTACGCCACCTTGCCAATCCTCCGAAGTATCAGGAATGGTCCGATAAACCTCGGTGAGAGTTTGCCGCCTCGGCCAAATCTCTGTAGTCCCCGTCGAGGGGAGAATCGCAAGAATACGTGGTCCCCCTTATGGAACTTGTAAAGACCCGAAATTTCCATGTAATTTTTTTTTAATAAATGAGAATTTTACGAATCCGAAAATTGACGGCGCGTAATTCCGAGGCCCGGAGTGCTCGGAATGAATTTCTGAACTTTTTTTCGGGTACGTTCAGTAAACGTGCGAGCGGGTTTTTCTAACTTTTGAACCGGTGCTCAGAATTGAAATCCGAGGGCACCGTTGAACTCGCAACGCCAATATTCGCTTAAGAAGACTTTCACCTCGACGACAGTTGGTCGGGGTGAAAGTTAGTTTTTGGGTTTTTCGTGTAAAAATAAAATAAAAATAAAAGTGTGACATTTTTATTTTTATTTGCAACACCCATGTGGGTGTTGGGAGGTGGGGTCCACCGGAATTAAACTTCCATGTGGGAGTTAGTGGTGGGGATCACCCGACCTTAACCTCCCATGAGAGGTTAAGGTGGTGGGGACCACCCGGGTTTAAACCCCCTTGAAACCCCCCTTTTGAATGGGAGAAATCCCCTTGAAACCCCCACATAAATGTAGGAAAACCTTTCAACCCCCTAATTAAATGTGGAGGAGCCTCTTGACTTCCTTCGCATTAATTATGCCAACACTTCCTAATCAATTCCTTTTTGGATTTTTATGCTAACACAATCCTTTAATTGTTGCCGATTAATTAAGCCAACTGATTGCCAACAAATTAAATAGATAAACATATTTTTATTTGTTGGCTATTCATTTGTTGGCAAATGGGGATTGAGGAGAGGAGGAACTTGGGAGAAAAGCTCCCGACGAAGAACGCTCCACCGACGAAGAATGCTCCACCGACGAAGAACGCCGACGAGGAACGCCTTCGACTACGAAGAACGACATCGACTTCGACCTTCTTCCTCGGAACTTCCTTCGACGTAGGATGCGTTCGTCTACAACGAATCGACGTCCGCCTTCTCGCGCCAACGTCAACCAACAACGAACAAGGTAGGGGTTTAATGCTGTTTGATTATCACTTCACTAGTACACCCCATCTTTTCTTTTGCGGGTTGGGAAGAGTCTTTGCGGGAGGGTTGATGTGCTTTGTTCTTGTGAACCTCTTGGTACCGCTTTATGGCGGAGAGTGTGGGCCAAACTAACATGGTCTGTCCTCTCCGTAACCCTTGTGTTGATTTTGCGGTGTTCTTCGAAACGGAGGAAGGCGACGAAGCAACGACGCCGCGACCCGCGGCCTCCGCGACCCGCGCCGCCCCCGCAGCGCCCAGGCCGCGTCGGCCTCCCGGCCGAGCCGTCCCGGCCGCGCGGCACCCCGGCCACCCCGGTCTCTCGACTGAGCCGCCCTGGCCGCACCAACCGCTGGCCGAGCCACCCCGGCCGCTCCGGCCTCCCGGCCCCCGGGCCGAGCCGCCCCGAGCCGCGCCCCTGCGGCCTTCCGAGCTGAATCGGCCCCGTGCCCTGGGCCGAGCCGCCCTCACGGCACCCTCTGGGCCGAACCGCCCTCGCGCCGACCCGTGGTCGGTCCGCGCCCTCACGGCTCTCCGCGGCCCCTCGCGACCTGCTGGGATGGGCCCAGCGGGCCGGGCCGACCCGAACTGGGTTGGACCGGACCCGGGCCCACTACGATCCACTTACGCTCATTCGGCTATATCTTTGGCACCGAACGTCCGTTTGACGAACCGTCAGCGGTGCTGGGAATCTTGGAGCGAGACGGTCCCTTGAGTATACCCCACTGGAGTTTTGGTTTGAGATGGGAAACAGTCAGGTTGGATCGAGCACGAATCCAACCGGGCCCCCGGGACTAAAAAGCTAATAACTCACAGACCGGACAACCGTTTGACGTGCCGTCTGTTGCGTTGAGACCCCTATGACGTGGCGGACCTTGATATACTTCTTCGTGGGACTTCGTGACAGTTGGAGTATCGACCAGTAGCTTGTGGAGCGGATCCTCCCGGAGACGAGCGAGCGTAGTGTGGAGACCTAGTAGCTGGCTGAGACCTGGCGACTGCTGACCGTTTTGACTCAGAGTGACTCTACTAGCCCAGTGGGGAGCGTCTTGGTGTCGCGGCAGACCCACGGTGGGGAGCGCCTCTGTGTGACGCGACAGACCCACGGTACTCGACAGGAGGAGTACCTCAACAGGCTACGAGAGGGAGCGCGCTTGGTGACGCGGCAGACCCACAGTGAGGAGCGCGCTTGGTGATGCGGCAGATCCATGGTACTCGACAGGAGGAGTACCTCAACAGTCCAAGGTTAGTGGGAAGCGCGCTTGGTGTCGCGGCAGACCCACTGTACTCGATAGAGGAGGAGTTCTCCAGCAGCCGAGGTTTCGACAAAGTGACTAGAGATGTTACTTGATGCTACCCCTAGAATAAAATCCTTGTTGAGCTGAGTCAGTTTTTCTGTGTTTTCCTCATGATTGAGATGAATTACTTGATAACTTAAGTATATGTATGAGCATATACCTAAGTAAGGATATCTGTTGATTTCATACCTTGTGTTTTATCCTTGTTGGATTTTATGAGAGCTAGAGGGTCTCAGGGTCCCTACTGAGTATTGTTATACTCACCCCTCATGATTGAGATGAATTACTTGATAACTTAAGTATATGTATGAGCATATACCTAAGTAAGGATATCTGTTGATTTCATACCTTGTGTTTTATCCTTGTTGGATTTTATGAGAGCTAGAGGGTCTCAGGGTCCCTACTGAGTATTGTTATACTCACCCTTGCACGGGCTATGCCCGCACCTTGTTGTGTTGGTTGCAGACGATGGACAGCGCTGACTGAGGCTGAGAGTACCTGGACTGGACAGTACCTGGAGGTGGACCTTACGACGAGTCGGTACACGGAGGAGACAGACGGACGTGGAGTGTTGAGGAGGCGATCTGTACCTTACTCTTCAGGTAGAAACCTCGGAGGACGACCCAGTAGCTGTTTTCCTTTTTCTTCAGTTGTACTTGTACTTTCAGTTTCTTGTACCTTACTGTTGGGCTTGTATTCCGGCCCCTTTACTTTCAGCACTCCTTTGTTATACAGTTTTGCTTGCTGTTTCGTATTTTTCTGTGTGCTTGGTTACGCGTGCTTGCAAGTTATAAAGGCAATGCCTTCCCAATTTTAGGGAATACGCCTTGGTGCTAGTCACCAGCCCCTGGCCTATGGAAGGCGGGCTTGGGGTTAGTCACGGCACGGGCTCCGGGGGACGGGTCGTGACAGAACTCCAGTGGTCTCTGTCACCTATCAGCATAGGACTTCTGTCGGCTCTGTGCAGTCTTCATCCGCTCTCGGATGACCTGCACCTTCTCAGTGGTAGCCTGTACCATCTTTGGGCCCACGAGTGCTGGCTCTTCTGGATCTGTCCAGCACAAGGGTGATTTGCACGGTCGTCCGTACAACGCCTCAAAAGGGGCCATACCAATGGTGGAGTGATAGCTGTTGTTGTACGCGAACTCCAATAAAAGTAGGTGGTCCTCCCAACTGCGACAAAAATCTAGGATACATGCACGAAACATGTCCTCCATGGTCTGGATGGTCCGCTCAGTCTGACCATCTGTCTGCGGGTGAAAAGCTGCGCTCAAGCGAAGCTGAGTCCCGAAAGCCTCCTGCAATCTTTTCCACAACCGGGATGTGAAGCGTGCGTCACGGTCTGAGACCATCGTCGAAGGCACCCCGTGAAGTCGCACGATCTCCTGAACGTAGAGACGTCCCAAACTCTCTACCGAACCCTTCTCTCGAATAGCAAGGAAGTGGGCCGCGGCGGGCTCGGCCCGGTTCGGCCTGCTCGTTGGCGCGACCCGCGCCTGGGTCGCGCGGTCGCTGGCTCCTGAACGGCTTAAAGGAGCCGTTCGGATTAATTAAGGGAGGCGCAAGGTGGCGTTGCCTTGTCACCTGCGGTCCCACAGGAGGCGGGTCCTCTGCAGCTCGCCACCGCTGCGGCCGGCCGCTGCCGGCCGCCCGTCCGACCACCGCGGCGTCGAGCAGCGCCGCTCTTCCACCGCGGCCGGCGGTTGCTGGCTGCCGCCCTCGTCTGCCGGCGCCGGTGCCGCGTCGGTGTTTCTTCCGCGGGTCGTCGGGTGATCCCCGGTGGTTTGTTCTTCCTTCCGAATGCGCCTACGTTCCTCTCGGGATGCCGCTGTCGTTTCGCTGCCCTCAAATATGCCTTGCTGCCGCGTTTGTTGTTCTGCCACGAAGAATGCGCTAAGGACAAGTTTAGGGGAGTGTCCGGGCCTTGTTGGTTTCGGCCCGCGCCCTCCGCTTTAGGGTTTTAAAAATGAGGAAAATTAATAATAATCAAAAGGAAGAGTAATCCTTGAATTTAAGACCCCGCAACAACCACCCGCATGTTTAGACGAGACGCGAATCAACCCGTTAGTTGGTTGGTCTGCGCTCGTTATATTTTTCATGAACAGGAAGAGAGGGAACATCAAAGCACGTAAACCCCTTACCTCGTGATTCGTTGGGGACGTCGCGAATGGTGGTGCTTCCACGTTCGAGGGTATTGCGGACGAAGGAGAAGGTTCGCGTGCGTTGGCGTTCGTCGTCCGTCGACCTTTGGATCGATCCTACTACAAGCGTCGTCAATTCTCCGTTCTCTAAGCGTGGTGTCACTTCGTCAGGGGTTCCTCGCTTGATGAAGCCGTGCGAAAACTCCACCCCGACCTTTATTTAAATAGGAGGGGGAAAGACGAACAACGCCTTGAGGAATTAATGTGCCTCATCAATTGACGTAATTAATGTGCCTCATCAATTGACGTAATTAAAGTGCCTCATTAATTAACGTAATTAAAGTGTCATTAATTGACGTAATTAAAGTCTCATTAATTACGCGAGGGGTGGTTACGTAATTAAAGTGTCATTAATTGACGTAATTAAAGTGTCTCATTAATTACGCGAGGGGTGGTTACGCAACCAAAGTGTAACCGTGCAATTAACACCTCATAATTAAAGGTCTGACCACTCCATGGTCCCCGCCGCCGCTGCTCAATAGGTGGTAGGAAAAAGAAAAAGAAATAAAATAACAATTTATGTTATTTTATTATTTCTTTAAAAGTCGCAAAAATTATCTTTTTTTCCCGACCAACTGCGGTCGAAGTGAAGCTTCTCTTGAGCGAATCCTTGCGCTGCGGATTCAACGGTGCTTTCGGATTTCAATTCCGAGTACCGGTTCAAAAGATAAAAAACGGCGCCCGCGCGTTTACTGAACGTACCAAAAAAAAGTTCAGAAATTCATTACAGGTTTACCGGGCCTCAGAATCATGCGCCGTCAATTTTCGCAGACTCGTAAAAATCCCAAATAATTTAAAAAAAATTTACATGAAATTTTCGGGTCTTTACAAATACAGCAGATGAGGAAGAAGATTAATGGAAACACTCTAGAAGAGATCCTGCCCAAGCCTTGCGGCCGAAGTTCCAAGCCTCACAGCCGATTCCTAGAATAATCCTCCCTGCCTCTCACCCTCCTGCTTCTTATTTATAACCGATTCCTCCTTCCTCCACATGGGCCCAAAACTTCCCCCGCCTAACCAACTAACAAATTCCCCCTTTCCCCGCAACAATCTAATAATATCCCCTCCTTCCAGCAATGACACTAATACCCTTGCTCAGGTTCCTATCACCCCTATTCACGATTATATGGGCTGCCTGATCCGGCTGCACAATGGTGGTGGGTAGGCCTGCAACCAACCTAATAATCTGGGTTTTTGGGCCGGGCTGGCTCTGGCCTACCTTTCACCACCATGCGGGGTGCCCGTCCAGGCCCAGATAGTGGTGGCGGGTAGGCCCAGGCCCAGCTTGATGGCCATGTTTTTTTGTGGCAGGCCAGCTTGGGCCTACCCTTCACCGTTGCGCAGGCTGACTCAACATGAAGAGGTTGTAGGACATGCTTTGATTGTCTTCATTTTACAGTTTTCTCCATTTCTCATCAATCAATGGTGTTAAACCCTCGTTTTCTTATTATTATGGGTATTTCCGAGTCCCACATCGGAATACTCCTTTGTACATTCCGTCTTCTCATTCTATAAAAGAAGGGCCCCACCTCACCTTGAAGGTAAGGGGGTTTTCATATTCTACATGGTATCAGAGGGTAAATCCCATTAGATTTTTTTTTCTCCTTCAGGGTCTGCCCTACGCGGCCACCCCCTCCCCTCCTGCGGGTCTGCCTGCCCTACGCGGCCACCCCCTCCCCTCCTGCGAGTCTGCTTGCCCTACGCGGCCACCCCAGCTCTGCCCTACGCAGCGCCACCCTCCTCGGCTCCCCCAGCCGGCGGCTACCTCCTTCCCGGCGGCACGACTCCCGCGCCTCCCGTTGCTGCCCGCGACTCCTCCGTCACGCCTCCTCCTTTCTCCCCGGCGCCTCCTGCCCGCTCCGACTCCCCGGTACAACTTCCCTCACAAAGCCCGCTCCTCCTGCGTGCAAGCACGCCTCGCCGCGACTCCTCCCGACGGCGACACTCCCGTCGTTCCCGTCGCCGTTCTCCAACGCGGCTCCACCTGCGTCGGCCTCCTCAACGGCTCCCGCTTTCCTCGGCGGCCATTCCGGCTCCCGCAACTCCCCGCAACCGCTCCCGCTTCTCCAGGTGCACGATACGGAAGGCTCCGCCTCTCCCGCAACTGCTCCGCCTCCACCGCCGGCCCGACGTCTCCTCCCGGCGAACCCATCCCCCTTCGGCGGTTCTCCGACACCCCGCTCCTCTAGCCGCGCCTCCCAGCTGTGGCTCCCGGCGTCCTCTCCAAACGACTCCTCCCGGTTGCAAGCACCGACCCTGTCAACTCCAGCCCGCGCCTCCAGCGCCAGTCCCGCCTATCCCGGCGACCCTCCTCTGTGCGCGGCACCCCCGGCTGCCTCCTCTACGAGCGGCTTCCGATCAGCCGCGGCTCCCTCTAGGCGGACCAGTCCAGGCGAACCGGTCCACAAAACCGGCACCGGCCGCTCCCTCCAAGGTGTACTTCCCTCCAGACGCACCGGCTCCATCCTAGCAGACCGGGCTCCTCCCGGATCTTCCAGCGCCCGGCGTGCTCCGCATCCCGACCCGTCTCTCTGATTCCAGCACTACCCACCACTGTATCTTCTCCAACTACACGACGCTTCCATGACCGACTCCTCCCCTCTCTCGCAGATGATCACCGCTTCTACCCGCCTTGTGGATGACCGATTGGACTTCACAAATTTCTCCATCTGGCGGAAGACTGTGGCCATGTCCCTGACCGGGATGGACCTCGATCATCACCTTGAGGATCCTCCCTCGGCTTCGACTGACCCCAAATGTCGTACCTGGAAGCTTGTTGACAGTAAGATCTTCGCTCTGCTGGTCAATTCCATGGAACGATCGGTCAAAGATGTCACCCGCACGGCGAATACCGTCAAAGAGCTCTGGGACTCCTTGAATATCATGTATTCCGAGACCAACAACCTGGCTCGGGTGTCCGATCTCCTTCAGCGATTGTCCCATGTTCGCCAGCAGGACCAGTCCTTTACCGCCTACTTCATGGAATGGAAAGGCCTTCGTGATGAATTACAGGAGTTGTGGCCCATTCCACAAACACCGACAGAAGCTCAGACCCAGCGGGACTAACTCTGCCTCTTCACTCTTCTCAGCGGCCTTGCTCCGGAGTTTGCCACCACGGCAACCGTGCTGCTCGCTAGCCCTTTGACGCTGTAGATCCCGCAGGTTTTTCATCAGCTGAGCAAGGCCCAACGGGCTCTTCCTCTTCCCGCCCCCATTATCGACCACTCAGCTCTCGTCGGTCATGGCGGTGGCCGCTCCTCGGGACCTCGTGGACGTGGTCATGTAGAGGGTCGTCCACGTCCCCTCTGTCAACATTGTGGCAAGGTTGGCCACTCGATTGACCGATGTTGGGTCCTGCATGGACGTCCATCTCAGCGCCCGCGGCAGGGACAGACAGCGGTCCAGGAAGCGTCGTCGGCAGTCGCCACTCTTCCTCCTTCTCTGGACCTGTCTATGGCCGACATCCGGCTGACTCATGATCCTCGGGACTCTGCTGACCCTGGACCATCCTCGGCTTCTCTGGCTCATTCTGCTCGTTCCGCTGCCTTTGTCGGCCGTCGCTCCCCTGCATGGATGCTGGACTCAGGTGCCTCCGACCACCTCACCGGTGATGCTGGTATGTTGACCTCTTACTGCCCTTATGCCGGTTCCTCAGCCATCACTGTCGCTGATGGCTCCACTATCCTCATTGCGGGCTTCGACGCATGCTCCCTGACTCCGTTGCTTCACCTCCACTCTGTGGCACATGTGCCTTGCAGTCCCTTTAATCTTCTTTCCATCAGTAAGCTGACAAAAGATTATAACTGTGCTGCCATATTTACCTCAACTGGTGTTGTTTTTCAGGAGCAGACAACGAACCGGGAACTTGGTAGAGGCCGACTTTGGGACGGGGTCTACATGTTCGATGGACCGGCACCCATCGCTTGCTCGTCTACCTCTTCTCGGGCATTGAATCTTCATTCCCAGTTGGGACACCCGCCGACATCCACCATTCATCAGCTTTTTTCAGAATTTAGTCGGAGTCTTTCTTTTCATTGTGAGTCATGTACTTTTGCAAAACATCATCGCACTACATACATTCCTCGGGTGGATACACGGGCCTCAAACCCTTTTGATCTGGTTCATTCAGATGTTTGGGGTCCTTGTACCATTTCGAGTCATTTGAGATATAAATACTATATATCTTTCATCGATGATTATTTGCGAATGACTTGGCTTTACCTCCTTCGAGAACGCTCCGAAGTGTTTTCCACCTTCCAAACCTTTTACAATGAAATTCAGACCCAATTTTCCACATCTGTCAAATGTCTCCGCTCGGACAATGGGCGAGTATCTCTCCACTTCCTTTCGGCAGTTTCTCCAGACGAAAGACATCCTTCATCAGACCTCCTGTCCTGATACACCCCAGCAGAATGGCGTGGCCGAGCGGAAACACAGACATATTCTGGAGACTGCTCGTGCCCTCCTCTTTCACTGACAGGTGCCTCTGCATTTTTGGGGCGATGCCATTCTCACCGCCACCTACCTGATAAACCGTCTTCCTTCCTCTATCCTTCAGGGGGAGACTCATTTTCGAACTCTGTTCTCCTCTCTCCCTCTTCACTCCATTCCAATTCGCGTGTTTGGATGCCTCTGTTACGTTCGCGACACACGTCCAGGTCTCTCCAAACTCGCTCCCAAATCTCTCCGCTGCATCTTTTTAGGCTACTCCCGCACTCAACGCGGATATCGCTGTTTCTCCCCCGACCTACGACGGTATGTCATCTCAGCCGACGTTGCTTTTGTTGAGAGTTCTCCGTTCTCTCTTCCTTCTCCTCATCCTAACCCTGCCATCAATGATTGTCTTCCTCTCATCATCCACCCTCCACTGGTGTCAACCCCTGTTGACACCCATTTTGGTTAGGTCTACTCCCGCCGTCCATCGACTGTATCCCCCGACCCGGCCAATGACACCGATGCTCCCGCTTCGTCTGATGCTCCTGCTCCGCCACCCGCGGACTTGCCCATTGCCCTACGGAAAGGTACTCGCTCCTGCCAAAATACTTCTCTATTTGTATCTTCATACAGGGGTCTGTCCGCTCTGGAGACAATGTCCATACCTCGCACAGTTGGTGATGCCAAATCTCACCCTGGCTAGCTACAATGCGGGATGAATTGCAGGCTCTGGAGGAAAACCATACTTGGGATCTTGTACCCCTTCCAGCAGGCAAACAGGCAGTGGGCAGCAAATGGATTTACACCGTCAGGCTGAATCCCGATGACACTCTCCATCGCCTCAAAGCCCGCCTTGTGGCCAAAGGCTTCGCACAGACTTACGGTATTGACTACTTTGATACCTTTTCACCGGTTGCCAAGATGACCTCTGTTCGATTATTCATCTCTCTCGCCGCCCATCATCATTGGCCTCTTCATCAATTGGATGTTAAGAATGCCTTCCTCCATGGCTTCCTTGAGGAAGAAGTTTATCTGCAGCAGCCTCCCGGATTTTGTGCCTCCGGCGCTGAATCTCAAGTCTGCCATCTACGCCGCTCTCTTTACGGCCTCAAGCAGTCTGCTCGTGCTTGGTTCGACCGCTTTAGCACAGTCGTCACCGACTTTGGGCTTTCTCGCAGTATGAAGGACCACACTGTCTTCTACAGGACGACCACCCATGGCTGCATCTTATTGGTCGTATATGTGGATGATATCATCATCACCGGCAGCGACTCTGTGGGTATCACCCATCTCAAGGCTCATCTTCACTAGCACTTCCACACTAAGGATCTCGGTCCTCTCACATACTTCCTAGACATCGAGGTTTCCTATTCTTCGGACACCATCTCCCTCAGCCAACGGAAGTATGCATTGGATATCTTGCAGGATGCTGGGCTGACTCAGACCACTGCGGTCGACACTCCTCCAGAGCCTGGGGAATGGTCTCTTTATGCCTCCTCGGCACTGTATCTACATCCCGAGCGGTACCGTCGATTGGTGGACAAACTCAACTATCTCACCATGACTCGACCCGACATTTCCTGTGCGGTTGCCAAAGTGAGTCAATTTATGGAGCATCCGACCACCTCTCATTGGGATGCTGTCCTCCGCACCGCCAAGTACGTCAAGCGAGATCCTGCCCGTGGTCTTCGCTACTCCCAACATCCTCATCAGCATATTGAGGCCTTTTGCGATGCTGATTATGCTGGTTGCCTTGCCACTCGGAAATCTACCTTTGGGTTTGCCATATTCTTGGCCGGCAACCTCATTTCTTGGCGTAGCAAGAAACAGACTGTCGTCTCTCGCTCTAGTGCCGAGTCTGAGTACCGTGCCATGGCCACCGTCACTACAGAGATCCTTTGGCTTCGGCAACTCCTCCAGGAGCTTGGCTTTCCTCAGCAGACTTCTGCTCACATTTGGTGTGATAATCAGGCAGCCATTAAAATTGCTTCGAATCCCGTCTTTCATGGACGCACGAAGCATATTGAGGTGGACTGTCACATTCTTCGCCACCACCTAGAGCATAATCATGTCAGCTTTAGCCATATTCCGACGGCGGACCAGCTTGCTGACATCTTCACCAAAGGCCTCCCCGGTGCTCGCCTCACCTCGCTCAGTTCCAAGCTGGGGCTCCACAGCATCTGACGCCCAGCTTGAGGGGGAGTGTGTCTTGGTCTTGTATGATGTCATCTTTATTTTTTTTTTGTGGGACTCGTTGTCTAAGCTGGGCATGTTCAGCTTGAGGGGGAGTGTTAAACCCTCGTTTTCTTATTATTATGGGTATTTCCGAGTCCCACATCGGAATACTCCTTTGTACATTCCGTCTTCTCATTCTATAAAAGAAGGGCCCCACCTCACCTCGAAGGTAAGGGGGTTTTCCTATTCTACAAATGGTATCAACATCCCCTTCTCTTGCTGTTTCAAACTGTTTTTTGTTCTTAAAACTTATTCTGAAAAACATTTTTATGAAGCTGTTTTAAAAACAAAAAACAGTTTACAAAAAGTCCAAATTCTTGTTAGATAAGCCCGTTCCTTAAATCCTATATTATCTACTTGACACATCTAAAAATAAAAATAAAAAAATATACTCGATGCATGGTAAGCTTTCATGCGTAGAATGTCATAAATTTTCTTTCATATTGCCAGTAATGGCTGTTTGGTGTTTCTTTTCTGCCCCGATCCCTTTATTCGGTCTTTTGATGACCCAGATGCGTTAGGAGGTGCTCTCTTCCCAGCTTGTTCTGCATCAGGGTCTGTCTGAAGTGGGTATTTCAGGTCAAGAAAATAAAAAAAAAAAGAAAAAAAGAAAGAAAAAAGAAAGATATCTGGTATGGTCCGAAGGAATGTAGCAGTGGTTTAGAATGAGTGTCGGAATTGAATGACTTAGATTCTGGTTCGATTGAATTACTCTTCATTTCTTCTCATTTATGTACTTCACTTTCTTTTCATTGTATATCTATTTTTATCATTTTAGCTCTGCCAACACTCAATTGTGCAGCTTCATTCACCTGGTGTTTTGGCTGCTGGAAGTAGTTTGAAAGGAGAAAACTCATACTCGCATCACTTGGATTCAGATGTAAGTTGAAATTTACTTGCATCCACTCTATAAACATTTAACGTGGGAAATCATATGTTTTATGACCTATTGCTTGCACTTTAAGTTGAGGATTTCTCTTGCTCTCTTTTTGGCCACTTTTCCATTCTCATAGATAATATTTTATTATTTCTGATGCAGGTTGGTGTCTCTGTGGTGGATCGTTTCACTTTTTACACCCTTACGTTTTTTGAAAGGCTCAATGTATATAGCAATGCTTCACTGAGCAGGTAAGTTTTTTTTGGCCATCACAATTATGAGCAATATGGAGTTTTCAGATGCAAAATAAACAGAGTTGACATATTATCCAGATCACATAACAGACCTGTCTTATTAATGGGAAGGCAATAGGTTTGATTGTTTTCTTTTTCAATTCAGAGAAAGGATTCACGGTGGTTTTGAAGGCCAGGTTTTTTATTTGAAAAATGATAGTGAAGGGCCACAAAAAACAAATTGATTTCAGTTGATAATCCTAATTGTAAAAGACAACAATAAAAATCATTTTTCTCCATTAGTATTCAGTGTTTTTGCTTATAGATCTTGTTAGAGTATTTTGATATTTAGGACATGGGTCTTGACTAGGTTTATCATATCCCCCTTTCCTCAAGTTTTTTTTTTTTCATATTTATCTTGGGTTTGTATCTTGATATCTATCTGTATAAATAACGAGTCCGGTCCTCATTCAACAGGAATGGTTTCTGGGTTTTTTTTTTCTGCATGATATCAGAGCCACAATAAAACCAAAGTTTTTCTGGTCACGGCCTCCTTCAGCCCCCCCCCCCCCCCAAATGCTCCAGAACCAGCCGCAACCTACTGGTGCGGCCTCCCTTGCCTCCTGTGTGCCTCTCCATGTCTGTATCTGCTCTCTACTCTCTGCATGCACTGCAGATCTGCGATCCAGCCACTCCAGCCAGCAGGTGCGGCTTCCTCTGTTGCATTCAGTTGGGCGCCTCTCTCCTGACTCATTTAACCCAGGCACACTGTTCCTGCTATCCAACCTTTGCATATCCAGATCAGACGCACCTGCCTGTAGGTGACTTCTGTTGCTCTTAGGGCTGTGCGGTGCTCCCCTCAGTGTCTGTGTCCGTGACTAACCGCCCTGCTGCCTGGAGGTGCGCCTGTTAGCAAGTCGCAAGTCCAACATTTTAGGGTGTGGGAAGGTTCGCATACGCCTAAAAAGAGAGGCGCAATCCAACCCCTGTAACGAGGCATTTTCCCTATTAAATGGGTGTGATGCGCTAGGGGGAGAAAACCTTGCGGGCGGGAGGCCCAAAACGGACAGTGTCGTGACACTTGTTAGCACTTGTGGATGGGAGCACGGACCTGAACCTGGTATCAGAGCCACGGGGGCAGCTTCAGACACCCTCGGGTAACGCCGAGGGGGAGATTGGTGCGCCCAGGGCTGTGCGGCGCTCCCCTCGGTGTCTGTGACTGGGTCTAACTGCCCTGCTGCCTGGAGGTGTGCCTGTTATCAAGCCGTGAGTCCCACATTGGGGTGTGGGGAGGTTCGCATACGCCTAAAAAGAGAGGCGCAATCCAACCCCTCTAACGAGACCGTTACCTTGTTAAACGGGTGTAATGCTCCGGGGGGAGAAAACCGTGCGGGAGGGAGGCACGGTCACATTGAGGAACATGAAGATCCACCTTATTTCCTATTATATGTGTTGTATTTGTGAACTTACTATGCCGGGAATCAAAGGTGAATCATGGTCTCAGGGGGAGAACCCGCGAAGATAAAAAGTTTGTCAAATCTGGACAGCCCCGCAAGAAGAATTCCATTTTAGTGTATTTTCAGCATGGAAATTCTGAAACATATCTTTTGAAAAGATTCATCATTATGAAGATCATGAGGAGTGTCTCCTTGAGGGGGAGATAAGTGGAAAATGAATAAGCTGCCAAAACCTATATATTTTGTTGGACCCCATTTCATTTAGTTGGGTATTTCTGAGTCCCACATCGGACTTACCCTCTCTGTATTTAGTTTTAACTCATCTATAAAAGGACAACCTCACCTCACATTGAGGCAAGGGGATTCACCCATCTACATGGTATCAGAGGGAGTTTTATCCCGAACCCTCCCTCCTCTGCGGATTCCCGGCGTCCTCCCGGCCCCGCCTCTCTCCCTGCTGCCCTAGCCTTTCCCGGCAGGCCCCCCCCCTCTCCTCTCCGGCCTGCCATTCCCGGCGGCCCTCCCTACCAGCGGCGCTCCCGGCTAGCCCCGCCGTACGCGCGCCCAGCCCCTGCGGCTCACCTCCCGGCGGCCCTCCATTCTCCCGGCGGCTCTCCTGCTGCACTCGGCACCTCCCGCAGCTCCGGCGCCTCCCGCTGCTCCCGCGCGCTCCCGGCTCCCCGGCGTCCCCGGCTCGCCCCGACGTCCCGGCGACCCGGCTCCCCAGCTCTCGGCTCCTCGGCTTCGCCCCGACACCCTCACCCCGGCGCCTCGCCCTCGGCGACTCGCCTCGGCGCCCCGCCCAGGCGCCCCTTCTCCGGCGCTCCCCTCACGGAGGCCCTCTCATCCCGGCGGCCTGTTGGATTGGTGTTGCCCGATCCGGTTGGGCCGAATGCTTGCGGCCTGTTGGATTGGTGTTGCCCTATCAAAGGAGCAATCACCGAAGATGGCAGAAGAGGTGGAGTACATGGCAAAAGTTCCATACGCATCAGCTGTGGGAAGCCTGATGTATGCCATGGTCTGTACTCGACCTGACATTGCTCATGCAGTGGGAGTTGTGAGCAGGTATATGGCTAACCCTGGAAAACAACATTGGGAAGCTGTGAAGTGGATACTGAGGTATTTGAAGGGCAGCAAGGAGGTATCTCTGTGCTTTGGGAAAGGAACTTCATTGCAGGGGTATGTGGATGCTGACCTTGGAGGCGATGTCGACAGCAGGAGGAGTACCACGGGTTATGTTTTTACCTGTGGAGGGACTGCGGTAAGTTGGATATCACAATTGCAGAAGGTGGTGGCTTTATCCACCACAGAGGCAGAATACATTGCTGTAACAGAAGCTGGGAAAGAGATGGTTTGGCTGAAGAACTTCTTGGATGAATTGGGAAGAAAGCGAGAGGAGAATGTATTGCACTGTGACAGTCAGAGTGCTATACATCTTGCCAAGAACCCAGTGTTTCATGCCCGGACGAAGCACATTAAGTTGAAGTACCATTTCATCAGAGGTTTGATACAGGATGGGTTGCTGACTTTGCAGAAGATATGTGGAACCAACAATCCGGCAGACATGTTGACAAAGCCTATGGTGATACAGAAGTTGAGGCACTGCTGTGCCTCTGTTGGTCTCCACTGATGAACGGAGGATGAGAGGCAGAATGATGGAGGACTTGATGGGAGCAGAAGAGGAAAACAGTTTGTATTTCATGAATCTGTGAAAGCATGGCACTGGTGAGTGAAGAAGAGGAAGAACTTAGATTAAGTAAGTTGTCTTCATCAGTTGCATCGAAGAATAACAGTGCAGCGGATCAGGCTACAAGTGGGAGATTGTTGGATTGGTGTTGCCCGATCCGGTTGGGCCGAATGCTTGTTGCCCGATCCGGTTGGGCCGAATGCTTGTGCCCAAATTTTTCGGCACTGTAGCAATGCTGACCACTGTAGCGGAGCTGACCGACCGACACCGACAGGCACTGTAGCGGTGCGGACTTCGGGGTCAACTTTACTGTAGCGCTTTTGACAAAGCCAGCCGCCGTTCACTGTAGCGACGCGGACCACTTTTTGAATAGTGATCGTCTTCTCCATCTGTTTTATAGCCCATTTCGGGCTAGGGTTTTGTTGTTGGAAAATCCTCTGTAATTGCTCCCGAATCATAGTGAAAATCTGCCTCTCCCGTGGACGTAGGGATTTTTCCCGAACCACGTAAATCGCCGTGTTCCTTGTTGCTTTTTCTTTCTTTCGTTTTCTCGTTTTCTGTCGTTCTGTCTCCCGGTGATTCCGCAACACGGCCCTCATCCCGGCGGCCCTCTTCCCCGGCGGCCCTCTCATCCCGGCGGCCCTCTCTTCCCCGGCGGCTCGCCCTCGGCGCCGCCTCCCGGCCACCCTCGCCTGGCGCGCTCCCGGCAACCCTCGCCCGGCGCCTCCCGCAGCTTCAGCGCCTCCCGCGCCTCCCGCTGCCCCGCGCCTCCCGAGGGCCCCCGCTGCTCTCGCCCTGCGGCCCCCCCCCCCCTTTCCGCCGCCTTCACCCTAGCAGGCGCCCTCGGCCTCTGTCCCGACGAACCCTCCCGGCAGAGCGCCCTTGTCCTGGCAGCCCACCCTCATCCCGGCAGAGCGCCCTCGTTCCGGCAGCCCACCCTCATCCCGGCAGAGCGCCCTCGTTCCGGCGGCCCTTCCAGCACGCGCACGTCCTGCGCACGACCATCCTGCCGGCCCGCTGCATCAGCTACCCGACGCTTCCATGGCGGACTCCTCCGGACGTGGCCATGCTTCACGTCGTCCACGTCCCTTCTGTCCCCATTGTGGCAAGTTTGGTCACCGGATCGCCCGATGTTGGGTCCTGCATGGCCGACCATCTCAGCACCCGCGGCAGGGACAGCCCGCAGTCCGGGACGTGTCCTCGGCTGTCGCCTCTCTTTTCCCGTCTCTGACCCTTTCTATGGCCGACCTCAGACGGCCTCATAATCCACCGGCCTCTGTCCGCCCCGCTCCCTCCTCGGCTTCTCTGGCCCGTACTGTTTGCCCCACTGCCTTGGTCAGCCATTGCTCCCCTGCCTGGGTGCTGGACTCAGGTGCCTCCGACCACCTCACCGGTGATGCTGGTATGCTGACGTCTTACTGCACTTATGCCGGTTCTTCCACCATCACCGTCGCTGATGGCTCCACTATCCCCATAGCGGGCTTCGGCGCATGCTCCCTGACTCCTTTGATTCACCTACCCTCTGTGGCACATGTGCCCCGCAGTCCCTTTAATCTGCTTTCCATCAGTAAACTGACTAAGGATTATAACTGTGCGGCCATATTTACATCTTCTGGTGTTGTGTTTCAGGAGCAGACTACGAACCAGGAACTTGGTCGAGGCCGGCTTCGAGACGGGGTCTACATGTTCGAGGGACCCGCACCCATTGCTTGCACGTCTACCTCTTCTCGGGCACTAGATCTTCATTCCCGATTGGGCCACCCGCCTGCATCCACCATTCATCAGATGTTTCCGGACTTCCATCGAACTCCTACTTTTCATTGTGAGTCCTGTTCGTTTGCGAAACATCATCGCTCTTCCTACATTCCTCGCACGGATACACGGGCCTCCCACCCCTTTGATCTAGTTCATTCAGATGTTTGGGGCCCGTGTACCATTCCGAGTCACTTGGGATATAAATACTATATCTCTTTCATTGATGACTATTCGCGCATGACGTGGCTTTACCTTCTTCGAGAACGCTCCGAAGTGTTTTCCACCTTCCAAACCTTTTTCAATGAAATTAAGAACCGTTTTTCTCTCTCTGTCAAATGTCTCCGCTCGGATAATGGGCGTGAGTATCTCTCCACTTCCTTTCGGTAGTTTCTCCAGGCAAATGGTATCCTTCATCAGACCTCCTGTCCTGATACACCCCAGCAGAACGGCGTGGCCGAGCGGAAACACAGACATATTCTGGAGACTGCTCGTGCCCTCATCTTCCACCGACAGGTGCCTCTGCTTTTTTGGGGAGATGCCATTCTCACTGCTACCTACCTCATCAATTGCCTTCCTTCTTCTATCCTTAAGGGGGAGACTCCCTTTCGGGCTCTTTTCCCCACTCTCTCTTCATTCCCTCCCTCTTCGAGTGTTTGGTTGCTTGTGTTATGTTCGTGACACTCGCCCTGGCCGCACCAAACTCTCTCCCAAATCCCTCCGCTGCATATTCCTTGGTTATTCCCGCACTCAGCGCGGCTACCGCTGCTTCTCCCCGGACCTTCGCCGGTATGTCATCTCCGCGGATGTCTCATTTGTTGAGGGTTCTCCATTCTCCTTTCCCTCTCCTCCTTCTGACTCTGCTATTGATAACTGTCTTCCCCTCATCATCCTTTCTCCACCGGCGTCCACCCCTGTTGACACTCATTTTGGTCAGGTCTACTCCCGTCGTCCTTCGACTGTATCCCCCGTTCCGGCCCGTGACACTGATGCTCCAGCTTCGTCCGCTGCTCCTGCTCCGCCACCCGAGGACTTGCCCATTGCCCTCCGGAAAGGTACTCGCTCCTGCCACAGTACTCCTCTATTTGTCTCTTCATACAGGGGTCTGTCCGCTCTGGAGACAGTTTCTATACCTCGCACGGTTGGTGAAGCCAAATCTCACCCCGGGTGGTTAGCTGCAATGCGGGATGAATTGCAGGCTCTGGAGGAAAACCATACTTGGGATCTTGTCCCACTTCCAGCAGGCAAACAGGCAGTGGGCAGCAAATGGATTTATACGATCCGTCTCAATCCCGACGGCTCTCTTTGCCGCCTCAAAGCCCGGCTGGTGGCGAAGGGGTTTGCTCAGACATATGGCATCGACTACTTTGAGACCTACTCTCCGGTCGCCAAGATGGCCTCTGTCCGCCTGTTCATCTCTCTGGCCACTCATCATCACTGGCCACTTCATCAGCTAGATGTCAAGAATGCCTTTCTCCATGGCGTTCTTGAGGAAGAAGTCTACCTGAAGCAGCCCCCTGGTTTTTCTGCCTCCGGTGCCGACTCCCATGTTTGCCGCCTCCGTCGGTCCCTCTATGGCCTCAAGCAGTCTCCTCGGGCTTGGTTTGGCCGCTTCAGCACTGTCGTCACAGCCTTTGGCCTCTCCCGGAGTCTGAAGGACCACACCGTCTTCTTCCGTACGACACCGGACGGCTGTATCTTGCTCGTGGTATATGTTGATGATATCATCATCACAGGAAGCGACTCCAGAGGGATCGTCAGCCTCAAGGCGCACCTTCACCAAAACTTTCATACCAAAGATCTTGGTCCCTTGACTTACTTTCTTGGCATCGAGGTCTCCCGTTCTGAGGACTCGATCTCTCTCTGCCAGCGTAGGTATGCTCTTGATATCTTGCAGGATGCCGGTCTGAGCACCGCCACTGTCGTGGACACCTTACTTGAGCCTGGCGAACGTACTCTCCATTCCGACTCGGAACCATTTCCTCATCCCGAGCGCTATCGACGTCTGGTGGGTAAGCTGAACTACCTCACCATGACGCGACCCGACATTGCCTGCGCCGTTGGCAAAGTCAGCCAGTTCATGGAGCATCCAACCCAATCTCAGTGGGATGCTGTCCTTCGCATTGCCAAATACATCAAGCGAGACCCTGCCCGTGGCCTTCAGCATTCCCATCATGCTCACTTGGATGTTGAGGCCTTCTGTGATGCCGACTATGCAGGTTGCCTTGCGACCCGCAAGTCTACTTCGAGGTTCGCCGTGTTCTTCGCCGGTAACCTCATCTCTTGGCGCAGCAAGAAGCAGACTGTCGTCTCCAGATCCAGTGCCGAGGCTGAATACCGCGCCATGGCCACCGTCACCACTGAGATCCTCTGGCTTCGTCATCTCCTACATGAGCTGGGCTTCCCGGCACACACCCCTGCTCATATCTGGTGTGACAATCAGGCCGCCACGAAGATTGCCTCGAATCCCGTCTTTAATGAACGGACTAAGCATATCGAGGTGGACTGCCACTTCCTCCGCCACCATCTGGAGCAGCACCATATCAGCTTTGGCCATGTACCGACGGCAGATCAGCTTGCCGATCTCTTCACCAAAGGTCTCCCAGGGGCTCGCCTTGACTCTCTCACTTCTAGGCTGGGGATTCACCGCCTCCATAGCCCAGCTTGAGGGGGAGTATGAGTTTGTCTTGTCATCTTTTCTTTGTGGGACTCAATCCAATCTGGGCATGTCCAGCTTGAGGGGGAGTGTTGGACCCCATTTCATTTAGTTGGGTATTTCTGAGTCCCACATCGGACTTACCCTCTCTGTATTTAGTTTTAACTCATCTATAAAAGGACAACCTCACCTCACATTGAGGCAAGGGGATTCACCCATCTACATATTTCATTCCAATCTGAATTATTCTGGAAAGTGCTTGTTATTGACAAGGTATGTTTTCTTAATCTCTCATCCTTGCTATTGAAAAACAAACTGACATAAAGGGGGAGAAATTGAATTTAGCGGTGACATAAAAGTGGCAGGTTGAAGAAGTGACAAGGCTGTTGATAAATCCTGCTATATTTGATTGTTTTAATCTGTTGAGTGCAGGGAACTCAGGTTGATATTCATGAGAAATTTTTATTTCAATTGGTATCTATCATTTTCACTACCTGATTCAGTTTGAACAGCTCTTGAAGACAGATTGCGAGTTTCTCATTTTATTTGGTATCATTTCTTTTTTATAAGAGACAGTTTAGTTGTCTAAATCAACCCCCCCACCCCCCCGTTTTCTACACTGAGCATGGTTCAATAGACTTAGAGTGAGATGGTTGATGGGATTTTGTTAAGTATGAATTGATACCACTTTCACAAGTGCTTTGTATTTCTTGTCAATAAGGGGGAGTGAAAGTGAAATGAATGAAAGGGAGATAAGGAATAAACCACATATTGACAAATCAAAGGGGGAGATTGTTGAACTCACTTTATTTTAGTTGTATTTGTTGTCAAAAGAATATCAATATGGTGGAAATGAAGAAGAAGAGCTTGGAGGTTGTTAAGAAGTTCCCAAGAATTGTGTCTCATTATATTAAGTAAATTGAGATTGGCAGATACATCTTGGATGTGGTATTTGAAGTTGCATGTCATATTTTATATGACAAATGGTGTTCTTTCCTTGCCTTGGAAAATATATTTATTATTGAAGGCAAAAGATTATTTGAAGATTTGAATGAAGTGTGAAGGTAGAATGTGGAAGCAAAGGAAAGAAGATAAAGCTGGATGTTGAATCTGGTGTTTGATATTTGTATTTTACAAAGGAAATATTTAAAGAAGTTTAGCAAAAATTTGCCAACTCTTAAGACATCTCAACACCCGAGCCAGCTAGGTCTCCATAGGGGAAGCCTGACCAACTCACATAGGTGGAGCCAGCCTAGGAGTGACTATGAAGAGCCAGAGTTGCGCACGGGTTAGGCAAAGCGCACGCAGTAGTGCGCCCGTGTAGGCAGGCACGTTTGGTGGTTAGCCTATTCGGTGCGGGTCGACAAGGGAGGCTGTAGGGCGACCACCGATACCTTTCAGGCTTTTTATTAAGCAGAGGCATGTTGAGAGAAGGTTCGATGTGGTATCGACAAGGCGTGATCATTGTTACCATGTTAAAATGTTACGCATAGAAGGCGAGCCATCCAGTTTGATTTATCTGTGCTGTCTGATCTCCTTACGCTGTCTTTAACCTTGAGCCATGTTATGACTTAAGTGATCGAACCAGATTCGTGAAGACATCGAAGTTGCCTTATAAGAGATCATAGGAAGGTTGAGAATGTGACAGCCCAAACCAATACTTTCAGATTCGGTATAAAAAACATGCTGTGTATTTTTTTTATTAAAAGTTTACTGAAAAATATACAGTTTATTATACTACCAAAGATCTTTTCCGGTTTAGATTTTGGAGAATTAGAAAAAACCTTACAATTCATCAGAGATGTACAAAATTTACACAATTAACTAATTGTCTTCGCGTGTGCTAACTCCTTATATGAAACAAGCACTTTTGGAATTTCTACTAAACTATTGAAAAATATTTTGAAATCACTTTGAAAACATTTTATATCAAATACAAAATATTTGATATTATATGTAACTTTCCAAAATATTAAGTTGGGATTTTATGAAAAATCCATAAAAAAACACTTTTCAAAACTTTTTAAAAATACTTATTATTTTGAAAACCATTCAAAAATACCCTTTTAAAAAAAGTACTTGGATTTCTCCTTAAAAACCTTTTGAAAAAATAATAGCACTTTTATAGATTAAAATGATACTTGACAAATCTTAAGAAAACCATGTGGCCACTAGCAGTATCTCTTGTACGACAATGTCCCGTTGAGGTGAGAAACATTTTTGGATTTTTTCAAAAGATTAAATTATAATAAATTCATTTTCTATCCAAATACCACCAAGTGGTCATGAATTCGAAGTTAAGATAAGATAAGGTTGTAATATCATCAACCAATAGGTTTTGGACAAGTTTTGATATTATTTTAAACCTTATCATTTTTGATTAATCCTTAGTTAACCTATTTTAATTTTAACTACGATAACAACTTTTTCAATATTAAAAGGTGTAATTTTTACTTATATTATGTCAATTGGAGCATAAATGAACAATTTATGACATTTTTGACCATATCATAGTCACTTTGTATTTTTAAATACTTTTTATGATTTTTAAAAAAATTAATAAAATATTATTTTGATAAAATATTATTTGTGTCAATTTTGACACTATTCTTTACTTTGACTTTAAGAAAATCGGGACAATAATATGACTTTGAACCAAATACTTTAATACACCCCTGATATGTCATACTCTTCTAGAAAATTCGCGGAGCACCTTAATTAATTCAAATTATATTTCTTTTAATATTATTAATATCATTTATTTGTTTTTTTTCAATAATTGAATAATTAATGCATTATCGTTGTGTAATTATTTATGGTACCTATTTCCTCACTAAAAATTAAAAATAAAATACCATGATATAGGTAAATCTTTTAGCTTTCAGAAGAATATTTATAGTCGAACATTTCTTCTGGATAACCCTATATTAAAAATGTTATAATATTTAAAATCATCAGTGTCATCTTTGAACTTTTTTTAAATAAAATACTATAAGGGTCATGATCTTATCCAAATGGCTTCAAATGGTCATTAATTCGACCCTTAGATGATTATGGTCGCGATATACTCAACTAATAAGATTTAGTCCAGTTTTTGGGTCATTTAATGGTTCTTATCATTTTAATTAAAATCATTTTATTGTTTTTTCTTCTGCTTGCACAACCACTGTATCAATGTTGTATAAGTATCATTTCACATATAAAAATTAAAAATAAATTACTATCATAAAAATAAATTAATCAGGCTCAATATAATCCTTTAGATTCTTTCATTATGTATATTTACTCATATCCATGTCAGACACCTTATTTAAATTGTTAATTTGACTTTTTTAACCTTGCGTAAACATTGCACAAGCATTTAGATAAGATGGTTAAATTCAAAATTCGAAACTATCATTTATGCATGATATTTAATAAACAAGTCATGCAAGGACTTGTTACCTCTCAATTAATATCTATAATACATCGAATTTGACTTTTCCAGTGGTGCGCAAGCACTGCGTCAGTACTGAAAATAATTTTCATATTTATGATGAAATAAAATTTAATTTACATGTTATGAATTATTTTTGTTTGATGTTTATATTATAATATTATACACGAGTTATTTCATAAGTTTAATAAATTTTTATATCATAATCATGTCTTGACGATATCACAAAACATATCGTATTTTATAAAAAACTGTATTTTTTACTATTCATTTAAAATTTAACTTTTCAGAAATTTTTCAAAATTTTACAATAGATTAATTTTGATATGTTGATTTCAAAAATGAAGTTCATTTTATCAAATGCATTTTTTAAAACTTCCAAAAATTAATTATAATATTCATTCATAAAAAGCAATAAAAAACATTTTTGAAGAAAACTTATTTCTGAAGATTAAAACGACTTTACTAAAAATTATGTTATTATTTTCTAATCATTTACCCATACATTATTGATTGGACCTATATATTTATTTCATAAATAAGTTATTCATACCTACTAATTTATCGACTGTGTTATAATGGTCACATTTAGATAATAATATTTAGTTGTTCGTTTAAACTCAGTATTTCATATCTTGTATACTATCGAACATAGTATTTTTATTTAAAATTTCGGGATGTTACATAAAACTTTGAATTGAGGATGAAGTATTACACAATGAAGAATAAAGTGAGGAACGCATACTGAGACATTCGACTGTGCGATTGCCATGAAAGGGCACGAACCTTCCATGCATATGAAAATCAATAGTTGGCACAGACCTTCCGCGAACACGGGCCTTCCGTACCTATGAGAATCGATTGTCAGCACGGATATTCCGTGAGTATGAACATAGATCTTCTGCATGAGGAGCACTGATCTTTCTTGAGTATGAGGACTGACCTTCCGTGATGATATGAATTGAGCACAGACCTTCTGTGAGTGAAGGAGCAACCGTGAGTCGCACGGTAGGTGGAGCTACCGTGAACTGAATCGACCGTAAGGTGTTGGCTAGATCAACCGCAGAAGTTGAAGCTTGGAGATCGACTAAAGAGCAAAGGAAGAAGAATCGCCGCATGCATGCAAGCATAATCAGACTGATAAAGATCTTGCTAGCTGGGGACAGTCCTGGACAACACAGGCTGGAATGTTCGCTCTAGAAGGGGGCATATGCGTCATTACAGGAGGAGAGAGTACAACTGGACACAGCTGAACATTCTTGAGCGTTATTCTGTTGGAGGCCCTGTAAGACAAAGATGTTATAGGGGGGGGGGGGGGAGTGGACAAGTGGAGGGAATGTTTCTGTTAATTGGTCGGCCAGTTGGATTGGGCGAGTGGACTTGGGGTCCTTCGAGTGTCTCTTCCATTCTATCCTTCTTCTCCTACTTCTCTCCTCTGTAATTCTGATTCCTATACTGCAATACATACAAGAAGTTTGTTCACAGAAGCCTGTGCATGTGAAGGGACCTATCATTTGGTCCAACCTGCCGCGGTTCGCATCACTGCTGGACTTCGCCGCCGCATACCATCACCAGCACCGCGCTACTGTAGGAGTTTATCTTGGTGGGCAGTAGGCGGCGAGCAGTGATAGAGGTCACTCTACAACGTCTACAACAGATCACCACTGAACTTTGACAAAATTAGCAAACGTGGGATTGGACCTGGAATCGCCACCGTCAAGAGGAAGTTGAATTCCGAAAATTAATGGTAAGTGTGGTGCGTCGCTTGGGGAAGAGGCTGCAGCAGGAGGTTGAACACCTACCGATGGAGATGGGGGAATCTGGTTTCTCTGTCTCGCGCATGGATAATAAGGCGACACACGAACTGACGTTGTTGAGAATGGTGAACACTTCTGGTTTGGTATGCCACACGGCGGAGCCACTGCAACATGAGGAGTATATGCCGCACTGAGAGGCGAAGCGACTTCCGTGGGCGATGAGGAAGCCCGAGGCGCATACAACGGCGCAAGGCAGAACAGTGACGTTGGGCCGAAATTCAGTTTTAGTGGTCAAATACTTTGGCAATGAGCGGAGTCAGTCACTTACTCTCTGTCCACTGCAAAGTGATGCACAACCTAGAGTAAACATGAGGGAAGCACTTCCGTCCACTATCGAAGACACTGAGGGCGGGGCGAGGTTCTCGGGACAGCTGGTTCCTCCTGGGCAGCTAGTGCAATCCGAACACAGCACAAAGGTGCTTCTGTTTTCTCTGTCGAACATGCTGCTGACAATACATTTGGAGGTGTTTGGCGCAATGGCTGGGCAAGGGCGCGACACAGCGACACCGTCCGGATTGCCATCGACGGTTGAATCTTGGCCTGTCTGTGGAGTGGGACATTAGACAGGTGGGGAATCGAAGGCACTGGGATTGCATACTGGAGTGCGGGCGAATATCACTGATATTGTGCAGGGCACACAGTCGTCTGGAATTGAGAAAGGGGGTGCATGACGGCTTTGGCATGAGCAACAAGATGAGCCACAGACAGTGGTTTGCGGCTGAGGTCTTGGGCGTGAGAGCTGAGGCGCTCTCATGTATTCTTCCGTTTCTCACTGCCTTCCTTTCTCCATTTGTAAGTCTGGTTTCACACAGCTCTGTACAAACTATACCTCTCGATTTACTGATTGCTGTTGCGGGGGTCTTTATCATTCTCTGCCGCTGCACGGCTGTTGCCTTGGCCTCTGCTGGGCCTCTGTTGCTGCCCGGACCTATTCTGGGCTTCTGTGTCAGTCTACAAGCATCGTGTGCCGGGCCTCTCTGAGCATCCTCCATGACAGTTGCGGCATCGCCTTCAAAGAAGCATCTCAGCTAGTTCCGGTGTATTTTGAATTAGTGTGGCAAGTTGGAGCGTGCTCCAGCTTGAGGGGGCAGTGTTAGAGTATTTAGATTTTTAGGATATGGTTCTTGACTAGGTTTATCCTTTCCCGCTTTCCTCTAGTTTGAATTTTGTATTTCATATTTATCTTGGGTGTTTTATCTCTATAGATCCCTCAAAGCACATAAAAGTTATGAATAGCCGATGAACTAGTTATAAATGTTTTAATGGTTAAGTATAAATGTATTGAATGCATTCGTAACCGATGGTACCTTTTTATTACTAAATATTTAAGTGACTATTAAAGCATTTACAACTATACCTCTCGGGGATCTTTATCACTCTCTGCTGCTGCCTTGGCCTCTGCCGGGCCTCTGTTGCTGCCCAGACCTCTTCTGAGCCTCTGTGTCAGTCTCCAAGCATCGTGTGCCTGGCCTCTCTGAGCATTTTCCATGACAGTTGCAGCATCGTCTTCAAAGAATTATCTCCGCTAGTTCCGGAGTATTTTGAATTAGTGTGGCAAGTTGGAGTATGCTCCAGCTTGAGGGGGCAGTGTTAGAGTATTTAGATTTTTAGGATATGGTTCTTGACTAGGTTTATCCGTTCCCCCTTTCCTCTAGTTTGAATTTAGTATTTTGTATTTATCTTGGGTGTTTTATCTCTATAGATCCCATAAAACTCATAAAAATTAGCTGATGAACTATTTATAAATGTTTTAAGGGTCAAGTATAAATGTATTGAATGCATTCGTAACTGATGATGCCTTTTTTTTACTAAATTTGTAAGTGACTATTAAAGCATTTACAACTACATTCAATAAATTTATACTTATCAATAATTTTATAATTAGTTCAACTATTTACATTTCGATGAGTTTTATAGCAAGGACATTTTGTTCATTAATAAAAACATTAAATATCATTTGAGGACCAATGATGTTTTTCTGTCATTTTTCCAATGCGAGCTTCTAAATTGGAATCCATTTGTTTTTGTGATCCTTTCCTGTTATTTTTATTTTTTTGTTCTTACAGTTGCTTGGTTGAGTGAATATTGCGATCAAAAATAGAAAACCTTTTGGCTTGTTTAGTAGATGTAGTTTAAATGTAACCTAATTAGATTATAATTTCACGAAGTGAATGACATGATGCTTATTTCATTACTTTCCAACCTTGTGTGTTTTGGTTTAGAACCATTCCATGAATTTGTTTTTACCGTACCTATACTGTTAATGTTTCTGTTTGATTTCTATGTTGAACGTGGTTCATGATTGTGCATTTCATGCTTTATTTCAGTCTCTTTCATTCATATGATCCCAATTTGTTGATGTCAACTGCCTACCACCGAACAGATCTCTACCTGGGGAAGTTGGAGGAGGTATAGAATTTTATTTACAACCTTGTCGACTTTCTCCTTTCACTCTTACTCTCTACTAAGGCCTCGTTTGTTAGATGGAATAGGGAGGGAAAAGAATGATAAATTTTGAGTGAATGAGAAAATGTGGGAAAGCAGTGAGATGATTCCTTCCAGCGATGGATGGAATCTGCACTGTTCTTGCAGGGAAACAGGGGAAAGAAACTGTTTTACCCTAATCAATGCTTTATATATTTTATATCATTTTTCTTGCCATTTTCATTTTGTCAAAAAATGCTCCTCTATGAAACGGGGCCTGATTGTCTATTCATGGGATGAATATGATGAACATCCCCCTATTTACATATCTGGAGATTGATCTAGCATACCGATGCTCAATTTGACAACACTAATTAACAACTGCTTGTAACACTTACTGCCTCTGGTTTAATTTATAAGGAAAAAGGTTGTGTGTTTTTGTTGATTCAAAATATAAGAAAAATAGTAAATTTAATTTCACTTTCTCACAAATGGCTTTCATGAATTATGGGAGAGAATAATGTGTAAATGTTGAATCATGGGTATTTTTGATAATATAAAGGCTGTGTTGAATTCAATATGTCCAACCACTCTTAACCAATTTCCCTTATTATTAACAGGTTTTTTTTCCTTGTAAATTGTATCAGAGGTAGCATTACATACTACAAGTGTTTTTGTACGAGTGTTCTAGAGTGGTTATTGAAAAATTGTTTTGTGTATTGATAAAGTGATTTTTCTGCCACTTATGTAAGGGTTTTTTTTTTCTGGTTTAGTTTTTCCAAACTAATCATAAGTGCGAGGTATGATTTCAAACTGAGCCTAACACATATCTGTGTCTCTCTCTAGGTACCTGTAACGAGCTTCTTTGGTTCAGTCATGAAGACCATCCACACCGATTCATCATACAAAGCTTTTATGAAAAGTCCCCGCGGGAGGGATCGATCCAAAGCTTCAGCAGATCAGTCAGCTTTTCGGTTTGGGGTAGGAACATCGAGGGGTTCGTATGTTGAGGATGTCATTACTAGTGAGGTTTGCCTTTGCCCTTCTTGAATTCCATTTACAGTTACTTCTTGGATGTTCAACCTTGGATAATTGATCCATGTTCCTGGCAATGAATCACATCCATATTCAATGCAGGTTCAGCGAATAAATTTTGAGCGATTCTGGCTTACTCTTCGTAGTAAGGTTGATCGAATTGGTGATCCAGATGGGTTTGTCAATTATGGGTTAGCTGTTGCTATGTTGCTTGCCGTGGTGCTTTCCCTTTGCCGGACACCCTGAAGGTTTGATTCACGCCCCATCTATAGATTCCTTTGTTAATTTAAGGCAGATTTGACACTCTTTATTAACAGCATTTTAGGAATTCCTATTTACTATCATTCTCAAGCTAAACTTTCTTTGCTCTGATTTTATTTACTCAATTTATTGCGCCTTTACACAATATTGAGGATAATTTTCTTTGTCACAGCCTTTCATCATAAATCTATTAAGTGCACACTACTAAAACTCAATATGGTTAGTAACGAGACTTGCGGCATAGCTTGGGGTGTTACTCTTGTTGTAATCCGAGTGGCAACTGCTTGTATTCAATTGTGGAAATCATTAATAAAAGGATCTTTGACACTATTGGCCACCAAACTCATCACACACACTGGGTGTTGGTGGAAGTGATTAAATGAAGCTATTGTTGTCATGAACCTCTGTAAATCTTGTGTGATTTTAGTGCTTTTATTTTGCTTTTAATCCACCATGAAAAAATATTTTTATCACGAGATCCAATATTTGATATTAGGGCCTACATTTTTGTTTTATTAACCCTAGTATTGAAATCAATGACTTTAATTAAAGAGAGAATGTTTATGGTTCATCTTATTTTAATTGAGAAAATTACGTCTTCAGATATGAAAATAAAAAAAACTGTACACTAACCCTACTATTGGACACGAACTTTGTAATGCTGCACAATTAGGTGAATATGATTTAAATTCCATAACTATTAACACTCTTAATGAATCTTTGTTTAAATTAATGAATCTTTGTTTAAATTAAATAATTTTTGTTTTAACGTTTGCCGAATGGAAGACTTTTTCTACCATCATAACTATTCTTTGTTTCTAAGTTTACAAGTTTTCATAGTTATTTTCAAAGAAAAACATTTTCTCAATATTCTGAAAATTTTTATTGAATATGAACTTTGTAATGGTGCTCAAGCCGAATATGATTCAAATTCCATAACTATGAACACTCTTACATGTGGTTTGAGTTCCAGTAACAGTCTTCCAATGTACATCTACTTATGAAATGTAAGAAATAATTGTCGCAACTTGTAAAGGGATTGTTAATGTTAAAAAATTTCATTTTAATACTATTAAAGTGAAGTTCGACAGTTTTAGAATGAAAACCGGTGAGAATACCACTCAAATGTATATGTTAATATCAACCGATTTGGATTTAGAAGTTTCTATTTAGTTACACTTCCAAACTAGTTTGGGTATAAACAAATTTATTTTCTTAATATTTGTACGTTAAACACTCATGTGGAAACAAAACTTTCTGGTGATGGTTATAGTATTGACCTTCCTGCCCAATCAAAGTCCATATTTGCAATTATGGCCAAAGTATGACCATTATTACAAAACAAATTTGAATTTACACACCTACCCTGGACGAGATAGACAAGTCAAGTGAACCATTAACTAGAGGCATGATTGTGAGTAAATTTGGGGCTCAAACTCTATTTGGAGACACTGAGTATGACCATGATCAATTTTAATGTTCGTTATTACTCAAAATCTGTAAATATGTGGCTTGAACCGCATTTGAAGGAGTTGGAAGGAGTAGGTTTGAGAGGTTTTGTGGGATTCCTTTAGATCTCCCCCAGTTTTCTTTTGCGAAAAAAAAACAACTGAAAGTGCCATTACTTGAGTTCATGGTCTCATTGGATTGTATTTCGTTGTCAAAAGTCTGAGAAGATACTATAGATAATGCTCTTAGATGTGTTTAACATGTTTATTAAGAGGAATGAAATGTTTTTAGAAGTTTAAATTACATTATACGATTGAGGAAGAAAAGTGGTGAAATCCTTTGCATTGGATTTTTGGTGGTCAGACATTGGAGTTTTGGTGGCTGATACAATAACTGTTATATATTTTATTCAAAATATTTATTAAAATAAAGTGTTTTTTCAAAATTGAATCGGTGTGCTCCTCACGAAGAGTTGTGCCGTTTGGGTTGAACCAATGTGTTCTTTGATCGAAATGGTGAGATCGAACCAGTGTGTCCCTTACCAAGAGTTCTCTTGTTTCGGTCGAACCAATGTGTTCTTTGACCGAATCAGTGCAATTCGCACCACTTTCGATTTATAAATAAGCGATGATGAGATCGCTTATGTGTTAATTAATTTTTCAATCTTAGAAATTCTTCAGAGTTCTCCCAACATCGGGGCAACGGGGTAATCAGAAATTGGTGTTTGTTTTTCCCCAAACCTTGGTGAAATCCTAAAGGGATACTTCCACCGAGAACCCCCTACACCATTAACGTGGGGGTGAATCAAACCATTTTAGACAGTGAATCTGATTCATGCATCATTGTTGTATCTTGTTTTCTTTTTCTACCAACCTATTTTTCTAACAATCAAAAACCTGCATCAGAACTTAGAAGATGGATTCTGAATCTCTCAAAGTCATGAACCAAGATATGGTCAAACTTGACCGTTTCGATAACAAAAACTTCTCCTGGTGGCAAGACAAGATGAAATTTTTTCTAACAGTGTTGAAGATTTCTTACATTCTGGAACTGAATCTTCCTCTCATACCCGATGAGCTCGTTTCAAATGTCGGCGGCACACCCGTTGACATGACTCAAGTCGAGCACATTCAGGAAATGAGGAAGAAATGTGAAGATGGTGAAGTCTTGTGTTGAGGACACATTCTCAATACTTACCGAATGAAGACCGCTCGAGAGATTTGGGATGCACTCAAATTCAAGTATAAGACGGAGGAAGAAGGTACCGATAAATTTCTTATTGCAAAGTATCTAAACTACAAGATGGTTGATAACAATCCCGTGTTGGAGCAAATTCACGAGCTTCAAGTTATAAAAAATAAACTTCTTTCCCTTAAGATCAATATACCAGAAATTTTTCAAGTGAGTGCAATTAATGCTAAATTGCCACCTATGTGGAAAGATTTCGGTAAGTCACTTATTAAAAAAAGTGATGATATTTCCTTGGAGCAATTGCAAAAGCTTCTTCATATTGAAGAAGAATCCATGTTGAGAGACGTGAGTATGACTTCACAATTTGATACCAAGGTTAATATCATTGAGGGAAAGCCACAACCAAATTATTCCTTACATGTCAAGAAGAAGAGTCACCAATTTAAGAAGAAAAGAAATCCTTCTAAGAAGAAATGAGATTGGTTCAACTGTGGAAAACCAATGCATTTTGCAAGGGAATGTCGCTATCGAAAGAAAGTTGACAAACCCGCTGCAAATATGCTGACTGAAGAAATGTAGTCGCAATGATATCCGAAGTCAATATGGCTTCGATGAAGATGAGACGGTGACTAGATTCTGGAGCAACAATGCATGTGTGCAAGGATCGTTCAATGTTCAAAACATTTGATGATTGTACTATCGCGAAGGAAGTACATCTTGGAAATAATGCATGCATCAACGTTAACAGACAAGGAAGCATGGAGATTGACTTTACTTCTGGGAAGAAGTTGACCCTTCTTAATGTGTTGTATGTTCCCGAATTTCGAAAGAACTTAGTTTCTGTTGATCTTTTGTGTAAGAAGGGATTTCGGGTTTCATTTGAATCTGACAAGGTTATCTTGTTGAAGGGAGACATGTTTGTGGGGAAATGATATTCAAATGATGAGATGTACCAACTATCTATTAATAATATGATTGAATCTTCTAATTTGTGGCATGATCGTTTAAAACATGTTAATTTTAATTCATTAAAAGTAACGAAGAAGTTAAACTTGATTAATTTTGAAAATGGTTTTAATAAACGTGAAACATGTGTAGAATCTAAAATAATTAAGAAGCCTTTTCATAGTGTTGAATGAAATTCTGATGTATTAGATTTAGTGCATTATGATATTTGTGAATTAAATGGATTATTAACTCGTGGAGGGAAAAGATATTTTATTACTTTTGTTGATGACTGCAGTATATATTTACATATATATCTTCTTAAAACAAAGGATGAAGCCTTTAATGTGTTTAAGTGTAAAGCAGAAGTTGAAAACCAATTAGACAAAAAGATTAAAGTATTACGCTCAGATAGAGGTGGTGAATATTTTATGAACGAGTTTAATGAGTTTTGCAAAGAAAATGGTATAATTCACCAAAGAACTGCTCCTTACACACCTCAACAAAATGGCTTAGGTGTAAGGAAAAATCGCACTTTAGTAGAAATGGTAAATTGCATGATGAATAAATCTAAGTTACCATTAAATTTATGGGGCAAAGTTTTATTGGTTGCATGTCATATTCATAATAGGATTGTATCTAGAAAAACTAAGTTATCCCCTTATGAAATTTGGAGAGAAAGAAGACCTAATCTTTTTTATTTCAAAGTATGGGGGTGTTTAGCGTATTATAGAGTTCCTGATCCTAAAAGAATTAAAATTGGTCCTAGGGCAGTTAAAAGTGTTTTTGTTGGATATGCAGAAAATAGCAAAACATATAGAATTATGGATTTAAGAGCTAATATAATTGTTGAATCGAGGGATGTAGAGTTTTTTGAAAATAAGTTTTATAAAGATGATGTGGAGGAAGTCATTCCTCATATCCCTATCTCATGTACTCTATCTAGTTCAAATACAATAGTAGAGAATTATGATGATTCCCGAGTTGAACCTAAACGAAGTACAAGAATTAGGAAGGAGAAACATCTACATCCAGATTTTATTTCTCCTGATTCCATAATTTTTCTTGTTGAAGGAGATCAAAATAACCATCTCCTGAATAAGTATCCCATGATATTGTCTATAGAAGATGACCCAAAGACTTATAAAGATACTATGTCTTCTAGAGATGTTGCTTTTTGGAAGGAAGCAATTAATGATGAAATTGATTCTATTATAGGGAATAATATTTGAGTTATTATGGATTTACCAAGAGGTTCAAAACCTATTGGTAGTAAATGAGTATTCAAAAAGAAATATAATTCCAATGGCAACATTCAAGCTTTTAAAGCTATATTGGTTGCCAAAGGTTTTAGACAAAAAGAAGGGATTGATTATTTTGATACATATGCCCCTGTAGCTTGAATTACTTCAATAACGATATTATTTGCTTTAGCTTCAATTAATCATTTATATGTTCATCAAATGGATGTCAAAATTGTTTTTTTAAATGGAGAATTAAATGAAGAGATTTACACGGAACAACCAGAAGGGTTTGTTTTACAAGGTAATGAAAACAAGGTATGTAAACTAGTTAAATCTCTTTATGGTCTTAAACAAGCTTCAAAGCAATGACATGAGAAATTCAATTCTATTATTTTATCTAATGAATTTTCTCATAATGATGCCGATAAATGTGTTTATTCAAAGTTTACAAAAGAATATGGAATTATTGTGTTTTTATATGTGGATGATATGTTAATTTTTGGAACCAATATGATTGGTATAGTCGAGACAAAGAATTACCTATCTTCTATGTTTAAAATGAAGGATCTTGGAATAGTTGATACTATTCTAGGTATTAAAGTTAGAAAACATAGTAGGGGTTATTCTTTAAGTCAGCCTCATTACATAGAAAAAATGTTAAATAAATTTGATCATCTTGGTTTCAAGGATGTCAATACTCCATTTGATTCTAGTGTTAAACTTTTTATAAATACGGGTAGAGCTGTAGCACAACTTGAATATGCTAGTGTAATTGGTTCTTTAATGTATGCGATGCATTGCACTAGACCTGATATTGCTTTTGCGGTATGTAAAATGAGTAGATATACTAGTAATCCCAGTGTGGATCATTGGAGATGTATAACAAGAATTTTTGGATACTTAAAAAAAACCAAAGATTTATGTTTATACTATAATGATTATCCGGCTATATTAGAAGGATACACCGATGCAAGTTGGATTACCAGTATTGGTGATAACCAATCCACTTTTGGATGGTTGTTTACTCTTGGAGGTTGTGTTGTTTCTTGGGCGAGCAAGAAACAAACATGTAATTCACATTTGACTATGGAGTCGGAGTTTATCGCCTTAACGACATGTGGAAAGGAAGGTGAATGGATTAGAAATCTATTATTGGATATTAGATTGTGGCCTAGTCTGATGCCTCCTATCTCTATCAGTTGTGATAGTGAAGCAACATTATCAAGGGCATATAGTTGCATGTACAATGGAAAGTCTAGACATATAAGTTTGAGACACGATTATGTGAGACAATTGTTACAAGATGGTACCATAACAATTGTTTATGTGAGATCGTGTAAAAACCTTGCGGATCCGTTAACAAAATCTCTGCCGAGAGAGGTTATTCGTACAACTAATAAAGAGACGGGGTTAAAACTCATAGAATAAATTATTTCAGTAATGGAAACCCAACACTTTCTCTAGGCAGATCCCAATCAAAGTGTTTAATGGGTAAAAACAAGTTATGAAGATGATTGTTGATATTGACAATTATAACCTCAATTTTTGGTGTCAATATCGTCCGTTATGACAAGAGGTTGAGTTTTAAACTCTTAACAAAATATCAAGACTCAATGAGTTATGTGCTCTAATAACGGAAGCACATTGTAATATTTTGCCTATGTGAACTTAGAAGTGGTGCCGCTTCTTATATGAGTTAACGAGTTTACTCCTTAAAAAGTTCATGTAAAGGATATAAGCACATGACCATAAAAGTGCTACAAAATGAGATGTTGGATGAAAGTTCTTTATATGTATGATATCTCCGGTTTATCTTATAGGTTAATAAGTTTAATGTTTCGACAACTTATAAATCTGATAAACTTTGAGATATTGATACTAAGTAAAAGTTTAAATCGAAAGATACCTTTTTTATGTATAATGAAACACTTGCGGTCTAGAGAATTAATATTTACGAATAAAAGTGGGGGATTGTTGTATATTTTATTCAAAATATTTATTGAGTGTTTTTTCAAAATTGAACCAGTGTGTCCCTCACCAAGAGTCGTGTTGTTTTGGTTGAACCGATGTGTTTTTTGACCGAAATGGTGAGATCAAACCGGTGTATCCCTCACCAAGAGTTGTCTTGTTTCGGTCAAACCAATGTGTTCTTTGACCGAATCGGTGCAATTCACACCGCTTCCGATTTATAAATAAGCGATGATGAGATTGCTTATGTGTTAATTAAATCTTCAATCCTAGAAATTCTCCAGAGTTCTCCCAACATCGGTGCAGCGGTGTAATCAGAAATTGGTGTTCGTTTTCCCCCAAACCTTGGTGAAATCCTCGAGGGATACTTCCACCAAGAACCCTACACCATCAACGTGAGGGTGGATCAAACCGTTTTGGACAGTGAACCTGATTCACGCATCATGGTTCTATCCATCTTCTCTTTCTGCGAACCTATTTTTCTAACAATAACTGTCCGACCATTTGTTCTATCAGAGTTATAATGCTCCACACCAAATTTTTGGTGAAATTGACAATTGGTTGTTGAGTATTAGTTTTCTTTAGCAAATTATTCATGGCTTATAGCAGAATTCTATTATGATTTGGATGCATTACTCGAAATTTGGTGATACTTTGATATATTGATTGGTGGATTAAGTGGTGCCACGTGGGACCTAATTGACTTGACTTGATACATGCGTTACACTCATATATGGTGCGAAAGTATCATATTGGGAGAATGACACTTACGAACCAAAAGAGAGAGGTATAATTCAGATAAAGGATCAAGTAGTGAAAATTCCAACGGAGACCCGCTTTTATGACATAGGGTAGTGAAATGACCTTTGACCCTAAAAAATTCCCTCAGACCCAATTCCATCCATAGTCCGTAGCTCTCTCTCGCGCTCATCCCGCCACCGCATCCTCTCCGGCGCTCGTCCAGCCGCCGCATCCTCTCTCGTCCCCATCCAGCCACCGACTCGTCTCCGACACTTATCTTGTTGCTGACTCCTCTCCGGCTCTTATACCGCTGTCGCCTCCTTTCCTGCGCTCGTCCCGATGTCGTCTCCTATGATTATCCTTCTGGTGCGACAGTGAGCTTGCTTCTAGGAGACCATCGGCTCCACTGTCACCAACATATTGGTCTTGCCCTTCTCCTAGCGCCTAGTGCATCTGAAACCATATTTTCTGTAAAATATTTGCTGCCTATATTGTTTTTGATTTATTTTGTTAATTGATGTAAATACGAATTGAGAATGAGTTTTAGTATCTTATATTCATTAATGTTGTAAGTTGATTGATACAAGACGATGTGAAATTATTTGCAAAAAGAAATGTTTTGTTATATTCATTTTGATGGAGCACTTGTCGGTGATTCACAAGGAAAAATGCATTATGAAGCTGGAAGATCGATGAGTAGAATGCTAATAGAAAGAATTTCATTTGATGAAATATCAAGATTAACATCGTCGATTTTGAAGTGTGATGTGTTATCGTTAGATTTAAAATTTATGTTAAAGTTTGACAATGATATTTTTTTAGACCTTATAGACGATGGAGGAGTTGAGCAATTGTTCACATTCAATGACAATTTTGCTCATGTGTACATTATTTTGATTGGATGAATGATTGATGTTGACGATGGATGTGGATCAAAGGTAATGACATGTCCAAATTGTTTATATTAATATTTTGTTCACATGTTATGTATTTACATTTGATATTTAATTTGTAAGGCTGAATTTGTTGGTGGAAATTTAGAATAAAGTTTATCGTCTGATGGTGATTTTCAAATGATGCCTCGTGCAACTAATAGTGTTTCATGTTCGATCCCAGAGTTAAATTCTTCAAAGTGGAATGAATTGTTGATGGATGTTGACCAGATTTTTCCTTCAACCAAAGCATTGTGGTGAATGATTTTTGATTTCATACACGTGTATATGGGGAATAAAAAAAACAATGAACAGTGGAGTTTGCTTGAGAGCATCGCATCACAGAGAAACTGAAGTTGACTTTTATGGCATTCTGGATGAAATTATTGAGCTGTGTTATCTAGGACAGAATTACATAACGATGTTTAAATGTCGGTGGTTAGATACTGAGAGAGGCTTGCGTGTTCATCTGACTCATGGAATCGTCGAAATTAAATATAAAATTCTTCTTGCAGTAAATGAACCATTTTTACTAGTTCAACAGGCACATCAAATTTATTACACAAAGTACTGTGCTACTTCAAGAGACTTGAGTGATTGGTGGAGCATAATAAAAATGAAATCTCAGGAAAATCAGTTTACTCAAACTGAATGTGGTTCCGCTGAAGTGGAAGGAATTGAATTTTTTCAAGAGACTGCTCAAAATCCATCTTTTTCACAAAGAGACGTAAATATCGATGATGACACTCCAAAACTAAGGATCGATGATGACGAAGATATTAATGATGTTAAAATGAATTTGAAATGACAAGAGATGATGAAACTGAAACTCATATGGATATTGATGATGCTGAGGAGGAAGATGAAGACATTGACTTGGATAACTATGGAGATGAGGATGAAGATGAACATTGACATAGTTAAATGATGGTTATAATCATAACTAATATATATATATATATATATATATAATAGTTATTTTCAACTATCTGCTAACAACAATCATTTTGTGTTTTAGATGGATCTTGATCTATTTCACGACTTGCAGGAGGCTGATCTACCTTTGGATGAGGGGGATTGTGGATTATCTGACCCTCTGCTTACTGATGGTTCAAGGGGTACGTAGAGGGGGCGTGATCTTGTGTGATCGATGATTCCTGACCCTATCCCCGAGTGACGTACACATCTTGGCTTCGATCCACGCACATGGAGGTATGGTAACCTGTATATTTTAGTTATCTTTCATTAATTTATTTATATATATACTAATTGTTTGATTATTTATTTTTTTTCACAGTTTTGCACATGTAGCTATTGGACAGGGGCGCGCTATCTTGCGCAATTATTTTTCTCAGTCATGGATCACATGAGAACAGATTCCGGTTGATGTGTGGTGCGACACGTTCGATCATTGGCTGGTACGTAAATAAAGAATATTTATTTTGAAATTTATTTTATTAATAATGTGATATTATAAATTATTTGTAGGGTTTATGGTATCCCATTGATGATAGCATGCGTGACGCTATCCACATGACATGAAAGGTGTCTATGCGTGACCGTTTCCGTCAGTTTTTGCACATTTTGAGAAGAACAACCATTAAGAAAGCAGGAGTGATAGAATTTGATGAGTCGTGTATAGCCCACCGACCAGAGTACATTTTATCTCACATTTGGGATGGATTATGTTTACACTGGTTGGGTGGTAGATTTCAGAGGAGATCTTTAGTGGGACGACAGAACTGGGAGAGACAGGAGGTGGCACATCGAGCTGGTAGCCGTACATTTAGTACGCATAGAGAGCATTTGGTAAGTATATTTTTTAAATATTTTATATAACTTTAAATATAAACAGTTTATTTTATATTTCTGTAGGCAATCGAGCATCCCGATATTACGAAGTTCGACGTTTATTGGAGGATGCACAATGATCCATCCACTGAAGAGATTAGAGGTGATCACCAACGTCAGATTGTGGTTAGTATTTTTTTTCAGTTTGAAAATTAACTGCATATAATATTTCCACCATTTTAATTTCAAATTGGAATTGAAGGAGTCATATGAGGCTGTGACCTCTCAGACACAGGCTGAGAGTTAGGACGAGACGACTGAGTAGACCAGTGCCCACCATTTCTATAAGGCGACATGGATGCAGGTGGCGTAGTATGACTTTGAGAATGATCGAGTAGTTGGTATCAACTATCATTTGACTCCTAATACTTATTATGGTACTGCTGCGATGTCGGCGTCCAGCTCGAGAGGAGCTCGTGGAGAGACATCATCTTCTGCCTCATAGTATTAGGAGCAGTTGTGAACTCAGTTTGAGCTTATAGAGAGTTTGCAGAAGCAACATGAAGAGATGTGTCGGCGACAATAGCAGCAACATTAACAACATGAGGAGGAGATGCGTCGATGGCACCAACAGCATCACGAGTAGATGGAGTACATGCGCCGTCTGACTCGTAGTTTAGGGATGAAGTTTCCTCCACCATCTCCTACAGCTCCACCTCCTCCAGAAGACGACCCCCAGTGACTTGTTTTTTATGTTAAAAACATTTGAATTTAAGATTTATTGTAATATGAACTATTTACAGTTTCTGTGTTTTATATTGGTACAAATATTGCATAATTTAATTTTTTTAATATTTTATTATTTATTATTAGTATTATATTTTTTAATATTTGTTTATTTTACTAATAATAATAACATTTTATGATTTTTTTATATTTTTTTTTGTAAATATTGAGAATTGTAATAATTTTTTATTTTTTTATTATTTTAATAAAATTAATATTAATTTTTTATTAATCATAATTTTATTAAATATTTGTTTTATTAATTTTAGTATTTGCGACGGGACCTTTTGCGACGGTTTCCCGTCACAAATAATCTAAATATAATTTTTTATTAATAGTATTTGTGATGGGAAGATGAGTTCGTCGCTAATACTATTTGCAATGGGCCCATCACAAAAAGGTTATTATATATATAATGTATATAATCGAAGGATTAGTTGCGACGGGGAACTACCCCATCGTCCGTCACGAAAGGTTTATTTATATATATAATGTATATAATCAGAGGATTATTTGCGACGGGCCCCTTTCCCGTTGCAAATATTGCAACAGGCTCGTCGCAAAAAATAATATGTGTGACGCTGTTTTCTGCAACGGACTATTTGCGACGGGGCCCCGTCGCTAAAGACTATTTGCGACGGGATCCCGTCGCAAATATCCCGTTGCAAATATCCCATTTTTCAGTAGTGGGGTGAGCTATAAAGCCCAGTAAGAGAATAAAAAAGGCATAACATGAAGAAGATAATACATGTTAGAAAATAGACATATCAATTGGGCATAAAAGGAACATGAACAATAAAGCTTGATATAGAATGATAATCATAAAAGAAATATGGGAAATGTGAAAACATCTTAAAACACTGAATCATAAACATAGGTCAAGGATAAACCACCAAGACATCATGGTGAACAAAGTATCATAAAAGGAATCAGGTTCACTCTCTATCCCAACATGACGTATTATGATACTAAACATTACCCAATACATTGGAGCGCTATATAATTCTGGGTTCACCCTTCACTTTCTTTTCATTCTCATTCTTAAATGTGTCACATGGATCATACAACATGGATTTATTCATCATCATAATTTATTCCATGACCAAGGAGTGTGCAATACATATATTTAAGTCCTCAATCAAAAAGTATATGTGCATAAATGTGAACACCCTTGATAAGAAATGTGTATGGTATTCACTACACAATTGTTTTGTCATAGAAAATCACGGTGAAATTTTTGCAGCATAACGACGTCACTTAAAGATTCATAAAAATGGTTTGATGAGAGACAAAGAGGTCTATCATCACATAGAAATAAAATGGGAAGTAATAGGGATATGGAAAAACATATTCCAACATTAGAAATTGGAAATAAAAGGTATATGTTAATGAAGAAACTTGAATAAAGAAAAGAATCCTAACTATATTTCGGTATGGTAACAGGTGTACATAAACGATCATGGGAGGATTAATAAGAGTGAAAGAGGGATCTCATCATTTATACATTAAATGGATAGTAAGGAAATATGGAAGAAAATATCTCAACATAAGAAAATGGAATTTAAGAGACATAACATAAGAGAAGTGCTTGATAAAAAGAGGAGAGTAAAAGACCCCTTATGGAATTTTGGCATAGTAACGAATTAGGTAAGGGTCAAAATGAGAGGATAAATGATCTCTTATTTATATAGAATCAATTGTATAGTAAGGGAATGATTATAAATGAATGAAAATATAACAAATTCAAATTAAGAAGACTAATTTCATTGAAAGTGCTTGAATTGAAAGGAGGAGAGGAAGGTGAAGATCCCTTACTTGAGTGTGTGATGAGGATGACATAACTAAAGATGTCTCTAAGTGGATTCTCTCCCCCGACGCTCTCCGCTAGGCTTACTTGGTGGTGCCTCAGTGGGGGGATCCCGACACGCCGATTCTTTGACTTCATCTCCCCCCTTCCCTCCTTCCTTCCGGTTTCGTCCTCTCTCAGTGTTTTTTCCTGGCGGTGTTGCTCCTTTATTGTTGTTTTAGGTATGGTTTCGCAAGGTGGTGGATTCGTGAGCCTGGGCTGGTGGCTCAGTTGTGGAAGGGATTCTCTGTTTTGGCCCTGGCCTATTATTCTTGCTCTAGATTTTGATTTCGGCGTTGCCCTTCTAGTTGGTTCGTGGTAACAGTTTCACAGAGGCTTTGGGATGTGCGGATCAACCAACAGTGATTCGGGAGGCATGTTCTATACCGACTTCAATTTAGGCTGCGGTGATGTTTGTTGTTTGTTGTGTACATTATATTGTGATTTTTTTTTATCGATTCTTGGTTTGGTTTGGATTTCCGGTAGGGTCTTGGCTCGTTGCTGAGGTCCTGCTCCTTCCAATCTTCCATGGCTTTAGCATTCCACCGCTCCTCTGCCAGTCGGTTTGGAGGGGTGGTTTGCAGGAAGCTTTGAGATGTGATTTTTGAGCGGCCATCGGGGTTCAATGTAGCTCGTCCCCATCACCATTTTCCCTTTCATTCTTCGTTCCGACATTCAAAACCGGTGGTGATCGTATGTTGAAGATGACATGTCTTGATTTGGTCACGACGATGTCTCTGATGATGCTCAGTCATGTTGAAGACATTTTTCATTTTGTGATCGATGTTTCTGTGTTCCCAAAAATCTTCTGGTGTGGTGACGATGATGGTTTTACAATGATGGAGCAGGTGTGTAGTGGTGGGGGTTTTTGGTGGTTCTCTCCAATGGACTCAGGAGGCGATGGATCGACGTTTGGTAGGGATGGTGGCGACATGATAATGACCATGTGTTGTGATGATGGCGACATCTGCATGTTTACCGGCGATGCATGATTTGAAGGATTTGGTTCCCACAATGGTACCTTTACTTTTTTTTTTGAATTTTGAAATCAGACCTGACTTTTGAATTCTGAACTTGTATGGTGTAACACAGTTCCCACTTCTCCCTAAAAGTGGCTTTTTTTGAAAATAACAAAAAAATTGATTTGGCCCTTACTTGAGTGTGTGACTCCAAAAGCTTGATAGGAGCTTCTTGAGAGCTTGAGGGTGCCTTGGGAGGACTCTAGAGAGTGAATGACAGAGTATGGACGTGCTCCAAGGAGTTTTAGTGAATAGAAATAGGAGTTTGGATGATTTTATATAGGAAATGAGGGAGATTTCTTTATTATATAGGTTTTGGACTATACATAATAAAATATCCAAAACCAAAAACCATACCATGGTTTCTACAAAATGGGAGTGATTTTTATTATTTTATAGAATAAGGGCCAAACTTATTAAATTGATGCCTTGCTTATGTGAAGGCGAGTCATACTCTTAAAGAAATGATTTTAAAACCTTAAAATTTATTAATGGTTTTAGAGGACTCATAAAAGATTTATAAAATTAACCAAATAAACATAAAATCATATTATTTTAAAGGAAAAACATATATTTTTATATGAATACCATTTATAGTAATTACTACATCACTTTTGGGTCATTATGATGTCATAAAACACAAAGTATATTTATATGATATTTAATTTTTACCAAAAAACTCAACTGTCTCAAAAAATTATGAAAAATTCACTATTGGATAATTTTTATGTTATGATTCAAAAAATAATATTCATTTTAACTGAATAATTTTATAAATATGTGAATTTTCACTTTTAAAATAAAATTGACATTTATTAAGAAATGTTGGTTTTTTGTCAATAATAGTTTTCAAACCCTTATAAAAATTACATTTGACTTCATAAAAATTATATGATCATTTATATTTGATAAAAATTATTTAATAATAATATTAAAATATTATTTATTTAAAAAATATATTAATTCATAAATTCATTAATTGAATTTGAATATTAACCAAAAATGCAATTTGTGCTTTATTGTATCAAAATAAAAATCATTTACAAAGTAGAAATAATATGATGAGGATATATTCATTATTCTATAAAAAATAGTGTACATATTCATATTTATATGGTCTTGATTAATATCCCTTTAATACACCACCAAACTCCCAAAGAGTAAGGTGCATGATGGTGAGACTTTTATGGGGTGGTTTGACGAACATTGTTTGGTCTGCGATCTTGATGAGATTGAACTTATCTCATAAATAGTTTCATTAATGCTTAAGTTGTTGGATCTCATCTTGGCCTTAGTCAAGGGAAAAACCGAGAAATGTCATCTCCCTCATAAGATCTGATAAATGAGTTTCATAGGGTATGATCCTATTGGTTGAGATCATCACTTCATTTGTTTGTGTCAATTGGATTTTTAAAATCCTATATTTATACTAATCATGTGATCATTGTTCAATGACTATATTATCAATGGTAATGATACTTAACAGTCTTTTAAATCCAATTGGATAAAATAAAATAAAATATGTTCACGTGTTTTCTATAACCATATTACTTAATAATACATTTAATTAAAACAAAAAGAGGAAATTTTATTTATAATAGTTCATATCATTATAATATTGATGGTCAACACTATCCTAAGCCTCAATCTAATGGAGACCTTTACCCACATGAGTAGTCAACACCACCTCATCATCTGAGTCATATCTGTGTGCGCATGACTCCAACAGCGCATCGGTCAACCACAGTGAGTGTAAATCACCAAAAAAGTACCCAATCCACATCATCCTGACACCTCATGCCCCTGGACTATGTCACTTATCCTGATGGTTAGCACCATCCAAAATCACATGGGTCATGCTAGTAACCTAAAGACCTCATCACCTTAATCTGAAAACCATGTCTCCCAACTTGTGATCACCATCACTCAAAGAATCTGGGCCTCTCCCAACTAGAAGAACTACGTCGCCTCATCCAGATGGTAAATACCATCTCAATACTTGAGCCGAGCCCCTCACATTACCATGGAACCATCACAAGAAATATTTATATATATAAAATTAAATTTAATTCAATAAAGGAAAACACCCCCAACCTAATCTTCCCAAGGTCAGAAGTCTCTCATCAGGATCATACCAATTATAGTAACAGAAGATCATTCCCATAGGCATCTCATGGGTTCAATTAATTAATTCAAAGGAAAAAACATAAATTATTAGGGTCTCTCTCAGACGGCCCAACGACACGCTCAAGAATGCCCCCCAAAACATGAGTGAAATCAATGATAAAGTTAGGCACCACCTACCTCATCTTGGTAGTTTCTCACTTGTTTGATATCATCCTCTAACTCTGGATGATTTAGAATAAATCAGCATTTTAAATGAATTCCCTGAAAATTAGGTAAAATGAATCACACAGATTTAGCACATCATATAGAAAGAGAAAGGGAGATAAGAAGTAAGAGGATCAAATCCCTTATCGATGCGGTTCCAACGAGACCGACAATGAGAAGATCAAAGCTCGAGTGAAAGATTTATCCCAAAGACTAATGAAGGAGTTGAGGGATCTCCTTTTCTATGTGCATGGGTGGAGAAGAAAATAGGAGGAAAAAGGATAAATAGAAGGATGGTAATTTTGGTAAATTATCCACATTGAGTGTCCTGTACGGTTTGGCCGCACAATTTGACTAACTGTGCAACACCTACTGTCTAGGTACCACACATTGCATGGTTGACCCACACTGTTTTCCAAGTAGTGTTCCAACCATGCCTGAGCCTTTGCTAAAAACTGTAGAATTCCCCACACAGTTGTGTACCCCCTCTTGCATGGTTTTCCAAAATCATGTCCAGTGCACCCGGTGAGCTGCACAATTACTCCTGGGAGGCCGCACAGTTTCACTAAATGTGCACCTTAGTCTGTGCACCTTGAAAATTTGTGTTCTCAGCCTTCATTGCACCCTAAACCCACTTAAAACCCTGATGAAATTACCGAGCCTTGAAACCCATCTAAAAAAAGGTCTTGGATGGAAGGAACTCTCATAATTAAGTTATGAAGATAAAAAAAGAGTTGGTCTGACCACCAACCTCCAAAAATTCAAACGGGTTGAGGAATTCAACTTGCTCCAAAAAATCGGGACGTTAAAGTCTCCCCACCTTAACACAGCTCATCCTTTAGCTATAAATCATTACTTGGAGATGATACCAAACATACGCATCTCATTAAAATTAACCTGGTCCACCCTGGTCATAAATCCACAAGACAACTCTCCCAAGGTGCTCCCCCGTTAGGATTTACCTACCCTGGTCACTTCTAGACCCAAAACTCAAATAAACTAATGGTCCACCCAATATCCCTAGATTCAAAAGTCCTCTTGTAATGTATCTTTACTCCTGCACCTCATTAGGTTCTCAAATGATGCCTGTTTCACATATGATACCCATCAAAACTTGCATCTCCTCAGATGCCCGGGTCGTGCCCATGTCGCACATGGAACCTATGAGGTATCACATCTCATAAGATGCCTATAAGAAGTCTTGGAACATTTCACCTCACATAGATCCCACATCACACCAATTCATATATGCCATCACACCTCAAAGAAACCTGCATCACATCGATGCCCAAATGACAACACACCTCAAATAATCTCACATCACATCGATGCCCATAAACAATCACAGTGCCACACACCTCATATATATATAACGTATCTGAACTGATGCCAACCTATTAAATAGCACCTAATTATTCCAAAATTACATCCCATGTACCTCATGCACCCAAAAACGAACATGCCTATAAGAAGCACATGCCAAAATAAAAATCACCCCGATCACACCCATGGAATACCTATGACTATAGTCAGATCCCCCGCTTAATCTGGACCTGGTAGCTCCACTATGTGCATCTAGCTTAAAGTTCAACTACCTGAGGCCTGGTCTCCCTATGAATCCGCACCAGCCACTGACCATTGAACCCACCGATGGGTCCCACTATCTCTGTCAAGACTTCTCCGTGTAGTTGAATCCCGACTACTAGATCCTGGTATCACTCCTGGTCTAACCTCAGATCCCTAAGTCTGCCCTAGTCCTTGGATACCAGCAGTCTAAGAAGGCTTCCTACAGTACCTCTCAAGATGCCCGATCTGGCCACAAGCTCGACACTCCTTTGGCGCTCGATCAAACTACATCCGCACATGACCCAACTACCAACATTGTAAGTACACCCTCTAAGAACCAATCCTTGATGTTATAATCAAGTATCTAGCCTAAACACTCTGCTGAGACTCCTCTTAGACCCGCTTCTTGCTATCTGAAGCATCACTGTTGTAATCACCTGAATCTGTCACTCGGCTTGAGTATGACCGGTCCGTTAAATTTCCCTTGGATATCAATGCTTGATTCATGACCTCTGAGAATGAGGATAACCTAAATATGTTTACCTACACTTGAATGGAGTACTGTAAACCATCCTCTAAATGCCTCACTCTAGAGGTGTCATCACCCATTATACCCGGTGCGTAATGAGACAAATCTGTGAAAGTAGCAGTATAGTCCATGATGAACATGTATCTCTGTTGAAGGTTCAAGAAATCCTGATATATTTATTCCCTTAGCGTCTCTAGGAAGAAGTGATCAAAGAACTTGGCCTTAAAGTCCTTATAGGCTAGTCCCTCATGTCTTCCTGCTAGAACATGTATATCCCACCAACACCTTGTCGGTCTTCTGATCATATACATATTCAGCTTTACCCTCCACCCTAGGGGTGTCTCAAGCTGATCAAAGATAGTCTAAACTGAATCGATACAATTCTATGCCGCATTTAGTCCACCCTCATTCTAAAATAGTGGTGGGTGCTGTGAATGGAACTCCCAAGTCAAATAGGCCATGGAAGGCTCCACTCCCTAAGCTCCCCTGTCCTTCCCCTGGATGAAACAAACCAAGATCACCTTGATATACTCATCAATCCATGGACTAAAATCTGCCATATCCTATGGCTTACCCACCTGTACTAGAGCTTGTACCTGTGCCTATACCTACAGTTCATGATCTACTTGACCCTCTGGGGCCTCATCCTGACCCTCAGGGGCCTCAACCTATGCACGCTCAAGCAACACCATTATTGCCCATTTGAATCTCCACCAGAAGCTTACTAGGAGGAAACCCGATGAATACCAATCACAATGGGAAGATAACCATAATAATATATATTAATAATGCATATAGGGAAATATGTAACAAGCAAAGAAATATCACCGCCCTTACACTTCCCCACCACAACCATGTCTCATGACATCCATCCACTTTTCCCCTTACCTGCCCATATCATATCTAGGTATCAGATAAAAATTTGGAATCATGACCCATCACCTACTCACACTAGATTCAGGAATCACATATCAATCCGAGGTAGCTGATTAAGATGCCACCAAAGAGGCTAATCAGGAAAATATTGTTTAGATTCTTTATTGGCATTTTAAACAACACACCCCCTATCACCATCCCTGCTTGCTCCAATTAGATCCATGACCAAATATATCATATGAATATATATATATATATATATATATATATATATATCACATATCACACAAAATCACACATATATTTCATTGGAACCACATGCCTAGGTTGACTGAGCAGAATGCCACCAAAGAGAGGCTAAGTAGGAAAACATTGTTTAACTTCCTTTTTTGACACTTTAAACAACCCAACCCCTCTTAGTGAAATTCATGTTTTTAATGAAAATCAAAAGCTATTTATCATATAAACACACACACACACACACATTATATCAATCATCCTATATGCCTATCAAGAAATCATAAATAATCATCCTTGGACATACTATTCCAAGGGTCCATATATCCTCCCTTGCCATACTAGGACAAGGTTCACATACCATAACAGATAAAAATCACACCCAAGTGCACCAATTAAGGTGGAAATCATATCAACTGTAAAAGAGCAAAGCAAAACAATAATTTCCCACCCCTGGTAACTTTTTCTGTTCCCTATGCATGGGGCAACAAGCACCCAAACTCCAAACTCTGTTCCAACAAGATCCTAGTCTCGGGTCTACTATACCCCAAATAGTAAGACCCAAAAATAGGTAAAATAAACTCCTTTTATACCATTTGTAGTGCCCTAAACCATTTTTCCACCCGAACAATGCTCAAGGCCGATTGACCACTGGGCCTTAGGCATGCCTCCCTATACACCAAAGGATGCTGACTAGCAGCAAGGTTATGAAGAGGTGAATATGTGGAGACTATACCCTCTAGAGATGATAAAAATAGTCTAATAGAATATAACACAGTGGAAGAAAATACCACAACCCAACTGGACTAGTAACCTGCGTAGAGAAAAAATAATAGACAACAACAATAATGATAAATAATATCAAACATACCAATTTCAGAATAAAACATCACAAGATACCATTTGTAAAACATGCATACAATTCAGGCCATACATGTCAATAAGTAGAAATGGTCTCTCGTGGTTGACTATCAGTGTATTCATATAGGCATTCTATTATAGAAAATGAAGACTAAAAACAAACTCCAACTGATGTAGGAACCCCTATGGTCTCATGCCATCTATCCCATGAAAAAGGTATGAAATGATCACTAAGGTCTAGCTCCTGAGCTTGAACCCTTACCTGATCGCAGAAGTATAAAGTTTACACTATCCTGAAGGGCCCATGTAGGGTGTGAGAATAAATCTCAGTAGGCCACCACTAACATGTTCCTAACTTACATCAGTGATAAAGAAGGTATGTACTAAAAATAAATAAGGTAGTGATCATGCATGTATAAATAATAACCCATTTTCCTTGTGATTGATAGCTACAAGGAACCGATCACCTACTTCATCCAACACTGACATAACTGTAGTGGAGAAGATCTTTAGCATAAAGCCCAAGGCATCCCCTGGAAAAGAATCATTGTAGATGAACCTTTAGGTTCCACCTTTAAAAGTGTCACCTGACACCTCGTGCCATCAATCATGTACCTATATCCAAGAAGGCATGCCCAAACAATAAATACATGTTTCCTAGAACCCCTACTTGAATGCTCTCATCGGCTCGAAGCTCGATGTCCTGAGACACAATGATGTCTGTCCTCCAAATAAATACCGTCGAATCAATAACCGGAACCCCTAGGAATAATGATATCTGTCCTCCCACATAATCCCATCCCAAAAACCTCAATAATACGATGGTCCTCAACCCCTTACTGATGGTCTCAACACTTTAAACCAATAGATCATCACTATCCACGTGGATTTCTACGACAAGAACCTCCAACCATACTGATGGTCAAAAAAATCCTAAGACACACTCTAACGGAGGCCTCTACCCACACAAGTATTCAACACCATCTCATAATCTGAGTCCTATATGTGTGCGCATGACTCCAATGACACATCGGCTAATCACAGTGAGTGGAAATCACCAAAAAAGTACCTAAGCCACATTATCTCAGCACCTCGCGCCCCTGTGACTGTGCTGCTCATCCCGATGGTCAACACCATCCAAAATCACACGGTCTATGCTCATAACCTGACTACCTCATCACCTCAATATGATGACCATGTCACCCAACCTATCATTATCATCACTCAAAGAATCTGAGCCTCTCCCAACCATACGAACTACATCACCTCATCCAGATGGTCAAAACCATCTCAATCCTCAGGCCGTGCCCATCACATTCCCATGGAACCATTGCAAGAATATATATATATATATATATAATTCAATTTTATTCAATAAAGGAAAACACCCCTGACCTATTTTTTTCAAGGTTCGAAGCCTCTCACTAGGATCATACCAATTATAGTCATGGAAGATCATGCCTATAGTCATCTTATGGGTTCAATTAATCAATTAAAATGGTAAAAATAAATTATTAGGGTCTGTCTCAGACAACCCAATGGAACGCTCAAGGATTGATCCCCAAAACATGAGCGAAATCAAAGAGAAATCTAGGCACCACCTACCTCATGTTGTTAGATGCTCATTCTTCTGATATAAACCTCTAACTCAAGTCGATGACGTTTTAGATAAACACCCTAAAAATAGAGTAAAATGACTCACATGTATTTAGTGAATTTTATAACAAGAGTAAGGGAGAAAATAAGTAAGCATATTAGATACCTCATCAACATGGTTCCAACGAGACTGACGACAAGAAGATCAGAGCTCAGACATAAGATTTGGCCCAAATCCTAACAGAGAAGGAGAGGAGGGATCTCATCTATTGTGCATGTGGGTGGAGAAGGAAAGAGGAGGAGAAGGGATAAATATAAGGATGAGAATTTTGGTAAATTAACCAATTTAATTGGGCAACATGGTTTGGCCGAATGGTTTGGCTAACCATGCGCCAACTGTGTGACACCCACTGTCTAGGTACCAAACCTTACACAATTTCCCCATATGGTTTTCCAACTGTGTACCAACCATGTGTGAGCCTCTTTTAAAAATTTCATAACACCCTACATGGCCATGAACCCCCTCCTTCATGGTTTTAAAAAAACATTTCTAGTTCACTAAGAGGTCCGTACGATTTCTCCTGGGAGGCCGTATAGTTTCTCCAAATCGTTCTCCTTAGTATACGCACCCTAAAAAGATGGGTTCTTGGACTCCGATGCACCTAAAACCCACTTGAAACCCCGAGTTAATTGATGATACTTGAAACACATCTAAAAAAGGTCTTAGGTCAAAGGAACTCTCAAAATTAAGTTCTAAAGATCAATAAAAGAGTTATTATGACCACCAACCTCCAAAAATTCAAAGGGGTTGAGGAATTTGACTCCCTCCAAAAACCCATGACATTACAAGCCCCTCTATAAATAGAGGGGATTTCCATAGAAGGAGATATTTGGACATCAGGGGATTTCCATAGAAGGAGATATTTGGACATCGAGGTAAGAGATACCACATGACTATCCGGGATGAAATAAATTCTATTTTTCTCTTCTTTATTTTTATTTTATTTTCATTTTATTCTATTTTGTTTTATTCTTAATATAGTTTTAATCTACTTTCTTAATAAATGTATTTCATAAATTTTTCTTCTAAGTGTTCCACCAAAATCCTTCCTTTTCTTATTATTTTTCTTTTTCTCCTCCTTTTTAACATTCTATCCTTTTTATTTTTTTCATCCCATTATATTTTATTTTATTTTTATTTTTTCTCTCTCTATATCTTTTATTCTCACTCATCCTTCTCTTTATTTTTTATTTTTATTCTATTATTATCTTCATTCTATCCACCATGAACTCTTATACTCACATTTATGAGTAACTGACCTGAGGAATATCTCGAGGGAGTAATCCGATGCTTGAACCCGAATCCATGTTTAACTTCTGCTTTGGGTTAATCTAAATATTATTTATAGTGGGTGTAATACTAATTGTGGTCATCTAAGGTTTAACTTCATATTATACAACCATTATCCCTCTATTGAGGAGGTGGATGTGGAGTGTGCTTGATGGTTTCTAAATTCAATTTCATTTAAAACTATGGTAGATTAAGGTGTACACACATACGATGGAGTGCGTTCACTAAGTGAATTTACAACAGGATAATGAAGGTGATCCCCAAAAAACTATCTTAGGAGAATTTACTTTCTTTTATAAATCTCATTCTATTTGTATTACGTGGTAATTTAGAATTTCATGTCATTTTATTATTTTAGAAGATAATCAAAAACCAAAAAATATAAATGTTTTAAGAAAATATTAAAAGAAACGAAACAAGTAGTTCTTAGGTGAATTAGAATAAGTAGGTGAAAAATTGTGAATCTCCTAAAGTGAGATGACCCTAGTCAGTTACTATGCTACACTAGGAAAAAATTTGAAAATTTCTTTTTTCCACACCCCACAATAGGTATGCATCACCTGACATACTTTTGTACCAAATTATTATTCTATGATCATGATGTTTTCATTCATCTATAAATGGATCTCTGTAACTTTTATTTATTATTAGAATTATTTGGTGTCACCAACATTTCCCGGTTGTGTCATATAGAAACCTTCCAAGAAATGTGGTCTTGACTTCCAATGCTTAAGATTATTATCATAGAGAGTTTCTATGACATGTAGAATTCTAATGAATTTAAGCATGAACACTTTGTATAACAAAAAACACCTTATTGGTACGATGCATGTACCACCCATGTATAGTTTATCTTGATTACCTTCCAACGACTTTATATCAATTAGAGAAATCACCAAAAACACTGGTTTTGGTACATAGAATAAATTTTTATGAATTCATATAAACTTGTCAAGCATAGCTTATTATCATTTACTGGTTCCTTGTAGGATGAAAATTCATCATTATTATTAAGTAATAAATCACCTTGAATTGGTGATAATAAAACCATCTCAATTTGTTTTATCTTTCCTACACATGATGTGTCTCTAGAACAATTCCTCTTCCACGAGATCTTATAAGACTTATTCTGATGAAAATTATTTGTATATATAAAGCATTGAATTAGTCTAGTTTAATCTTTCTCCCACCACCTCAAATAGACATGTTCACCTTTTTATAAAAATATAGTCTTTCACTTGACTGAAATTTTTCTATCTTACCAATTTATGCAATATCCTAAACATCCTTTAAGATAATTACTTTAGATGAACTTTGTGTTATTCTTGATGTAAGTTTGTTTATTGACTTAGCCTTAGAAAACACTTTGCATCAAGAACACATGATTTATGACATAATGAATTTATTTCATACTATAACAAATATTATTTCCATTTTTCATAATAGTTGGCACATGGTTATGGATTAATGCCATTATTTATGAAGCATGTCTTAAAAAGATAAAGTAATATTTTGCATGACTTATAAAACTCATCATTGATCCTCTTTCTACTTACATCATGGATCAAATGTGTATAAGGAAATGTAATTTTAGAAATTACTCCACTCTATATTTTAATGATCAATGAAAGTCTGTAAGAAACATCATTGATCCTCCTTTTACTAACATCATGGTTCTGTTGTGAAAAAAGAAAAATGAGTTTAGGAATAAATCTACTCCAGATTTTTTAATGTTCGATGAATTATTAGTTTAGTTATACTTTGACAAGCTATCCCAGAGGACCCAATATGTTTTCTAAATATATTCCTATCTTCACTTTTAAATTCCTTAAATCACTTAAAGGAATCCCATGAATTATTTGAATTTACCTCTAGCATCTACTTGAAATAGTTTACACTATCTTGCTAAACTAATTCGAGAATATTTATGGAAGGCCTTTATTTATAAAGGTCTCTTTGTCTAAAACTTGATAAGTAGGTATGTCAATAATACCTAAGTTTCTATTCTTTAAAGAGTCTAAATACTATAATGGGTATATCCTTGACAACTACTTATCATTTTACTTAAAAAAGATTTATTCTTCCATAACTGGGTATGAGTCTTATATTTTATTCATATTTATTATCGATGATTCATGTATTACTGATCTATTAGTCATGTATGAAATACCATAGACAACATTCAATTATATTTTCATAAGAACTATTCACTTGGAAATAAAAATTCACGTGCTTCACTCTACTGATGTAGGTATTATCATTTCTCATCTGCTTGAAGAATGCGCCTTGACTTCTAGTAATGTTTCTTGACTTCCTTGGTTCTTGTGTTTAGACAAAAATATATAAGTGACATATTGTATCTAATACCCAAGGAGTATAATTGAAATATTATATTTAATGATAAATATACCTAAAGTATAATCTCATAAATTTTTGTAATTCATTTCAGTTTCCCTTTTGGTGACCTATCTTGACACATGTGAAGAAAATAGGCTCATATCCAATGCTCTGCCTATTTATCTTTGGTTTCTTAGAAGGATGCTGCAAAGCTTCCTTTTTCAATGTACTTGCAGTTGACATTTTTGCCTGGTTTTTCTTACTATTCAACATAAGAATTAAATATTTAACTTTCTTTAAGTTCTCATCTTTTTGGATAACTTGTTTCAAAATACATCAAAGTGGTTTCTCCATACTATTTATTTTATGACTATCAATGAAACTAGAGAAACAAGGTGGAGCAGATGAGAGAATGAGATGAACTAAAGGTTTGTGATTCAAATTGAATCCTAATTCTTATAGTTGATCAATGCAATTCATTATCCTAAGTACATAAACGTGATATTGAATTCCATCTTTCAATATATACATGATTAGTGTGATCATAGTCTCATTGATTTCTCACTTCACTTACCCTCATAGACTTCTTGGAGATGAGACAACATAGTATTACCATCCATGTCCTCATGTTTCTTTTGTGACTCTTTAGAAATTGATGATAACATTATGATATAGAATTTAAATTTAAATTTTATTTTGAAAAGAACTTTTAGGGGAAAAGTGTGAACCCTCACAAAATTCAGGTTGACACTGTACATCAAACTACTCTAGTGATCACCAGACCATTATAGAAAAATTTTAGAGTATTGGAGTCATTCACCCTATATAAGCTCCATTCAATTGAGGTTACCTTCATGTATGGATCATCCTTGATGAAATACTCAAAGTAATTTCTCCCATTTTTGAATATACTCCTCCAAGATTATTCTTCCTTTGTTGAATCCACATTTCAAAATCAGATCCTATTTACTGATCCAAGAATATTTCTCGACATTAAGGTTAGCTCAAAGAATTATCTCAAACATTATGTTGTAATCCTTTTGTGAAACATTGTAATATAAAACCTCCTCCAACATCTATTCCTTATATTATATAATTATTTTTAGGAAAATTTCTTTATTTCCTTACCCCTTACCTACATCCTTCAAGAAACCATCAAATGTCTCCAGTTCTTGAAACATTAAGTCATGTTCCTGGTTAACCTCAAGCAGAGCTTATTTAGAACTACCATCAGGCTTTACTGCATCCAATAATCCTTCATATATCAGATCTAGATCTTTTTTTTTCTAGTATGATCTTACTCTTTCAAACCAACCTCATCACAAGGGGTTGATTCTTACATCTAAGGCTTTTCAAGCTCCTACACTACACCAGATTCAGGTACCAACACATCCAACCTTTCCTCCACCTCAATGTATTTTGGAACAAGACCTTTTACCTTACCAAAATATTTGGTGACCATTAGTTTTAGTATGTTAGAATAATATTTCCATTTCCTGGTTATTTTACCTTTACCAATTTTATAATTCACCGAGTCATAATTACATTTCTTCTTATTCCTCAAGCCAGACCTAAAGGACACCACCTTTTGATGATTCTGATCAAAGTTTGAGGTAGATTGGAATTTTTCTTCTATGTCAAAAGACTCATATTCTTATTGGTTATTTGGAACATTATACTTTCTTTTTCACCTTGGGATAACTGGCTATCACCCTTTAGGATTGACGTAGCCCTTGACATTTTCATTCAAAGCCTTGAATTGATTATGGAGTTGGATTAAGTAGGGGAGCCTACATCTCTAATCTTAGGGAGTAAAATGGAGGCATCTTCATTGAATAAAATTTTTCTTTAGGACATGATAATGCCCGAGGAGTCACACTGGGATTAGGATGAGCCAGAACAAGGCTTAGAGTTTCCGTATAGGTCTCCACCATAGGTGATAAATTCTTTCTATCTTTGCCGACTTGGAACATTGAAAATCGATTTGAATATGATGGAATCAAATTGTAGCCACCATGCCTCATGACATCAACATTGATCGTACTAACACCAACGTCAAACCCATTGATGTATTCAAACTAACCAACACTGCCTTCATTTATATGATCCTCACTGTTGCTCACCAGGTGAGCATGCCTGCTCATGTGACAAATTCAAGATGAATTCCCTTTATAGAATCATAAATGAAAAAAATCAAACCAAGATTCAAAGAATACCTATTGTTTATGTTGATACTAACACCCTATTTCAATCCAAATAAACTTAATAGGGGGGACACATATCCAGGCGCAATTGGGTGACTCAAGTTTTGATTTATATGATATGAACATAGAAATCGACCGAACATATTACCGATCAAAATGAGGATAGAGGGGTTTTGGAATGGGGTAGTAAGTCCTATGAGATTTATCCAAATCACCATTGAGGGCAAGTCACATTTTAAATGGAAATGGAAGGACCATATGAGTAAATAAAAATGCATCGAGTATAAGAAATAAGGGGATCTAGACCACATAGATATCAGGTCATCTTTATCATCAAAATAAATGAGGAGATTCCAAGAGACAATCAAACCCACTACAACATTATTTTCGAGACCCCGATCTTCATTAAAAAATCAGTCAAAAGCATTGATAAAAGGATGCGACTGTAAGAACTCATGTATGTATGAGTTGAAAATTTAGTAAGAATTTGAATTTTTCTCTACTAAAAATCCCATTCATGTTGTGAATAGGATATTCATTACATGAATAGTGTTATGGGGTGTACCGAGGTAAGTTTAGGATGTGAAAGTGGGGCTTGGGGCTAACCTGGAGATTTCATGACGTGAAACCTTATTTCATGTCCTAAAAATAATCTTGTTTTTTTTTTAATTTTAAAGGGGGATTGACCTCCTCTTTCTTCATGGGGATACACAGGATTCATAAGAGGGTCTCAAATGGATCTCCCCTCCCTCCAATATTCTCCATTCTTGGCATTCTTGGATGCGATTCGACGATGTTGGCAGGTAAGATCTTCCTCCTCCCTCCTTCCGTGATGTTTTTACCCAATAGTTTCTAATTTTTAGAAGTTTATATTTGAAGTTTCTTTTTCAATTACACTAGAGTGTGGTGGAATTGACCATTTATGATGGAAATTTCACTCATCCTAGAAAGAGGGGAACCTGAGATGATGTATGCTTGAGAGTTCGCGCGTCGAATCGTTGAGCTATATCGTCATTTTGTTTTTTCAAGGGTTTTTCCCTAAATCAATTTTATCAAGATATTGAATTGGTATAATTAATTAGGTATTTTGTGAATCCTATATTCAAGGATACACCAGGAGTGTAATGAACCCTGTTACCGATGGTTTTGGCATGAAAGAATGACTCAGTAAGTTAACCAATAATATGCTAAACTAGAATTTAATTAATCAATTAATTATAATTTATATAATTAATTAATTATCTATTCTTGGAATTAATTAGGATCTTGGGGCCTTGAGATGAGTTTGGTTTATCAAGGGTGAGTTTGAATGAGCTTATTGGGACTTGGTAACTGCTACTGGCCCTTGGTGTCAAGTGGAAAATCTTCGAATGAGGTAGGTCATCTCATATAATTTCCCTATGGAATTTACTTTTGTTTTGTGCTGCATGTGAATGTTTGTAAATCACATTAAGGGTAAATACTCTATTTACTTTAATTAGATAAATATTTTATTTAATTTGAAATGATTAATTGGAATAGCTAAATGCCAGGGGCCATGAACAACCCCTATGTACTTGCTTGACACCTTGACCATCGATGGTCGATGTTGAGACCTTGATACATCAGTTGACTTAAGTATCTCTTGGGATGTGAGGTTCAACCTTGAGACCCTATCCCATGTATAGGGGCTTGAAACTTTAGAGAAATCACTTTTAAAATTTGGGCCATTTGAGATCGTTGAGATGAGGATGGGATGAGCGACCCTCTCCTTTATGATTTGACCAAGCCTAGGTGGACAGACCGTAGCCTGGCCAGGATTAGTTTTGGGTGAGAAGATTGAACTAGAGTGACCTTGAGGACCGAGATGGGATATCGGTAATCTCTTGACTGATTCCCATGTGGTGAGACCTTATATAGTTGGTAAGGTTGTGCTACCCTTTTAGTGATTCCATGGGACATGATGGCCTAGTGCGTTAGGTGCTGACCTGAGACTTTGACTGAGATTGAGGAACCATGTGAGAGTGCCTCCATTATATTGAGACTAAGGGGAACCTGTGGTCTCCTCATTTATTGAACAACCCTGAGCGGAGTACGTGATATGATTGCGGTTGTTACCCGAGAACCCATACCAGAAGGGTGAGCCTTAGGGGCTATTAACAGGGATTATGGGTGTGTGTGTTCAACCAACCCTTTTGTTTCCATTGATTATGGAATGATCCCTCAAGGATAATGTATTAAGGTTTGGATACCATTCTTGGATCCATAACATAATAATGGGCTGCCATTTTTTGCAGTCAGATACGGTTGGAGCTGCCACGAAGTTAGAGATCGATGATGGAGATGCTATGGATTTAGGGATTAGACATGATGGGGGCTTCCTTAGATTGGATCCTGGATTTCTATCCCAGAGATAGGATATCATGGGGTTCATCTCTAGAGTCGAGCAGATGATGGGAGGTGCCATGGATTTGGAACTCACCTTGGGATACTATGGGAGATTCCATACTTAGAGACCCCCTCTAGGATACTATGGGAATTGTCCCCAGATTCATGAGGGAATGTGGTAGATACCAATGATTAAGATATCTTACTCTAGGATACCATGGGATTCATCCCTGGAGTCACTAGTACATGATTGTTGCTGCCCTGAGTAGGGAGATCCTTGATTGGATACAATGGACCTCATCCTTGGAGTCTTGAGGATATCAGGCTTCCATGGATTTGGAGCTCATAGATTGGATTTAGAGGGATGGGATCCTGGATTCATGAGGATTGGCTAAAGTTTCCATGGATTTGGAACCCTCTTTTTACTTGGGAGGCATGGTCTTCACGATGTGCTTAGAGACACTTTGGCCCTAGCCAAAGCAAGTATATTCAATTGGGGTCACATACTTGAGGATCTAAAATAGTTTATTTATTTAGATTTGTCCTTTATTTTAGATGATCATGTCATATACACATATAAATACATATGTTGGTTAGTACGAGATTATGTTGGTGGTGTCCTATTGAGTTTTGTACTCACACCCAGCTCATGCCGTCACTGCACTTGAGTACCCGAGGATACATTCACTTGGTTGCAGACACAAGTTGGGATAAGGCCTGAGATTACATAGCAGAGTAGGATAAATCGAATGATATCAGAAGACTAGATGGGTTTTATCTCAAAGAAAATGTAGATCCCTCTTGTTTATTTCTTTTATTCTAGTATGTATCTATGTCCAACCCAGTGAGTAAAATATTGTTTATGTAGCATGGTTGTTTGGTCCTTTATCGTATTTCATTTTTTATTGTTATATGTTTATTTATTTCTATGTAATTTGATTATTTATTACTATGAATGGTATTTAGTTATTTTATATTTTATTGTGCACTCTAATATAGGGGATATAGTCTTCCCACAGTACCACCTTAGACCCCCACTGTTAGTCGGAAACCTCTAGCATATGGGGAGGTTCATTTAAGGTAATGTGGTGAACCAGTCTAACCATTGGTTATAAAGTGATCTGGGATGGGACATTACAAAGTAGTTTTAGAGCCTCTATTTTCCTTTTTTCTTATGATTTTGGGATTTGGTAGACTGTAGATTTAGGAATGTGTCAGAGCCTATGATGGATGTTAGGTTGGTGCATAGAGAACAACTATTCTAGTAGGAATTATAGGTTACTAGGGAATGGGGATACTATTCTGATTTGTATTGTTATGGTTGCATTTGATTTTCAACTTGGGTGACACACATGTGGTTTGGATGTTTTGATTTATGATGGATATTTAGATATCATCCCATTGGAAAGAGGCCAATGAGTTGATTTTGAATCTTGGCCTATAAAGGCAAGAGGTATCTCATGCATCATATCAAGAACATAGGATTCACATGACATATAGGCCTTCTAGTGTGTGATTTCACTGAAAAATTAGGAACAATTTCTTAAAGTACCAACAACTACTCATACAACATTTTTGTGTATTAGTACGTGGTGGAACTCTAATTGGTTGGACCAACTTATATATGGATTTATTCTGATGGAAGATCATGCAGATCTATGGTGGGACATTCAACAGTGAGGAATATGACTCGATTCTCATACATAGAAGGTGCAGTAACCCCAGTGGGTTAGTGTGGCAAATGGTGCCTAAGATCTGGACCTCTTTTGGGTTGCAGTTGTTTGGGTTTAGTTATTTAAAGTGACCACTAACAACTTATATGGTATTCTCTAGTATATATTGGAATGAAATTCTACTTAACCTATGGGTGCGTGTTTACCTTGGTATGAATTATATGGGATGATGTTGTGCATAAATGTCGTTGAATGGTGAGATGAAATCCTCTAGGGAGAAATTTGGTGTGCAGATTATCAGAGAGGATGGGTGACCTATTCATGGGAGGTGCTTTGGCATAGATGTCATGAAATGAGATGAGAGCGTGGGTCTTTCCCTATGGGTTGTGACCCTGATGTGAGACTTGACTGGTAGGGCTAGGTGGGAGACCTAGAGGTCATTAGTTTTGACTCAGACCATAATTGGTCAATGTTTTATTTGTTTTATGGTAACCCGTTAGAGGGGTTACACCGACATTGTGGAAGTTTTTGGATTGTAGGATCTATGTATGGTAGGTGTTGTTGAGTTTCCATAGAAGGAGTTGTTATGACTTGGGTTCCTTCTAAGGGAATCACCTTAAGTGCTTATGTTTGGATTTAAGGCTAGTTTTGAGGGGTAGGATCATTTGGATGCCTAATTATATGGTTATGATGCTGTTCAGTGTGAGAATCAATATTTTCCTCAGATGGGCAAGTCAAGGGTGATTAGAGAATGGGTAGATGCTTTTATTCTGGGAATGATGCTTAGGGTGATAGGTGTTCATGTGATTGGACTTAACTAGTTCTAAAGGTCAAGATAGTAGGCATGTGCGGGATATATATGATTCCATTTAGAACATGTAAAATAGTGTATCGAGAGTAAGTAACCATTTTTTTCAACAAAATAAAGGTATTTCATGCCGATTATGGTGGGAACGATGGTTTTGGATTGGTACGATGGATCAATTTCATTTTTGTTGAGAAATGTTTGGGTCGTGCTGGAGGAACATGAGTAGCGTGGTAGCGATAGTGATGCAAAATACTTTTGTTCATAGTTCCTTGGTAGAGAGTTTTGGGGTATTAGTGATTTTTGGATAATGAGTGCATCCTGAATCATAGTACCTGAAAGTTGATGAGATGCTTGTGGGAAGGGAGGCTTAGGGCCTTTGAATGAGTTTGACATGACCCTATAGTAAGAGGTGGCACTAGAAATAGATGGGTTGTGGTGGAAATTATTGATGAAATCTTAGTATACTCCTAACATAGGTGTTATCATGCCCAATATCTTGACACCATCTAGAGTACGCTGAGAGAGAATCGTCTATACACCAATCCATTTAAGTGCCTTTTTTGGTTTGACGAAGGGCCTCCTATGGGTTTCACTCATGGAGCAGTGTAAGGAAATCCATATGGTGGGGAGACCACCATAGGCGGTTGGAGGATATTCCTCACATGGAATGGATCATTGGATTGGTTGGACCAGACTTTGGATGTTCAAACTGGAATTTGGATGCCGGTGAGTGGTAAAGTCCGATATATCTAGTTTCACATGAACACTAGATTTGAAATATGGATGATATGATGGATGGATTTAGTGTGTTAAAATCAAGTTTGGAATGTTATGGTGTGATCAAAAAGTGATTCATGGGGTGACCCCCATTTTGTGACTTAGTTCAGGGGGTGAACCAATTTTGTCACTTGCTTCAATCGGTGAATCCTAGTTTCATTGTTTAGTTCAAGCGGAGAACTCCTATTTCATCTCATGGTTCATGAGGTGAATCATGTGATGAAATATTTCATGACATGTTTTAGGGGGTAAAACATGTGCTGAAAAGTGATGAAGGTTATTTTTGGGAAAAAATGATTAGGAAATCCATTGGGGTATGATAAAAGTATTCAGAGGTTTGTTCGGGGCATTTTAAGGAAAGGTTGGCGTATGTGAGTCTTGTGCATGAGAAATGGATACTCATCTATTTTAGCTCAGAATCATAGATGAGAGGTGGTAACAACTTTGGTATGTGTTTTGACCATGTTTGGACATAGTGATATAGAAACCATGTTGATCGGGTTGTGGGACTACTGAGAACATGTTTTGACAAGTGATCTCGATGGTGGGAAACACCATGGGTCAGAAGAAGTCACAAAAACTTGGTTTCTATGGTGGGGAGAACCATGAACCTTTTAATGATTTGGATAATGAAACTATGATGTTTCAAAATAGACAATATTCTTGAAGCATCCTCTGGTGATTCATTGATGGTTACAAGCAGTGGCTTGGGTTTTGATGAATGATGCGCCTTGTGTCTAGAGCCACATAATGAAATCTCTTTCAGTGATCTGGTGTATAAAGAGGAAAGTTGAGAATGGGTTTTCATCCCATGTAGGTTGGGTTCATCTGGTAATTACTCGATGAGGCTTCTTAGGTATGAGACATTTTATGGTGGGGATATTTTAAGAAACTAAATCCATACGGATAAAAAATTTAGTGGAAATTTGAATTTTTCTCTATTTGTGGATAGTTCATTTTGAAATCTAGAAATCAAAATAAGGTTCTGAGTGATTAAACACCCAAAAATAGTGTTTTTGGACATGGTTTATGTTTTGGTGGAAGGCACGGGGGTTTGGGCAAGCACCAGAGGAGGAACATGAATGCAAGGTGGCTAAAAAGAGTTAAAGAAGACCATTCACATCCTGAATAGGATATCCATGACATGAATAGGGTTCATGGGGTGCGCCAAGGTAATTTCAAGACATGAAAGGGGGTATCGAGGGATAACATTGAGAGTTCACAGTGTGAAACCCAGTTTCACACCATAGAACTAGTCTAGTTTTTTTTTAATTTTAAATGGGGATCAACCTCCACTTCCTTTGTGGGGATACATAGGATGCAAGGGAGGGGCTCAGTCGTATTTCACCCTCCCTCTAATATTCCCCATTATTTGTGTTCTTGGGTGTGATTTGATAGCATTAGTGGGTAACATATTCCTACTCCCTCATCCATGTTGTTTTTCCCCAATCATTTTGAAAGTTTTTTGTTATAGGGTTCTTTATTGATTCCATAAAATTGTGGTGGAATTGACCATTTTTGATGGGGATTTTACTCAATCTAGAAAGTGGGGAAATAAATATGATGTCCACCTCTATTCATGCATCAATCCATTAAGGTATGTCACCATTTTAGTTTTTCTAAGGGGTTTTCCCTAATTCAATTTTATATGGAAGTTGAATTGGTAGAATTAATTGGGGATTTTGTACATGCTAGATTTGGGGATGCGTTAGTAGTGGAAGACACCCTGTTTCCAATGGTTTCAGCACAAAAAAATTACTCAGTGAGTTTACTAGTAATATGATGAGATTGAATTTAATTAATCAATTAATTATAATTTCTATAATTAATTAATTATTATTGCTTGTCATGAGTTAGGATCTTGGGGCTTTGAGATAGGTTTGGTTGATCAAGGGTGAGGTTGGATGATCTTGGCAGGCATTGATAGCTTCTTTTATATCTTGGAGTCAAGTGGAAAAGATTCAAATGAGGTTGGTGGTCTTGTACACTTGCCTTATGAAATTTACTTTTGTTTTGTGATGCATGTGAATGTTTGGGCATGCCATTTTGGGTGAATCCCCTAGTTAATTTAATTAAATAAATGTTTTATTTAATTTAAAATTCTTAATTGGAATATCTAAATGCTAGTGATCACAAAAAACCCCTGTTTTCTTTCTAGACACCTTGACCACCGATGGCCGATGGTGATACCTTGAGACATCGGTTGGCCTCTAGATCTCTGGTGATCTGAGGCTGAACCTAGAGACCCTATCCCATGTACATGAGTTTGAAACTTTATATAACTCCCTTATATACTTCAAACTATTCGAGTTCATCAAGACACGGATGGGTTGAGTGACCCTCTCATGTATGATGTGACTAGGCCTAGGTGGATAGACCACAAGATGATTGAGATAGGGTTTGGGTGAGATGACCAACCCAAAGAGACCCTAAGGAACGAGATGGGATATCAACCATCTCTTGAATGATGCCAATGTGGAAAGACCCTGTGTAGTCGGTAAGGCCATGCTACCCTTCTAATGATGTCATGGGACATGAAATCCTAGTGAATCAGCTATTGAACTGATACTGTGTTTGAGACTGAGGAATCATGAGTAGTTTCCTCCACTACACTAAGATGAGGTTACCCTATGGGTTCCCTATTTACTAATCAACCTTGAGCAACATATGTGAGATGGTTGCGGGTGTTACCTTGGAACCTGCATCAGATGGGTGATCCCTAAGGGCTATGTTGGGGATGATGGGCGTGGGAATTTGGATAACTATTTTGTTTCCATCACTTATGGCATGATCTCTTAGGGACAATGTAATAAGGTTTGGATTCCATGCTTGGAGCCAGGGTATACGAATGGGCTGCAATGTTTTGGAGCCAGACATGGTTGGATCTGTCATGGAGCTAGAGATCAGTGCCGGAGCTACCATGGATTTGGGGCTTAGACATGATGGGGGATTCCTTGGATTAGGATCCCAAATTACTGGGCTGCCTTTGATTAGGAGCATAGAGATAGGCTGTTATGGGGTGTGTTCCCAGAGTCAAGTGGATTATGGGAGATTCTACGGATTTGGAGCTTTCTTTAGGATAGTTTGGGAGCTTCCATCCTTATAGATTACCATCTGGGATACCGTGGGTCTCATATCTAGAGTCTTGAGGGAATGTGGGAGCTTCCATAGAGTTAGATCTCATCCTCTTAGATACCATGGGATTCATCCCCAGAGTCACGAGGACAAGATTGGGGCCGCCCTAAGTAGGTTGATCCCTGATTGGATGCTATGGGAATCATCCCTAGAGTTGTGATTATATCGATCTACCATGGATTTGGAGATCATATATTGGTTTATGGGGGATAGACTCTCAGAGTCATGAATATTGGATAGGGTTTCCATGGATTTAGTACTCGCATGTTACTCGGGAGGCATGTTCTTTGCAACATGCTTAGAGACACTCCATCCCTTTTTAAAGAAGGTATGGTTGATCGAGGTCACATACATGAGGATCAACAATAATTTATTAATTTGTAGTTTTCCTTTATTTCATATGAGTATGTCACATACACATATCACAACATATAATGGTTAGTATGAGACCACATTGGTGGTGCCCTGTTGAGTTTTGTACTCACACCCAACTTAGGCCACCACTGCACTTGGACACCTGAGTAGAAATTCACATGGTTTCACTCAAAAGTTAGCTTGTGGCCTAGGATTGTGTAGTTGAGTAGGATATATTTGATGGTATTAGGATACTAGATGGATTTTATCTCAGAGATGCTGTAGATCCCTCTTCTTTATTTATTTTATTTTGGTATGCATCTGTGAATGGACCAGTGGGTGGATTATTGTTTAAATAGAACGACTATTCAATCCTTTACAAAATTTCATGTATTATTGTTGTATGTTTATTTATTTATTCATACTTTGATTATTTACTACTATGTATGGTATTTTTATATATTTTATTGTAAACTCTAATATTGGGGGTATAGTCTCCCCACAATACCACCTTATAACCCTACTTTTAGTCGGTAGCCTTTGGTATATAGAGAGGCGTGGCTAAGGTCATTTGGAGAACTTGTTTGATTACTGGTTATAATGTGATCCATGGTGGGACATTATAGCTTTCCTTCAAAGTGAGTAATCAATGAGAAGCGGAGGAAGAAAAAATATTTTATGAACTCAGATTGGGCGACTTAGAGTGAGGGAAAACCCTTGAAAAGGTTGAAAACTTTAGGGCACATAAATATCAAACATAAAGTGGGAAGGGAGAGGGGATTCGAGAATGGGATGAATCAATTTGTGTACTAGCATGGGGAGATGAGGCCCCCCTCTCATATAGAGGGGTCCCCACACTAGTGGGCATGAGAACCCTAATGTGCCATGAGCATGAGATTTTACGGAGAAGAAGAGACTTGGATAGTGCTATACATTACCCTCAATCTAGGTGTAAACTATTATGATATAGACATCAAATGTGTTATCCATGAATCTATTATAAGAATCCTTCTCATCCTTACTTTATTCATGAGGTGGCTGATTAGGTAGTGGGGACTCCAAAACATATAATTTCCTTTCATATTTTACTATTATGTGAAAGTGCCTATACTATTCTAGGAAATTTATGTTGATAAAGACATTTTATTTGTCCATTATTGATTGTAATGTAACCGTGGTATTACTTTCCATTTAAAAAAAAATAAAACATATGAATATGAATACTCTTATCTTAATTATAGATTATTGTAGACATTAATGATTTTTTATCTTTAAATGTATCCCATTATTTCATCGAATTCTAGTATCCCTTAATTACTAGATTTAGAATACTCAATCTCTTGAGTATTCTAGTGTAAATTATCCTTAAAACCTATCCTTATAGTCCAAGATATGGATATGCCACTATATGGAGTCTCATGGTAGGATTTTGGCTGATCAACTACATTAACTCACGACTATTTGATATGTTGAGTGGAGTCCCATCTTCTTGAAAAGATAACTTTTCATTGTTCAACTCTTTAACTATGAAGTTGAAAGAAGCTATCTATGGCCATTTATTTACTAATAAATTTAGTTAAATCGACCCATCACTCTCATATGAATGTCCCAATAGTAGGATACACCCTCAACTAGGGTTGATGTGTACCTCATACACCTGGTTCTGTCCAAATTTAAGTGATGGAAGGCATTGAAGACTTAATATTTCTTGGATAGTTTTCAATATTATCAGAGAATGTAATCCATTTCTATTTATATTTTCTTGTTCTATGTGATCAAACTCACATCCGACCCATGCTTATATAGTAAACATTCACCTCACATGTTCATTTTTATCTATGCATGATTATTTTACTTTTCTATGTGATCATGTGTATAAACACACACAAAAAAATAATAAACCATGCATAGATTAATAAATAAATGACATGATCCTAGTCTGATTCTAATGGTTGATCCATTGAGTGAATAATGGATCAACCTAAACCCCAGGGGTAACTCCTTGAGTCACATCACGTCCGACTCGAGTGGAAGCACTCACCCCATCCAATGTGTCAAAGTGTTGTCTGGTGTATTTCCAAGCCTCAATGTGAAATGTGTCACCTTTTATCCTCATCATTTTATAGTAGTACTCGCACACAAATGAGAGGATCTTAGGAATGTGAGATACTAAAAAATAATTTTTTATCTTGGTGTGTAGGGCTTTATAAAAATTATGACACAAAGGCAATGAATAGATCACCATTTAATAAATAATTATTACAAATAAACACATTGAAATAATTAATAAAATAAATAAATATAATCGGACATGCATTGGTCGGTCTATGGCTCATGATCAGTCACTAAATATTAAATTCACGTAAATGAATTAAATTTGTGAAGAATTCAACTCAAGGGTATTTTTAGGAATTAAAATAAAATAAATTAATTTTAATTCACAAAATCAAGTCACATATTCCCATAATTAATTTTAATAAATTATCAATATTTTTAAACGCCTTTTTGATTTTTTAACAATTTTTGGGACTCCTTGGGTATTTTTTAAACACCCTAGAGGGGTTCTAGGTCACAGGGAAACCCGAATGAGATAGGTGGGTTGGGTAGAACCTAAATAATCTTACCCTGGGTCATTTGAAAGATCCATTCCCCATAAAGGGGGCACATGCACAGGGAGGGGAGATACCATAAGAAGCCTTTATTTTATTAAAAAAAGAAATGTTTTTTTTAAATTCACAACTTCTCTTTGGGAGATGACTTTTTCCACACCCCCATATCGAGGGGCCTCCATGTTTGACATGGGGGAACTCCCATATAAAATCCATTATATATATATTTTTTAACTTTCCAAAGCCAATGATAGACTTGGATTTTTTTTAAATAAAATATGCCGTATGAGGAATATTCCCCTCCCCCAAAATGTGCCTCATATATTTAGGTGTGTCTATATATATATATATTAAAATATATTTTTAATAAAGTTATTGATTCAAAGTTCCTCGATACTGTAGCTCATTTGGAATGATCCTGAATGGGTAGTGTTTTGACCATCGCCTCCTACCTGATGTCATAAGTCATTAGAAAAATAATCCTCTACCGGTGAAATATATATAAATATATATTTTTTCTAGGTTTTAAGATCGAACAATTATAATTTTGATCTTTGGATAATCATAACCCAATCATCCAATATCTGATTGATGCACTATTTACGATAATAGGGTCGTGAAAATTCCCTCTTCTCGAGTAAATATAATTTTTTTTAGTTTGACTTAATTAAACACATGACTAATTTGATTCCAATTGAAGGAACCCTAGGCTTTTTGGATGTATGAAAAATGGTATTTTAAGATTTTTTTGGGACCAGATTTATGATGAAACATCAAATCTCATATAGCCCCTCTCGAATTCAACCATGGATCATGTGTAATTTAAGGATGAAGAATAAAATTGAAAAATAAATGGGAATCATAACTCATTCAATTTCAGTTGAAAACTTGTTACGGTCATTATCTAAGATCATTACTCAAAGCTCCATGGCCTCCAATCCAATTCACTAGAATTGTCCAAGATTTTGAATATGATTTATGTGTGGTCCACTAAGACATTATCTCAATAGATGTGAGTAATATACATTGATCATAATTGAAGTTTAGAAACCCATAAAGGCCCCCTTTAGAGATAAGGTTTAGTCATAAAAAAGTCAGCCTCCTACGAACACATGTTCTGCACTATAATTTCTCTATATCATAATATCTCATAAAGCAGGACACACACTTCATGTCACCATCCTTTATTGTTTTATTTATTTATTAACTTACTATATAGACTTATCTTCAATCACCATGGTCATGGATTTAATAAAGGTACTACCATCCTGGAAAACATGGCCTAGGATATCTATTCCTTTCATAAGCGACAAACTCTTTCTTATACATTCAACCAATGCCATGTCATCAATGATGCACCCAACACAAGCTACCTCAACAAACTATAAATGTCATGGTTTTTGTTTTGAATTAAAGTACATGATAAAATGGTACACATTGATAATAATCTCAAGTCGAGAGATCAATACACGTTCTCATAAATAGGAAAAAATAATGTCACATTAAACATGTAGTGTTTCTATTGGAAGTCTAGTCCTCATGACATACTTTACTTGAGATCAAAAAAATGAAAAATCTATAAGAATAAGTCTCAATTATTATTAGAACCTAACACTTGATATTCAGACATCATCTGTGTCCAGTTATTATGATGTATCTAAACTATATGAAATATGTTTAAGATTAATGTCATAGTATCTCGAGGTCCATTATAGCTGGAAACTCCTATAATCTATTCATATGATAAATAATATAAGGAATTACCTTGTAAATAGTGGATACAGAAGTTTTGAAAATATTATAGTAACTATACATCATACATAACTCTCTGTATACATGATTGGTAATAAAAAAGTAATTTTCAAGTTGGGTCTAGGACCCCCACTTTTACAAAAACTCCATCCATAATACCGACTCTCTCCATGAGTGATCCCAAATTGAACTTGTAAAACAGACTTGGGTATACCGACCTCGAGTTTCACAAGTCGAGTGTGAGTATAAAATAACTCAGTAGGTAAGAACCAAAAAATACATATATTTCCTTTACCAAAACGACCCACACACGCTATTTTGAAAATAAACTATTGAAAGTAGAGTTTTTATTATTTTCAAAAGAAAACACATTACTTCATTAACTCCATTTTTAAAACCCATTTAAAACATTCTTTATGAAACCCCATTTTATGAAAAACCACCATAGAAACCATACCCAAAATAAGGATCAATAATAACTAAAAGAAACATCGACTATTTAAATTCATAAGAAATAATAATAAAATATAGGATATAAGTACTAGGGTATGTCATAATAGAATACAAAAAGTAAAAGTAAAGAATGACATGGAATTAAATTTATAGTAAGAAATATAAAATATAGAATATGTATTCATGGAAAATTCATAAACATCTATGTATTCATGGAAAATTCATAAACATCTTGTGAGGATACCCAATACATACATTGTTCAGAATCATCTGCAAGACTATAAGTGCATTCCTAAGTCTATAACCAACCATCTACCCTCAACTAGCCTCACTAGCGACACTCCCCTATATAATTTCCATAAAATAGTGGATATATTTTATCTAATTAGGGATAGGTAGTAACCATATTTTATCCCTCACTAAGATGCCTAGGATCCCATAATGATAATAAGAGTGGGAGATGAAGTAGCCATTAGATCAAACATATCATTCAAGAATCCACATAATCCAAACACATTTCTCAACCCATCTACCTACACCCATACATGAAAACCCCCTATTTAAATTCAAATAGTATTCCTTAATATAACATAAAGAGAGGGGCTTCTATAAAGGGTGCACATTTTTCTTGGAAACCATTTAAGGGGTCAGTCGAGCCTTAACAATTTGAAACTAGTAATCATTTTTCTAAGAAAATAAAATTATTTTAAATACTATTTAAAAACCAATGTAAGAATAAAAAAAACTTTCTTGAAGTTCCAAATTATCTTCTAATCATGTTTTAGAAAACACCCATTTGAAATATCTTTTACAAATCATTTTGGAAACCAAGGGAAAATTTGAGAACCCAAGTTAAAAATAAAGGCATTCAATGAAATTTCCATATATTTACATGTAAATATCTATATGTATGCATAATTTTATAGATATATTTTTACATATCACTCACATATATATAAACATTCATAGTAATTCCAAGGTATCAAATGAAGGGACATAATTCAAGTTACACATCAATGCATAATAATTTACAAGTAAAACCATCAAAATCTCAAAAATGGTATCAACCCAAATAAATTATAAATCAACTTAAAAGTTTAACTTTTATAAAATAATTAAGGTCAATTATCTTTCAAAATACTATAATTCATCTGAAAAGTCCAATTAGACATTTTTACAAACACATGGAATACATATACTTATAATACAAAGGGATAAACATTGAAAGCCATGATAAATCTTCCTTTAAAATCAAACCTATAAATAAAAGAGCTTTAAAAACCAATTCATAAATTTAATAATAATATGAAATTAATTAAACTGAATTTATAAGTTTTCAAGTATCTCATGGTGTGATTCAGAAAGGAAATGGAAAGAAACACCTACCTCAGACATGTACAGATGCAATGAAACCCTCAAATATGGAAGGTACAAGGCCTAATGAATCAACCACACACCCTAACATAAAAATCAACAAGACATAAGGTCAAAATACATCCTTAGGGTTCATCCAAATAGAACTACTACCAAGATAGAAGAAAAAAACAAGATGAAATAAGAGATGAAGGGAAAACGAGGCCTCACCTTGAAGAATCCGACTCAAATCATGAATAAAACCCATGGATCTGCCATAAAAGGGTGAGGAATTGAGAGAGGTAAGTTCACATAGGTATATGGCTCGAATGAGGATTGGTAGAACCCATTTGGGTTCTTATTTTGTAAGGGAAAAATTGAAAAATCCCTAATTTTATGCCACCTGGACATGTCACATAGTTTGGATGCACAATTTACCAAACTGTGCATCCCTCATAGGAGTCACTTTAAGACCCTCATGATTGATATACAAGATTATAAAAATTATGCACCAACCATAAAAACTGTCTCTGTCAAATACTGTATACATTTCCACAGTTGTTGCATAGTTATCACTAATCGTGTACCTTATACTAAATTCCAAAATTTTGAATTTTTGTTGGATTCTCAACCCAAAACTCAAGGAGGAAGGTATTAAGTCACAAATAAATGAAATAAAAAAGAATAAAAAGGTTAAGGTATCACTATTGAAAAAATAATCTATAAAAATGGCTTAAAACCATTGGTATAAGTCCCCAAACTGTTGGTATAGCCTATACCAATGGTTTAGTGAATCATCGAGCGATTTTCCACTAAGAAAGACCTATACCAATAGTTTGACCAAACCGTTGGTATAAGAATAATTGGTATAGGAAATTTAAAAGAAAATACCTATATCAACTATTTCATCAAACCATCGGTATAGGTATCCTATTAAAAAAAATCCCAGCATTGATTTTTGAACCTAGGAGCTCCGGGTTATATTGTAAACACTTTACTACTCTACTATAACATCTTTTATGTTTACACACATACACACATATATATGTTTGTATATTTTTTTTTAATTTTGAATTATTTATTATTCTTAATATTAAAATTTTTTTAATATATAAATATATTGAAATTGATATATATATATATATATAATATTTTCTTAAATATGATTTATAAATTGATAAATATATATTTAAACTTAATATATAATAAATTTAGTGAAAAATGGTTTATAAAATTATTAAAAATTGATATTATTTAATAATTTTCTAATTAATATTGAGTAAATTTAATAATAATTTGGTGATAGAAAAAATTAATACATTAATTAAAACCTTTTTAAAAGTTGAAAATAGAGTTTGAACTTCAATCAACCACAACTTTTAATATGGGTGTCCATTTGGGCTTCAGAAGATATCAAAATGAAACCTATGAAAATATATAAGTCATTTGGGCTTAGGGAAACACTGATCCCTATTTTTTTGAGTTACAAAAATGTTTGGAATGCCTCTAAAATGATTTTTTTAGTTGGGATACCCTAATTTGTGAACATTCGATTGAATTTTATCTTTATTTAAGAGGGTTATATTCTATTTTTTATATGGATACTGAATTTATTTTCCAATCTTACATTCAAATAGATATTATAATGTAAAATTTTTATCATTTTTCATATAGTAGTGTTATTTATAATTAAATATATATGTGTGTGTATATATATATACATATTTATATATAAAAAATTTAATTGTATAAATAAATATTCAAACACTTACATATAAATATCTTGTTAAATATACAAATCATATGAAAATGACAAATCATTTTCCATTTTATTTAAAATAAAAAATATATATTATAATAATTATATATTGCAAAAAATATATATTATAATAATTATATATTGCAAAAAATATATATGCATATATATAATGATAGGTGGGAAATATTTAAGAAAATATTATATATATATGTAAATATAAATATAAATATATTTATATATTAAAATATGGGTTATAATAATAATAATAAATAATTCAAAATTATTTTCTTATACATATGTATATATGTGATGCCTCACGTCATCACGAGTTGTGAAAACCAGGATAAATTTGAACCTTTTTATTCCTGAGAGTGTTTAGGGGGAAAATGGTAAATTATCCTACATGATGATCTCAGATAATTTTTCCAACCACTCTATTGGTCCTAGAATATGGTGTTTACCCTAGTAAAGGTGTTTGGTAGAAATTTGAGCGGTTCAAAATTTCATAAAATATTTAATATTTAATATTTAATAAATTATATATTAATTTATTCATGCATGTTTGTTCAGACATATCTTTCAAATGGAGCATCAGATTGAAATTATATATCTACGATTGAGTCTAAAATAGAGGGTTTTCCCTAGGTTAGGAATAAGCCCGTTACCGGTGCCGGGGCCCAACCCCTTTTATTTTCTTTTTCTTTTTATTTTTTTCTTCCTTTTTCTTTTTCCCTTTTTTCCTTTCTCTCATCCACTTTGTATTTTCATGTACACCCCCATGGGATTCCCCCTTTGGGGTCTTCAACCATGAGAGTGAGATGGAGATAAGAGGGAGATGGATGAGGCACCACCCAGGGAGCTCATCCAGAGGTTGATCATGGCTCAGAAGGTGTGTGGCACAAATTTGGCGTGAAGCTTCAATGATTTCTACCCTGATGTAGGCCTTTTTTTTAAATAAATCCATATATTTTATTTTTTTTTAAGTTTTAAAACATTTTTTGGGTTGTTGGGGACCCCTAAGGGTTGATATGTGGATTTTTAGGAGAAATCGGGAGTTTCAGTCGTTTTGGGGGTTTTTCGTTCGAGAAAACCTATATACATGATGTGTAGTTCTGATAACACACATCATGTGTTCTTCTTATTCGGGGAAGATGGGTTTTTGGGACTACATGCTGTGTAATGGGGGTACACACTGTGTAGTGGCGACTTAGGGTGTGCTAGGGTCACATGGCCATGTAGGGTACACGAACAAAACCTATGCAAGGTACATGGACAATGGTCATGTACTGTGCTTGTACATACCTTATTTGGGGGTACATGGTCAGGTACATGAATGGGCACCACATGTGGGGTACATGCTGTGTACAAGAAGTACATGCTATGTAGATGGGTGTTGTACACGCCGAGTGAGGATGAGGTAAACGAGAAGGTATCCATATGGGGTACACACTATGTACAGGGTGCAGACACCATATACTTAAAATAATTACAAGTTGAGTGGCCAATGGAACATGACTAGGGAAGAATTTTGGGGATACACAAAATGTATTTCTAAGTACATGTCATGTACTTTTCATTCCCTAGTGTGTTTTTTCTGTCTTTCACTCTAGAGTCTATATTGGACACAAGGGGAGTCTATTATTAATTTTTTTCACATATATCATGATGGTGGAAACCTTTTAGTGTTTAGAATATATTTGGATTATGTTTTTAATGGGAGAGATATTATAGGAGGATTTATTTGAGGTTTGGTTTCATAATCCTCTTGGGGGTTGGGTTGTGAGCTTCAAGGCTTGGGTGAGGGTTGTGAACTTGTTAGTTGGCATGAATTATGGGTGTCAGGCTAGTTTTTTTTGAGGTTATTTCAAATTAATACTGGAAGGTGGGATCGAGTGGTGTCTATGAGGAGATCCTTGGTTTTCCCCTACGTGTCGGGATAAATTGATTGAGGTTAGAGTAGTTGAGGTTTAAATCCTTGGTTGAGGACCAGAGCTATTAAAGACTTTGGGATGGATTGATGCTATGGGATAGAGGTTATACCTAGGAGTTGTGTAGATGATGTTGAGATGTGCATGAGGGAATCTTGAGGATACCATAGTGGGATGGTTACTGATCAAGTGATTAGTAGTTTTCATGGTCAGATGCTGGGTATTACCAAGTGTTAAGGTGTTGGTTTGGATTCCCTTGTGGGTGAGTTGGTACCCATGGATGGGTTGTTTGTCTAGAATCCCAACTGAGGTTCTATTACTGTGGGATTTTTCCTAAGGTTTTTCTTAGATGAGAAGTCCTTATAGGGTCCTACTTTTGAGGTGGTCATGAGAACCGTTGTCAATTCCCTTGTATGCTTGCTTGTGATTTTGGATTCCCTTTTAGGTGAGTTATTGGTTAAGGACCAGTTGGAGGCCGTTGAAGGTTGTTTGGTATGTTTTCACATTGGGCATGTCCTATGCTTTTGGATTAACTAGAGGAACCCCTCGTAGGGTTTCCTAATATTTCTATGGCCTTAGGAATGGTTGTGGATATATGAACGAGAATTGGAAGAGAGATTGGGTGTAGTTGGGGAGTCCCTAGTTAGATGCATCTTTATGCTATGAACCTAGGGAATATGGGAGCCCCAAGTTTTGTTTGGACCCAAGGGGGGTCATGGATAGCCTGTGGTGGCTATTTGTTGGATAAAGAGATCCATAGAACTGAGAGAGGCCTTATGATTTTTTGGATGAGAGTTGATCAGCGCTTCTAGTTTAATAGTTTGGATGGTGGGTTTGAGAGTTGGATCATCCCATGATTGGTTGGCCGTTGGTTGTGATGTTTGTGGCTATTTTGGATCAAGAATTTAGTTTGAGGAGGATACCCTTGGGATATCTTGAATCAGGCATTGACCCTGAGTATCGACCTGGTTCTATCCTTCATTAGATGTCTATGGTTATATGGTCTCAGGGATCTAATGGGGGATATGGATGAGTGAAACCCCCATATAGTTGATAATTTTCCTTAGATAGCGTGGTTTCAGGCACATGAGGTGACGAGGCATTCATGGAGTTGGTTTTATTCACCGTGGATGCTGTGGTGCTCCTGGTATAGTGGATATTGTGCACTTTTGGGTTTATATATGGAAACCATGTATTTTTCAGGTCCATATATGGTGCTTGATTTGTTCTGCATGACTTTCGGAACTAATAGGTTCTCTAGTGGTGTCGAATTAAATGTTCTTATCACCATTTTAGATCAAAATATTGGAGTCCTAGAGCCCGATAAATGTGATTTTTCATGTGAACAACTATAGTTATGCCTTGGGGTCTAACATTATTTCCTTTTCATTTATATTTCTTGGAGATCATGTGCATATCTGGTGGATATGACTAATGTTGTGTGGTGGGGTGAGCCACATGTTGTAAATCTTATGGCATGGGCCAGACCAGGGGTATATTTACCTCAGGTTTCAAGCTAGAACCATCGGTTGGATGGTTTTTTTTGTTTTTGTTTATCCCTATTCCCTTTTATGCAGTTTTTTATCTTTATTCCATCTATTATTAGTATGCATCTAGGTTGGTCATATCACATGTGAATACAATTATTATGATAGAAAATTATAGGTTTATCATTGGGGGTGGCCTACTGAGATTTATTTCTCACACCCTATACTTACACCTCAATGTGCATGTAGACCTGATGTATTCATTTAGGTTGGAGCATAGGTTGTGCAATGGATGGGGATGAGGGATTGGTGTTCCTTGATCAATCAGATCCACTCATGTGGAGCCTCAATATTAGGATGGTGCAACTCAAAAATTGTGGAGATTGGGTATTTTTTTGGCTTTGTGTTAGTTTTAGAGCTAGATTCATTTATTTTTAGTTTATTTATTTTTTTATATGTGGTCATCCCAGTGGGAAACTGACTATTTTTAATTTTTCATTCTTGTGAGCATGTATAAATTTATCTCACAATTAATTTATTACAACATGTTATTACTTCAACTTGTTTATTATAGATACTTTGATTTATATCCCTATGTATGAGTTTGGTTATTTTCCACTATTATTACAATCTGTTCAGAGGGTATAGTCTTCCCATTATATCTTTTAGACCCTCACCGCAAGTCATTAGCCTCTGGTGTTTGATGGGGCATGCTTGAGGCCTTATGGTGAGACAGATTGGGTAAAGTGTCAGGTCGACCCATACTGATTTGTTACAAAATGGTATCAAAGTTTTTTGATTTTATGATTTTTAGAGTTGGTAGATAGGTGGTCTAGGAATGTGTCAAAACTTTTGATGGATATCAGACTGGTGGGTCATGAACACCTTTACTGATAGGAAGTCCAAGTTATTAGGGCATTGGATTACTATTCTTGGATTCTGTTTTTATAGTTTTATTATTTCACCTAGTGTGATGTACTTGGGTTTTTGTATTTATAGTTTATTCTAGATTCTTGATCTTGGATCATGGGTAAGAGGCTAGTGTTCATGCATCATTCTAGTCATGTAGGATTCACATGACATATGCCTATCTATGTGTGTTTCTCTGAAAATAGAGGTTCAATTGTTTAAAGTGTCTTTAATAACTTATGTGATCTATCATATATAGATCCTTGGTGGAATTATACTCAGATAAAACTTATGTATATATATTTTCTTATGATGATAGGTCATGTGGATCACGTGGTAGATGTTTGCTAATGAAAGAGATGCAGTCCCTTCGTCAAGGGATGCATGGAGGCCCTTGTAAGTTGGTAATGGGTTTTTAGTGCCTTATTGGTGGCTTGATGAGGGTAATTATCCATAATAAATATTTGGATCAGGCTTGAGTTAGCTTAACGTGGTGTTTCCCTTGAATTACCAGGTTCATGTTGCTTAAGAGAGATCTTTTCTTGCCACATATTGTCTGTCGAGTCCTACAAAGGGGATTGTGTTCCTGCCATCACCAATGAATTAGGTGGGTGTGGATGTTCTTACTTGTTAGGGATGTTGAGGTTTTCTTTCACTAGGGTAAGGTTAGGCATGAGGATGCCAGATATTTGAGAAGTAGAGCACCGGGAGTGCTTTCTATCTCATGGATAACTTGAGAGGGAAGGTTCAGTTGGTTTCCTAGTTCTATTCATTTTTGGTTGTGCCTTTGGTAGAGTAATAGGAGCGTGGTTGGACACTTGTGGATTTGGGTCGATGCCCAAGTAGAGGGTGGTCATGTGGTTGATTATGAAATGATGGAAATTCCTTGTTTTTAAAGAGGAGTGTTGAGAGTGATTTGGTTCGTTAGAATTGACCTGTGTGAGCATGGTCAGTGGTTTTATGCACATTATTCTAGTTTCATTAGGAATTTTCCCATGTGATCATGAGTCCTATTGCACTTTTGAGATTGGTTTTAGGAAATCCTTGGGGCGGGGAGTTCACCATAGGCTATTGGAGGACATGATCCTTATTTTAAGTGGTTTATTGAGCATAGATATTACCATTCCTAGTGGGATATTAATGATCATGGGTTGTTGTGGGTTTTTCATGTTAGCACTTAGGTGTGAGAGGTTTTTCCATGTATATCCATTGCATTAAGTAATGGACATAACATGGTCTTTGTGGTTTTCTATTTGGGTAGTGGTGAAATGATAAGGATACTTCTATAGTGGGGAGAACTAGATCGATCATAGCTAAATGAATCTCGTGTTGGGAGAGAGTTGTGGAGGATGTAAGACCATTCATTGGATGGTCGAGATAGCATCGGCTGCATTGGTGCTTGAGTGGAATCATGACTACTAGTTGACCACCGAGGGTTCTTGAGGGAGAAAATAATTTGTGTTGGGGAGTTTGTGACTCCTCGCATCATCATGAATTGTGAAGATTAGTATAAATTTAAATCTTTTTATTACTAGGAGTTTTTATGAAAAAATGGTAAATTCTTCTATAATATGGCCTCAAATAATTTTTTTGGCCACTCTATTGGTCCCAGAATGAGGTTTTACCCTAGGACATAAGGTTAGTAGGAATCCAATCCATTGGAATTTTTTCAAAATAATTAATATTTAATCAATTAAATATTAATTTATTCTCACATCTTCATTCGGTAATATCTTTTAAACATATAATCATATTGATATTTCATCTTTGCAATTGAGTTTGAAATGGGGGATTTTTTCTAGGTGAGTTACAAACCCATTGTGGGCATTAGGGCCGTGGCTGGACCCATTTTCCTTTTCCTTACTTTTTCTTGTTTTCTTAATTTTCCCTATTTTTTCCTTCCTATCCTCCCATTTGGTTTGTCTTGTACACCCCCATAGGCTTCCCACTTTGGGGTTTTTGACTAAGATTGGGAGAGGGAGAGAAGAGGGAGATGGAGGAGGATGCACCACCTGAGGAGCTCGTCCGGAGGTATATTGAGGCTCGGTGGGTGCATGGTGTGGATCCGGTGCAAAGATTCAATGATTTTTTCCTAAGGGTAGGCATATTTTTAAGTTTTTTTCTATATTATTTTTTTATTTTAAATGTTTTTAAGTTTTTAAAGCCTTTTTGGGTTGTTAGGGACCCCTTGAGGGTTGATCCGTGGATTTTGGGTAGTAATCAGGTGTTTCAGGCCATTTTGGGGGTTTCCTATTTGGGAAAACCTATGTACATGACTTGTAGTTTAGAGAACACGTGCCACATGTTCTTCTTATTAGAGGAATATGGGTTTTTGGGGCTACACGTCTTGTACTACGGGTACACGTAGTGTAGTAGAGACTCATGGTGTGCTAGGGCACATGGTCGTATAGGGCACACAAACAGAACCAATGTGAGGTACATAACTAGTGGACATGTATTGTACTCAGCTAGACCTTTTGTGGGGGCACATATCCAGGTACATGGTTGGGCACCCTGTGTGGGGTACACACCGTGTATGGGTGGTACACACCGTGAAGTCAAGTGTTGTACACATTGAGTGGGGATGAGGTACATAGGAAGGTACCCATGTTTGGGGTATATTACATGTACATGGTGCATAAAACAAGTAATTTAGATAAGTATACAGTGAGTGTCCAGTGACACATGAACATGAATGACCTTTTGGGTCACATGCTATGCACCCATAAGTACATGTCAGCGTTTATAGGCCATCTGAATGGTGTTTTGGATGGGTGATCATTTATAGGAGGATTTGTTCAAGGTTTGGTTATAGAATCCTCCTAGGGGTTGGGTTGTGAGCCATGAGACACAAGTGAGTGTTGTGAACTTGTTATTTGGTATAACTTGTGGATGTAAGGATTATTCTATTTGAGGTTCTTTCAGACGGATCCCAAAAGGATTGATCGAGTGGTATCTATGAGGATATCTTAGTTTGTCCTTGTGTGTCGAGATTAGTTGCTCAAGGTTAGAGTAATTGAGGTTTAGATCTTAGGTTGAGAACCAGAGATATTGGATCCTTTGGGCCAGGTTGACACCGTAGGATGGCAGTTATAACCACGAGCTATCGAGATGATGTTGAGACGAGTCTGAGGAACTCTTGAGGATACCATAATGGGATGGTTTCTAATCAAGTAATCAGTGGTTTTTGTGGTTTGATATTGAGTATTTTGAGTGTTATGGTGTTTCTGTAGACCCCCTTATAACTGAGTTGGTTCCCATGGATGGGTTGTTTGTCGAGAAACTCAATTGAGGTTCCTTTAATGTGGGATTTTCCTTGAGGTTTTTCTTGGATGAGGAGACCTTGTAGAGTCCTTATTTTGAGGTGGTAATGTGGACCATTGTGAATAAACATGCAGGTATGCTTGTGATTTTGGATTCCCTTTTAGGCATGTTGTTGATCGATGATCAGTTGAAGGGAACTAAGGGCCATTTTGGATGTTCTCGCACTGGGTGTGTCTTGTTATTTTGGATTTGTTAGAGGAACCTCTCATAGGGTGTTCTTATCTTACTATGGCCTTGGGGATGGCTGTGGATATATGGATGGGAGTAGGATGAGATTTTGGGTGTAGTAGGGGATTCTCTAGTTATACATCTCTTTGTGTTGTGACCCATATGACCATGGAATCCCCAAGTTTTGTTTGTCTTGGAGGTGGATTGTGGAGATCAAATGGTGGATATTTATTGGATGAATAGATCTAAGGGGTCAAGAGAGGCCCCATTATTTGTGGGTTAAGAGTTGATCATCATTACTAATTTAGCTGTTTGGATGGTGGGTTTGAAAGTTGGGTTGTTTGACATTTGGTTAGCCGCTGGCCATGATGTTTAAGGCAGTTTCTTCTCAGAACTTTGGTTTGAGGAGGAGACCCTTGGGATATCTTGGATCGGGTGTTGGACTTGAGTATTAATATAATTCTATCCTCTATTATATGGATATGGTTATATGGTATTAGGGTGCATATGGGTGATCTGGATGAGTTCAACCCCCCTCTAGTTGATTATTCTCCCTATATAGAGTGGATTTAGGATCTTGAGGGCCAAGGCACTCACGAAGTGGGTTTTGTTCATTATGGATGCTGTAGCGCTCCTGATCCCATGGATGTTGTGTGATATAGAGTTTATATATAGATCCAACATACTATTAGGGTCTATATATAGTGTCTAATTCATTATAAAGGACTTTTGGGACTGATATGTTCTCTAGTTGTGTTGACCTAGATGTTTCTATCACTAGTTCAGACGATGTTATTAGAGTCCTAGATCCTGATAGATGTGATTTTCCATGTGGATGAATATGGTTACTCCCTAGGGTTTGACATTCATTCCTTTTCTTTTATATACCTTGGAGATCCTATGTAGATATGGAAGATGCACTTAATGTCATGTGTTGGGGTGAGCCACTCATTTTAAATCTGTTGTCATAGGCTAGAGTGGGTGTATATTTACGTCATGTGTTAGGCTAGAAACTGCGATTTCCTTCTTTATTTGTTTTTACCCCTTCCCTTTTTATGAAATGGTTTTAATTTATCCCATACATTATTAATCTTCAGCTTGTTTGGGAATATCACATGTGAATGCACTTGTTATGATAGCAGATTATAGGTCCACCATTGGGGTTGACCTACTGAGATTTATTTCTCACCCTCATATGTACACCTTGGTGTGTGTGTAGAACTAATTTCTACATTCAGGTTGGAGCATAGGTTGTTCAGTGGCTAAGGCCAAGGGACCAGTGTTTCTTGATCAAGTAGAGCTGCTTATGTGGAGTCTCAGAATCAGGATTATGCAACTTGAGCATTGTGGAGAACATGTATGAGGTTTGTCTTGGTGTTGGTTGTAGAGCCTGATGTATTTATTTCTAGTTTTTTATTTTGTATATTTGATCGGCCTAGTGGGCGACCAACTATTGTATATTTTTCATGCTTGTGAGTCTATATGACTATATACCACATTTAATTTATTATAGAATGCTATTTCTTTAGTTTTTTATCATGTGTACTCCAATGTTTATTCTTGTGTATGGGTTTGGTTATTTTCCACTATTATGGAACTCTGACCAGAGGTTATAGTCTACCCATTGTATCTTTTAGACCCTCATCTCTAGTCGGTAGCCTCTAAAATTGGGGGGAGGTGCACTTGAGTCATTGTGGTGAACCAAATTGGGTGACGTGTCAAGTCGACCAGGGCTGTTTTATTACAATATATAAACATAAAAGACATTCCAATAGAGTGGTGAAATTTTTAGAATATAACATGGAGGTCATGGGATCAAAACTAGAGATTTTAATTTTTTTTAATAGGATACCTATACCAATAGTTTAACCAAACCATTAGTATAGGTGGCCTAAATCCAAACCTATACTAACGGTTTGGTCAAACCATTAGTATAGGTAGACCTATACCAACGGTTTGAACAAACTATTGGTATAGGTTCCTGAAACAATATCTATACCAATGGTTTTAAAAACCATTTGTATAGGTTTTTTGTTATAACTTAAATTTTTAGTAGTGTGTGACAAAAACTCACCTGGATCATCTAAAAGTGTTTGGGTGCACTGTTCATACAAAGGTTGATGATTGCTGCCATCCCACGGTGTACCTCAGTATAGAGGGAGGTTACAAAGCTTGCTATTTATTTGAACTTCATCATAGAGGAATTTGTTTTTCCAATAATATATGGAGTTTAACTAGGTTTCATTTTCTGATGAATATTCTCATGATCTATTGGATTTCACCATGATATAATTCCTATAACATGAATCGGTAGTAGGAGTTCTATATGCCATGATAGGAGTGAAAATTTTACCACAAGCCTAGAATGGTGGAGGAGATATTGCAACTCCCAGGATGCATGGAGCGACAAACCTAGGTAACCCATCCACACCACTATTGAAGGGGACTCTACACATATTTCTAGAAACTATGAGTATGAAAATCATTAATGTAGAGCCAATTTAGTCCCATATGGTTGTCATCATTTTCACTGAGACAATGAAGTGAATTTCCCTGATGATTTGTTTCTTTTTAAGGATGAAGAAAAAACCTCCTACCATGAAGAAACCAATGATACTTATTGAGAACAAGTCACAATTAAGTATTTAGAGTACATTGAGTGTCTCATGGATCATGGTGAAAAATTGGATCCAGTAGATGATACTGAGCATCTCAAAAGAAGGTGCGAAGTAGAACTTGTCAACTACATAGATGATGATCATGTAGGTTATATTGATGAAAAAATAAACATCTATGAACAATGAGCTAAAGTTCAAATGAAGGTTATGACATGTGTAAAATGATTTCTACTACAATGCATGAATCTTAACCACATCTGGATTAGGGATAGAATGTTTATTCGTAATCAGGAAACGGTCCTATAGTTTACCATGAATAAATGGTTCAAAATAATGACACATAATAATTAGTAGGAGTATGTGTCAATAATTTAGTAGCATTAATGACACATAAAAATAGTTTCATGTTAATGAAGTTTAAACTAAACAGCAATTCATTGACAGATAAGTTTGTTTTGACCCAAATTAATTTATTTTATTTCCTCTATAAATCAAATCTTTCTCATTGTAATTGTTGTAGAAAATACATATTTATGAAATAAATAGTTTGTTAGTGTGTTTTATTTTTATCCTTGATCTATATTTTTCCTTCTCTCATTGGGTAATTTTTTTAATCAAATCCACCATGGTGTACTTTGAATGACTGAATAAGCAGTCCTTAAAGAGTTTACAATAATTAAAAACATGTTCCAGGGGGTCAAAACCAAGAAAAAAACCTCTGATTTCCATGAAATCATAGGAAAAAACCGTATATTGATTTTCAAAATATAGGAATTTATGGCGTTTCAATCCATGTTTCCATTTTATCAAGATGATCAAAAACCCATTTTTAGTGTTTTAAAACACTAAATCATGCATGTAATGGTCAAAACCATATCAAAAGACCTTATTTTGACATGAAATCATCGGAAAAATGAATTTGAATTATTTTTGAAGAATATGAGAAGAAAACACATCAATATGACATAGGGTGTGATCAGAATAATTGAATAAGTAGTTATTAAAGAATTAAAAGAATTTAAAAACATGTACAAGGGGGTCAAAACCAAGTAAACAACCTCCAATTTTCATGAAATCATAGAACAATAATTTTAGATTGATTTATGATATTTAAAAAATAACAATTCATTAATATGATTTGTTGTTTGCTCAATATGACCGAAAACACATTTTCAGTATTTTAAAATATGAAAATGTGTATGTAAAGGTCAAAACCATAGGAAAATACTTTATATTGATGTGAAATAATAATAAAAATATTTTTGAATTATTTTTTATGTGTAAGAGCATAAAACATTCCAATATGACTTCCAATGTGCTCAGACTGATAGAATACACTATTCTTAAAGAATTGACAGTCTTTAAAAATATGACTTAGGAGATCAAAAATAAACAAAAAATATTTTATTTTCAAGAAATCATAGTAATTTTTTTTAATTTTCGAACTAACGACATGTTAATACAATTTTTCATTTTCTCAGGATGATTAAAAACACATTTTTAGTGTTTTGAAACACTAAAACATGCGTGTAACAGTCAAAAAAATATAAAACAACCCCATATTGATGATAAATCATAGAAAAACTATCTAGAAATTATTTTTGACATGTAAGAGTATACGAAACATCAATCCAACATGTAGTTTTCTTAGAATGACTAAATAAGTAGTTCTTAAAGAATTTTTATCCTTTAAAAACATACAACATATGGTCAAAACAAATAAACCAATATCTAATTGTATTGAATCATAAGAAAATAATTATAGATTGATTTATGAAATGTAATAATTGAAGAAACATCAATTATAGTTTTCATTTTCCCAGGATGACCAGAAAATCATTTTTAGTATTTTAAAACACTAAAATTCACATTTAATAGCCAAAACCATATAAAACTATCTCATATTTATGTGAAATCATAGTAAAACTATGTTCAAATTATTTGTGATATGCACGATCAAACAAAACATCAATTCGATGTATGGTGTTCTTAGACTAACTGAATAATTTTTTTTAAAGAATTAACAGTCTTTTAAAATATGTTTCAAGGGATCAAAATCAAGAAAACAACCTATGATTACTATGAAATCATAAGAAAACTACTGTAGAATAATTTTTGAAAGGTAGAAACTAATGGTGCATCAATTAGAGTTTTTGTTTTCTCGAGATGACTAAAAACGAATTTTTGTGTTTTAAAACACTAAAACATGCATATAATAATAAAAAACATATAAAATAACCACATATTTGTGTGAAATCATAGAAATTTTTTCTTTAAACTATTTTTGATATGTAATAATTGGGTACAGGTCAATCTAATAAGAAGAATTCTCATATTAATTGAATACATAGTTTTTAAAGAATTAACATACTTTAAAAACATGCATTAGGGGGGTTAAAATCAATAAAAATACCTTTGGTTATCCTGAAATAATAGGATAATAACTTTATATTGATTTATGAAATTTAGAAACTAACTATGCATAAATTTTAGCTATTATTTATATGGGATGACTAAAAACATCTTTTTAGTGTTTTAAAACACTAAAACATGTGAATAATAGTGAAAAACATATAAAAAGACCTAAAATTGATGTGAAATCATAGAATAATTATTTTGGAATTATTTATGATGTTTATGAGTTGATAAAACATAAATATGATGTGAGGTGTGATTAGAATAAATGAATAAGCAGTTCTTAAAGAATTAACTATCATTAAAAATGTGCATCAAGAGGTAAAAACCATGAAAATGAACTTTTATTACCATGAAATCATAGAAAAAACCATAAAATGATTTGTGAAATGTAATAACTAATGACACATCAATCCAATTTATCATTTTCTCAGGATGATCAGAATTGTTTGTGTGTGTTTTAAAACACTAAAATGGGTGTGTAATGGTCAACACCATAGAAAATTACCTCATATTGATGTTAAATCAAAGGAAAACTATATTGTAATTATTTTTGATGTGTATGAGTATACAACACATCAATATTACATGTGGTATTCTTAGTTAGAATGAATAAGAAGTTCTTAAAGAATTAATAGTCTTTAAAAACATGCATCAGAGGTTCAAGATTAAGAAAATGACTCCTGATTGTTTTGAAATCATAGAAAAAAAAACCATAGATTGATTTACAAAATTTATGAACTGATGATGCATAAATCAAAGTTATCATTTTCTTAGGATTCTTTTAAATTTCATTTTAGTGTTTTAAAACAATAAAATGTTCATGTAATAGTGGAAAGCATATCAAATGAACTTGTATTGATGTGAAATTATCATACAACCATTTTATAATTATTTTTGATGTGTATAAGTAGAAGAAACATAAATTTAATATACTTTATGCTCAAAATGAATAGATAAGCAATTTTAAATTAAAAAAATAATTAGAATATAATACTATATTGAAAATAAAAATACCACACATTGTTTATTATAATAAATTTTAATTTAAATAATATCATGGGTTTTAATTATTATATTTTTGTTATTTTTTTAATGTTTTAACTTTTTTTTTAATTTTTTATATTTTCAATTACATGAGATGATGGGTTCAGAGCTTGGAAAGCTATTAGATGGATTTATTTATGGACTTATAAAATTATATATTATTTATACATATACTTTATTTTTAAATTATGTCTGTTTTTGTTTTTTTTTGAAAATATCAGTTACAAATTGCATTTGATGTATTTTTTTTAAAATTAATTACCTATATGGGTGAACATTTGGCAGTTTCTATAGTCAATGTTTGGTATATAGATGTTTAATTGATATAGACTTTATTTTAGATGGGAGTAGATGGAGCTCACCGAGGCACGTTACGTTTTCACTGTCCTTAAGAGTATATTTTCCTCCAAAAAATTAGCAGTACTATGGGTTGTTGGTGAATCCACTAAAGGATACAATGGTGGTTTGATACTTGACATAAGTACATTGTAGAGAGTATCATTTGAAGAAGCTTTGTAAATAAGAGAGTAATAAAAGGATTTTGTTGTTGTGCACCAGCAAAAATTTCTTTGGTTCTTATTGAAGGATTTTAGAGGAATCTCAATTTATAGGAAGGTTTGGAGTGCTTGGTAATGGTTATAATTAATTTTCCCATAAAATTTGGACTCCATTCTATAAGTATGGAAACACCCATTTGGATAAGGCATCATACCCCTTGGAATTTGGTTGATTCCGTTCTTGGAAAGGCATGTATTTTCCAGGTTTATTCCTTTCTATCAAATTACACCCGATCAAATAAGTGGACAATATTACACTTTCTAGAAAACATACATGTTTAGTAGTGAATAGAAATGTCCATTCCAACCCATTTGGGATTCCAAAAAATCCTTCCCTTTTAAAAAACATGAAATAAAAATTTAAATATTTTAAAAACTATTTAAAATCCAATAATCCCCCACCATTTTAAAATATTTGAAACACCATTTTAAAAATAAAGAATTATACTCTCTTATAAATGAATTTTTAAGTGGATGATATTATTTATTTGGAAGTATAATAGCATTTGATGAAGTTTGTAGGTGAAAAACAAGTAAAGGAAGACTTTAGGGATGCACATGGTTAGATGCTCTATTATTGGAAAAGGCACTCTCCCAATAAATGCACATCCCAAGAGGATGTGTTTGTTTTTGTGTGTGTGTGTGGGGGGGTGGGTGGGTGGGTGGGTGAAACAATACATTAATAAATTATCATGATTCAATTCATTAAGCCGGTACCATATATATAGGATATTCTCTCTTAGTGAAAATAAACACCCTCTTTATGATCAGTTGTGATGATGGATGAGATGTAATTATACATGCATTGGAGACACAATCACTTGGTTCACTTTCAAAATGAAGGCTAGTTCTTGGAGCATGTAGTTCATTGTTTCATACTTAATCCACTAATAAAAATTAATATTTTACAAGTATAATGTAAAAGTGCTTATTGACCTTACATACAGAATGATTTTTTATTATGATCCTGAAAACATTGACAATGGGGTGATAATAAGCCCATTTTTCACCAAAAATAGACTAGTGATCCGTTCTTCACTTCTATGTTCCACCCTTGAGATCATTTATCCACTTCCTTCTTTCAATCCTTGATAAATTCCTTTTTTTTACACCATACTATTTCTTCCTTAGACCAAATCCTTTTACCAATTCATTTTAAAAAAACCATTGAAGTAGTGTCACAACACCACCTGTGATTATTTTATGCTCATAATCATCTTTCATATAAAAGGAAACCATTCAATGTATTTTATCATGATAAAAATATTATGCTTCCTTTTTGGTGTAAATAATCAAGGCTCCCTAACACCAATAATTTTGTCTTTTCAATCCAATTACTTTTCTTTTGTCTCTCACTTGCATAAACATGGAAGCCTTATCTTTGTATTTTCACAAGAAACTACCTTGACTTTCCATTTCCACACAATTTCTTAATGAACCCTAGAAACAAATTTTTATTTTCCCTAATACCTTCATATTTATTTTTTAGATACAACATAATATTCTTTTTTTAATTTTTAGAAACATAATTATTTTGGTTCAAAAAATTATTCCATTCTAATCATGGGTTAAACTCTTTCTTTGATAATATATCACATTCCATAATTTCTATTCCGGTCCAAAAAAATAAAATCATGTTAACACCGTTATGCAATATATATTTAATGTATGAAAATAGAATATAATAAAATTATATATTCAATTCTATCCATGAACCCCCTTTAATGAATCCCAAAAAATATTTTCAACTTAGTATTTGTAAAATAGTCATAGTGAACTACATTTTTTTCACATAAACTTTTAGTTTCAACAATATTCAAAGTCTCCTCATTTTTCCTTTGTAATCACTTTGGGTGGACTTCACAAATACTTTGATTTTTCTTTACAGTCACCTCAGTTCAAATTCTCGGTTGGTCTTGTAGAACAATATTCTTAATTCATAATTACCTTTACAGTCCTTTATGTAGAACAAAAAACATAAAATCATGATCACATTATCCTTTGATATATTCCTTACTTTATGTCAAACACATTCAAAACTTCATTGTTTCTTATAAAAAAATCTTAGTTTTCTCTTCAAGTAAAAATAAAATAAAACTCCATTTAACCATTGGGTTTGTAACTTCTTGATCTAGGAACGATATTCTTAACCTAATTCGGGGAACCACATGACCTCAAGAGCATTCCTCAATTGTTAGATGTCAAAAACTATCTATTTCCGACACTTTCAACGGGGGGCGCGCGTCCGTCTGTGGGGGACGTCGGCACAGATTTTTTGTTTCCCCGCATTCTCGCTTTCCAAATGCGGGCGACATCTATTCCTTATTCAGGGAAATCTACTCCTTGATCGAAACGGGATGATGGGATGTCGGTTCCTCCTTCCGTGGATTCCTCCTCAGAACTCATTACCTAGTCAGGGTCTCCCTCATAGATTTAATATGTTGTTCGCGAAAATATTCATAGTACCATGTTTCCATGGAAATCGGTTAATTACACTGCTTCTGTCAGGACATTCCAAAGGGTCCAGTCAGGGCAGCAACCTTCAGTTGGGGGAGTAGTCACGTCGAGGCATCATCAACATGTCTGAACATTGGGGAATTGGCGTGTCTGTCTTTTGTCCCTTATTATAGGGCTTCTTGAGGGCGCGGAAGCCCGATGCATCCCACATCGAGCGTGGGGAATCATATGCCATAGGCATGTATCTGAGGTTTGCCTCAACTTCCCATGTTTAAGTATGCCGCAAGTTTAACGTCCAGCAGAGACAGATCGAGCTGATCAGAACACTAGATGGAGTGGATCAGATTGAGGAACCCCTCTTGAGGGAACACTAATATCAGAGCCAGCCCGTGGGTGGATTCCCGAATGCTGTGGTGTGGAATGGGGTGGCATGATCTCACCGGGTTGTGGCGGACCAGGTAAAAATCAGGATGGATGATGGAAAGCTACACGAAGTGGAGGGGGGAATGAAATGGAGTCATCGCAAGGGCGACAGTGAAGTTGGGATTGAGTCTCAAAGAGACTTCCTACGTATCCACATGGTAGGGAATCAAAGTCCGCATAGTTCAGGATGAACGTGTGGGGCTTACACTCTAGGCCACCTAAGGTGGTGGGAGAACTAGTGTGAATGAGGTTGGAACGACCAAGTGGTGGGCTTGAACCTCGTGAGGCTTCCAACGTACCATACCTTATCATGGATCAAAGTCCACGTAGTTCGGGTTGGACACTGGAGAACTGACGTGAAGAAGGACCTTGGTCCAATGGGTGGTGGGCTTGAACCTCGTGAGGCTTCCTACGTACCATGCTTTTTCATGGATCAAAGTCCACGTAGTTCGGGAGAGGGGCTGTTGAACTGACACGAAGGGGTGTCAGAACAACTGGATGGCAGGGTCACAACAGCTTACCACTGGATTGGGATGCAGTTTAACGTCATGCGGGACGAGGGTGTGTCGGAGAACCGACGTGAAAAAGGACCTTGGTCTAGGTGGATGGTGGGCTTGAACCTCAGGAAGGCTTCCTATGTACCATTCCTTGACATGGATCAAAGACTACATAGTTCAGGTGAAAAAAAGGGGCTTGGCACACCGACATAGAGACGGTCGGGGCCAATGATTGTTGGGCTTGAACCTCAGGGAGGCTTCCTACGTACCATGCCTTGACATGGATCAAATTCCTCATAGTTCGAGTAGGGTTTCTTCAGCGAACTAATGTGAAGGTGAACCCGGGGGTCCACTGGTGGTGGGCTTGAACCTCATGGAGGCTTCCTACGTACCATACCTTGACATGGATCAAAGTACTCATAGTTCGGGTATGAATGTGGGTGTCGGCGAACCGACGTGAAGAAGGACCTTGGTCCGATGGGCGACGGGGCTTGAACCTCAGGGAGGCTTCCTACGTACCATGCCTTGACATGGATCAAAGTCCTCGTAGTTCGGGTGGGGTTTTGTCAGCGAACCGATGTGAAGGTGAACCCGGGGGTCCACTGGTGGTGGGCTTGAACCTCGTGAGGCTTCCTACGTACCATGCCTTGACATGGATCAAAGTCCTCGTAGTTCGGGCGAAAAAAGGGGCTTGGCACACCGACACGGAGATGGTCGGGGCCAATGATTGTTGGGTTTGAACCTCAGGGAGGCTTCCTACGTACCATGCCTTAACATGGATCAAAGTCCTCGTAGTTTGGGTAGGTTTTCATCAGCGAACCGATGTGAAGGTGAACCAGGGGGTCCACTGGTGGTGGGCTTGAACCTCATGGGGATTCCTACATACAATGCCTTGACATGGATAAAAGTCCTCGTAGTTCAGGCATGCCGTTTAACGTCATGATGGACGAGGCATACAGTTTATCGTCATGCAGGATGGGGCATACAGTTTAACGTCATGATGGATGAGAGCATACAGTTTAACGTCATGCTGGAAGAGGGCATTGTCATGGTCGATGCTTACTCTAAGCCCATGTGATTCGTGCTCGGTGTGAGAAACAAGAGGTAGCAGAGACCTGATGATCACGTCGCGAAGGGTGCGTCTGTGAGAAGCGAAGAGGGGCTTACATGTTAGGCGGCCCATGGTGCTGGGACTTACTCCAGGATGGAGGCCCAAAGTGCGACAAAGCGCAGAGGGAGATGGATTTGGTACCGAAGAAAGGAGGAGCCTCGTTCCCTATCACACCCTCCGCTAGCCCTGGCGATGAGGAATTACGGAGGTGCATGAGTTCTACCTTCCACAAGAGGGGCTTTGGGCTTACACCAAGGAGGCTTCCCTTCCCCCGTGGACAAACACCACTCCCAGAAGGAGGATATCATCCCCTGTGGGGACCAAGGGGGCGTAAAGAATGTCCGAGATGGGGGGACCCTGCGTGAGAGGCACGGGGTTGGGTCAAAGTTTAATGTCATGTGTTGAGGATGAAGTGCTTGGCAATTTAACGTCCTACAGCTCAGATGAGGTGGGTTTACTCCACACCCCTAGGGATTACATGACCGGTACCCTCTGTTCCTTGTGGGAGGGAAGGTACCAGAAATGCCGTGGAGAAGGGGGGTTATAGAGCGAACCATCGAGGGGTCCATGTTAGCGTGGCTATGCGAAGAAGCAATAGCCGTTAGCGTGCCTATGTGAAGAAGCATTAGGCGAAGCAACACTATGGGTGGTGTCATCCAGGGGACTTTGAAATCACATCGTGTAAACCTGTAAGGTTGCACGAGAAGAGGAATTGCCAAGCATAGGGGTCCACAGGCAGGGGCCTTGCGGAGCTTGGTTGCTTTGCATAGTGGAGGGCACTTGCTAAGGGGTGTGCTTCACGAAGTGGAGTGCTTTGGCCTTCGAATGGGGCATAGGTGTGACTGGGAGGTGCTTCGCGAAGTGGAATGGTGTTCGCGGAGCACTGCCTTACGAAGCATAGGTGCCTCGCGAAGCAAGGTGCCGTGAAGCGGTATGCTTCACGAAGTACAGTGACCCTGACTTGGCATGTGGATAACGTGTACTGGGTGGGTGTTTCGTGAAGCATAAATGCTATGTGATTACCCAGGTCCCCTTAGAGATCCCCTTCCTTCACGAATTCCCTTAGGCTTCACAAAGGGCATCCCTATCAGAAGAGGGGATCAAAACGAGACAAGGCGGAGGACTCTCGCGAAGCAAAGATACCTAGCATAGATCATGATTCCTAGAGCGAAGAGTGCTTTGCGATTTTGGAGTTGAGAAGACAAAAGGTAATATTGTCCATCCTAGAGAGCTCAGGGGGATCTCGGTATTTATAGGCAAGGGGCGCTACGAAGCAGAGATCACGTGGCGTGAAGGGGGCTTCGGTTGCTTTGCGGCAGGCCGCGAATGTCAACCAGATTCGCGGAGAGGTACCGCATCTTCTGCTTCATGGTGGGTTCGTGAACGTCAGGGCGTTTGCGGAGTGTTACCGCCTCTAGTGCTTCGCGGTGGGTTCGTGAACTTCAGGGCGTTCGCGAAGCGGCACCACCTCATTTGCTTCGTGGCGGCTGCAGTGCTTGGGGGCTCCGCGTCGGGGCTTCGCGAGGCAAGGCGTGGGGCCTCTTTTTCTTTGTTCTTTTCGTCCAATATTTTGGTGTCAATAAATTCCCCCCATCAGACTTGGAGCCGCGGAGGGATCAAGGGTTGAATTCTGAGGTAAATCGCCAAAATTATCAGCATTTCGCTGTGATGACTCGCGAAGAGGGCGCACGAGGTGGACGGGGGCCGGGAGGTCTGGACGCGCCGCAAAGATCTACGAGGGCTGGACGCGCCACGAAGCTCCGAGGGCCGCCGCCTATAAATAGGGGGGATTATCTCTCTTTTGCCCTTTCACTTCCTCCACGACTTTGTCCTTTTGCGCTCTCGATTTGCGAAGCTCCGCGTACTCCGCGTTTGCTCACCGCGAATCGAGCTTCGCGGAGAACCGTGAGTCTCTGACTCCACGACTGTGCCAAGAGAACATCTTCTTGCAAGCCGAGGCCATGACCCACGTCTTGGCTTCGCGAACGAGCTTCGTGAGCAAGCTCCGCGAATGATCTTCGCGACCCGACCCAAAATTTTTCCGAGTTCTGAAACCGTAATAGCCCATAAAGAAGCTGTGCTGGGGGTGCTCACAGACACCTCCCGGAGGGATGAGATGACCAACTATCTGGGCCTGGGGGAGCTGGTCTAAAGCCACTCAGACCACAATTCCTTGACATAACTGCTATCAAAGAGCCAAAAGAACTATCTGCTGTGCAAGAAGCTACCATTGTATGGATTCAGGCTGAGGGATGATGTCTTCATTCTTGAGGCGAGTAGGGACGAACCAGCTTACTGGTTCAGGAGCACGCCCTACCAGCGCCAATGGTTTAGTGAGGCTAATGTTCATGCGCAGGAGGACTTCACGCCCGTCACCGGCGACTGTCTGTACAACCATCTGAACAACATCGATGGGAAGCCATTTCAACCAGAGATGTCCCCTCCCATGTACCACACCATATTGAAGGCAGCTTTGCGGGATTCGAAGAAGGGGTGGTCCGATGAGTGGGACCTACGCCAGGGAGGCAACTTCACCAACGACTGGGCATGGGCCTACTGGGTAGGTGCCTCATGCGAGGAGTTTGGGGCCGATCTGAGGAGAGTGGGCTTGTATGAGGTGGCATGGGCCTCCCAATTCCACATTTATCAATCGAAATAGATGATGTCAGAGATGTTGAGCAGATGGTCGTCTAGGACCAACACTTTTCACCTGCACCATGGGGAGGTTGGCATCAGTATGTGGGATGTCCATCAGATCTCAGGGGTCCTGATCTTGGGGGCCATGTATGATGATTTCCTCCCCTTCATGAGTGCGTGGGAGGATCCAGAGCAGATGCCGCAGCTGGCGCTGGCACTGATGAGACTGGTCCCCAGAGAGGACAAAGAATCGTGAGGGATGTCCACTTCAAGAAGTGGTTCAAGCATTTCCTGAACCTCCTGGTGAACCGAGAGTTTCCCCCGAGGCCTCGAACTTTCCTGAAGGGGCCTCAATGGGGCAAGGAGCACTCGTATTGGTGGATCTTGGAGGAAAACCAATGGAAGACCTGAGGTTTCAGTGTTAATACTGAACAACAACCGATAGTCAAGCTGGCGGTGTTTATCATGGCCCTTATCTACGGTTGGATCCTACCAGTGAGGGATACCAACATGGGGGTGTGGCCCATCTCGTTCATCATCAAATCCATGCTGGCCATAGGATGGAGGGTCAATCTGAGGATTCCAATGCTCGCCAGATTGTACAGGATGCTGTGACACGTTTGCGAGGGAAAGAAGCCGCCAGGGATATGCGGGACCTTCCACCTTCTCTATGGGTGGATTGCGGTGCACATCAGGGGGGTTTACAAATATCCAAACCCCATTTTTCCACTGGGTTCGAACTTCCGCCCCTCCATTCTGAATGCGGCCGAGAACTTCCCAGTCCAACTAACCGTATCGATGGTGCTGAACTGGGTGTGGAAGGCGGACAAGTTTAACTTCCACCCGTTTCCATTGCCGACGGGGGTACTCACTGATGACGGCCAGGGAACGGAAGAGCACTGGGATTATCTCATGGCATTTCGAGGTGGAGTTTTGGTGTCATGGGTGGACCGTGAGCTGCTCTGTGAGCCATACGCCCCGCACCGGTTCGCAAGGCAGTTCCGGTGCCTGCAGCGACTGACCCCGCAGGTCTACTAGGAGGTGCGCCATGAGGAGCACCTGTGTGTGATGAGGAAACTGTGGCTCATGTTCACACGGGATGATGGGAAAATGCGAAATGCATTGACTCCATCCACTGCCACCTTCAGACTGGTGAAGGAGTATGCCATCAGTTGGGAGGCAGCTTATCCGGGGGAAAATGATGAAGCAGCCAACCGTTTGGGATAGTGACGGCGGGCCTCCCCTATCCCGAGGTTGGGGTCGGAGGGTAGCCAGAGCCTCTCGTGGTGACGGGGCTTCCGTGGCGGTGAGACCTGCACCAGCTGAGGATGAGGCAGCTACGACAGATCCAATAGCAGTGATGAATCCGGTGGTCCCGGAAGAACCGAGCCATCCGGAGGGGACGAAACCGAGGGGATTCCGCAGGATATCCACTCAGGCTCCGGGGAAGCGGCTGCGCCATATTGACATGCCAGAGAATGCTATTTTCTCGAAGTCCTGGGACATCTGGGACGTCAACCGACAACACCATAGTCCGCCCGAGATGTGGGAACACCTGAACCGTCACGGGATGGTCTTACCGGGTATAGGCCCTGTCTGGGCCAGTTTCACGGTGTCTCCGGCGGAGGCGGAGCAGTATCTGGACAAGCTGGAGGACTTTGTCAATTTTAGTGGTGCCCCGCGTCCAATTAAAGACCGGGTCAGGGTACTGCTGGATTAGACGGTTCCCCAGTAGCTGTTGGCCACTGAAATGAGAGAGCTCTTCCCTCTGCCCGAAGAATCAGATAAATCCTTTAGGGATAACGAGGCTGGCGGAGGGAGCCCGTTGGAGGAAGGTGAAGTCGGAGATCAAGACTTGGATCTCGACGATTTCGTAGAGGTTCTTGAGGTAGCATTCCAAGTTTCTTTCCTCAGGGTCTGCTCTCAGGCCATTCAGGCCATTATGGACCTCTTACGAACATCTGAACCATGCAAGAAGAACTTGTACGCAGACCTCGCTCTCGCCCCTTGGAGGGTGATGATGCAGGACCTTCGGAACCCGTGCCTACGGCCGCGTCCAGTTCGGTGTCTGGAGGGGCTAAGAAACCTGGGGTGGCTCTTCCAGAATCCCCGGACCTTCCGACAATATACGGAGGGCCACAACTCGGGGTCCCGTCAGCATTGACTCAGGAGCAGCACCAAGAGTTTGATCTCCGTAAGTCTTCTCCACTAAATTCATTGTTGTCATATGTGGATCGTGCCAAATGACGTCCATGCCCTTCCCTATTGCGTACAGTTCTACGACTGACATGGGCTGCTGCGGCAAGGCTGGTCGGGATGTCTGGTGGCATCCCTACTAGGGGCATGCCGGTGATTGTAGAGATAGTTACCCCACCTACCTGAGCTGCAGCACTCCCTATCATTGGCGGGACCACCAGCGGGGTCGTGCCCGAGGTTATTGAGGTGGAGTCCGACGATGAGAATCGACCGGTCGGCCCAAGTCCCGCCACGCCTGCTCCGGTGCCAGATGTTGCGTCGGATTCAATGCCAGACACAGATTCTGCTGAAGATTTCTTGCGGGCGTATCACGCGTACAAGCCTGCCAATCGTGTGGACTGGGATGAAATGGACTCTGATGAAGAGGAAAACAAAATAGCCTTCCATCGATCGTGGAAGCTGATCACGCGCTTCATCAATGACACCCCCAAGCGCTGTGGTTGAATGATATGGACAGACTCCGCTCACGACTGCGCGAACTGTGCGCTGGGGGAGTGGATTCCCAATGCCCTCATACAATCATCCGAGATCTCAGGGTAGAGAAGATCTAGGAGTATGATCGCGGGCTCAGCATGGGCTGGCAGCGGAGGAAGGCGATGAACATCAAGAAGCTCCTGGAGGCTGAAAACGAAGTCCAACACCTACAGATCCGGGCGGATGAGCACTCAACCTCTCTCAATGCACAATATGTGCTGATCTTGCAATTGAAGGCCCAACTGGAAGAGGCAGAAGAGCATATGAGGCAGGCTTCCGAAGAGATGGCCGCTATTCAGACTGACATAGAGAGGGCCTGAGCTGAGGCTGATGAGCTGCGCCCCATCGCTGTTGAGGAGGAGCGGGAGCTAAGTCAGTGACAACAATTCCTGGATGCCACAAGTCAAAGGGTGGAGGAGTTGCAACGCTCTTTTGATGGGGTCAATCCGTCCATGGGGGGAGTTAACCCCCTGGTACTGTAATTATTACAAACCCTTAATTGTACTTTCTTGCTTTGATTAATTTTTTTGAATGCCGTAGCATGCACGAGTTCCGCTGTTTGCACTGGTTCATTGCATCCTTACAATGTTTGTGGAATGTCCAGTGACAATTCCCTAAGCTCACGTGGTTTGAGCCCTATGTGAGAAACAAGAGATAGTCACCTTGTCGCCCCATCCAAACACAGGAGTGCAAACCAAGCTTCGGGCATCCGGGGTTTGGACAACCGGTCCAGATTTGCGAGAAATGGGAGAGACCTGACTGGAGAAGAAAGTTCTCAGAATAGCCAAATTACTGTTTTTCCATCGTGCTCTTGTGCACGAACGGTGCAACGCCAGGGGTGCTGAAATCGGTCCGAACGAATGGGAGTGGGAAGTGTGAATCACGATACCCAAGATTCGGAACACTACGGGGTGGCATGAAAATGGAGGATAGCTATTGACCATGGCAGAAACACAACATCCATATTGCATTAGACAGAAATGGGGACAAAAAATGAGGGCTAACCGCTGACCATATTCGCAACACGGGGCCTAACTCAAATATCATCGATCAGTCTTCCGGGACGTTGGCCCAGGACAGTAGGCAGACCATAGTTCGAGTATCCATACTGTTAGGGGGTTCCTCCAGACATGAAAGAGGACGAGGGTCCGAATAAGGGGGAACACAAAGCATGGAATGTGGAGTGATGGTTTGTTCAAACAGAATCCAACACTCATGAAATTATGTCACTGTGGTGGGAGTACACTAGATGGGCACATTGGTTTGATCATGGATCATTCCTTCTTTCAGACAGAGTCTCTCTGGAGAGGTGGTATGTCGCTTCTCAATGTCATCTTGGGGCATCTGGAACTTGTTCAGGGAAGAGTTATAGTCATACGGTCCCCTACGAAGGGTCCGACCAAGGGGTCGGAAAGGGGAAAAACATGATTTATGATTCCTGTGGGCTGGACCCTAGGTAAAATACCAGGGTGTCCCTACATATCCCATGAGGATGGTAATCAAGACACACATAGTTCTGGAAGCACAGTTTAACGTCATGTAGGATGATGAGAAGCCTGGTTGTGCCGGTACATATCCCACCAAAACTACTAAGCCCACGTGAGTTGTGCTTGATGTGGGAAACAAGAAGTAATGGGGAACTTTCCCGACACAGGAAGGGTCAGGTTAGGGCAAAGGGATGCTCGGTGAATACCGTCCCAATGGCACTAACACGACCATGTGGCGCACCTAGATGCGTGAAGATGTAGAGCCGATTATGTTGGAATTCCACTTGAACATAAGGAAGTGGAAATGTGTGAATCATGACGCTCAAGATTTGGATCAAAATAATGGTGGCGTGACGATAGAGGATAACTGTTGACCGTGGTGGAAATGCAGCATCCGCATCGCATTAGCTTATAATGGGGATAGACAAATGAGGGTCGACCATTGACCATGTTCGAAACACGGGACCATGTCGCAAATGTTTTCAGAGATCCTTAGGGGCGTTGGCCCGAAACGATAGGAGAGCCCTTAGGCCCAACATACATGGAGAGCCCTTAAGCCTAGCATCCATGTCATCTGAGGGTCCTTTTGTATGTATAAGAGGATGATGATCCAAACAGCGAGCTCACGAATCTTGGTCATGGAACGAGAGAATGTACCCATGAAAATTCCACACTTCAGACTATTTGTCAAAAAGCATCTGAATACGTTAATGGGACGCATTAGACAGAGGGAGTCGAGTCCCTTCCCAAAGGGAGATCTTAGTTTAGGGTCGTAGAATTCAGACCATGGATGGAAGGAAAAACAGGAGGCACGTGGTGGGTAATTACAAAAATCTGACATGAATGGGAACCAGGGATTTTGATCACCACGTGCTTCTCAGAGAGTGTTTTTTGGTCGAGGGACCGAAAACGAGAGTTGAGCTGGGCCTGAAGCAAAGTGCAAAGGCGTTATTACGTATCCCATGAGGATGGGGATCAAGCTTCACGTAGTTCTTAATAGGGTCTTAGTTTAAGGTCTTAGAACTAGGACCACGAATGGGTAAGGAGAGAAGGAAACACATGGTGAAGTGGTTACAAAACCAGACGCGAATGAGGACATAATCCCTACTTACCATGTGTTCTCTGGAGAAGTGCTCGAGTCAAGGGACCAAACACGAAAGTTAGGCTGGGCCCGTGGGGAAGTGCCTGGGTGCTCCTACATATCTCATAAGGATGAGAATCAAGCCATACGTAGTTCTAGGGAGATTGAAAGGGGTGCACAGGTCTAGCCCTCACACCAAGAGAAGCGGTATTTGATAGATCTTGTTTGTCCATTAAGGCGAGTGGTTTTTTTTTGTGAAGAAACAGGCCTAGGGTAGCAAGCCCTGGTGTCGCCACAAGAATCAAGCTGTGATAGGCGTTGAAAAATGGCATGGCACGTGACCAATACCCAAAGTGATGTCCTCTATGATGAGGGAACCACAATGCAGTGATGTTTTTCTTCGTACGTCCAGGAAGATAATGTCATAGTTTAGGGTTGTGTGATAGGACCAAGCCTGCATTTTAAAATCATGTAGCGCAGACATAGCAGAGACGATGCTAGGTGGGGAATGTTTACGGTTCCATACAACATAACCGACGTGAATGAGGACATGATCCCTCATTACACCGTACGCAATTCCGAGAGAGGAACCTCAGGCCGAGGGGCCTACATAGAGGTGAGAGATGAAGGGGGAGAGACTAGCTCCCAAATGAGATGGACCCGAAAACGAGACGTTCGAGTGGTCCTACGTATCCCATGAGGATGGGAATGAAGCCATACATAGTTCTAGACGAAGATCTTAGTTTATGGTCTTAGAGCTCGGACCGTGGGAGCCCCGAAGGACTCCATATTGTAGCTTTATCCCCCAGTCATGCAAAGGTGAACTGAGGGATAGTGCCAAAAGTGTTGAGATTCCACCTGGACACGATGGGGTTGAACATAATGTGAATAATGCAACCAACATTCGAGGACTAAAGGGGATGGCGTGATAACATAGGGTTACTACTGACCATGGCGGAAAATCAGCATCTATATCACATTAGCCTGAAATGGGAACAACAAACGAGCATCGACCGCTGACCATATTCACAACGCAGGATTTGTATCGACTTGTTGTCCAAAACCCTCAGGGGAGTTGGCCCGTAATGGTAGGATAGCCCTTAAGCGTGGTATCCAGGCCATTCTTGGGGGTCCATCCAGGTGTGAAAGGTGATGAAAGCCCAAGTGAAGGGGAACACGAAGCTTGACAAGTGGAAGGAACTTGACCAAGTTGAATCTGACACTCTTGGTCCTATACCAGAGTACTCTTAACACATGGGCGAACCATAGCAAGGGGTTGAGGGACTCAACATGAGGGCGGCCAAGAGATGGCAGATTCCCGGGACAAGGGGGCATAGTGCCAAAAAACCTATACCATACCTATGTATCCCCCTCTTAGAGGGGGACAGGCCAATGGGCCTAGGTGACCGGGAGATTTGGAGATCTCTAATAAGTGGGGTTGGAACCGAAGTCTAGATATTCGGGTGGTCCTACGTATCCCATAAAGATGGGAATCAAGCCACACGTAGTTCTAGAGGGCGCCTTTTAATGTCATGCAGGACAGGAAATAGGAGGGCTAATTATTAGAATGGGGTGTGAGTGGTGCGGTTATTGAAAACCTGACGTGAATGAGGACGTAGTACCACACCACGCCACATGGTCTCATAGTCAAGGTCCTGAAGGCGGGACAGAAGAGATAAATTAGCTGAACTCAAGCTGGACCCATATACAGGAGGTCTGGGCGTTCCTACATATCCCATGAGGATGGGAATCAAGCCAGACGTAGTTCTGGGGAGATCTTAGTTTACGGTCTTAGAGCTCAGACCATGGATGGATGGTAACTTTCCAAGTAAGCACAGATCTCGACCCGATCCCTAAGCCCACGTGAGTTAAACTCGGTGTGGGAAACAAGGGAGGAAGATTCTTATCGCAATACCCGGAATGTCCATCGAGGGGAAGTCGATGAAGAGCCCCAAAGTACACCTTTAATATGGCTTTGTTACCCTAACGCGCAGATGCGCATTGAGGAATAGTACCAAGAGTTTCGAAACTCCACTTGGACATGATGAGGATGGAGAAGGATGTGAATCGTGTAACCGACATTTTTGGCTTAATGGGGTTGGCGTGGTGATGGAGGATAACTATTAACCGTGGTAGAAAAATAGTCTTCACATCGCGTTAGCCTGAAGTGGGAACAATAAAAGAGCATCGACCACTGACCATATTCTCAACGCGGGATTTGTATCGACTTGTTGTCCAAAACCCTCGGGGGCGTTGGCCCGTAACGGTAGGAGATCCCTTAGGCGTGGTATCCATGCCATTATTGGGGGTCCCTCCAGGTGTGAAAGGTTATGAAAGCCCTGATGAAGGGGAAAAAAGCCTGAAAAGTGGGTGCGGACGTGTCCGAGTAGAGTCTGAAATTCCAGGTAACTAAACCAGAGTGCCCTTAGGCACATTGGTGAACCGTCGAAAAGGGTCGAAAAAGTGGCTCAGGAGGGAGAGGCACATGACATGGTCATTACAAGCCTGACGTGAATGAGGACATAATCCCACAACACGATATATACTCCCCTCTCCGGGGAAGGGTAGGACAAGGGTCCAAGGTGGGATGGAGATTTTCGGAAGATGGGGCTGGACCCGAAGCCTAGACATTTGGGTGATCCTACGTATCCCATAAATATGGGAATCAAGCCACATGTAGTTCTAAAAAATACCCAGGGGGCAGGATACCCTAATGAGGACGTGTACGGCGTGACGAGTAACCCGACGTGAATGAGGACGTAATCCCGTACCACACCGCACAGTCCCGTAGGAAAGAACCTGGGCTAGGGGCCCAAAAAGGAAAAAGGGCCTGATAGTTGGGCTCTGGTCAGGAAGACCTAGCCTAACTGCAGTTTAACGTCTTACAGTGAGGACGAAGGTCGGGAAATAGGACTCCCTAGATAGGGGAGGTGTACGGCACGACAAGTAACCTGATGTGAATGAGGACATAGTCACACACCACACCATACACTCTGGGTATGAAATTGGGCTAAGGGGCCCAAGAAGGCCAAGGGGCCTGAGGTTGGGCCTCAGTCAGGAAGGCCTGACTAGCTTGCAATTTATCTTCATGCAGTGAGGACGGGGCCAGGGGCCCGGAAAGGCCAAGGGGCCCGAGGCGGGGCCTCAGTCAGGAAGGCCTGACCAGCTTGCAGTTTATTTTTATGCATTGAGGATAGGGGACAGGGGCCCGGAAAGGCCAAGAGGCCTGAGGCGGGGCCTCGGTCAGGAAGGCCTGACCATCTTGTAGTTTAACGTCTTGCAGTAAGGACGAGGGAAAATGGGAAGGCCTCATCCAGGGACATGTACATCACGAAGAGTAACCCGACATGAATGAAGACATAATCCAACATCATGCCGTACAATCATATCCGAGAGAACCTGGGCCGGGGCCCGAAAGGCCAAGGGGCCTGATAGTTGGCATCGCCCGAGGGGAGTTCGTCGCTTGGGGACAGGGAAGAATGAATCACTACACTCGATGTTTGGGACATCTTGGGGTGGAACCAAAGATCCATGACGACTGTTGACCATGTTCAAAACACAGCGTCCCTGAGGTGACCTGACATGGGAGCAACAAATGAGCGTCGGTCGCTGACCACATTCGAAACACGGGACTTGTATCAGCTTGTTGCTCGACGTCTTCGAGGGCGTTGGCCCTAAGTGGTAAGAGGTCCCTTAGGCCGAGCATCCATACCATTCAGGGGCCCTTCCAGATGAGGAAAGTGATGGAATCCTAATCAAGGAGTGGGTGAAGCGTGGCTGTACCCATCCGTGAGAGAGGCGAACGTCCCAAGATAATGGGGCGTACGGACGGATCAAGGCTTGATCGATGTGAATTGGGGAAAAAATATGCTCCCTACCATATGTTCTGACCCTAGGGGAAGAATTATGGCTTTTGGGCGGGGCCAATAGACGAAATGTCCGAGCGTTCCTATGTATCCCATTAGGATGGGAATCAAGCCATACATAGTTCTTGAAGGCCATGCAGTTTAACGTTGTGCAGTGAAGACGTGAGAGGATAGAATAATGGGAGTCGGCACATGGTGCAACCATTATAATCCTCGTATGGGTGGGGCTAAGGAAGCCTACTCCTCATCATGCGAGGACCCTTCAAGGAAACTATACCCAGGGGGATAGTCAAAGTGAAAATCTCGGGGCTGGGCTCAAGACGAGATGTCTGAGCATTCCTATGTATCCCATTAGGATGTGAATCAAGTCATATGTAGTTCTATAAGCACAGTTTAACGTCATGTGGGACGATATGCAGTTTAACGTCATGTGGGACGAGATGCGTCTCATCTGGGGACATGTACAGTACGACGGATAACCTGGCGTGAATGAGGACATAATCCCACGCCACACCGTACAATCCCGCAAGAGAGCCTGATTCGTGGAAGGCCAAGGGGCCTGAGGCTAGGCCTCGGTCAGGAAGGCCTGACCAGCCTGTAGTTTAACATCTTGCAGTAAGGATGAGGTCCAGGGGCCCAAAGAGGCCAAGCGGCCTGAGGCTGGGCCTTGGTCAGGAAGGCCTGACCAGCCTGTAGTTTAATGTCTTGCATTGAGGACGAAGGAGATCTTATTTTAAGGTCATAGAGCTCGAAGCATTTTGCAGTTTATTATCATGCAATACGATGTTGTAGTTTAAATTCATGTAGGACTGGGTGCAGTTTAAGGTCATCCGGGACCCAGGTGTAGTTTAGGGTCATGCGGGACCGTACAGTTTAAGGTCGTGCAGGACCACAATGTTTAGTTTAACGTCATGACGGACGAAGATGAGAAGTTTAATGTCATGCAGGATGGTGGTGCAGTTTGAGGTCATGCGGGATCGTAATGTGAATTTTAGGGTCATGCGGGACCATAATGTGCAGTTTAGGGTCATGCGGGACCGTGCAGTTTAAGGTCATGCAGGACCATAATGTGCAGTTTAACGTCATGATGGACGAAGATGAGCAGTTTAATGTCATGCAGGACGGTGGTGCAGTTTAAGGCCATGCAGGACCATAATGTGCAGTTTAGGGTCATGCGGGACCGTACAGTTTAAGGTCGTGCCGAACCATGGGGCTCAGGAAAAGTATTTCTTGGGGAACTTGGCGTTGGTGGGAGGAGTTACATGCTCACCATCCATGGTCACCAAGGAGTATGCTCCATTGGGGTAAACCTTATGAATGATGTAAGGTCCTTCTCATTTGGGCTCCATCTTGGGTGGCTTCCTACCAGGGATCATCGGCGCTCAGAGGGCCAACACCAGGTCACCTTGCAGAAAAGAGTGAAGGCGAACCTTCTTGTTGAAGGCTTTGGCTATCTTATTCTAACGCCTTTCCAGGTTGTGCATGGCACAAAGCATGTTCTCATCCAGTGCTTCCAATTCAACTAGATGGATTTCGGCCACCTTATCTGGTGCCTGCTGGTTATAGACTGTAGTGCATAACGATGGCAGCTAGATGTCGATGGGAAGGATGGCCTCAGCCCCATACACTAGGGAATATAGAGTCACCTGGGTGGAATTGTGAGTCATCGTCTGATACGCCTAGAGGGCGTTGGGGAGCTTGTCTGGCCAACTTTTCTTGTTTTGACCAACCATTTTCTGCAGAATTTTAGAGAGAGTTTTTCTGAATGCCTCGATCTACCCATTTTCCTGCACATGATAGCGATAGGTATGGTTCGAACGGATATTGTACTTGGCGTACAATTTTTTCAGCTCGACTTCTCGGAAGTTGGTGTTGTTATCGGTGAGTACAGCGTGAGGGAATCCAAACTGGTGAATGATATTGGAGCTCATGAAGTCAACAATGGAACGGGTCTTGACCTCTTTGAGTGGAACTGCCTCCGCCCACTTGGAGAAGAAATCTGTGGTAGTCAGGATGAACCTACACTGGCGAGCTGTCGCCGGTGGATATGGTCCCACGACATCGAGTCCCCATACCGCAAATGGCCAAGAGTACTTGGTGGAGTAGAGAGGCTCTGGTGGCCAATGCAGGAAGTTAGCATGGACTTGGCACACATGGCATCTCTCAGCAAACTCAATACAATCATGGATCATAGAGGGCCAGAAGTACCCCAACCTCTGGATCTGATGGGACAACTTGGGCCCAGCCTGGTGGGCACCACAGGAACCAGCGTGAACCTCTTGCATGACCTGAGAAATCTCGACTCCTTGAATGAAATGTAGGAGAACACCATCGAAGCCCTGCTTATAGAGGATCCGCACAAGAATGGGACCACTCTAGAGGGTAAATTGCAGTGCGCGATGTCGGATTCGCTCACGCTCGGCCCGATCATCCAGGAGGAAACCATTTTGAAGATACTCAACAAAAGGTGCCCTCCAGTCGGGAGTGGCCTCAACCACTGCATCTGAAGAACCTGGGGCTCCTGACATGGAGGATCTATCAGTAAGATGGCTTACCCATAGGCCGTCATCATCCTATGAGGTGACAGGGGAAATGAATCTCCGGTGTGCCACATGTATAATCAGATTATCCTTCTCGGGTTCTACAAGTGATGCAGCTAGGCCGGCCAAAGCGTCTGCTCGACCGTTATGTGACCGAGGGACATGGGTAACCTCTGGTCGAGAATGGAACTAGGCCATTAGATGGAGGGTTTACTCCAACAATGGTATGAGCTCCGGCTTCCTGACAACATAGTCTCCATTGACCTGCTTGATGACTAGTTCAGAATCCCCTTTCACATGCAGGTGGGGTACGTCAATCTCAAGGGCCAGCTCGAGGCCGGTGATGAGAGCCTGATACTCTGCCTCATTGTTGGTGCGGCCTTCTGACAACAGGAACGAGTATGGAAGGACGACTTGTGTCGGGGTGATTAAGAAGATACCCAAACCCACTCTGTTGAAATTAGGATCTTTGAGCCTTCTACCAGTAGGGCTTCAGGAGGCACCATCGAAGTGCATTTTCTAGCATGAGATGGCATGATCGACTGAGTGGATTGCCTCATCAGGAAAATCCAGGTCTAGGGATTGATTCGCGGAGGTTGGATGGGTAGCTAGGAAGTCTTCCAATGCCTGTCCTTTGATAGCCTTCTGAGGCACGAACCTGATGTCGAACTGCTGGAGGATCAATGCCCACCGTGCTAGTCAGCCAATCAACATGGGACGGTTCAGAATGTACTTTAGTGGGTATACCTGAGAGATCAACTATACCTCATGGTGCTATAGGTACTACTGCAATTTCTGCACGGCAAACACGAGCGCAAGGCAACTCTTTTCGATGGGGGAGTATCTGGTCTCCATATCGAGGAGCATGCGGCTGAGGTAGTATAGGCTGTTCTCTGTCCCTTCGTTGTTCTTCTGGGTGATAAGTGCACTGAGGGACTGTTCTAGGGCGGTCACGTAAAGGACCAGTGGCTTCCCAGAGACGGGTGGCATCAAGACCGAAGGTTGGAGCAGATACTGCTTGATTTCCTCGAAGGCAGTCTGACACTCTTCATCCCATTCATAGGCGGATCCTTTCTTCATAAGCCGAGAAAATGGCTTACACTTTCCAGACAGATTTTCAATGAATCGGTGTATATAGGCTAAGTGGCCTTGGAGACCTCGAAGCTCCCGAATATTGCTCGGGGGAGGCATTTGGCTGATGGCCTTTATCTTCTCCGGGTCGATCTTGATGCCTCGGTATCTGACAACAAAGCCAAGAAACTTCCCGGAGGTGACCCCGAAGGCATACTTCAGCGGGTTCATCTTCAGGTGGCGGGAACGGAGGAAGCCGAACACCTTTTCAAGGTCCTTGAGATGGTCCTAGCGCTGGCGAGATTTGACCACCATATCATCCACGTAGCATTCCACCAGTGTCCCGAGAATCGGCTTGAATATGCAATGCATGGACCACTGATAGGTGGCACCCACATTCTTCAGGCCGAAGGGCATAACCTGGTAACAAAAAGTACCTTCAGAAGCCCTGAAGGCAGTGGAATCCTCGTCCTCGGGGGCCATCTGGATCTGGTTGTACCTGGAATACCCATCCATGAAGGAGAGGGCTTCGAACCCGGCCATGGCATCAATCAAAAACTATGTCACTGGGAGGGGAAAATCATCCTTCGGATAGTGGCGGTTGAGGTTGCGGAAGTCGATGAAGACTCTGATCTGCCCATTCTTCTTCCTGACTGGCACAATGTTGGCAAGCCACATAGGGTACTGGACTTCCTTGATGAATTTGGATTTGATAAGCTTGTCAACTTCAGCCCCAACCATGGCACCATGAGAAGGGTGCATTTTCCTAGGAGTCTGCTTGAACCCGCGATGGTTTGTCGGGAGACCAAGGTGGTGGAAAGCTACCTGGGGATCTAGTCCTGGTATCTCACTGTAACTCCAGGCAAACACGTCACGGTGCTATTTGAGAAAGTCCACGTACTGTTGCTGCTTCTCGAGGGGCATGACAACACTGATCAATGTGGGTCTCGGATCTTCCTCGCTACTAAGGTTCACCTGTACCAATTCATCGACCATGGTAGAGACACCTTCTTCCAAGGTAGGGGTAGAATCCTCCAGATCCTCTTCTTCATTTGTGGAGAGATCTTTCGTGGGGGGAGTCATTTCCGAGCCACCAGACTCTGATGGGAGGCTGGTGCTGGCCTGAGCGGAAGTGGTCATCACATCAGGAGACTCATGTGCCACTGAGACCATAGCGATGAAGGCATCCGATCCAATCCCATCTGGCCTTTGGCCCAAGGGGCCATGCTTGATGAAATTAAAGCAGTAGTGACATGTCGGCCCGAGCAGGTTGATTCCAGCCCGGTGGAAGAGACACGTATGACATACCGCCATTGCCATGAGCCTGATGTCTTGATACCATACAGGGGTAGGAGGTTCCGAGATCACCTGATCTTGGTTGGTGTAGGAGTACGAGGTGATTTTCTGTCGTCGCTTAGACCTGGGAATATGCCTTCCTATTGTACCCGAAACAACAAAACACTAACCCATGTCGGGGGTCGTGGCCTCCAACTGATGGATCGGAAAGATATAGGCATTGTCCAGACCTGCCCAAGGATCACTTGTGACTAGGGCGGGTTCATCCTCACTTGCTAGGATTTTCTTATCCTTGCTCTTGTAATAGTCAGCGTCCAGATAGCGGGCTTCACAAGAGGTAAAAGGAGACGCATCTCCTTGGAGCACGCCTACTCGACCATTGAGGGAGTATTTGAGGCATTGGTGATACGACGAAGGGACCGCTGCATGAAGATGGTTCCATGGCCTGCCCATCAATGCATTGTATGTGGTGTCCTGGGAGACGACCATGAATTCAGTGCTGGAAATTAGGCCACCAAACTGGGTCTTCAAGCGGATCATGCCGACTGGGGTTTGCTCAGTCCTTTCATATCCCTAGATTCTGAGGTCGGAGGGAGTTAGATCATCCTCAGACAAACCAAGCTTCCGTAGTGTCCGAGTCGGGATTAGGCTAATCCCAGAACCCGTGTCAACAAGGCAGCGGCGGACTTCCACGCCATTGAACTGACCAGTGACGTACAATGGGCGAATGTGCCCCTGTATGGGAGGGTCTTTGTCTTCACTAGAGAACGAGATAACTTCCTGGCATTAGACATTCTCAATTGCCTCAGTGTGGAAGGCTTCTACAGCTGCTACATCCATCTCAAACTGGAGGGGGCTCTTTAGGGCCTCGACAAGTGCCTCATGCATTTCAGACAACAGACGAAGAGCCTCAAGGATAGAAAGACTCACTGGAATGCCAACAAGGTGCTTCAAAACATCATATTTCCGTGCCAAACGCGAACCTCTGCTTACAGGAGGTTGCTCTGCAATTAGAGGCACGACGGGCCCTACCGGATGGACCGGCGGCTGGCTGGTACTGGGTACATCCCGCTGCCTGCTAGTTGAGGCCTGAAGAGTAGCTGTCGGATGAGGACCTGACAACTGAGATTGACCTATAGCAGGGCAAGACTGGTCGTTGTACGGACGAGGCAGCTCTGTCTGATCTAGTAGCACAAACGGTAGTGGAGGTAGATCTGAGGGCACCAGATGAGGTTGCGCATGCTGAGCTCTGCGCTGGGCCTGCTGTCTGGTTTCAGTAGTATGCACGGCTTGGATGAAAGTGCCCGCTGACGTGCCTTGATGACCCACGTGGCCGCGGTTCCACTGACATTGACGTCAGCTGGGGATGTTGGGGAGAATCGCCTGGCATTCCCCCTCTTCGGGAGTCATATAGGGATTTACCAGCTCCACGGTATTAACCGAAGCATACCCCTAATTGTCGTTTGACGAATCATCCACCACTGGGAAGATTCTAGGGGTAATCTCCATCTCAAGGGGCATGAAGTCACTGAGAGTGTGGGATGACGACGACAGTGGTGGAGCGCGTTGGTTCTTCTTGCGCCGCCACTACTTGCCCTTCTGGGAGGAGGCCGACTGAGATGACGACACAGAGGTACTTGTCGTATCTTCTGAAGGCTCCGACTGATTCAGGGATGCCCGAATGATACCATGGGCATGTACGATGGTTTTATGGGACATCCAGTCGTCGTACTTCTGGGACCCACGGCTGGGAACCTGCTGCCACTCGCCTTCGTCGTCGTTACAACTTTCTGACCTTACAAAGACACCCGCCACTTGTGTCAGGGCCGTGCCCAACCTGACTATGTTGTTTTCGACCTGGTCTTGGAGCCATTCTTTAAACATATAACACTTCTTGAGGGTGTGCCCCAGGATCCGATGATAGGGGCAGTAGTTGGGGCGATCAGTGAGATTCGCCTCTGCCGGCCTTCTGCGCTCAGGTAAGCGCACAATCCCCTGCTCTAGGGCACTACGGAAGTAACCAGGGACCTGATTCTTGTTAAATGAGTAAGTCTGGTGCCTTCTTTCTGGATAGGGGGCTCTGGGAGTCTGTCCCTGACGAGGGGTCGGAGGGGCCTGCCGAGGAGGCAGAGCCTGATTGTCCCGCCTAGGCGGTGGTGGCACATTTTGTGGGGGAACTTGCTAGTTCTGAGGCTGTCGCTGCTGGGCAGGAGCCTATGCTTGAGGTGGAGGGCCTCTGCGAGGTTGTGGAGCCGGTGCCACTGGCAGTAATTCTAGCTGCCTGGGGGATTCTATTTGGGCCACCACGGCGAGCTCGGCTCTGGCAGCCCTCCTTGCTGGGATCATAGGGGGCAGCAGACGCGCCTGACTAGCCTGTTGCAGAGCTTCCTCGAGACGTTGAGCCTTATCTGAGAAGTCCCAGAACCCTCCGGGGTAGTTCTGGGTGATCAGGGAAGGAATCGGTTCTGTTTTAACATTCCATACGCACATTGTCAGTAATTTCTCTTGAGTTGGTGGCATGTCAAGGGAGTATGTAAGCCCCTTCCACCGGGTGATGTAGTACGCGACTCACTCATCAGGGCTTTGTTTTCACTTGAAGAGGTCTGCGATGCTGGTCTTTCATGTGGTGGAACTGAACTGGTATAAGAACTGTCGGCAGAGATCCTCCTAGCCAGTCACCGATCCGATAGGGAGCTGGCTGTACCAGACAAATGCAGGGCCCTCCAATGTCTGCACAAAACATCGGAGCTTGGCGGCTTCCTGCTATGCCGGGGTCCCCAACATGGGGTCACACCTGGAGGAAAAGTGGGCCCGATGCTGCGGCGGGTCCCCTGTCCCGTTAAAGGGCGAGAAAGTGGGATTCCCAAAACCCAGAGGTGCTGGCATATCATCCACCCATGCGGGATATGTCTTGCCATCTGGTGGGACTGCCACCTATCGCGTTTCTAACGCCTTGATGTGGGTGATGATTGCCACTACAGGATCATCCGGGCGGGGGTCCCTATCTTGATGGGGATCCCTAACCACGAGTGCGTTGTCGGGATCTTCGAAATGGTAGATAACTTCAGCGGCTCGTGGAGCGACTGGCGGAATGGCCCTTGGGGCGGTTGGGGGAACTCGAGATGGATTCCTCAGATTGCCTCGCCGTTCAGGAGGGTTTGACAAGAAATATCACGCCCTCTTACCATGAGTTCTGGCTTCTTCCCTATCTGTAGGAGTAGCATGATTAGGGTTTCCCGGAGGCATCTCGTCGGGGGGGGGGGGGGGGGGGGGGGGGAGTTGTTCCTGCCCCTATTGCCCCGGCTTAGGATCGCCATAGTCGGGTCGCATCTCTATAGCACGCTTGACTAGGAGTTTTTCGACCAGCCTCTTCTGCTCAGCAAGTTGTTGGCAAAACTTAGCCTTTTCGGGGTCTTCGTCCGTCTTCTGTACTGAGGCGGATGAGTTGGAGTGCTTGAAAGTTCCGACATGCTCTTTACCCTTACCGACATTCCGACTGAGTACCAATGACTCGATGGGCGCAGGGAGGCCTAGAAGGTTCCTCTATTGATGAGTAATCCTCCCTGATGGGTCCAGCAGCGGTGGTACACCCTCAGGGGGTAAGTCTCCATCGAGAAACTCCAGCTCGTCCTCCTTGTCCACTATGTCATCAATGTGGACCACAACCCTTCTTGGGGGAATGTCCTCAATGTCGCATAACGAATCAGGCTACCGCTAGATAGAACTGAAGAGGAGGGCGACATACTTTCCCCATCCACCGACTTGCACGTGGGGGGTAGCTTCCCTGATGATTTTGTAGAGTACCTTGAAAATATGAATGCAATTGTGCTGGAAGGTGTTCTGGCGAGCTGGTGACTCAGGGCACTGGGCCACGGGGAGTGCAACCAAATCAACCAGACGACATTGCTTGATGATTTCCTCGAAGTGCACTTGGATCCTGGGGTACACCACCCGATAATAGCAAAGACGGAAGTGCGTCGCCCATAGGGTTTGACGGAAGCACTTGACTTCCTATGGGGTGAGGAATTCCAGCGCACAAAAGTTTGATACTGCCACCGGCCAAAACTTCTCCGGGAAGTGATCCGCCGCGAAAATGTTCCAGAAACTCCTGGGATCGAATTCAGGGTCTGGCCCCGTATTGCCCCAATCGTCAACCGGAGGTGGCTGAGGAACCAGTAGTGGTACTGAGGCAGACCGTTGGGACAATAAACTGGGTGGCGGAGAATACGGGGAACGAGCCGACTGGCCGCCGAATTCCGGGCCATCCTCCAAAGAGTGCGGTGACCTGACCATAATGTCACGATATGACGGGCCAATAGCCACATCTTCTGGTGTAGGGATCGTGGTTACCGGCGATGGGTCACGCTGTTTCTCAAACGCCGTTGGTCCCAAAAATAGCTCTTTGTGATCTATGGTCGAGGTAGAGGGCGCTTCTGGTGATGACGGTGGTGACTGCACGGTCGGAACCTATGGGATTCCCACAACTTCCTCCTCCTGGATGCACCTACGAAGAGAGGCGGGAATCCGATGGACTTCTCATTCTGGAAGGATGAGGCTGACACGCCTTGTTCCTGCCCCGGTCCTTGACACAGAGGACCGAGGGGAGGGTTCCACTGCCGAGTCACATTCTGCTTCAGAATCCGAGAAGCGGACTGGTTTGATCTCCTTATGGTCCTTCCCAGGATTCTTTTTGTGGCGGCGATGACCTGCCCTTCTGCCCCTGGATGGATCTTCGGGACAAGGCTGATTCCTAACATGTAGTCTCAGGGTCGTGCTGGTGCCAGGGCGGAGAGGAATTCCGCTTGAGACAGCCGGGGTGCGAGGGGAACCAGGGAAAATGTCAAAGGGAACATGGGGAGGACCTCCATGAACAACACTTGAGTGGGCGAAACCTCCATTGGAACCGGCAAGAGCATGGGGAGGACCTCCATGCTTGTTGCGGGTGGAGCGAGGCTGAACCTCACCCCTTTGGTTTCCAGGGCGAGGAGAACCTTTTCCAGTTGCGGAGAGAATATAAGGAGTATCCCCACGTTGGAGAGGGACCAGATGGTCAATGTCTTCACATCGACGGTCAGGTGCAGGAGGAGGGACTCTATACCCGGTGTGGTGGGCATGGGAGAGGCTTCTGCGCCGAGTTTCACTGCCGCGGGGTAGGTCTTCATTCGGGTCGGGGGTAGCATGGGGCATACCTCCATAACGAGTTTCGGAGTGGGGAAGGCCCATGCTCTGTGGAGTAGTGGTACGGGGAGGACCTCCGTACGAGGTGAAATCACCGTGGGTCGGTTCGCGACGATCACCACTCAGGACTACGACCCGGAGAGTCAACCCAGCCTACCCATGGGGTGGTTGGGGCCTCGATCCCGGTTGGGCGTAGGAGTGTCCCTGCTCAGTGTGTGCTGAGACTTCATGATATACGCCGTAGGTGGCTTGGGCCACAGTAGTTGTCAACGTTAACACCCCTTGGCGGGCATCCTTAGCTCGGGCCCAACGCTGGCGTCGGGTCAGGCGAGCCGGTGCGGGTGGTGCAGGGGCATAGCCTACCTGCTCCTCTGGAAAGGCTGGACGGCGGTGCTGACGCAGCCGGGTTGGGGCCCTTTCTTGGATTCCTTGGATCGGGACTTTGATCGGGCTAAGCCGGACGTCACCCACCTCATCAGCATAAGGCAAGGAATCGTTAAGGCGTTCTAGGGATAGGCTCCCGAAACGATTGAATGTTGGGGTGGGGAGCAAGGGCTCCCTGCATGGACCTTGAGGGCGGTGTTGGTGGAAGGTCCTGGATGCCTCTAGGTCCAGGCGGGCCATATCCCGAGTTGGGATTATGCCCTCCTCCTCGTAACGGCGTACGAGGTCGTTAATCACCCTTCGTTGGATAACTTCCGATGGGGAGAGGGGGCGTGGGCACCCCACATTCATGGACACAGACATCGTTGTGGCAGTAGTGGAGCCACGTGGAGTGACTATGCTGGTATTTCCCCTGCCCCTGTGTAGGCGGGTGGGCGGCGATCGTGTCCCTGTAGCATCACCCTGATTCCTTGGAAGCAGGGAGATTAACTTATCAGCACTGTGAGGAAAAGAAATCGACAACCAGTGCCCGAACGCCATTCCATCTTCCGTGGCCAGTAAGAGGGGTCCACGCCGACAACGTTGCAGAACAGAATGCCCCAAGTTTTACTGCCCCAACTTATGGTGAGTTTCATGCCAAGCCCACTATTTTCTTGGCGGGACCATGCGCCGGATATCTGGATCCGGTGACACGTCAATCTACCAATGTATTGAACACTACTAATCTCCATATTGAGGAGAATAATTTCACATCGGGTTCACCATTTCTATTTCCAATGCTTTTTCCGGGGCACGCGTGTCCGTCTGTGGGGGACGTTGGCGTGACTTTTTTGTTGCCCCGCATTCCCGCTTTCCAAAGGCGGGTGACATCCGTTCCTTATTCAGGGACGTTTGCTCCTTTATCGAAATGGGATGATGGGATGTCAGTTTCTCCTTCCGTGGATTCCTCCTCAAAACTCGTTACCTAGTCCGGGTCTCCCTCATAGATTTAATATGTTGTTCGTGAAACTCTTTCCAGTACCATGTTTCCATGGACGCCGGTTAATTATACTGCTTCTATCAGGACATTCCAAAGGGTCCGGTCTGGGCAACAACCTTCAATTGGGGGAGTAGTCATGTCGAGGCATCATCAACATGTCTGAACGCTGGGGAATTGGCGTGTCTGTCTTTTGTCCCTTATTATAGGGCTTCTTGAGGGCACGGAAGCCCGAGGCATCTCACATAGAGCGCGGGGAATCATATTCCATAGGAATGTATATGAGGTTTTCCTCAGCTTCCCATGTTTAACATAGGTTATGCCGCAAGTTTAATGTCCAGTGGAGATATATCGGGCTGATCAGAACACTAGCTGGAGTGGATCAGATTGAGGAACCCCTCTTGAGGGAACACCGATATCGAATCCAGCCCGTGGGTGGCTTCCCAAATGTTGTGGAGTGGAATGGGGTGGCATGATCTCACCGGGCTGTGGCGGCCTGGGTAAAAATCAGGATGGATGATGGAAAGCTACACGAAGTGGATGGGGGAATGAAATGGAGCCATCACAAGGGAGACGATGAAGTTGGGATTGAGTCTCGAAGAGACTTCCTATATATCCCTGTGGTAGGGAATCAAAGTCCACGTAGTTCAGGATGAACGTGTGGGGCTTACACTCTATGCTTCCCAAGGTGGTGGGAGAACTAGTGTGAATGAGGTCGGAATGACCAAGTGGTGGGATTGAACCTCGTGAGGCTTCCTACATACCATGCCTTAGCATGGATCAAAGTCCAAGTAGTTCGGGTTGGACATTGGAGAACCGACGTGAAGAAGGACCTTGGTCCAATGGGTGGTGGGCTTGAACCTCATGAGGCTTCCTACGTACCATGCCTTGGAATGGATCAAAGTCCACATAGTTCGGGAGAGGGGCTGTTGAACTGACACGAAGGGGTGTCAGAACAACTGGATGGCAGGGTCACAATGGCTTACCGCTGGATTGGGATGCAGTTTAACGTCATGCGGGACGAGGGTGTGTCAGAGAACTGACATGAAAAAGGACCTTGGTCTAGGTGGATGGTGGGATTGAACCTCAGGAAAGCTTCCTATGTACCATGCCTTGACATGGATCAAAGACCACATAGTTCAGGTGAAAAAAGGGGCTTGGCACACCGACACAGAGACGGTTGGGGCCAATGATTGTTGGGCTTGAACCTCAGGTTGGCTTCCTACGTACCATGCCTTGACATGGATCAAAGTCTTCATAGTTTGGGTAGGGTTTCGTCAGCGAACCGACGTGAAGGTGAACCCGGGGGTCCACTGGTGGTGGGATTGAACCTCATGGAGGCTTCCTACGTACCATGCCTTGACATGGATCAAAGTCCTCGTAGTTCGGGTATGAATGTGGGTGTCGGCGAACCGACGTGAAGAAGGACCATGGTCCAATGGGCGATAGGGCTTGAACCTCAGGGAGGCTTCCTACATACCATGACTTGACATGGATCAAAGTCCTCATAGTTTGGGTGGGGTTTTGTCAGTGAACTGACGTGAAGGTGAACCCAGGGGTCCACTGGTGGTGGGCTTGAACCTCATGGGGCTTCCTACATACCATGCCTTGACATGGATCAAAGTCCTCGTAGTTCAGGCGAAAAAAGGTGGTTGGAACACCGACATGGAGACAGTTGGGGCCAATGACTGTTGGGCTTGATCCTCAGGGAGGCTTCCTACGTACCATGCCTTGACATGGATCAAAATCCTCATAGTTTGGGTAGGGTTTCGTCAGCAAACCGACGTGAAGGTGAACCCGGGGGTCCACTGGTGGTGGGCTTGAACCTCATGGGGCTTCCTATATACCATGACTTGACATGGATCAACGTCCTCGTAGTTTGAACGTGCAGTTTAACGTCATGCTGGACGGGGCATACAGTTTATCGTCATGTTGGACGGGGCAGACAGTTTAACATCATGCTGGACGAGGGCATACAGTTTAACGTCATGCTTGATGAGGGCATTGTCATGGTCGATGGTTACTCTAAGCCCATGTGATTCGTGCTCGGTGTGGGAAAAAAGAGGCAGTAGAGACCTGATGATCACATCGCGAAGGGTGCGTCCATGAGAAGTGAAGAGGGTCTTACGCGTTAGGCGGCCCATGGTGCTGAGACTTACTCCAGGATGGAGGCCCAAAGTCTGACAAAGCTCATAGGGAGATGGATTTGGGACCGAAGAAAGGAGGTGCCTCGTTCCCTATCACGCCCTCTACTGGCCCTGGCGGTGAGGAAGTACGAAGGTGCATGGGTGCTACCTTCCCCAAGAAGGGCTAGGGGCTTACACCAAGGAGGCTGCATTTCCCCCATGGACAAACGCCACTCCCAGAAAAAGGATATCATCCCCTATGGGGACTAGGGGGCGTAAAGAATGTCCGAGTCAGGGGGACCCTACGTGCGAGGCTCGGGGTCGAGTCACAGTTTAACGTCATGTGTTGAGGACGAAGTGCTTGGCAGTTTAACGTCCTGCAGCTCAGACGAGGTGGGTTTACTCCGCCCCCTAGGGCTTACATGACCGGTACCCTTTTCTCCTTGTGGGAGGGAAGGTACTGGCAATGCCGTGGAGAAGGGGGGTCGCAGAGAAAACCATCGAGTGGTCCACGTTAGCGTGGATATGCGAAGAAGCAATAGCCGTTAGCGTGCCTATGGGAAGAAGAATTAGGCGAAGCAACTCTATAGTTGGTGTCGTCTAGGGGACTTTGAAATCACATCATGCAAACCTTGAGGGTCACACGGGAAGAGGAATTTTCAAGCAGAGGGGTCCACAGGCAGGGGCCTTGCGGAGCTCGGTTGCTTTGCGTAGTGGAGGGCACTTGTGAAGGGGTGTGCTTCGCGAAGTGGAGTGCCTTGGACTTCTCATGGGGCAGAGGTGTGAGTGGTAGGTGCTTCGCGAAGTGAAATGGTGTTCGCGGAGCACTGCCTCGTGAAGCAAGGTGTCGTGAAGCAGTATGCTTCGTGAAGTATAGTGACCCTGCCTTGGCATGTGGATCACGTGTACAGGGTGGGTGTTTCGTGAAGCATAAACACTCTGTGACTGCCTGGGTCCCCTTGGGGATCCCCTTTCTTCGTGAATTCCATTAGGCTTCGCGAAGGGCATCCCTCTCGGAAGAGGGGCTCAAAACGAGACAAGGCGGAGGCCTCTCACGAAGCAAAGATACCTCACAGAGCTCATGATTCCCGGAGTGAAGAGTGCTTCGCTATTTGGGAGTTGAGAAGCCGAAAGGTCGGATTGTCCATAATAGAGAGCTCATGGGGAGCTCGGTATTTATAGGCAAGGGGCACTGTGAAGCAGAGCTCACGCGGCGCGAAGGGGGCTTCGGTTGCTTCGTGGTGGGCTGCGAACGTCAATCGGATTCACAGAGAGGTACCGCCTCTTCTGCTTTGTGTAAGGTTCGCAAACGTCAGGGCGTTCATGGAGCGTTACCATCTCCGGTGCTTTGCAGCGGGTTCGCGAACGTCAGGGCATTCATGAAGCGGTACCGCCTCATTTTCTTCGTGGTGACCGCAGTGCTTGGGGGGCTCCGTGTCGGGGATTCACGAGGTAGGGCGTGAGGCCTCTTTTTCTTGGTTCTTTTCGTCCAATATTTTGGCGCCAACACTATCATTTAGGGTTTTTGAATCTATCATCGGAGAGAGATTTACCCTTAAAATACAATATTAGATACCAATGAAAAAAATAAAAATACAAAATAAAGTAAAAGATATAATACCTATGGAATCACTATGGAAGACCAACTACAAAAATGTGAATTACCATAAAAATATACACTCATGTTATGTCATGTCATATAGTCAAGAATAAACAAGGTTTTCCTAATGGATCAAATACACAATTAGTAGAATGAAAAATGAAACAAAAAATGGATATATTGTGGCTCAAAAAATTCATCAACCTTTCCTCAACACCTGGTCTCCACAACTCTTATTTTAACCTATCTCTAGTTTAACTAAGTATCATAGGGGGTTTTCCTATTCTTGCATCATGAGACATAAATTCTACACATACACCAATGTGTGTGTGTGTTGGTTATGAAAATGATACATAGTAAAACACCACCAATGAACCATTAATAGTACATGAATGAAAATGTAAGTCTAAGAAATAAAATTTATGTAATGTATCAAAATAAATAACATCATTTGAGTCATCATGTTCTTACCATTCCACCATAATGCCCAACCATACCCACTATATCCATTTTTATCCAGTTGTGTCTATCATAGAACCATAGAACCTTATCACATCATGTTGAGAGTTACATTATATCATTATTGACCTGTGAAATCACATAGACTTCTGTAGGGTCCTGAAAAATCCGCAAAGGAGATTCTATCCAAATCCCCTAAAGAATTGGGGAAAAGAATGGAGAAAATTCAAAGAAGGGACACAAGAAGAACCGGTCCGCGGAACGGTCCCATGAAAACGCGACGTGGCCAGGCCCCGCAAAGCACCCCCACCACGAACCATCGTCATTCGCGAAATGGAGGTGGAGATCCTCCGTGGTCGTGAGGCAGGATGGGCGCCGATCCGGTTCACTGTCATGAACCGCCCCCACTGTGGACCACGTCGACCGGTTCAAGACGCATCTGCTATCGTTCGCGGAATGGAGGCGGAACCCTCCACGACCGTGAAGCACTCCCTGAGTTTGGTTCACGGGGGGGGGGGGGGGGTGAAGCACTCAATACCCACCGCAAATTACGGATTGACCAAGTTAGCTGTAAACCGGGTTTTCGGTCATGGGCATCCGCAAAAGGTGCCGCGTGGCCACAGATACATCTCTTTTCCCACTCTATAAAAGGAGACGGAGGGGGAAGGGGATTGGGATCAGATTCATAGGTATTGGAGATTCGGAAGGAGATCGGTCGAAGGAAGGCTTAGGATTTTGCAAACAACTAAATTCCCATTCTCAAACCACAACAGGTATATGAATTAATAAGGAATTGGAAAACACATAATATCTTGGTGAACCATGAACCTAAAATAACAAAAAGAAGGAAAAACGCGAACCATACCCCCTCCGCGGATGAATTCCCCACAGACCAGGGAGTTTATGCCTCTTTTCCCATCCGTCACACCGTGTAGCACCCTCCTACGCGGGCGAAGCCTCGACCGGCGCCGCCCTTGGACGCCGCTTCCCGTATGGAACCCTCCGCGAACCACCCTGGTTCGCGGATTGAACCCGAAGCCGTGAACCACCCTAGTTCGCGGGATGCTCGTCAGTTCGCGGACCACCCTGGTTCACGGACGACTTTTCTAGCCGCGTAACACCTTCCTACGTGAAGGGAGCCACCAATCCTTAATATGTGTGGCCCCTTAGAGCCTTCGGAGTTCCTGTTCCCCGAGCCAGATAAAATCCTTCCACTCTGGTCCAATCCTCCACAACCTCCTCATTGGCCTGCTCATTGGCCCCGAGCCGAGGCCTCAACCAGAGCCGCCGGACCCGTGTGGTGTAACCTTCAGGCGCATCAGCATGCCAATTTGAGTTCACGTACCCACAGTAAGTAGAGGTGAAGGGGTTTCCCCAAACCTTGAGCAGATTCCCAAAGCATTCCTGGGTTCACATTACCTCGGTAATGTGGAGTATGAGCTCGGGAATCCCCTTTCTGCCCCTCCGCTTGTTAAAGGCTCCTAAGGGGTAGTAAAATACCCATCAGAAGGAATCCCTCAGACACTGCAAGAGAGGATATAGGCAAAGAAGCACCCCCTTTCCCTCTCTCGCTGCGCTTTGTCACATGGGCCGCTCCATGCGTAAGCCCCACTCCACTTCTCACGGACGCACCTTTCATGACGTGATCATCTAATCCTTACTGTCTCTTATTTCTCACACATAGCGTAACTCACATGGGATTAGAGTAAACATTGACCATGACATCATCTCATGGGCCCCCTCAAAGTGTAATCCCCACTAAGAAAACTACGGGGACTTTGATCCATGTCAAGGCGTGGTATGTAGGAAGACTCCACGAGGTTCAAGCCCACCACTCGATCGTTTCTTCACGTCGAGTTCCACCCTTTTCCAGCATGACATTAAATTGTATATGCGAACTACGTGGACTTTGATCCCTGCCTCCTAGATAGGGTACATAGGAAACCTACAAGAGGTTCAAGTCCGACCACCATCAGACCCCCAGGTCCACATTCACGTCGGTTCTCCGACGCTCATATGGGAACTACAAGGACTTTGATCCCTGCCTCCTAGACAGGATACGTAGGAAGCCTCTAAGAGGTTCAATCCCACCACCAGGATGTTCCGACAACCCTCACATTGGTTCGTCTTCATACCACATGACGATAAACTGTACATGCGAACTACGTGGACTTTGATCCCTGCCTCCTAAGCAGGGTACGTAGGAAGCCTCCCTGAGGTTCAAGCCCAACCACCGGTCGATCCGACTATCCTCACGCCGGCTCACCGCGACACTCCTTGTGCCGCCTCAGTGAGTCCAGACTCCTCGGGGTCATTAACCCAATGAGGGATGGTAAACCTCTGGAGTAAATGATTTCGAAACCCTGCGTTCAGCTGACCATTGCCAACTTGGAAAAATCCGTGGATACTATGTTTGGGTATAAACCAAAGATTCACGAACATATGAATACGTCTTAAATCTATAAGAGAGTCCTAAAACAAGCAGTAATTTCCCCCCAAAAGGGTGTGATGAGCCTGACTTCCCATCCTCTCGACCAATGTGAGTTCTTAAGTGTCACTGGCCAGACCATCCGGTGAACGCCTGCCTTTGGAAAGCAGGTCCACGTGTCATCGGATACGAAACCATTGGGCGTTTCGAGACCGAAACCCAAAATAAAAATGGTGAACCCGACATGAATATTTAACCAAACATGACAGATTTAACCTAATATCACCCTATGCCCCCTTAAAATCATAAGGAGGGCCAAGAAAGGTCACTAATTACGCATGGTATCATGAGATGCTGCTTTGACGGGTTTTCTCTGTGTACTTGTTAATTTTTTTTCTTACAGGTACCATCTTTAGAACTCCCTTCGATCCAATGGCATCGCAAAGGAACTCACAAGCACACACTTCCAACAACTCAAGGACCGGACATCCTCACCTATGGAGGACCCCATTACCCACCCAGCGTCTTCAGCGCTGGGTCTCGGACGCGCTGATCCGAGAGTACCACATGAATGGTACTCTCCCAATGGTGGAGAAGGCCATGAACGCCCTTCAGTCTGCCAAAACTCTCCGGTCGCCTGCCCACCAGTGGACACAAAGGCGAATCCAGACGGCCCCTGTTGCCGTCTCAAACTGTTTCGGGAGTCTCTCCCTAGAATGGGACAATGCGTACCTCTTCTATCTTAGGGAGGTGGATGAGGTCGACGCTGAGGACTTCATCCCTGCCGAACGTGGGTTCCTCTTCAAGGACCCCACCAGAAGGCATCATCGCGGTCACGCTGTGACTCGACATCCTCGTGCCGAGGAGGATGTTTCCCCGAGGATTCAGGCCCACGCTCCCCGAGCTCTGGCCCCTCGGACCGCCCGACAAGGGCGGCAAACGTACAATCAGGGACCGGTCATCACCCTGGTCCTTGAGGAGGAGCTCCGCTGCCCAGCCACGGAGACATACCACGAATAAGCACCTAAACCTGTTCGCTCCTCCCGAGCCCGCCATCCAGACATGGAGGCATCATACGAGACGACATGCATCCCCACCGAGCTCGATCAATCCCATCGCTCATGCAGGACGGAACTTACCCAGCATGCACCTCTCCCTGCCCAGGGTCGTGAAGCCCACCAGCTTGACGTGGTGGCGACCCAGCGCCTGCAGGACCAGCTCCTAGCAGACGCTTCTGACACCCGCCATCCTGATATGGTAGCGATCAACAAAGCCTGCCACCCAGATGTGGCGGCAAATCATAAGTGGGCATGTCTCCCCGCCAACAAAGGCCACTGAATCGATATGGTGGGAAACCAATATATGCAGGGATATCTCCTTGTGGATGCAAGTAAAGTCCCCCACCCCTATGTGGTGACAAACGGAGAGATAAACCGACGTATCTCGGTATAGGGGCAGATTCGTTCACCTGCCCCGACACAGGAGAATTGTCAGTACCCACTGACCATCGGAGGACCGGAGCAGGATATTCCTACTCCGATACCGGAATGGGCCTTCATACCCGTTCTAGCCAAATATGTCTCTCTAAATATCCTGTAAATGATGGAGGAGTAGGTATCGATCCCAGATCATATCTTGCAGACTTTCCAGAATGTAATTGCATCAGCGGAAACAGCAAGGACTCGGGCCCGTGAGCCCATATCCCCTATTGAGGTGACTCATCTAAGAGACGATATAGACACCTCATAGCAGATCTGCATCCCTGCTTCTTACCATGAGGGTCACCGAACATATTCTGCGACGCAAGGGAAACCGGATCGAGCAGCTTCACTTGTTCCAACTGGGGGACACCCGTCCATCACGGTGGATGCTCCAGAGCAGGCATATATCCCTGCTAAAAGTCAAGATGTTCGTCGTCGTATCCCTATGGAATCACAAGACCCAATTAGATAGGGAACCAAAGGTGAAGGCCGTTATCAACAGCAGACGGTCCAGACTACCCAAAAGAAAGCACCCCGAACACGACGAAGGTAGCCAGAAAATAAAGAGCGGGTTCATGAATTCGCTCTGCTGGAAGCTGGGGTTCCCAACGCCGCTAAACACACATCGTAGGAATGGAACCCTATCCACCCATTACCATATTATGGGAGTGGTAGTAGCAGTTGCGAAGGTCCTCCCCGCAATGTTGCTACCAGCATCTCTGAAGGTCCTCCCCAGAGCACCCGTGGGTGATTCCCCCATGGGCATATAACGATCGATCACGAGATCTCCTCTTTTGATGCGAGTCACGGAAACCCTCCACGTGATCAGAAGATCGAGCAGCAAGAAGGTCCTCCACTTTCTATGGTCCACCCTGAAGGTCCTCCCCGGGGTATACACTACAATCACTCTCCATGCAGTGGGACCACATATTGTGATAGTATTCCTCGCTATCATAGTCGCAAATTCAGAGGCCTTCCCCATAGTGACGTCTCATCACGACAAGAAGGCCCTACCCTTGTCATGGACTACTTTGAAGGTCCTCCCCAGGGGTTACGCTGCAACGACACTCCACGCAGCTGGGCATCAGATCACAGTGGTAGTCCTCACCACCCTGATAATGGAGATCCTCCCTGTAGAGACGTCAAGCAATGAGAAGGACCTCCCCTCATTGCGGTACATTCTGGAGTCCCTCCCCAGGATGTATCCCGTAGATATTCTCCCTGCAGCAGCAGTAATAGTACTCCTCTCCATTTCCAGAGTTGTGATGGTAGTCCTCACCACCACGACCGCCATTGAGAAGGCCCTCCTCGCATTGCCCCCAAGCGACAAGAAGGTCCTCCCCTTGTCGTAGTGTGTCCTGAAGGTCCTCCCCAGGATGCACATCGAACATCAAACCATGATGATCATCCTCACCATGATGGCGGTTTTTGCGAAGGTCCTCCCCATAACAACGCTGTGTAGCCAGAAGGTCCTCCCCTTGCTGTGACACGCCTTGGAGGTCCTCCCCTGGGCGTTCACTGCAAAATTCCTTTATGCAGTGAAGCATCAAGCAGTAGTGGTAGTCCTTACCATTACAACCGCCATTGCGAAGGTCCTCCCCACGATGGCATATAATATCGACAAGAAGGTCCTCCCCTGCCGAATCAAGCACAGAAAAGCCCTCATATGCCGAGGCACTCAGAAGGATGGGATCGAGCATGTCAGATTCCCAGCTTGTCGCTAAAGATGCCCTTCTTCGATCAGGAGACGGTCTAGGGCCGAGTTCATCCTCTGAACCACCTCGGAATCACCCACATAATGATCCAGTACCTACCGGTCCCACTGCCTCCGACCACATTGACAGTGAGCGTCTTAGTTGGGATGACCAGGTAGAGGAATCACTAGTGGAGGAGTATGACGACATGTTGCACATGAGGAAATGACTGGCCAGAAATGATATACCGGTTATGTTTTGGCCTACGGCCACCTCTCAGTTCGATATACCCAGAGAGTTGTCAGAAGAATGCGTGCACAGAATCCACAATAATATATGGACGACCCTCCGCCGGCTGAAATCAAGCTTCCTGCCCTATGAAGGGTATGTAGACCATGTAAATACGATAGGAGACCTCCTACATCACATCGACCTGGAGGCCCTTCCTACGGTGCGGCGACAACGCCCCGAGAGACGTAAAGGAAACATGGAGAAAGCCTGCCTCCGCGCACTGCACCGACTGCGCCGCCTCATCGGTGATACTCCAACAGGAGTCCATATCAGGGGATGGGGGGAACACGGAGCTCTGAATTTCACTCTACTCCCCGCCCAGAAGAACCCGTTCGGCATGGTGTCTTGCAACGTCATCACGTCAAGACGACAATCGAGTGGTCCCCCTGTTCAGGAAAGGAAACACACCCAATAGAGTCAGGCCTTGAGTAAGTCCCAGAAGCGTCAGGCATGACGGGAACAAGCCATTCATGAACTCCTGAATCAGGCCACTGAGATCATACAACTGGCCTCTCGCCCAAGAGAGGCCAATCAACAATCTTTGCCTGCCTCCATAGAAGGGATTGATTCATAGATGAATTCAGCACCAAATCCGGTTCACCCCCAAATGAGGGCACACGAGATCAGGCAGGTTGCGATAGCAGTAGCCACTACCACAATCCAGGGTCAACCCCAGCCTGCAGGGCTGGGGGAATTTTTAACAACAAATTCCCCCGTAAGACCAATAAAAATAGGAGGAGACTCAACGTCCAGGGAACGGAGCCAACCCCAGCCCTCAGGGCTGGGGTCATTATTACCCCCTCAAAAACAACCTCCCCCACGAGAATCAATATTCTCTCATCTAGATAGGACAGTCAGAAGAGGAGGTTCCCATCCTATCCCATTATTTGAATCATCATCTCCTCCGAGAGGAAGGCACACCGTAAGGTCGCATCAAAGAACTCTCCGCATTACCCTTTGTCAAGAAGTCTGAAGGCAATCCCAGGCCATTAAAGGTAAGGCCAGCAAAAGATGCGAGAGATCCTCTTCCCATTTGGAAGAAGACATCCCCTCCACCCCGTGATATTCATTCATCAATTCCATATAGGCTAACCCCACATATGACACTGGGGAAAATGAAAATCCGGATGGATCGGGAGATGACGGTTCCGGTCAGGTTGTGACTCACAACGAACCCCTAGGTGTGCACACCCAGAACCAGAGGGCCGCCCTAAATATGGCCGTCCTTCTAGCCAACCCTCCTCTGCCTACCCAGCGAGATTCCAATAAGGATAAGAATAAGGGATTGGTTACCCTTAACCCGCCTCCTTCTCTTGACAAAAACGAGCCACTCATGCTCGAAGAGATATTTGCTCAACAGGAAGAGGAGATGAAAGAATTAAGGCGGCTTAACGCCGAGCTACTCCAGAGGAACCGCCTTATTGAAAGTGCGTCCCAGGAAGAGCCACATCATGCACTCCCAGCAAGTGCACCTGAAAGGATAAGGCTTGATCCGACAAATGAAGCACGGTCAGGGCTCCTGCCCCATGAGGCGTATGGTTCGTACAACTACCTAAATGTGGATGATGAATACCAATATTTCCCTCCACTTAGGCGGAAACCAGAGCAAGTACGCCCGAACCCTCTGAGGGTGCCCCGAATGGAATATGCACCCTTGGTGCCGGCCAACCCGAATCCTCAGGCAATGCCTCGGGCTACGCCTGCCCAGGACCGGGCCCAACAGGATGTAAACTAGGGTCTCACCAACACCATTGAGGCACTAACAGATCGATTGGAAGCGATGGAAGGCCGACGCGCTCTGATACAGCCAGAGTGGAAACCCTACCTAGATTGGGTGACCAACACACCATCTCCACCCAATTTTGGGAGCCCTGTATTCCCTATTTTCAACGGGTCAGGTGATTCGGAACAACATTTGATGCACTACACATCCTATTGCGACCCTATGATGGGAACTCTGGAACAAAAAGAAGTAGTGAAACTCAGGTGCTTCGTACAGACCTTACAAGGATCCGCCTTCGTCTGGTACATGAGTCTGCCAGCCCAGTCAATAAATAGTTAGGAGGACCTTCAACGGCAGTTCCTGTTCCATTTCAGCTCGACGTTTCCCAAAAAAACAGTCAGCGACCTCATGAACTGCAAGCAGAGGGAGAACAAGAGGGTCTCAGATTTCATTTCCAGATGGAAAGGTCTGACTTATTATCTGAACAGGCCAATTCCTCAAGATGAGATGCTAGCCATATGCATTGATAATCTTAGAGATGAGCTGCGAAAACCACTTATACTAGTGGAGTGCACCACTAGATTCTGCCATCTCTCAGCCATTGCCCAGAGAATTGAGGACTCCCTACAGCGGACTAATTAGAAGTCCCGAATAGCCTCGTAAGCTCCTGCGAAAAGAGCCCCTAGAGCTGAAGCGTCTGCTGTCACGCTCAAGCCGGTCCCTGTGCCTACTCCACCGCTCAGGCCTCCACCAAATCGTCAAGGGCCCCCTGCATATCAGCGGCCGCCTCCACCTAAACGGGATGATCAGCAAGGACCGATGCGTAACCAGTTTGAGGAACGAAGACAAAAAGTATACTCGTTCCGAGACGATCAAGTCCGCGACTACTTCATTGCCGCCATGAACTGCAACTTGCTCCGTCTCCTGGAGCCGAGGAAACCTGAAGAGGTCGTCCACGAGGACAAGATAGATTACTGCCCCTACCATAGAATGTTGGGGCACAATATCCAATTATTCTTCGTCTTCAAAGACCTCATGTAGAGGATGGTAGATTCCGGACAGGTCGAGCTGGGACCACCCCCAACACATGTGGCATACATCTCTACCATCGACTATGACAAAGAGGAGGGGTGGTAGAAAGTCACCAGCAAGAAGGGGCAGAAATTCAATGACTGGATGACTCGGAAGACTATCAACCGAGTCCAGGGAATACTCCGAGCTCAGCTACAACAGCCGGTGTTTCCACCAACAGCCCCTGACGCCGCACAACCGACAGCATCGGCCTCACAATCCTCTATGATCCGGTCATCTGGGAAGAATAGAAAGAAGAAACAATCGCAAGAGGACCAGTACACAACGGGGCCAAAGTTAGCCCTGACCTTGGCAGATTATATGCCCTCGAATTTGGTGCCACGAGCACTGACCCACCAAACGACACCATCAGGGACGACCGACCAGGTTGACCTGTCAGAGGATGAAGAACCAATATTCGGTTCCATTAACGTCATCCATATTATGGAATCATTCCCTGATGAAGGGTATGGTTACGAACTCGAGTTCCCTGCACGAGGAGTCGAGAGGAGGAATCGCAGAGGTAGGGGATACCAGGGGAGGTGCAGTTGCAGCCGAAACCGACCATACGGTTGGACCCCGGCTCAAACCGTTAATATCACAGAAACCCATGGGAGAACCCTTCAACGGACTCAGCAGGAGAAGGAATGCCCCTCCACCTCCAAAAGCAGTCACTCTGGCCCTGTTGTCCTACGATACCCACTAGAGGAGGAACAAGTGTCTGGCCACCTAGTGCGCACAAATAGACCGGCCGGGCCAAATCCTCAAAACGCAGGAACACCATCGACATCCGTCCCCATGGCCGGTCCCTCCTCGTCAAATGCTCCAGCTCCCAAATCACCCGCTAAGACTCTCCTGTCAACAGAGAAGCGTCGACTGCTAGAGAAAAAATACGACATCCTTAAGCAGCTGGCGTCAGTACCAGCCAAGTTGTCAATCCTGGATGCCCTGAGTTTGTCAGCCGACCTTAGGGAGGTGCTTATCGAAGATTTGATCATCCCCCAGGAGTTTCAAGTCAAGGTATCTGCCACCGAGATTTATCAGACGGAGACTGGCCCGACTGAATGCAATGCGGTGATTTCCTTCACCGATCAGGACGAATATTCCATCATGCAAAGAAACATCAGACCACTATATGTGTCTGACACGCTGAATGGTATTGAGATCCGAAAAGTCTTTATAGACAATGGCTCTAGAGTTAACCTCCTTCCCCTACGAACACTCCGCAAGTTGGGCTACAGTGAGGATGATCTAATTCCCTCAGCCACGACTCTGTTGGGTTACGATAGAAATGAACAGAAGCCAATGGGAAAAATTAAGTTAAAGACCCATTTTGGTGACCTGGTAGCCTACACGGAATTCCTGGTAGTCCGGCAGAGCACAACATTCAATGCCCTGCCGGGAAGGCCGTGGATCCATAAGTACATGGCCGTTCCTTCATCCTACCACCAGTGTATCAAGTACTGCATCAATGGACAAAGTGGAACATTGCACGCCGACAAGGCCCCTTTCGAGCTCTCCGAGTCACATTACATTGACGCCAGATTCTATGAGAAGAAGAAAAATAAGACTTTGGTTAATGGTGTCGACTGGATTCCCGCTCCAAATGGCCTATAAATGGTTCCTGATGAACCCCTCAGGCAGCTTGGCAGAGATCATGTCCTGACCATCAACCACGTGGAGGGTAGGATTTCAAGTCCAGACACGCACTCAGATGTCCTCATGACTTCAGCCATAACGGGCGAGTGTGACAACATGGGAACATCTGCTAACCCTCAATCTGGGGATGAAAACTCGAACAAGGACGCCCACGACACCTTGCCTTAGAACTCCCAAGAGCTCATGTCAGGAGCTCTCTCCTCGACGAAGCATATTCCCTGATCTCCATGGACGGGCAATTCACCATGACTCCTACCAATGCGAGATTCCCGAAGAAGTATTTCACATAGAGACCAAGAGCATTTCATCCTTACCGCATGACGATAAACTGCATGGATAGAATAAAAAAAGGGAACAAGGTGTACTCTTCGTCCTCGCTGCATGACGATAAACTGCACAACATCCTTTAACAAAACTCTTCATCTGAGCTGCATGACGTTAAACTGCCAAGCGCCCAACAGTCCGAACTCTATGACCTTAAACTAATAATACTTCGTCCTCACCGCATGACATTAAACTGCACGGATGATAAGAGTTAAGAATGCCCCTCCCCCTGTGTACGGACCAGACCTGCACGGGGTGTACTCTTCGTCCGAGCTGCATGACGTTAAACTGCCAAGCACCCGACGATCCAAACTCTATGACCTTAATCTAAGAGTATTTCATCCTTACCACACGACGTTAAACTGCATGGAAAAGATGATTTAAAAATTCCCTCTTCCCCTGTGTACGGACCAGACCTGCACGAGGTGTACTTCTTTCAGAGAACTACGTGAGGCCTGATTCCTGCCCTCGCATGATACGTAGTGATGCTAGAATTTCACACCCTAGCCCAGCCACCTCAAAAAGAAAAACAAAAATGCTCCTTCCCCCGTGTACGGACCAGACTTGCATGGGGTGTATTCACGTCCTCACCGCATGACGTTAAACTGCATGGAGTCCAATAATACCCCTCATCCTAACCACATGACATTAAACTGTATGGATTTCGTCCTTACCGCATGACGTTAAATTGCACGGATAATAAAAGTAAAAAATTCCTTCTTCCCCCAGTGTATGGACCAGACCTGTACGAGGTGTATCCCTCGTCCTCACCACATGATGTTAAACTGCACGGACAAGAAGCTTTAACAATGCCCCATTCCCCCGTGTACGGACCAGACCTGCACGGGGTGTATCACTTTTGCAGAGAACTACGTGCGGATTGATTCCTGCCCTCGCAGGATACGTAGCGATGCTGGGATCCTCTATCCTGGCCCAGCCACTCCCAAATGAAAATAATGATTTAAAAATGTCCTTTTCCCCGTGTATAGGCCAGACATGCACGGGGTGTACTTCTCGTCCTCACTATATGACGTTAAACTACACGTACTTCGTCCTCACCGCATGACGTTAAACTGCATGGAATTCGTCCTCACCACATGATGTTAAATTGCATAGATTTCAGAGAACTACGTGCGGCTTGATTCCTGCCCTTGCAGGATACGTAGCGACACCAGGGTTCCCCGTCCTGGCCCAGCCATTTCTAAAAGATAAAAATGACCCTCTCCCCCTGTGTATGAACCAGACTAGAACGGGGTGTACTTCTTGTCCTTACCGCACGACGTAAAACTGCACGGATAGCGATATTTCAGAATGCTCCCTTTTCCCCGTATAGGGGCTAGGCCTGCACGGGGTGTATTTTTGCGTCCTTGCCGCATGACGTTAAACTACACGGACAATAATGTTAAAGATTCCCCCTTCCCCAGTGTACGGGCCAGACCTGCACGGGGTGTATACCTCGTCCTCATCGCATGACGTTAAACTGCACGGACTTTGTCCTCACCGCATGACGTAAAACTGCATGGACTTCATCCTCACCACATGACGTTAAACTACACGGACTTCGTCGCAACCTACCCAAGACACATGGCGATACAAGGTGGATATACTCCATGCAAATTTGGATGCATCCTCTCCATACATCAGAATCCACGACCCAGATAATTGTGGATCTTCATAACCACTCATGGACATCGGAAGTGGAAAGTTATAGACCCAGGGACACCTTTGTACGACTATGCATACCATGAACTCAGCAGCTCTGCATAATGATAGCCCCTGGCTCGTCTATCAAAGGCAATATTTTCTCGGGTAGTACTCTTCCTAGATCCGTACACCTACCGGACTCAGAGCCCCCGTATCACATCTCCCGATCCAAAAATTTATTGAGCAGTGGTTTACAAGTTCATTACCCTTTTTCTCATCCAAATGTTTCCAGGATACCCCTATCTTGATAGCCTATGTGTCTTCCGGTGGTTCACATAGCGACCCGCATCAACGAATGTCAATCCAGGACTAGGCTACTTTGACTCAACGGACAATTGTAGTGAAGATGTTTTTTGTATGCTCGGACACCATTATCCCCAGGTGCCAAACTCTGCACTATGAGCAATCTCAAATTTTCATAATCATTCATGGCCATCGAAAGTGGAAAGTTATCAACCCGGGGACACCTTTGTACGACTATGTATACCATGCCCTCAGTGACTTTGCATAATGATAGCCCCTGGCTCATCCATAAAAGGCAAGATTTCCTTGGCAGGTACTCTTCTTAGCTCCATATGGTTACCGGCCTCAGAGCCCCCACACCACACCTCATGATCCGGTAAAACTCAAAGTTGCAGTTTACAACCTTCATCCCCCACCTTGTTCCAAGTATATCGGAGCATGTTGACCCAGTTATCCTTTGAGTGACTGTAGCAATTGTCACCCAATGGTCTAAGCTCTATGATCGCTAAACTAGGAGTACTTATTCCTTCCCGCATGATGTTAAACTACATGGAGCGAAGGCACGCCCCTGCGAGCAAGATAAATCAGCATAGGGGGGGGGGGCTCTTTGAGCTTTAATAGCAACCAGGGATGAATATCCCTGACATGCCCAGATATTTCCTTCCCCGATGACAGACTTCGTGGCCCAGATGATTGCGGGTCCTCATAACCATTCATGGCCATCGTAAGTGGAAATCCATCGACCCGTGGACACCTTTTAATGACTATGCATACCATGCCCTCAGTGGATCTTCATATTGATATCCCCTGGCCCGTCTACCAAAGGCAATATTTCCCCGGGCGATACTCTTCCTAGCTCCGTACGCTTATTGGCCTCAGAGCCTCCATATCATCTCTCATGATCCTAGAAGCCCCGGAACCATGATTTACACCATCAACCCCCCTCCACGTCTTGGACATGCCAGGATACTCGGGCCCAGTTACATTCTAATCAAGAGTGGCCTTTTTAACTACGTCCTTACCACACGATGTTAAACTGCACAACTAATCGTCCTTGCTGCATGACGTTAAACTGCATAGAATTGGAAAAAGAAAGGAAAATGCCCCTCGTCCTCGCTGTATGACAATAAACTGCATATCATCCTTTAATAATACTCTTCATCTTTTCCGTATGACGCTAAACTGAACGGTCAAACCCATCACAGGTTCAGTAAGGAACGAAGGATTTTCTCTATCCTTCAGTGCACGGGTCAGAATGACACAAGCCACCGTCTCACACTCACATGAGAAGGGATTACTTCACCCATTCTCGGAAAGTTCAATCTAGATGTCTCCCCCGTATCCAGGCACCCTCTCATCATAAACCATACTCTGTACTCTGAAAAAAAAGAGCCGAACTCTCATAAGCCACCCCTGGTGGTCCCAAATCTCAACTTCCCTGAAGTTGCTCGGCTATCAGGAGAATACAATCATGGTCCTAAGGAAACCTTTGCATGACTATGTATACTATGCCCTCAGCAGCTCTGCATATTGATCTCCCTTGGCCCGTCTACCAAAGGCAAGATTTCCTTAGGCAATTATTCTCTCTGTACGCCTCTTGGCCTCTGAGCCCCACGTCTATTCCAAGATTTGGAAACCCTCTGAACTACAGTTTACTAATCTCTTTCATAACCCTTCCTGAATATGGTGGAACGTCTCTGAAAAGATTACCGAGGACCAGGAGAAGTCATTCCATTTTAAATGATGTCCCAGCTGCATGAATTTAAACTGTGCCAAGCCTCAACCATCCCTTACGCTAACTAAATGCGTAGGGAAGTGGTCTCCTAACCACGCTTTTGATTAGTACGGATGTTCCCAAAACCCTTTCAGATGTCACATTCCCCTTCTGATCCACCCATGGTGGTTTTCATAATTATCCAAGCCACCCATCATGGTTTCCATGAGGCGGACTTCAATGAAGTCCCCTGGACATCATAAATGGATAGTCATTGACTTAAGGACACATTTGTACGACTATCCATACCATGCCCTCAGCGGCTCTGCATATTGATCTCCCCTGGCCCATCTACCAAAGGCAAGTCTTCCTTAGGAAATTCTCTTCCTACCTATGTACGCCGACGTGGCTCCAATTCCTTGAGACATTCCCTGCATGTCGTTCAAGTTTAAACACCCCCCACATGCATCTGAAGATTATTGAGTCATCTTTTAATCAGTTGAACCCCATTGGGGCCCTCGCCCCACCATATATGGTCAAAGCTGTTCGACCAAAAACACCAGTAATGATAGTATTGATGGAGATACTTTAAACTATCCAAGAAAAGAGGCACAAATCCTGTTAGGCCGAAAACCCGAAAAGGGCGACCTAAGAAAAATCCAGGTTATACCCGTTGGGTCCACACCAAATGGGACCAGGCAAAATCAGGACATTAAAAAGAAAAGACAAAAAGTTTGTGGGGTTTTTCAACAAAACCCCAACAATAGTCAAACTATGCTCGCTGGATCCCATGGTCCAGGCAAAAGTTAGATCTTGCTTTATTTTTATCAATGGTCCTGGACTCGGATTATTCTATGTTTGGGGAATTAACATATGTAGAGATCGTGCCAAAATAATTTCTATCACAGGAGAAGGTGACGAGAGCACTAAGGAGAAATATTTCTTTATTCCATAACAAAGTTGGTAGGAAGGGAATCCACAATCTGGAGCCTCCTCTAGCGGGAAAGGTAATTAGATGAGTTTTTTGGCGGATTCACAAAGCTTTATTAGGCACTGGTGAGAATCCTCGATTGTCTGAAAGAGATTCTGCAGTAAGGCCATTTCAGCTTCTACACCAGCCCGCAGCTCTTCCACCTCCTGGGCCGCCTTTGTGCTCGCCCTCATTTCCTCCTCCATCCACTGCTCCCCTTCTTCAATCATGGTGGCAACGTTGGCCTCTTCCTACAGCAGCCACTGTATCTCATTCCTCAGCACCTCCACATGAGAACTCTGCTCAATAACTTATCCCTGAAGCCTCGCAATGACCCCGACGTGGTCATAAGCCTCTGTTAGGAAAAGCCGTTGGGTTGCGAAAAGGTAGGCTTCAGATTGGGTAGCGGAAAGGTGAGATTCGAAATCACCCAGCCTATCCCGGTCAGCGACTACCTGCTTGACTATGTCATAAACACCATGATAGTCAAAGCTATCAAATCCCAGTAGCATAAACAAATTGCATAGCCTCGGTAATTTAGTCGGCATCTCGACCAAGGGCGTTTGAGAGATCAGTCTCCAGATTTTTGCCCAAGCCCTTCAGCGAGCAGGACGAAGACTGGAAAAGACTTGTTGATTGGGCTCGGAATCACTCCCGAATGAGGACACATACTCGGGGATGAACGTCACCAAGGAGGGACCCGATGCGGCTTCACCCGCCAACCCTGGCACTGCAACAACTTTGCCCCCGACGGTTGTGGTCATAGGCACGGTTGGGTCTGACGACACCATCGCCAGCGCCAAAGGTCGTGGTCCTGAATCCCGAGAGTCAATAAGACAGATAAGTACCCCTAATTATAAAAAGGAAGGAAAAGGAATTAGTGGCAATAGATTGAGAAACTTACTCCTAATCGCCAAGGCATTGGCATCCTCAAGCTCTGCACTATCACGAAAACCACTCGAGGAAAATGCCACATCCTCAAAAGGCAAGGGAGTTCGAGAAGCCCCCAGAAGGGTCCAAGACCTAAGGCCATGCCCGAGGTCAGCAGCTTCCAAAGTCGTCCCCAAGAAGTCGCCTACAGAGACCAAGCTTGTGGAATCACTCCCCCAATAAACAAGATAATGGCCCATTCCGGGTTTCCAACAACTGGACCAATGGCAGGCTCTTCCTCCATTACCACGGGATCCATTGGGTATGAGGTGTCTTTCCCTGTTGGATCTGGAGGCCCCTCATCAATCACGGGCGCCCCATTTTCCTCCACGATAGAAAGGGCTATTTGATCAGCAGGAGGCTCGAATACCAGCAGTTCCTCCTCTGATGAATCTCTGACTAATGAAGGCGAGAGTAAAGCATCCATATCACCAGAACCTCCAGAAGGGCCCTCCATTTAGTTGCACCGAGGTGTGACTACAGAAGATTCCGCAGATGGCAAGGATACGGAAGGTATGACCGCTTGGGTAGCCGCAGCCAGATCCCCGAGTGGCCTTGCACCATACGCTAAAACAACCAATGACTGACAGAGTCAGAATATGCAGGTTGGCGATTAAGAAAACGGGAAGTCATGATTACCCAATGTCCTTTGTCTGGGCCATTCTGATAAATGTAACGCCTGTTGCAATCTCTAGACCTGCCCAGGGGACAGTTCTCCCAGAATTCTGGGAGGATCTGGAGGAGGGAAGACCCTAGCTGGGTCTGCAATGGTCACTTCCATAAGCCCAGCTGCGCCAGGGGACCTCTCCTCGACGACCCCTGTGGGCGAAAGCGCATGCTCACCCGCTGTGGTACCATGAGGAGTATACTCCGGAGACGGAATTTCCCCCTAAGATTCTTCAGCACCCTGCACAAAGGGGAGAAACCTTAGAACCTCCACAATAAAGGGGGAAGAAAGCCAGAATAGGCGGCAGTGCAGCCTCTTCTTCAGGGTCGGAAAATTCGGGATGTCTAATCATCATGGACACCCGGGTGGTCCCGTAGAGTCGATTTCAGAGTGAGCGCACGTATACGTCCATATCCTTAAATGACGCGACTATGTCACCCAAGTCCTCTTCCAATTGAAGGTGTGGTGGAGCAAAGATAACCCCAATACTTGGAAGCTTGAGAGGGATCATTTAGAGTTATGCCCAAACCTCTTCATCTGAGCCCCTGGCCCTCATGTCATCCCAAATACTCCATGCGTCTAGGAATGCGGCCGTAATGGGAACAGCTAGCCTGGAAGGACCAACCTGAGAGGGTAGGGCAGTGGAAGGGGCTGGTAGGGGAACCGGTGGCCGTGTTTGTACTCCGAATCTCACCCCTGCCTTAGAACTCTCTGGGACTATTAGTGGACGGGACCTCACAGGTAGGGATGGGAATTCCCTGGCTTTAGCCATGACGGGGAGATCATAAAAATCATCACCCCCTGAAGAGTGGTCACTTCCTTCCCCCTATTCATCAGTCACCAGATGTAGCATGGCCTGGACTCATTGGGTTAATACCGCGTGACCCTGGCGTGCATAAATATAGGCTTCAAGATCCCAAAGATACCGATTGGCCCGATCTGGGTCCACATCATAAAGGATGTCAACAGGGGCGGATATGTAGCCCAACCCATCAAATGCCACTTCCGATTCTTGGAGATACTGCCACAGAGAACGGGGGTACTGGCTAAGAAAGGACGATCGACCTTTGAATTCATCCCATTGACCCCAGGCCGTTGGAAAGGCAGCATCTGCAGGAATAACCACCCCCCTTCAGGTAGCCTCAAGGGCATGAGAGGATACACCTATGTCTGTTAAGATTTCCCCCGGAAGCACGGGACCAGCAGGGTGGCGAAGGAATTTGATCGACCTAGTTGAAGCATCATCCCCCTTCCGCTTCTTCTTTCCCTTTGATGGCTTGGGACTTGAAATGGTAGGCACCAACGTCCCTAGCTGGCCATTTGGGTATGATTGTACCCAGGAATCAACATAATTCTTAGATAAGAAGGGTGTGGAGTCTACAAGTGTGGGAGTCATAACCTCTTAACTAGTATCCTTCCGGGTAAACATTAACCACAGTTGCCTGACCACCATTAAATGACGGTTCTCGCGGGCACCGTTAAGTGCGTGAGGACACAGTTCCTGGACGCAGCCAAATTGTCACCCGAATTGGCAAGGTGCGTACCCCTCACATATCAGTTCCCTGCCAATACGAGCCACCATAATACCCTCTCGAAGGGAAAAGAGGTAGACCCACTTGCTAAACTCCTCTGTTATGGTGTTCGTGATTGAACCAGTTGGGGAAGAGAACAGATGGAAATTGAAATGACCATAACATGAGATTCAACTCGATAACAGACGCCTGTTCTGAGCTGTCTGTTGATTATCCTTCTCTTGGGACACCCACTCTTCGAGCATAACCCTGCTGGTCAGTTGCAAGTATGGCTGGAATGTGGTGCCCGGAATCTGAAGAGGGTTGATGAAGGTGTAGCAGTTCTTGACATGAACGCCTAGCTATCCCCAGAGAATTTGAAAGGGGCTGGACACTTGGTTCGCCCGACTCTCGTCGGTAATATTGCCAAGCAACCGATAAATCCTGGCCAGTACCGGGACAACTAAGTTGATAACGTTGCCGATGGCCAATTGGGCTTCCATAACAAAGGTGGAGACCCGCACACCACTAGACTCACGTACAGGCAATAGCCATCCGCTCAAAAACATGGAAAATAATGCCGCCAAATGAAGCAGTCGATCGACATCCGAGGCAAGCTCCCAGCCCCAGTCGTTGAATTGACCCTGCTCTAGATTCAGCCAATAGCTGCCCTTCTGTTTTCGGGACTCCATTGTAGGGAAGGTCGTGGGACTACGCGGAAGAGTTACAGACTGTCTCTCTTTGAAAAAACCCTTGATTCAGTCGTGATACGGAACATGCTGTCTCAGAGATGTATCCTTTAGATTCTCCTCATGACCAGGGACAAGATTTTTCAGAGATGTAGCCTTTGAATATTCCTGGGTCAGATCAATGATCCACTTCACCAAGGGAGGAGTTCTCCCTTCGTCATCCCACACAGAAGGGGGAGGTAGGAATTCGTTATACATATCCCCAACAATGGGGACCCCTGAAATCTGAAAGACGTCCTAGAGACTGATTCCCACCTCCCCGTGGACCAGATGGAAGGTGTTGGTGTCTGGGCTCCAACGGCTCATAAGATGCTTAGCAGGGGCTTGAGGCTGGTAGGTATAGGTTTGGGACACCCAGGTAGCTTCATACAGGCCTACGACTCACAATTCTGCCTCAAAATCCGCACAACTCTGGCGAACCCAGAAGGGCCACCCCCAATCCAAGGACTTAAATTCTCCTCTCGGCTGGAGGTCCTGATTCACTGACCAGCCTTACTAGTCGCTTACCATGGAATTGCGGGCAATACTTCGGTAACAATGAATTGTTCCTTCCTATTGATGTTGTTCTCCTATTGAAGATACTGGAAGGTGGTTTAACATAGACCCGACAGTTGTGTCTCTCGGGGCAGGCCGCCCACTGACAGGTATCACAAATCGAGGGATAGTGGCAGTAAATATCCATGCTTCAGGATTGTTGTCATGGGATGGTACTATAATCGAGGTATCAGACAGAAAACCGAACCCATAAGTAGGAAGGCTGTTAGAAAAAGGGTACTCTTACTGTGACTTGGAGAGCCGACCGACAAGGAAGGAAGACAGTGGGTAGTGGCAGATTCCATCCTGAGCAGAGCTGGCGATGTCCTTCAGGCATTGATCGCCAATTGAGAGGGGTTCGACAGCAGGCCTAGGCGCAGGGTGAGGGGGAACCATATTTTCTCCCTGCATTATGAAGACCAGGAAAATGGTTAGTCTGAGATAATAAAATTTGGACAAAAATACCATCTCTATGGAAAAGCATTGAGGAGCCTTCATAAGCAAAGTCCACAAGGAGGCCTCGAAGGATGGTTCACGATGACATCATCCCGCGAACTGGCCCTTCGCGAAAGCAGTCCGCGAAACCTTGGCCCGCAGAGCGTTGGCCAGGAAACCGCGAACCAAGTTGCTCTGCAGAATTTCAATCCTGAATTTAAGTGATTAAGTTCAGAATACTTAGAAACTTTTAAAGTTTAAGAGATTTTTAGTCCGCGAAGCATCGAAACTGTGAAGTATCGAAACCGCGGAGCACCAAAACCGCGAAGCAAGTTCCTCCGCACCCCGTCATGACTTACTTTTTAATTAACTAAGAGTAATGGTTCGCGGAAGTCACTGCCAGTTCGCGGATGAAGCACTTCACGAAGGAGCGAGCACGCGGAGGCGAGGGAGCTCTGGTTTCACGAAGAATTCGGTAAAGGACAAATGAAGGCCCCCTCCGTATTTATAGGCATGGTCCCCTACCAGGTCCACCTCTCTACTGCAAACCATCTTAGTTTCAGGACCACTCTACATCGGAATGACCTCCTCTTCATTCTGATCGGAACCCATCCCAATGGGGGCATTTGTAGGGTCCTGAAAAATCCGCAAAGGAGATTCTACCCAAAGCACCCAAAGAATTGGGGAAAATAATGGAGAAAATTCAAAGAAGGGACACAAGCAGGACCGGTCCGCAGACTGGTCCCATGAAAACGCGACGTGGCCAGGCCCTGCGAAGCACCCCCACCGCGAACCATCGTCGTTCGTGAAATAGAGGCGGAGATCCTCCGCAGTCGCAAGGCAGGATGGGAACCGATCCAGTTCACTATCATGAACCGCCCCCACCGTGGACCACGTCGACCAGTTCAAGCCGCATCCGCTATCATTCGTGTAATGGAGGAGGAACCCTCCGCGGCCGCGAAGCACTCCCTGAGTTCGGTTCGCAGGGGGGGAGCACTCAATACCCACCGTGAATTACGGATTGACCAAGTCAGCTGTAAACTGGGTTTTCGGTCATGGGCCTCCGCAAAAGGTACCGCGTGGCCACAGATACATCTCTTTCTCCACTCTATAAAAGGAGATGGAGGGGGAAGGGAATAGGGATCAGATTCAGAGGGATTGGAGATTCAGAAGGAGATCGGTCGAAGGAAGGCTTAGGATTTCGCAAACAACTAAATTCCCATTCGCGAACCACAACAGGTATACAAATTAATAAGGAATTGGAAAACAAATAATAACTTGGTGAACCGCGAACCTAAAATAACAAAAAGAAGGAAAACCGCGAACCATACCCCCTTTGTAGATGAATTCCACGCATACCAGGGAGTTTATGCCTCTTTTCCCATCTGTCACACTGCGTAACACCCTCCTACGTGGGAGAAGCCTCGACCAACGAACCCCTGACCGGTGCCGCCCTTGGTCACCGCTGCCCGTATGGAACCCTCCGCGAACCACCCTGGTTCGCGGATTGAACCCGAAGCCACGAATCACCCTTGTTTGCGGGATGCTCGTCAGTCCGCAGACCACCCTTGTTCGCGGACAACTTTTCTAGCCGCGTAGCACCTTCCTACATGAAGGGAGCCACCACTCCTTCATACGTGTGGCCCCTCAGAGCCTTCAGAGTTCCCGTTCCCCAATCCAGATAAAATCCTTCCAATCCAGTTCGATCCTCCACAACCTCCTCATTAGCCTGCTCATCGGCCCCGAGCAGAGGCCTCCACCAGAGCCGCTGGACCCGTGTGGTGTACCCTTCAAGCGCATCAGCGCACCACTTGAAGATCACATACCCACGGTAAGTAGAGGTTAAGGGGTTGCCCCGACCCTTGAGCAGATTCCCGAAGCATTCCTGGGTACACATTCCCACGGTAATGTGGAGTCTGAGCTCGGGAATCCCATTTCTTCCCCTCCTCTTGTTAAGGGCTCCTTGGGGGTAGTAAAATACCCATAAGAAGGAAGACCTCACGCACTGAAAGAGAGGAGATGGGCACAAGAGAACCCCCTTTCCCTCTCCCGCTGCGCTTTGTCGCCTGGGATGCTCCATGCGTAAGCCCCACTCCACTTCTCATGGATGCACCTTTCACGATGTGATCATCTGATCCTTGCTGTCTCTTGTTTCTCACACCGAGCATGACTCATGTGGGATTAGAGTAAGCATCGACCATGAAATCCTCTCATGGGCCCCCTCAGAGTGTAAGCCCCACTAAGCGAACTATGAGGACTTTGATCCATGTCAAGGCGTGGTACGTAGGAAGCCTCCACGAGGTTCAAGCCCACCACTCGATCATTTATTCACGTCGAGTTCCACCCTCGTCCAACATGACGTTAAACTATATATGCGAACTATGTGGAATTTGATCCCTACCTCCTAGACAGGGTACGTAGGAAGCCTCCAATATGTTCAAGCCTGACCACCATCGGGCCCCCGGGTCCACATTCATGTCGGTTCTCCGACGCTCATATGCGAACTACGGGGACTTTGATCCCTGACTCCTAGACAGGGTACGTAGGAAGCCTCCAAGAGGTTCAAGCCCACCACCAGGCTGTTCTGACAACCCTCATGTCGGTTCGCCTTCGTCCCACATGACGATAAACTATACATGCGAACTATGTGGAATTTGATCCCTGCCTCCTAAGTAAGGTACGTAGGAAGCCTCCCTGAGGTTCAATCCCAACCACTGGTCGATCTGACTATCCTCACGTCGGCTCACCGCGCCGCTCCTTGTGCCGCCTCAGTGAGTCCAGACTCCTCAGGGTCATTAACCCAATGAGGGATGGTAAACCTCGTGAGTAAATGATTCCAAGTCCCTGCGTTCAGCTGACCATTGCCAACCTAGAAAAATCCATGGATACTATGTTTGGGTATAAACCAAAGATTCACGAACGTATGAATACGTCTTAAATATATAAGAGAGTCCCAGAACAGGAAATAATTTCCCCCCAAAAGGGTGTGATGAGCCCGACTTCCCATCCTCTCAACCAATGTGAGTTCTTAAGTGTCACTGGCCAGACCATCCAGCGAACACCTACCTTTGGAAAGCAGGCCCACGCATCATCAGATATGGAACCGTTGGGCATTTCGAGACCGAAACCCAAAACAACTTCCCATCGAGTAACAAGTCATAACATAATAGAGAACACCCTCAATATACTATCAGGGGCCATAAAATAACATAGTCGGTTCATGGCATCAAGTTTCAAACCCATCGAATTGTGGTTCTCGACATAACATAGTCCACCCTAGATATAGTAACACTATTCTATAATCATAATATGACATACATGATGGATTTATAAGGATCAAACAAAATTTTTCAAAGAAGAATAAGATAATAGAAACCTCTTTCCCAAGATCACCATGCTATGTAAAATTGAAACCTTGTTTAAACCAAAATGAAGAACACTGTATACCTTGAACCAATGATCCTATGCTACTTTATTCAAAAATTTATTTGATAAAGATAACTAAGTTGAAAATAATTGAATCCCTCCTATTTCATGCATATGTCGTATAACCAAATCACCCAATTATCGGGTGAAATCATTCTTTCATTTAAGATATACTAGTATCTCTCATGAGTTAAGGAAGGATAAGGAATAGTGATCAAGAAAGAGTGTGAGAATCACTATAAGGCTTGGAAAATACAGTTTAGACATCTCAATGGCTACTGAATTCTTTATATAAGCCTCGAGATATTCCCGAGTCCTCCATGGAATTTACTTAAACTTTACTAAATGTCTGAGTAAAGTATTAGATTATAACACTTGTTACCATTAGTCAAACCAATTTTCCTATATATTTCATCACATGAACCATTTATAATAATGATATCCAAAATAAGAGTGATTTAAAAATCAACCTATAACATTTAAATGTCACGCTAATCATAGGATGCTACTATTATCACACAATAAAAATTCTAATATTATGATATGGATAGGGAACTGGAAATGATATCACTATATCATATCTAACAACATGCCAAGTGAAATGCCTTATAATATAGAAATAAGGCATAAGATATGACTTTGGAATGATGCATGTCATACTACATAACATGATCAATCTTAAAGCACAAAAGGATTATATATATCATATATACATTAGGCTTTAGGGAATATCTCCATCAATCTCCCACTTGCACTAAAAACTCATGTATTTTGTTCCATTTCACCTCATATCATATCATATATAAAAATTGGTGAAATATTTTCAAAAACTCCTTATAGATATCTTTTAAAACACTTTTGAAAATCTATTATCAACTTCACCCTATACCACATCATATGCAATACCTTGTGAATATCCATTAAAAACTCATTTTGGTAAAACTCTAAAACACTTTTAGAGTATCTCTTTGAGTTTTATAAAACTAAATCACATTCATTAAACCAAAATTATGATCCCATGGGAATTTTTTGTGATAAAAATAAATATGAATTCCTAAATTCATATGTGAAAGAAAATATAAGTATCTATTAAATAATTGATGTTACTTATGCTATAAAGGGATCCAATGTGATCTCTACCAAACACATGTATCACTATACTTGTGTTCACTAGTTGTATCATATAAAATAATTTATTTTAATATAATTCCTTTATCCAATACATTGAGTAATCATGGGACGTAGATTATATCACTCTTGTATAGCTACTCATATATTCTTGATTATCTAAGTATCGACTAACCAGGTCGATGAATACATCACTTGTAATTCATCTAAATTGATGAGCACATTACATGCACCTCACCCAATAGATAATAACATAGATTATCTTATATAGGTATGACTATACACTCATTCTATCTCAATTAAGGGATTGGATGTCATAATCATCACACAAGATGAAAAATACTATCCTAGTTAAGCTTTGACTAATGACATGATCAAAAACATATCCAACAAAACCCTGATTAGCAAAGCCTAAAGTCTTTCATAAGAAAGGTATCAAAGTATGAAGGTTATCATTATATTTATATCAGAAACTTTAGGTATCAAAGAAATCCAAATATGAAACATGAAATGCTAGTATAACTAAGACATAGTATATGACACTCAATGTGGTATACTTGGTAGGTTATCCAATGCACAAAATCTATTTTATGCCTCATGATAATATTTCATATCTCTATAAGAAATACTATCCATGATAACATTAAAATTTTTTCACAAACCATAATACTCCGTGATGAACATTACTTAGGGATAACTCAAAGTCATACTTTGAGAGGCTAATTATCATTTTACATAAATAATATATACAACCAACATGAAAGAAGGATAAAGTAGAGACTTCCATTTTTTCACAACATGATATATTTTATATTCTTAAAATACTTTAAGACTATTAGAAAAACCATACATATCACACATGATAGACCACTATACAGGACTTATATTTTATACACTTTTATGGTTTTTTAAACTCATTAAATCTCTATATTACCATCTAATAAAAGCCTCCCATTAAACTCTTTTAGAGAGTAACATCTATGGAGAAAGTATATTTGAATAAAAATTATAATTAGGAATTATATTCCTAATGTTCAACTATTTCAACATAGTATTAAGACTTATGAACTTTATAACATATAATTTTATGAAGTTAATAACTTCTTTTATCTACTTTGAATTATTTATAAGATTATCATTATCACTGTTCTTGGAACTTTTCCATCCAAATTTTTTCTTGAGATCACTATGGTAACAAAATGTAACTTTTATATTTCTCTTTATTGAGATATCCAAAACTCATTTAGGATATAAAGTTTCATTCAATTTTAATTTTTACTAGTATAATATTTTATTTATTAAAATTTTAACTTCTATAAGACCAAACATACTCCCACTAGCCTCTTAGAAACTATATTATTTTCAAAATATCATGAATATACAAAACAATTTTGTGTACATAAAATAAAATTTATTTCTTATCAGTGGGAAAATTTAACAAATCATATACTGTATCCATATCATATATTTTATTCTATGTGTTTAGATAATTAATCTAAAAAAATTATTCTTTAAAATATTCCATTGATGGGCGGTGAAATCATATCCCTTATATTTTAAAAAACAACTAGATAAACTCTTTTATCCTAAATAAAACTACTTTTATCCTTATCTTATTCTCAAACATATTATATAGTTTTATGAATCATAAACCATGTATATTAATTAAAACATCATCTCATATTTTTTATAACAAATTATTGTTAACAAACAAATTTTATTATCATAAAATAGAAATAATATGGGAAAACACATACTTTATTTGGATCCATCAAAGATTGATATATTATTTTTTTATTATACTCTTTTATATAGCAATAAGTTTCTTCATCACTTGAATAAAAACTATAAGTATTAAAAATATAACATTTATTTTGAACTCATTTATATTTATAACATAAGTAAAATATACATTAGGTATCATATACCCTTCAAAATAAAATAATTGATTCTATACACCAATACCTAACTTGGAAACTCTATTGATTTTCTTAAACCAATTCAGGTATATTAGATAATTTCCATCCTATAGAAACAATTATCTTCCTTTTGACACCACCTTAAGGTTTCAATGACCAATACCAACTATTAGACAATCCAATCTTTTCCTTCCAGATAAAAAATTTAACCTTTTGTACTATTATTATAAAAATTGAACCTAAACATCTCATATCATGCTCATATATATTTAAAACCTTAAAGAAATAGGGTAAACCTTTATTGAACTCATTCACATTATTGAAACACAACCAACAATGATTACATAATGAATTCCATATCTAGTACAAGACTTAAAGAAAATACTAGTCTCTCTAAGTCATTAAAATATTCAATCGTATTGAATACATGAGTAAAGACTAAAGTTATTTATGTTATATTGTATCTAATTATTTGGAAAATTTGAGTGAATCATTTTATTCTTCTCATAAGAATCTAGATTCATTTGTTGAAAAACTTTGATATTTGGATATTTAGGAAGGTATTTATATAACTCATAGAATTTTACTTCTTTATTTGGAACAATTCTCAAGTATCCATACTAGTCTAAGAAGTTTCTTAAATTAAGCTTCTCCTTTTATAAATATTTATCTGAAGATAATTTTTGATGATGATGAAACATTTTATTTATAACATCAGATTTTATCAAATGAGTATTTTGTTTTAGATTCATTTAATAAGGAATTTTATTAATTTTTCTCCCACTAAAATGATTACCCCTTTTAAATTTTTATAAAATTCATTAGTGTCCCAAGATCCATATTTCATAAAAAGACGAGTTTACTTTGGAATTCCTCTCACCACTTAGATATTTAAAAATAACATCATGCCAATCATATCATATATGACTCTTGGATGGTTGAGAAGACAACTCTTTTCCCAATCCATAATATGGATAAACTCAACACTATTCCTATGGTATCCTTCTTAAGGGTTTCTGAATAAGTTTACTCAAATCAAACACCAAAAAGAGACACCTAAATCTTAAGGTCACCTCATTACTTTCTTTCCTTATAAAAGATAATCTATGGGAACCTAGGTTTATCACAAACCTACCCAACTGTATGATCGAGGTCTTGATAAGTGTTTTATTTAGAAACAATTAGAGACTTAATATTTTAAAGGTGATTTAATCTCACAATCTTATCTCATGTATTCTATTTACATGTATGAATGATTCTAATGTCTTAGTTTTGGAATTCCAATACTTCCACCAAATTAATATGTTAAAACCATATTGATGTGTAACTCTTTACACAACTCATATCTTATGTTATTAACTCAAATTTAAATCCAACTATATTTATACACATCAAAATAAAACTCATCCATAAGGTATATGAAACCCTTCCATTTAAAGGCTCAGAATCATATGAAATCAACAATCACCACTAGAGTAATCATGGACCAACAGATAGCCAACCCATGTTTTTATATAAAAGGAATAAGCCTCCAGGCCAGTGAGCAGTATGACCCAAAGTCCCTATACCCAAGGATACTTTATTCAAGAAATATTTAAATTCCACTACAATTACAACACCTAATATGTCTAAACTAGAATCAATATTTAAATTCAAGATCATAACAAAATTCAATCCAAAGTCAAGGTATAGGAAAACTAAATCAGTTATTATACCTAGTATGTAACTCCTTATATTCATGTATGATAATTTATATAATCATTTTAACAATTTCAACTAAACCATACATCTATCCATAATATAACAACTATATTCATGAATAAACCATGGAATAAATTATATAAATGAACAATTTATATATTCAAACATGATATAATATATTTATGAAAAATTAATAAATAAATTATAAACACTTTACAATCATGTATTATTAACATTCCATAATAAGATAAATATAAATAATTTATATTTATTATCAATATAAACTCATTTATATTATCCTTTTATATGAAATTTTATTTCAAATATATGATATCATGAAATATAAACATTCAATATATAAATTATTCATACATATTATGTAAACATTTATAATATCACAAATTAATTATTTAAACCTTGATAATATAAATTATAAAAATAAATTTTGATATTGTTTTAATAATTTATCAAATAAGGACTTTTTAATCTGAACAATTCAAATTAAATACTTTTATAAATTAATAATATTTAACATAAACTCCCTTATATATGGTCTTATTTTGTAATTTATAAATATTTAATAAATTAAACTTATAATTTCTATAAAAACATTTTATATTCAAATTATAATTCATTCCATGTAATTTCAAAAGGCATTTAATATTTTTTTTAATACTATGGATATTTAGTTATGAAATATTTCATAAACATTCAATTATTAATTATATTTTTTTATAATTAATTAATTTATAAACACTTTATAAATTAAATAAATGTCCAAAATACATTTTTCTATAATTTATAATAAATATATAAATTATATGATTCAATTCATAATTAAAGTTTAGATTTTTTTTGAATATCGTACTTTATAACTTACCTTATATCATAAGGTGTGATTCGGTTCAAAATTGATATCATGTTTTATAACTTAGTGTTTCACAATATATGATAGATAATATGGATTGACTATCATATTATATGATATCATGACTTGCATAAGATTAAACCAGTGCACAATTACCTGTGTAATATTAACTTAATGATGACTTACTATCATATCTTATGACTAGCATTGATATATTTTAAGTGATAAAATGTTTTATTTTTCATACATGACATAATGATATCATCCCTTATGAAAATCCATATCGTACACTATTATGTGAATAAAACCAATGAAATTCATCCATGTCATCAATTACACTATCACATATCATAATATGTGATCATATTATAGATTATGAAATCCCTTATCATAAACCAAACTACAATATGAATTTTTAATCGCTACTTACGATATCCCATATCTTAAGATTAGTAAAAATATAAAATTTCAATATTATCTTATGATATTTATTACAATATACAATGAAATATAAAATATATTAATTTTAAACTTGATTTAGAGAATCAAGAATCATGATGAAGCACTGATACCACTGATGAGTTTTTAAGGATCAAACAACACTTGTTCAAAGAAGTTGGAGACAATCAAAATGCCATTCCAAAGATTAACATGATTTGAAAAACCAAAACCATGTATAATCCAAAATAAATAATATCTTATACCTTAAACCAATGATACTATGCTATTTTATTAAGAAATTAACTAAATGAAGATCACATATAGGTATCCAACAGACTCCCTCCTCTGTGGTGTATCCACACACAAAACGAATCACCCAATATTTGGGTAGAATCATTTTCATATCCTAGATATGGTATTATCTCTTAGGAGTTAAGGAAGTTGAAATAATATATCTTGAAATAGAGTGAGATAATTTGAAATAATCTCAATAAATATGGCTTATCCATCTCCATGGATATTACCTCCTTTATATAGGCTTTGAGAAATTCTTGAGCCCTCTATGGAATTTACTTGAATGCTACTAAATATTTGAGTAAATAATTTAGTTAAAGTACTTATAAACATTGATCAATCCAATTATTACATACGTTTCATCACATGAAACATTGATAATAATGATAACCCATGTTGGATATATTTGAATGTTAACCCTTAATGATTGACTTCCATGCTAATCGTAGTATTCTACTATTATCTTACAATATGAATTGCAACATTATGACATGGCTATGGAAATGGATACAATGCCACTATATCACATCCAACAACATTAAAAGTGAAATTACTTATAATATAGAAAAAAATAAGTTGATATGACTTTGGAACCATGCATGTTGTACTATATGACATGCACAATCATAAAGCACAAAAGGACCATATATATCACATATTCATTAGGATTTAGGGAATATCTCAATTAATATGAATAGAAAAAATAATATTCAACATGGTAATACTCATCCTAATAATCAATCATAGCCCTAGGATAATACAAATTCTGTCTACAAAACCTCAATTTTATGATTTTAAATATATTTTATCATTATATTTTTTATGGAAGAAAATTTTGATTTTTTTAAAATTTACGGGAAATTCATGGTATGGTGCACAATGATGAGGATTGTTGTAATAAGTATATATATTTATTTAACGATATTATTTTAAATTTGAATTATATTATATTTATTTATTTATGTTTTTAATCTTTTATTATTTGATTTATTCAAATACGAAGGTATGGAGGAATTTTAGTGGGTATTTAGTGAATTTTAAGGAATGTTTTTGGTTAAAAGGAGTGTGTTAGTGAAATATTTAGGTGGAGGAAATATCTTAAGGTTTGGGGAATTGAAAATATTGAGAGTGTTTATTTATGTTTGTGTTTATGTTTTATGAAGTTTTAATTCAAAATTGGATGTTTTTACAAAATTTTAGGAGGTGAACACTTAATAGTATGGATGATTCACAAGGTTATTTGAAAGGGTGAAGGTATTCTATGAAGTATTTTTATTCTTAGATCATAGAGAAAAAATAATGGAGGGAGAAACTAACCTTTATTCCAGTATGAACAAAGATTAACCCCCCTCTTCACCTCTTTATTTATGCATGGAACTCTCAGGGATATCTTTTCCCAAATGAACTCTCCTGGGTTGGATTGGATATATTTGGAGAGCTCCCATGATCTCCTTAAATTATAAATTTATAAGGTATACAAATTTGACACAAATCCCACATAAACTCAAAAAACACCCACAAAACCTTTAAATTTTCCATGTATACCAAAGGAACAACTTTAGTACATATAGAATGTGTAACAACAACTTTTGAAGTCATAGGTGCTGGTAGAGTAGATGAAATAACCTTTGAAAGATTTTGTATAGTATTTGGACATCCACAACAATTCTTCCCCTCCATCTGTAATCCATTAGCACATTTTCAAGGGTCTAACTTATCCCGAGCAATTATATTTGTCCGCATATCTGATTTTTATTCTTCATGTGGATCTTAAAAAGTATCAGTAGCTATGAATCCATCATCTCATGTATCCTGTGATAATAAATGTTTATGTTCTTAATATGAGAATAGTACATAGAGTTCTTTCTCAAGTCTAAAGCACATTGATTATCATAATGAACCTTCTACTCTTTTTGGTAAAATATGATCACCTGGAGAAAAATAGTTTACCGAAATTTCTATTTTTCAAACTCATAGTAGAAATGTACTCTAATTTATTAATTTATAAGAGACAAACTTCTACAAATTCTATTTCCATGATAAAAATCCTCCTTCAAATGTATAGATGTATCCTGATGTAGGCTTCCTACCGTCAGGATCTCAGATCATATGTACATCTGTATAGATCTCCTAGAGTGGATAATATCTCCCATAATATAAAAATAACTTCAATATTACTTTAATATATCTTAGAATCCACTTGAATTCATCCTAATATTTATTTATAATATTGGAGAGAAAATGACTCACGGTTTCCACTACATGGGAAATGTCTGGCCTTGTACACACTATAGTATACATTAAGCTTTAAACCACTAAGGAGTATGGTATCATATCTATTTACTTGATTTCCTCCTTGTATGAGAAACTTGGAATCTTGATCAACATTTAATTACTAAGAAGCATAATTCTTACTAGTTTGGCTCTATTAACATTGAAACTTTTCAGATCATTTTCAATATAATTCTCCCAAGATAACCATAACATCCTTCTCTTCCCTCCATAAGTGACCCACATCCCTTAAATTTATTGAGATACTCCTAAGTATTTAATATAAAAAATACTTAGATTACTCATTTGGCTATATGATCTTCAATGAATCCTTCCCAATTATCAATATGCCATCAACATAAAGTAGGAGAATAGTGAAATTACTATCCTAAAATATCTATTAGTAGATGCACTATTCCACCTATGTCCACTTATAACCATGACTCACCATGAATGAGTTAGATTTTTTATACCACTATCTTAGTGTTTATTTTATTCCATATAAGATCTTATTAAATTTTCACATGATTTTTTCTTCTCTTTAAACCTTTAAACCTTAAAGATGCTTCATGAAGATCTTATTAGTAAGGTATCCTTAAAGAAATACTATCTTCATGCCCATCTGCTCAAGATCTAGTTCTAAGAAATCTATTAATTTGAAAATGACTTGGATTGAATCCATATTCACCACATGAGAAAAGGTATCATCAAACTCAACTTATTTCTTCTAAAGTAATCCTTTGACCACTAACCAATCTTTGTGCTTAACCTCCTTTCCTCTTATATCCTTCTTCATCCTAAAAACCTATTTTTTGTTAGTTCCTTCTCACCTTTGGGTGGTTCCACTGAATTGTATGTATGGTTCTTGATAAATGAATCCATCCCATACTTCATTGCATGTAACCACTTGTGTTTATCAAGATGATATACTACTTATTGATATCCTTTGTCTCCTCCTCATCATTCAACAAAGGTAATTCGATTCGAGATATCTTGTTTTTGGAATCCTTCCTCATTAAATATTTAAAGCTGTGAAATTCTAGTTTCAAGAGGAACACAATAAACAGGATCATATGATGGTTCCTAAACTTTTAATAGATAGGATCAAGTCTCCCCCTGATCAATATACTCCTTCAATTCTTCCTTGTCTACTACTAAAGGATCTTTTTGCACATCAACCTCTTCAGTGATATGTGGTGTTATCTCATGTGTTAGATGAATAATTGATTCATCAATACTTTTTGTTTGAGAAACTATAGAATTAGTAACTTTGATCTCATTAAGGAAGTAATATTGAGTTTAAATCCATGTTTATTCCCATACAATAAATAATTGCAGTAATTGAAAGGATCTAGTGATGAATCCTTGTCAACACTGATGCACTTGTTCTTTATTAGGGTGTAAAAGACTCTTTCACTCATGTTTCTAAGTCTTCTATGCCATAAATTTGATAACTCCCCTACTTTCACCATTTTGAGGATGTATGCACATATATTCACATGATTTTTTTTAAAATATACCACATATATTCCTTAGCTGATGATGATGGATCCTTTTTCCATTTTCTATATAACATTACTAAATATGTTTCCGTAACTTTGTATACCAAAGGATATCCTAGATAATAGTATGATTTGAAGACTTGGAACAATCCAGACATCCTTTATAGTGATTGTGTATCCAATAATCATCTTTAATTGGATATCACCCATGCTAGCGATCTCCACCAAATTGTTATTCCCCATAATGACTACACCAAATTCACCCGTAAGATAAGTCATGAAATACTCATGATGCAGAGTGACATGGAACAATGTTGTAGTATCAACCACCTATTATGTGTCCTAAACTGATGTGTAGGGGATTGTGTATTCTTTATATTTGGATAAAATTACAACTTATCTAGTGAGTAACATTTTCACATCTTTATTTATTCTTCGTGGGTTATTCCCTTATCTTTTCTCTTGTAATAACTTTTGGAAATTCTTCTTCATGTTACCCTTTATGAAATAATGGTAGTATTTTTATGTTGTCCTCCTATCATCTATGGACCTTGATATACTCTTTATTTTAACTCTACTTTCTTCTACATGAATACCTCCTTATTTTCTTATTCACTTATCTAGGATGAGGTCTTGCATTTGGTTGTAACCCACATACTTACTCCAGACATCCTTGTTAAACAATGCATCCTTTACCATTTCTATGGTATGTTTTCCACTGAGCTATGAGTTTATAAGGGAGACCAAAAATATATTCCAAATATCAGTAATTGTGCATAGTAGGTGTTTTTCCTAATCTTCATTAGTCAGAGTCTTATTTATAACCATCAATTGATTAACTAGGCTTTGAAACATATGGGTGTGTTCGGATATAGAGATTCCACTCTATAGTTGAATATTTATCAACTGATTTAATAAGTTGATATTTTTTTGAGTGGTATTTTATTGGTATATGTTCTCAAAGTTCACCCAAAGTTCATATGTGTTGGTCTCTTAAGAAATGTGATGGTAGATGCTCTGATCGGTTCATTATTGGATTTGATCGATTGACCTATTGTTTATATCCTTCCACTCTTCTTCCTTGGTGGAATTAGGGTTGAATTTCTTATATTGAATGGGATCAAATATAACCCTCACATTAAGAATATATTATATTTGAGGCTTCCAAATGGAGTAGTTCTAGTAAGTCCACATGATCATCCCTCCAATGGATAGTCCCTCCATTGAAATTTAATTCAATAAAAATGGCGGTAGAATCTGGAAAATGAAGTGTAACTTTTTGTCCAAAACAATTGAAAATGGTGGAATTGACTCCTAGATCATTAAAAAAGGAATTTTATTGATCAATATATGATCAAAATAGTATCATAAATTGATAATTTCTGATTACATGATGTTAATTCATCATACCAGAGTAGCTACTAAAAAGCTCACTAGAAAGTCACCACCAATATAAACAGTGCTACATTCTTCGGCAATGGGGTACATTAGCACCTTGTGTTGACCTGAAATTGACCACATATATAAAGATAATTTTAGATTCATTTTTTATATCATTTGTTTCATTGTAATCACCTCAACACGAGATTTAATAATCCTCCTTCAAAACACGAATAAGAGAAACTTTAATTTTCTATCCACTAGAAAATCTTATTTTCTTTCCACTATTTTGAAACCACTGAATTTTATATCACTTATTATGTTCCCAAAATCATAAATAAATAACAATGGAGGTTAAATAACCTCTATTTAAACATGAATAAAGATTAAAAAACTCACTCTCTACACCTCTCTCTATACATAGACCTCTCAAGGATCACTTCATCAGAATGGTATCTATGGGATCATATTGGATATCCCTAGACAAATACTATGACATACTTAAATAGTAAGGGTGGTAGGTGTACCAATTTGACACAAATTTCACCGAGAAACAATAACATCCACTAAAACTTGACATTTCCCATGGTTTATACATGACCAGTTGCAACACATGTAGAATGTACTGCTACCTTCTTTGAAGTCATAGGTGTTGGTGGAGTGGATGAAACTACATTTGAAAGGTGTTTCATGATAAATGGGTATCCAAAACATGAATATGGTATATATGGTGTGGTTATGTGCATAGTTTTCAAACTATTACACCTAAATATACACCCATTAAAAGGACTCAAAAAATACAATTTTAAGTCCCAAACAACTCAATTTCTCCCAAATTTGGTTATATCTTAAGAGGGAGTGTTTCATGGGTGACTATTTCTAGATCTCATTTCTTTTCATATTAAGAGGCAAGAGTCCTCAATTGATGGAAGATAACTATATTCCTTCCCCTTTCATATTCCTCTATCTTATCCCTTGATGTGATATCTAATTTTAGGGATTTATAATGAGGTTTTTTCTAAGGTATGGTGGAACCCTTCCAAATGAGATGACTTTTATTGATAGAGGTTAATGAACTCTTATGTGAGTCCTTTACACTTTGTTTTAAATTTCCCCATCATCATATGGCTCACTGATGGGAATTTATCATTTTTAAGATTTTATATATTCTTTCAATTTGATATATATTTTTTATTAATATTTTTTTTGGATTTATAGGTTTAAATGAAGGGAATTAGGATGATTACACCAATTGAATATTATTGAATTCCACAAGGGTAGTAGATTTTAAACTATTTACATTTATTTGACATAACCTTTAATGATTGGGTTTTTTAAATTCATTTTTCATGGAGATTATGTAATTTATACTCTAAATATATTTTTAGGACACTAAGTGTTTGATTAAATGTTTTTCATATTTTATTATGGTATAATTGAGACAAAAATTAATATTTTTATTCCTGAATGATTTTTAAATTAGAAATTCATTGGTTTAAATTATATTTTGAAATATAAAGGCATGTTTTGATTGAATAAATATATATTTTTATAATATTACATGCTCATTAATTATGAATCTTCTTGTTGTTGATACAAATTCTGAACTTTATCATGTTGAATGATACAATATTGACGTGTAAGAGGCTATTTATATGGAGGGTGTATAGTGGTGACATGAGAGTTTTATTTAAATTCTTTAATTGATTTTTTTTATGTTAAATTGGAAAAAAATCATGGGAGACCTTGAGTATCTATATGTTAATGTTGAAACCCAAGTGATCTGAGTAGGAGATTTATGTTGTAAAGATTATTTTTATGCATATATTTTGAGTTGTGAAGAAATATCTTGTGGGAGTAAATATTTTATAATTAATTATGGTTTCAAAGTAAAGTAAAATGTTTTAAATAAGTTGGGTGTTTGGTGAAGTGCATGAAAGATTTTGGGAAAATGAAGTATTTTAACATAGGGAGTACGCAAACCACTAAGAAGGTACATGGTTTTTGGTTCATGGATGCAACACCACAAATGAGGTATGTTGTAAACAAATCATATTAAAAGTTCACATAGGGAGTATGTGCCTGGTTGTTCATAAATAAATATTCTCATTGGTAGTCTATAATATCTTGTTCACATGGGTTTTATGTGAGACTATGAGAGTTGTTTGGTGAAGGATTTTTATAAAGTAAAAAAACCCATGAAAGATATTCATGACCATGAATAAATCACATGAAGGATGAAGTTATTTGATATGAAGAGGTGGTGATTTTTTATTTACCAAGTAAGAAGTATATGGGGGGCATAAAGGAGGTTTATGGTGGAGAGTTTTCAAAGGTGAAACACAAATGGGTTTAATATAATTTTGGTGGTTAGTGAGTTTTTTAGGTATTTTCCTATAAATACCTTGCTGATATATTCATTAAGTATTAGATTAAATGATAAATGAAAGATTGGGGAGATTAATCAAAAGATTTTCAAAGGAAGTTTGTGAAGGAGGTTTCATAAAGGAAGTTCATGAAGGAGGATCTATGAAGTCAGTTCACAAGGTACAGTATGTGATGGATTTATGTGAAGGGTGTGCCATGAAGCAGTATACATAACACTGTATTTTGTAGTGTAAAGAAGCTCGTGATGCATAGTACTATATAAAAAAAATTATTTCTTGAAGGAAATAGGGTGGTTCTTGAGGTTAGTATTCAGTGAATAATTTTTTTTGTGAATAACTTATGTAGAAGACAATTTTAAGCAGACATTTTTATATGGAAAATTTTTAGAGGGTGCTTTAGAGCCTTATGAGTGCATTAGAGCATCATACTATGGATTTAATGATGAAAATAAAAGTATATTTTTATTCAAAATGTGGAAGAAACCTACATTTTAATAATTTGAAAATACATATATTCAAATAAGTTTGCATATGAAGAATCAAAAGAAGAGATCTAAAGGAAGTAGTGTCCTATTCCTTGAACACTATTATAAAGAAAGTGAGCTTGGCACATAGCGACCATGGAAAAAAATTGTAATTCACCAAAACTAGTGAAGAACAGTGGATTCTGTTACACCAACACTAATATGCATATATGATCCTTGTACTAACACTTATTAGCAAACCAAGTAAAATAATTATGCTCTATTTTCATTTATGAATTTGTTTTTATGATGGATATGAAACTAACTATGATAGATTTAACAAGTTCCTACCAATTTGGGAACAAGATCATATGAAAAGAAAAGAAAAGTACACACCCTGATTCAACCACCCCTCTCAGGGTGTCTTAGGTTATAAAAAATTGTATCAGAGATGAGGTTACAAGTGTTGAATCTATTAGCTGAAGTTCAATATGAAGAACACAATAAATACTAAAGGGATTCGTATTTTTGATGAATGAAATTATCAATTTTGGAGAGCATAATGAGAATACACTTATGATCTCTTGGGTTAGATTTTTTATCTATAACAATGACTCAAATATAATAATGTTATGCATTAGAACTATTCTTGATTGAATCAGATAATAAGATTCTTTATGCTAATTAAAAAGCTCAAAATTCTTTATATGGAGCCATATTTGATCAAATTTACATGAAGGTCATGAGATATACTAGTTTCAAATAGATGTGAGGTAAATTGGACAATATATATGAATATGATAGTAAGGTGAAGGATGAAAATATATAAGTTCTTAATAATGAGTTTTATGAATTGATGATGATTCCTAAGGAAAATGATGAGAGTTTCTTCAACTTAAGTATCGAGGTTGTTAGAGCTATTCAGGGACTCTATGAAAAAAATAAAGGATATTGATATTGTTAAAAAGATATTGTGATTTTTCCACCTATCTTAAATCCAAAAATTATTAACTCTTTAAGTGATGGATTTTTTAATATTCTCAATTTTATTTTACTATTAAAGAATATTTTTTTTAATTTATATGGGTTTTTATATGGAAATATTATTTTTTCAATAAAATTATCCTTACTTGTTTCATGATGTTACATAAGGGTAAAGGTGGTTTTTAAAACCTTTAATAAAGGTAAAAAACCTTTCCCATTGGATTCACAAGGGTAAAACCCTTTTTATGGGATGTGCAAGGGTTAGAGTGGCCTGCATAAGAGTAACTCCCCTTTTCATGTGTTGTGCAAGGGTACTGATCCTTTGAGTAAGGGTAGTTGAGTTACATAAGGGTATATCCTATACTGTATAAAGGTAATAGGATTTGTCTAAGGGTATAACCTAAACTAAATAAAGGTACGGAGCTCACATAAGGGTACTATATAAGGGTACCAATGTGCTGAGTAAGGGTACTGGCTCATGTAAGGGTCCCTGTGTAAGGGTAAGTCTAGTTTTTCAAAGGCTATATAAGGGTAACCAGTCATGTAAGGGTCCCTATGTAAAGGTACCGACACTTTTATGAAACCACATAAGGATCTTATACTATGTATGGGTAAACCTATGTTACCCTTATGCAACGCATACCCCTTCTGTAAGGGTAACATTTTAACTTTCTTTTTTTCTGGATTTCTCCCTTCTTCTTCCCTAGATCGATCCTTTATGTGTTTTCAATGATTTTAAATACTAAAAATCATGTAATTAAATCCTTATAATCATTTAAATTTACAACTAAAATTTATGGATGAAATTAAACACTATGGAATGAATAATCGATTAAAGTACCAATTAAATAATGATATTTATTTTTGGTTTTAATATCATGAACCTGTACAAAATTTTGTTTTATAAAATAGCCAAGCCTTGATACCCTTTATTTTGGTTGATATTTTATGTCTAAGAATATAAAGCATCATTGTTCAAGTTTGTTAAGACTTCCTTTGACCAAACCTAGTTCTTTATCTAGATTCATAGCAAGGCATAATCACACCCTCTCTCCTCTTTTTTGGGAGTTTCGTTGAAAGGGAATCCTAAGTGAGACTTCCATGAAATTTATTTTTTTTCAATTTTGTGAATGTATTCTCCAAGACTCTAAAAATTAAGTATTAATAATTCTTAAATGATAATAATATTAAAATTTTAAAAAATGATAGAGGAATTATTATAATTTATTCTATGATTATTCTAAATAGAATTATAAATAATGATAAATAATAATTTTTATAAATTTATCTAAGATTATTCTAGAGAGGTATTTTTATTATCCCTAATAATACATAAATATTCTCTAAGAAATAATTAATAATTATCAATAAGGATAATTTATAATTATCATAATTATTTTGGATTATCTAGGAGAGAGAATTATATTATCACATGTAAGATATTATTCATTTTGAAATAAAATGATAAGATTGGTTCCATGAACTGATGATTCTTGAACGTCGAAATTTTGATAATTATAATACTGAGGAGATGGTGTTGTTGGATTTATAGGTTTCCAATTTATATTTCGAACCAAATACGGCGTTTATCCTTGACATGGGCATAAAAAACCCCGAGGTGGGAAGTTAATTACCATTTTGGGCCATGTATATGATATTGACATGATAAGTTTTTTATACTTGATTAAACCATTCTTGTTATTTATTTCATGAGGATGTGTGAATGGCCATGTGGTTTTATTTATTATTCCCATGTAATTATGTACAACCTCTAGAGATTGTTCTTGATATGCCTTGTTGTTCCTTACCATGACATGTATTTCTTGTTGCGTTTCATATCCTGTGAAACTTTTCTTCATGTATCAAGATTATCAAGTGAATCCTTGAGGTTGGTTTGACACAGTCCAAATTTCCTTAAAGGAAGGTGTGGCTATACCTATAGAGGTATGTGAATAGGTGGTTGGATAACCAACCAAATGTAGGCTAAACGTCCTTGAAGATGGGTGTGGCTATCCCTGTAGAGGGATGAGAATATGTAGCTAGCTGCCCGACTGATAGATGACGTGGACCAAATTTCCTTAAATATGGGTGTGGATATCCTTTTATAGATATGTACATAAGTGGTTGGCTAGGAGATTTTTAGTTGTAATTTTTTGTTACCTTAAAGGTGGTACTTGGTTTGACATATCTGATATCCTTACCAGTAATGAGTCAAAGAAGGTGAGGTCAGGGTACATGGAGGCTTGGTTAGTGCCTGATAGCTTGACACATGTTTGATTGTATGTTTATTTATAATTTACTTATGTCATGGAATAAACTATTATATATTATGTAAACTTATATTAAGGACACATTGGTGGTTTCCTATTGAGTATTTTACTCACACCCTACTAAGGAATTTTGGTGATCCTATAGATTTTATGACTAGGGATCCGATGAAGGGAAAGGGCCATGTGATGGATGAATGAGTAGAGGAGTATAAAGTTGGTAGTGGACCGAGACATACTCTAGAGGACCTTACTGATTATTTATTTATTTATCTACTGCTTTCTTTACTTGGTTTAGCTTTCCACTCAGGGATCCCATTTATTTCATTGTATGAAATGTATGGCATCTATTGTTCTACATTATTACTCTAAATATTTATTATCTTTATCATCATTATCATCATCATCATTATTATTATTACATACTCAATGACATGATATTGAGGGTATAGTCTCTCCACTAACGAACATAGACCCTCACTATTAATTGGAAACCTCTTATGTATGGGGAGGTTCACATGAGGTCAAGTGGTACTCCGGATCTGACCTGATAGTTTGTCTAGGGGTGTTACAAAATGGTATCAGAGGATAATTTATTCTTTTTATTTAATGGAACAACCTAGGACATGGTAGAAAGGAGATAGATGTGTGGTACTCAGTAAGGTATTTTCCATGTTCCTGGCTAGCACATGTGTAACAGACTTCCGTGTTAGCATGGATAATATTACTATTACCATTTTTATGAGATTTCAGACACATTCATGAATCATGATTAGGTACATAGGTTCACCTACTATATTTATACTTGGTTTTATCCTAAATTTAGTTTTCTATGCCGTTTTGATATATCTTTGTTTGAATTTATTAGATTAACTAAGGGTGGTTCTATGATTTAGTATATATATGGATATGATTGATGTGTAGAGATAATACCTTGGTTAGTTCTAGGATGGGTATACCTTGGGTTGTGGGTAGAATCTTATTAAGTCCTTGTGTGATCCCATATAGTAGTTAGGATTACTCATAAATGTTCTAAGTATTTCCTTTATTTTATAGATTCCACCTCAAATACATTTGATGGTATCCGTAGATGAAATAGACCAAGATACTCCCATTCTACAACCTATGGTGAATGAGGATATACCAAAAAATGATCCTATATTAACACATGTGATTTAGGCCATAGAGCTCATTCAGATGAGACTCTTTCAAATTGTTATCAACTAAGGTGATACTGTTCAGAGGACCATAACTGACCATGCTTGGGATTTACAACACTAGTATCTTCTGGAATTATAAGGTATTAATGGTCTGAAGGATGTATAGGATAGATTGGATTATATTTAGAACATTTTTATGCTTGTCTAGACCCATGAGGAGGGATGAGTGATTCTGGTGACCTTTATGTTTCAAAGACGCACTAGAAGATAGTGTACTACCATGAGTTAGGTTGGGAGACAAGTGGCTCTTACTTAGATGACCTCCAAGGAGCTATTTCTCAAGCACTATTTCCCTTAAATATTTAGTTTGTATCATTCCTAGGAGTTTCTAGAGTTACAGAAGGGTTTTATGATTGTCTCTACATTTTATTCTTATTTTATAGAGTTACTTTTATTTCTATTTTTTTTGTCTAGGAATGCGGCACAAAAGTCTTGGAAGTTTGAGATAGGCCTTTGAATAGAGATAAGACATCAGATTAGGGTCTTTGATCTAACAAGGTACACATAGATGATTTTAAAGGCCCTAAACTTTAAGAAGGGGATAGAGGAGGATAGGTCATCAGGCTTACTTCTATCCCATAGTGGGCCAATGACTGAGATTTATCTCATTACTATGTGAGATTCTTATAGTAGTGGGAAGAGGAATGATGACTAGGATTTATAGGGAAGCATACAATAGGTTTAGAGTATCAATTATTTAGTATCCTTTATGAGAAATTATTCCACCAGGTTCTAAAATTATAGGAAAATGGGGAATCATAACAGTGCTTGCAGGTAGCCACTTATGTAATTCCACCATTATGAAAATGCTATTTATCTTCAATGATTTTACTCAAAGGTATCTTATATGGGTACCTGGGGATCAGTGAAAGCTGGGAGCAGAGAGCCTCAGAAAAGGATATAGACTTCCCAGATAATGGAGACTTAGGGATAGGGTCATAGAGATGTGGCAATAAAAGTTTACATAGTAGACCATATTCTAGTAGATGATAGATAGAGGCTATCTAATATTTTAAGTATTGTTCTGATCACCTATACTTTATCTACTAAATTTTTTGATATTGGTTCATCCCATTATTTCATATCTATAAAATTAGTTTCTTAACTTTACTTACCAGTAAATTTATCCTTTGATTTAGTCTCCCTTAATACACTGTTGGGAACAAAAGTAGACTATCTCCAATGATTCATAGAGTATCATATAGTCATTTCTGGTTATGGAATTTTTTGGGACTTCATGATTCTATATATGATGATCTTTGATGTGATTATTAGCATATAATAGATGAAAATATTATTAGACCACATTTATTTCTATTAGATATAGGTATATTTTACTTTTCCAAAGGGTGAGAGGTACATGATGACTAGAGAGTGGGAACTGGGAGTAGGTAGAGTTGTACCAGACTTGAGTCAACTCTGGATGATTGTGATACAGATGGTGGGATTGGATATTTCCAAGGGATTAGTGGCAGTATCCTTAGTTTTACCTCAAGTTATGGATCTCTATCAGTACATATTTCCAATTGACTTCATAGGGATCCCTCCTGAAAGGGGAGTTAACCTTTAGATAGATCTAATCATAGGTACACAACCTATTTTGATACCCCTTTATCATATGGTTCCAGCTAAACTGAAAGAGTTCAAGGTATAATTAAATGACTTTGAGTATAAAGGATTCATCAGGTCGAGTACTTCACCATGAGGTGAACCTATGTTGTTCTCTAAGAAGGTGGATGGTAGTCTTTGACTCTGCATTGATTACCATAAGATGAACTAGGTGATGGTGAAGAACCGATATGCTTTTCTCAGGATAAAAAAACTTTTTGATCAGTTACAACCCCCTTGATGGTTGTAAAATATTTTTCTTTGATTGAACTATCACTTGTTATGATTTATATAGGAAGAAATTATAAAGATAGCGTTTTAGAGTAGGTATGGGATGTATGAGTACTTGTTGATGCCATTTGGACTGATGAACACACTAGCAGTATTCATGGATCTCATGAACAAGATATTCCACCCTTACCTAGAATTGTTCATTGTGGTGTTTTTTGATTACATCCTCATATACTTAATGACACCATAATATCATTCTAGACACGTTGATATATTATTAAGTATGCTCCGAGCAAATCATATTTACACAAAGCTGTCAAAGTGTGACTTCTTGATATGAGATATGAGATTCTTGGGGCATGTGTTCTCAAATACGTTTATATCCATGGATACAAAGAAAGAAAAGGAAGTTATGATTGGGACATGTCCCCAGAACATGTTCAAGATTAGGATATTTCTAGGTCTAGCAGGATATTACCAATGCTTTATACAGGAATTATCTTGATTATCAACACCCATGGATGCAATGGAGAAGAAGGGAATGAAATTAAAATGGTTTAAAACTTCTGAAGAATCATTTATTGAGTTGAATAAGAGGTTGAATATAGTTTCAGTATTGATACTTCACAAGCTAGGTGTTGGATATGCTATATACTGTGATGCATCAGGCATTGGTTTAGGAGTAGAGATCATGATAAGGGAGAAGGTATTGGATTATGGTTTACATCAGTTGAAACCCTGTGATTGGAACTACCCTAGTTATGACTTAGAGCTAGAAGTAGTAGTCCATTCTATTAAATACTGACTTCATTATCTATTTGATGATAGATTTTTTTGTCTGCACTAACTACAAGAGACTTCGGTATATATTTAGATAGTGAGACCTAAAACTGAGGTAGAGACACTGGTTAGTGTATCTTTAGACATTTTACTTTAAGTAGGATTATGGACTATTGAATGGTAATATCATTACAGATTCTCTTATCCATAAGACATAGGATGAGCATGAGTTTGGTGAGAGGCCTTCAGAGGAGCATTGGAGCTTGATGAACTTGTTTGGTTGATTGATGGATGTATTCCTTAGTGGATCAGGGACCAATGACTTGTGATCCCTTGGTGTTCAAATATTCTCTAGTATACTAGGTAAAGGAAGGATATGATACTAAACCAGAGTGTGAAGTGATATGGGAAAAGATAGATGGAGGTGATCCGATACCCGGGTTGTCATTGGGTGACGATGATGTGATCCTTGTACATGGGAGAGAGGTTTTCCTTATCTCTATTAGAGATGATTTGATGAGGTATTTATGTACCTCTATATGGTAAGTACATCTTGGAGTGATGAATATGTACCATGATTTCAGGTGTCAATTCTAGTGGTCAGGGATGAAGAGGGATATTGCTGGGTTTGTTTCTCAATGCGTCACCTACTAGAATATGAAGACCAAGAATTATAAACCTCATAGTTTTATTAAATCACTTAAAATTCACACGTGGAAGTTGGTAAAAATCATGATGGACTTTTTAATGGGGTTACGTAGGACCCTGAGGAGTCATGACACTATCTGGGTGATCGTTGATTGATTGATGAAAGTTTACCACTTTTTACTAATTTGAGAGACTCAATCAGTGGATAAGATAGAATATATATATATCTGTGAGATCATATGCTTACATAGAGTTATATTGAGAATTATTTTAGATATAGATGTATATTATATGTTGTAGTTTTGGAAGGGCTTGAAGAATGCCCTAGGGACTCAGTTGATATTGAGAACATCATACCATCCTCATATAGATGGAAAGTCCGATCATACAACTCATATACTTTAGGATATGATTCAAACTTTCATTAGACTTTTTTTTTGAGAATGGGATGATCATATAGTCTTGGTTGAGCTCAAATACAATAATAGTTACCAAGATTTGATTCAGATGGAACCTTATGAGGATCTTTAAGGGAACCAATTCCATTCACCACTTTATTGGCATAAGGTTGGTAATTCAGCAGTTGTGGGGCCTAGTTTCGATTAGGATACCTTTGAGAGAGTGAAACCAATTCAGAAGAGATTGATCACCACTTAGAGTAGAAAGATATTGTATGCCGATAGTGGGAGGAGACCTTTGGAGTTCGCTGTGGGCGATCATGTTTTCTTGAGAGTGACTCCTTGTTTAGGACACCGAGGTCTGAGGTAGCAAGGAAAGATAACACCACATTTTGTTGGACCCTTCAAGATCCCTAAATTTTTAGAGATAGTGGAATATCATTTGGATCATCCTTATCAGCACGAGTCCATACATGATGAGTTCCACATTTATCAGCTTTAGAGGTACACAACTAATCCTGCATATGTTATAGACTACGAGGGTTTTGAGTCAGATCTAAATGCATATTATGAGGAGTGACCGTTGTATATTATAGACCAGAGTGAGAAAATTATTCAAGCTAATATAATACCACTTGTTCAGGTTTGGTGGTTGCATGGGAAGATCCAGGAGGAGATGTGGGAGTGGGAGTTTGATGTTTGATCTCAATGGCCTGAGTTGTTTCAAAATGACCACTAAAGATACTTTTTTGGGATGAGAAGTTGTTATAGGTAGAGAATTATAATATTTTCAATTTTATTTGATTCTTAAACATTTTTATTGTAATTTATACATGTTTTTATGTGGAAAATATTAAAAATTTCAATAAAAAATACCCTTGCTTATGTTTTATGGTACTATGTAAGGTAAAAGGTGGGTTTTAAGATCTTGAGCAAAGGTAATATAAATTTCCAATAGGTTTTGTAAGGGTAAAACACTTTTTCTATGGTCTGTATAAGGGTAAGAGTGACCTACATTTGGGTAACTCTAATTTTTCATGTGCTGCATAAGGGTTCCAAAACTCTGCGTAAGGGTAGCTAAGTTGCATAAGGACGAATCCTATGTTATTTAAAGTCTATGATAATTTTTAAGGGTAAAACCTATGTATTTTAAAGGTAATTTACGTGCATAAGGGTAGAATTATGCTACATAAGGGCACTGTCTCATGTAAGGGTCCCTGTATAAGGGTAAACAGAGTTTTTCAAAGGCCGTGTAAGGGTAACCAGTCATATAAGGGTTGTTGGATAAGGGAACAACTAATTTACCCTTACATAGTTCATACCGCTTGCATAAAGGTAACATTTCACCTTCCCCCCATATTTCTCCCATCCTCTTTCCCAACTCAACTATGTACACGTTTTCAATGTTTTTAAATGATGAATATCATGGAATTAAATCCTTGGACTTATTTAAACCCATAACTCAAATTTATGGATGTAATTAAACACTCCACAATGAAGAATCAATTAATGGACAAATTAAATAATGATGTTTAATTTTTGGTTTAATATCATAAACCTGTACACATATTTTTTTTATAAAATATACAAACCTTATTATCCTTTGTTTCAGTCAATATTTTGATTCCAAGAAACAAAAATATCATTGTTTAAGTTTCGTAAGACCTCATTAGACTAAACTGAGTTATTTATCCTGATTTCTGGAAAGGAAGAATTGCACCTCTCTCCTATTTTCTTGGGTGTTTCATTCCAAGGGATACCCAGGTGAGAATTCCATGAAATCTCTTCTTAAATTTGTAAATTTATTCTCTAAGACTATGTAAAATTAAGGTTTTGTAATTCCTAAATGATAATAAAATATAAATTTTAAAAATTATAGATATTAATCATTATAATTTATTCTAATATTATTTTAGAGATAATTATTAGGAATGATAAAGAATAATTGTTATAAATTAATATAAGATTATTACAGAGATGGAATTTTATCATCACATTAGAAGTCATAATTATTCTCTATGAAATAATTAGTAAATATTAATAAGAATAATTTGGAATTATCATAATTATTTTGGATTATCTAGGAGATAGAATGATATTATCGCATGTAAGATTTTATTCTTTTTGAAATAAAATAAAATAATTGGTTTTAGGAACCAATGAGACATGAAAATTTATGTGTCTACAAATATAAAAATATGGAGGGGGTGTTATTAGCTATAGCATTTTCCAATCTAGCTTTCGAACCACACATGGTGGTTTATCCTTGATGTTGATGTTGAAAACCCTAAGGTAGAAAGTTACTTACCTTTTTTGATCTATGTATATGATGTTGACATGATAAGTAGTTTATGATTGATTAAACCATGATTGCTATGTGTTTTATGTGTATGTGTGAATGGCTATAGGGTTTTCTTTCTTAAGACCATGTGATTATGTGTATCCTCCTGATGCTGTTATTGATATTCCTTGTTGTTATTTTCAATGAAATGTATTTCTTAGTGTGTTGTACAACCTATGGAACTTTGATTCAAGTATCAAGATGATCAAGTGGACATTTTAGATTTTTTTGATGTGGTACAAACATCCATAATGGTGGGAGTGGATATCCCTATAGAGGGATGTGCATAGGTGTCCAGTCAACCAACTAGACACAATCCAAACATCTTTAAAGGTAGAAATGGCTATCCATGTAGAGGGATGTGAATATGTGGCTATATGGTTGAATGACAGACGATGTAGTCCAAAAATCATTAAATACAATTGTGGCTATCCCTATATAGAGATGTGTATAAGTTATTGGCTGGTTGATTGTTAGTTGGTGTGAAATTTTATTTATGATGACCTCTGTTAGGGTGGGGTGTGCAGTGTTACCTTAAAGGCGATACTTGGTTTGACTCATTTGATATCAACGAGCAAAAGTAGGTGGGGCTGGGATTCATGGTGGCTTGGTTAGTGCATGATATCTTGACACATATATGATTCTATGTTTATTTTATCATTTACTTATGTCATAGAATATGCTATTATACATTATGGGCACTTATGTTAAGGATACACTGGTGGTGTCCTATTGAGTCTTTTACTCACACCATACTTGGGTATTTCAGTGTGGTTATAGATTTTTTGACTAGGGATATAGTGAAGGGAAAGGGCCCTATGGTGTATAACTAAGTAGAGGAGTATAAAGATGGTAGTGTACTGGAAAAAACTTCAGAGGAAGCCACTATATATTTATTTTCTACTTCCTTTACATAGTTTGGATTTCCACTTTGGGATTAAATTTATTCCTTTATATGAAATGCATTACATATATTTTTTCTAAATGATTACTATGATTATTTATTATCATGTTTTTTATTATTATCTGCTCAATGATATGATATTGAGGGTATACTCTCCCCACTGATGGACTTTGACCCTCACTGCTAGTTGGAAGCCTCTTGTGTATAGGGAACCACACATGGGTTCATATAGAACTCAAGATTGGACATTTTATTTTGGGTTGGGTCATCCCAAATTTTAAAAAGTTATCTATAGATGACTTTTTGAGTATCTTGATGACCTATAAAATGAGAGACAATCCCAAAGGAATGAAAAGTATCTCAAAAAAAGAAATAGAATTCCGATGTATAAAGAAACTTGACATCGCTAAAGAAACAATTTACAAAGAGAATGTGGATGATGAAGTCATATCCCTCATAGAAATAAAAATTTAAGATATAAAAGGGTAGATTCTAAGGAACGTGACCCTTGGATTGTTTTCTATACGGTAAAGGTGGACACATTGTAGAAAGGAGTATAATATAATTTTATGATGATAGAAATAATAAAGAAATTATTTAGAGGCCACAAAGGAGGTTCCCTCCTAAAAGATTATTTAACCTTAGAAATTAATCTAGGAAGAAGTTTTAGAGGAAAATATTTGAAATAAAATAAGATAATGATAATGAGGATTATTTGGAAGAAGTGGTGAAAAAGTTTAAATATGATATAGAAGACGCAATGAGGCTTCTCAAAGATATTGGCATTCAAAGAAAGAAAAACTGAAAGATTAATGGATTTCTGAAATAATATTCTAAATATGTTGATCATCTCAAATATGGGTTTGACATACTAAAAAAAGAAACAAAAGACCATTTATCTAGTTAAATTAACCCATAAGAAGCTGTGAATCTTAATCTAAAGATTGAGTAATAGGCTAAGTTGATTAATGACCTTAATTCTTGTGCAAGAGAGAGAAAAAAGGAATAGGATCTTGAAGATGAAGTGGTTACTTTAAGAAATAAGATTTAATTAGAAATAAAATTTAGTGATCCCAAGAAGAATATTTATTTTTCAAAGCTCCCAAATAGATATTTTTTGTAATGGTAAAAACAAGGCTCTAAAGACATTGAAAAAATTCAGAGTGAACAAAGACCCATATCTATGGGTAAAATTGGAATCAACTACAATGAAAAGACACTGAAAGTACCAACAAAAATAGATCAACACAAAGGGAAGTATAAGGTTATCCATTATGGTGTCAAAACCAAGACTCCAATTTTATATAAAAAGGTTTATTCAAACATATGAAATTAATATGTTGAAAAAACTTCTCAAAAATCAAGTAGTAATCAATAACTAATTTGATTCAAAAAATATGGGGAAATATAGAGGTTTGAAGGAGATACGATCTTTCCTTTTATGAAATGTCAATTCTATAACTTTCTTGGCTATACCATGTCATTCTGTGAAGAAGTGAGGAGATATTTGAATGGGGAAACATAAGGAATTTGTAAAAGGAGAATGAAACTTTATCCTTCAAGATATAGAAGAAATTATTTCTATGGATATTTTTTTCACTATTCTAATTTTGGTCATAAATCTATTGATTGAATATAGAAGAAATGGAAATTACCACTAGGTAGATCAAATGTGGATGAATAAAAAAACCTAACTTGATCCCATTGGGAAATAAATACTTTTCACTAGATGTAGAAGAATAGTATGTTTTACTGTTAGAGATAAGGAAAAAAAATAAGTCACTATATTATTCTTAAAATCAATTGGGTGTCTATTGGAAAGAAAAAAAGAAAAGAGATAAGGATAATCTCGCTAAAATAAATCTCATGGATACAATAACAATAATAATTGAATTCATTATAGAGCGTGTTTATACCAAATAACTGGAAACATGAACCTACTAAAAAAATGAATAAAAGAGTTGAAGGAACAATGTATTTCGATAATGAAATAGATTTAAAGATTAAGGGGAGCGGTAATACACTATTAGTAGGTGATGAGTTGAAGAAGAAAAAATTTATCTTTATGGATGGATTGTGATGCAACCTATAACAAACCTCACTTTTCATAAACACCAATATATAAGTGAGCTACATTATCTACTACTAGGTTCTTCATAACTAACATCCATCTTAGAAAAATAAAACATAATACATATCTTTATAACTAGGGTAAGGAAACATAAGAAGGGGTGATCTTAGATGCACAATTAGGGTAAACAAGGGAGACATGTAAGCATAAACATGAGCATAGGGTTATGTGAATGTGATCATAACATTAGAAGATATTAACCTATATATTATAAGATCAGAAACATGAATCATGACATAAATCTTAGAATTTCATAATATATGAATCATAAGTAAATAAATAACATAATTCATGAAATCATATCATAGGAATAAGACATGAAATTGTGACATACATAGACACACGATATCATTCTCTATAAGTCAAGACTCATTACGAGAACTTATCAAGGCACTTCATGGGAACCAAACCTACTGGGCAAGACACACCACCATCCCCAATCATAGTACTTTACTTATAAAGGATCGGGTTTCCCCATCTTTCCATATTGGGTCTAGTTTCTCCATCTTCCAAATTTATGGTGACTACACCTACTGGGAAGGACACACCACCATCCCCAGTCACAGCCCTTTCCTTATAAGAGATCAAGTTTCCACATCTTACCATAGTTGATCAATCCAGTTGACTTGATTTACATAATTATCACATGATATATAAATATTTACCTAATTAATTAGAGGGATATATATGTCCCACCCATCTCATAATAAAATAATTCATACATGTTCCACAAGATAATAAAAATTTCATCATATCATGACCCATAAAAATAGATGGGTTTTATAAACATCCTATCATAATCCCATGAAATGAAATTTGTAACAATAAATTTTAATCACATCATAAAATATGTAAAAGAGATATGTTTCATAATCATTTCATCAAAGTATTACCAGTGAAAAGAAGCGGGTTTCAGAAGTATATAACCCATGGAAGAGAAATGGGTGTTATAAACACCATCCCATCAAAACATAAACCATTAAATAAATAATATTAATGTAACCTTTGTATAATTTCTTATAATGTCATGAGTAACATCAATGGATTTCATTTTATATGGAAAATAACTTGGAAAGATATTTTGAAAACATTTCTTAAGGAAGATATCCCTTCTTCATTGAAAAAGTATCTTTAAACAATAAAACCTTAGAAACCATTTTCTTGAAAATAAACTTTAAAATTTATAAATAAATATTTTAAAACATTTCAAAAACCTTTTTCTTTGAAAACATATTAAGAGATACTGAAAAAATTTTGAAAACTATTTTCCTTGAAAACTTATAATATAAGATTGAAAACTTTTTAAAAACCATTTATTTGAAAATACTTTGAAAAATTTTAAAGGAAGTTTAAAAACCATAAAAAAATTTAAATCCTTTTCCTTTGATAATTATCTTAAAATATCATATTTTAAAACATTTTTAAAACATGGTTCTTGAAGTTCATGGCATGTGTCTCAAAAAAGTAAAATTTAGACAAAAACTACTTTTCTAATTTGGTAACTATTGAAACATAAAACCCATGAAAGAGAGATAAAAAAAATTAAAATTTATATACCCATAAAATTAAGGATAACAATAATAGAATATATTCATGGTAAGTATAATCACCAAAAAAATAGATGAGTGGTGAATAATGCATAAATCTCACAGAAATAAAAGTGAGACTAGAAATCCCCTTACCTTGTGTCTTGAATCTTGTCGTACTCGTTCAAACCTCCTGTATAATAAATATAAGTTTACTATAAAAAATCATATTATTATATATAAAACCATATATGGTTTGATTATGAATTTATATCACCTGCCTGTTAAAAATTCTATGTTAAGGTTTCACTTTTTTAATATTTGATTTGTACTTCGCATGTGTTTCAATTTGTTATATAATTGGTACTTATAATTATATCATTATTTTAAGAATTTAAAACATGATATAAATATCATGTATATTAATTTTATTTGTATTATAATAATCTATATAATATATAAGTATGGAATAGAATACACCATTCATGGTGACGGTAGGCCGTACGTATGCATGAACACTGTTTCCATTTAATTATCATACTAAAAGGAAGAAAGTAAATAAAATATATGTATATATATGTATATATATCATTATTAAAGTAGAATTATTATATCATATATATCATATAAGTTCACTAAACCCATCCTTAATACATTCCATGTAGTGTGTGAATGAATCACATTGCTTTGAGGGGGTGATAATCCACACTTCCTCAAATGAAATTATCATATTTACAAAAAATAGAAAGTATAAATATATGTGTTATAAAAGAATTATATAAGATTAAATACATAATATATATCATATATATCATATATAAATAGAGTTTTAATTATAATTCTCACCATGAGAGGTGGTAAAGGAAAATGAACAATAATCATTTCGTGAGGTGGTAGTTCACTGTACACATAAACAATATGTTCGTTACCCATTAGATGGAGGTGTGTGTAAGTGTAGATCAAAACCTTATTATAAAAATATAAAAATATATTTATGATATTTGTTTTGTTAAATAATCATGGAATAAGTATGATTGAAAGAGTGGATAAAGAAAATAAAATAAAGGAGCTTGAGGGAGGGTGTTACCTCTTAATCAGGTAACTCCTTTTGGTTTTCACCAAAGGGATTATTTGGAATGTTTTTTGACTAAAGGGAGGATTCAAGGAGGAAGGTAGGAATGCTGGGAAGTGTATTGGGAAGATATTTTACTATCCTAATAGGTTTTATATGTGTGAAGAGTGGGTAGATGTGGTGGCCTTTTATAGGGAAGGGAGGGGACATACTTGGCATTTTTGAAAACAAGTTAGGTCTACCCAAGTTTTTACCTAAAAAAAGTCATAAAAAACCCAAAAAAAAACTCAATAATTGAATTTTAATGGCCTAATAATGTCTATACAATGGGTTTTGTACAAGTATATAGGTCATTTAGGCCTTTAAGTTTATGGTTTATTCTCTTGTTAAGCTTAAGTTAACCTTAATCATTGTAATTAATTTTAATTACATTTACTAATATTTTTGGTGAAAACATAATTTGAAATTATTAGACATTATAAATTATTATTATTCCAAATATCAAATCAAAATTCCCAAATTCTAATCATATAAGTGACATAAATTAATTTAAATTTAATCCCGTTGACGAGGCAACACTGCGGGGTTTTAAAGTAAAAAAGATCAAAAGTTTGCTAAGTTTTTATATCCAATTTCAATGTGAACTTGGTTACAATTTCCTATATTAGATTAATTGATAAAAATTTAATATAATTAAAATTTAAAACAATTTAAGAATATAATTTAACCTTATAAATAAATTAGATGAAAAATCAGTTTTGAATTAAAATTTAGTATTTTTCATATTCATCCAAAAATGAAGTTTCTTAAAAAAATACTAAAAAAACACCATAAGATAATTTAAAAATTATAAATTTAAAAATTAAGTTTATTTTATCAAATAAAATTTCTAAATGTATCTAAAATTGATTTCATTGTTTTTTACAAAAGGACACGAAAAATAGTTCATTCGAGAAAATAGTATTTTTAAACATATAAGGACTTTACCAAATATTATATCTTTCATTATCAATATTTTTTTTATATAAAAAAATTATAAAAAATATTTTAAAATTTGTTTCTGATATTTATATTACTAAGTTTAATGGATAGGTTATAATTATCTCATTTAAATAATTATAATAAAAAAAAGATGTTTCGTAGAAACTTGGTGTTGCGTGTAATGTACACCAAGTCAGTATTGTATGTAACATATACTGAGTTGGTGTTTCATATAACATATTATGAGTTTATTACATGTGAAAGGAATTATTTATTTAGTGCATTTTAAAGATATCAATGAAAATTTAATTTATTCGAGAAAAAAGGTCCATAAAAACTCGGGGTGTTACATTCTACCTCCCTTAAAATAAATTTCACCCTCAAAATTTGTTATTCAGGTAAACAAATGAGGATACTTATGCTTCATAATATCCTCATGTTACCACTTATCTTCCTCTAATTGGTTATTTCTCCACAAAACTTTGACCAAGTGAGGGGTGTTGCTTCATAGAACTTTCTCTATATGATCTAAAATTTCAACTGGTTGTTCCTCATAAGAAAGATATTTCTCCAATAGTATGACCTATGAGTTTAGTACATGTGAAGGGTCAGGTATGTACTTCCTCATGTGAGATAAATGGAACACATCATAGACTTGAGAGATATTTATAGGAAGTGTCAATTGATAGGATACTGTACCGATACGATCAAGAATTTCAAATGAGTCAATATACCCAGGGCTTAGTTTCCCTTTATTCTTGAATATCATAACTTTCTTCCATGGTGAGATTCATAGAAATACTTTTTCAACAAATTAAAATTCTAGATCTCTCCATCAGTTATCAGTATAACTTTTCTTCTAACTTTGAGCTACCTCGATATGCTACTGAATGGATCAAACCTTCTTTGCCATTTCTTAAGCAATCTTAGGTCCCAATAGATTTATTTCTATAACATCATCCCAACACATTTTAGATCTACATTTCTTCCTATAGTTAGATTCATAAGGTACCATCTGAATTCATAATTGAAATCTATTATTGTAAAAACACTCAACTAGAAGAAGGTGTTAATCCCATCCACATTTGAAATCCTTAAAAAAAATATCAACATATCCTCTAGGGTTTTAATTATTCTTTAAAACTGACTATATATCTGAGGATGATAAGTAGTGATGAAACTCAATTCCATATCAAGTGATTTCTGAATACTTCTCTAGAACTTAGAGTTAAAATCCAGATCCCAATCAAATATAATGGAATGTGGTACTCCATGCAACATTACCACTTATTTAATGTATATCTTGGAAATCTGACCCAGAGAGAAGTCTTATCTAATAGTAATGAAGTGTGCTGAATTTGTAAGGTGATCAACTACCACCCATATAACATTAAACTCTTTAGAGGTTTTGTGGATTCCAATGAAAAAATACATAGTGATGTTCTCCCATTTCTATTCTGGTATGGGTAATGGATGCAACATCCCTTTAGACTTTTGTCTTTTAGCCTTAACTTGCTGGCATACCAAGTACCGAGATATAAACTCTATGATATCTCTTTAATTCCATCCCACCAGAAGTATTCTTTAAAATCCCTATACGTCTTAATACTTTCAAGATGAATATAGAATTAAGAACTATGAGCTTCCCCTAATAGATCCTTGTTCAAATTCGGTATGGAAGGAACACATACACACTTCTTAAACCTTATCATTCCATTCTGATCAAGGTTAAACTCAAGAACATTTATAACTTTATTTTGTATCTCTACATCTTCCTTATACACCTCATCAATCTTAACTTGGATAGAGGGTTGAACATTCATTTTAGAAAGATAAGATTTCCCCTTCCTTCAAAATTTCTAGATCCATCCTTTGTAAATCTAGAAATATTGGATATTTTTCAATCCTCAACATGGATAATCTAGAACGATCCTTTTGAATAAAAGCATCAGCCACATTGTTCACTTTACTAGGGTGGTAATGTATTGAGCAATCATAATTCTTTATCAACTCTAACCATCTTTTCTGGTGCATGTTCAACTACTTCTGTGTCAATATATATTTAAGAGTTTTATGATCAGTATATATATCACACTTTTATCCATAAAGATAACGCCTCTATATCTTTAATGCAAAAAGTACTGCTGTTAACTCCAAATAATGAGTTGGGTATTTTTTATCATGAATCTTCAACTGCCATGAGGCATAAGTGATAACCATGTTATTCTGCATAAGAACACATCCCAAACCCTTCTTGGATGCATTACTAAATATTACAAACCCTTCTCCACTATAGGGTAATGTTAGAATAGGTGCACCGACCAACCTTATCTTTAGTTCCCTAAAATTTTCCTCACATTCATCTGTCTAGAGGAACTTGACACCCTTTCGAGTTAACTTGGTCAGAGGATTAGATATTCATGAAAAATTGTCCACAAACTATTGATAATATAAAACTAAACCAAGAAAGCTACGGATCTTAGTCACTATGGTTGGTCTAGGCCAATATTCAATAGACTTCATATTTTATGGATCTACTGTAATACCAAATATTGATATCCCATGACCTAAAAATGAAACCTTTTTCATCCAAAATTAACACTTTTTAAAATTTTTATATAGTCTCTCCTTCCTTAGGGTCTTTAGTATTATTCTCAAGTGGTTATCATTCTCTTCCTTTCAATTTGAATATATAAGAATATCATCTATAAAGACTACCACAAACTGATTGAGGTAATCCCTAAAGACTCTATTCATTAAATCCATGAAGATAACAGGGGAATTAGTAAGACTAAAAGGCATTACTATATATTCATAGTGTCTATTACTTATATGGAATTTCGTCTCAGGTATATCCTTTTTCTTGACCCTCAATTAATGATATCCAAAATGAAGGTCAATATTGAAAATTTATTGAGCTCTGTGAAGTTGATCAAACAAGTAATAAATAAGGGGAATAGGATAATTGTTCTTGATTATGATCTCGTTTAACTCCCAATAATCAATGCAGAGTCACATTTATCCATCTTACTTTTTCACAAAAAGAATAGGCACACCCTAAAGTGACACACTTGGCCAAATGAACCCCTTATCAAGGTTTTCTTAGAGTTTCTTCTTCAATTCCTGCAACTTAATTGGGTCTATTTTATAGGGAGTCTTTGAAATTGGTGTGGAACCAGGTTTGAGTTCTATTGAGAACTCAACTTCATGTTTTGGGGGAAGTCTAGGAAACTCTCCTAGAAATACATCCATAAATTTCCAGACAACATGCATATCATTGATGTCGATTTTCTCCCCAACCATTTAAGATAAACAAACCTTATAAATGGGAATTAAGATATATACACTGGATGTAATCTACATAGGAAGTTCATACTTATCGTCACATTGATGGATGATCATTGGAGGGTTTAAAATGTCAAACGTAACTTCCCTTACTCGACAATTGATTTGGGATTTATATAGAGAAAGTTAGTCCATTCCTAATATGACATCAAATTCATCCAAAGGTAGAATAACAAGATTTACAGGAAGTACATTCCCACAAACATCCACTAGAGAGGAATGATATAATTGAGATGAAATAATCATACAATTAGGGGTTTGAACTGCTAATTCCACATCTAATCATTTCAGTTGAATCTTAATACCCTTAGAATTTTTTTAGATATGAAATCGTGGGTAGATCCAGAATCAAATATGGCATTAGCAGTTCTAGTGTCACACCTGAATTTTAATTTATTTTCATTTTATTAATTATTGGGCTCGGGTCCTCTCATCAAGGTTTGAGCTTGGTTCCAGATCAAAATTTTTGGTCATTTAATATTTTAATGGGCTTCGCACCTGTGTGCGGCAACCGCGCGGTTGGAAGTAGCTGTGCGGCCAGCCCAGGGGTTGGGAAATTGCTATTTTTTTTCTTCTTCTTCTTATTATTATCATTTATATTATTATTATTCTTATGATTATTATTATTTTATTTATTGTATTTTTATTATTATTTTTTATAATTATTATCCTATTATTGTTATTAATTTTTTTTATTTTTATCTTTATTAACATCATCATTATTGTTCTTTAAATTTTTTCTTTTATTATTATTATTTGTATTATTAATATTATTCTGTTATTATTAATGTTAATAATAATAATAATAATAATATTATTATTATTATTATTATTATTACTACTACTATAATAGAATGAAAAAAAATTAAACCTAACCCTACATACCCGGCGACGCCCCCCTCTCCCCGTTCTTTTCTTATTCGCACATGACGACCTGCATTGGCCCTCCTTCATTGCTGCCGCCTCGTGCTCACCACCTTCAACCTCCTTCCACCGGCCACTCCCAGCGCCCATCGCCCCCAGGCGCTCACCCAGCAGCCTCCGCATTTTCCCCTCCTGCTCTCGGCGCCCGACCGCTGCTCGCACTGGCTTCCGCATCCCACACTCACCCTCTTCCGCTCCAGCCATGCCGCACCTCTGGCTGGTCGTCTCACCCGCCGCTTGCACCCATCTGGCACATCCAGGTCGCCTCTGCCTTGTCCCCTGCCACGATCCAGTGCCCAACCGACCAGCCGACCTCCTCCTGAATCCCCGCCTCCATCCGATCTCCATTCCGCCCGTAGACCCTACGCCGTGCCCCTGGCCAGCAGACCCCACACCCCCTACCCAAGACCTTCGCTTCCCGACTACCGCGCTTAGGTCCTTGCCTTGCCTTGGGTCATTCCAGTCTCCCCAGTGCCGACCTTCCCTCACTTTTCACCTTTCGAACCATCGCGCCCTTCCCGACCACGCCCCCCCTACGGGTGACTTTTTCGGCACCCCGCAACTCCTCACCTTCCATTAGAGGTGGAACTGCCAGCCCCGCCGGCTCTCGTCCCATCTTCGCTTGCTCGTCTAGCTTCTAGAACTGTCGACGTAGGTGCGTTCTACTCCGAATATTTATTTTTCTCTCTTTTTGTTAGTTTTTCGCTGCTGAGGATTCATTGTTTAGGGGTGATTCCTATGTTTTGGGTTTAATCTTACTTCTTAGGGTTGTTTTTAACAGTCCTTGGGGTGAGAACGATGTGCGCTTGATGCTCGCACATGAATTTAAAAAGCTTCTTTATTCTTGAGGTTGGATTCTATTGCTTATGCCTCTTTAAATTATGTTTACTTTTTTAGCTTGATGTTCACATCTCTTAGGTTGCTGGTTATGTGTTTTGTTATTAAATTAATTATATCATGTGGAAATTGTTGGTTCTTCTTTGTTTGGATAATTTTTTCACCCGTTTATTTGAGTTGACGTGTTTTGTGGTTTATTAGCTTGGTGCGAATTTAGTATCTAAAAATAATTGAGGTTGTGTTTGAATTTGTGGTGTGTATGTGGCTTAAAAGTTGGTTTTCTAAAAAGAAATGGGTTGGATTTTAAGTGTACCACTTTATTATGCCCTATGAGTGTATTTTATAAATTGTGTATGTGATTTTATAAATTGTATGAATGACATGAAATGTGTTTTTAATTAGTTTTTGTCATGCTTTGGATTTAAAATGGGTTTTTAGAGGGGTTTGTTTTGGGTTTGTAAAGCCATGAGTTTCTATTTGAAAGTTGTTTTATAAATTTTAAAACGGTTTAGTAAATAATGTAGATGGTACGAGTTGTGTTTTGAAAATGTGTCAAGGTGGTGGTTGCGCTGTTAGTTTGTTTGATTTGTTTTGAGTCTGTGTTTATGCATTTTATTTATCTTTATGGTTGCAACGCATTGGCAAGGTTTTTCTACGGTCCTGCGATCGTCTGCTTGCACGTGCTTGTGTGCTCGCTCGAATAGTGTTGCATCATCGTGCTTAGACTGTGAGTCGAGGTAGGTCCCCCACTGCACACACCTTTAAATTTAGAATTTACTAATTTCTTGATGTTTTATTAATTTTAATAAATGAGAAATAATATAAGATAATTAATTTTTAAATGATTATTTGGTGTAAAAAGAGCCATTTATTTTATACCGAACACTTGAAATATTTTCTCGATGAACGGACACCCAGTAGTGAAAGAATCCCCCTTTGGATTTTAAACATAATTCATGGAATTTCAAATGTAGTTTTGGTTTAAATTATAAATGATTTCTTCTGAAGTGTGAACGAGTGTTTTGGGTTTTTCTTAGAAATGATATTTTTCTTTAAAATTGGTGAAGGCCCGTTTGGCACTTTAATAAAATAAATTATTTTCTAAAACCCAATCAGGGGTGATCTTTGGTGTGGGTAGATTGCGTGAGGTATATTTGATGTTTTTGCATCGTGACTAATTGATTTACATTGTGGACACACCCCTTTTTATTGCATGTGTTGACATGGGAACCTGACATAGTGAGTGAATCTTCTAAGAACAATTGCTGCACTAGTTTTGATTAAGCACTGACTAGTGGCCCCATAGTTGGGTAATACTGAGTTATTGCTGCTATGGGGATTGGGCCCCTCGGTTAGGCCATGAAGGGCTATACCGGGCATTAGGGCGTTATGGCATCATCGAGTTAGAGCATGCTTTCAGGATGAGTCACATGTATAGTACTTTTTGGATTGTTCACAATCTCCTAGGTTCGACCCATGTTTTATTTAGTGTTTATTTTTATGTGGTGAATGAATGAGCGGTCTAGTTCGGTTGCTGGCCCCATGTGCCACTTTTTCCATTTCCATTAGTGTGTGTTGTGTGTTGTGTGTGTTTTCTATTTGACCAACAACTAAAATTTGGATTTCTAAATTGTTCGCAAAAAATATTTTAAAATGCAATGCACCTGTTCCTTTCAAACATTAAACTTGTTTTTGAATTAGAAAGGTCAATGGACTGTTACTTGTTTTAGAAATAAAAGTGTGTGTGGAAACTAATATTTTATATCATTTAGTTCACACCTGGAATTAGTGAATTATTTATTTAATGGTATGTGCATTGGGAATAGAATTAGTCGGGCCTACCTACTGAGTTTTAATGCTCACGGCTATAGTGTTTTCTTGTTTTTAGTTTCTGTTTCAGGTTTGAATTGAGTTTGCTCACTGTGGGTGAGAGTTATTGTGGATTGGTGAGCGACTCTAGGAGTCACGAGTAGTTTTGGTTGTGGTTAGGTTAGTGTTCTTTTGTTGGCCATGCTTTTCATTTCTCATTGTTTATCTATCTTGTGCAGTTCTATTTTACTTATGATGCTTTATTTAATTTCTTTGGGCGAAATCATTCCCACTTGCTCTCTATTGATGCCTCAATGCTGGTCTCTAGCCCGGGAGGATCGGGAACACCTCTCGGGCCATGTCGCGGACCGGCTCCGGTGATCAGTTCAGGGTCGACCCGGGTTGGTTTGTGACAAAATGGTATTATAGCAGGTCGTATCTTAGTGGACCTCACTTTTCAGAGCACCCTTTCTTATTTGGGATGTCTGGTAGATGGATATTAGGACTGTCGGGGCTTAGAAGGTAGGTTGCAGGTCGGTGCCTGATCACCACCGCTTGTGGCGAGACCTGAGCTACCAAGGGTAGTCTGGGTTTTGAGTCTTCTGCTATTGTTTTGGATGGAGGGATGAAAACGGAGGCAAACCAATGTTACATTGTGATTTTACATGGAGTAGTGACCCATGTGGAGTCCGCGTACACAGTTTAAGTTCTTCCTAGTCGTTGGCGCTTACTTGGGGCATGGACCACTACCATGTTGCTAGGTTAAGTAAGACTACTGGTCCCTCCCTTCGGTGATTTGATGCAAGTTAAGTGTTTTTTCTTGATTTTGGTTGGTGTTAGAGTGATTTTGGATTTGAAGGTGGTTTTGAATTGATATATTACATTCTCTAATGGTTTTAAATCTGGTAAAAAGAGGATTTCTTTCAAGTTATTTTTAAATTGGTGAAGTGGGTTTTTACAGAGTAAGTGTTTTGATTTGGAAAATTTTGTCTTAGGTTTGGATATGGTAACATAATAGAAAGTGCGGCCCTTGGTATTCCTTAGGATCATCCGTATATGTGTGGGTAGACACGTGAATTTCACATTGACACATATGTATGGGTGATTTGAGTGAAAAGGGATGAAGGCTTATGCAGCGGTTCATAGGATGCCATGGGTGGGGTTTTTGAATTTAAGGTTTGACTTGATTTTTCTAAAAAGGACTTGAATGAAAAAAAATGATTTCAGGACTTGTTTTCTCTTGAAAAGTGGGTTTTTGGTATTTTGAAAAGTGGTTTTTGCCTGTGTTTATATATGTTTGATTTACGAGTCTGTTACCTTTGGATTGTGGTGTTTCTTTTGGTTGTGTTTGAGCTTGTTCGGGATTCCGGGCCGGTTGTCTTGGCTCGGGGTGTTTCTTTTAGTTGAGTTTTGGCCTGATTCCAGTTTTGATTTCGTTTTTCATGTTGTTATAAATATGCCACCCAAAAATGTCCTCAAAAGTTGTCAATGAATTGTGCCCAATTCTGGTTTCTATAGAGTGTTTCTTGCCTTTCGAGGCATTTGTGGTTCATTAGAGGTAGTGAAGCAGTTTTAGGGGAGTAGAGCATGTCTTCAGGTGGTTGGGGACTCTTGAGTTTGTTAGAGTTCATATTGTCTTGGGTTTAGTGGAGGGTCCAGCCTTGGACTAGTGGAGGTGGACTTTTCATCATAGTGGGAGTTGGGATGATGTGGGAGGTGTTAAAGTCCGTCTCCATCCAATGGATCATACCTAAGGAGGTGAAGGTAAAAAAAGGTGAGAGCCCGTCCGTAGTCAACAAGGCCAGTGGTTGGTGATGGCCTGTGTCGGCCAATTTAAGGAGTCGAAATCTGGATCATAAGTGCTTGACAAATCTGGTGCCTCTCGTCGCTCATAAGGGTTCCCCATTTTGCGAGCGAGGAGTACAAGAGGAACCTACCTATGAAGAAGTCCCTTTTGTCGGTGCCGACTTCTGGCTTGTCAGAACACTTTATAATGTACCATCGGTGTTTCCGGTTTAAGCATCCCAAGACATCTTGTCTCATCCCTCTGAAGTCCTGCTATTGTGTGACTGTTCGGGTCACTGGGAATGGTTTCAGAAAAAAAGGGTGTTGTTCGAAGGAGCCCTGGTTGGGGGATGCTCGTTTCTGACTGTGAGGCATAAGATGCTTCAGCCATCAGAACCCCAACCTCAGGTCTTAGGGTGAAGCTCGCACACAGTCAGGGCGTCAAAGTCATGTGATAACTTTGTTTGGTTCTTTATCTTTCGTCTTGGAATCGAGACATTCAGGGTTTCCTTTTCCTTGATTTCCTGCTGTTGTAAGTTCACCTTTTGTGGTACTAGAGCGATGAAATTATTCTTTCTTGATCATAGTAGTTGCGTTCTTCTGAAAGTGGCCTCTAGGATTGTTTGTTTTTCTTAAAAGGGTATTTGGCCTTGTGTGGGTTGGTCCTAATTTCATTAGTGATCGTTTGGAGATGTGAGTGTTGTGGGTTTTTGTCTTGTTCCGAGAGTTACGTGTTTTAATGGAAGCATTGTATCGCTCGTATTAAGGGAGTTGGATGTGTCGAGAGTTTTAAATTAGTTTGGGGAATTCTTAGTTCCAACAGTGTTGTTATAGGGAGTTCATTATTTTGGTGCCCCAATATGCCGGGTGGCCTTGTAGTGGTGTTCTGTTTAAGTCTCAGTGGTCCCGCTCAACTCAGGTGGAGAAGTCGGTAGGTTTATGTTGGGGGCTCCCTAGTTCCTGGTTGTGGTGAGGGTGTTGTTTGGATAATGTAGAGAGGTCAAGATGGATTTTGGGACCCGGGTTTTCCGGGTTTCTCTATAGTAGGTTTCTGATTTAAGTCTTGGTGGAGTTGTTTGGGTTTTAAAGTTTCTGTGTTAGTCGAGTTCTTGTGGTGGAGAGAACCCTCTCGTGTTCTCCCCTAATTTTATGTCATGGTTTCTTCGTGACCAGTTGGGTGTGACTTGTGGAGTGAATCGTCAACCCGAGGTTCTTGATTTTCCTTTTGGCTCTGTTCGGGCATGGACTCAAACTTTGACTATCTTTTGACTTGGTGACTTTCTGGGGGAAGAAAGTGTCTATGGTGGAGAGAATTGTCACACCCGAATTTTAATTTATTTTCATTTTATTAATTATTGGGTCTGGGTCCTCTCGTCAAGGTCCGAGCTGGGTTCCAGATAATTGTTTTTGGTTATTTAATATTTTAATGGGCTTCGCACCTATGTGCGGTCACCGCGCGGTTGGCAGTAGCCGCGCGGCCGACCCAGGTGTCGGAAAATTGCAAATTTTTTTCTTATTATTATTATTATTATTATTATTGTTTGCATTATTATTATTCTTATGATTATTATTATTGTATTTATTGTATTGTTATTATTATTTTTTATAATTATTATTCTATTATTGTTATTAATTTTTATTATTTTTATCTTTATTAACATCATCATTATTGTTCTTTATATTGTTTCTTTTATTATTATTATTTTTATTATTACTATTATTCTGTTATTATTATTATTATTATTATTACTATAATGAAAAAAAATTTAAACCTAACCCTACATACCCGGCGGCGCCCCCCTCTCCCCGTTCTTTTCCTGTTTGTACATGGGAACCTGCATCGGCCCTACTTCATTGCTGCCACCTCGCGCTCACCCCCTTCAACCTCCTGCGGCTGACCACTCCCAGCACCCATTACCCCCAGGCACTCGCCCAACAGCATCTGCGTTTGCCCCTCCTGTCCTCGGCGCCCAACCACTGCTCGCACCGGCTTCCGTGTCCCGCACTCACCCTCTTCTACTACGGCCATGCCGGACCTCTGGCTGGTTGCCTCACCCGCCGTTCACACTCGGCTCCCACATCCAGGTCACCTCTGCCTTGTCCCCTGTCACGATCCAGCGCCCATCCGACTAGCCGGCCTCCACCCGAATCCCCGCCTCCTTCTGGTCTCTATTCCGCCCGCAGACCCTACACCGCGCCCTAGCCATTAGACCCTGCACCCCCTACCCAAGACCTTTGCTTCCCGACTACCACGCTTAGGTCCTGGCCTCGCCTCGGCTTGTTCCAGCCTCCCCAGCGCTGACCATCCCTCACTTTGCGCCTTCCGACCCATTGCGCACCCTTTCCGGTCGTGCCCCCCTGCTGGTGACTTTTCTAGCGCCCCGCAACTCCTCGCCTTCCATTTGAGGTGGAACTGCCAGCCCCGTTAGCTCTCGTCCCATCTTCGCTTGCTCTTCTAGATTCCAGAACTGTCACTGTAGGTGCATTCTACTCCGAATATTTATTTTTCTCCCTTTTTGGTAGTTTTTCGCTGCCGAGGATTCATTGTTTAGGGGCGATTCCTATGTTTTGGGTTTAATCTTACTTCTTAGGGTTGTTTTTAACAGTCCTTGGGGTGAAAACGATATGCGCTTGATGTTCGCACATGAATTTTGAAAGCTTCTTTATTCTCGAGGTTGGATTCCATTGCTTATGCCTCTTTAAATTATGTTTACTTTGTTAGCTTGATGTTCACATCTCTTAGGTTGCTGGTTATGTGTTTTGTTGTTAAATTAATTATATCATGTGGAAATTTTTTGTTCTTCTTTGTTTGGCTAATTTTTTCACCCATTTATTTGAGTTGACGTGTTTTTTGGTTGATTAGCTTGGTGCGAATTTAGTTTCTAAAAATAATTGAGGCCGTGTTTGAATTTGTGGTGTGTATGTGGCTTAAAAGTTGGTTTTCTAAAAAGAAATGGGTTGGATTTTAAGTGTACCCCTTTATTATGCCCTATGAGTGTATTTTATAAATTGTGTATGTGATTTTATAAATTGTATGAATGTCATGAAAGGTGTTTTTAATTAGTTTTTGTCATGTTTTGGATTTAAAATGGGTTTTGAGAGGGGTTTGTTTTGGGTGTGTAAAGCCATGAGTTTCTCTTTGAAAGTTGTTTTATAAATTTTAAAACGGTTTAGTAAATAATATAGATGGTGCGAGTTGTGTTTTTGAAAGCGTGTCGAGGTGGTGGTTGCGCTGTTTGTTCGTTTGATTTGTTTTGAGTCCGTGTTTATGCATTTTAGTTATCTTTGCGGTTGTAGCGCGTTGGAAAGGTTTTCCACGGTCCTGCAATCGTCTGCTTGCATGTGCTTGTGCGCCCGCTCGAATCGTGTTGCATCATCGTGCTTAGACTGCGAGTCGAGGTAGGTCCCCCACTGCACTCACCTTTAAATTTAGAATTTACTAATTTCTTGATGTTTTATTAATTTTAATAAATAAGAAATAATATAAGATAATTAATTTTTAAATGATTATTTAGTGTAAAAAGATATGTTTATTTTATACCGAACACTTGAAATATTTTCTCAATGAACAGACACCCAGTAGTGAAAGAATTCCCCTTTGGCTTTTAAACATAATTCATGGAATTTAAAATGTAGTTTTGGTTTAAATGATAAATGATTTCTTCTGAAGCGTGAACGAGTGTTTTGGGTTTTTTTTGAGAAATGAGATTTTTCTTTAAAATTGGTGAAGCTCGTTTGGCACTTTAATAAAATAAATTATTTTGGAAAACCCACTTAGGGGTGATCTTTGGTGTGCGTTGATTGTGTGATCTATATTTGATGTTTGTGCATCGTGACTGATTGATTTATATTGTGGACACACCCCTTTTTATTGCATGTGTTGACATGGGAACCTGACATAGTGAGTGAATCTTCTGAGAACGATTGTTGCACTAGTTTAGATTACACACTGGCTAGTGGCCCCATAGTAGGGGAATACTGAGTTATTGTTGCTATGGGGATTGGGCACCTCAGTTAGTCCATGAAGGGCTATACTGGGCGTTAGGGCGTTATGACATCATCGAGTTAGAGCATGATTTCAGGATGAGTCACATGTATAATACGTTTTGAATTGTTCATGATCTTCTAGGTTTGACCCATGTTTTCTTTAGTGTTTATTTTTATGTGGAAAACGAATGAGAGGTCTAGTTCAGTTGCTGGCCCCGTGTGCCACTTTTTCCATTGCCCTTAGTGTGTGTTGTGTGTTGTGTGTGTTTTCCATTTGACCAACAACTAAAATTTGGATTTCTAAATTGTTCGCAAAAAATATTTTAAAATGAAATGTACCTGTTCCTTTTAAACATTAAACTTGTTTTTGAATTAGAAAGGGCAATGGACTATTACTTGTTTTAGAAATGAAAGTGTGTGTGGAAAGTAATATTTTATATCATTTAGTTCACACATGGAATTAGTGAATTCTTTATGCATTGGGAATAGAATTAGTTGGGCCTACCTACTAACTTATAATGCTCACGTCTATAGTGTTTTCCTGTTTTTAGTTTCTGTTGCAGGTTTGACTTGAGTTTGCTCACCGTGGGCGAGAGTTGTTGTGCATTGGCGAGAGAATCTTGGAGTCACGAGGAGTTTTGGTCATGGTCAGGTTGGTGTGCTTTTCCTTTCTCGTCATTTATCTATCTTATGCAGTTTTATTTTACTTATGCTGCTTTATTTAATCTCTTTTGGAAAAATTGTTCCCACTTGCTCTCTATTGATGCCCCGATGCTGGTCTCCAGCCCAGGAGGACCGGGAACGCCTATCGGGCCATGTCACAGACCGGCTCAGGTGATCGGTTCAGGGTCGACCCGGGTTGGTTCGTGACATCTAGAGTGGATAGTAAGTGTACCTTTCACCATGTTGTTATCATACCCCTTGCCAGAAACAGTAATCACATGATATTTCCCCTTGTCCCTTAGTTCAATAGGTTGTTGTAGGATTGAAATTTATATATAGAATTCTCAATTAGAAGAGGGTGGGGGGGTGAATTTTAGGTTTAAAAACTTTTATTTTTCTATTTAAGAAAATCTATGTCTAACAAAGTTAAACAAGATGAATTCACATGCCCTCTATAGTTCTTAATAAAGAAACTAACTTGCTTAGGATCTGATAATATGAATCTGATAAAGAAATTTAAACAAGTTTACTTAAGGAAAGATTCTACCTTAAAGAGTATAGAATCTAAATCAGAGTTTGTACAAGAATAAGAAATTGTAAGAAAGTTACACTTTCTATCTGTAACTAAATATAGGGGAATTTAATCAAACTTGTAGAAAGTAAAAAGTAACAAAGAAATATTTAACCCAAAGATAAGGGTATCCAATAACCTTGGATAAATTTCCCTTTATTTATACTTTCAAGAAATTCTATCTTACCCACACTAGGGTAATCCCTCGATATGAAGATCCTTATCTATCTTTCTATCCCCGCAATCCATCGATTAAATAGGTAATCAAGACCTTTGTCTTTCTATCCCCATAATCCCTCGATTGAACAATAACAATCGAAATCACACTAGGCAGGTTGAACAAGTTGTTTACAACATTTACACAAGGAAGGTTTGAGAAGAGATCTCACAGAGTATCACTTCATTCCAGAGTTCAACAACTCTAAAAAATTCTAGCACTCAACTCATTCAAATGGCTGGGTATTTATAGGAAAATTCTCCAACAGTCTAATTCCTACTCCAACGGTCATATTTCCCTGAAATTTTAGAGGGCCCTATACATGTGGAATTCATGCAATGGTTAGTTTATAACATATTGGATGACATCATTTTATATAACTAACTATAGGAAACATTACCATACTTAAGAAACATCATCACATTTAGGATTCGATAAAATGAAACTCCACATTAAGTAAATATGATAACTATAACAAAATCATTTAATTGGATTCTTAAGATAGTGTAATTAGAGTATAAAAATATTGACAACCATATTCTAAGAAAAATGATAATCGGATTCTAATTTTTGTGAAAATCAGAGTCCTATTTCTATGAAAATCAAAGTATGATTTCTGAGAGAATCAGTGTTTGATTTCTATAAAAACTGAAGTGAGTTTTTTGAGAGAACCGGAGCCCAATTTTTGAGAGAATCGGAGTCTGATTTCTGAGAGAATCAGAGTCTGATTTCTATGAAAACTGGAGTTTGATTTCTGAGAGAATAATAGTCTTATTTCTGATGAAATTAGATTCTCAATTCTATAGAAATCAGATTCTGAGTTCTAGATAAATCAGATTCTCATGAACTGTAAGGTTCCGGATTATAGATAAGGATTCGATTTTTGGATTAAGGAAAAGATGGTTAGATTCAGTTATAAAAACATTAGGTAAGGCATTGGAAACCATAGGTAAATTCAAAACCATTCTTAGAGAAAGAAAATTTTCCTTAAGAAAATGTTTCTTAGAGAAAGATAATTTTCCTTAAGAAAATGTGATTGTGATTTCCAAAACCTAAAGGAACAAAAAAGTTATAAGAAAACTTATTGAATAAAAAATGTCCCCCTTTTTAGAAAGCATAAACATATTTTCATAAAATAATATAAAGGACTAAAGTTTACAATTTTGAACTTTAAAAGAAATAATTATCTTCATTTTTATGGCTCATGATGAATACGACTTACTCCCCCTTAGGTTAAGAAATCCATAAGGATAATATTCTTGTATTTCTTAGAGAACCCCCCTCACTTAAGGATTGCTTCTTTTAGTAATCTCTTCCTTACTTAGATATTCTATTCCTTTAGCTTAATATTGTTTTTGAACATTATTTTCTCCCCCTTTGTGATTTTCAAAAAGGAATGGAGTGATGAAAGAAAAAAATGTGCCTGAAATGTTAGGAAACATACAAAACAAAAAAAATGAAAAGACAATAAATTTCTATAAGATAAAAAATATGCCACAAAAGAAAATACAAAAAAATATTGAATATGGAAAAAAATTATTCATCCTTCTTTTTCTACTTCGGAATCAACTTTTTCAAAGTAGCCTTTAGCTTCTTCAATTCTTTGTGATTATCTTAAAACTTATTGATAAACTCTTCCTAATACTAAATTTTTATTTCAAGATATTTGATTATCTCTTATTGAGACTTAACTATTTCACCTTGATACTTGATCAATTTATCATGGACTTTGAGTTTTTCATCCAACTCTTCTTGGATTTCCCTATCCCTTTTTAGATTAAGAAAAACAGAATTCAGTTTCCCATTCAGATATTTGTCTTCTTGTTGGTGGCTAGCTTGCTCTTCCTTTAGTGTGTCTGAAAAACTTTCTGAGATATTCTTGATCTTGTCATCAGATTTATCAAAATCATCCTTGATTGTGTTAGTGAAATCATAAAAAATTTTAGGATCATCTAAGGCTGACTTAGACCACTTTGTTATTTCTTTGCATAACCTTCTCTAAGCATCATAGCTGATATGAGAAGTCTTGAACTCAGCTTTGATTTTGATGAAATTTTCCATAGGAAGATTTGTAGACTCCATCTTTTGATTAAGTATTTCTTGAATCATTTTACATGTGGATTATATACTTGTAAATATTGTAATGGAGTTTACAAACATCTTCTGGGATTGAACCACAAAATCATGTCCTAATGAAGAGGAAGATTCCAAAACAAATTCTTTTATTAGTGAGACGACTTCATTTTTCTCATATTCTTTCTTCTTAGACGTACCAACACCAACTTTCATTATTTTTGAAACAATATATTTCTTAGGTGTATCAAAAACAACTTTATTTCCTTTATCTTTCTTAGAGATATTCTTCTCAATATTCCGAGTCTCATATTCTCCATCAGAAATTTGGACTATTCTATCATCATCATCATCATCATCATCATCATCATCAACAACTTCTTTATCAACACATTTATCAGAAACATTATCATCATTGTTGTTGTCAACTTCTTTATCAGTCTTATCATCAACATGTTGAAAAATATTATCATTACTACTTTCTTCATCTAAAGGGACTTTATTGACCTCATCCTAGGCAACATCATCTTTTTGAAAAGATTTTTCTTCTAAAATAGTCCTTGTGGAGGAAACTTGGGAAGATCTTATTGATAGCTTTTCAGAAGGGATCTCCTTCTCTTCATATTATTCTTCCATTATTATCACATCTTTACTTTCCACATCATCCTATTCTTCTTATTCTTGCTAGATTTCTTCTTCTTCAACTATTGTTTTCAGAACTGAAATATCCTTCTTTCCCTTATCTGGTACCGGAGTCTTGTTTGCCACTAGTGCTGTAGGAATCATGTGTTATTACAATAATGATTCTATTACTTGGAATTGTTCAGAATCTTTATCAGTGTCTCTCATCAAGTCTTGGATAATATTATCTTCTGATATTTTCTTCTTCAACTTCTTTTATTTAGCTTGCTTCTTAAGATCTTCAACTTCTTGGATTTTAAAGGCCTTAGCCTTAGCAGGATCTATCCTGAAAACTTTATCACCTTCCTTTATTATTCTTTTTCATATCTCTCCATTTAGATATAACCTCATCAGAAAAGGTCTTTTTCTTATTGGGATTGGGTAGAGTGAATACTGGTTCAACAACTGGTTCTTTTTCCTATGGTTTCAGCTCTTTGGCTTTTCTTTTCTTGGGAGTTTCCTTAGAGCATTATCCAACTTCTACTTTCTTACTAGCAGCTTGGTCATCCATATCAGGAAGGTCAAAGAAACCTCCTGAATTGTCACTAAAGCCGATCTTTATTCTTCTCAAGCTATCATCACTTAACAACATGATCTTGAAGGTTTTGGCCTTTGACTTGCACAAGATTTTGAAGGATTTTAGGCATAATATAATGTACTTGACAAGATCTCAGGGTACATCATGATTTCAGATTTGATGGTTCCCTTATTAATGTTGTTTATGGTTAAAAAAATGTACTTAATGAAGTTTATCTTTCTTACATTAAACAAAAAGTCCATCATAAAGATATCTCATATCTTTAGAGATTCCTTATCTCCCTACCTAGGAATAAAAAATCCTTACATCCAAAGAGCTACTAATATGTGTTTTATTGAAAGATGTGATATCTTGGGTATCTTCACTCTCTTAAGACTAAGGCACTCAATAGCCTTAATTTTGTCAAAAAAACCTTCCTTATCAATAAACCTATGTGAGAAAAATATTTCCTCTTCTTTATAGGGTATATCCAAAATACATATAGCCTTCTTGTAAGACAAATAGTAAGTTTTTCCATAACTCTTAAACTGAAATAATTATTTTCCTCCTTGTTCATAAAAGTGAACTAAATCATAAAATTTTATAACTAAATCAGTCTACACTGGATCCTGATTCTTTTCCTTTGCTACACAGAGGATTTCCCATTCATTCTTCTTTATGAATTTAATAAATCAAAGAGTTATACTTGGAAAACAATTTTGGGCCCACTAACCTTTCCCTGAAGATTATCCAATATTTTAGTTGTTTGTTGGATGAAATTGGATTCTATCCTGAGATCTCAAGAGACATTCAGAGTTTAAGGAGAAGGGGAAAAATGGGATGACACACTTGAAGGGTGGTAGAGATTCGGCTAAAACACACTAAGAAAACCGATGTGGGACATGAGGGGGGGGGGGGGGGGGTCCCGTAATATAGGATTTTTGGTGATGATTCATCTTCTCAGTTCAATCCAATGGTTAATATTTACTTGATATGATATGATGGTTGATATAAATACTAGAGAAGGATTTATGGGTTCTGATCTTTTTGAGGGTTTAAGGAAAAAAATCAGATTTAAGGAAAGTGAATCCGATAAGGTTTTCTTAAAACAATATTGAAATACCAAAAAACAAAAAAAAATGAAATTATCATGATATAAGTAAGGAAATGTACCTTCAAGATTACTCAGAAAGAATTTTTAGTATTGGTAGGGTTCTTATTATATTTTTTTAGAGAAATAAAACTTATTAGGTTCTGAAAAAAAGGTTTCGAAAAAAATTTAGGTTAAAAAAAATTCAGGAAAGGAAATATAAAATAATAAACATATGTACCCCCCCTATGAAAAGGAGTATCTTAATTTTAGGATATAGGTTACAAAAAAAATATAATATGGATGATTAACTTATGGTTATTATTACTAACTTTTGTTTAATGTATTCAAATCTATAGGAGGGTAAAGGTTTTGTAAATATATCAGCAAGTTCGTATTTCATTATGATAAATTGAAGTATGATATCTACTTTAAGTGTGTGATCCCTAAGAAAGTGATTCCTAATATCTTTGTGCTTTGAACGAGAGTGATGTGCATGATTGTTTTCTTAGGTCAATGTAACTAGTGTTCTCACATAGTATCTAAATTTTAGTAAAACTTATTTCATAGTCTTTGAGTGTGTGTTACATCCATAACATTTGAGCACAACAACTTCGAGCTGCTACATATTCAGTTTCAGCAGGGGAAAGTGCTACTGAGTGTTGTTTCTTGAATGACCAAGAAAATAATGAATTTCCTAATAAATGAAAAGTTCCAGATATACTTTTCCTATCCATTCTACAAACACAAAAGTCAGCATCCAAAAATATTTTTAAAACAAAATCATTTCCAAAAGAATAAAAAATTCCTAAATCCATGGTTCCCTTTAAATAACAAAAAATTATTTTCACTACTTTTAAATAGAATTATTTTTGATTATATTGATATATTTTACATAAGTATACTGAAAACATTAAGTCTAGCTGAATAGATATTAAGTATAGTAGAATTTATATCATACATCTAAAAGATGTTTGATCTACTAGTTTTCCATCTTCATCAAGATCAAGAGTGTTTGAGGCACCGATCAGAGTATGTATACTTTTAGTGTTGTTACATCAATACTTATTAAAAAGATATTTAATATAATTATGTTGAGATATAAAAGTTCCTTCTAGTTTTTGAGAAATTTAAAAACTAAGAAAAAATGTTAACTCACTCATCATACTCATTTTAAACTTAGATTTCATGATATTACCAAATGAATTAGTTAAGGATTGATGAGTTGATCCAAATATAATGTCATCAACATAAATTTTAACAATTAAAACATTTTTCTTATCTTTATTTATAAAAAGGTTTGGATCAGCAGTTCCCTTAATATAATTGTTTTGTAATAAATATCCTGTAAGTCTGTTATACCAGGATTTAGGGGATTATTTAAGTCCATATAAAGCTTTGGTAATTTTGTAAATATGTTTAGGATGTTTTATGTTTTCAAAACCTGGAGTTTGTTCAACATAAGCTTCATATTGAACACATTTGTTAAGGAAATCACACTTCAAATCCATTTGAAGAAGTTTGAAATTGAAAAATGCTGCAAAATCTAAGAGAATTCAAATATATTCAAGTCTAGCTACCAGAGCGTAAACTTCTTCATAGTCTATTCCTTATTGTTGATTATATCCTTTAACAACTAATCTTGATTTAATTTTTACTATGATTCCATTTTCATCAAATTTATTTTTGAATACCCACTTTACTCCAATTAATGAAGTTTATTTAGGTATTTCAACTCAGGTTCAGACTTTATTCCTTTTGAATTCATTTAGTTCATCTTTTATAGATTTAATCTAATCATTATCACCTAAAGATTAATCAGTAATTTTAGGTTCTAAGTGGTAAAGAAATTATAGATGATCTACTTCATTTCTTAGAGGAATTCTAGTCCTTACAGGTTGATTTACATCACTAATGATACTATCACTAGGATTATTCTTAAGAAACAATTGATTTGGGTTTTGTAAAACATGTTAATCTACATATGGTAAAAAATATTCTGGGGTAAATACTTTAGGAACATTTTCTCGAGTATTTTCCTAATTAGAAGAATCTTCCATCAAAGGTTGGTGATAAAACACCATTTTGTTGAATATTTTATTGATAATAAATGATATAATTTCCTCACATTGTGTTAAATATGTTTATTTATAAAATATTTGGGATTTGATCATTCATTTGAAAATTTGGTGAAAATTCCAGTTTTACCCTTTATAGTGCACTGTAGTATTTCGAAAATAAATATTTTTATATTTATTATTTGAATTTTAAATTTTGTGACAGCGTTCCTAACTTAATTTTATATAACTTTCATTCAGGACACTAGAGCTAATAAGTGCATTTGGATGGCGTAAATGGGCCATTAAGACAATGGTGGGCTGGACTCGGCAGAATGGACATGAGTTCTGTATTTGGGACATATCTTCTACATCCAGGCTTGGATTGAGCCCAAATTTTGAGAAAATATCGGGGAAATGATTTGGAACAAATAATACTTCTGGAAGGCCGGTCAATTCATGCTTTGTAGAGGTCAACTAGGCGGTGAAACGTGGAATAAATTATTTGTCCAAGTTTTTCATTTCACACTTAAAAAGTTATGTAACCCCAGACCTCACAAACTCTATTTAAAGAGGGTTTTAACTATTTGAGATACCTTTTAGAGACTTTGGGAAGGTGTTTACAAAAGGGTGTCTCTTGGGATCCCCTCAAAACTCTTGGAAGAAGTAAGCCTTTGTGCAAACCTCTCTTCCAAAAAGGCTCTCCTCTCCACCTCTTCTTTGTATTTATTTTATTTCATGTTTGTTTCTTGAATTTTTCTTCAAATAATCTTCTGTGTTATTCCCTTTTCTTCTTCTATTAATCTTATTAATTGGTTTGGAATCAAGAGTGGAGACAATATTGGGTTCTACCCTTTCAATCCTTTGCTTATGCAAAACGTCTTCACGATGACTACACCGCCCATGGAAGAGTAGTTCTTTTTAGTAATCGATCGACCTCTATCCTTATTCATTTAATTATTTTGAATCATTGAGCTACTATAATTCACTTAATATTATCCATGAATTGTGTTTTTAAATTGTAAGAAACTAAGCAAGCAATTGAACAATTAACACAAAACACGCGAGGTCGGGAATTGTGTAAATTGTGAGAGCGCGATCTTAATCGATAATACAAGACCATACGGGATAAATTTGTAGAGTTCAAATATAATCCCTAAACACAATTCATCCTCATATCCAGAATGGATATGTTCTCTAATTAACCACTGACCATAAGCTAACCTTAGAACAACAATCAAATCAGGGTGCTGCGATTGCGTGTTCTGAATCTATCCTAGGGTTTAAGTAATTTCATCTTTGTGGTTAAGTTAACTCTCACAGGGTTCAAGGGATAACAAATTAAGGGATCATAATCAAGTGGATATTGATCTAAATTATAATGATTAATAAATTATTGAAGAGGTAGAGTTAGATCGATTACTCCTTTTAAAATATTTTCTAAAAAAACATCTTTTTGTTGTGTCATTTTAATCGAACTTCATTTCAAAACAAAAAACAAAAAAAATACAATATTCTTCCAGCAAACTTCTTCTAGATTCATAAACTATAACCAACCCCATCCTTTCAGGTAGTGTTTTTATTCTCTTTTATTTTATTTTTATAATACATTTAAAATGTTGTTTTAAATCTACTTCCTCCTTTGAGAGATGACCTTGGTCAGCCACTCTGCTGCACCTAAGTACCTCAAAATCACTAATAATTTGAGGGCGCCCACGACAGTGCTCTTTCAAATTGGCGCCATTGCCGGGGATTCAAGTAATTTATTCAACCATTTAGAGGTACTTCTTTTATTTTTCATTTTATTATTTTCTTCAACTCTCTCTTTCATCTTTACCCTTTCTCAAGTTTTCATTTTTTTTCATCCTCTTCTTTTCTTTTTGGACCATCAACTCAACTTCTCATTTTTATTTTACTATGGTACACTCACTTTCTTTTAATTTTTATTTGATTTATGACACGAACTAATCCCGAAGATCTCTTATATCTTGACCCTAAGATTGAACGTAGCCTTAAGGCTCGAATCAGACATTCTCAGTCTATGGGAAGTTTCAATATTAAACCAGTTGGTGAATTCCTCTCTTTTGGAAACATAGAAATTGGAAGCAAGTCAATTTCAAATATAAAAGAAGAACCAATGGCTGGAAATAATGGAAATGAACTTAATAGAACCATTCAATAATTGGCTACAACTGATATTAACTATCAACCAAATTATATTGCATACCCGAATCTCGAATCAGACTTTGAGTTAAAATATGGATTAATTCACCTTCTTCCAAAGTTTCATGGCTTATCTGGTGAGGATCCCAACAAACACCTTAAGGAATTTAATGTGGTTTGCTCAACCTTAAAACCAAGAAATATTTCTGAAGATCAAATCAAATTAAGAGCATTCACATTCTCACTTGATGGAGCTGTAAAGGATTGGATGTACTATTTACAACCTAAATATGTAACATGTTGGAATGATTTGAAATGTCTTTTCTTGCAGATATTTTTTCCAGCATCAAGGACCACTTCTATTCGTAAGGAGATCTCAGGGATCAAGCAAGCAAAAGGGGAGTCAATGTATGAGTACTGGGAGCGATTCAAGAAGTTGTGTGCAAGCTTCCCACATCACAAAATCAGTGAGAAACTACTAATCCAGTACTTCTATGAAGGACTCACACCTATAGAAAGAAGCATGGTAGATGCTGCGGCTGAAGGAGCATTGGTGGACAAGACACCAGTAGCTGAACGTGCATCGATCGACAAGATGGCCCAAAACTCCCAACAATTTGGTGATAAAGGTACACCACATGTCAGGGGAGTAAATCAGGCAAGTCCTTCTTCTCTTGAAAGTCATTTGATTGATACCATGTTGGAAGAATTGACTACTATGGTGATACATATTTCTTTGGAACAAAAGACATCTGTACCCCCTCCTTCAAGGCCTTGTGATATTTGCACTGAGACAAGCCACCCAATTGACTGTTGCCCACAACTCCAAGAAACAGAAGATTGTGCAGCAGTGTTCCCTGGGAGACCATATCAGCAACAACAACAAAGGCCCCCTTTTCAACCAAACTTCCAGCAGCCTCCACCTTACCAACAAGGTTTCCAACAAATCCAAAGGATATTCGAAGCTCAAACATCAACGAGTCAGCAACAAGGGAATCTCCAACACAAGGTAGACTCTAACACTGATGATCTTTTGAAACAAATTGTTCTTAATCAACAGAATGAGATGAAGAGTCAATGTTCAGAGCTGAGAGAGTTGAAGACTCAAATGAGCCAGATTGCCACCGCCTTCCATGAACTTGTGAGTAAGAATTCTGGAAATCTACCTTCCCAACCCACTCCAAATGCAAAGGGGAATGTTAGTGCCATCACATTGAGAAGTGGGAAGAAAATGAATGATACATCTGTACCCACCATTCCACCGAGATTCACCTCTACTCCAGAGAAGCCGCATTCCATACCAACTGATGAGCAATCCAAGGAGAATGATAAAGGTAAGAAAAAGATTGATGATGTTCCTCCTAAACCCCTTCCTTTTCCAAACAGGGTTGTTCAAACCAAGAATATGGCTGAAGAAGAAATGCAAAAGGAGGTTTTGGACACATTCAAGTGTGTGGAGATCAACATTCCTCTACTTGAATCCATCAAGAAAATCCCAAGGTATGCAAAATTCTTAAAAGAACTCTGCACCAATCAAAGAGGGATCAAGGGAAATGAGAGGATCAACCTTGGAAGGAATGTCTCAGCACTCATTACACCAACTCTAGCAGTGCCAACAAAGTGCAAGGATCCCGGGACATTCAACATCCCATGTACCATAGGGGATTTGCACTTCTCTGATGCTCTTTTTGATTTAGGAGCTTCAATAAATGTGATGCCTCACTTTGTATTCTCTTCCTTGCAGGTTGGTGAGTTGAAGCCAACAAGAGTAGTGGTGCAGTTGGCAAATAGAGCTACAACATATCCAGCGGGATTCCTTGAGGATGTACTTGTCCGAGTAAGAGACATGATATTCCCAACAGATTTATACGTTCTTAACATGGAGGACGATCAAGTAAGTTATCATGCTCCCGTAATCTTAGGTAGACCCTTCCTCAAAACTACAAAAACTATCATAAATGTCAATGAAGGTACACTTTCCATGGAGTTTGGAGATGATGTTGTGATATTTAATGTTATGGATTCCATGAAGTACCCCTCATAGGATCACTCTGCATTTGTTATCTCCCATTTTGAACCACCAAATAAAAACTCCATAGAATTTGATTTTCCTATTCTTAGAGAGATTATGAGTATTGGTTCGAGTTTTATGTCTAAGAGCACTTCCACACATGTTGCTGATACACAATCCTCTCTTGGATTTGATTTTTATGAGGATTCGTATTCTAATTTTGATCATGTTCACTCTAATTATGACATGGTTGTTGAGTATGCTGATGGATTTGATGATTTATTCTCTGATTTTGATGATGTCTATTCTGGTACTAATGCTCTTTGTGCATATATTTTAGTTCCTTCAATGTCTCCATCCATACCACACCCTCCTTCATTAGAACTCAAGCCATTGCCACCAAATCTGAAATACTCATACCTGTTGAGTGGTGAGAGATTACCTGTTATAATTGCTAACAATCTCCCTTTTGAACATGAAGAAAATCTTTTGAATATTTTGAGGTAGAACATCAAGGAGATTGGGTGGATCTTGGTTGACATATCTGGTATTATCCCCTCCATTTGCATGCATAGGATTCTCTTGGAGGATGGGGCTAAACCAGTGAGACAGCCACAAAGGAGACTCAATCCCACCCTCTTGGAAGTTGTTAAAAAAGAAGTTGAGAAATTAGTCGAGGCATGTATAATCTATCCCATTTCATATTCTCAGTGGGTAAGTCCTATTCAGGTTGTGCCTAAGAAAAGTGGTGTTACTGTTGTTAAAAATGAGAAAGATGAGTTAGTTCTAATGAGGGTGCAAAACAGTTGGCGTGTGTGTATTGATTATAGGAAACTAAATCATTCCACTCTCAAGGACCATTTCCCCCTCTCGTTTATTGATCAGATGCTTGATAGACTAGCTGGTAAGACACACTATTGTTTCTTGGATGGATTTTCTGGATATTTTCAGGTTCCTATATCTCCAGAGGATCAGGAGAAGACTACATTCACCTGTCCCTTTGGCACATTTTCCTACCGGAGGATGCCATTTGGACTTTTCAACGCCCCATATACCTTACAGAGATGCATGGTGAGTATTTTTTCTGATTTTATTGAGACATGCATGGAGGTATTTATGGATGATTTTACAGTTTATGGATCCTCATTTGATGAATGTATCTCTAGTTTGGGTGATGTGTTGCATCGTTGTATTGAGAAGAATCTGGTCTTAAATTTTGAAAAATGTCATTTCATGGTCGAAAAGGGAATTGTCTTAGGTCATATAGTCTCACAACATGGCATTAAAGTTGATAAATCTAAGGTGGACATTATTTCATCCCTTCCATATCCTATATGTGTGCGTGATGTTCAATCATTCCTTGGACATGCTGGATTTTATCGACACTTCATCAGAGATTTTAGTAAGATCGCTCTACCCTTATCTCGATTGCTTCAAAAAGATATTGACTTCAATTTTGATTATTCGTGCAGGGTATCATTTGATGAGCTAAAGAAGTGTCTGACCACCCCACCAATCATACAACCCCCACGGTGGGAGATTTCTTTTGAGATTATGTGGGATGCCTCCAACTTTGCGGTTGGAGATGTCTTATCTCAGAGGGTGGAGGGACGTTCACATGTGATCGCCTATGCATCGAGGACACTGGATTCAGCCCAATCAAATTATACAACCACCGAAAAGGAGTTTCTTGCTGTCATATTTGATTTAGATAAATTCTGTTCATATTTATTGGGCTCTAAAGTAGTTGTTTTTTCTGACCATGCAGCTTTGAGGTACCTCCTAAAGAAGCCAGATGCAAAGCCACGAATTATCTGTTGGATACTCCTTCTTCAGGAATTTGATATTGAGATAAAGGACAAGAAGGTATTAGAGAATTTGGTGGCAGACCACATGAGTAGGCTTACTCACACACTAGAGGATGACATCTTGGACCAGGTACCACTTTGGGACACTTTCCCTGATGAGCATCTCTATACCATCTCAGGTACGCATCCTTGGTATGATGATTTAGTTAATTACACTGTTTCCTCTAAAATCCTAGCAAATTTGAAGAAGCATCAAGTACAAAAATTAAAAAGTGAGTCTAGGTATTATGTGTGGGATGATCCTTACCTCTGGCACATGTGTAGTGACCAAGTCATTAGGAGGTGTGTTCCTGATCATGAGTTTAAGTCTGTTTTGAATTTCTGTCATACACTTGCTTGTGGTGGACACTTTGGACCCCAACGGATATCTAGGAAGGTTTTGGACTCTGGATTATATTGGACTAGCTTGTTCCATGATGCCCATGTGTTTTGTAAGTCATGCTCTCGTTGCCAACACACTGGGAATATTTCTAGGAGACATGAGATGCCCCAACAACCCATACTATTCTATGAGATTTTTGATGTATGGGGCATAGAATTTATGGGTCCTTTTCCTAGTTCATTTGGATTTTTTTATATTTTTGTTGCTGTTGATTATGTGAGTAAATGGGTGGAGGCCAAGGCCACCAGGACTGACGATTCTCATGTTGTAGTGGATTTTGTCAAGACTCAAATTTTCTGCAGGTTTGGAGTACCAAAGGCCATCATCAGTGACCAAGGGACACACTTTTTCAATAGGAATTTTTCTTCCCTCCTTCGAAAGTATGGGGTGACACAAAAAAAATCAACACCATACCACCCCCAAACAAATGGTCAGGCTGAGGTTTCAAATCATGAGTTGAAACAAATATTGGAGAAAACCGTGCAGCCAAATAGTAAGGATTGGAGCAAGCACTTGGATGATGCATTGTGGGATTATAGGACAACATACAAGACACCCATTGGTATGTCCCCATTTTGAATTGTTTTTGGGAAAGCGTGTCATCTCCCTGTGGAAGTTGACAATCGGTCTTATTTGGCTATAAAGAAATGCAACATGGATTTGACCCAAGACGAAATCCAAATGAAGCTGCAAATTGAAGAGCTTGAGGAGATTAGATTTTCTTCATATGAGAACTCAAAGCTCTACAAGGAAAGATCAAAAGCATATCATGATAGAATTATCCAACAAAGGGAGTTTCATGTTGGAGAGAAAGTCCTTCTATATAGTTCACGACTGAAGCTGATGCCTGGTAAGTTGTGTTCCAGATGGTTAGGTCCTTACATTGTATCTAATGTTTTTTCTTATGGTGTAGTGGAGATCACATAAGAGGAAACTAAAAGGAGCTTTACAGTCAATGAGCAATGTTTGAAGAGATACATTGAGGGACTTCCTACTAATGCAGTGGATTTTATCACACTGCATGACCCCATCATCACTTGAGCACATCAGGCTGTTCCTAACCCTTTCACTTTTATATTATTTGTCCTATTTAAAAATTTTGCATTTCATGTGAATATATCATCTCATGGGTTCACATTGAGGACAATTCAATATTTTAAGTGTGGGGGAGGGGACCTTTTAGTTTAGTAATTTCAATTGTTTTCCTGTTTAAAAAAAAAAAATTTGCGTGTTTTTTAAATTTTGTGTGTTTATTTTTCAATTTTCTTTTTGTTTTTGAAATTTTTGATCTGAAATGATTCTCATCACAATTTTAAAATGAATATCAATGAGTGAAACAATTTATCCCAATAAACTGAGCTTAAATGAATTCTGAAATGACTTTGTTTCAAGTTCAAATATTTAGCAATTTCCTGAAAAGTACACTGAATTTTGAATCCCATGCCACATATCACTGTCTTTATATTTGAATTCACTTTCCTGTGAGGCTTCTGAACCATTATTTTCATATTCTTTACATTCAACTCACTTCTTGAGAGAACCAAACCATGCTTGATTTAACTAGAATTTGATTTATTCCTATCAAAACTTGAGGGTTTGAGGTACTTATGTTTAAATGATTGAAGCATTTTTTGGTATTAAAGCCCCTACTTAAAAGAATCCTTTTTTTATAATGGCCTACCTTGAACATTTAATCTTTTTAGCCCTTAGAATCCATGCATAGCCTGTTAGGTTAGCCACATTACAAGCCAATTTTCCCTATCCAACCAACTCTTGAAGTGAAATTGCATAATCTAGTTGAGATTAAGTGTGGGGGAAGCTATGTTGTGTTGTGATACCACATTCTGTGATACTTTGGGTGGAAAATTAAATTCTTAAGAGATGTGTTTGCTGCTTAAGAAAGTCATTATATTGAAACCTGTGCCTTTTCTGGAGCTTTCATGACAAGTGAAGCTGTGCCTTTTCTGGAGCTTCTAATTGAGCTGGAAAGTTGTGCCTATCTGGAGCTTTCAAGAAAATCATGTTTGAGAAGATTGAAATTTTTGATGATGAAATGATGAATGGTGTAAAATTTTCATGACTTTTCATGATGATGGAGCTGAATTGATACTATGGGGATTGAGGAGAAGACCATATTTAAGTGAAAGTTAGATTAATGCAATTTTGCTTCAAAAAGAGTCAAGGCCTCCTTATTCAGCCTCATAATTTTTCACCTCTAAATCCTACCAACCGAAAGCCACATAACAACCCTAAAAATTCCTCATGATAAACATATGTACTTGACTCACATCGGATGGATATGTAGGAATTTATCAAGCCTATGGTGACCCTTGTATGAGTTTGGATAAGAAAGACATTGCAAAAAAAAATTGATATTTGAGTGATGAGAGAAAATTCAAGCGAGGTAAGTGTTTTGTGCATGGGAGGATAAATGAAGTGGAAATATATTAAATGGTACTAATAGAGAACTTGAAATAGGGTTTTTTATGAGGCATTATATCTTTTGATTCTTGGTGCGGAATTGATGGATCCCAATGATATGTGTTTTAAAATTGGTTTTGATTTGATATTGATGTTTACTTGACATGAGGTTTTTCCCAGGAGTGCAAAAGGGTAAGTGTGGGGGAGTTGATAAAACACTATTTTGTTGAATATTTTATTGATAATAAATGATATAATTTCCTCACATTGTGTTAAATATGTTTATTTATAAAATATTTGGGATTTGATCATTCATTTGAAAATTTGGTGAAAATTCTAGTTTTACCCTTTATAGTGCATTGTATTATTTCGAAAATAAATATTTTTATATTTATTATTTGAATTTTATATTTTTTAATAGTGTTCCTAACTTAATTTTCTACAACTTTCATTCAGGGCACGTGAGATAATAAGTTCATTTGGATGGAGTAAATGGGCCATTAAGATAATGGTGGGCTGGACTCGGTAGAATGGACATGGGTTCTGTATTTGGGCCATATCTTCTTCATCCAGGATTTGATTGAGCCCAAATTTTGTGTCAAGCTCGGGGACATGATTTGGAACAAATAATCCTTCTGGAAGTCCGGTCAATTAACGCGTTTTTGAGGTCAACTAGGTGGTGAAACTTGGAATAAAATATTTGGCCGAGTTTTTCATTTCACACTTAAAAAGTTATGTAACCCTAGCCCTCAAAAACTCTATTTAAAGAGGGTTTTAACTCTTTGGGAGGCCTGTTAGAGGATTTGGGAAGGTTTGGCCAAAAGGATGTTTCTTGGGAGCCCTTGAAAACTCTTTTAAGAAGTAAGCCTTTGTGAAAACCTCTCTTCCAAAAAGGCTCTCCTCTCCCACCTCTTCTTTGTATTTCTTTTATTTCATGTTTGTTTCTTGAATTTTTCTTCAAATAATCTTCTGTGTTCTTCCCTTTTCTTCTTATCTTAATCTTCTTAATTGGGTTGGAATCAAGAGTGGAGACAAGATTGGGTTCTACCCTTTCAATCCTTTGCTTATGCAAAACGTCTTCACGATGACTACACCGCCCATGGAAGAGTAGTTCTTTTTAATAATCGATCGACCTATATTATTATTCATTTAATTATTTTGAATCATTGAGATACTGTAATTAACTTAATATGATCCATGAATTGTGTTTTTAAATTGTAAGAAACTAAGCAAGCAATTTAACAATTAACACAAAACACGTGAGGTCGAGAATTGTGTAAATTGTGAGAGCGCGATCTTAATCGATAATACAAGACCATACGGGATAAATTTGTAGAGTTCAAATATAATCCCTAAACAAAATTCATCCTCATTTCCAGAATGGATATGTGCTCTAATTAACCACTGACCATAAGCTAACCTTATAACAACAATCAAAGCTGGGTGCTGCAATTGCGTGTTCTGAAGCTAGCCTAGGGTTTAAGTAATTTCATCTTTGTGGTTAAGTTAACTCTCGTAGGTTTCGAGGGATAACAAATTAGGGGATAATAATTAAGTGGATATTGATATAAATGATAATGATTAACAAATTATTGAAGAGTTAGAGTTAGATCGATTACGCCTTTTAAAATATTTTCTAAAAAAACATCTTTTTGTTGTGTCATTTTAATCGAACTTCATTTCAAAACTAAAAATAAAAAAAATACAATATTCTTCCAGAAAACTTCTTCTAGATTCATAAACTATAACCAAAACCCATCCTTTCAGGTAGTGTTTTTATTCTCTTTTATTTTATTTTTAGAATACATTTAATTTTTTTTAAATCTACTTCCTCCTTTGAGAGACGACCTTGGTCAGCCACTCTGCTGCACCTAAGTACCCCAAAATCACTAATCATTTGAGGGAACCCACGACATCGCTCTTTCAGTTGGTAATTAGTTTTTGAAAAAACATATAAAGATATATATTGGGGTCATTTAGAAACTAAAATATTAGTTTCATCCAATTTAACATGTAATATTTCTTCAACAGTATGATAATTTTTGTTAAAAGCTCTATAAGACTTAGAATTAGTGGAATAGCCTAATAAAATTACTTCATTTGATTTGGGTGAGAATTTATGTAAGTTATCTTTATTATTCAAGATGAATAGTTTTCATCCAAATACTTTTAAGTAAGAAACTTTAGGTTTTAGACCAATCCATAACTGATAAGGTGTTTTATTAAGAAAAGTTCTGATTAAAACTCAATTTATAGTATAGAAAGTAGTACTAACAACTTCATCCCACACGTGTTTAGCAATAGAGTATTCACTCAACATGGTTATTTTTTATCTCTTGAAGAATGCAATTTCTTCTTTAAAGAACACCATTTTGTTTAGGAGTTCTTAGAGCTGATAAGTTATGAGTAATTCCTTTCTTACTACAAAATGTTTCAAAATATGAATTTTAAAATTCTGCCCCATGATCACTATGAATAGTTATTAATGAAAGTTTTTTCGTCATTTTTAACATTTTCTGAAAAATATTTAAAATAAGAAAAGGCTCCAGATTTCTTTTTTAAAAAATAGACCCATGTAAATATAGTGTAATAATACATAGTATTTGCCTCCAATACTTCTATTTTGTGTTGGAATTAAAAGATCCATATGCACTAGCTGTAATTAATCAGAAGTTGAGACTTCACTAATTGATTTAAATCTTGACTTATGTTCTTTACATACTGAAAAGGATCACATACTTTTGAAGAATCAAATCTAAGATCCGGTAGATCCTTAACAAGTCTTTTCTTTGAGAGTTTACATAAGTTCTTAAGGTTACAATGTCCTAGTCTTCTATTCCAAAACCCTGATTGATCTTCCACTACTCTAAGGAAAGGTATGTCTTGGATCTTAAGGTCTTCTAAGTTAAGTGTATAAACATTATCATGCCTATGAAGGGAGAATAAACTCTTCTTTGGAATTGTGTACTTGACATTTATCGTTCCTAAAATTCACAAGGTAAAATTCATCACAAAATTGGATTATGATTATAAGGTTGTTCTTATGTCCTTTAACAAATAAAAAATTTGAAATTAAAGATTTTATAAGAAGAACAACATTACCTATAACAAAAATATCTATTTGAGAATTATCTATAAAAGTGACTTTTCTACCTTTCATCTTCAAAATATTTTCAAAGAAGTTTTTGTTACGAGTCATGTTCTGGGAACATCCACAATCCATGTACTATGTATTATTGTTGGTACTTCATTTATTTTCCTAAAAATTAAATAATTAGACTTTTGGAATCCAATTTTTTTTGGATCCAAAATTATTAGAAAGTAAAATCTTAGGAATCCATATTTGTTTGGGAAAGTAAGAATTATGAAAACCTAAGTATTGTATTTTGTTTAAATAAAATTTTTTCTCCTAATGTCCACCACTTTAACACTTAGTGAAAAAAGGATCACTTTGGGGTAAAAAATAATTATGAATAAAAACTGGTTTTGAGAGAGAATAACCAAACCAAAAACTATTACTTAGAGGAAGAATTTGTGAATAAATTTTATTAAATTCTTTCCTTAAAGAATTAAAATTTAACAAAAGATTCTTTAAAGAAAATATTTCAGATTTTAGTCTAGTGAATAAATTTTTATCCTCATGGTCATTAGTCTTAGGATTTGAGTTAGTCTCTAAAACATTTTTCTTAGAAGTAACATTTTTAAGATCCTTAGAAAGTTTACCCTTCTTAGAATTAACTTCCTCACTATTTTCTAAAATTGAAACAATTTCAAAATATTTTTCCTCAATATATTTAGAAATATATGATACTTATTTTGTTAAAATATTGATTATATATTTTTCCTTATCATGTTTCTTTTTTATCTTGTTGTTTTAATTTTAAAGAAATATAGAAAACCTAGATACTTATTCAAAATAAGGTAAATAATTATCTTATTCTGAGGAAAATTCTTCATTCAAAGATTCATAATACTTTTCATTAGGGAAATTAGTATTCAAAGAGATATTGGTTAAGGATTCTGTGGTGTGTACCTTATCCAAAAAACATTGGTTTTCTATAGGTACTATGGAAATTAGAACAATATTATTCTATCCAAAAGATTCAATATTTTAAGATTCATCAGATGATTCTACACCATTTTCACTCTAAGAGTCATTAGCCTTTAAGGATTTCTTTTCTTTGGGATTATAATATTTTTTCTGATTTTTTAGAATGTATTTCTTTCTGGTCCTTTATTTTAATCTTAAGACAACCAGATCTGATATGTCCTGCTTTCTTTAATTCATAACATGTGAATTAAAAATCTTTCTTATCCTTTTTTTCCTTCTTCTTATATCTATACTGAAAGTCATTCTTACCAAAAATCTTGTTCATTATTCGAGAAAGATTGGATAGCTCATTCTCTAACAGTTTATATTCACTTGAGTCTGATTAAAAAACAACTTTATTAGACATTGTTGTCTTAGAAACTTTCTTAGAAGTCTTATTTTTCATTTTATTTGAAGTAGTTGTAAAAGAAACACTCCTATTATTCTTATTAATATTGTAAACATATCTATTCAATCTATTCTCATGTTGTAAGAGTGTCCCAAATATCTCATCAAGAGTAAATGGTATAACTTTCCTCGATTCATCAATAGCTGTTCTTTTTGATTCCCACTCATTAGGCATGATATCAAGAATCTTGTCAACAATTATCTCATCATCTATACCCTTTTCACCCATTTATTATAGACTGTTGACTATTTTCATGAATCTTTGTTGGAATTTACATATGAGTTCACCATAAGGAAATTTAAATCCATGATAGTCATCTCTTAACATAGCTCTTCTTATTTTAATAACCATAGATGTACCAAAATTTTCAACTTCTAGTTTCTTCCAGATGCTATTAGTAGCTTCACATGATGAAATATGGATTTATATGTTCTTGGTCATAGAACATAATAAAGTATCACATACCTTAAAGTTAAGTTGATACTCTTGTTTTTATTGATTGGTAAAAGTTTTGACTTCCTTGTTAGGAATCTTGTAGTCTCAAGTAAGCATGATGAAGTTTTCAACTCCAATATTGATAAAAAAGTCATTATTCTATATCTCTAGTATTTATAGTATTTCCCATCAAATATTGTAGGTCTGGTAGGATTCAAGTTGTCTATTTATCCAAAATTCAATCCTACCATTCTTAAAAAAATATTTTCCACAAAATGTATTAGAATCAAAAGTTTATAAACAAAGATTTTATAAAAAAACTTTATAAAAAAAAATTTGAGAATGAAAAATTATATATAAGTATAAGTATTTCAAAGACCTACTCTGATACCAACTATAGGATTGAAATGTATATGTATATTTCTTAATTACAAGGGGGTGAATTATAGGTTTAAAAACTTTCATTTTTAACCTTAATAAAATCTATGTTTAACAAATTTAAACAAATGAATTCACAAGCCCTATTTAGTTCTTAATAAAGAAACTAACTTTCTTAGGATATGATAATATTTATCTGATAAAAAAACTTTATCAAGTTTACTTAAGGAAATATTCTACCTTAAAGAGTATAGAATCTAAATAATAGTTTTTACAAGAATATGAAAGTGTAAGAAAGTTACACTTTCTATCTATAACTAAATGTAGTGAAATTTAAACAAACTTATAGCAAGTAACAAGTAAAATTTTTTTTTAACCCAAAGTGAAGGGTATAAAATAAACTTGGATAAAGGAACCTTGATTTATACTTTCAAGAAAGTTTATCTTACCCACACTAGGGTAAGACCTCGATAAGAAGATCGGTATGTATCTTTCTATCTTCGCAAGCCCTTGATTAAATAGGTAATTGACACCTCTGTCTTCCTATCCTTGGAAGCCCTCGATTGAACAATAATAATAGAAATAAAACTAGGTAGGTTGAACAAGATGTTCTCAGCTTGAAAAAGTTTTTTACAACATTTTTACAAGGCATGTTTTAGAAGATCTCTCATAGAGTATCACTTAATTCTAGAGTTCAACAACTCTTGAAAAGTCTAGCACTTAGCTCATTCAAATGGCTGGGTATTTATAAAAAAATTATCCAATTATTGAATTCCTCCTCCAATGGTCATATTTCCATGAAATTTAGGAGGGGCATATACATGTGGTATTCATTCAATGGTTAGTTTATAACAGATTGGATGACATCGTTTTATATAACTAACTATGAGAAACATTACCATACTTAAGAAACATTATCACATTTAGGATCTAATAAAATGAAACTATAAATTAGGGAAATATGATAACTATAACAAAATAATTTAATTGGATTATTAAGATAGTGTAACTAAGAGTCTAGAAATATTGACAATCAGATTCTAATAAGACAAATAATCAGATTATAATTTTTATGAAAATTAGAGTCTGATTTCTATGAAAATCACAGTCTGATTTCTATGAAAATTAGAGTCTGATTTATGAGAGAATTAGAGTATGATTTTTGAGAGAACCAGAGTATGATTTCTAATAGAATTAGATTATGATTTCTATGAAAATCGTAGTCTGATTTTTGAGAGAATTGGAGTATGATTTTTTATGAAATCAAATTCTTAATTCCAAAGAAATCAGATTCTTAATTTTAGAGAAATTGGATTCTCATGAACTTTAAGGTTATAAGTTATAGATAAGGATCCAATTTTTGTATTAAGGAAAATATGGTTATATTTAGTTATAAAAACTCTAGTTAAGGCACTATAAACCATAGGTAAAGTCAAAACCATTATTATAGAAAGAAAATTTTTCTAAAGAAAATGTTTCTTAGAGAAAGAGAATTTTCCTTAAAAAAATGTGTTTGTGATTTCAAAAACATAAAGTAACAAAAAATTCATAAGGAAACTTATTGAATCAATAGTTTCTTACATCAATCATAATAATTATCCCTTGGTTTTGGGCATTGGTTATAATAATGCCCATTATTCTTATACTTGAAGCACTATAGTGTGAGAGGTGAATTCTATGTATATTTTCCTCTATTTGCATCATTGGGAAACTTCTTCCCATCAGTGGGGAAATCAATTTTCTGATGACCTTACCTTCCACACTTAAAATACATATTATAACCCATAAGAAAATTCCCTGCATGCTTCTTTCCACACTTATATCATAAAGGAAGTATTATCTTCTTCTCTCCGTGGTTTTTAGATTTTTCTTTGAACTCCACCTTCATTTTCTTGTTTAAACCTTGATATTGATATATAAATCAAACCTCCGTTTCAACTTTGATTTCACAACTCACAATCTCTTCATATCTACTAAAGTCTCTTATGTTCAACACCCTTCTGATACTAGGCTTTAATCTACTAAAGAACCTATCAACTTTACTTCCAGGTTGGATGATAATTCCAGAAGCGTACCTTGGAAGTCTTATAAAATTAGCCTCATAGGAACCAAAAGATTCAGAATAATTTTTATTTAACTCAAGGAATTACTTTTCCATCTTCATACAAATAAAACAAGGAAAGTAATTATTGAAGAACTATCTCTTGAACTCATCCCAATCCATGGATTCAATTTCATCTTGATTACTAGTATTCTTAATTAGAGTCCACCACTAGTATGCTTCACCTTTTAACCGATAAATAGATAGAATGAATTTATCATTATCCAAACACTGGATACTGGTGTATATCTTTTCAGTGGTATTGATACAGTGTTTAGTAACATGTGAATCATAAGACCCACTAAAAGTAGGTGGACATTGCCTCATGAAGGACTCAACAGAACATTGTTCCCTCATTTTCTTGTTTGAAATATTAACATGATTCATATCTTGAAAAAGCTATGTGAGCATCAAAATGAGGTTTTTCATTCCAGATCCCATAGAATTAAGATTCCCAAGAGAACAATCATTTCATTTTCCATCACAATAACTATTAACGTGGTTCCTTCGAGTCCCATCCATTGACTAAAACCAAAAATCATAGAGTAATAAATAGCTATCACAATGGGGAACCACATAACCATGAAAAACCACTTATAGGATGTCTAAATTACGACAAATCCTTTAATATATAACACCTTAGTTTTATCCTAGGTTATTCATATACATCTTATTTTTAAATCTTTCATGATGGTTCGTGAAGAGTTTTGTGAATTACCAAAGCATATCCACCAGGAGTGTCAAACCAAGTGTACAACAAGGGCCATTATCATGTACCAGGTTATGATGAGTCAATCCCGATACACCTTGTTAGAGTTTTTACTCCTAGGTAAATTTGTGCTAGATCCACATTCACTTGTAGTATCCAGACAGGGATTTATTTCTTAGAAAACACTCACTCTATCCTTTACCAAAATTCCAGGACATTTTTATAATACTTTTCCTTATACTTAGTCTTATCTATAAACATGAACTTAGGGTTCTCACTAAGGTTTTCTCATCCTATATTCCAAATTTAAATAAACATTTGTGATAATACCAACTATAACGAACCTCAATTTTCATACATTTACATTAGACAACTTTTTGCGGAATACTTAAAAAATTATACAAATATATGCCAGAAGACCATACTAGTCTAGTGCCTTTGGAAACATGGAAACATAAAAATAGATACATAAGTGAGATAAATTATCTACCACTAGGTTCTTCATGACTAGAAACCTTCTTCGACACATCAAACACAATATATATATTCATAAACTAGGGAAGGAAACACAAAAATGGGTGAGATCAGATGCTCAGTAAGGGTAAACAAGGGAGACATGTAATCATAAACATGAAAATAGGTTTATGAGAATGTGATAATAACATTATATGATCTTACCTTGCATATCATAAGATTAGAAAAATGAATCATGAAATAAATCATGGTAGTTCATAAGAAATGAATCATAAGTAAATAAAGGACAAAATCCATGAAAACATATTATAAGAATAATATATGGAATTGTGGCATACATAGACATGTGATATAATTACCTATAAATCAAGACTCATTACTAAAACTTATCAAGGCAATTCATGGGAACCACACCTACTGGGAGGGACATAACACCATCCCCAGTCACATTCCTTTCCTTATAAGGGATAAGGTTTCCCCATCTTCCCATAGTGGATCATGTTTCCCTATATTCCAACTTCATGGTGACTACACCTACTGGAAGAGACACACCACCATCCCCAATCGCAATCCTTTACTTATAAGGGATCAGGTTTCCACATCTTCCCATAGTGGATCAAGACATTCGACTTAATTCACATCATTATCTCATGAGATATAAATCTTTACCTAATTCATTAGAGGGAGATATAGGTCCCACCTATCTCATAATAAAATCATTCATACATGTTCTATAAGATAATAAAACTTTCATCATATCATTACCCATAAAAAATATGTTTTTTATAAACATCCTATCATAATACCATGACATGAAATGGGTAATAATAACTCTTAATCACATAATAACCTATAGATAAGAGATAGGTTTCATAATCAATTCATCAAAGAATAACCCATGAAAAGAATCTGGTTTCAAAAGCATATAGCCCATGGAAGAGAAATGGGTGTCATAAGAATCATCCCATAAAAACATAAACCATTCAAGAAATAATATGAATGGAACCTTTGTATTATTTCATATAAGGGAATGAGTGAAATCAATAGATGTAATATTATATGGAAAATATCTTGGAAAGATATTTTTAAAACATTTCTTGAAGAAAATATCATTTCTTCTTGGAAAAAAGATCATTAAAACATAATACCTTTTGAAAAAAAAATTCATCAAGATAAACATTAAAACTTATAAATAAATATCAGAAAACATTTTTTAAACTTTTTTATTTGCAAGCATATAAATATATATTTAAAATGTTTTGAAAACCATTTCCCTTGAAAACTTATAAAATAATATTGAAAACGTTTTGAAAAACATTTATTTGAAAATAATTTTGAAATTTTTTAAAGGAATCTTGAAAACCATAAAACATTTTTAAAATAAATTTTCCTTGAAAATGATCTTAAAATATCATACTTGAAAACTTTTTTGAAAACATGATTCTTGAAGTTCATGGCATGTGTCTCAAATAAGTTAAATTGAGACAAAATTACTTTTATGATTTAGTAACTCTTGAAAGATAAAACCCATGAAAGAGAGATCATAAAATAGATTTTTAAATACCCATAAAATTAAGGATAAAAATAATAGAATATATTCATAGGTATTATAATCATCACACAAAAGATATGAGTGGTGAATAAGGTGTAAATCTCATAGACTTAAAAGTGAGACTAGAAATCCCCTTACCTCATGTATTGAATCTCATCGTACTCATTCAAACATCCTGAATAATAAATATAATTTTATTATATAGAACCATATTATTTTATATAATTATATATATGGTTTTATTATTACTTTATATTACCTACTTGTTAACAATTCTATGCTAAGGTTTCACTTTGGGTAATATCTGTTATGTTCTTTGCATGTGTCTTAATTTTTTATATCTTTTGTCCTTATACTTATATCATGATTTACAGAATGTAAAACATGCTATAAATATAATTTATATTAATTATATATGTATTATAATAATCCATAGAATATTTAATTATGAAATAGAATACGCCGTTCATGGAGATGGTAGACCGTACGTATGCATGAATGCTATTTCTGATTAATTGTTATAGTGAAAGGAAGAAAGTAAATGAAATATATGTATATATATCCTTTTTACGGTATCATTATTATATCATATATATCAAATAAGTTCACTAAAACCATCCTTAATACATTTTATATAACGTGTGAATGAATCACATCGCTTTGAGGGGGTGGTAGTCCACACTTCCTTAAATGAAATTATCGTATTTACACAAAAATGGAAATTATAAAGATATGTATTGTAAAAGAATTAAATAAGATCAAATAAATAATATATAAACATATTTTCCATCATAATTTACTCCATGATATGTGGTAGATGAAAATGAACAATCATCGTTTCGTGAGGCGGTAGTTCACCGTACACAAAAACAATATATTCATTACCCATTAGATGGAAGTGTGTGTAAGTGTAGGTCAAACCCTTAGTGTAAAAAATATCAGTATATTTAGGATACTGGTTTTTTAAATAATCATAAAATAAGGATAATTTAAATATTGGAGAAATAAAATAAAAGAAAGGAGCATGAGGTAGGGTGTTACCTCTTAATCAGGTAACTCCTTTTGGTTTTCACCAAAGGGATTCCTTGGAAGGTTTTATGCCCAAAGGGAGGATTAAAGGAGGAATTAATGGATTTTGGAAATTGTATTGGGTATATATTTTATTAACATAAGAGGTTTTATAGTTGTTAATAATGGGTAGAGTTGGTGGCCTTTTATAGGGAAGTGAGGGGACATACTTGGCATTTTTGAAAATAAGTTAGGTGTACCCACGTTTTACCCTAAAAAAAGTCATAAAAAACCAAAAACACTCAATAATTGAATGTTAATGGAATAATAATGTCCATAAAATGGGTTTTGAACAATTATATAGGTCATTTAGGCCCTTAAGTTTAATGTTTATTCTCTTGTTAAGCTTAATTTTACCTTAATCATTATAATTAATTTTAATTACATTTACTAATATTTTTGGTAAAAACCTAAGTTTAAATTATTAGACACTATAAATTATTATTATTACAAATATTGAATACATTTTACAAATTATAATCATATAATTGGTATAAATTAATATAAATTTAATGCTGCTGACAGGACAACACTATGGGTTTTTAAAGTAAAAAGATCAAAAGTTTGCTAAGTTTTTATATCCAATTTCAATGTTTAATTGGTTATAATGGACTATATTGGATTAATTGATAAAAATTTAATCTAATTAAACTTTATAACAATTTAAATATATAATTTAAACTTATAAATAAATTAGATGAAAAATCAGTTTTGAATTAAAATTTAGTATTTTTCACTATTCATCCAAAAATAAAGTCTCTCAGAAAAATCCTAAAAATTCAACTAAAGATAATTTAGAAAATATAAATTAAAAAATTAATTTTATTTTATCAAATTAAATTTCTAAATTTTCCTAAAATTAATTTTATTATTTTTCATAGAAGGACATGAAAAATAGTTCACTTTAGAAAATAATATTTTTAAACATATAAGGACTTTAGAAAATTTATATATTTAATTATTAATATGTTTTATTTATATAAAACCAGTATAAAATATATTTTAAAATTATTTATTACTTTCCATATTAGTAATTTTAATAGATAGGTTATAATTATCTCATTTAAATAATTATAACAAAAAAAGATGTTTCATAGAAACTTAGTGTTGCATGTAATGTATGCCAAGTCATTGTTGCATGTAATTAACACTAAGTAGGTGTTGCGTATAACATAATACAAGTTTATTCAGTGTGAATGGAATTTTTTACTTAGTAAAATTTCCAATTATCAATGAAAATTTAATTTATTCAAGAGAAAAAGGTCCATAAAAACTCAGGGTGTTACACAACCTCCTAAGTGTGAGTTAACTATATGAATCTAGAGTTGAGGCTACCTTAAAACATAATGTTTACTTGATCAAAGTCAAGGTAGGTAATATAATCTTGAGATGATGGAGGATGAATAGTAATCTATATGAGGTATGAAGTAAATAAAACACTTTTCTTCTAATAGTGGAATGATAGAATAACCTATGGCATCAAAGCCTTGACCACATTCACCATAAAAGTATGTATAAATTTTACATGATAAAATATATAGTGTATATTTCAAATTTTAAATTATATTGTGAAAAAATCATTTTGATACTTGTATATGGGGAAAGATGTTCTGAAGTCTATATCGGTAAAAGAATAAAAGGGAATCTAATCTCATCGACCTAATGTATACTGATGTATATGGACCAATAAACATATCAATAACATATGAGGAAAAGTTTTTCATTATTTTTATTGATTATTATAGTAGAAATTTTTGTGTTATGTTCATGTGAAGAAAGAGGGAAGTGATGGACTATATGATAAGGTACATGCAATGAGTAGAAAATAAGACCAGATACACTATCACGATATTATGACCCAAATATGGAATATAATAAACTACCATTTAATTTGAAAATTACATTGAGAAACATGACATAAAGCATGATGTATCACTATTTCATATTCCACAATATAATGAATTTTTTGAATCAAGACATTTATAGAAGAACAGTAGGTTTGAACCATTTCTCATTGAAAGTGAAGTCTATCACAACTATTATAAAGAAGCAGTGTAAGTGGAGGTGTACATGAAAAAAGGGACAGTTCTTATCCTAAAGGAATATATGGCATCATATGAAATGTGTCATGGAAGGAAGCCCGCATTGAATTTTTTTTAGGTCTTTAGAAGCTGATGCTCCATTTTAAATAAATAAGGAAATTAGGGAAAGTATGGAGATTTGGTAGATGAAGAAGTGTTTATAGGTTACTTAACAAGGAGAAAGGCATAAAAATGCATCAACAAGAGTCTAAATAAAATTATAGAGAGTAATTAAATCACATCCATTGAGTAAAGTTTGGTAAGAATTTTAGGAGTTTAGATTTTGATGAATGTATAATGAAGAGGATGAAGTTCACAAAAATCCCATGGTTACACAAAGTGATCCAAATAATGAAGATTATAAGGATAAATCAAAGTAGGTAGTGATTTCTAAAGTAATTAACCCTATGAATAAAAAGGAAAAATAAGAGAATAAAACTTTATCCATCCAAAATAACCAGAGAAAAACTAATCCTACACAAACACAAATAATAAAAAATGTTGAGCATGCTACACTAACATCAATGGTAGAGACAATATTATATAAATAAGTAGTAAATGATGAATCATGAGTTAGATCCATGAATGAATAACTTGATCAAATATAAAAAATTAAACTTGGGAACTTATGGGGAAGATCGAACATACAAATGTGATCAAAATGAAGTAGATATTCAAGAATGAATTTTATTATCATGGAAATATGGTCTGAAATAATGTATGTCAAGTTTGTAAAGGCTATTATTAGATTGAAGGGGTCAATGTTGAATAAAAATTTACACCAGTGCCTTGACTTGAGCCAATCTAACTCTTCTCAGTGATGAAAATTCAAATAGGTTTTAAGATTTAACATATTGTTTTTTAAATAGAATTATTGACTTAAATGCTTAAATAATAGGTATATATTGAGTAACTTGTGGTTTTATTTATTAGATATGATAAAACCAATGAATGAAGGTTAAATAAGGCCTTGTATGATCTAAAATTATCATTGTGAGCATGGTATTCATAGGTAGACTCATACCTGAAAAATATTGAATTCAAAATAGGTAGTGTTGATCACAATATTTTTGTGAAGACATCTAAGAAATAAAAATTCATGGTACGAGTCTATATCAATGAAATCCTATTTGGGGAAATCAGTAAAAAATCAATGGATCAATTTTCTTGTTAGATGAGTTTGGAATTTTAAATGTACATGATTAGTGAACTCACATAATTTATGGGTATTTAAGTACTGAAAATGGAGAGATACACTTTTATCACCCAGGCCAAAATTTTAAGAATTATATTGAAGAATTTTGACATGCCTGATTCCAAACCAATGTTAACTCTGATTATGATTGGAACAAAACATTGGAATCATTAATATGAGAAATATATGGATCCTACCTTGTATAATAGGATAATTGGATGATTAATATACTTCACTATAACATGAATGAATATTGTATTTTTCACATGTCTAGTGGACCATTTATAGAGTAATATAAAATAATAACATCTTTTTATAGTTAAACAGATTATGAGGAACCTTTAAGGCACTCTCAAATATGGGTTTCTCATTGATGTTGGAAATAATCATGAACTCTTAGCATTTTTTAATGATTAATGAGCCAATGATGTGGTGGACTGAAAGTCCACATGTGGTGGTCCATTATTTATTGGTATAGAATATGTGATCTAGTTGAGAAACAAGTAAGAAAGTACTTCATTGAGCATTATTGAGGTAAAATAAATTGTAGTAACCAAATAATACACTCAACTTCTATAAGTGAAGAAATAATTAGAGGATATTGTAAAAGAAGTATAATAAGTATGGTGATAATCTAGGATTATAAGAGTTCTATTTATCTCATAAAAAAATCAGTAAAATACTATCATATGAAGAATATTGATATCAGGTATCAATTCATAAAAGGAAAGGCGGATCAAGGAATAAAGAAAGTGGAGTTAGTTAGAACTAGAGACCAAGTAGAAGATGTCATGATAAAGTTGTTGGACACTCTGATTTTTGAGAAATATTATTTTAACCTCAGTGTTAAACCACTTTCCTCATCTTTAGGAGGTTTAGATACCCCCCACACCCCATTTTTTCGATAATTTATTTCACATGTTTTATGTTTGGTAGGTTCTTTTTTCATTAGGTTTTTTTGTCAAAAGGGTTGAATGTGTGACGTTAAAGTCTAGTGGTGTTAGTTATGAGATTCTCTCATCAAGGGAGAGTACATGGTATGAAATTAAGGGGTATATACAATTCATTTAGATTATAGGAATATAATTTTATCGATAATGTATAAAAATAGAGGTATAGAATGTAGAATGTCTCATGGAATGGGATACTCTCTTGAACTCTTATTTTCTACACCAATCAATACTCTCATAGAATTAGATTGATGGATGATATATTATTTTTCTATTTAGAAGTATTATCATGAGTGTTCAGAATTTAATTTATTTTTATATTTATAACAAACCCAAAGGGGGGAGAATACTATAACCAAGGTGATCCGAGTAGGAGACTGATGTTTTTTTGTTTCCAATCTAGTTGTAGTGAAGAAATATGTAATGATTATATTATATATATAAATTTTTTTTGAGAATAAGTATCATCATGGGATTAATTTTTCTATAATTAATTATTATTTTAGAGTAAAGGGAAACATTTTCCCCAAGTTTGGAGTCTTCGGTGAGGTTGTGAAAAATATTTGAAGCAAAGGATTTTAATATAGGGAGTGTGTAGACCTTGTAGGATGTATATGATTTTCACTTTGTGGAAGTAGAACCATGAAGGAGGTACATAAGAAATAGATTATATATTAATTCCACATTGGGAGTGTATAGTTGTAGGTTCATGAAGAAGGATTCATACAAGTAGTTAACAATAGCTTGTGTAGATGGGTTTTACATGAGGTTGCAGGAGTTTTTTGGTGAATGATTTTCACCAAGTAAAAAATCCATGAATGGTACTCACGACCATGAATGAATCTCCTGAAGTCTAAAGTCGTTTATTAATAAGTGGTAGAGATTTTTTATGTACCAAATAATAAGTATGGGGAGAGGGGTTCATTAAGGAAGTTCAAAGTGAATAGTTCCTGAAGGTGTAGTGAGAAGGGGATTGTTGTAATTTCTGTTTTTAGTGAGTTATCATAGAAATTTTCCTATAAATATCCTAATGATATATTCATTAAGTATTAGATTAAAAACTAAAGTAAAGATAAGTTAAATTAATCATAATATTTTCTAAGGTAGTTCATAAAGGAGGTTATGCAAATAAAGTTTGTGAAAGAGGTTCCATGAAGTCAATTTTCAAGGTGCAATATATAAGGGAGTCTAGTAAAGGTTCTGCTGTGAAGTAGTTTGTGAAACATTATACCATGTAGAGAAAATAATATCATGATTTATAGTACCATATTATATGAAGTAGTTTTTGAAGGGAACATGGTGGTTTGCGTGGTCAGTATGTGGTGAACTATGTTCCATATAAAAATTACACACAAGACAATTTTAAGTATACATTTTTTACATAGAAATTTTTTAGTGGGTGTCCTAGATCTCAAGGAGTTCATTAGAGTATCATAATTAGTTTTTCATGATTCAAATCAATTAATATTTTTCTTGAAAACATAGAAGTGACCTAGATACTGATAAACTAAGAAGAAATCCATCTGAAGTAGTGCAGAAAGGTAGTGTTGACAAAATTTATCTGAGAGAGGTAATGCCTTATTAACTGAACTCTATTATAAGGGTAGTGATCCTGTCATGGAGTTATCATGGATGAAAAATTTCAATCCATGAAAAATAGTGAATATTATTGGATTCTGGTACACTGGAATAATTCCATATGTATGATCCTTAGACTATCCCTTAGTGGTGAACCAAGTAAAATCATTATTCTTTTTTTCATTTATGCATTTATTTATATGGTGGATGAGAAACTAACCAAGATAGGTTTAATGATGTCTTAACAACATGGGAGTAAGATTAAATTAAAATAAAAGAAAAATTCACACCTTGATTCACCCTCCCCTCTCAGGGTGTCTCAGATTACAACATGGAAACTGGTGATGAGATTATACATTCCTCATGCGCTAAGTTTAGATTATGCACTGTATAGGGGATTACCCTTGATAAGGATGAGTTAGTAAAGGGCCTACCATTAGGATTATATCAAATTACATCATGATGGTTTCATGAGTCACATCCTTGATTGTATTTTTAGGCCCTAGATAATTATCCCACGATGAGCTATATATGAAGTTTGGTGATAATTTATTCTTATGGATTTCCTTATCCTTTGATGGTGTTGACTATGATTTTATATATTAAATTTTTTAAATGAAAGGTAAAAGTGTTATTTTTTTATTCAATTATCTATATATCATAGAATTACTTTCATTATTTATTCCCAAACTAGCATTTATGGTTTGTATTATAAATGAAAATGTATAGAATCCTTGGAGGTATACTTATGTTCTTTGTCCTCACTCTTTACATGTATAGTTTTGGTGTGCATGTAGATTTATATTTTGTTTTATTTTGAAGTTATAAAAGGTTTCTTTACCTTTTCCATGAATTGAACCATGGGATTAGATATAGAGGTTTGTTGGTGGTGGCATATGAAAATGACCTTGTGTCACATAGAGTTATACATGTATTCATTTTATTTATATTGGGTCTCATGTATTGGACATATAGGCTCTATCTTAGTATTTATCATTTAAATATTTCTTCTTGGGATAATATTTTATGTTTTTTATTTTATGGTTAGATGATGATTTTATAAGTTATTTTTTTTCTTCATATTTATAAATTTATTTCCATATAACATGACTAGTACAATGTCTGGGCATTTCATATTTGATTTTTAGATGAAATAATTTATTTATTATTTATTTTTTATAAATGGAAAATTGTTTCAATTGTACACATCATATGTATTTTTTAATTAAATAAGTAAATTCTTAAAAAAAATATTATAGATATCTTATCTTATATTTATTTATATAGAAAATTAATTTAAAACACCCAAGTATTCAAGGTTATGTCAAATAAATAGAAATATTATAGAACCACATACCTTTGTGGTATTTAATAATATTAAATGTTTATCATCAATATAATAAACTTTATTTAAACCCATTAAGCCATAAAATATAGTTATAATTTGTTTTACATTCATTTAACAAAATATATTAAATATATATCCCTATGGTGATGAAAAAACTTAGAACTACTTATGAAGAGATCTCAGATGAAATCTCTAAACACTATCAAAAAAAGACCTATCATTCAAAAGGGTTTCTCTTTGAATTTATATAACCTATAACACCCCAAAATAAACCACTGGGTCCAATATAGAGAGCCACATGACCTCAAACACACCTCTCCATACACAAGAGGCTACAGTCAAGCTATGAGGGTCCAAACACTGTTAGTGGGGAGACTATACCCTTGGTAATCATATCTATACACTATAAACATAAATGAAATATAATAATATGAATATCAAATAGAATTATAAGCATCATAATGAAATAAAAAAGCACACATGTTATAAAATTAAATAACCATGCTCCCAATATGGCAATCTAAACCTGAGTGTGCAAAGGTATTAGTATATAAATAAAATAAATGCTACAAAAATCCTATAGGGTTTTCCTAGCACTACTACCAGCTCTATACATCATAACTCAGTAATATACTATTCCCCCCTTTAAATATTACCTAGATCCTGAATCATGTAGCATGTAAAATCATCGATATTACCATGTATGGTGTGTGTAATAAAACCTAGTAGTACACCACCAATGAATTCTTAACATGTATTCACATGTATAATAGTTGTATTCCATGATAATAATAAATGTGTAAGAAATCACAAACAATCATATACTAAGCGATCATGTGCTAACCAAGACACCACAAGCCTTAACCATAAATGACTCAAATCCATGCAAAAAAGATAATTATAAGGATTTCATAAGTGACCAAGATCTATCCACAATACTGGTGAATAAATATATTGAAGATCTTAAGGAATGAAGTCAGGTCAATCCACAGGATCGTTGCATCCCACCTCCATCATAGGCCAGGTCTCAAGGCTATCATATCCTTTTTGTGCCTTGAGTCACTCCACAAGGCTGCCATACCCCCAATGCTACTACCATGGGTCTGAAACCATGGAAAATATAACCCTACCCTATGTCTGGTCCCATCATCATCATCATCATCATCACATTTCATTCACTCTAAATATCTGACATATAACCATATCACAATGGTAAACATGTTCTGAATACCAAAAAAACACCTCCAAAGGCATAGTAATCACGTATAACACAGTAGAGCATAAAAAGGTAGAACATAACATGTCATCATTAGAATCGGTAGAAATGTACAAATATATGTGATGAAATCAAACATGGTCAATCAATCTAAACTAGAATAATCATGGAATCAATCATCATATATGGGTCTCATGGGATACACACACATACACATGAAATCACTATTAATCATGGTCAAACAATCTATGGTAATAAACTAATCATATCAATGAAACAAGAGTACACAGGAAACCAAAATGGTAAGTAAATTATTATGTTAAGATTTTTGATGAAGTGATCCAATATTCATCAAAGGAACAAAGCCCAAATCACATTCCTCATACATATAAAACGAGTTTTCACATCAATGATTCCTATACCAGGTTCTGGTTTATCAAAAGAGAGGTTTAGAAAATATACCCAAGGAGATTATATGTCAAGAAGGGTAGTTATAGAATCACATAACTCATAGAGTTTGTTAATATAACTAGTTCTGAGATATGTCGAAGAAGAGGATACTAATTCACCAGATCCATTTTCAATTAAGGAATGGATAATGAATTCCTATCGAATCTTAAATATAACCTTGGGTGTATCCAATATAAATCAATCCACCATTAAACCATTACCAGAAAAGATATCCAAGATGATATCCAAGAAGTAGAATGTCTCAAGATGATAGATCCATAATAACTTACCTAGAAACTTCTACCACTCATGAGAGATCTATCTATGGTCAATGGGATGTCATAAACCTATAAGATTAGTAACTAATCTATAATGGAGAGAATAATTCATCATCAGATATACATAGAAAACATAGATCCATCATATATCCATGCACATATCTCAAGAAATAAGAGGAATTTAATGTAGATATAGAGAAAACATACTAATCCAGTGTCACTAGATTGATCCAATTTTGAAAATAGAAGCAGAGATGAATGAGAGAGATTAAGAATCAAGGGAGGATATATTAGGTTTGAAATAGATTTATTGGGGTCAATTTTGGATATTAATTAGGGGGATAAATGAGTGGAATTAAAAGGATATGAGGTGAATTTAATGTACACTTGGCTAGGATCCATTGATGAGCTGGTTGAACCACCGACTGACTAGTGTGCAAGGAAAATCCACTTGGGTTCTACCAACACTACCGAACAACTGATAGGGTATGCAGTTTTATTCAGACCTATAGTAACCCCACCAACTAGCTGGTGTACTCCACCAATTATCCAGTGGTTTTTACTACCACCACAAGGCCAAGACTCAACTCAACTCTCCATCCCACAATTCTTAGAATATTTATAATAAAAACTAACCTCTAAAACACCTATAATAAAGATTAACCAAAAGAGAAATAGAGAATTTAATAAACTTAAAAACATATCATATCTTTAATTAACCAAGGATGTTACAATTATCCCCCTATAATGACTTCTCATCCTTAAGAAGTATCTTAAATGGTTCTTTTTATAGAAATCATACCGTTGAGCCCAACCATTTTACTCAAAATCCTAAGTATCCTCCTAGATCCACCCATGAAACCTTATAATACAGAAAATTCATACTATCTTCCCTTGTAGGACTTTATTTATCTGTTATAAAATCTACACTGGATGTTCTATGTATAACGCATTAGTTCCTAACTCAATATCCTTGCAGTCAATAGAAAGCATAAGATTGGGCATGTACCTTCGGAGATGTGACACATGAAACACATCATGGATGCCTAGGTATAAAAAAGAAATACCCTGATGATATATCACATTTACAATCTACTTAGTAATATTTAAGGGTCTAACATATAGAAAAATATATCTTACCATTATTTCTCAAATGTCAGTGGCCTAATCGAGGAGTCACTCTCATAAAAACTTGATCACCTATATGAAACTCCAAAGGTCTCCTCTTGTGGTTGACACAAGAATTATGCCTAATATGAGCTATGATCAACCTATTTAAAATTAGATTCATGCTCTTTTAGGTCTTTCATACCATATTGGGATGGATGATTATTTCTTCACTAGCCTCATGCTAATAAAGTGGTGAAAAACATGGCCTACCATAAATGACCTCAAAAGGTGCCATATGAATTGAATCTTGGAAATAATTTTTGTATGTGAATTCAACCAAGGCTATTTGATCATCCCAAGATCCTCTAAAATCCAAAACACAGGCCCAAATCATAAAATAAAATATATAAATTATTCTCATTGACCATCCATATATCTGGGGATTATATGCTATTCAAAATATTAACTGAGTCCCTAAGGAATTATATAAACCCTATAAAAACTGCATCATAAAATATGAATCACTATCAAATAAAATTATAAAGGGAAATCTATGCAAGCATATAATATCACAAATATAAAACTTTTCTAGATCATCTACTAAGTGAGTCTCACAGATTGATAATAAATTAGAAACATTCATTAACCAATTAATAATTATAAGGCCCCAACCTTAAACATTACATAATCTTGACTTCATTTAAGAATTAAAATTGAGGATCCTTTTAGGTTTACAGATTTATTGAATTAGTCCATAACTATTACATAAAAAAACCATATAAATATAAAGTGGAAAATTCCAATAACATGAATTTATTATATAAACGATTTTTTAAAAAATAAACATGGTTTATTTTCATGTTTAATCATCATAACTTTTCCTTGATTCCATACTTGAATCCATTATCCCTTAAATCTTGTGAAAAAATTTAAAAACTTGGGATGAACACAAAAAGATAAGTAAGGGACATAAAAAAAACATTAGTCTAGTTAAAACATGGTAACCCATTTAATGTTATTTGAGAGAATGAAACAAAAAATTTCACATGAATAACACTCATACTTTTTTCTCAAAGAAAAACACTAAAACTAATAGAAAGTAATTAAAACTCCTTTAGGTGACTTAGGGCATCATATAAATAAAACCCTTTCAACCCCTTTCAATTGGAATAACCATATTTCTGAATTAAAATATTATTATTACCCAATGAATTAGAGATCTATAATGGCTATCACCCTTCATATAAGCTATATCGGGCTCACCTGTGACCTATAATGGGGATCATCCCTTCATATAAGCAATAACAGGCTCACCCATGAGCTACAATGGGGCTCAACCTTTCATATAAGCTGTTTCGGTATCAACTGTGAGCTATAATGGGGATCAACCCTTTGTATAAGCTATATCAGGATAACCCATTTCATATAATTCTCAAGTACCATTTTATGAATAAAACACGTTCATCACAAAAACCTTTTGAAAACTTCTTCTAATACCATATGAGAAAAACATTTTCATGTTAAAATACCATTTTAATTCTAGAAACCATTTTCAATACTAAGATACCCAAAAAAGGAATATGGGATTCTTTTTCTTTAAAAATACGTTAATTATTATAGAGGAATCTAAATATCAAAAAATGGTTATGGCAGTAGAGAAGGTATTGTCTATGTATACAAGAAAAACATTCTTTTTGTCATTTTTTAAAGAAAGTAAAATGCTTAATATAAAAATATTCCTTTTAAAAAATTTGAATTAAATTAAAGATAGATATAATTTTTTTATATTCTTTTTATATCCATATATATAAATATTTAAATTAATATCATGAAGAAAAATATTTGATAATTAAATCTTTAAACGTTCAAGGTGTCCCATACCACTTTGAACATTTTAATCTTAATCTCCATGAATTAATACATTTAACAAAACATTAAATAAAATTAATATAGATAAAATATGTATATTAAATGTTTTAGTGTCTATATATATACCTTATAAAAGAATAAAGGTGTATATTATCAAGAAATGTCTCAATGAAAGGAGATTGAGACGAAGTCCCTTACCTCGAGTCCTAATCGTATCCTACATTATTTATATTCCCGAATAACAAACTTAGGTTAATTTATAATTTTTTTAGAAACTTTTTTATTTTAATTATTCCTTTTATATAACTTATTATCATGTTATAAAAATTACATAATTATTTAAGTTCATATTAGATGTTTTGTAGATATTCGGTACTTGAGTCAAAAATGAACTTGGTGCGATGTCAATAGTCCATGTGTTCATAAGGATAAATTTTATACATCCATTATACTTTTAAATCAAACTATTAATTATGATAATGTAAAATGAACAAATTTATAATCATGGAGATGGTAGGCTGTACATACGCATGAGTAACGTTTCCATTTTTCATTGATCATTATGGAAATAAGATAATTATCATTTTATCTTTACAGAATTATCATAATATTACAAACATAATAATAATAATTTAAATATTCTTATATATATATATATCATACACGTGATGTGGTTAATAAAAACGATTCACATTGCATCGCGGAGGTGATAGTTCAAATGTACTCACGAACGATGTTATTATTTTTATATGCATGGAAAGTAAGAACTTAATTGATATATTATTATATTATAATGATAAATATGACATGAAAATTATATATAAACATTAATTACATCATTATTACCAGTCTTAAGAGATGATAATGAAAAAAAACTATATTGGTTCGTGAGGTGGTAGTCCGCGGTACACACAAACGAAATGTTCATTTCCCATTTGATGAAATTGGAGATGGATTTAGGTGATTATATTAACATAATAACATATAATAATATTTAGGATACTGGAGTTGTTATCTTATCATGTTTGGAGTATATTTGAAGGAAGTGGAAGAAGAAATAAAACAGAAACACTTAAATAAAAACGATACTTCTTCTTTGATTGATCACCTTTGAAGAACACCTTAACACCTCTAAGGAGGGAGTTATGCCTAAGAAAAGGCCTAAAGAATTTTGAGAGGTATTATAGGAAGTTATTTGGTCAGATATTGGCCAAACCAAATGGGTTTTGAATTGTAAGTAATAGAGAGGAATGTGTGCCTTTTTATAGGAGAGGGGAGGGGAACCCTTGGAATTATTAAAAGTATTAAATTAATATAAATTAAATTTCTATTAAAAATGTGTCCAAACTTATTTATTTATAATATAGGATAAATATGGGTCTAAATCCATTAATCCAATAAAATTATATAAGTTTTTTATATTTGTCAATCCTTTTCTTTATGTTTTAACCCTTTTAACTATTGCCATTTTTTTAAGTAATTTACACTTTGAGATTTAAAATATTTACCAAATCATGAAAAATGACCAATTAATGAGACATTAATGAAGTTTTTAAACTTATATAAACTTTTTGGTTGAATATTTTATTTTTATAAATTTTATATCATTTAATTAGTTATTTTGTATTTTAATTTATGAATTATGTCAACTTTGACACTATTCACTACTTGATTTTTTTAAAAAAATCATAAAAACTTGATTCCTTAGAGAAAACTACATTAAATAAACCCTAAAATGTCATATTCATAAAAAAATCAATTTATGGAATAAAATATTTCAAATTATATTTATTTTAATATTATTAATATCATTTATTTGATTCTTTCTTTAATAAATCTATTACTCCATCATCATTGTGTCCTAATTAAATTTAATTATTTAATTTTTAAAAATTATAAATAAATTAACATGACATAAATTATATTTTTATATTTCTAAGGACTATTCATAGTCGAAGATATCACTTACATAACCCCATATTAATTTTTTTAGTAAGAAGAGAAATATTTATTATATATTTGCCTTTTACTTTAAATTAAATGTTATAAATGTCATAATCATACCCAAGTGGCTTAAAAAGATCAAAATTTTGTCCCAAAGATTATCTTGGTCAAAAATAAATCATCCAATAAGATTAATACAAGTGTTATAGCATTTTTATATTATTATAATATCATTTTTACCTTTAATTACCCAATATAACTTTAACTGTGGTAAATAAAATACTAAAGATACTATTCACTAAAAATTATCTTGATCCTATTGGATCAAATTTTTCATAATGATTACAAACATGTATATACATTTTTGAAAATTCAACTCACAAAAGTGGATAAATTAGATTTAACACTAATCCCATTGACAAATCGAGAAAATGGGGTTTTGAAGTAAAACACTCAAAAGTTCACAAAGATTTTATATCCTATTTCAATTTGAATTTGATTCCAATGACCTAAATTGGATTAAATGATAAAAAATTTATTTAATTACACTTTCAAACCAATTAAAATTATAACCTAACTATATAAATAAATTAGATGAAAAAGTAGTTTTGAATTAAAATGCAGTATTTTTCATTATTCATTAAAAAATAAATTTTATCAGAAAAATACCAAAATTAAACTGAAGTAAATTTTGATGTCACTATTAAAAATAATAAGGTTATTTTATCAAATAAAACCCATAAAAGTGTCAAAATTTAGATTTTAAAAAGGTTTTCCATCAATAGGCAGTAATACTACCTTTTAAAAATATTAGAGATTTTTATGCTTAAAATTAGATTTATTCTTATTTTAAGATTATAAAACTTATTGGAATAAAGTAAATTTTTTAATAAACATGTGTAAACATAATATATTTAGTTATATTTATTCCCACCAATACAATGGATAGGTGATAACTACCATTTTAAATAATAATATTACAATATATTATTTTTCAGTATAACCCAGTCTTGTGTGCGACGTAACATTTCATAGAAACCCATTATTGCATGTTGAGTATGATATTAGACATAGAATACCCATTATGGTAACATTAATATATAATTTATAAATATTAATAAATATGAAAAAGTCTTATTCTTTAATTAATTGGGATGTTACATCATTCCCCCCTTTTATAAATTGCATCCTCGCAATTTTAAATTTGGGCTTGGTAACTAAGGTTTCAATTTTCAAAAGTACTTCATTGAAACCCCACATTGAAAAAAGAGTAAATAAAATATCTACTTTAAAAGAAATAAAGTGAATACAAAGATAATCTAAGATATCATATACTAGGGTTCTGTGTAGGAAAACATGGACATGGATGATAAAACTAACTCTCAAAGACTAATAGAGAGTGTTAGAGAACATAGTCATTGGAAATTTATCCATAACAAAAACATAAATATGTGATGGGTCTAAATACCATTGAAAAAACTAAATGGATACCATTTTTTTAAGATCCTTTTGATAGAGTTGAGGAATTCATTTACTTCTTAGAATAACATATGGAAACATACTTACTTGATGTATTTATATTATATAAGCACAATTTTATCCTCATAATATTCCAAAAATTATGATTTACATCCTTAAGAATAACCTTAAGCATCAAATATCACACAAAACATAAAGGATATAAATATCTTAAAACTAAGGTCCAAAAGTAAGGGAATACTTCCACATTAAAAAAAAGCCTTAAATAAACATAACCCCACAAAACACCTCCAAAAAATGTCCTTAATAACTTATTATCACATCACATAAAACCTTAGAAGGTGTATCTAAAACCCTAAACTTATGGTTATCCTTTGAAAAATACCGATCTCTTAGGGGATTCCATCACTTCACTAGATGTCTCAACATCAACTATAGTAGTAGAAAAATATTTTCTCAAAACTTTTTGTTTATGATAATAAGGATTTCCTCCCTATGTAATTAACTTCAGAAACTTATTTTCATAATGTCCCAAATCATTGCAGCTAAATCATCTTAATGTAGACTTGATATATTTTATCTCATTTTTGGACTGTTCATGAACCTTTTTCTTGTAGTCACAAACCCTGTGATCAAACTTACCACAATGTTAACATGTTCTAGATCATGACATAAATTACCCAAAATGTATTTTACCACACTTGGAACTAGTTTTAGGATTACCTTTGGAATTCTTAGTTGGTCGCTTCTCCCTTTCTTACCACCTTGACCATTTCTTACTCTTATCATCTCATGGAACGTAAGTGTTGGAATACTCTATTTCTACTTTCTCAGTATAACAAACCACTTTTCACAACTTTTAAATTCCCATGGGGTTAGACCTCTTCATAGCCCAGGTTTCAATCCTGAGTAAAATCTATTAATTTAACTATCAATGTCTCAAATAAAATCTGAAATATACCTATACAATCTTGTGCAGTTTGCTTCATATATGTAAATTGAATCCTCATCATTTTTCATTAATTCCAAGAATTTTTGCTCCATCCTACGCTGAAAAACCTTAGAGAAATATTTTTCAAGGAAAATATCCTCAAATTATTCCCATTCAATGGAATTAAGATTATTTTTCTCTCTAGTATGCTTAACCAATGACCACCATTGATCAGCTTCACCTTCAAAACAATAGATGGAAAGAGTTACCTTTTGAAGTTGAAAAAATACCATGACTTCAAATATTTTCTCCAAGGTATTGAACCATCCTTCATCTACCACTGGGTCATATGATCCATTGAATTATGGGGGATATTTCTTTATAAAATGTTCCACTACTGACATGTTCCTATGTGGTTGATTTGGATGATCTCCTACATGGATACCAACAACATTTATTGCTTGATTCAACTATGCCATCACTGAAAAAAAGTATTTAGTTCTGATTTTGACCACCTCATGATGTTGATTTTAAAGGTTGTTTTCTTCTTGATGATTTCCCATTACAAATTTCCCATTTCCTCTATGAAAAACAATTCTTAATAGACAAAGTTTAAATTAAGCAACAAGGTAATCTTAAAATGATAAATTATTTCAATCTAAACATAAAGTAAAATCCTATAAAGGAAATAAATTAACACCATCCTAACCTCTAAATTTATCTAAACCTCCCTATAATACCAACTATAAGGCCCTATCCTCAAACATTAAATAATATTGAGTTAAGTAAATAATTCACAATGAGGGTATTTTTAGGTTTATAGATTTAGAGAATTAGGACATAACTATTATATAAAAAACCATAGAATACAAAGTGGAATCTTTCAATAATATCCATTTATTCCATAAGACAATTTTTTTTTTAAAATAAACATCATTTATTTTCATGTTTAATCATCATAACTTTTCCTTAATTCCATCCTTGAATCTATAATCCATTAAATCCTATAAAAACATTTAAAAACTTAGGATGAGCAGAAAAAGATCAGTAAGTGACATAAAAAAACATTAGTCTAGTTAAAACATGATAAACAATTTAATTTTCTTTGTGTGAATGAAATTTTTTTTCCACATGAATAACACTCATACTTTTTTCTCAAAGAAAAACTCTAAAACCAATAACAAGAAATTAAAACTCCTTTAGGTGACTTAGAGAATCATATACATAAAAACCTTTAAAACCCCTTTCAATTGGAATAACCACATGGTTGAATTCCAAAATTATCATTACCCAATTAATTAGAGAACTATAATGAGGATTTCCCTTCGTATAAGCTATATTGGGATCACCCATGAGCTATAATGGGGCTCATCCCTTAATATAATCTATAACGGACTCACCCGTGAGCTACAATGGGGCTTAGCCCTTTATATAAGTAGTGTTGGGATCACCAGTGAGATATAATGGGGATAAACCCATCATATAAACTATATTATTATCACCCATTTCATATAATTCTCAATTACCATTTCATGAATAAAACACGTTCATCACAAAACCCTTTTGAAAACTTCTTCTAATCCCATATGAAAACATTTTCGTGTAAAAATACCATTTTAATTTAAGAACACATTTTAAATACCAAGATACCCAAAAAAATGAATACAAGATTATTTTCCTTTAAAAATACATAAAGTCTTATAGAGGAATCCAAATATCAAATAACAGTTACGGCGACAAAGAAGTCATTGTCACCGTATACAAGAACAAAAAATTCCTGTTGTTGTTTTGTAAAGAAAGTAAAATGATTCATATAAATTGATTCCTTTTTAAAACTTTGAATTAAATTCAAGATATACATAAAAATTTTAGTATAATACTTTTATATCTATATAAATAAATATTTAAATTAATATCATGAATAAAAAGGTTTGATAATTAAATCTTTAAACATTCAAGGTGTCCCATACCACTTTGAACATTTAAATATTAATATCTATGAATTGAAAAATTTACCAAAACATTAAATAAAATTATTATAGATAAAATATGAATATTAAATTTTTTAGTTTCTATATATATACCTTATAAAAGAAAAAAGGTTTATATTGTCAAGAAATCTATCAATGAAAGGAGATTGAGACGAAGTCCCTAACCTAGAGTCCGAATCATATCGTAAATTCTTTATATTCCTAAATAATAAACATAGTTTAATTTATAATTACCTGATAACATTTTTTATGTTCATTATTTATTTTATATCACTTATTATCATGTTATAACAATTACATATTTATTTAAGTTTATATCGTACGTTTTGTCGATATTCGGTACTTGAGTCGAAAATGAACTTGGTTCGATGTCAATAGTACATGTGGTTATAATTACATAATATTCAGAATAATATTAATGAAATAATTATTACTTTTATACATACATTATACTTTTAAATCAAACCATTAATTATAGTAATGAAAAATGAAAATGTTATAATCATGGAGACGGTAGGCCATACGTACGCATGAGTAACATTTCCATTATTCATTGACCATTATGGAAATAAGGTAATTATCATTTTATATTCACAGAATGATCATAATACTATTAACATAATAATAATCATTTAAATATACTTATATATATATTTATATATCATACAAGTGATTTGGTGAATAAAAACGATTCACATCTCTTCGTGGAGGTGATAGTTCAAATGTACGTACAAATGACGTTATCATTTTTATGTGTATGAAAAGTAAGAACATAATTGATATATTATTCTATTATAATGATAAATATGACATTAAAATCATATATAAACATTAATTACATTATTATTACCAGTCTTGAGAGATGGTAATGAAAAATGATCTATATTGGTTCGTGAGGCGGTAGTCCACCGTACGCACGAACGAAATATTCATTTCCCATTTGATGAAATTGGTGATGGATTTAGGTGATTATATTAACATAATAATATCTCAGTATATTGAGGATAATGAGTTATTCTCTTATCATGGTTGTAGTATATTTTAAGGAAGTGTAAGAATAAATAAAATAGAAACACATAAATAAAAATGATACCTCTTCTTCGGTTGATCACCTTTGAAAAACACATTAACACATATAAGAAGGGTGTTATGATTAATAAAATGAATCAAGAATGTGGGGAGGTATTCTAATAATAATTTTGGGAAGATCTTGTCCGAAACAAATGGTTTTTGAAGTGTAAGGAATAGAGATAAATTATTTCTTTTTTATAGGAGAGGGGAGGGCCACCCTTGGAATTATTAAAATTTTTAAATTAATAGAAATTATATTTATATTGAAAATTTGTCCAAACTTATTTAATTATAATATATGATGTTTATGGGTCTAAATACATTCATCCAATAAAAATTAGACGAGTTTTGGATATTTTTTAATCCTTATCTTTATGTTTTATCCCTTTTAACTCTTACCATTTTATTAAGTAATCTACACTTTAAGAGTTAAAATATTTACAAAATCATTCCAAAAGACCAATGAATGAGTCATTAATAAAATTTTGGGACTTATCTAAATTTTTTGGTCAAGTCTTGGATTTTTATAAAATTTATATCCTTTAATTAGATATTTTATATTTTAATTTATGAATTATGTCAACTTTGACACTATTCATTACATGACTTTTTTAAAAGCTCAAAACAACTTGATTCCTTCAAAAAAACTACATTAAATCAACCCTAAAATTTCATAGTCATACAAAAAATTTGTGGATGACATAAAATATTTAAAATCATATTTATTTTAATATTATTAACATCATTTATTTGATTCTTTCTTTAATAAATATATTATTCCATCATCATTATGTCATAATTAAATTTAATTATTTAATTTTTAAAAATTATAAATAAATTAACATGATATAGATAATCTTTTTATATTTCTAATAACTATTTATAGTTCAATATGTGACTTACATAACCCAATATTAAAATTGTTTTATTATGAAGAGACATATTTATGATATATTTGCCTTTTACTTTAAATTAAATGTTATAAATGTCATAATCATACCCATGTGGCTTCCAAATGTCACAATTTCGTCCCAATAATTTTATTGGTCAAAAATAACTCATCCAATAACATTAGGACAAGTGTTAGGGTAGTTTTATATTATTATAATATTATTTTTACCTTTAATTACCCTATATAACTTTAACCGTGGTAAATAAAATAATAAAGTTACTATTCACTAAAAATTATTTTGATCCTATTGGATCAAAATTTTCAAACTAATTACAACCATGTATATATGTTTTTGAAAATTAAATTTAAAAAAGTGGATAAATTAGGGTTCATACTAATCCCAATGACAGATCGAGAAAATGGGTTTCTAAAGTAAAACGTTTAAAACTTCACAAAGTTTTTATATTCAATTTTCATATTGAATTTGATTACAATGACCTAAATTGGATTAAATGATAAAAAATTTATTTAATTATACTTTAAATCCAATAAAAATTATAATCCAACTATATAAATAAATTATATGAAAAAGTAGTTTTAAATTAAAATGCAGTATTTTCACTATTCATTAAAAAATAAATTTTGTTAAAAAATACCAAAATTAAATCAAAGTAAATTTTTATGTCCCACTTCCAAATAAGAAGGTTATTTTTTAAAATAAAAACTATAAAAGTGTCAAAATTTAGATTTTAAAAAGTTTTTCCATCAATAGGTGGTAATATTACATTTTAAAAATATTAGATCTTTTCATGCTTAAAATCAGATTTATTCTTATTTTAATCCCATAGAATTTATTATAAGAAAGTAAAATATTTAATAAACATTTTTAAATATAATATAGTTGGTTATTTTCATTTATTCCTATACAATTTCTAAGTGATAACTACCATTTTAAATAATAATATTATATATTATTTTTTAGTATAACTCAATCTTGTGTGCAACATAAGATTTCAGAGAAACCTATTGTTGTGAGTTGAGTAGGCTATTGTACATAGCATCTCTATTAATATAGAATTACTATCTAATTTATAAATATTAATAAATATGAAAAAGTATAATTCTGTAATTAACTGGGATGTTACATCATTCCCCCCTTTTAGAAATTGCATCTTCATACTTTTAAATTTGGGCTCATTAACTAAGGTTTCAATTTTCAAAATTACTTCATGAAAATCCCACATTATAAAAGGAGTTTGTAAAGACCCGTAATTTCCATGGAATTTTAAATACATGGGAATTTTATGGGTCTGCGAAAACTGACGGAACATGATTCCGAGGCCCGGTGTGCCCAGAATCAATTTCTGAAGTTTTGTTCGGGTACGTTTAGTAAACGTACGAGCGAGATTTTATAAATTTTAAACCAGTGCTTGGAATTGAAATCCGAGGGCACTGTTGAACTCGCAACACCAATAGTTTCTTAAGAAGACTTTCACCTCTATGGCAGTTGGTTAAGAATGAAAGTTTGTTTTTGGGTTTTACATGGGAAATAATAAAATAATTTAAGTGCATGTCTTAATTTATTTTATTAGTTATATCCACCATGTGGAAGTTGGAGGTGGGGACCGCCACACCTTAACCTCCCATGAGAGGTTATGGTGGTGGGGCCCACCAGAACTCAACCTCCCATGTGAGGATTAATTTGGTGGGGACCACCCAAGGTTATAACCTCTTGAACTCCCCATTAAGTGGAGAGAAACCCCTTGAGCTCCCCACGTTATGGTGCCAAATCCACTCAATTAATTAATTGAGAATTAATTAATTAATATGATTTTTTTTAATTATGTGCCAACGATTAAATAATAGGTTAGAATAATTTATTATTTTGTAGGCATTTATATTTTTGGTGGAGCTTGGAAGAGGAAAGAACTTGGAGAAACTATTTCTCTCCAACGAAGAACGATCATCAAAGCATGAAGAACACTTCATTCGCCAATGACGGACATCTTCTTCTTTGATCTCCAACCGGAACAAGGGAGGAAGCGCCGTCCTTGAAGAATGCCAATGACATCATCCTCAACTTCTTCATCTTCATTTACAATGACAACAAATCCAAGGTAGGGGATTTGAGTTTGATTTTGTTCTCGTTTTTCATAGTTCAATCTTGGTTTACGTTTAGCCGATTGTTATCACCATAACGCATAGGGTGTGGGCCGAACAAACATGGCCTGACCCCCCTCTGTTTTCCTCACCTGTTGATGATGGCGATGGTGCAATGGCACCACCAGAGGAGTGATCTGTGGCCGATGGGCTGCGACGGTGCAACGACGGCTAACGTCAGGCCGACCGTGAAGGAAACCGGTGGCGTAGGGCTGTCGGGTTGTTGGAGGGGTGCAAAGCCATTGCGCCGCGTAGAAGAAGAAGCCACATCCAGGGGGGCATAGCGGTGGGGCAGAGGCGACCTGATGGGCCGGCCGCCGGCGGAGCAGATGCGGCTGGCCACTTGCCCAGCTGGATGAGGCAGAACCCACCTGAGTCCCACGGGCTACCAAACTGGCACCAGGTTCTAGTTCCATTTAGGAGATGAGGGGGCATGAAATTCCTCCCTTACGCAGCTAGGGTGGGCCCCGCAGGGCGCCGCCAGCCGCTGGCCACCTAGGCCAGGCGGGCCGCCCCCAGTCCCTCTCGGGCCAGGCCACCGCCGTGGGCTGGACCGGCTTTGATGGGCCGGGACGGTTCTGGTAGGTTGGGTCGGTCCGGGTCAGTCTGACTGGGCCGGATCCGACCCGGACCCGTTTGACCCGATTTCACCTCTTCACCCGTAACTTGGGCTACGAGTGTCCGATTGATGAACCAGCTACGACGACGAAAATCTTGGAGCGAGTTGGTTCTTTTGGAATACCTCACATGAGATTTGGACGCAGTTGGGGTACGATCGGGTTGGATTGAACCTAAATCCAACCAGGACCTCGGAACGAAAATGCCAATAACTCACAGACCCGACGTCCGATTGACGCCCCATCTCTTGCGTTGAGACCCCTATGACGAGGTGGACCTTTGAGATAACTCTTATTGGGAATTCATGGCAGTTGATGTATCGACACTCGGATTGAGGAGTGGACCCTCCTGGAATCAAGCATGCTTCATGAGAAACCCTGTGGCTGGTTGTGCACTGACGACTGTTCCTAGATCCTGTGTGGGTTTGACAGCACTGACAACTATTCCTAGATCCTGTGTGGGTTCTAAAGCACCGACGACTGCTCTTGGATCCCGTATGGATTCGATAGCTCTGACTACTATTCCTGGATCCTATGTGGGTTCGACAGTTCTGACTTCTGTTCCTGGATCCTGTGTGGGTTCAACAGAATAACTGTTCCTGGATTCTGTGTGGGTTCGACAATTTTGATTTTTGTTCCTGGATCCTGTGTGAGTTCGACAGAATAGATGATTTAGTGGATACATCCGATCATCTCTATCTCTCTTCAAAAGTTGTATACCTGTGTGAGATGAGTCAGTAACTTTTTGTTTTCCTCATGATTGAGATGGATCACTTGTTAACTTAGGTATATCTATGGGCATATACTTAAGAAGGGTTATCTGTTTATTTCATACCTTGTGGTTTATCCTTGTTGGTGTGAGACCTTGAGGGTATCGGGGTCCCTACTAAGTATCGTTATACTCACCCCTACACGGGCTATACCCGCACCTCGTTGTGTTGGATGCAGATGACAGACATCGCTGATTGAGGATTAGAGTAGTAGGACTGGATGGTACCTGGAGGTGGACCTCACAGCGAGTCGATACACGGGGGAGACTGACAGATGTGGAGTGATGAGGAGGCTATCTGTACCTACCTTTCAGGTAAGAATCCCCGGAGGATGACCCAATAGCTGCTTTACCCTTTTTCTTCAGTTGTACTTATTTTTCAGTTATACTTGTACTTTCCTGTTAGGCTTGTGTTTCTGGCCCCTTTTACTTTTCAACACTCTTTTGTTATACAATTTTACTTAGTGTTTTTCTTCTAGATTGTACTCTGTTGTGTGCATTTTGAGGATATAAAGGCAATTCCTTGCTAGTTTTATGGATTTATGCCTTTAGTGCTAGTTTCCAGCCCTTGGAATTTGGAAGGCGGGCTTGGGGTAGTTATGGTACGGGCCCTGGGGGATGGGTCATGACAAATTGGTATCATAGTAGTCGGTTCTACTGTAGAACTTAGGACTCTAATCTTTCTTTTCTGTGAAGAAATAGTGTTAAGAGTACCAAGTGTGGTTTTCAGTTCAGGGAGTCCAGTGTTGGTGCGGCGGCCGACGTATCCATACACCAGGACTCTGACTTCTGATTTCCGACATAGTGCATGAAAACACTGATCATGTGTGTGTTTCAAGAGTTTTCTTAGTGATCACTTTGAGTCAGCTCACCAGGTATAACTTATTGACCATGGCGTACCTATTCCTTTTCAGGATGCCTCCACGTAGACAGCCAACCAGGGTTCCAGGAATTGTACGAGATGACAACCCACCGAGTGACGAGGCCTCAGTGCAGGGTCCTATTACAGCGGAGGCTCCAGTGGTACCACTACCCGTTGAGCCAACGATGCCACCAGTCTCAGCAGTAGAGAGTGCACGCTATCTGAGCGCATTGTACAAGTTCCAGCAACATAGGCCGACCAAGTGCAGGGGAGATACTGACCTACAGGCAGCTGAGGATTGGTTGGAGGCTCAGTGAGAGTTTTCAGACTGGTAGGGACACCAACAGACCTTATAGTGATCCTTTCCACGAGTCTCCTTCAGGAATTATTAGGCAGATGGTGGAGCCTGATGCTCTAGGTGCATGACGAGGAGACACTTCTATGGGCAGACTTCGAGAGCCTGTTTTGGGTGGAGTTTGTCCCATCCACCCTACATGCGTTGCAGATACATGAGCTATTGGATCTACAGAAGGGTAGCATGAAGGTAGCTCAGTATTCAGCGAGGTTCACCGACCTCTCACGCTACTCCATAGATATGGTGTGGGACCCATTATTCCGGGCCCAGACCTTTGAGCAGGAAATCAGGTGAGAGATCATGGATCTGATGATCTCCCTCATCATCCCGACGCAGGCGGGGGTGTTTGAGAGAGCCCTCTTAGTGGAGAGTTTCCTTGCTGAGCAGTCACCAACAGTGAGACCCACCACTGGGCGTCACATAGTGGAGTATTCTACAACAGTCAGTAGACAGATGTCGCAGAGGTACAAGTGGACCAGACCATCCGGTGGATGACCTTAGGACATGGGTTCGGTTGTGCAAGGCACACGAGATAGAGCCACTTGTTCGAGGAACAAGAAGTGTTTCACATGCGGCAGGCAAGGTCACATGTCTCGTGACTATTTGACTCACCATTCGGATGATCAAAAGACAGTTGAGGGACCTCCCAGGTAGAGGCAGAGGTTTGATCGAGGTGATCCGCAGAGTGCAGGAAGATGTGGAAGAGGAGCTGGTCGTGCAGCTGGCAGTGGGAGACATTTCGAGGTGTTACCACCACCACCACCAGGAGGTCCACCCTAATCGCAGGGAGTAGGTGGACAGGTGAGATCTCAGCTCCAGGAAGCTAAGGCTTATGATCATGACACTTCTGAGATGATTTGAGGTACGGTCTGTGTCTAATCCACCATAGCTGCAGTTTTTATAGACACAAGTTCCAGTCACTCTTTCATTGCCACCTCCCTCGTTCGGAGCTCGGAGATTCCGAAAGAGCCGTTGGCTCTATCCTTACGGCTAGAGATTTCCACAGGAGCAGATTCGATGATTACACACTAGTACTAAAAGTGTGAGCTTACTCTAAGAGGTGAGAGCTTCGGTTGGGATCTCCTAGTAGTGGCGTCGATGCCTTACGATGTCATCTTGGGTATGGACTGGTTATCTACAGTCCATTCTTATATTGACTATATTAGGCGCAAAGTGTGGTGTGTCTGCATGGATGGGACCAGGTTTACCTTCACCGGTGAGAATTGAGCCTTTGTAGCACAGAACAGACTTACTCGGAGGAGGGTGCAGCCGATCACTCATCAGTTGGCCTGCCTTAACCTCTGAGAAATAGTTGTGGAGAGTCCGAGCTATCCTATAGTGGTGGACCTGTACACGGATGTTTTCTTTAACGATGTTCCAGAATTACCTCCTCGTAGAGAGGTGGACTTCTACATTGACCTGTACCCCAGGATGGCACTGATATCTACACTAGCATATCAGATGGTTCTCGTGGAGCTTCGTGAGCTGCGGGTACAGCTAGAGGACTTCCTGGGGATGAGATTCATCCGGCCTAGTGTTTCTCCCTAGGCAGCCCCAATTTTGTTCGCCAAGAAGGCGGATGGGAGCCTGAGGCTTTGGGTCTACCACCGTCACCTAAACCAGGTGACTGTGAAGGAAAAGTACCCACTCCTAAGGATTGATGACCTCTTTGATCAGTTGAAAGGAGCATGGTGGTTCTCGAAGATAGAACTTAGATTAGGCTATCACCAGCTCATAGTTCGAGATGAGGATGTACAGAAGACGACCTTTAGACGTCGGTATGACCACTAAGAGTTCTTGGTTATGACTTTCAGCATAACCAATGCTCCAGCAGTGTTCATGGGACTAATGAACATGATATTCTAGCCATACCTTGTTCGATTTGTCATAATCTTCATCAACGAAATTCTGATCTACTCAACTACTGAGGAGGAGCATGCAAACCATTTGCGGGTAGTACTGGACACACTCTGAGAGCACCAGCTTTATGGTAAGCTCTCAAAGTTCCAGTTCTAGATCTGAGAGGTTCACTTTTTGGGACACTTCATCTCGGAGGCTGGAGCGATAGTGGATCCAGTGAAGATTGAGGTGGTAATTGCTTGGGAACCACCCAGAAGTGTGACAGAGGTACAAAGTTCCCTGGGTTTGGATGGTTACTATCGGAGATTCGTTCTAGAATTCTCCAGAGTTGCATCACCACTATCAGACTTGACAGAGAAGGGGAAACCCTTCATATGGCTGGAGAGATGCCAATAGAGCTTTCAAGAGGTGAGGCGGAGGCTGACTAGTTCCCCATCTTGAGGCTTCCAGAGGAAGGCATAGGGTACGTAGTCTATTGTGACACATCAGGGACCAGATTTGGGTGTGTGATGATGCAGAAGTGAGCAGTGATCGGCTATGGTTCTTGGCAGCTGAGACACCATGAGCAGAACTATGCTACCCATGACCTAGAGTTAGCAGTAGAGGTCTTTGCCTTGAAGATGTGGCGACACTATCTGATGGGTGAGCATTTTACCATGTACTCTGATCACAAGAGTATCAAGTATATCTTCTCTCAGAAGGAACTGAACCTAAGACAGTGGCGATGGATTGAGTTCCTCCAAGACTATGACTTCGAGATAGTCTATACTCCTAGAAAGGGGAACGTTGTAGCATATGCACTCAGCAGGAGATCTGGTAAACAACTACTAGGTGAGGCGATGGAGCAGCTGGATGCTTTGAAGATATCCTTTGTGGATAGATATGGAGCAGATTTCCTTCAGTATCTTACAATCACTCCCCCAATTCTTCAGCGACTGAGGGAGGAACATTGTGGATAAACTGACTACGAGACATGATGTGTTCATATATCCATAGGGCAGACACTTGATGGATTTTCTGAAGGTGGGGAGCACATCATCCTCTTCAGAGAATGTACTATGGTGCCAGTGTCACTTCATGAGGTAGTGTAGAGGGAGTTCTACACATCCCCTCTAGAGGTACATCTAGGAGTGACAAAGATGTACCAGGACCTTCGATGATAGCATTGGTGGCCAGGTATGAAGAAATCAGTTGCAAAATTTTTCTCTCAATGCCTCACTTGTCAGCAAGTGAAGGTAGAGCACCAGGTACCAGCAGGCTTGGTTCAACCTTTAGAGGTCCCAGAGTGGAAGTGGGATGGGATATCCATGGACTTAGTGACGGGTCTTCTACGTACATCTAGGGGTCACGACTCGATTTGGGTGATCGTTGACCGACTCACCAAGTCGGCCCACTTCCTACCGATCAGAGAGCAGGGTTCAGTAGAGATCTTGGGATGCCTCTATGTGTAGAAGATTGTGTGGATACATGGAGTACCTTCTTCTATTGTCTCCGATAGTGACACACGGTTTACTTCCTGGCTATGGAAGGGGTTTCAGGAGGATTTTGGGATGCAACTTCATCTTAGCACCACCTTCCATCCTCAGACGGATGGTCAGACTGAGTAGACCATTCAGACCCTTGGGGACATGCTGCATGCTTGTTTCCTAGACTTCGATCGTAGTTGGGAGGATCAATTACCTTTGGTGGAGTTTTCCTATAACAACAGCTATCACTCCACCATTGGGATGACACCTTTCGAGGTGTTATATGGGTGACCTTGTAGATCACCCTTGTGCTGGACTGACCCTGGGGAGTTAGCACTAGTGGGACCTGAGATGGTATGAGCTACCACAGAGAAGGTGCGGATCATCCAGGAGCAGATGAAGGATTCACAAAGAAAGAAGAAGTCATGTGCTGACAGGAGACAGTGACCTCGGGAGTTCGAGGATGGCGACCACGTCTTCCTATGGGTCTCACCACGACGAGGTCTAGAGAGATTTGTCCGTGGTGGCAAGTTATCTCTATGATTCATTGGACCTTTCCAGGTCCTCAGCAGAGTAGGTGAGGTGGATTACCACTTGGCTCTTACACCTCAGTTGCACTGGGTGTACAACGTATTCCACGTATCCCAGCTGAGAAGATACATGCACAACCCTTCTCACATCATCGACCATGGGGAGCTAGTCGTCGACGATGGGTCGACTTTTACAGAGGTTCCAGTAAATATTGAGGATTAAAAGGAGCGGGTCCTTTTTGGACAGTCGATACCTCTAGTGCACGTTCGTTGGCAGCATGGAAACCTCTAGGAGAGAACATGGGAGCGAGAGGCTCAAATGCGCGCTCAATACCTCCATTTATTCCCTTAGTTCGAGTTTTAGCTTAAAAGGACGTAAAACCCTGAGGTGGGGAGAATGTAAATACCTGGAATTTCTATGGAATTTTTTTTCTTAAATACATGGAAATTTTACGGGTTCACAAAAACTGACGGCGCATGATTCCGAGGCCCGGTGTGCCCGAAATCAATTTCTGAAGTTTTGTTTGGGTACGTTCAGTAAACGTATGAGCGAGATTTTATAAATTTTGAACCAGTGCCTGGAATTGAAATATGAGGGCACCGTTGAACTCTCAGCGCTAATATTCACTTAAGAAGACTTTCACCTCGATGACAGTTGGTCGAGAATAAAAGTTAGTTTTTGGGTTTTACGTGGGAATAATAAAATAATTTATGTGCATGTCTTAATTTATATTATTTGTTATATCCACCATGTAGAAGTTGGAGGTGGGGACCACCACACCTTAACCTCCAATGAGAGGTTATGGTGGTGGGGCCCACCCGAACTCAACCTCCCATGTGAGGATTAATTTGGTGGGGACCACCCTAGGTTATAACCTCTTGAACTCCCCATTAAGTGGGGAGAAACCCCTTGAGCTCCCCACATTATGGTGCCAAATCCACTCAATTAATTAATTAAGCATTAATTAATTAATTTGAATCTTTTTGAATTATGTGCCAATGATTAAATAATAGGTTAGAATAATCTATTATTTGGTAGGAATTTATCTTTTTGGTGAAGCTTGGAAGAGGAAAGAACTTGGAGAAGCTATTTCTCTCCAATGAAGAACGATCATCGAAGCACAAAGAACACTTCATCCGTCGATGACAGACATCTTCTTCTTTGATCTCCAACCGGAACAAGGGAGGAAACACCATCCTTGAAGAATTCCAATGACATCATCCTCAACTTCTTCATCTTCATTTACAATGACAACAAATCAGAGGTAGGGGATTTGAGTTTGATTTTGTTCTTGTTCTTTATAGTTCAATCTTGGTTTACGTTTAGCCGATTGTTATCACCATAACGCATAGGGTGCGGGCCAAATGAACATGGACTGACCCCCCTCTGTTTTCCTCGCTTTTTGATGATGGCGATGGTGCAATGGAACCACCATAGGAGTGATCCATGACCGATGGGCCGCGACAGTGCAATGACGGCCGATGTCAGGCCGACCGTGAAGGAAATCGGTGGCGTAGGGTCACCGGGTTGTCGGAGGGGTGCATCGCCGTTGCGCAGCGTAGAAGAAGAAGCCACAGCTAGGGGGGGCGTAGCGGTGGGGAAGAGGCGACCGGATGGGCCGGCCGCTGGCAGAGCAGATGCGGCTGGCCACTTGGTCAGCTGGATGAGGCAGAACCCACCTAAGTCCTGCGGGCTACCAAACCGGTGCCAGGTTCCAGTTCCATTTAGGAGATGAGGGGGCACGACACCCCCCCTTATGTAGTTAGGGTGGGCCTCGCAGGGCGCCGCCAGCCGCTGGCCACCCAGGCCAGGCTGGCCGCCCCCCGTCCCTCTCGGGCCTGGCCGCCACTACGGGCCGGACCGATTTTGATGGGCTAAGACTGTTCTGATAGGTCAGATCAGGTTGGGTCAGTCCGACTGGGCCGGATCTGACCCGGACCCGTTTGACCCGATTTCACCTCTTCACCCATAACTTGGGCTACGAGTGTCCGATTGATGAACCAACTACGACGATGAAAATCTTGGAACAAGTTGGTTCTTTTGGAATACCCCACTTGATATTTGGACACAGTTGGGGTAAGATCGGGTTGGATTGAACCTAAATCCAACCAGGCCCTTAGAACAAAAATGCTAATAACTCACAGACTGGGCGTCCGATTGACGCCCCGTCTCTTGTGTTGAGACCCCTATGATGTGGTGGAACTTGAGATAATTATTATTGGGAATTTGTGGTAGTTGATGTATCGACACTGGGCTTGAGGAGTGGACCCTCCCGGAATCAAGCATGCTTCGTGCGAAACCCTGTGCCTGGTTGTGCACTGACGACTGTTCCAAGATCCTGTGTGGGTTTGACAACACTGATGACTATTCCGAGATCCTGTGTGGGTTCTAAAGCACCAATGACTACTCTTGGATCCCGTATAGATTCAACAGCTCTGACTACTATTCCTGGATCCTATGTGGGTTCGACAGTTCTGACTTATGTTTCTGGATCCTATGTGGGTTCGACAGAATAACTATTCTTGGATCCTGTGTGGGTTCGACAGTTCTGATTTTTGCTCCTGGATCCTATGTGAGTTCGACAGAATAGATGATTCAGTGGATACATCTGATCATCTCTATCTCTCTTCAAAAGTTACATACCTGTGTGAGCTGAGTCAGTAACTTTGTGTTTTCCTCATGATTGAGATGGATCACTTGTTAACTTATGTATATCTATGAGAATATACTTAAGAAGGGTTATCTATTGATTTTATACCTTGTGGTTTATCCTTGTTGGTGTGAGACCTTGAGGGTTTCAGGGTCCCTACTGAGTATCGTTATACTCACCCCTGCACAGGCTATGACCTCATCTCGTTGTGTTGGATGCAGACGACATAAATCGCTGATTGAGGATTAGAGTAGCAGGACTGGATGGTACCCGGAGGTAGACCTCAAGGCGAGTCGATACATGGGGGAGACTGAAGGGTGTGGAGTGCTGAGGAGGATATATGTACCTACCTTTCAGGTAAGAATCCCCGAAGGACGACCTAGTAGCTGCTTTACCCATTTTCTTCAGTTGTACTTGTTTTTCAGTTATACTTGTACTTTCCTGTTGGGATTGTATTTCTGGCCCCTTTTACTTTTCAACACTCTTTTGTTATACAATTTTACTTAGTTTTTTTCTTCCAGCTTGTTCTCTGTTGTGTGCATTTTCAGGATATAAAGGCAATGCCTTGCTAGTTTTAGGGATTTATTCCTTTGGTGCTAGTCGCCAGCCCTTGGCCTTTGGAAGGCGGGCTTGGGGTAGTCATGGTATGGGCCCCGGGGGACGGGTCATGACAAATTGGTATCATAGTAGTCAGTTATACTGCAGAACTTAGGACTCTAATCTTTCTTTTCTATGAAGAAATAGTGTTAAGGGTACTAAGTGTGGTTTTTAGTTTAGGGAGTCCAGTGTTGGTGCGGCGGCCGACGTATCCATACACCAGGACTCTGACTTCTGATTTCCGACTTAGTGCATGAAAACACTAATCTTGTGTGTGCTTCAAGCGTTTTCTTAGTGATCACTTTGAGTCAGCTCACCAGGTATAACTTATTGACCGTGGCACACTTGTTCTTTTTAAGTATGCCTCCACCCAGACATCCAGCCAGGGTTCCAAGAATTGTATGAGATGACAACCCACCGAGCAACGAGGCCTCAGTGCAGCGTCCTATTACAGCGGAGGCTCCAGCGGTACCACTACCCGTTGAGCCAACGATGCCACCAGTCCCAGCAGGAGAGAGTGCACGCTGTCTGAGCTCATTGCACGAGTTCCAACACTAGATGTCGACCAAGTATAGGGGAGAGACAGACCTACAGGTAGCTGAGGATTGGTTGGAGGCTCGGTGAGAGTTTTCAGACTGGTAGGGACACCAGCAGACCTTATGGTGATCCTTGCCGCGAGTCTCCATCAGGCAGTAGTAGGAAGATGGTGGAGCCTGATGCTCTAGGTGCATGACGAGGAGACACTTCTCTAGGCAGACTTCGAGAGCCTATTTGGGGCCGAGTTTGTCTCAGCCACCCTACGTGCGGTGCAGATATAGGAGCTACTGGATCTACAGAAGGGTAGCATGACAGTAGCTCAGTATTCAGCGAGGTTCACCGACCTCTCGCGCTACTCCATAGATATGGTGTGGGACCCATTCTTCAGGGCCCAGAATTTTGAGCAGGGACTCAGGTGAGAGATCAGGGCTTCGATGATCTCCCTCAGCATCCCGAAATAGGCGGGGGTGTTGGAGCGAACCCTATTAGTGGAGAGTTTCCTTGCTGAGCAGTCACCAGCAGCGAGACCCACCCCTGGGCGTCACGTAGTGGAGTCTTCTACAACAAGCAGTAGACAGATGTCGCAGAGGTCCAAGTGGACCAGACCATCCGGTGGATGACCTCAGGACACGAGTTCGGTTGTGCAAGGCACATGAGACAGAGCCAGTCATTCTAGGAACATGAAGTCTTTCACATGCGGCAGGCAAGGTCACATGGCTTGTGACTATTTGACTCGCCATTCGGATGATCAGAAAACAGTTGAGGGACCTCCCAGGTAGAGGTAGAGGTTCGATCGAGGCGATTTGCAGAGTGTAGGAAGACGTGGAAGAGGATCTGGTCGTGCAGTTGGTAGTGGGCGACGTTTCAAGGTGTTACCACCACCACCACCAGGAGGTCCACCCTGATCACAGGGAGTAGGTGGACAGGCGAGAGCTCAGCTCCAGGAAGCTGAGTCTTATGATCACGACACTCTGGAGATGATTCTAGGTACAGTCTATGTCTACTCCACCATAGCTGCATTTCTTATAGACACAGTTCCAATCACTCTTTCATTGCCACCGCCCTCGTTCGGATCTCGGATATTCCGACAGAGCCGTTGGCTCGATCCTTACGGCTAGAGATTCCCACAAGAGCAGATTTGATGATTACACACTAGTACCGATAGTGTGAGCTTACTCTATGAGGTGAGAGCTTCGGTTGGGATCTCCTAGTAACGACGTCGAGGCCTTACGACGTTATCTTTGGTATGGACTGGTTATCTACATTCTATTCTCAGATTGACTGTATTAGGCGCGAAGTATGGTGTGTCTGCACAGATGGGACCAGGTTCACCTTCACCGGCGAGAAGTGAGCCTTTGCAGCACATAACAGACTTACTCGGAGGAGGGTGCAGCCGATCACTCATCAGTTGGCCTGCCTTACCCTCGGAGTAATAGATGTGGATAGTCCGAGCTATCCTATAGTGGTGGACCTTTACACGGATGTTTTCCCTGAAAATGTTCCAGAATTACCTCCTCGCAGAGAGGTGGACTTCTACATTGACCTGTACCCCAGGATGGCGCTGATATCTACACTAGCGTATCGGATGGATCCTGCGGAGCTTCATGAGCTACAGGTACAACTAGAGGACTTGCAGGGGATGAGATTCATCCGGCCCAATGTTTCTCCCTAGGCAGCCCCGATTTTGTTCGCCAAGAAGGTAGATGGGAGCCTGAGGCTTTGTGTCTACTACCGTCGCCTAAACCAGGTGACTGTGAAGGAAAAGTAACCACTCCCAAGGATTGACGACCTCTTTGATCAGTTGAAAGGAGCATGGTGGTTCTCAAAGATAAACCTTAAACCAGGCTATCACTAGCTCATAGTTCGAGATGAGGATGTGTAGAAGACGATGTAACACCCCGAGATTTTATGAAAAATATTCTTTTTAATTTCATTAATGTCTTGTGTTGTACGCTACACCAAAAGGAGCTTTCACAACACGCATCCTTGACTTGCCTTGCACGCAATCACGACCTTTCTCGATAGCGTGTGTAGTACGCAATACCGAGTTTCACTAAACAACGATATGCTATTAAAATATTATTAAAACTAGCCGTTATGAATAGTAATAACCACTTTTTGAAATTTTGTAAATTTTGTTTTTCAAAATGGACTTCATTTTTGGATTCGGAATATCGAAATTATCTTAGGGCGAAATTTTGGTACTTTTCGGATAACTTTCATTTTCCGATGAATAGTGAAAATTACTAAATTTTAATTAAAAACAACCTTTTTAATAGAAATAATTAATAGTGATAAATTATTAATTTGAGTGGTTTTAAATTATATTTAGAATATATTTTTACAATTTAATACAATGTTGGTCATTGGATGTAATTTCACATTTAAACCAGACATAAACAAGTGTCAATCTTTTGATAGTTATTATCTCTTAAGAACACGCTATATGTTTTGATGACGGGAATTAATTTTTAAATTAATTAATGGAACTGATATGTTTTGAATTTGGTAAAATAGACATAATTTTTGAGTTCATAATATCAAATATAGCTTAGGCCTAATTTTTGGTATTTTTCTGAAAACTTTCAATTTTTGATGAATAGTGAAACCACTAAGTGATAGTTAAAAAACTGAATTTTTCATAAAACTTAATTTTACCGCTTCTGTGAGTGGAATTTCAAAAATCCGAGAGACACGGTTGATGTCAGTAAGTAAAATGTGGTTCAATGAGATGAAAATAATTTTTTTGGTGAATAGTAACTTTTTACTTTTATTTACCACAGTTAAAAGTAAATAGGGTAATTAAAGGTAAAAATGATATTATTATTACCCTAACACATGTCCTAATTCTATTGGATAAGTGTAATTCGACCAAAAACAACCTTAGGAATAAAATATGACCATTTAGGCCCACTTGGATTAGATTAGGACATTTATTATTAATTTATTTAAAGAATGGTTAAAATAGTTAAAATCAAAGTTTAATAAGTAAATCATTTTTAATATGGGGTTATACATAAGATAAATTCGACTATAAATATTCATTAGAAAGCTAAAAATATTTCCAACATAATGGTAGTTTATTTATAATTTTTAGACATTAAATAATTTAATTTATTTCTGACACAACGATGATGCAGTAATTTTCTTATTAATGAAATATTGACATAACTGATGTTATAAATACCCAAATAAATGTAATTTGAGACTTTTTATGAATTACACTAATTTTCTAGGTTAATATGACATGTTAGTATTGATTTAATTAACTTTTTTCTAAGTAATAAATCTGTTATTATTTTCACAAAAATCAATTACTAAATAGTGTCAAAATTGACATAAAATAGTTTTTAAAACAAATATTATATTATTAATTGTTATTTTATTCCTAAAAATCTAAGGTTCAGCTAAATAACTTAGATAAGGTTATATATATTAATAATAAACAACTTGGGATTCGTTTTTCTTAATATAGTAAGTTTATTAACCTTATAGTGTAAGAAAACAAGAAGACACGGTAAAAGTTAAATTATCTAACTTAAAGTTAAATCTAAATGATAAGGTTAAAATTGATACCTAAACTTGTCTAAATTCTATTGGATGAGAGTATTTCGAACCATCCCCACCTTATCTTCGAAATAAATCAATTTGGAGCTATTTAAAACCGAATTTGGCTTTATAATAAAATAATATTTTTAGTTATTCCAAAGGTGCCCCTCTCCTCCCTTATAAAAGGGAACCTCCTCCCTCTCTTCCTCACACCACTTTGAGCCTTCCAGCTCGGCCAAACCCTGACAAATTCTCTTCTCCACTTCCCTAGAAACATCCTAGAGGTCCTGGTCTTCTTCAAAGACCAATTTTAGTGCCCTAAGAGGAGGTCTCAAAGAGGTGCTTTAAAGAAGAGGTAATGTCCGTTACCGATTCTTTCAACTTTATTTCTTCTTCCACTTATTCTTCTTAGGTTGTTTCATTATGAAGTAATAACATCAGTATCACTCATATAATGATATGTTATTATAAGTATGAAACAACCCTATTTCACCATCTATCCATCCTACGGAAAACGAAATCACCGCGCGTGCGTACGTACGGAATACCGTCTCCACGCCGTGGTGTAATCTATTTTCCACCCCCACCTTACTTGGATGGGTATAATGGTGAAAGTAATGAATATATATGATTATTGTAAAGTTATATTGATTATTTAATATTATACATACACTTTAAGACAATTCTACGATCATGGGAATGATATCATCGCTCGTGCGTATGTATGGAATATCGTCTCCACGACGCGATGAGATTCACTCTCCATGATAAACATTCAAGAATGATTATAAAGTATATATAATAAGTAATCATAAAATATATGACATAATAATGATACTGGATTTATGTATATATATATTTATGTCATCTACTTAATTCCATTCAATTCAATAAGGAAACGAAAACAACGTTCATGCGTACGTACGGCCTACCGTCTCCATGAACGGTGTATTTCTTTCCATTTATCGATCTATTATATTTATGTATATTATGAATATATATTATATATAAATCATGTTTTATATTCTGGAATTAAGTAATCATGATCTAAGTAATCATATTAATAATTACAAGTCAAAACATGGACGACAAATGAAACGATTTTACCCAAAACACTCTTTAACATGGAATTTACAAAAGGACGGGTAATATAAAGTCATAAGTGAACCATATATGAAATAATAAAAATGAATATGATTCTGTAATAAGTCAATGACATTATTTAAATCATTATACAGGAGGTTTGGATACGTACGAAGCATATCGGACCTAAGGTAAGGGATAATTTTGCAAATCTCATTTTTATCCGAGATTGCTTATTTGTAAGTATTTACTGGGGCTATTTCTATCATGTCCATGTTTTATAAAAGTGTTTTCATGTATGTATAAAGTTTGTTTTACACATTTTTGACTTTTACTACATGGTATGTATGGAATCTTTCTCTTATTTATGTTACGAGGAATTTTTTACTTTTCCGACAAAAGTACGAGGAGAATGTTATTTTTAACTTATACGGCGTGAACGGATTTTTACGGTTTTATAAAGCCTTGTTTTCATGAAGATTCCTCCAAAATATTTCATGACTATTTTCAACAAAATCATTTTCTTTTAAAATTGCATTACATTTTGTGAAAAGAAAATGATTTTGAAGAAAAAAAGGATATTTTACTCAAGAATTCATTTCAAGTGTTTTATCAAAACCATTTTTCATCTAAGATGAAATTATTTCATATGTGTATGTTTCAAGTATAATGTCTCTATGATTTATATGGTTTCTCTTTTCTTATGATGAAATGTCCATTTGTTTTATATGGATTATGAAATGATGGGATGATGTTTATGAAACCCATTTTATTCTTTGGGTTATGATGAATGTTTTAAGTTTATTTTGTGGCACAAGTAAGAATGATTTCATTATGAGATGGGTGGGACCTATATCTCCCTCCAATGCATTGGGTAAAGATTTTATATCTCATGAGATAGACATGGATGGAATGGTAATTTAATCCGTTTCAGTGTTACAGGACTGAAACGAGGAGTGAACTCGATTCAGAATGGGACCTTGTCCACTAAGATGGTCTTGGCAGCAATGACTTGGCTACTATGGAAATCATTACATGTGATTAATGGATGCCACAATTACATGTTTATTCCCATACTATTTTATCATGGTTTATGTTCCATTATGATCTATGCCTTATGTACTTCCATGTTTTATGTCGTTGCTCAAGATTTTGATGCTTAAACATTATGTTCATGTTTTTAAGTTCAAATGTACATGGTATGTTTTATTTTATCCATACTTACCCTTACTGAGCATTTGAGCTCACCCTTTTTATGTTTTATTTTCCCCCAAGATCAAAAGAAAGGTTTTAGGTAAGGAATCAAAAATTGGAAGATCTTTATTGGAGATGTTGAAGATCTTTCACCACGATTAGAGGATTACGTTCCATGTTTCCAAAGACACTAAACTATTACGGTCCTTGTGTGTGTGTTTTTGTTATGTATTAAGTATTCCGCAAAAGTAATGTAATGTCCATGTACGTCAATCTTTAGGTCTCTACAGTTGGTATCAGAGGAAAAGTTTAGTCAACCTTTGGAAACTAGGATGTGAAAACGTTAGTGAGATCCCTAGAGATATTTCTAAGGTATGTCTAGGGATGTCCCTAAGGATAAGTATACGTATAGGATATAGTCCTAGAACTACGATAACAATCTTATATTTTAACCTAAGATGTTAGATATTGAAGGTACTCCTCCTTTATTGTGTTGTTTTCCCTAGCATGATTTTTGCCTCTCACACTATTCTTTTTGGGTTTTAGACGATGGCTGGAACCCGCAGGAACCGTGTTGATCAATGCAATGGACAATGCAATGATTGTCCTCCTGAACAAACAAATGTTATGGGAGATGGAGTGAAAAATCTTATTGCTATACTTACACAAGATATGAATCATTCTGGACTTCCAAATGATCAGAGAAGGGAACAATATTCTATTGAGTCCTTCATGAGGAAACGTCCACCTTCTTTCAGTGGGTCTTCTGATCCACTTGTTGCTAAACAATGGATCAGTACCACTGAAAAGATATTTTTAGTTCTTCAATGTTCTGAACATGATAAAGTCATCTTAGCAGTATATCGTTTGGAAGGTGAAGTTGATCAATGGTGGAATCTTATCAAGAATACGAGGCAAAGAGATGAAATTGAGTCCATGGAATGAGACGAGTTCAAGAACTTATTTTTCAATAAGTAATTCCCCCATATTCTTCAAACAAAGATGGAGAAGGAGTTTCTTGAAATAAAGCAAAATGATGATGAATCTGTTGGTATATACGAAGTGAATTTTACAAGGCTTGCAAGGTATGCATCTGGCATTATCATCCAACCTGAAAGTAAAGTTGATCGATTCTTCAGTGGCTTAAAACCAAGTCTTCGAAGGGCATTAGCTATAAGAGACTTCAGTAGCTATGAAGAAATTGTGCGTTGTGCTATCAAGGTAGAAATGGAAGTTGGTGTTACTTATCCATCTCATAGTTTTGACAAGAAACGAAATATGGAGTTCAAGGAGAAATCTTAGAATAATGGTGAAAAGAAGATGAATGTTTCCTTATGCTCAAAGTGTGGAGAGAAGCATGGTGGAGATTATCTTAAAGGGACAAGTAAATGTTTCAAATGTGGAAAGGAAGGTCATCGGGCATTTGAATGCCGCAATGATGGGAAGAAGATGTCTAATGATGCAAACAAAGGAAGGGATACACAGAATGAACCTACTACACTTCAATTATTCAAGTGCAAGGAAATGGGGCATTATGCTAATAAATTCCCTAATCCAAGGGTTAGTGATGATCAACATGAGCAACCACTTAAGGCAAAGGACAAAGGGAAGTCACATGCGATCACCATTGGCGATGTTGAATATGAAAACGATGTGGTGGAATGATTAAGTGTTTATGTAATGAGATTCCAAAATAATGTTGTATATAGTATCATGGAATATTGGAATATTTATGTATTGGTCTATTGTGGTTTTCAATAATTTTATGGTACCGGTAACCATGGAAAGTGATTGAGATATTTTTGGAAAAAAAAGATGATATGCGCATAATGAAGGGATAAGGAAAAAAATGAAATGTTTGACAGTATTCATGAGCTCATGATTGATATAAGGACTAAGTGATATCATGGTTTGAGTATATAGAATTTTGAGGATTTTGGTATGTGGAAAGAGTTAACTTTTAACCGCATTCATGTTTTCAATAAGGTTTAATGGGTATTCATTTTTTTTTCAAGATAATACATGATTAAGGCCTTTGAATGTTTGGAATGTGACCAACAAGACATATCTCATGATATATGGGGATCAACAATGGTATTAATATGCTAGTTGTATGAACTCTTTATTAATCATTTTCACTATAATATGAGATTAGACAACATTATTTTGGATAAGCCTAAAGATTGGAATGGATTATGTTAGACATAAGTTAGTACTATTTAAGGATAGAAGTTTTTTTTCGATATTATTTATGGGATGTTATAGTAATGTAGTTTTAGAAAAAGGACAACCCACAGGATGGGTGACAGCCCATCGCGTCGGACAAGGATGTGGGAATCGAACCCACAACCGAAGTGCGTCTGGCCTTTATCACCTACCACTGGCCTACAGGAAGTCCCTGGTTAGTAGAAACTAGTTTTATTTTATTAAGCGGTATGATATATGAAGTATAAGTTCATTTTTGGAACCATATACGATTAATCTAAACATAATATGGACTTATAACTTTTGCTAACCTTTTGTTTGAAAGAGATGGAATGACCCATCATTCTATCACATGATCTGCTAACACATCACGAATAACAAATTCAACTTAATTTCTTTAAGGGATGAAGTGTAAATTGTTCAATTCACGAACAACAGTGATATTGTACCAAAATCATGCAAGTATTTCTTTTAATTCATCAACTTTAGGGAAATGATCTTGAAAACCAAAAATGTTGTCCTAGTGCTCTTATATTTGATGAATCAGATGGTACCTTAGATCGTCACAAATTTATGGCTTTGTGATTGCTGGCTTTTCCATAGCCATGTTCTCTACCACTCTCCATTAGAACATGATGGTTAGATTTCTCTTCCATATCCATATTTTCACCTATGTGGAAACCCAGTGATTAGTTTATTTGGGTAAATGTTACGTTTGATACTTTTTTTAAAGATTGGTTTTGGTATTCCTTTTTATGATGTGGGTTTCTATTAAAGAAACTTTAAATAGTAAACCATTTATAACCCCGACGAATTTCGAGGGCGAAATTCATTTTAAGGGGGTAGAATGTAACACCCCGAGATTTTATGAAAAATATTCTTTTTAATTTCATTAATGTCTTGTGTTGTACGCTACACCAAAAGGATCTTGCACAACACACATCCTTGAATTTCCTTGCACGCAATCACGACCTTCCTCGATAGCGTGTGTAGTACGCAACACCGAGTTTCACTAAACAACGATATGCTATTAAAATATTATTAAAACTAGCCGTTATGAATAGTAATAATCACTTTTTGAAATTTTGTAAATTTTGTTTTTCAAAATGGACTTCATTTTTGGATTCGGAATATTGAAATTAGCTTAGGGTGAAATTTTGGTACTTTTCGGATAACTTTCATTTTCTGATGAATAGTGAAAATTACTAAATTTTAATTAAAAACAACCTTTTTAATCGAAATAATTAATAGTGATAAATTATTAATTTGAGTGGTTTTAAAGTATATTTAGAATATATTTTTACAATTTAATACAATGTTGGTCATTGGATGTAATTTCACATTTAAACCAGACATAAACAAGTGTCGATCTTTTGATAGTTATTATCTCTTAAGAACATGCTATATGTTTTGACGACGAGAATTAATTTTTAAATTAATTAATGCAACTGATATGTTTTGAATTTGGTAAAATAGACATCATTTTTGAGTTCATAATATCAAATATAGCTTAGGCCTAATTTTTTGATATTTTTCTGAAAACTTTCAATTTTTGATGAATAGTGAAACCACTAAGTGGTAGTTAAAAAACTGAATTTTTCATAAAACTTAATTTTACCGCTTCTGTGAGTAGAATTTCGAAAATCCGAGAAACACGGTTGATGTCAGTAAGTAAAATGTGGTTCAATGAGATGAAAATAATTTTTTGGTGAATAGTAACTTTTTACTTTTATTTACCACAGTTAAAAGTAAATAGGGTAATTAAGGGTAAAAATGATATTATTATTACCCTAAAACATGTCCTAATTCTATTGGATAATTGTAATTCGACCAAAAACAACCTTAGGAATAGAATATGACCATTTAGGCCCACTTGGATTAGATTAGGACATTTATTTAAAGAAGGGTTAAAATAGTTAAAATCAAAGTTTAATAAGTAAATAATTTTTAATATGGGGTTATACATAAGATAAATTCGACTATAAATATTCATTATGAAGCTAAAAATATTTCCAACATAATGGTAGTTTATTTATAATTTTTAGACATTAAATAATTTAATTTATTTCTGACACAACGATGATGTAGTAATTATCTATTTAATGTAATATTGACATAATTGATGTTATAAATACCCAAATAAATGTAATTTGAGAATTTTTATGAATTCCACTAATTTTATAGGTTAATATGACATGTTAGTATTTATTTAATTAACTTTGTTTGAACTAATCAATCTGTTATGATTTTCAAAAAAATCAATTACTAAATAGTGTCAAAATTGACATAAAATAGTTTTAAAAAAAATATTATATTATTAATTGTTATTTTATTCCTAAAAATCTAATGTTTGGTAAAATGACTTAGATAAGGTTATATATATTAATAATAAACAACTTGGGGTTCGTTTGTCTTGATATAGTAAGTTTATTAACCTTATAGTGTAAGAAAACAAGAAGACACGGTAAAAGTTAAATTATCTAACTTAAAGTTAAAACTAAATGATAAGGTTAAAATTGATACCTAAACTTATCTAAATTCTATTGGATGATAGGATTTCGACCCATACCCACCTTAGCTTCGAAATAAATCAATTTGGAGCTATTTAAAACCGAATTTGGCTTTATAATAAAATAATATTTTTAGTTATTCCAAAGGTGCCCCTCTCCTCCCTTATAAAAGGGCACCTCCTCCCTCTCTTCCTCACACCACTTTGAGCCTTCAATATCGGAAAAACCCTGCCAAATTATTTTCTCCACTTACCTAGAAACATCCTATAGGTCCTGGTATTCTTCAAAGACCAATTTTAGTGCCTTAAGAGGAGGTCTCAAAGAGGTTCTTCAAAGAAGAGGTAATGTCCGTTACCGATTCTTTCAACTTTATTTCTTCTTCCACTTCTTCTTAGGTTGTTTCATTATGAAGTAATAACATAAGTATCACTCATATACTGATATGTTATTATAATTATGAAACAACCCTATTTCACCATCTATCCATCCTACGGAAAACGAAATCACCGCGCGTGCGTACGTACGGAATACCGTCTCCACGCCGTGGTGTAATCTATTTTCCACCACCACCTTACTTGGATGGGTGTAATGGTGAAAGTAATGAATATATATGATTATTGTAAAGTGATATTGATTCTGTAATATTATACATACACTTTAATACAATTCAACAATCATGGGAATGATATCATCGCTCGTGCGTACGTACGGAATACCGTCTCCACGACGCGATGAGATTCACTCTCCATGATAAAAATTCAAGAATGATTATAAAGTATATATAATAAGTAATAATAAAATATATGACATAATAATTCTACTGGATTTATGTATATATATATTTATGTCATCTACTTAATTCCATTCAATTCAATAAGGAAACGAAAACAGCGTTCATGCGTACGTACGGCCTACCGTCTCCATGAACGGTGTATTTCTTTCCATCTATCAATCTATTATATATATGTATATTATGAATATATATTATATATAAATCATGTTTTATATTCTGGAATTAAGTAATCATGATCTAAGTAATCATATTAATAATTACAAGTCAAAACATGGACGATAAATGAAACGATTTTACCCAAAACACTCTTTAACATGGAATTTACAAAAAGACGGGTAATATAAAGTCATAAGTGAACCATATATGATATAATAACAATGAATATGATTCTGTAATAAGTAAATGACATTATTTAAATCATTATACAGGAGGTTTGGATACGTACGAAGCATATCATACCTAAGGTAAGGGATAATTTTGCAAATCTCATTTTTATCCGAGATTTCTTATTTGTAAGTATTTACTGGGGATATTTCTATCATGTCCATGTTTTATAAAAGTGTTTTCATGTATGTATAATGTCCTTTTTACACATTTTTGACTTTTAGTACATGGTATGTATGGAATCTTTCTCTTATTTACGTTACGAGGAATTTTTTACTTTTCCGACAAAAGTACGAGGAGAATGTTATTTTTAACTTATACGGTGTTAGCGGATTTTTACAGTTTTATAAAGCCTTGTTTTCATGAAGCTTCCTCCAAAATATTTCATGAATATTTTCAACAAAATCCTTTTCTTTTAAAATTGCATGATATTTTGTGAAAAGAAAATGATTTTGAAGAAAAAAAGGATATTTTCCTCAAGAATTCATTTCAAGTGTTTTATCAAAACCATTTTTCATCTAAGATGAAATTATTTCATATGTGTATGTTTCAAGTATAATGTCTCTATGATTTATATGGTTTCTCTTTTCTTATGATGAAATGTCCATTTGTTTTATATAGATTATGAAATGATGGGATGATGTTTATGAAACCCATTTTATTCTTTGGGTTATGATGAATGTTTTAAGTTTATTTTGTGGAAAAAGTAAGAATTATTTCATTATGAGATGGGTGGGACCTATATATCCCTCCAATGCATTGGGTAAAGATTTTATATCTCATGAGATAGACATGGCTGGAACAGTAAGTTAATCCGGTTCAGTGTTACAGGACTGAAATGAGGAGTGAACTCGATTCAGAATGGGACCTTGTCCACTAAGATGGTCTTGGAAGCAATGCCTTGGCTACTATGGAAATCATTACATGTGATTAATGGATGCCACAATTACATGTTTTATTACCATACTATTTTATCATGGTTTATGTTCCATTATGATCTATGCCTTATGTACTTCCATGTTTTAGGTCGTTGATCAAGATTTTGATGTTTAAACATTATGTTCATGTTTTTAAGTTCAAATGTACATGGTATGTTTTATTTTATCCATGCTTACCCTTACTGAGCATTTGAGCTCACCCTTTTTATGTTTTATTTTCCCCCAGGATCAAAATAAAGGTTTTAGGTAAGGAATCAAAAAGTGGAAGATCTTTATGGGAGATGTTGAAGATCTTTCACCACGATTAGAGGATTACGTTCCAAGTTCCCAAAGACACTAAACTATTACGGACCTTGTGTGTGTGTTTTTGTTATGTATTAAGTATTCTGCAAAAGTAATGTAATGTCCATGTACGTCAAGATTTGGGTCTCTACAGACGACCTTTAGATGTCGGTACGGCCAATAAGAGTTCTTGGTTATGCCTTTCAACATAAACAACGCTCCAACAGTGTTCATGGGAATAATGAACATGATATTCTAGCCATACCTCGATCAATTTGTCATAGTATTCATCGACGACATTCTGATCTACTCGACTACTGAGGAGGAGCATGCCAACCATTTGTGGGTAGTACTGGACACACTCGGAGAGCACTAGATTTATGGTAAGATCTCAAAGTGTCAGTTCTGGATCTGAGAGGTTCACTTTTTGGGACACGTCATCTCGGAGGCTGGAGCTGTAGTGGATCCAGTGAATATTGAGGTGGTACTTGCTTGGGAGCCACCCAGGAGTGTGACAGAGGTACAAAGTTCCCTGGGTTTGGATGGTTACTACCGGAGATTCATTCTAGACTTCTCCAGAGTTGCAACACCACTATCAGACTTGACAAAGAAGGGGAAACCCTTCATATGGCTGGAGAGATTCCAACAAAGCTTTCAGGAGCTAAGGAAGAGGCTGACTAGTTCCCCATATTGAGGCTTCTAGAGGAAAGAATAGGGTACGTAGTCTATTGTGACACATCAGGGACCAGATTCGGGTGTGTGCTGATACAGAAGTGAGCAGTGATCACCTATGGTTCTCGGAAGCTGAGACAGCATGAGCAGAACTACGCTACCCATGACCTGGAGTTAGTAGCAGTGGTCTTTTCCTTGAAGATGTGATGACACTATCTGATGGGCGAGTGTTTTACCATGTACTCTGATCACAAGAGTCTTAGGTATATCTTCTCTCAGAAGGAACTGAACCTGAGACAGTGGCAATGGATTGAGTTCCTCCAAGACTATGACTTCGAGATAGTCTATACTCCTAGAAAGGGGAATGTTCTAGAAGATGAACTCAGTAAAAGATATGGTATACAACTACTAGGTGAGGCGATGGAGCAGATGAACGCTTTGAAGATGTACTTTGTGGATAGAGATGGAGCAGCTTTCCTTCAGTCTCTTACAATCACTCCCCCAATTCTTCAGCGACTCAGGGAGGCACATTGTGGAGAAACTGACTGCGAGACACGATGTGCTCAGATATCCATAGGGTAGGCACTTGATGGATTTTCTGAAGGTGGGGAGCACATCATCCTCTTCAGAGGACATACTATGGTTCCAGTGTCACTTCAGGAGGAAGTGTTGAGGGAGTTCTACACATCCCCTCTAGAGGTACATCTAGGAGTGAAGAAGATGTACCATGACCTTCGATGATAGCATTGGTGGCCAGGTATGAAGAAATCAGTTGCAGAATTTGTCTCTCGATGCCTCACTTTCCAGCAAGTGAAGGTGGAGCAACAGGTACCAGCAGGCTGGGTTCAACCTTTAGAGGTCCCAGAATAGAAGTGCAATGGGATATCCATAGACTTAGTGACGGGTATTCTACGTACATCTAGGTGTCAAGACTCAATTTTGGTGATCGTTGAATGACTCACCAAGTCGGCCCACTTCCTACCGATCAGAGAGAAGGGTTCAGTAGAGAGATTGGGATAACTCTATGTGCAGAAGATTGTGTGGCTACATGGAGTACCTTCTTCTATTGTCTCCGATCATGACACACAGTTTACTTCCTGGATATGGAAGGGGTTGTAGGAGGCTTTCGGGATGCAACTTCATCAGAGCATCGCCTTCCATCCTCAGAGGGATGGTCAAACTGAGCGGACCATTCAGACCCTCGAGGACATGCTGCATGCTTGTGTCCTCGACTTCAGTCGTAGTTGGGCGGATCACTTACCTTTGGTGGAGTTTTACTATAACAACAGCTATCACTCCTCCATTGGGATGACACCTTTCGAGGCATTATACGGGCAACCTTGTAGATCACCCTTGTGCTGGACTGACCCTAGGGAGTCAGAACTAGTGAGACCTGAGATGGTATGAGCTACCAAAGAGAAGGTGCAGATTATCCAGGAGCAGATGAAGACTGCACAAAGCAGGAAGAAGTCATGTGCTGATAGAAGACAATGACCTTTGGAGTTCGAGGATGGAGACCACGTCTTCCAACGGGTCTCACCTCGATGAGGTCTAGGGAGATTTGGCCGAGGCAGAAAGTTATCTCCGTGATTCATCAGACCTTTCCAAGTCCTCTGTAGAGTAGGTGAGGTGGCTTACCGCCTGGCTCTTCCACCTCAGTTGCACTGGGTGTACGACGTCTTCCATGTATCCCAACTGAGGAGATGCATGCACGACCCTTCTCACATCATCGACCATGGGGATCTAGTCATCGACGATGGGGAGAATTTTACGGAGGTTCTAGTGGAGATTGAGGATTGAAAGGAGCAGGTCCTTCATGGACAGTCGATACCTCTGGTGCACATTCGTTGGAAGCATGGAAACCTCTAGGAGAGAACATGGGAGCGGGAGGCTCAGATGAGTGCTCAGTACCTCCATTTATTCCCTTAGTTCAAGTTTTAGCTTATGAGGATGTAAAGATCTGAGGTGGGGAGATTGTAAATACCTGGACTTTCTATGGAATTTTTTTTCTTCTTAAATACATGGAAATTTTACGAGTCCGCAAAAACTGACGGTGCATGATTCCGAGGTCCGGTGTACCCGGAATCAATTTATGAAGTTTTGTTCGGGTACGCTCAGTAAACGTACGAGTGAGATTTTATAACTTTTGAGCCGGTGCTCAGAATTGAAATCTGAGGGCACCGTTGAACTCGCAGTGCCAATATTCGCTTAATAAGACTTTCACCATGATGGTAGTTGGTCGAGAATGAAAGTTAGTTTTGGGGTTTTACGTGGGAATAATAAAATAATTTAAGTGCATGTCTTAATTTATTTTATTTGTTATATCCACCATGTGGAAGTTGGAGGTGGGGACCGCCACACCTTAACCTCCCATGAGAGGTTATGGTGGTGGGGCCCACCCGAACTCAACCTCCCATGTGAGGATTAATTTGGTGGGGACCACCCAAGGTTATAACCTCTTGCACTCCCCATTAAGTGGGGAAGAACACTTGAGCTCCCCACATTATGGTGCAGAATCCACTCAATTAATTAATTGAGCATCAATTAATTAATCTTAATCTTTTTGAATTATGTGCCAATGATTAAATAATAGGTTAGAATAATATATTATTTGGTAGGCATTTATCTTTTTGGTGGATCATGGAAGAGGAAAGAACTTGGAGAAACAATTTCTCTCCAACGGAGAACGATCATCGAAGCACGAAGATTGCTTCATCCACCGACGTTGGACATCTTCTTCTTTGATCTCCAACTGGAACAAGGGAGGAAGCACCATCCTTGAAGAACGCCGACGACATCGTCCTCAACTTCTCCATCTTCTTTTCCAATTACAACAAATCTGAGGTTGGGGATTTGAGTTTGATTTTGTTCCTATTCTTCATCGTTTAATCTTGGTTTACGTTTAGCCGATTGTTATCACCATAACACGGAGGGTGCGGGACGAACGAACATGACCTGACCCCCCTCTGTTTTTCCTCACTTGTTGACGATGGCAGCGGCACAACGGCGCCGCCGGAGGAGTGATCCGCGGCGGACGGGCCATGGCGGTGCAACGACGGCCGGTGTTGGGCCGGCCGTGAAGGAAACCGGCGACACCGGGCCGCCGGGTCGCCATAGGGGCGTGACACCGTCACACCATGCGGAGGAACAAGCCACGACCTCTGACAGCATCGGTGCACACGGGCGGCCGCCAGGCTGCTGGAGTAGCGCAACGCCATCACGCCGCACAGAAGAAGAAGCCATGGCCAGGGGGGCCACAACGTTGGGGTAGAGGTGACCTTTTGGGCCGGCCGCCGGTGGAGAAGACTCGGCTGGCCGCTCGGCCAGCCGGATGAGGCGGGACCCACCTGGGTCCCACAGGCTACCAAACCGGCACTAGGGGCCGGTTCCGTTCGGGAGGTGAGGGGGTGAGACCCCCCCCCCCTTACATGGATAGGGCGGTCCCCGCAGGGCGCCTCCAGCCGCTGGCCACCCAGGCCAGGCGGCCCGCCCCCGTAGGCCCTCTGTAATTAATATTTTCCCATTTTTTTAATATTATGTGGGATGGTGATCCTTTCATAATATAGGTGGAGTTTTTATATTCATAATTCAAAAAATTCTATGAAATATGATCCAAGTCATTTAAATTTTTTTTATTTGAAAAGGCAAGTTCTTTATAATCATTTTTTTTATGCCGCCAATGCAGGCCACACGGGCCGGGCCGCTGTAGTGAGCCGGACCGGTTCCGGCGGGCTGGGCCAGTTTCGGCAGGTTGGATCTGCCCAAGCCGGGTCAGTCCAGGTCGGTCCGACTGGGCCGGACCCAACCATGACCCGTTTTTCCCAATTTCACCTTTTCACCCATAACTTGGGCTACGAGTGTCCGATTGCTGAACTGTCTATGATGGTAGAAATCTTGGAGTGAGACAGTTCTTTTGGAATAAACCACTTGAGGTTTGGATGCAGTTGGAGTATGGTCAGGTTAGATTGAACCTAAATCCAACCGGGCCCTCGAAACGAAAATGCCAATAACTCACAGACCGGGCATCCGATTGACGCGCCGTCTATTGTGTTGAGACCCCTATGACGAGGCAGACCTTTGAGATACTTCTTCTTGGGAATTCGTGGTAGTTGATGTATTGACACTCGGATTGAGGAGCAGACCATCCTGGAATCAAGCATGCTTTGTGAGAAACCCTGTGGCTGACTGTGCACTGACGACTGGTCCTGGATCCTGTGTGGGTTCGACAACACTGACGACTGTTCCAGGAACCTGTGTGGTTTCAACAGTACTGACGACTGTTCCTGGATCCCATACGGATTTGACAGCTCTGACTACTATTCCTGGATCCTGTGTGGGTTTGACAGAATAACTGTTCCTGGATCCTATGTGGGTTCGACAGAATAACTTTTCCCGGATCCTGTGTGGGTTCGATAGTTCTGATTTCTATTCCTGGATCTTGTGTGGGTTCGACAGAATATATGATTTAGTGTCTAAATCTGATAATATCTATCTCTCTTCAAAATTTGTATACCTGTGTGAGCTGAGTCAGTAACTTTGTATTTTTCTCATGATTGAGATGGATCACTTGTTAACTTAAGTATATGTATGGGAATATACTTAATAAGGGTTATCTGTTGATTTAATATCTTGTGGTTTATCCTTGTTGGATTTTGTGAGACCTTGAGGGTCTCGGGGTCCCTACTGAGTATCGTTATACTCACCCCTTCACGGGATATTCCCGCACCTCTTTGTGTTAGATGTAGATGATGGACAACACTGAATGAGGATCAGAGTAGCAGGACTGGACGGTACCCAGAGGTGGACCTCATGACGAGTCGGTACACGGGGGAGACTAACAGACGAGGAGTGCTGAGGAGGCTATCTATACCTACCCATCAGGTAGGAATCCCCGGAGGATGACCCAATAGCTGATTTACCCCTTTTCTTCAGTTGTACTTGTTTTTCAGTTGTACTTGTACTTTTCTGTTGGGCATGTATTTCCGGCCCCTTTTACTTTTCAGCACTCTTTTGTTATACAGTTTTACTTAGTGTTTTGCTTCCAGATTGTACTCTATTGTGTGCATTTTCAGGATATAAAGGCAATGCCTTACCATTTTTAGGGATTTATGCCTTTGGTACTAGTATCCATCCCCTGGCCTTTGGAAGGTGGGCTTGGGGTAGTCACAGTATGGGCCCCAGGGGACGGGTCGTGGTAGAGTATATAAAACTACTAATTTAAAAAAAATAAAGTGCAGTACAAAGGTCACCAGAAATATCATATACTAGGGTTATGTGTAGGAAAACATGGAGATGGTTGATAAAACTAAATCTTAAAGACTAATAGAAAGTGATAGAGAACATAGTCATTGGAAATTTATCCATCAAAAAACCATAAATATGTGATGGGTATAAATACCATTGAGAAAAGTAAACATATAATGTTTTTTATTTTAAGATCCTTTTGATAGATTTAAGGAATTCATTTACTTCATAGGATAATATTAGGAAACATACTTACTTGATGTATTTATATTTTATAAGCACAATTTCATCCTGAAAATATTCCCAGAATTATGATGTAAATCCCTAAGAATAAACTTAAGCATCAAAGATCACACAAACCATAAAGGATATCAATATATTAAAATTGTGGTCCATAAGTAAAGGCATACTTCCACGTTATAAAAAATCCTTCCATAAACATAACCCCACAAAAAAACCCAAAAATGTTCTTAATAAGTTATTATCACATCACATAAAACATTATAAGGTGTATCTAAAACTTTGAACTTATGGTTATCATTTGAAAAATACCAGGGTCTCAAGAGCTTCCATCACTTCACTAGATTTCTCAACATCAATTGTAGTAGTAGAAAAAGATTTTCCTGATCGTTTTTGTTTCAAATCATAATGATTTATTCCCTATGTAATTAACTCCAGACACTTATTTTCATAATTTCACAAATCATTATAGCTAAAGAATATTACTATAGATTAGCTATCAGTTATCTCATTGTTGGACTATTCATAACCCTTTTCCTTATAGTCACGAACCTTGTGACCAAACTTACCATAATGGTAACACTTTTGAGATCCTGAAATCAATTCCCCAAAATGTATTTTACCAAACTTAGAACAAGTTTTAGGATTAACTTTGAAATTATTAGTTGGGTTATTCTCTATTTCCTACCACCTTGACAATTTTTTACTCTTATAATCTTATAGAACATCAGTGTCAGCAAACTCCATTTCAAATATCTCAGTACAGCGAACCAATTTTTCATAAATTTTAAATTCTCAGGGGGCCCGAGATCTTCATAGCCCCGGTTTCAATCCCAAGTAAACTATATTAATTTTACTATCAATGTATCAAATAAAATATAGAACATACCTGGAAAATCTTGTGAAGTTCGCTTCATATATAACAACTGAATCGTCATCCTTTTGCTTTAATTCCAAGAATTGTTTCTCCATACTAAGCTGAAAAACCTTAGAGAAATATTTATCAAGGAAAATATAATTAAATTATTCCCATTACATGGAATCAAGATCATTTTATCTCTAGTATTATTAACCAATGACCACCATTTATAAGCTTCACCTTCAAAATGATAGATGGAAAGAGTTAACTTTTGACATTCTAAAAATCCCATGACTTTAAATATGTTCTCCAGGGTATTGATCCTTCCTTTATCTACCACCAGGTTAGATGATAGATTGAATGATGGGGGATATTTCCTCATAAAATTTTCCACTATTTAAATATTCCTCTATAGTTGATCAGGATGATCTTCTACATGGATACCACCACCATTTATAGCCAGAGTCAACTACACCATCACTACAAAAAAACTATTTAGTTTCGATTCCAACCACCTCTTGATGTTGGTTTGAAATATTATTTCCTCTCGATGCTTTCCCATTACATCTTTCCAATTTTTTCTATAGAAAACAATTCTAAACAGACATATTTTATATAAATAAACAAGGTAATATTAAAATTCTACACCATTTCAACTTAACCATAAAGTAAAATCCTCTAAATGAAAGCAATTAACACCATCCTAACCTACAAATTTATCTAAAACTCCCTCTAATACTAACCATATGGCCCAAACCTTAATCATTACATAATCTCGAGTTAAGTAAAAAATTCATATTGAGGATATTTTCAGGATTAGATCTTTAGATAATTTGGATATAACTATTACATAAAAAAACCATAGAAATACAAAGTAGAAACTTCCAACATTATCCATTTCTTCCATCAGACTTTTTTTTAAAAAGAAACATGATTTATTTTCATGTTTAATCATCAAAACTTTTCTTTGATTCTATCCTTGACTCTATTCTCCCTTAAATCCCATCAAAACATTTCAAAACTTGGAATGATCACAAAAAGCCCTGTAAGGGACATAAAAAAACATTAGTCTAGTTAAAACATGGTGACCCATTTAATGTTCTTTGAGTGAATGAAACAAAATTTTTTCACATAAATAACACTAATACATTTTTCTCAAAGAAAAACACTAAAATCAATAGAAAACAATTAAAACTCCATTAGACGAATTAAATCATTAAATACATAAAACCCTTTCAAACCCCTTTCAATTGGAATAAACATATGGCCAACTTACAATATTATTATTACCCAATCAATTAGAGATCTATAATAAGGATCACCCTTCATATAAGCTATATCAATAACACTCATGAGCTATAATGGGGCTCGTCCCTTCATATAAGCAATAACGGGCTCACCTGTGAGCCAAAATGGGGTTCAAATATTCATATAAGCTATGCCGGGCTCACCCGTGATCTATAATGGGGATAAAACCTTCTTATAAGGTGTATTAGGATCACTTTTTTCACATAATTCTCAAGTACCATTTCATGAATAAAACACATTTATCACAAAACCCTTTTGAAAACTTCTTCTAAGGATATATGAATTTTTTTTTGTATAAAAATACCATGAAATGGTACTTGAGCATTATATAAAGAAAGTAAAATGCTTAATATAAAAAGATTTATTTTGAAAACATTGAATTAAATTCAATATAGAAATAATTTTTTTTGTATAATTATTTTATATCCATAAAAATAAATATGTAAATTAATATCATGAAAAAAATATTTGATTATTAAATCTTTAAATGTTCTAGGTGTCCCATACCACTTTGAACAATTAAATATTAATATAAATTAATTAATAAATTGACCAAAATATTAAATAACATTATTATGGATAAAAAATAGATATTAAATTTCATAGTGGCTGTATATATACCTTATAAAAGAATAAAGGTGCATATTATCAAGAAATGTATCAGTGAAAGGAGATTGGGACGAAGTCCCTAACCTCGAGTTTGAATCATCTCGTACATTATTTATCGTCATAAATAATAAAAATAGGTTAATTTATAATTTCTTTTGAACATTTTTAATGTTCATTATTCCTTTTATATCACTTAATATCTTGTTATAACAATTACATAATTATTTAAGTTCATATCGAACGTTTTGTCGATATTCGGTACTTGAGTTGAAAATGAACTTGGTAGGATGTCAATAGTCCATGTGGTCATAAGTCCATCATATATAGAATAATATTAATTACATAAGGATAAATTTTATACATACATTATATTTTTAAATCAAACCATTAATTATGGAAATGAAAATAAACAATGTTATAATAATGGAGACGATATTCCGTACATACGCATGAGTAACGTTTCCATTTTTTGTTGATCATTATAGAAATAAGGTAATTATCATTTTTATCTTTAAAGAATGATAATAATATTATTTAAATCATAATTATCATTTAAATATACTTATATATATATAATACAAGTGATGTGGTGAATAAAAATGATTCGCATCGCTTCGTGGAGGTGATAGTTTACACATACACACGAACGATGTTATCATTTTTATGTGGATGGAAAGTAAGAACATAATTGATATATTATTATATTATAATGAAAAATATTTCATTAAAATTATATATAAATAATAATGACATCATTATGACTAGTCTCGAGAGATGGTAATGAAAAAAGAACTATATCGGTTCATGAGGTGGTAGTCCACCGTACACACAAACAAAATATTCATTTCCCATTTGATGAAATTGAAGATGGATTTAGGTGATGATATTAACCTAATAACATATCAGTATATTTAGTTTACTATATTTATTATCTCATCATGGTTGGATGAGATTTTAAGTAAGTGGAAGAATAAATAAAATAGAAACACTTAAATAAAAACGACACCTCTTCTTCGGTTGATCACCTTTGCAGAACACCTTAACACCTCTAAGGAGGGTGTTATGCCTAATAAAAGGAATAAAGAATGTGGGGAGGTATTATATGAGGATTTTTTGGCAGATATTTGTTGAATAAAATGGTTTTTAAAGTGTAATGAATAGATAGGAATGAGTTCCTTTTTATAGGAGAGGGGAGAGGCACACTTGGAATTTTTAAAAGTATTAAATTAATATAAATTTAATTTATATTAAAATAGGTTACAAACTTATTTAGATATAATATAGGATTAGTATGGGTATAAATATATTCATACAATAAAAATTAGACAAGTTTTGGGTATTTTTTAATCCTTATCTTTATGTTGTAACCTTGTTAATTCTTACCACTTTATTAAGTAATTTACCCTTTGAGTGTTAAAATAATTACAAAATCATGACAAAAGACCAATGAATGAGTAATTAAAGACATTTTTAGACTTATATCATATTTTTTTGTTGAATATTTGTTTTTTAGATATTTTATATCATTTAATTAGATATTTTATTTTTAAATTTATGAATTATGTCAATTTTGAAACTATTCATTACTTGAATTTTTAAAAAAATTATAACAATTTGATTCCTACAAAAAGACTAAATTAAATAAACCCTAACACTTTTCATCCATAAAATTCATGTATGGAATAAAATATTTCAAATTATATTTATTTTAATATTATTAATATCATTTATTTGATTCTTTCTTTAATAAATTTATTACTGCATCATCATTATGTCATAATTAAATATAATTATTTAATTTCTAAAAATTATAAATAAATTACCATGATGTAAGAATTTTTTTAGATTTATAAGGACTATTAATAGTTGAATATATCACTTACATAACTCTATATTAAAATTGTTTTATTAAGAAGAGACATATTTATGATATATTTAAAGATTTTTAAATTAAATGCTATCAATGTCTTAATCACACCGAAGTGGCTTTCAAAGGTCACCATTTCAACTCAATGATTGAATTGGTCTAAAATAATTCATCCAATAAGATTGGGACAAGTGTTATGGTAGTTTTATATTATTATAATATTATTTTTACCTTTAATTACCCTATTTAACTTTTACTGTGGTAAATAAAATACTAAAATTACTATTCAGCAAAAATTATTTTGATCCTATTGGATAAAATTATTCCTACATATTACAATAATGTATATAGATTTTTGAAAATTCAATTCACAGTAGTGTATAAAATAGGTTTAACACTAATCCCATTGATGGATTCAGAAAATGAGTTTTTGATGTAAAATGTTCAAAAGTTCATAAAGCTTTTATATCCAATTTCAATTTGAATTTGATTCCAATGACCTAAATTAGAGTAACTGATAAAAACTTTATTTAATTACACTTTAAAACCAATTAAAAGGATAAACTAACTATATAAATAAATCAGATGAAAATATAGTTTTAATTAAAATGTAGTATTTTTCACTATTCATTAAAAATAAATTTTATCAAAAAATTACGAAAATTTAACCGAAGTAAATTTTGATGTTCCTATTAAAAAGAAGAAGCTTATTTTGTCAAATAGAACATATAAAAGTGTCAAAATGTATATTTTAAAAAGGTTCTCCATTAATAGGCAGTAATACTACCTTTTAAAAATATCATAACTTTTTATACTTAAAATTAGATTTATTATTATTTGAAGCCCATAAAATTTATTAGAAGTGTCACGAACCCCTCCCCACAAAGTGTACCCCTCTTGGTTTGGTAATGTGAGAATGGAGATAATGAACCACGAGTCTCGCCTTCAGTAGGCCCCGGGTTGGCGACTAGCACTGAGGGTATTGTAAACACACAAATGGGAGGCATTACCCTCTAAGAGAACACATGCGGAAGAGAGAGATAAGATAGACTCCAATCAAATCCAACCCAGAACTAGAATATAAAAGAAACCCAAGTGCATATATGAAATTTCATGCAAAAGTACTACATCTGTAAGTGAAAAACTGAAAGTACCCAAAAGAAAGTAAAAACAGCAGCAACCATAAGCCCAAACAGCTCCTACAACCCCAAGCTAGTAGAAAGCAGCTTGATCTCCAACCTGATCCAAGTGACCTGAAAAACAGTTTATATATACATAGGGTGAGAATAATTGTATACTCAGTAGGATCCTCTCCGAAGCCTCTCATGCAAAAGTAAAGAGAGCATGCTAAAGCACAGTGAACAACAAGTGAAACTAACTCATCACCTAAAAAGATATACTAAGTTCCCAACCTCACTATGGCTACTCTCCCCAAGTAACGCATACAAGAATATATCATATAATAAAGAATATCAAGGGTAACCCGCTACTACTTCCCCACTAGTTTTTCGCTTTGCCCAAACGTCGCACGTCATGAGCATCTCTCTCTAAAAAGGCTTGCCCGTAGACACCTAGGCGAAGCACCACAATGTGCACCTCATGCAACAAAACCACCACGTCCACGTAAGCAAAGTAACCAGGTAGTTTCTGAGAGCCACCATAGCCCTCATAATGTGTATCATACATCGAGTATTATACCTCATGCCACTAAAGCCCATACACTGAGTAAGAATCCTCAAGCCATCACAACCCATACACGTTACACCTATAGTAGTCCATAGGATAGTATATCCAGAATATATGTGTGTGAATAACCACAAGCCATTATAGGCCTCTACACACATATACAGGGAAAACTAACCATTTTGACTACCATCACAAATAACTACCAAGAGAAGAGAGCAGGGCCAAAGGGGGTAGTCAGCCATCCATCCTCCCACTAGAATGTTGGGGAAAACACCCCCCAGGGCTCAGAATCCCTGGGGTGTCAGTTTCCCTTACTGACTAGGTGGATTAGCATATAGAAACACTAAAAGTACATGATATATTATATCTCACAACCACACTATGGTAATAACCTAGTCTTAGACACAACTATCGCTAACGTCTCTCAGACTCCGGGCTGTTACTTCTAAGACTAGGTATCCTATAAGCATACAACTATTTAAAGAGAATTATTAGATTACTTCATTCCCTTTTTACTAGTTTCCCTTTACATTAATTAATTCTTTAAACATTAACCATGAACAATTCCATATTAAATTTCATTAGCATTACACCCAAAGTCAATTGTTCCTTCAAAAAAATTACAACCTCATAATTATGTTCCAACATCTCCATCCCCATGGGTTAACACCATTTATTCAATTAATCTTTATAGAAATATTTTCCCACATTCCTAGGAATTATAGAAAAAAATTATATGCTACTAAACAAAAGGGGGATCAACACGGTGAGTAGATGTACTACTCGTCGAGTCTTTGTCGCTTATAGAAAGAGCATAAACCCATCCTTCCTTGAGAAGCTAAACACGGAAATCACATGGCATACCCCGCGTGTCTTCACCTCTTTCATAAGAAGGGTAAGTAATACCATCTGCCTTGAGCAGTGGGGAAAAGTAAAGAAGATAAACAACAAAAAGAAACAGAAAGCATCCAAAAATCACATCCATTCCATTCCACCATCCCAAGTGTCCTCCCCCACACCCACATGCATAAACCGATGCATCTCACCACTCTAGGCGTCATCTACTGCCACAGCCAAAAGCCTTAATGCCTCCACATATCACCACAACCATCCAGGATCACATCACAACAAAAACAGCAGGAAAACATCATCACATCAATAGGGCTCTTAGCCCTTTAACAATCAAGAGGGCAACTCAGAACCCTTTAAGGAATTATAAAACAATCAATTCTTTAATCCCTCTTGAATTAACAGATTTATTATTCATAGGTTCCAAATTCGGGAAACCTAATCAATAAGATATCACAAATAAATAAACATACATATTGAACCCATTTTATTAACATCAAATTAAAATAGGAAGAACCAGACTCATTTACATGCCTCTTTATCCATAGCCAACAATTTTCAATTACTTCCGGTTTACATTCTTTAACAATTATCATCATGAACGAATATCTAATCAAATAAATCAAAGATATCACACTATCTAGCAAAACAAGAGGCAATAACATAAGATCTATATCAATTTATTTATCCGGTTAAAATATTTATCATGTCAATTCCATTTTCATCCAGTGGGATTAAACATGATATCAATACAGTTGCACATAAAAGAAAAGAAGAGCAACGAATCCCCTACCTCAGACAGTTTCTCACGTTCTTTATCCACACAACGGGTCACGATCCTCCTCTCGCGATAACGGTATCCACCTGAGGATGCCATGGTACGATAGAACCAACCAAACCCCAAGAAAAACCCCATTAGAAGCATGGAGATTACATGATATAACATGGGAAGGAGAAACAGGAGAAGATGATCCCCAAAGTAATGACAATAGAGCATACATTATATCGAAGATTGATCGATACAACTTGGTTGCATCAAAATAGAGAAGAACCAATCCAAGGAGTAAAGTTTGATTGTGCACCTCCTACAGAAAGGATTGAAAGGTTCTTGAATCTAATAGCCGAGAACAAGGAGGAAGAAAAAGGGGGGAAGATATCTCATCCCTTTTGAATATTTAACGGGGTGATGGTTTAAGATATGCTTAATTCCCCATTAAAAGTGGACCACATTAACCAACGCATTTTGACCAAGAAAAAACATCTCGAGCCTTAGGAATAATTAATATAGGATTTATGGCCTTTGAATCAGCCTTAAGATTCCTTAAAATAAGGCATTAAATGTATTTTACATCAAAGGAAACATCAAAGGGGCAAAAGTGTAGAAAGCTAGAAACACTATTCACCTACAGTTACTGTACACCTACCGATATGTGAAACCGATATGTGAAAAACTATACACCTACCGTTACTATACACCTACAGTTACTATAAACCTACCAATAGAACAGTTCATAAAAATGGAAACACTGTTTACAGAACTATAAATTTGGCAAAGTGTTGGGGATAAGTCACCTTGACCTCCCAGAACACCTCCAACACCACATTTTCACAAAGTAATAGACCAGATAGGTCCATGACATTACATCAGATACCTCTCAAAAGAGTATTGTCCTCAAGAATTCAAAACCCACCAAAAGAAACGGGGTCTGAACAACCACCCATCAAGATACCTCTCAAAAGAGAGAAAGCCAAAAAATCAACAAAAGAAAATTCATAAATAAAAAATGAGAGGTCTAACCACAAAGGGAACATCGTTACATGAAAAGAGTTAAACATCAAAAAAATATGGGTACTGAGCACGTATCTGTGACTCACATTCCCGGGTACTCTCCTCCATGCCACCATGTCGCCATAATACACGAACTAAGGGGATAAATCACCCGCGCAACACCTTCTTCTTGTGGTCTTGGATCTCCACAGGTCGCTCCTCGAAGGTTGCATCATCATCAACATCGATCTCCCCCCAATCGATGATGTGAGAGTCATCATGAAGATAATGACGGAGCTATGAAACATGGAAAACATCATGTATCCGACTCATCTGTGGGGGAAGTACTACTCGATACGCCACAACTCCAACACGAGCTAACATCTCGAAAGGCCCAACAAACCAGGAAGAAAGCTTACTTACACGACCAAACCTTCGTTGCCCATGATGGGGAGTCACATTCAGAAACACATGATCACCAACATTAAACTCCAAGGTTATCCTCCTTTGATCATCTTATTATTTATAACAATCTTGCGCTATCTTCATCCTCTCACGAATCACCTGGACCATATCTGCTGTATTCTGCACTAGTTCCGGTTCGAGAACTGCTGACTCTTCGACCCCAGTCCAGCACAACGGAGAACGGAAAGGCCGACCATACAAGGATTCAAATGGCGCCATACTTATTGTGGAGTGAAAACTATTATTGTAAGAGAACTCCCCCAAGGGTAAGTGCCTCATCTATGAACCTCTAAAATCAAGAACACAAGAGCGTAACATGTCTTCAAGAGTCTAGATGGTTCGCTCTGTCTGACCATCCATTTGAGGATGAAAAGAAGTGTTAAGGTATAGTTGAGAACAAATAGCATGTTAGAGACCTCTCCACACCCTAGAGGTAAAATGAGGATCTCGATCATAAATGATCGTCTTAGGGACTCCATGATGTCTCACCACCTTCTCTAGATACTTCCTCGACAAAACTTACACTGATCTTGACTCCTTGATTGCTATAAAGTGGGCCTCTTTTGTTAAACAATACACTACCACCCAAATAGCATCATGTCCTCCCTGAGATCGAGGTAAACCAGTAACAAAGTCCACTGAGATATCCTCCCACATCAACTGAGGAATCTCTAATGGCTGGAGAAGACCACCAGGAACACGGTGTTCGACCTTCACCTTCTGGCAGACCAAACATCGAGACACAAACTCCGAAACCGCACGCTTCATCCCAGGCCACCAAAACTGGCTCCTCAAGGCTCGGTAAATCTTTGTCACACCATTATGCATCGTTAAAGGCGAACTATGAAACTCTTTGAGAACCATCTCACGCATCGTCAAAGGAACAAAAATCCTTCTGTGATACAACACTTGCTATTGTTCATCCCCAGTCCATCCATCAGGGGCTTTGCCACAAATAACTCGGTCTCTCCAGACCTCCACCTCAAGATCCCCCAACTGGGACTCTTCCACCTTCTGCACCAGGGATGACTGTACCGTCATCTGAAAAAGACAACCTCTACCCCCAACTTCTCCCATATCAATATATAATGCTAACAGTTCTTCCATTACTCTCCAGGAATCAGCAGATTCACACGCAACATCACTACATGACATTCAGATCAGCGCATCAGCTACAACATTCCCTTTTCCAGGTGTATATGATATTTCGAAGTCATATTACAATAATAACTCCATCCACCGATACTGTCATAAGTTCAAGTCACGCTGGGAGAAAACATACCCCAAACTCTTATGATCAGTGAAAACCACAAAGTGATCACCAATGAGGTAAAGTCTCCACAACTTCAGAGAAAACACCACGGCTGCCAACTCAAGATCATGGGTGGAATAGTTTCGTTCATGGGGAAACAACTTTTGAGACCCATAAGAAACAACTGACATCTACTGCATGAGAACACAACCTAACCCCAGATGTGAAGCATCGCAGAAAACATCAAACTGAACGCCCTCAGCTGGAAGAAAAAGGACTGGAGCACTTACTAACTTATCCTTTAGATACTCGAAAGCTACTTGACACTGATCAGTCCATATTAATTCTTGATCCTTCCTTGTCAAAGATGTTAGAGGAGTCACAAATCGTGATAAATTGGCTATGAAACTCCTGTAGTAGCTTGAGAGACCAAGGAAACTTCGCACCTCTGAAACTGTCTTGGGGGATGTCCAAGACAAAACTGCTTCTATCTTCGATGGATCCATAGCTAATCCCTATTGGGACACAACATGCCCCAAGAAACGGACTTCTCAAGCCCAAAACTCACACTTCGACAACTTCCCAAATAACTGATGTTGACGAAGAACTCTCAAAACAGCTTGTAGATTCTATGCATGCTCCTCTTCAGATGTAGAGTACACAAGGATGTCGTCGATGAAAACTACCAAAAACTTGTCCAGGAACTCATAGAACACAACATTCATCAATCCTATGAATACAGCTGGAGCATTATTTACGCCAAACGACATTACAACGAAATCATAATGCCCATGACGACAACGGAAAGCAGTCTTCAGGATATCCTCATCCTTCACATGCATCTGATGATATCCTGACCACAAGTTGATTTTTGAGAACCAACTTTCACCCTTCGGTTTATCTAATAAGTCATCAATCCATGGAAGAGGATAGCGATTCTTTATTGTCACTTTGTTCAAGAGATGATAATCGACACACAACCACAAACTACCGTCATCCTTCTTCACGAAAAAAATGGGTGCACCCCATGGTGACACACTTGTCCGAACAAAAACGCACTGTAACAGACCATCAAGATGTATACGTAGCTCTCGTAACTCATAAGGGGATATCCTATATGGAGACATATAGATAGGAGATTCTCCTATCTAGAGCTCGATCCCAAACTCAATCTATCGTCGAGGGGTAATGCTACAACCTCTTCTGAAAAAACACCAGGGTACTCCTCTATAACCCTAGGAAATGACAACTGCTGAACCTCTGAAGAACTCATCATCATCTCAACCATCATGGATGATAAGGATGAAACACGCCAATGACCCATCCGAGGATCTCGCTCACCAAAAAACACCACTTTCTCTCCATCCGCACCAATGAAGATGACCTTCTTCCTGAAGCAATCCATGATATCCTGCACTAAATATAACCAATCCATGTGGAGGATGAAATCATATGGTTGTATTCATAAACATAGGAAACCTCCCCAAGAGCGGTGTTTCCCCAATACTAGCTCACAATCTCTACATACTTCAAACAAGTCAGCTCAACCTCCAACTGGCGTAGTCAACGCCAAGGGCACTGGAAGCCTCTCTATGTCAAGTCCAAAAGCATGGACACAAGTAGGTGATATGAAGGAGTGTGTCTCTCCTGAATCAAACAAGGAATACAAAAAGGTAGAAAACAAGCAAAGGGTACCTCGAATGACATCTGGCTCTCCTAGAGCTGGCAACGCTAGAGCATGAAGCTGACCACGACCTCCTCCACGGCCTCTCTGACCCTGATGAAGACCACCACCACGAACGCGCTCTACTCTCTAAGGATAGGGAGCATCATGGGGCAGTCCTCTACCTACCCCATCTACCCTCTTCTGATCTAAAGCTGGTGCCACTGGATGCTGCTGACTCGGCTGGAACTGCCTCAACGGAGGAACCTAAAGCGTAGCGCCCGGTGCACGATGACCGCTCTGAATGGTCGGGCACTCCCGCTGCTGATGGCCACAAAAACCACAAGAAAAAAAATCACCTGAGCCCTTGGCATAATCCTGAGAGTTGATGACTCTGGAGAAATGAGATGTGAAGGGCTGAGACCTACCCCTGGCTGAACGGAAACTCTTATGCCCTGAAAACCAAGAACCCTGGACCACAACTCTGCTTCATGATGAATCATGACGATTCCCCTCTCATGATGATTCGGTCCTGGACAAAGTCCTCTCGACAACCTATGCCCTCGCCAGTACCTCAAGATATGTCTTCAGCATAAATGGGGTGACCTGGTGCTGGATCTCTGGATGCAAAGCCTCCTCGAAATGCCTCACCCTGGTCTCCTCATCTGGTAACAGGTCCGAAGCATATCGTAAAAGGTTCCTGAATGGATTCCAAACTCTTGAACACTGAAGATCCCCTGTCGAAGGGTAAGAAGCTCTTGGTGACTGGACGCCTTCGCAGTCGAAGAAAGAAACTCGACTCTAAACCTATCTCGGAACTCCTACCATGAGATCACTGACTCCTCATGATCCCCGAGGAACAAGAACCACCACTACATCACTGCTCCACATAGAATCGCCACAACCAAGGACACCCAGTGCTCCTTCTGAGCACGAATCGAACTGAAGCCGATATCGACCTCCTATGACTAGTCTTCCGTGACTGCATATGAAACGGAGCCCTCATACTTCTGCAGACTCTGGCGCTGAAACTCTCGGTGTGTCTTCCTCCAAGTGTCGTTGTCGTCAACCTCTACCTTGCGGCGATCTGCTGGAACAACCTGCTGGAAATTTTCTTCACAAACCTAACGAGGACGTTGACCTAGAGCCATACCTATAAAATAACAAACCGTTATAGTTCTTAAACCTGGAATGTGGAAGACTCAACATTAATTAATTAATTATTTTCTTTTATTCATTTTAGGTTAACCTATACCAAGGTCTACCCAGTCAAACACAGGCACAAAGAATAATGATGCATGATCCTTTCCTAGGTCTCTACCCTAGAATTAGTATCACCTTGTTTAGTAGCCATTTTAAACTTAAAGGTCCGTACATCAGATCATAGGGGGACCTAAACTCCTATGTCTCAGCCGATATTCAGTGTTTACCTCACTTGCTAAACATGAATGACACCGTTTCCCTACCAACCCATGCAATATCACCTGTTCCTAACTCCAAACTCCATCCTATCCCTCAACCAATACTCTGACACCACTCTGTCACGACCCCCTCCCCACAAAGTGTACCCCTCCTGGGTCAAAAATGTGAGAAGGGAGATAATGACCCCTGAGTCCTACCTTCAGTAGGCCCTGGGTTGGCGACTAGCACCAAGGGTATTGTAAACACATAAATAGGAGGCATTACCCTCTAAGAGAACACATGCAGAAGAGAGAGATAAGATAGACACCAATCAACTCCAACTCAAAAATAGAATATAAAAGAAACCCAAGTGCATATATGAAATTTCATGCAAAATTACTACAACTGGAAGTGAAAAACTGCAAGTACCCAAAAGAAAGTAAAAACAGCAGCAACCACAAGCCCGGACAGCTCCTGTAACCCCAAGATAGTAGAAACCAGCTTGATCTCCAACCTACTCCAAGTGACCTGAAAACCAGTTTATACATACATAGGGTGAGTATAACAATATACTCAGTAGGATCCTCCCTGAAGCCTCTCGTGCAAAAGTAAAGAGAGCATGCTAAAGCACAATGAACAAAAAGTGAAACTAACTCATCACCTAAACAGGTATACTAAGTTCCCAACCTCACCATGGCTACTCCCACCAAGTAACGCATACAAGAATATATCATATAATAAAGAATATCAAGGGTAACCTGCTACTACTTCCCCACTGGTTTTCCGCTTTGCCCCAACATCGCACATCCTGAGCATCTCTCTCCAAAAAGGCTTTCCCGTAGACACCCGGGCGAAGCACCACAAAATGCACCTCGTGAAACAAAACCACCACTTCCACGTAAGAAAAGTAACCAGGTAGTTTCTAGGAGCCACCACAACCCGCATAATGTGTATCATACATCAGGTATTATACCTCAAGCCATTACAGACCATACACCGAGTAAGAATCCTCAAGCCATCATAGCCCATACATGTTACACCTATAGTAGTCCATAGGATACTATATACAGAATATATGTGTGTGAATAACCACAAGCCATTACAGCCCTCTACACACATATATGGGGAAAACTAACCATTGTGCCTACCAGCACAAGTAACTACCAAGAGAAGAGAGTGGGGCCAAAGGGGGTAGTCAGCCATCCATCCTCCAACCAAAATGTTGGGGAAAACACCCCCCAGGGCTAAGAATCCCCAGGGTGTTAGTTTCCCTTACTGACTGGGTGGAGTAGCATATAGAAACACAAAAAGTATAAGATATATTATATCTCACAACCACACTATGGGAATAACCTAGTCTTATACACAACTGCAGCTAACGTCTCTCAGACTCCGAGCTGCTACTTCTTAGACTAGGTATCCTATAAGCATAAAACCATTTAAAGAGATTTATTAGATTAATTCATTCCATTTTTATCAGTTTCACTTTACGTTAATTAATTCTTTAAACATTAACCATGAACAATTTCACATTAAATTTCATTAGCATTACACCCAAATTCAACTATTCCTTCAAAAAAATTACAACCTCATCATTATGTTCCAGCATCTCTATCCCCATGAGTTAACACCATTTATTCAATTATTCATTATAGAAATAATTTCTCACATTCCCATGAATTATAGAAAAACATTATATGCTACTAAACACAAGGGGGATCAACACGGTGAGTAGATGTACTACCCGTTGAGCCTTTTCCGCTTATAGCAAGAGCATAAACCCATCCTTCCTTGAGAAGCTAAACACGGAAAGCACGTGGCATACGCCACATTCATTCACCTCTTTCAGAAGAAGGGTAAGTAAGACCATCTTCCTTGATTAGTGGGGAAAATTAAAGCAGATAAATAACCAAAAGAAACAACAAGAATAAAACAATCACATCCATCCCATTCCATCATACCTAGTGTCCTCCCCGACACCCAGATGCATAAACCGATAAATCTTTCCACTCTAGACATCATCTGCTGCCACAACCAAAAGCCTTCATGCCTCCACATATCACCATAACCATCCAGGATCACATCCCAACACAAGAAGCAGGAAAACAATATCACATCAATAAGGCTCTTGGACCTTTAACAATCAAGAAGGTAACTCCGAACCCTTTAAGGAATTATCAAACAATCAGTTCTTTAATCCCTCTTGAATTAACAGATTTATTATTAGTAGGTTCCAAATTCGGGAAACCTAATCAATAAGCTATAAAAAATAAATAAACATGCTTACTGCACCAATTTGATTAACATCAAATTAAAACAAGAAGAACCAGATTCATTTACATGCCTCTTTATCCATATCCAAAAATTTTCAATTACTTCCGGTTTACGTTCTTTACCAATTATCATCAAGAACGAACACCTAATCAAATAAATCATAGATATCACACTATCTAGAAAAACAAGAGGCAATAACATTAGATCGATATCAATTTATTTATCCATTTAACATATTTGTTATGTTAATTACATTGTCATCCAGTGGGATTAAACATGCTATCAATATAGTTTCACGTAAAAGAAAATAGGAGAAATGAATACCCTACCTCAGACAGTTCCTCACGTTCTTTATCCACAGAAAGGGTCACGATCCTCCTATCGTGACAACTACATCCACCCGAGGATGCCATGGTACGACAGAACCATCCAAACCCCAAGAAAAACTCCATTAGAAGCATTGAGATTACATGCTATAACATGGGAAGGAGAAACAAGAGAATATAATCCCCAAGGGAACAACGATAAAACATACCTTATATCAGCGATTGATTGATACATCTTGGTTGCATCAAAACAGAGCGGGACCAATCCGAGGAGTAAAGTTTGATTTTGAAAATCCTACAGGAAGGATTGAAAGGTTCTAGAATCTCATAGCCGAGAAAAAGGAGGTAGAAAAAGGGAGGAAGATACTTCATCCCTTTTGAAGATTTAATGGGGTGACAGTTTAAGATACGCTTAATTCCCCATTAAAAGAAGATCACATTAACCCACGCATTTTGACCAAGAAAAAACATCCCAGGCCTTAAGAATAATTAATATAGGATTTATGGCCTTTGAATCATCCTTAAGAGTCCTTAAAATAAGGAATTAAATGTATTTTACGTCAAAGGAAATGTCAAAGGGGCAAAACTGTAGGAAGTTGGAAACACTGTTCACCTACCGTTACTGTACACCTACCGATCTGTGAAACCGATATGTGAAATAGATATGTGAAACCGATATATGAAACTTATCTATGAAACCGATATGTGAAACCGATCTTTGAAATCGATCTGTAAAATCGATCTGTGAAACCGATATGTGAAACTGATCTTTGAAACCGATCTGTGAAACCGATCTGTGAAACCGACCTGTGAAACTGATATGTGAAATTGATATGTGAAACCGATCTGTGAAACTGATCTATAAAACTAATATGTGAAACCGATATGTGAAACACTGTTTACCTACTGTTACTGTACACCTACCGTTACTGTACACCTACTGATAGAACATTTCATAAAACTGGAAGCACTGTTCACAGAACTAGAAATTTGGAAAAGTGTTGAGGATAAGTCACCTTGACCTCATGGAACACCTCCAACACCACATTTTCACAAAGTAATGGACCAGAGAGGTCTGTGCCATTACAAGAAGAAATTAATATATTTAATAAACATGTGTAAATATAATATAGTTAGTTATGTTCATTCCCACGAATACAAAATCTAGATGATAACTACCATTTTAAATAATAATATTATAATATATAATTTTTCTGTATAACTCAGTCTTGCATGCAATATAAGATTTCAGAGAAAACCATTTTTGCATGCCAAGTATTATATTGGACATAGATTCCCCATTAAGGTAAAATTACTATCTAATTCATAAATATTAATAAATTTGAAAAAGTATTATTCTATAATTACTTGGGAAGTTACAAAAATCATCCAAACAACATCATGACTCCTTAGGGTCCTGGGAAACCCATCACAATGTCTATTATGATACCCTACCACTTACACATGGGAATAAGATGTGGATGGAGTAAATGAAAAGTATGACGGTGCTTGATATTTATCCTCTAGTAGGTAAGTAACCGATAAAAAAATCCCACAATGTCCCTTTTCATCCTAGGACACCATAAATTTCGCCTGAAGTCATAGTACATCTATATCACTACAAGGTGCACCAACCACTTTGAGCTTTGGAAATCTATCATCAAATATTCCTTGATGAAATAAGGGACTATAAACCTCCCATATAATAGGATCGGATCATCACCATCCAATGATCACCTAGGTATTATGTCACTGCCTGCTAGATATTCCCACATCACAACACACACTATATTAGATTCTCGATTAACCTTCATTTGGTGTAGCAAAGAAGATGTGATCACTAATCAGAAACATGTCAATGAGCCCTAGTCCTCGAAAGCATCCATCCTCTAGCCATCCAACAAGATCATCAGGTGCCACTATTCCTCTAAATTCCATTCACCAAGATATTTAGAAATCTGTATCTTATGGTTAAGATAATTTTCAACGAAATTACCTTTACATGGTGTATAAGACATTTCAAAGTCTAATGCTTGTAGGTACTGTACCCAGTGCCTCCACTCAAATTCCAATACCATTATCAAAATATACAATGAAGACTCTTGTGTTCTGTGTAGATAATCAAACTCTCACCAAATAGATAATATCACCAAAAATTCAAATCATGGACCAAAACTGCCAACTCTAATATACGGGTAAGACAATTCCACTCATTGGTACATAGCTGACATGACCCATAAGCTACTACCCACTGACTCTAAATTAATACTTCTCCTAAACCAACTTATGATGCATCAAAATATAAAACATATCCAATCCCAAGATCAAGAATAATCAATACTGATGTTATAGTCAACCTCATCTTCAGCTAAAGAAAATCCTCCTCACACTGGTTTATCCACTAAAACCTCACCCCTTTCATTGTTATTGTAGTTATGGGTGCTAATAAATGGGAGAAGTTTGTGGTAAAACATAGTTATTACCATTCTAATCCCAGAAATATCTTGATCTTGAACATGTTCTAGGGAGGTGTATAGGATATCTTTGCCTCCACTTTCTCCAGGTCCATCGATACACCAATCTCAGAAATCATATACCCCAATAATTTCACCTCCTAAATCCAAAAGTGACACTTCAATAACTTAGCATAAATCTGATGTGATCAAAGTGTACTCTGGGCTATCTCGAGATTTCTTGTATACTGATTTGGGACTGGTGAGAAAATAAGTATATCATCAATGAACACTATAATGAATGAGCCAAGGTATGGGTGAAAGATCTTATTCTTGAGATCCATAAACACTTCTGGCACATTCTTTAGTCTAAATGACATCACCAAGTACTCATAAAACCCATAACTTCTCCTAAACACCATCTTCATAATTCCTTCCTCATTAACCCACAACTGGTGAGATCCTGATCGAATATCAATCATGGAGAAGCACTCGACTCCGTACAATTGATCAAATAGATCTTTGATCCTATAAAAAAATACCTATTCTTCATGGTCACCTAATTTAGTTTCTAGTAATCTATGTGGAGTCTAATACTACCATACACCTTCTTGAATGAAAATCAGGTGCACCCCATGGTGATGTACTTGGCCTGATAAAACCCTTCTATTTCAAGTCCTCGTGTTGTACTTTGAGCTTCTTAAACTCAAAAGAAGACATTATAAAGGGGTATCAAAATAGGTTATACACCTAGAATGTGTTCTATTCAAACTCAACTTATATATTTGGGGGAATTCCTATTAATTCATCTGAAAATATGTTTTTATATAAACCCACAACTAAAGTAAAAGATGAGGGGATTACCACTGATCCTTCTAAAAGAGCCAATCCTATAAGTTTTAGTACAATTATCCCAAGATAGATCATATTTGGACTCAATATACCTATTCCAAACTAAAACTCACTAGTCATCACTAACTTCTCTCCCTTGGGTGATGTAAATAATACCCATTTCTTACAGTAGCTGATGTGGGCTCTATAAATTATCATCCAGTCTATTCCTAGAATCACAATAAAGATCTTCATCTCCAAATTCATGAATTTCCATAGATTTCCATAACTAAAAATGACTATATGACACTCTAGGAAATACTAAATATGGTCCACTTTATTTTCTAATGGTTTATCAATGGAAAGAAACTCATAAGATAACTTGATAAATAATTCAAGTCCAATAGTAATTAATACAGATATAAACAAATGGGAAACACCGATATCAAATAAATTAGTAGATAATGTAGAAGTGATCAAGATCATACCTTGAACAGAATATAGTCTCCCACCACCATCTTCTAGAGCTTGATCCACTACATAAAATTATCCTACCTTAGCTCCATTTCCCTAAACCTAAGTTCATGAATCACCCAAGTCATCATTTTCAAAGCCTATTACTTAGGATCACATATGGATCCCTGGATCATAGATTATGTATATCATGCACCCCTATGAAAACCTAAACTCAAAGATTTGGATCATAACTACTAAAAATTCCCCATCATTACACAATTATGACACTTTATCTAGGGTTTTGTACATAATTTGTGATTTTTTAGCCTACCCATAGTTGAAGCACTTATAACTCCACCCGATAGGGAAACAAAATTCATACAACACTCCACATTCTTACCACTACCCCGCTGCATGTCCTCATTATTCCTTTTTCTGCTACCATAGGATACACTGATCACAATAGCAGGAGGTCCTCCCACCTGTGTACTAAAGGTTGGATGATGACCAACTACTCTATCCTCATCCAGGTCCTTCTCAATAGTCAAGGCCTTGTGTTGGAGCTCCAGGTATGTTGTTAGGTCAAAACTACGAACCAATATTCTGATATCTATGATATGAATGATATCAAACTTCATGGCCTTTTATTCCTTGTTCCCATCCAAGATAGAAAAAAAAGTAGTTAAGTGAAAGGAAAAGAGTATGCATATATAGTCATGGATCCCTGTTGAAGTTCTATGAATTACTGGGAATATTCCATCTTCAACATGTCAGTAAAAAATTACCTGAAGTAAATGTTCTTAAAGGCCTCTCAAGAAAAATCCTTACATCTGAATACTTAACCTGTGACACTCCACCATCGTCTAATAGGTCCCTAAAGCATTAATGTTTCTAGATTTACCCTTAATTCCTATAATGTCTTGACTAAGTCAAATATTCCATCTATGATATCTAACTAGTCCTTAGAATCCTATAGACCTCAAGTGACCTAAAAGGCTAGTGGATGTTGAAGATGAATGTAATGTACATAGTCAACCATGGTCCTCTATACTCCTCCACCATTTTTTGGTAAAATCTAAAAGACATTGGTCTAGAGAGGGTCTAATGCCTAAACCACTTGAGTAAGTGTGAGTGCATGATAAGGTGAACTCTTTTGTATGACCTTCAATGGACCGAAGGCCTTCATTTTTTTTATTGATTTTTGATAATCCACCTTTCAAGGGGTGAGGTGGAACCATTACAAGGCCCATAGGCGTAAGTATTATATGGCCCATAGGCCTTATAGGAATTCATTTCCCATAGGCTTCAAACATTACATACAACCCAGACAAACTACTTGGAACTACTCCTCCCCAACATCTTCATCGTGAAATCGGCTCTCCACCTTTTCATGGCTGTTCAACTAGGCTTTTCCATGCATGAACATGATTGTACTGATGGCAGGTGCCATACCCTCTCATTCTTGCAACCCATTTAGGAGGATACCCATAACCCAAGGTATATCCCCTATAAATACTGAAGGTTTTCCATACTTACATGTTATTTTCAATAATTTATGTGTACAATAGATAAAAACACATTCAATTTTAAATAATTAATTCCAAAATAGATATATCACATCTATAGAGAATACAAATATATTACAAAATAAAGAATACTGGTCTGTCCTAGATAGATAATACAAATCAAGGAATTAAATTAAAGAACTAATTTTCAATACACATCAAGTATATATATGGAATTTGATCATTTGTTCCTACTTATAATGCATTAATACAACCAAATCCCATAAAACTATAAAAATAATCCCATAATTGGTAACTTTGAGGTTTATTACACATGAGTTGGCAAGGTACATGAAAACTTCCCTACCCAAGTCCCACATAGCCTATCTACTTTATACCATTTCCTTGGATAACCAAACAAAATAAAGTAAAATCATTCATTGATACTATTTTATTACTCCCTGACCTATACCACCGGATTTGATCTAGAGAGCCACATGATATCATGCACACCTCCCCATATGCAAGAGGATTCAAACTAGTAGTGAGGGTCTGAACACTATCCGTAGGGATACTATACCCTTTATAATCCTATCTATACACTATAAACATAATATAATAGAATAATCAGATTATTATGAAAAATATTAAGTATTATAATGTAATAATAAAATGGATTGTATTTCATGCAAATAAATAACTAGTCTCCTAATGTAGGAAACAAAACCAGAGTGTGAATAGGTATAAATACATAAATAAAAGAAACAATGTGGAAATCCTATGGATTCCATCCTGATACTATAACCAAATTCAAACTTCATAGCTCAGTAATATACTGTAGAACCCTTTCCATTACCTAGATCTCGAATCATCAAGTCTCTATGCGTATTGATATTCCCGTGCATGGTGTGAGTAAAAAAACCTAGTGGGACACCACCAAATCATCCTTAACATGTCTTCACATTTATAAAAGTTGTATTCCATGATCATAATAAATGTATAAGAAATAATGAAAAATTATATAATGAGCTTTAATGAGATAAACAAGAATCCACGATCCCTGAACATAACTACCTCAGATATTTTTTGGAAGGATAACCCTAAGGATGTCCTAAGTGACCAAGATATAGCCACAAGGCTGGTGAACATATCTCTCAGCAATATCAATGCATAAAGTTGGATTAGGTTACAATAATATCAAGTCCCACATCCATTAGAGGTCAATCCTCAAGGTATTCATATCCTGTTTGTGCCTTGGGCTAGGTATAATGCTGTCTTACCCCCAATACCATTGTCACATGTCTAGGATAAAGGATAGCATGAATCTACCCTTTTTTCGGGTCTATTGACATCATCATAAAATATCATGAACACTCCCCTCTAAGGTATAACCATATCATGATGGTCCACCTGTTTAGAGTACAAAAAACAATACCTCAAAAGTCATGGAAATAACACATAATAGGGTAAATCATACAAAGTAAGAATATATAATTTCATTATGAGAATCATTAGTAACATAAAAATACATGTGATCAAATATAACACGATCTTTCAAGATACACTTTCATACACATGTAATCAAGCCTCATATATGGGTCTCATGAGATACACACACATGAGATCACTATAAATCATAGTAAAAAAATTTATGCCAACACAAGAATCATATCAAGGAAACAAGAGTACACAAGGTCCCAAAATGGTAGGGAACTTCCGAATTTAATAATATCGATGAAGTAATCCAATATTCATCAATGGATCAAAAACCAAATCAAGTTTCATACCCATAGAAAACTAGTTTACATGTCATGGATGCCTATTTGGGGTTCTAGTTAATCAAACAAGAGGTTTAGAAAAGATACCAAAGGATATTCCATTTTAATAAGGGTAGTTTTAAAATCAAATACCTCATTGATCCCATCAATGAAACTAGTTCTGAGATATTTCAAAGAAGAGAATGACAATTCACTAGTTCCATTTTTTATTAAAGAACAAATCAGTAATTCCTCAATGAATCTTGAATAGAACCTATTTTTTAGGCAATGTAAATTAATACACTATTAATATGTCATAAAAAAGAAGAATCAATATGATATCCAATAAGAATAAGGCACCAAGATGATTGTTCCATGATAACTTACCTAGAAATGTCCACCTCCCATGAGAGGTCTATCCTCGTCAAGGGGATGTTATAAACTTTGTAGATCCACCACTGATATATAAAGGTGAGAATAATTAATCATCATATCCACAAATAAAACAAGGATATGTCATAGAACAATGAATCATCTCAAGGAAGAAGAGTAATTTAGTGTATATCTAGTGAAAAAATTCTAATATATAATCACTAGATTGATACAATTTTGAAAATATAAGGGTAGATGAATGAGAGAGCTCAATAATAAAGGGTGGATGTATTAGCTTTGAAATATGATGGTTGGGGTTAGATTTGGGTATTAATTAAGGGAGGAACAAGTTTAATTAAAAGGGATAAGTGTTCATTTAATTCACACTTAGACATGATCTATCAACGGGCCAGTGACTAAACCCCAGTCAGCTAGTAGGTAAGGTAGAACCACATGGGTTTTTCTAGCACCACTGACCGGATGGTGGGGTCTACAGTTTTTTGTAAAACTACATTAATTCCACTAGATGGAAGGTGGAATCCACTAGTGATTTGATGTTTTTTTACTACCACCATAATTTCAATCTGTAACTTAACTATCCAACCATCGATTCCTAGACCCTTTATACTAAAAACTAACCTCTAAAACACCAATAACATTGAAAAAAAAGGAAAATAGAGAATTTAATAAATTTAAAACATCACATAAATTTAATTAATTGATGTTTCTACATAAAACTCATTAAAAATACATAAAATTAGGTACCAAATCAAGGGATAAGCAGGAGGAAGAAGAAATGGGAAGTGGTAGGGCAACTTACCTTTGATTGGGGACTAATACCACTTAAGATATGAAAGAAAATAGATCCTTATGTATGGGAATTAATTATCCAATAAAAGAGGATAATATTAATTTTTATATTATAATATCCATTTTATTCAATTTTCATAAACATTTTTACTTATTCATTTTACTATTTGAACTTCGTTTCTTAAAATGTTTTTAATTCCTTCTTAAAATGAACAGTTACATGGTATATTATTAAAAATCTCCTAAAACTTCCAATGGTTTTGATTTTAAATTTTAAATTTTATTTTAAATTCTCCCATACTATTAAAAACATTATATATTTCTGGAGATATTAAATATTTATTTGGGTTGATGACCAAAGTGTTTTTTAAACCAAGAACATTCTGGGAAAAGTAAATTGGAAAGTAGCCCAATAAAATGATTGTATAAACAATATAAAAGACCAATGATTATAAAATTTGAACTAGATATGGAGTAAATCATGGGAAACATTTCATTAAATAGTATATAGAGATAATTATCATGTTTTAATGGAGCTTCAGGTGGACTAAGTTGAAGATGAAATTCTTGGTCAGATTATGTGGCCTAGAAAAACAACCCACCATTTGAATCATATCTCAAAAAATCCAATTGTGCACAAATATTACAAGATTTTAGGGTAAATATAGGGATTTAAATTATTATTCTATATAATACCCAAATTATACCATATAAAATCTATTTTGGACAAATCTATTAGAGGCATGCAAGTTGGCTGCTATTTCGGGTCAAGGGTGTAAAATTCCACATTCCATAAATGTTCCACCACCCTTGGCATACCATAACCAAGTAGGAATACTTTAAATATATGGGGATTAACAAAATAATCTTGTAATTATAATTTAAGTTAGTTTTAGTGAAGTCTTTGGAGGGATTTTTGTATATTTTCATTGTAATGTTATGTTGCAATTTTATTGTCTAAAGTGTTTCTTTCACACGTAAGATGTTCTAATTCCACTTAGATTCTTAATAAAAATTATTATTCTTTTAATTTTATGTTATTTTTTAATATTTTGATATAGTTTCATTAAGGTGTGAATTTATTCACACTATGAAGAGATAAATCCTTCACACAATGGCACAATGTTCATTTTTGTATGTTTGTTTTCTCTTCTTCAATACCACTTATTTAAGTCGAATTACACCTTCCATTGAGAGACTTGCATCAATAGAAGAATAAAAATATTGTGGGTAAAATCTAGGGAGTTTCATGGGTCTGTATTAGATGTTATTTTATACGATTCTTTTATTAAATTATTTAATTATTTAAATAGTTCAATTCAATACCTTATTTTATTCTTTATCTTCCCCAATTTTAAGGATGACATATTTTGAGTTCTAGTATGATCCAATTCCTTGATGTATCATTAAAGTTGACCTCTAAGTGAATTAGTTATTATCCTTGGAATCTTATAGGAATTAAACTAGTGAATTATTTTGGGGACTTATCCTATTTATTGTAAACTTTATGAACTACTAAGATGAAATTTCTAAAGAAAACAATTACATATAATCTAGTCATAACAACAACCTTGGATCAAACCATATTATTTAATTGTTTTATTTCAAAATATTAAGGTGTTTTATTTATTTAATTAAAATAATTATCTTAGGTACTAATGTATTCTAGTATCAAAATTTCAATCAACCCCAATGTTGTCTGCTTCATAGCCAAAATCCCTAGAAAATATGAATGTCTTAAGGTTACTTCTTCTATTCGTAAGGATTAGAACCCTACTTTCACTACAAAAAAACTTATACCTGTAGGGAAAATTTGGACGAGACCAAATTTTGGTGCTGTTTATGGGGACTTTAGTAAGTTTTATTAAACACTGACATCTTATTATCAACCTACTTTTTTGTTATCACCATCTATTGAACTCCTATGGGAATCCATTTTGAACAAATCCAAGCATAGGAAAATTATTCCCACTTGGACTACCCTACACCAAGTGTGATTTATAATGACCATACTGGTTTTTATTTGTGGGATAATCAATAATATAATCAACCATAATGATGGAACTACTATTCTCCATAAAGTATTCCAACCTATAATGAGTTTCAATCCCAAAAAATCTAATCTGAACATCCTCATATAAAATTATAACAATATAATTATCCTCATAGAATAAAACATTTGTATAAACCCCTTATCTAGAATGAATCATAACCAGTAATTGAGAAACTTTTTTAAAAAATAGAGATAATGAATTTTGAGTATTCATACAAGAGATTCAGACTACAAAGTATTGAAATGGTTATGGAACCCATTACCACTTAGGTTGTCCCTTCCTCATAATTGATAGAAGAATTTTGTTTCATAGAAACTTCTCATTAAAATTATAAAGAATAATTCTTTGAATATAGGAGACATGGAGAACATGAATAAATATTTTATGGGTGTTTAAATCAATAAGAAACTGTTTTTTTGTATTCACAAGTGGGAAACTTGACATCATGGATAAAGTGTCCTAAATATTACTTAATTTATGATTTTTATAACTAAAAATTACTTAAGTATTTGGGAAAATATTTAAATATGATTATGTACCAACCTTTGATATTGATATGGAAAATTTGGAGGTTGAAACATCTTTTTTAATAGAACCAATTGTTTCTAAAATTTTGGGGAAAGAAATTGATTTTGATTCCAATTTCCAATCTAATTTAATAATTTTTAATAAAAACAAACTCAAAATTATTATCCTTACTTCCCCACTCAATTATACCTTCATAGGTGATAACTAAGAGCTTGTGGTAGTCATATATTTTCTCTTAAAACCAATAAATTAATAATAGTCCTTGATGTATTAGGAAAGACTAAAGAAGAAATTGGATCAACTATTTTTGATATTCCTTGTATTTTCCCGTTCATTTTAGAACATATGATTTTGCATGTAACAAATTATAAACAAAAAATAAATCTCAATATTATATAAGTGGAGAAATATTTGTTCGTTAAAATGTTTAAATTTAGTATTGGGTAATTTGGGGGGATCCAAGTTTGTCTAATAACATTAAACAAATCTCTTTTGGGAGGCAACTATACTTAACTTTACATTGACACAGTGTTTGGAGTTTCAAAATAAATAGGTATATTTTTATATCCCATCCCATTTTCTTTATTTGTTTTTAGTTAAGGAAACCTGAAGGGTTTTCCAATGTGTTTTAATTGTGTTGGTGTGTAAGATTCAGGTGATGCTGTGGTTGATTTATTTTTAGGAAAATCATATTTCATATAAGAGTTAAAACATAATATTCTATCATTGATGATGTGTCTCTAAGTCACATGGAGATAAAAGAAGTAATTAAGAGAATAATGAAACTCAAATTAAACCACAAGACAACTTTTCTCTATGTTTCTTATTTCAATTTCCTTTTAGAAATCCTCTTCATTTCCTCTACCCATTCTAGATTTTCTTGTCTTCAAACACTAGGGACACTATTATTATATGTGGGGGGGGGGGGTGAAAAGAAAAAAAATTCCCTGTCAAGACAATTTTATGTGCATAAATATAAGAAAAAATATTTATTTAACTTTGAATATGATAATTCACATTACAAACTTAGAAAATGAATATAAAATAAATTTTTAAGCCTCGATTCTTATTTAAAACCATATTTAAGTTCATAAGAATAGATTTTGAAAAGTATTTCTGTCTAATGTGATTTTTCAATGTTTACATTTTCATCTAAAAAAATTCACAATGAACATTATTTGGATTGTGGGGTATTAGTTTGGGTTATTGGGGTACCTTTATAAATGACATATGTTTGTTTTTTTAATTTTAATATGATTATTTAAAAAATAATGATAAATTTGTATATTGAGCAATGGATTGAACTAATGTGTGGCTATCGAAACTTGAAGATCATGAATCCATAGATTTATATCTCATAGTTGGAAATTTTATCTCTATTTATGATAATTTGAATTTGTTTTTTATTAAGTTAACTCAAGATGATGCTCGAGTATGCGAGCTTCACTTGGTTCCCTAAGTTCTTTGGGCCTGGGAGTCATCAACAGAGTCTCTCTATAAGGGTTTACTTGATTGAGTTCAATTTAAATTACCATGGAAAAATTGAAAAAATAAAATAAAATGAATACTTATCTTAATATTAAAATGTGATTCTACATAGTGCTTCCATCTTTTCCCCCTGAATAAAAATGAACCCCCATTTCTATTGTGATTCACAACAAATCATCACCCTTTATTGAAATTGGATGAAATGTGGGGATGAATTTGAACAAAAGGAATGAGATTAATATTGAGATATTATTATGAACCTATATTGTGTTAAATTATTTTTATGGGTTTCAAAATTTTTTGGTATGATTCCTATTAGTGATAATTGTATGTTAAAATGTTTTTTAGAAAAAGTAATTCAATTTCATAATATTTTTGAGATGCATTTTTCTCGGGACTAGAAAAACTCAAGTTGGGGGGGGGGGGTGTGATTATCAACTAAAATAGGATAATATTAGTTGTTTATATTATAATATTAATGTGATACAATGTTCATAAACATTTTTACTAGTTTATTTTATTATTTTAACTTATTTTATTAACATGTTTATAATTCCTTCTTAAAATGCACTATTATATGATAATTTTTTGAACAACTCCTAAAACACCAAATGGTATTGATTTTAATTTCATATTTTATTTTAAGGTCTCCCATTATATGAGGAACATTATACCCTTTTGGATCTATTAAATATTTAATTGTGAAGATGGACAAAGTGGGTCTTAAACTAATAATATTCTGGGTGAAGTGAACTGGAATACAACCCAATAAAATGAATGTAGAGGCCAATATTGGAGACCAATGATGATTAAATTTGAACTTTAGATATAGTAAATCATAGGGAACATTTAATACCACACTGAATAGAGATAATTTCTATGTTTTAATGGAGTTATGGGAAGCCAAAGTTTAAGGTGAAATTATGGGCCAAATTTCATGGCCCATAAAAATATCCCACCATTTTGATCATATATATAAAAAATTCAATTGGGATCAAATTTTATAGGATATTAGGGGAAATTTGGGGATTAAATTTATTATTCTATTTCTCACCCAAATTCTTCCATCTAAAATCTTTTTTGGACACATCTGTAAGAGGCATGAAAGTTAGCTTCTATTTCGGATCAAGGGTGGAAAAGTCCACATTCCACAAACTTCCACCACCCTAGGACTACCATAATCAAGTGAGAATACATGGAATATTGGGGGATATCCCCAATACTCTTAAAATTTCTATTTAAGTTATCAGTGATGAAATATTTCGATAAATTTGTGTATGTTTTAATTGTAACGTTATCCTATGATTTTGTTGTCTTAAGTTTATATTTCACATTTAATTTGTTCTAATTCCCCTTATATTATTTTAAAAATTATTATTATTCCCATTTTATGTTATTTTTTAACACATTAATACCATTTCATTAAGTTGTAAATTTATTCACATAGGGAAGAGAGAAATCCTTCACATAATGGTGGAGTATTCATTTTTTTGTTTTATCTTCTTCAATCTCTCTTTTTTAAGTCGAATTCCACAGTCCATTGAGATATTTTAATCAATGGAAGAATACAAATATTTTTATTAAAATATATAGAGTTTAATGGGGTTATATTGGATGCTATTTTATGTACTAATATTCTTAAATTAGTTCATTATTTTAAGAGTTCAATTTAATGACTTATTTTCTTCTTCATCTTCGCTAATTTTAATGATGACATATTTTGAGTGCTAGTATGATCCAATTTATTTTATTTCTCATTAAAGTGATACTATAAGTTAATTGGTTATTATCATTTAAATTTTTTAGGGATTAAATTTGTGAATGATTTTGGGGAATTATCTCATTTATTGGAAACTTATTGAACTAGTGAGCTAAAATTTATAAAGAAAACAATTACATCCATTCTAGTCTTAGAAAAAGCCTATTATTATCCCGTATTATTTAATTGTTTTATTTCAAAATATTAAGGTGTTTTATTTCTTTAATTCAAATCATTATCTTAGGTAATTTAGTATTCTATTAACCCAATTTCAATCAACCCCAAAGTTAGACCTTCATAGCCAAAACCCAAAAAAAAATGAGTGTCTCAGGGTTACTTCTTTAGTATATGTGGATTTAACTTGTAATTGTACTAAAAAAAATCTTCTACCTATAGGGTAAATTTGGGTGAGACCATAAATTGCCAAAATTTACCATGAAGTTCTCCTTCCCAAGAGAGGGTCGAAGTTGTGGAAGAAATGAAGTGTTTAAGAATTATAATTATGTTTTAAAAGGACTTTTTATAGGTGCATAGTTATGGTATGATTAAAAAATGGTTTCGATAACCATGATATCCATATTTACTTAATATTAGGTTTGTGGCTTTTCATAGATCCCTATGAAGTACACATATTTCTAAGTGAAAACCTCCTAAAAAACATTGAAACCATAAAATTTGAACCCAAAAATAATGAAACTTAAAAAAAAATGTAAGTACATCATCATAGGAATTTAGATCCTCCAAACCTTTAGAACTTTACTCCACCTAAATATCCCACTTTCTTCATCCTTAAATCTGAACACACTTCCAAAACGTCAATAAACACTCACTGACTTTCCCCACTATTTCATTTCTAAAAAAATCATGAGCTGAATGATTCAAAACATAATTATGAAAACTTAATATCATTTAAATGTAAAATAATATTTTTATATCAATATATAAATTGATTACAATAATCCTCAAGACTATTCACATTACCATGTATTTCCTATAAACCTTAAAATCATGAAAAAATATCCAAAAATATTATAATGATAAAATATATTTAAAATCATAAAATAGAGGTGTTATAATTATCTCAACTACAACTATAAGGACCCAGACTTAAACATTATATGATATTGAATTTTAGGTCAAGAATTCATTTTATTACATTTTAGGATATTTCTTGTTTAGATTTTTAAATAATTAGTCCATCACTCTTACATAAATAAATATAACACCAAAAATTGAACACTTACACTTAGTATCTATTTTTTTACAAAATAAAAATATTATGATATTACAAGTTTTATTTTCTGAATATATATTTAAAATTTTTATATTTACCTCATACTTTTACATAATCATATTAAACCCCTATTATTTTTATTAAAATGTGGTATGAGTACAAAAATATCAGTAAGGGACATAAAAATAATAAATAAACCTATTAGTATATAAATAAATATAAATATTTACCTTTTTCAAAATAAACTTTTGGCTCAAAATAAATATTTTCTTTCCCAAGAAATAAACTTAAATGCCCAAGTATTTTCATAAAAAATTTCATAATAAATATTAAAGGAAAAATAAAACTCATAATTTTTTCTTTTAAACCATGAAAAACCCATGAATTTTTTACAAGGTTATAATTTTTACCCTTAATAATTTAAAAATACTTTCCTTTAAACATAATTAACTTACCTTTTAAAATCATGAGATTTATATAACATCTATAAAAGGATAAATAAATCATGTAGGTAACTTAGAAAATAATTTTCATATCACTCTTAATAATGGAATAACCTACTGGTTCAACTTCTATCATGATCATTACCCAATGCGTTGTAGGGATATAATGGACCCACATTCCTTGGTTTATAACATTACCACCTGTCCTTGGTTTAAAACAGAACCACTAGTTCTTAGGTTATAACAGAACCACCTATCCTTACTGTATAATAGAACCAACCATCATTATAAATAATTATAAGGAACTATAAAAAAATCATAACACATGAAATATCATGTAATTATAAAAATATTCCTTACACCCATAAGAAAAACGTTTACAGATATAAAAAAATCCACTCCATTTAAAACCCTTTTTGAAAAAACCTGACACATAGGGAAGGTGGGTTTTTATTTGAATAAAATATGGATTATTATAAAAGAATAAAAAAAATCAAATAATGGCTTCAGTGGAGGGAAAATATGTTAACATAGTATATGGTAAAATAGAAGATTCCTTCTATCTTTTGTAAAGAAAGTCAAAACCATTCGTAAAAAGATTATTTTTAAAAACCTTTACCAGAAATTAAAAAGTGACCTAGAATTTATTTTAAAAATATTTGGTGTCCATATAAATACATTAGATAAATTTATTTTAAAAATATGTACATTAAAGAAAAATATTTAGATAATAAATCTTTAAAACATTTAAAACAACGTTTTTAAAATAATGCATCCCTTACCTTGAGTCTGAATCATCACGCACATTATTTATATTAAAAAATAATAAAATTATTTTAATTAATTACTTTCTTAAGAAAAACTATGAAGTTTATTATTTATTTTATTTTATATATTACAAAGTTATATTTAATTACTTAATCAATTAAGTTCACATTAGACACTTTGATGATATTTGGATTGTATATCCAAAATGGATTCTGTAGGTTGAATATGGTCAAATAGGTTGATATTACATAATATTAAGAATAATAATAATTAAATAATTATAATTTTTAAATATCATTTATACTTTACAACCATTCATGAAATATGATTATGAAAAATGAACTACGTTACAATCAATAAGATGGTAGGTCATCCGTATGAATACGTTACATTTCCATTTTTCAATGATCATGATAGAAATAAAGTAAGTGTTATATTATATTTATATAATTATCATTATATCATAAATATAATATTATTTATTTAAGTACACTGATATATATCATCCATATGATGTGGTTACGAAAAATGAATCGCATTGCTTCATGAAGGTGGTAGTCCACATGTATGCATGAACAACATTATCATTTTTCAATCAATGCAAAGGTAACTAATTAGATGATATATTATCTTTAAGTAATGATAAATATGTATTTAATATAATATCTAAAAAGTAAATCCATAATTATAATTATCTATGAGCTATGGTGATGGAAAATGAATTACATCGGTTCATGAGACGGTAATCTGCCATACACACGAACGATGATTTCATTTGAATTTGATAGAAGTATATGGATATAGGATAAAAAATTAACATAATAACATATAATTATATTTGATATACTAATATTATAATATCAACATATCTGAATTATATTTAAAGGATGTGGAAGATTAAATAAATCTAATACATTTAGTTAAAATCTATACATTTTCTTCAGACAATCTAATTTTATTTACACCTGAAGTCCTCTAAGGTTGGTATTATTCATAAAACAAGACATATAAAATGAGTGTAGGTAATAAATTAATGGATTTGGGTAGGTATGTTATGAACCAAATGGTTCCTTAAGTGTGTATATATTAAGAAAGGGGTGGCCCTTTAATAATAAAGGGAGGGTCATTCTTGGAATTTCCTAAATTATTAAATTAATATAAATTAATTTTCATGTTATAATGGATAAAAATTAATATAATTCAAGAATATTGTGAGTATGAGTCAAAATAATCTCATAAAATAAAATATTTATAAAATTAGGTGATATTTTTACCCTTATATTTTTGTGTTAACCCTCCGTTAACCATTTTGATGATTACCACAATAACAAAGTTTTTTACCCTTTTAGGGTCAAGATAGTTACTATAAAAAGAAAATTGGATCATAAATGAAAAATGGTTTACATTTTAAACCATATAATAATCATGTGCTCGAATATAATATTTTTAGTAATTTTAAATCATTTAATAAAATATTGTTTATTATAAAATATCATTTCTATCATTTTTGGAAATAAATAAAAAATTATAATATAATATGTCTCTATCACATATTAAATGTTTCCAAAATGAAATTTATTCAAATATTACAGAGATATGGTATTAATATAATCATACAATAAATTTTTGATATGCTTAGATACCATTTTAACCTTTATATTTTTTATTAACCCCTTGATTAACAAATTTTAATGTTAATCGTGAAAATAAAATTTTCAATATCAAATTGCTATAATTTTACTAATAAAGTGAAATTTTTTTCATAAATGGAAAAGGGATTAAATTTTTGACCATTTATCATCATAATTTTCTTTATTAAATATTTTTATGGCTTTTAAGTAATTTAATAAATATTATTTAACAAAAAATATCATTAATTTCTTTTTTGACAGTATTTATTTAATTTGACTTTGAAAACAACATGACAATAAAAGAATTAGAATATAATATTTTAAAACATCAAAATAATTTTATATTTATTTAAAAAATTCATGGAACACAATAATTAATTCAAATTATATTAATTTTAATATTTTTAAAATCCTTTATCTTATTTTTCTATTAATTGAATAAATACTATGTCGGCACCACGTAAGAATTTAATGTAATTATTTCATCATAAAAATTATACATAAATTAAAAATAATAAAAAATAAGTTATATTTAAAGTAAAACTTTTGTAGCTGAAACATCCAATGTTTATCTATATGTCAAAAATTTAGAGATAATAAAATAAAGAGAATGAAATTTTTTACTTTTCTTTACATAAAATAATATATAGGTCAAAGTCAAAATAATATGGAATCTAGTTTCCATATTTTTGAAACTAAGATGGAAATGGACTAACTAAAATCATCTAATAGGACAAATTTAGGTGTGAGAGTCATTTTTAAGTCCTTATAATATTATTTTTAACCTCAATTTCCTGATTTTCCCTTACTCTGGTAATAATTATTTATTATGGTTACTATTCATAATGACCAAAAATAAAAAGGACCTATTTAAAAAATTTGGAAATAGGGATTAAAAATATGTAATCCATTTTTAAATATTAAAATTTTATAATTTTTAGAAATTAATTTAATATTAAAACGCAAAATGCAACAAAAAATAGTTGTTTAGAAAAATGGATTTTTAAGTATAAAAAATGTTTTTAAACCAGATTCAAGTATAAAATTCATTAAAAAGACTACAATTGGATTAATTTTAATCAAAATAAAATAGTGAAATTTTAAAACAAGTAAGAAATATAATTTTAATTTGGAAATAGTTTGAAATAAAATACAGTTTTTAATAAAAATCAATATTTTAACTATTCATTGAAAAATCAAACTTTTAAAAAAAATCTCAAAATTTCACCATAATCTAATTTTGATATACTAATTTTAAAAATTATATCATTTTTATGAAAAAACAATTTCTAAAATTTCTATAAATTAATTATAATATTTTCTCACAAAAATCAATAAAAACCTTTTTTGAATAAAATTTATATTTGAAGAATAAAATGTATAATAATTTTTTTTCTTATTTCCTAACAATTAATCAATATATTTTTATTGATTTAGAAATATATATAAATATATATATATTTCATGATGTAATTAATCCTATTCATACCCACCAATTAAACAACTAGGTTATACCATCTATATTTAAATAATAATATTTCATGGTTTATCTAAGCTCGGTGTTGCATATCGTATACAATATCAAACACAATGTTCTTATTTTAAAATATCAGGGTGTTAAATTATACATATTTAATAAATTACATCCTCTCAATTTGAACTTGAAATCAATAATCAAAGGTTAGGAATTTGAAAATACTTTTTTTTTGAAATCCTACACTATAAATGGGTTAATAAAAATTCCTCTTAAAAACAGAGAAAAGGGAAGTATGAAGGTCATCTGGAATAACAAATACTACGTTTTAAATTGGATACCATTAGTGGGAAGTGAAAATATAGAAATTTAAAAAAAATTAATGTCCAAATAATTATGGAGAGCGACAAAGATCATTGATGACAAGAAAGTGAATGATCTTGAGAAAGTAAATACCACAAAATCATTAACTAAAGAGGTGTTAAAAAGACCATCTATTCATTTAAAATGATGGTAATATGATACATTTTTTCTTCCAAATCCTTTTACTAGTTTTCATAAATTAATTTAGTATCTATACTAATAATTTATGTAACTATACTTACTTGACAAGTAGAATTTCATCCGTTAATCAATTTCCACCACAATCTCATCTTTTTTCTCAAAAAGATGATTATTAAAAATGAAATTTTCATGCCTGAAGGAAAAAAACCTCTAATTTATCAAATAATCCAAAAGACATTCCTTATATTTTTAGACATTAACCAAAACCAAAATGGTTAGCATAAGGTAATATAATTCCCAAAATGAATAATCCTTCATATAAAAAACAATAATAATCTATAACGCCTTAAAAATAACTCCCAAAGTTGAAATTAGATCATTTGATAAATAACTAACCTTAAAATTATTCAAAATATTCCTAACCAAGTTTGAAACCCTAAATTCAGAATGATTTGATCACATAGTCTTACAATATTAATTTAATATTTATCTCCAATTAAAATTAGTCACTCATAAAGTAATATACCCAAAAATTTATATTCCCTAATCATATAATCTCTAAAATATTCTAATCAGTTCCATAAATAAGATAAATCACCATAAATCCACAATAAAATCATATAGAATTCCAATACAAAATTCAAATTTATTTTTTAAAATCCAAAAATATCATGTTTACCTAAATTATATAAGTTCCCCAAAATAGTGAACTTATTTCAAAGTGACATTAATTAATTAATCACTAAATCGGTTTAAAATACCATGTTTATCAATAAAACATATGTTCCCAAATTGTAATAACCCATAATTACATCAACATAAAATCTATTATAAACCTGAAATGTTTTCAATACCATTAAACTTATGTCCACAAAATGTAAAATAATTTTTGCTCAAATAATTTTTTCACATGTTAAACTTAAGGGTTACATATACCTCACACATCTATAAAAACTTAATAAGTTTCTCCCAAAATATTTTCTTCACATAAAACCTCAAAATTGTTCTCTATTACTTTTAAAATATGATCAAAATTAAACTTATAAAACCTTAATGGAATCTATATCTGTTAAGTTAACCTCACATGAAAAAAATCCTAATCTTAAAAGTTATCTAAACCTTTCATATGATACCAACTATTAGAACCCAACCATAAACATTACAAAATATTGAGTTTCAAGTGAAGAATTAATTTTATTAAATTTTAGGATATTTATTTTTTATAGTTTTATAGAAATAGTACATCACCATTAAATAAATATTACATCACAAAGTGGAAACTTCCACTTAGTATCCATTTTTCCCACAAAAAAATTTTATGATGTAACAAGTTTTTATTTCATGAAATATCTTCACAATTTTCATATTGACCCCACCCTTATCTCTAATCATCCTAGAAACCTTATGAAAAACATTTTAAAGTGTTTTATGATCACAAAAAGATTAGTAAGGGACATAAAAATAAATAAAGAAACCCCTTAGTCCATGAATACTTATAAAATTTTTTCTTTTTCAAAAGAAAATTTATTTTCAATATAAACATTTTCCTCCCCAAGAAATAAAATTCTCTACCCAAATAGTTTCATAAAAAATTTCATAATAAATATTAAAGGAAAAATAAAATTCATAAAGATTTGTTTTTAATCATGAAAAACTCATCACAAGGTTATAATTTTTACCATTAATAAGTATGAAAAAATTTCCTTTAAACATAATCTCATTAAATTACATTGTGAAATCCTGAGGTTTCTTTAAAAAACATAGAAAGGATAAATAAATCATATATATAACTTGGGACATCATTTTCATATCACTCTTATAAATAGAATAACCTATATGGCCAACTTCCATCATGATCATTACCCAATTCACTAAAGGGATATAACAGAACCATCCGTACTTGGTTTATAATGTAAAAAAACCCTAGGTTTATAAAGGAACCACATTTCCTTGGTTTATAATGGAATCACCTATACTTTTATTATTACTAAACCACCTATTATCATAAAAAATTCCCCATAAAATAATCATAACACATGAAATCTTGCGTAATTATAAAAATATTCCTTGAAACTATAATAAAAATGTTTCAAAATATCAAAAAACCCATTCTAATTAAATCCATTTTTGAAAATACCTATAGAATAGGTAATGTAGGTTTTTATTTGAATAAAACATGAAATCTTATAAAGGAATAAAAATATAAAATAAAGGTTTCAGTGATAGTAAAATACTTTAAAGACATATAAGTTAAAATATAACATTTGTTTTTTATTTTGTAAAGAAAGTGAAAATGTTATGTAAAAAGATTTATTTTTAAAAACCTTTTCAATAAAGTATAAAGATACAAAAAATTTTCTTTAAAAATGTTTTATTTCTATACAAATACATCCCTAAAATTTATTTTAAGAACATGGACATGAAAGAAAATTATTTAGAAAATAAATATTAAAAACATTTAAAACAAATTTTTTAAATTAATTTATGCCTTACCTTGAGTCTGGATTGTCACATATGTTATTTATATTTTTGAATAATAAATATATGTTAATTATTTAATTTCTTAGGAATATATTCAATTTTATTATTCCTTTTTATTTTTTATTTTACCAAGTTATATTTAATAACTTAATAAATTAAGTTCATGTCATAAATTTTGATGATATTTGGATCATATGTCTAAAATGACTTCGGTAGGTTGAATATGGTCAAATAGGACATTATTCCATAATATCCAGAATAATAATAATGATATAATTATTATTTTTATACATCAATTAAAATTTTAAAACTAACCATGAAATATGGTTATGAAAAAAGAACTGCGTTACAGTCATGGAGATGGTAGGTTATTCATAATCAAGAGTAATGTTTCCATTTATAAATGAATATGAAGTCTTATATGTATCAGCCATGTAATGTGGTAATGAAAAATTAATCACATCATTTCATAGAGGTGGTAGTGCACACGTATGCATAAACGATGTTATCATTTTTCAATCAATGGAAAGGTAAGAAATTCTATGATATATTATCTTTAAAGAATTATAAATATGTCACTAATACTATATATATATACATTAAATATATCATTATAACCATCCTTGATTGGTGGTGTTATAAAATGAATTACATCGGTTCATGAGGCGATAGTCCTCCGTACACACGAACGACAATTTCATTTCCCATTTGATAAAAGAAGGGAATGGATATAGGTTATTAAATTAACATAATAACATATTAGTATATATAATATAATTATATTATTATATAAACATGGTTTAATAATATTTAAAGGATTTTAAGAAGAAATAAAACTAAAACATTCTGTTAAAATCTATACCACTTCTTCAAATATTCTCCTCTGTTTTTCACCTTAAAGCCTTTACGGTTTTCATTATGCCTAAAAAATAATAATAGAATTTGGTGAGAGATTATAGGATGGAATTTGGGTAGGTTTTATTATCTGAAATAAATGGTTCTTAAAGTGTGTAAGAAGAATAGAGGGGGTGCCCTTTTAAAATGAGGGGAGGGGAATTCTTGGAATATCTTAAAGTATAAAATTAATATAAATTAATTTTCAAGTGAAAATGGATCTAAATTAATTTAATTCAAAGATAAGATTATCATTAGTAGAAATAATCTCATTAAATAAAACTTTTACAATTTTAGGTGATGTTTTCAACCTTATATTTTTGTTTTAACCCTATGTTAACCCTTTTGACAATTATCGAGATAATAAAGTTTTGTACTCTTTAGGGGTTAAGATAGTTACTATAAAAGGAAAATTGGTACATAAATGGGAAATGGTTTAAATTTTAAACACTATAAAAATCATGGGGTTTAATATATGATTTATATGAATTTTAAATCATTTAATAAAATATTATTTATTATAAAATATCATTTATATAATTTTTTGAAATACATGAAATATTATAATATAATATATGTATAACTCATGTAAAATGGTTCCAAAATGACATGTAATAGAATATAATGAAGATGTGTTATTAATATAATCATAAAATAAATTTTTTATAGGTTTTTATATCATTATAAACCTTATATTTTGGATTAACCCCTAGTTTAACCAATTTTAACCTTAACCATGGTAATGACTTTTTCAATAGTAAAGGGTTGTAATTTTACAGAAAGGAAAAAATTGAATAATAAATGGACAAGGAATGAAATTTTAGACCATTTATAATCCTAATTTTCCATTTTAAATATTTTATGACTTTTAAATAATGTAATAAAATATTATTTAACATAAAATATTATTAATATCATTTTTGATACTATTCTTTTATTTTGACTTCGAAAAAAAATGGCAAAAAATTAATTCAAATATAATACTTTAAAACATCACTAAAATTTAATATTTATATAAAAAATTCATGGGACATAATAATTGATTAAAATTATTTTACTTTAAATATTTTTAATGTCATTTTTTCTATTAATTGGATAAATACTGTGTTAGTGTTTTAGAAGAATTTAAGGTAATTATTTAATAACTAAAAATTATAAATAAATAAACATAATAAAAAAATCATTTAGGTTTTAAATAAACCTTTTATATCTGAATTATCCTCCTTTTATTCCTATATAAAAATTTTATAGATAATAAAATAAAGAGAATGCCATTTTTTAATTTTTTTACATATAATAATATAGAGGTCAAGATCAAATAAATATGGAACTAATTTTCCATAGTTTTGAAAATTTTATAGAAATGGATTAAATTAACTCATAAAATAGGATAAAGGTAGGTGTTAGGGTCATTTTTAAGTCCTTGTCATATTATATTTATCCTTAATTACCCATTTTACCCTTACCGTGATGACAATTATTTACAATGGTTATTATTCATAATGACTAAAAATAAAAGGGAAGTATTTACCAAATTTGAAAATCATGATTAAAAATATAGAACAAATTTTTAAATATTCAATTTATATAAGTGGTAGAAATAAATTTAATATTAAAACTTAAAACAGAATGAAAAATAATTTTTTAGAAAAATGTCTTTTTAAGTATAAAAAATGTTTTTATACCAAATTAAAGTATGAAAGTCATTTAAAATAATATAATTAGATTATTTTTAATCCAAATTAACTAATTAAAATTTAAAACTAATCCAAAATATATTTTTAGTTTGTAAATACTTTAAAATAAAATACTATTTTCAATAAAAAATAGCATTTTTCATTATTCATTGAAAAATACAACTTTTTAGAAAAATATAATTTTTTTTACATTAGATATTTTTTATATTTTTAATTAAAAAATGTTACCCTTTTTGTAAAATAAAATTTCTAAAATTTACACAAATTAATTATAATATTCACTCATAAAAATTAATAAAAATTATTTCTGAAGAAAACATATTTTTGTATAATAAAATGACTACTAAAAACAAGTTCTTATTTAATAAGAATTAATCAATACGTTTGTATTGATTGATACCTTTATATATATATATTATAATTAATTTAACCCTATTCATACCAACTAATTCAATGGATAGGTTATAATAGTTGTATTTAAATAATAATATTTCATTATTCTTCTAAGCCCTGTGTTGTTTGTCATATATTATATCAAACATAATGTTATTACTTTACAATAAAAAGATGTTGAACAAACACTTTTTCCACTCAAAAATTCCCTTAAATTATATGGTATTGAATAAAACTTATTTGAGTTTAGAATGTAACATATCATTTTCTTATAAATAATTCACAAAAAATATAAAACATTACTTCTCATATGATATAACATACTAATAAAAACATCACATTTAAAAATGTAATTTTCTTGTAGATACTCCCCACTACTAAAAAATTTCTTTATAATATAGGTAATAAAAATAACTATTAAAAATTATATTAAGTATTATTTAAAACCTTCCCCAAATTCATAAAAAAATAATTTTCTCAAAACAATTACATAATTAATTAAAAAATACTTATTTATTAATGAAAAAATTATTTAAACTATTATATACTTCTTTATATATAAATAAAATATCTAACCTAAGTTTAAAATAGCGAAAAATAATGAAAACCAAATTAAAATCTCCCTTCAAACATTCAAAATTTTCCACTAAACTTGGAAAATTTTCTATTACACCTTCAATATCATTTTAAATCCTATTATTTAATGTGGAGTTAAAGGTAAGTCATAGGATTAATTTTAGGCTTAAAATTGAACTTTTTACACTATAAAATTTTAGTGGAAAAAACCCTAGATTATGATCCCACCTATGTAAATTTCACTTGTCCTAAACACATTATGCCTGAGAAAGATGCACAGTTAGGGGAACTATGTGCCAATCCAAGGGAACTCCCCTACCCCACCTCACACAATTCAAGAAACTATGAATCAAACGTTTTACACTTACTATAAACCATGTAGTATAACAATATTTCTTGGTATATACCCATTTTTCATAATTTTAGCCAAAAAATTTATGAGACATATTAAACACCAAAATCTACCTATTAAAGATGTGTTCTAACATTCAAAAAAGACATTTCATTGAGTTTCACTAATTATACAACCCATTTCATTATAAAAATTTATAAATCCAATGAATACTAAAAAAATAAATATATATATTTTTTAAATTTCACATTAAAAATATAATCAACAACCAATATAACTATTTGATCATATTACATATGGTTTAAAACATGGTTTTTTAGTTTTGAAATCATATAAAATTCAAACAAACATTTACCCTTTAATATCTTGTAAACCATTTGGAATAATAAATTTCATGATAAACATAACAATATAAACACTTTTCAACTTAAATTTTCATCAAATAAAAAATAATTCATTATCAATATATAACACTTTAATAATAAATGAAATCATTACCAAGATAATTTTTATATAAAAACAAACAAGATTATTACAAGATACCAGATATAAATGAAAATTACCAAGATAAATACCATGGGAAACACTCCTCTTATACCTAAAAAATAGTACAAAATATAAATCTACATTCAAATCCAAGGTTTAAATGGAGGGAGATGGAAAAAATATAGTAGGAAACCTCCATGGATTCTATAAGTTTTCTTCATCAAGAAAAACCCTAAGTGCTAGTTTGGAAATAAATAATGAAAGTAATTTTATCATATAGGGATGAGTGAATAAAATAAACAACACTTTTACAATTATCTTAAAATAAAATTAATATACTGAAACTTCACCAACACTATCAAAGGATAAGAAAACCATAAGGATAAATAATCATTAAACATTGTTGTAAAAGTGAGTTCCCTATACCCAATTTCAGTAGTACTTTTTGATTACCATATCATGTATACAAAGAGTTATTCAATATATATTCTTACCAAAATAGTGTTAATACATCTAAATACACTATTTATATGGTATTATCCTATGATTATTTTTCATATCAATAGGATATAGGAGTTCCAAAATATAATTAGAGCCTTGAGATATTATGATATAAATTTTAAACATATGTCCTATAGTCTACATTCATCATATTGACAAGGAAGAAATGATGTATTACTATTAAATGATGGGGATGAATAATCATTGATATATATTCCCATGAAGTTCAGACTTGGTGACCTAGATTAGAGGAGATCTTGAGGATTGACTCAAAAATTGGAACACCATATGTTTCAAGTGTCATTAGTTGTTTCTATCTACGAGCACATGTATTGATATCATGACTTTATATCATTATCAATGAGTATCATTTAATCACATACTTTTATGGAATATGAAAACTATGACATATATGTCATGGTGTGTGTAACACCCCAACCTAAACCACTGGGTTCAAGCCGAAGAGTTACATGACATAATATATGCCCCCCCCACAAGAGTATTCTAAATTGTAGTGAGAGTTTTAATTACATAAATGGGAAGAATATACCATCAGTATCATATTATTTCACTAATAATATAAATATATCGAAAATATATCAATTTGAATAACAAGAGAAAGACTAAATATAAAATGTCACACATGTCATATAGATAAATAAACTAGATTCCAATGTATAAAGAAAAAGCAGAGTATAAGTACAATAGATAAGTAAATAAAACTATAGTATCCTATGGATTATATCACGATACCACCCCCAGATCCATGTTCCATGGCTCAACCATCTACCAAAAGACCCTTTCCCTTGATTGGATCCCTACATGAAGTCTGCATGTTCATCAAGGTGTCTGTACAGGGTGTGAGTATTAAAACCTACTAATAGACCACCAGTGAATCCTTAATATGTGTGGAAATGTATAACATGTATATTCCTTGCAAAAAATAAATAAATAAGAAAGAATAAACAATCATGTGTCGAACACCCATGTGATAACCAATCTATCATGATCCCTAACTATACTTATTTCAAATCTATTATAGAAGGATAAATAAAGGTTGTAAAAAATGATGAATAACTAGCCACAAGTTTGGAGACATGTCACTTGGCATCCTCAAGGCATTGAGTGAAAATATTACTTAGTATCCTCAAGGCATAGAGTTCCATCATGTTACCTGACATCCTTAAGGAATCTATTTTTGGTTGGATCACAAGGATTCCATGCTCTTACCTTGTGTATGGGTCTATCGTCGTCATTGCTACACATCGTGCGAACCCCCCCTCTAAGGGTAAACATACCACAATGGTCCATCTTTCATGAATAACAAGAACCAACCTCCAAATGAAATATAACACACAATAAGGTAGATAATTATAAGACAATAATGACATGTCATCAATAGAATATAGTACCAACATAATAACATGTGATCAAGATCAATCATGGTAACTAGATACTCTAACAAAACTCATGGGATATAGAATCATATATGGGTGTCACAGGTTATGCACACACACCCATAATAAATCATAATTAATAAATAATAATAATTCATGAAAACAAATCATGAATTAAGGAGGCAACAATACACATGGGACTCAAATGGAAATGAGCCTCTCACCACAAGGTTTTTAACATCAACATCAAGGTTTTTCAAGGGTATCATCTCCTGAACCATGTTCACACACTAAATCGAACAAACTTGCATTCCAAGTACTCCTAGAACCCTTTTCACATAAAATAACATGGGTTTTATAGAATAGATCAAGAAGTAACCAACCAAGGGTATAATCAAAACTTTCCCAAAGTCAACTAATGATAATGGTAGAATTTGAGACTAGTAGAAAGAATAAGAAACTGTCACTCTTGGATATCGAAAAGAGAAGGAGTCCCTAAGAGAACCCTATAAAGACATCCTTGAATGAAACCATTCCTCAAGAAGGAAACTGATACACCAATGTTGGAATTATATCACTAAATGAAACAAGTAAAAATATTCCAAGACATAGAAACATTATTTTATGATTTAATAATAATAAAGAGAGGTAATTTTACCAAAGAAGAAGACTCATTGAGGACCTTCACCAAATCACCCAAATATAGAATAATTAGTGAATAAGGATGATAAGAACCTTCGATCGAACAAAGGTAGGGGAAAATTGATCCCAAAAGTCAAAGGAGAAACAAAGAGGAATACTTTACCTTGATTGTAACTTCATCAAGGGGTACACATGAAATCTTACCCTAAAAAATATAAGATAAATGTATTCAAGGGATCCATAAGGAGAGATAATGGGATCTATTAATAGGTTGTTAGGAATCAATTAAAAACCAAATTTAATACCCCAAATTTATTTCCAATTCATTAACCTTTTGGTTTGGTCCAGATCCAAGAAAATAGGGTGTGAAATTTAGTTGTTTCAACATTTCCTGAAGCTGAAATGAATTTCACTATAGTCGTGGTAGTTCTTGAGCACATAAGGCTGAAACATCATAGCCTACAGTGTGTTAGATAAATCTAATCTAGTTTACCCTCACCACAGCTTACAATATTATATGGTGAGGCTGTTCAAGCTATTTTACATCGAGACAAGATGGGCCTTATTCCATGCCCACAACTACATGTTTGGAAAGATGTTTCCTTACCAATTTTGCACCTAAGGTACAATACTTATAGAACTACAACTGTATTTTTAGCTATTTTGGCCAAAAATAACTAAAACCCATATTTAAGATTTTAACATCCACTCAAAGATCCAAAGGTTCCAACCAATCATTGATCAACCCAAAAAATAAGAAATAGGATAAAGGAAGCATGAATTTTTATAATGAAACAAAAGTTATGGAAATTTAATGCATGGTATCATGCATCGGGTGAATCATTAGTAGTACAATATTGGTTGAGTGATCAAGACATGATTTTTTTTCTTCTGAAAGGAAGAGATTATTTGAGACCAGTTGACTAGGTTAGTAGTATCTTTGTTAAATCTATGACCATTTTATAAGAAGTTAAGTACATCGAGTAAGGTCACGAAATAAATAAATGATCACATGTATGATGACATATAATGTGTAACACCCCAAAACCATGATGTAATTATGTAATTAATATCAAGGTTATTATTATTAATTATTATAATTTCATGAAAATAAATGTATTTAATTCAAAAAAATTCAAGAAAATGTGAACACATGAGTAAATTTTGTATTAATAAGACACTAATGAATTATATCATTACAAATATAAATACCACAACTAATTTTGAAAAATCATTGCAATACTGAGTAACTCTACTGGAAGACCTCCCGTCAGCATAATAAGACCAATTTTTTAGAATTCATCTCCTGTATCTACCATAATAAAAAATAGAACAACAAGAATGATAATAAGTATTCTAAGAACAAGAGAAATGTAAAACACCATTTTGAATAATTTTTTTGTTCCTTTGAATACCTGTAAACATGGGTATTTATACATTTTTTTGACTATTGTAAAAAAAAGCCATTGGATTTTTTAGTAAATGTTGATATTTTTTATAACCTTTATGTATTTTAAATAATGATTCTGATAATAATTTAAATAAAAAATTTAATTTAATTATGATTTATGATTTTAAAGTTTTAAATTAAGAATATAATATAATAGTATTTTCAAATTAAAATAACATAATTAAAATTTTAAATTGTGTAATTAATCAACATAAAGTCATAAAAAATGAATGATTTCTACTTTGGTAATGTTGAACATTTTTTTTACAAAAATTTTACTAAGCGCATAACCCAACTGAGAGCAGCATATAATACCAAGACCTTAAGGTCCTATGGGGGCACAAAACAAGCTCACTCAAGCAAAGTAGGTTATCCCGTGTATAGGCGGTCTGAGTTTTAGACCAAGAATAAGTGGACCGAGTACCAATCCGGGTATAAGTTTGGCCAAAGCCCGCACGACCTATGTATAAGGCCTCTTGTGTGGTGTGTGTGGTTTCATCAAAGGTTTTCCACCCCTCTCCATCCTTATAAGGAAGTCTCGAAGACCAAATGGTTTTGATGTGGGACATGTTTTTTAAATGTGGGATATAATATGAGCCATCAATTTTAGACCAAGCTAATCCTGTCTTCACGATCTAACTGCATTTCATCTTTCCATCCCCTTTATTCCTCTAATTAGACCTCTTATTTAAAATTCTAGGGTTTTATCCCATCCCTTAGATCATGTATCCTTCAATATGATCCATCAACTACTCTTCCCACATTCTTCCCCATAGAACCCTATCAAATTGTATAGTAGGTTAGATGCCAACCCTTTACTCCATTTCTTTCCACCTTTTTAATCCATTTCATCTCCATCCATGGAAAAAACTTACTCCAATTTCCATATAAATGAAAAGAAGGTTTTTTTAAAACCAAACTAGTGAATCAAATTCATCTTCCTCCAAAAGCAACTTTTATAGATATATATATTGTCAATCAACCCAAATTTATTATAATTTTATGCTAATTAATTTTTTTAATGATGATTTAGTAAATTTTACATTTCAGTTAACATCTTTACTTATTGAAACATGAGATAATATATATATATATCCCTATTTCCATACCTAAGTATCTGATCCTCATCCTCCCAAGTCCTCTATTTCACTATGTTTGAAATCTAGAAGACTTAATCCCTTGTTTGATCCAAAAAAAGTAAGTGTTCAATTTGTTTTTATGTTTGATTTCACCAAGACATGTACATAAGTTTATATACAAATATATACATTCCTATTTCTCTGTCTTACAAAATTTTGATGAAAATTATTTTCTTTAAATTTATGTTTTGAGTAATCCATCATAAATCCCTCATTATTAAGGATTTATGTAAGGGTTTAATCTTTATTCAATCAAATTATCTTTATTTTAGAAAGGTAGACACACACACACACACACACACACAGACACACACACACACACACATATATATATGTATGTTTAACTGTCTATTTTTAGTATATATAAGATAAGTGTTTTTATTTTAAATTTTTATTTTTAAAGAATATAGTTTGAAATGGTTTTAATTTTATCAAATTATGTCATTTAAAAAGATATATATATATATATTGATATCTATCTATATAAAATTTATATTTTTTTAAAATTTATATGAAAATTGTTTTATTTTTAAATATTATCCCTAAGACTATACTTTGTAAGGGAATTATTTGTTTTTATCAAAGTGATTGATTATGTTTTCAAATCCTAATTCTATGTATAATGTATAAAGAAATGAATTTATGTATATATATATGTAAACCAATTTATTTATAAAAAAAAACCATTTATTCATAAATCTATATATAAAGATTAGAATTTATTCTTATTCTATCATTTAATGGTTTATATTTATGAGTAAACTTAATTTTAAAATAATAATAGTTATCATTTTATATGATAATATTAAAAAAGTTATCATTTTATGTACAAAATTTTATCTTCACCCTTGGTATGTCATTAATAATTAGGTATTTCCATTATCCAACTTATAAGTGGAATTACATGCATTTTTAATAAAGTGTGCACATATTTTATTATGAATTTTATTTATAACTTTTAAATATGTATATTAATTTTTGAGCTGAGTATAGAAGTATTTAAGTAAGGTATTATCCTAAAAATGGTTTTAGAAACTCTTAAAAGTATGTTTATGAAACATTTTTATAAATTTTATTTTCATTTAAAGAAAATAATTTTATGTATGTATTTTTGAAATGTTTTAGTTTTTGATTGAGAAAGGCAGGTCCATTAAAAGAGTTTTCAAAAATTGGAACTAGTTTAATGAATGATATATTATGATTAATGAACCCATAAGTCTTAAGGGGACTTTGTTCCATACGAGTTATAACTAGAATCCTTACAGTTTTATCATGGTCTTCCTAGTATCAAAAATGACCCACCAAAAATTATTAATTTCAATTGAGAAATCCCAATGGTCTTTTCAATTATAATTATTATGAGAAATAAATGGTTTTCTAAAATATATATACTTATATTCCAATGTTTTTGAAAACCTAATTTTAAGTATATAAACATATTCAAAGTAAAAAATTTTAATATATTTATTTATAGTGTTAAATCCCCTTACTAGGCATATTAAATGCTCACCCTATGTTTTAAAATCTTTTATACAGTTTTATTACAATTACTTGTGATGTAATTTTCTTGAGGGGGAAGTGCATTGAGACTCTTTTGTTATTCAATTTCATTTTGTGTAGTTTAGTTGAAATGTAATATTTGAATCTAATTCTCCATAACCTAGACTAGAAAAGGACCTCAATTGTATAATGTGTTGTGAAATTATTTAGATTATTTTATAAAATAAAATTACTAAGAATGTATTAACAATGAATTTGGAAGTGGAGGCTCAGGTCATTATAGTTGGTATTAGAGGAAAGGTCTAGAAAATTTTGGAAAATTTTTAAACAAAAATAATATTTGAAATATTCCCTCTTAAGTAAAATTATTTTCTTAAAATTTTCAGATGGAAGGAAGAAGATGACAAACAACTCTTTTGTCCTTTCCCAATGAATTTATTGAAAATATAATTTTAAAGTCATGTTCGAGTGATTATGAACCCTTTTCAAACCTTTGGTTATCATGTAAATGACTCTATCAAATATCAAATACTCCTGATATAATTTGATTCTTTCTAGGATTGAGTTTTGTTTATTATGTCGTCATGCACGAACAACTTCCTTTCTATGCACTAAAAGGAAAATATTTTGATTGTCTTTCCAAATGTTTCACTCTATCTGAACAATTTCAATCCTTAGTATAATTTCTTGAAGTTTATAGAGTGGGTGACCTCCACGTATCCTATCTATATCAATTTTTGGTTTTCAATTTTTATGGGAGACTCAAATACTTTGAGGCTTTAGAAGATGAGTTATTTAGGTTGTTTTGTAGAAATCAATTCCACCCAGACATCACCAATATTTATACCCCTCATACCTCTATCTCAAGAACCCACTATTGTTTACATTAGTTTGACCCAATTTTCTCGAGTTGTTTTTGGGTGAAAGAAGCTGAGGAACTTGAAACTGCTCTCAAGATTAGTTTAACTGGAAGAAACCCACATTTTCAAGAGAATCATCAACACTAGATATTTTAGTGAAGTTATGAATTAAATGATATAATTCAATTTTAAAAATTAATTATAATTAATAAGTTTATATAAGGACATCAACGTTGAAGATTGAATGCGGGTGTGAGTACAAGCGAATTGCGAGGGCACAATTCAGTTGGGGGGATGTAATGCCCCAAACCCATGATGTAATTATATAATTAATATCAAGTTTATTATTATTAATTATTATTATTTTATAAAAATAAATTTATTTAATTCAAATTAATTCATGAAAATGTGAACACATGAGAATATTTTTTATTAATAAAACACTAATTCATTATAGCATTACAAAGCTAAAGACCACAAATAATTTAGAAAACTCATTGTAAGCCCGAGTAACACCACTAGATTACCTCCCATCAGCACAATAAGACTAATCATTTATAATTAATCTCTTTGATATACCATAATAAAAAAAGAACAATAAGAAGAATAATAATAATTATAAGAATAAGAGAAATGTAAAACTCTTTTTTGAAGAAATTTTTGTCGTGCCTTTGAATTCCTGTAAATATGGGTATTTATACATTTTTTGACCATTGTAAAAAAAACCATTGGATTTTTTTAGCGATCATTGATGTTTTTTATAACCGTTAGGTATTTTAAATAATGATTATAATAATAATTTAGATAATATCATTTAATTCAATTAATAGTTATGATTTTAAATTTTTAAATTAAGAATTTAATATAATAATATTTTAAAATTAAATTAAATAATTAAAATTTGAAATTGTGTAATTAATCTAGATAAATCCATAAAAAAATTAATGATTTCTACTTTGGTTATGTTTAACATTTTTTTAATTTTTTTTACTGAGTGCATAGCCCAACTGAGAGCAGCCTATAAGTTCAAGCCCTCAAGGTCTAGTGGGGTCACAACACAAGCCCACTCAAACAACATAGACCATCGTGTGCATAGGTTGGCATAGTTTCAAATCAAGAATAGGTGGATCGAGTACTAGTCTGGGTATAATTTCATCCCAAGCCCGCACAGCTTGTGTATAGGGCCACTTGTGTGGTTTGTGTTGTGTCATCAAAGTTTTGCTACACCTATACAGCCTTATAAGGCAGTCCCATAAACTAAATGGTTTTGATGCAGGATGTGTTTTTTAATTGTGGGATCTAATCTGAGCCATCCATCTCAGATTGAGCTAATCCTGACCACATAATCTAAACACATTTCATCTTGTCCGTCCCCTTCATTCCCCTGACCAAGCATACCCTTTAAAATTCTAGGGTTTTACCCCATTCCCCAGATCATGTTGCCTTTGATCTGATCCGTCCAATTCTCTACCCATATTATTCCCTATAGAACCCTATCACATCACAAAACAGGTCAGCCTCTAACCCTTTCCTCCATTTCCTTCCACCATTGATTCCCATTCATATCCATACATGGCCCCAACTTCCTTTTATTTCTACAACAACGACAAGAAGAGTTTTATTAAAACCGAACTAGTGAATCAAACCTGAATTCCTCCTGAAGCCACTTTTATAAATATATATTGTCAATCACCCCAAATTTATTATAATTTTACAGTAATTAACATTTTTATTTTGTAATTATTTGGTCAATTTCATATTTCAATTAACATATTTTCTTATTGAAACATGGGATTATATATATATACATATCCCTATTTTCACACCTAAGTATTGGATCCTCATCCACCCAAGTCCTCCATTTTTCTCTTCTCAAAATCCAGAATCCTCAATCCCTCATTTGATCCAAAACACAAGTATGGGTTCAATTTTTTTTTATGTTTTATTTCACCAAAATATGTACATAAGTTTATATACAAATATATACATACATATTTATTTTTATTAATAATTTTTTATGAAAAGTATTTGCTTTAAATTTATGTTTTAAGTAATCCTTCAAAAATCCCTCATTCCTAAAGATTTATGCAAGGGTTTAATTTTTATTCAATCAAATTATCTTTGTTTTACAAAGAAAAAACACACACACACACATATTTATATATATATGTATTCTTAACTATCTATTTTCACTTTATATATATGATATGTGTTTTAGTTTTATTTTTTTTTATTTTTATTTTTAAAGAATAAAATTTGAAAGCATTTTAATTTTATATACTTATATCATTTACAAAGATAGAAACACACACACACACACATGTATTGATATATATCTATATAACATTTCTATTTTTTTAGAATTAATATGTTAAAGGTTTTATTTTTAAATATTATCTTTAAGACTATAATTTATAAGGGAATTATTTATTTTTATCGAAGGGATTAATTATGTTTTCAAATCATCATTCAATGTATAATGTATAAAGAAATATATTTATGTATATATATATGTACAAAAATTTATTTATAAAAATTTAATAAAAATTTATTCCCAAATATATACACAAATATTAGAATTTATTCGTATTATATCATTTTATGGTTTATATTTATGTGTAACTTTAGTTTTAAAATGACAATAGTTATCATTTTTTGCGCTAATCTTAAAAAAGTTATTATTTTATGTGTGAAATTGTATCTTCACCCCTTGGTATGTCACACTTAATTAGGTATGTCCATTATCTAACTTATAAGTGGAATTACTTGCATTTTAAATCTAGTGTGCACATATTTTATTATTCATTTTATTTATAACTTTTAAATATATATAGAAATTTTTAAGGAGAGTATTATAGTTTTTAAGAAAGGTATTCTCCTAAAAATGGTTTTAGAAACTATCCCGAGTATGTTTATGAAACATTATTAGAAAGGTTATTTTATTTTAAATAAAATAATTTTATGTATGTATTTTTGAAATGTTTTGGGTTATGATTGAGAGAGGATGATCCATTAAAAGTGTTTTCAAAAATTGGAACTAGTATAATGAATGTTATATTATTAGGAGTTAAACCATAAGTCTTAAGGGGACTTTGTTCCATATAAGTTATAACTAGTATACTTACAGTTTTATCATGGTCTGCCAAGTATCAAAAATGAGCCACCAAAAATTATTAATTTCAATTGAGAAATCACAATGGTCTTTTCAATTATAATTATTCTAAGAAATTAATGGGTTTTTAAAATATATATATTTATATTCTAATGTTTTTGAAAACCTAATTTTATGTATATAAAAATATTCAAAGGAAATATTTTAAATATATTTATTTATGGTTTTAAATCCTCTTAGTGGGCATATTAAATGACTACCCTAGATTTTAAAATCTTTTATATAGGTTTAGTAGAATTACTGGTGATGTAATTTTCTTGAGGGTGAAGCACATTGATGACTCTTTTGTTATTCAATTTCATTTTGTGCAGTTTAGTTGAAATTTAATATTTTTATCAAATTATCCAAAACCTATAGTGGGAAAGGCCCTTGATTGTGTAATGTGTTGTGTAATTATTTAGTTAATTTTATACAAAAAATTACACAACCTATATTAGACCTGAAACCAAAAGTTCAGGTTAGAGTCATTATAGAGTGTGTTTATTTATTTATGAGATATTTAAAGTAAAAGAGATTATATCGCACAAAGTATGTTTATATGAGGAATTCATAGAAATTACTTATCTGTAACTCTTTAGGGTTCATTATGTGTTACTAAATAATATTCTTGGTATATGAGTATGACTCAATTATATCAACATAATGTCATAGAGGGTCACACACTAAGTGTATCAATTAGTTTCACATATTTTTATGAATATAATTTTTAAAAAAAGTGGGCCTCACATGTGGGTCCAGTGTGCATGTGATCATTAAATACCAAAATCAAATTAAATAAACAATATAATTCAAGTTTATAATAATGATTATTGAATTTATTTCTCAATATATTCACAAGAAATTTAATTATAAAAGTGAATATAAGAAAATATTGTTTTTCAAATGAATGTTATGAATTTAAGGTTCACTAAATAGCAACAGGAGGAATAAACAGATTTAATGGCATGTAATTCATCATGTGAAATTTAATAATGTTACAAGTGAGTGGTGAAATATTTGTGATTTTTGTGACACATCTACTTAGTTATTCATGTTGTTTTGTGATAAGTTAAGAGGTTAAACATATCTAGGGTATTAAGTGAAATACATCTAATTAGTTATTCATGTTTTTTGTGATTAATTAAGAGGTTAAACATATCCAGGGTATTAATTGAAAATTTTGGAATGTTTAATATACAATTTTATTTCATTTTTGATCCATTAATAGTAAAACTAAATATTTTTATAAATTTAGATAGATTTTATCTTTGAAGAGAAAATGATAATGGATCATTCCTGCTTCCTCAAATCAAGTTCGTGTTCTTCAATCAATCACAAGGATGTTGTAAAACTCTTAAATTTACCATTATAACACATGATAATTAAAGAAAGATGATCCAGGGGATGTGGTTTACAAGTGGATAATCTATAGGATTAATTTATTGGCAACATTGAATTATGACACACCAATGATGAGCGCATCATAATGGCATTGGCAAATAGAGAAAGAACCGTTTATGATTTCATTTCATTTTTTTATTTTTTATTTAAATTAATTTTTACAGAGTCCATGGGTGAATCTAGGAAGGGGTATACCAAATTTGATGTTTTGATATTAATTTTAACCTAGAAAAATTTAGAAAACATTTTTCTCATGTTTTCGCAAGCCTAGAGTTCCTACAAACATTATGTGTTACACATTATTGGATAATTACATTGGGCCTAAGGATTCAATATATAGGCCATGACTCCTAAAACCATAATTACAATGTTTTATGTGATTATTTTCCCAAACATTCACACATGTTTATTATTTAACAGTGAACATGCTTTCTAAAAGAAGATGATCATTGAGATATGCCAACGACGCCTTGAATTGTGCATCGAGTTCAAGATGATGGGAGGTTAGATTATCCCTTAGGGTGTCTTATTTTTATATTTTGGGAATATCTTATATATTTAATATATATTCATTAAATCCTTCCTCTTTATAATAATAGTTACTTTGGTTGTGAGGGTGATCTATTATTACCATGAATTGATGTGAACATTAGTATGTATCATAGGTTTTCCATATTCCCCTTAGTGGTTTATTACACTATGTCTTAAAGCCACATGACTAGGTGATTTGGAATTTATTTATATTTATGGTGGTGATAGGTGTTTTTGATCTGGGATTAGGTAGATGATAAGATCTTTCTACACACCCTATAAAGGGAATCTAAACCCATTTAGATCAGTGTTTCTTAGTAGGAAAAATCATACCTTTTATGATCACGTGACAAGGACCAATGTATTTCCTTTTAAGGTCATAAATATGTGATGGATTATATTAATTTTAACTTAATTTGATAAGTATAATGATATAAATTTTAATCTCATGTAACAAAGACCATAATGGTTCATTTTTAGGTCATGCAACCATGATCAATGGTATCTTGTAGTTTAAGGTTGTAAAACATGGACCTATTTTGAGTAGTTTAACATCACAAGGGTTGAACTATATGATATGTGTTTTAAATTCATACAACTAGTAATACTATGTGAAATGAACCTAGAAATTATTTTTTTGGGACTTATTCATGAGTGTCCCTTTCTATATTAACCTAAAAGATGGATCATGTGAAGTTAGGTTGGGGATTATACATGGTTAGAGGCCTAAGAGTTGTATGGATAATTGATGGTTCATAAGGAATGATATCATAAATGAGGTGACGGTCAAGACCTGGTTCTAATATAGGTAGAGTTCCACCAATTTTCTAAGTATAAAGACTTTTATTATCAAGGGAATACTTGATTTTTAAAATCCCAATAGTCTTATCGGCTAGGGTAAAAATACCATGAGATATTTTCTATAATATACCTAAATCCCATTATAAAAGGAATATATGGTTGAAGGGGTACAATATAGTTTACATATCCCACTCATGTATCTTGGGAGGTTGTGGATGAGGTATGGGTAGATGAGACTCAGTATCAGGTTGGTTTGGGCTACAAAATGTCAAAAAGGTCTTATGGGTAATTATTTTAACCTAATTAAAGGACCTAAGTGAATGAGGTTCTCAGGTGGAGGTCTGGGAGAATGGGTACCCAAGTAGAGGCCTTGGTCAATATGCACCCAATTAAGTGACCTAGCTAAATGGGATTCCCAAATCAAAGACCTGGGTGAAATAGGTGCCTAGATAAGTGACTTGGGTAAAAGGGGTGCCCAGATAGATGGCATGGGGGAGTGAGGATAAGGAATCAACCTTAAAAATTATATATTCTTGAGTTTTATTTCAGTAATTAATTTATTACATTTCAGTAACTTTATGGTTTAGAGTTTTATAGGATTAGGTCATCACCAACTAAAAAAATCAATTATTAGCGGTGGTTTAATAAACCAATGCTATTTTTTTTCAAAATATTGTGCCAATTTTTTAAAAACCACTGATAAAGCTTTAAAATGGAGACACCTATTCCCCCTCACCCACCCTGATCCTGAAACCCCCACCCATCTTCCTCAGACCCTGTTAAACCCTCACACCGGACCCCTTCTCCCCCTTACCGTCGACCCCTCTCTCCCCCTCACCATTGGTCCCTCTTTCTCCCCTTACCGCCATCTCCCCATATCCACCTTTCCGCTGACCCCCTTCTCCCATGAGATCCTTGAGTTCGAGCCCGAGTCTCCGACACCTCTCTCCCCTGAATGGTCACTACCACTGATCCCTAGGCAAGGTAATTAAAAAGTATGTGTGTTGAGATTTGATCTCACTTTTCTTCTTGTTGTTTCAGCACCATTATTCCATCTAGTGAGTTAAGATTTTATTATTACATTATAGGATTTTGAATTTAGGATTTTAGTTAATTAATTTAAGGGTGTTTAGGGTTTATTTATGTGATTTTAGACCCATTAGATGTCTTGTGGGATTTAGAGTATTGTGAGAGTCATCTATTAGGGTAGTCGATTCCATTCATACAATTTAAAATCATAACCCTTGATTAATTGTTTATATTTAAACTACATTTTGATATTATAAAGGTTATGAAATATGTGAAATGTGATCCTCACCAAATGGTTGTGGTTTGGACTCTGGTATTATTGTGATTTATAGAATTGGGTTTAAGCTGTTATGTTTACATAGCCTTTCCAAATGAATTTAGTTACCAATGAATGAAATTTTAGTAGAATCTTATAATTTAAATTAAATGTTTTGAGTAAATTTTTTTAAACTAATAATGGTACTGGTTTCCTTACATAGTTATGGTTATTTTGATATTTATTTTTTATTTTTCATTGTAAATGATCTTAAATGTGGACAGGTAGAATTTATTAAAGACTGTTGTTTTAAAAAGGATTTTAAGTATCTTTATTTAGTTTTGGTTTCTAAAGGTAAGGTTTTCATATTCTAGTTTACTTCTAAAATACATATCTAAAAGATAATTTGTAACCTTGTGTTTTAATTATATATATACTATAAAAAGGTATAAATAGGGGTGGAAAGAAGTGTTTCTTTTATATACCTCATTATCTTTATTATTTATTTTTCATTTTTATGAGAAAAATATATCCTCAAATTCCTATGACTAACTTTTTAGGAAACCCTAGGTTCTTGGGTTGGTGAAACTAGATCAAGATTAGGTCTTTTAAAATATTTAGGATGTTTCCTTGACTAGTGAAATAAGTTTGTGTGCATCCCATTATCCCAATAAATTAGCTGTGTTTACATTTCACTGGTTGAGGGTTTACCTCATTAATGATGTAGAATTACTAGGTTCCCTTATATTTAGTGGTCATAGGGGTTCTAATATTGTATTAAGTATTTCTTTCATTTTGATTGTGTAATGTTAATTATATTTTCATTTAGTTATGTTTCATTATTTTACATGAGTAGATGTTACTTCTATTTATATTTAGTTTCTTTCTCTTTATTGATTTTCTATCATTGATTCTTAGATTTTCTGACTTCCCCGTTTGAATTAGAGGCTATTATTTCTTATCACTTCTTACTTCCATTTATTGACCACTTTTACCTATATATTTTTTCAATGTCGGTTATTAAATTGATATTATGTTAGAATTTATCATTTTGGGGAATTTACTTCTTTTGTATTGTGATCATGTGGAATTTCATGTTCATATATTTATTTTCATTTATCATCATCTATGTGTCCCCGATAGATGAAGTATAAAACACTTTTTCATTGAATAAATAGTAAAATCAATCAAATAAAGAAAAAGTTATTTCATATATCATATGGTTGGAGAGAATATTTATGTTTTTCCCAATTGTTTTTGATCAAATTTTCCAATATTGATTTGTTTCCCAAATGAAATATTTATTATATCAAACAACTTTCTTCACATGGATTGTACTCATCATAATGTGACAATGTAAAAAAATTAAGTTATCTTATTATGGGTATATGATAGAATCAAAAATATTAATGTGATTTTTTTAACCAAACTTCATTATTATAGTACATTTAAGGAAATTTATGATTACAATTTTTATTTATAGGAAAGGTTTATCTAAGATGATATGTGACTAAGAATAGGTCCTATATTTATATATGATTAAAACATAAAAATCTACAGGGAAGATCAATTTATTCACTCTGAATAAAAAATCTTAAAATACTCTTGCTTGGAATGTAGTGGATCTGTTAGGTAATTTTAAAACCACTCTACTTGGTTTAATATGTACCATATGTAAATAAGTAAAAATAGAATGTGACCTACATAAATATAATATCTTAGATCACCACTAGAAATGATAGTGAAGCATTATGTGACACCCCCTCTAGCTAGAGATGTGTTAGAACTCTAAATCCACTACTATGGTGATATAGAATTACTAGGTTAACCTAGAATTAGTGACCCTAGGGTTTTTATAACCTGATGCATGTTTTAAATTAATTAATGTATGTTTTTTATTTTTCTTCTATTTTACATAATACTATCCATGATTGATTTCTTTTTTCTACTTTAAAAATTTTAGTACTTATATGACTCTTCTTATAACTACTTGGGTTGTGTTTTTTTTCACTTTCATTTATCCCTTTTAATACTTAGTAATACTTATTTGTTTTAATATTTTTAATAAAGTTTAGGCACATTGTGATATGGATAAAAGATGGATCACATTATTAATGAACACCTCAGTATGCTAAGGGTTTGGATGAGTTTTTAGATTTCTAAATTTCCAATCGATTAGTTGATGGGAGAATAAGATATCCATGTCACAAATGTAAATTTAGAAGATAGTTGAAGAGATATGAATTTTATGAACACTTTATATTGAATAAATTTCCTGATCAATATTTGTGTGGGACTTGGAAAGGATAATCGAATGTTATAGAAAGTTTGATCACTAATGTAAATCGATATAATGAGCTCCCAAGTTCATAAAAAATGGACAATGGAATAAAAAAACTTATAAATGATTAATTATGCATTTCAAGACACTAATATAAACATCATAACATATAAAAACAACTAGTTGAGGGTGATACAAATAATAACTTGACAAGTGATGTTTTTGAGACTATAGGACTACCAGATCAAGATTGTAACATATCACTGGATCATCCTCTTGATTCTGTGGAGACTAATGTAAGAGAAAACTTTATTGAGAAGACATATGTGTTTCATGGTTTAGTTAACAATGTAAATAAAGAGTTTTATAGTGGATGTTTGAAATATTCAAAACTTTCTTTTTATGCTGAAGTTGTACCATATCAAATGCCTATGTGGAATTATAAATAAGGCTATGTCCATGATATTGGAATTTTTGAATGATGCATTTCATAAAGAAAATATCCCAAAGTATTTTTATGATATAAAAATGTTTTTAAAAAGATTGGTCTGAATTATAGAAAAATACATGCATTCTCCAATGATTGTATGCTTTATTGGGGAGATAATTAAAGAAGAAAATGTTGCAAAAAATTTTCTTCTTCTAGATGGTAGTCAATGGGTGATGTTAGAAGTATAAATCAACATAATACTATGAAGAAGAAGAAAAGGAAAACACATACAAAGGTTTTTCATTACTTTACATTAAATCTTAGTTTTCAAAGATTAGTCATGTCACCGAAAACTACCGAACACATGAAGTGAAATTATATAGATAATAAAAATTATGGGTTAATGAAACATCCAAGAGATTCACAATCATAGAAGAAATTTGATTCATTACATATATATTTCTCATTTTATCCTAGGAATGTTCAATTGGGATTAGATTTTGATGGATTCGACCCATTTGGGAATTTGAGCATCAGTAATAGCATTTGTCCAGTTGTTTTAATCCCTTACAATCTACCTCCATGGATGTGTATGCAACACACATATTTTATCATTTTGATGATTATTATTAGAAAATAAATGCCTAGAAATGATATTGATGTATACTTTTATCCTCTAATTGAATAATTACAGGAGTTATGGTGAAATAATGTTGATACATATGATGCATCTTCTATATTAATGTTAAAAATGCATGCTGCTCTAATGTGGACCATTAGTGACTTCCCTGAACTTGGGAATTTAGCTGGTTGGAACAGTTACATGGGTTTGGATTGTCCTATTTATAACTTTGATTTTGATCTCAAATGACCACCTCATAGTAAAAAATGGTTCTTCCTATGTCATCGAAGATTTATCAACGCATCTTATAGATTTCAGTTAAACAAGTCAAAATTCAATGGTTCTATTGATCATAGACCACCTCCAAAGTTGTTAATAGGTTCTTAAATATTGGAAAAACTTGGATATGTTAAACAGAATTTGGGAAGGTGCATTATTTGAATGATATTGGGAAACGACTTCGAAGTGCATCATCCAGTGAAATCAGAACGTAACAATGGAATAAAAAAAGTATATTCTTCAAACTTTCATATTGGGAATTTAATTTGTTATGGAATAATCTGAATGTTATGCATATTGATAAGAATGTTTGTAAAAATTTGATATTAACATTACTTAATGATCATTTCAAATTGAAGGACCATATCAATGATCGGAAAGACTTACAAATAATGAACATAAAGCATGATCTCTGGCCAAATGAGAATGGAAAGTGCGCTCCGGAAATTTTTGCAATGATAAATAGGGATAAAGATACATTCCTTAGAATTTTAAAACATGTGAAGGTATCTTATGGGTATTGAAGTAAAATCTAAAGGTGTGTTGACTTAAAGAATCGTAGGTTACATGGATTGAAAAGTAACGATTCACATATTTTCTTACAGTAGTTTCCACCATTGGCATTGCATACATTATTACCTGAAAAGGTTACTGTTGTTATACTCCAATTTTACAAATTATTTATATAACTATATGAGAAAACTCTAAAATCATTTGAGTTTGACAACCTTCCAGTTATATTTCTATTGAAACTTTGGGAAATGGAGGTGATCTTTCCTCAATCATTTTTTACTATCATGATTTATTTAACTATGCATTTGGTCAAGTAAGAAAAATTAGGAGGCCTTGTACATTATTGATGGATGTATCTAATTGAGAGGTACTATATTTATATGTTTTTCATTTAAAAAAAAATTCTTGGCACTTCATTAAATACAAAATTATGTTTATTTTATTTTATTTCACAGATATCTTGGGCATTTGAAATCATATGTGAAAAATAAATCTCAACCTAAAGGATCTATTTCTGTTGTCTATTTGGAAGAGGAGTGACTTAAATTATTTTTAGATACTTGGATGATATGAATACAAGATTCATTTAATTTAGACGTATTAATGAAACATCGAATCAATCTCAACTACATGGGAAATCAAAAATATTTCCCACTGTTGGCCAATCAGTTGTGATGAGCTCAAATGTTACACTAAAAGAAATGAAATTATTAAAAGAACATAAATATGTGTTGCTGAATAGTGAAATTTTAGATCCATTTATTTAATATTTGAGGATAAAAACAAAGAGATAAATGAGAGGCTGAACATGAAATGATAAAGGTATAACAAAAGCTGTTAATAAAGAGATAGTAGAATGGTTTACACGACATGTAAGTTTATAAATATTGAAATAAAGATGGATATTAGGTTGACAGACATATTTTATAAATATAATATTGTATATTTGTTTTTTTAGATCATGAATACTGATACTTGAGCTGAGTTTTTAGAATATTTTAAGTTTCTTGCTTGAGGTCCACTAAAATAGGATAGAAAGTTTGACACTTACAATACGAATGGATTTAAATTTCTTAGAGTTGATTGGGAAGGGAGTTTGAAAACATAGAACAATGGTAGATTTACATTTTTCAAAGTGGGATACTATGGAAAGTTGACCGATATTATAAAATTAAACTACCATAGGCATTTTTCAATTGTTTTATTCAAATGCAATTGGGTTGATATTATTAGGGGTGTTAAAAGATATTGATTTCAATTTACTTCTATGAAATTCTCTTGCTTGATGGATGTTGGTGACCGTGAATTTCATGATCTTTATATATTATAATCTCAAGAGAAAATGGTATATTATGTGGAAGATTCCATGGATGAAGGGTGGAGTGTAGTTGATCACATAAAACAAAGAGACTTTTATGATATTGGTGATGAAGTGGAAGACTTGATCTATGCCACTGAATCCCATAAACAACAATAAGTGAACTTATTTTTCCATCATGATATTTAAAATACTAGTCTTTCAAGGGTGGATAAAGTAGATTAAGTAATGATGGAGTAGGATAGTGAAATTATAGAAGGATAAAATAATTTCATACACAATCATCCATTCATTTATCAACCACTTAAATCATTTGTATAGTCATTCATTATCATAGTTATATATATTTTATTTTTTATTACTATTCATCTATTATCATTTATATTTTTTGTCTTCAAGAATTATTTGTATTATATGTTCTGAAGTTAATTTTATTTGATTAAATTTTGAGAATTCCAAGGAGGAATCATTATACTAATGGCAGTTGAATCTTAGTCAATTTTAACTTGACCATACTGATGATGATCCATCTGTCTCCCTTCCTACAACATCTAAGACACCATACATTTTACCCTCTACTATCTCTCATATCCTATGTCAGTGTCCCATCAGCAGCTCAGCTGACACCTCCCCATTCAGCAACCTTAGTAGTGAGGGAGAAGGATTCCACTCCTGGTTCTTTATAGGGATATTGGTGGGTGAATTCTATAGGTAAAATTTTTAATATGAATAAAGTTATTACACTTTTTTATAATACAAATTGTTTTTTCATAAAAGAAGGAAACAATGATACTATAGAGAAAAATATGAAAAGTTTAGATATTTGTAATCTAAATGAACTAAAGATAGTTGTCCCATTTTATGGATATAGGGTCCCTACAGATGATGCTTTGGGATTATTTATCTATATTCTAGGATAAATGGTGGTGAAGCTGGTTTCCCTTCCACTTATGTATGATGATTGGAGGCATATTCCTTCATCTTAGAAAAATGAAGTTTTTGATTCATAGGTAATGGTAATTTTATTACATTATGGTGTAATTGAATTTTATTATGTTATTAAATTATAATATCTTCAAAATCAATCTCTTTATACATATTTTTTCCACTTTACAATTGCTGATATGATAACATGAAAGTAGACATTGAAAAATTTGGTCAAGAAATGGAAAGATTTTAAATTGATATTATGAAATAAATTCAACGATACTTCGTTGAGTGCCTAACAACAGTATGATAAGGTACCCAATGGGTTACCTAGAGAGAAATGAAAAGTTTTTATTGATAGCCACAATGATGAGAAGAACATGGTATTTAAATATATATTATTATATTAATCTCATTTTACATTTATACGTGCATATGAAAAGGAGATGAAATTTCATACATTACTATTAAATAAAATTTTATTTATTTCAGGATGTTTCAAGGAATAATGCATTGATTTAGGCTAAGAAAATCATACCTCATACTGCGGGGTCAAAGAGTTTTTCTATAAGGTGATTGAATATGGTAATATTTTCATTAGTTGAAATATTTATAAGAAAATATTATCTATTAAATATATTAATTTTTTTATTTATCTTTGTTTAATGCAGTCATAAAATTTAGGTTACCAAGAATCATGAATAGAAGTATGGTTGGATATTCCTAAAAAATATGATGGGAGTTTTGTTAATGATACTACCAAAGAAGTTGGGGTATTAATTCATTTTTCATTATAATAACTTATTATCTGTTGTCACTATGTTAATATATAATGCTTATAATATGACTAATATTTTATTTATAGGTAAAAAATAAAAAACTATGGGATTCTAATCTCACACAATCCTACTCACTCTTCCATGATGACCCAGTTGGTAAAGTCCTTGGGAAGGAGAATCCTGGTCGAGTGTGTAGGATGGGTTTAGGACCATTACCATCAAAGGTCTTCGACATGCCATCTAGGATTGAAGTTGCATCTACTCCTAATTTTAGTCACCCCTACCCTAAGATACTCAAATAGAGTTTGTTTATATAAAATAAAAATTCAGGAATTGGGGTATAAGATATCCACTTTATAGAAAGCATTGGTTGGTTTATATCAGAAGATGACCAGATCTGTCCTCAGGGATATTATATCCATGATTGGTGGTGAGAAGGTAAATCAAACAAATTCAAAATAATTTAGTTCACAAAATTTTATTGATTTTAAGTTTAAATGTTAATATACAACATTGTTTAATTTTCAATATAATTGTCTTACATATACTGGTAGTAGGAAGTAGAGACGAATATGGAGTGGGTGATGGGAAAAGTTCATCATCATGCAGTATTTAGTAAATAGGGTTTGTTCATGTATCATTTGTGGCATAGAGTATTCACATGAATTTTTTTATAGGATCGGGACAACATGTGACCTATGTATGTTTTGTATAACCATGTGTCAATATAGTGTTTTTTATTTGTTACATAATTATGTTACTAATTTATGTTTACTCTAATTATAAGATATGAAAATTTTGGTATAACTGTATATTGGAATGATTTGGTTTGTGCATTATTTTTTAAAGGGTTGTTTTGGATATAGGTTTTCAGGTTGTAGATTCTGCAGCTCTTTTTTTTAATTCATTATTTAGCGGTGGTTTAAACCACTATTATATATAGTGTTTTTTCATAGTGGTTTAAACCACCACAATATTATGGTATTTTTGGGTGGCGGTTAAAACCACAACTAAATATGATAAAATTTTATCTAGCGGTAGTTTTCTTCATTTTAGATGTGGTTGTTTTTGCAAAAACACACTATAATTTAGTAGCAGTTAAAACCGACCCTAAATTCTCATCATTTTTTGATCGAAAAACTGCCACTAAAACACAAAAAACCGCCACTAAATGAACATTCTAAGATGCTTTCCAGAAACTACTGCTAAATGCTATAAACCACCACATGTTGTATTCTGACATAAATTTTAGCGGTGGTTTCTTGAAACCATTACAAAACCATGTGGAGGTAGTTTAACCACCACCATATAAAAAAAACACCATTACATGGAAATTTTCTTGTAGTGACCATTAAAAAAATAAATATTACATCACATAGTGGAAAATTCTACTTAGTATCCATTTTTCCCAAAAAACAAAAATTTTAAGATATAAAAAGTTTTATTTTCATGAAACATCTTCATAATTTTCATCTTAACCTCATCCTTGATCATAATAATCTTCAAAACCTGGTAATTTTTTTTAAAACATGGTATGAGCATAAAAAGCTGAGTAAGGGACATAAAAAGAAATAAAAAAAATCATTATTCCATGAACACTTATATATATTTAAAATTTTCAAAATAAACTTTGTATTTAAAATAAACATTTTATTACCCAAGAAATCAATTTCTATACCCAAATTTTTCATTAAACATTTCATAATAAATATTAAAGGCAAAATAAAACTCATAAAGGTTCGTGTGTAATTATGGAAAACTCAAGAAATGTTTTTTCACAAAGTTATACTTTTCACCCTTAAGATGTAGTAAATACATTCTTTAAACTTGATCTCATTAGTATATGTTGATAAATCATAAGATTTCCTTACAAACCATTGAAAGAAAAAATAAATCATATAAAAAACTTGGGTCATCATTTTCCATATCAATCTTAAAAATTTTATAACCAATAAAATCAACATTCATCAAAATGTTCTGGAGAACCCAATGCATTGGAGGGCTATAAGGGACCCAAACATTCTTAGTTTATAACATAACCACTCATCCTTGGTTTATAACAGAACCACCAATACTTGGTTTATAAAAAAATTACCTGAACTTGGATTATAAAAAAACCAACCATCAATATAAAAAATTCCCAAGAACCATAACACCATCATAACTCATGAAAAATTTCATACTTATAAAAATATTTATTTTACCCATATGAAAAACATTTAAAGCTATCAAAATATCCATTCCATTTAAAACCACTTTTTGAAAATACCCAAAACATAGGGAATGAGGGTTTTTATATAATGAAAATTCGAAAGCTTATAAAGGAATAAAAACATAAAATAATAGCTACAATGGTAAAAAAACCATTGAAACTATATATGTTAAAACAAAAAATTATTTTTTTCTTTTATAAATAAATTCAAAATGTTTTCTATAAAATACATAAAATGATTCCTTTTGAAAACCTTGGAAATAAAGTCAAAATAGAAATAAAATATCCTTTATAATTATTTTATTTCCCTATAAATATGCCCCTAAAATAATTTAAAGAATATATACATGGAAGAGAAATATTTATAAAAATAAATATTTAAAATATTTAAAATGAGGTTTTAAAGTAAACTGTTCCTTACCTTAAGTCTGAATCATTACATACATCATTTACCTTCATGAATAATAAACTTATGTTAATTATTTAATGGATTAAGATAATTTTTAAAGTTTATTACTCCTTTTATTTTTTTTATTACCATTTCATATTCAATTACTTAGTCAAATAATTTTACATCAGACGTTTTGATGATATTCGACTCATATATCTAAAATTACTTCAGTAGGTTGACTATGGTCAAAGTGGTCATTATTCCATTATCTCTAGAATAATAATCATGACATAATTAATATTTTTATAAATAAACTATAATTTTAAAACCAACCATTAAATATGGTTATGAAAAATGAACTATGTTAAAATCATGGAGATGACAGACCATTCATACACATGAATAGAGTTTTCATTTTACAACGATCATGATAGAAAGAAGGTAAGTATTATTTTATGTTTCCATAATGATAATTATATCATAAATATCATATTATTTATTTACATACACATATATATACCATCCGTGTGATATGATTATGAAGAATTAATCACATCACTTAAGGACTCCATAACAAAATTGGGTTGTTGAGAGATAAAATCAAACTATTCAAAAATTAAAAGAACCATATTAGATAAATTTAAACTCTCTTAATATTTTTTTGCTAATATAGATAATACTGATTGTTAATCCTTGAACCATATTCTTATAACACTCGTCTTTAAAAATAACGCTATGAACATAGGAAAAAAAATTCTTAAAGTTGTATTTTTAATGAGTTTGGATGGAAATACTATATTATTAACACCAAAGAAAACCTATAAAAATTTGACCCCAAATCCGATAAGGTATTTTTATTGGGTTCTAAAACTCAAGTAAATAACACTGATAAAGAACCATATATACCTTTACCCAAGGCATGGGTAAAATATATGTGGTATCCCATAGAAAATATTATTAATGGATTGCAAGAAAAAACTTGTACCAGAAGGCCAATTTTAAATGATGTTAAACATCAGGTTTTTTATTCACACCTAATAATGAAATCTGGGTACTTGAAATTCAAGATGAATTGAACCATTTCACAGGGAATAATGTTTGGACTCTTGTTAAAAGACCCGACGATCCTCTAATTATTGATACTAAATGGGTTTTTAGAAATAAATTAGATGATCAAGGAAACATAACTCATAAAAAAGTTAGACTCACATCAAAAGGATATAATCAAAAAGAAGGCATTCAATTTTGTGATACATTTTAACTCATTTCTAGGATTGAATCCATTATAATCTTAATAGCATTCATCACTTGTTTAAATTTTTATTTTTTTTTTCAAATTGATTTTGTTGGTTTGAGTGAGTAAATCAAGAGGGAGGGGGGATTGAGTTCCAAATAAAAATTCTGTTAAAAAAAGTGTAAATAAAATCCCCCAATTTAAAATAAATACTCCTAGTTAATCAAAATAGTAGTTTAATATAATTTTGATCTTCTAAAATATTCCTCAAATCTTGATTAGTTCTCAGTTGAAATAGTATGATAATTAATTTAACTTTTGAAATCAATTTACTCAATCAAATACTTATATAAACATTGGTTAAGATTAACTATAAAAGTATATATTTTTTACATCTTAAAATAAATACAGTTTAAAACTTTTTAAAGAGTGAAACAAAAAAAAATCACACAATAGAATAAAATAAGGGGTTCAGTATCAAGATGATATCTAATCCCATCCACCTGGAAATCATCCACTGCAAAGAAGATTATATAAATACAGTCTAATCCAAAACCTAGATTGAGTATACAAATAATAGATTACAACCTATATAGGCCATGCATGGACTTCTTACATAATAAAATTGAAAAAAAAACAACCTAGGACACACATGAATATCTTCTAAAAAAATCATGGGTATACAAATAAAAAGGGAGAGAATAGAATATCTAGTATTCTCTAGTTCTAGCACATGAGATAGTGTGTATTGATAAAAAAGATAAACAAAAAAATGACAAAAATTAAAAGTAATAAATAAAAAGATAAATAAGTATATATAGAAAAAATATAGTTTTTATAATTAACCTACCATTTTACACATATTATTACATGATTTTAAGCACAATTAACAAACTATTAAAAGCCAAGGATCATAAAATCTAGTGCATTTATTATTAGATACATAATATAAAAGAATATAACTAAAATAAAAATATATTTTATTTAATATCTATAATGATAATACTAAAATCCCTATAGGTCTTATATATTAATAGGATAACTTGGGGAATACACAAACAAAGGGGTGAGATAAAAATCACAATAAGGAAATAAACATAGAAATATAGCATAGAAAATGTGTTATAAGACATAACATGATGACATGAAATGGCATAGAACATGAATACACATAAGGAATCATAACATATAGAATATAAAATCTTGTAATAATATCATCATGTGAATTTAGAAACAACATAAAACATAACATAAAAATGATTAAAGGATAACTTCCAAGACTCCTGCACATAGAGTGGAATGAGTAAACACTAACTGCCAAGACCATTTCATATAGAGGATCATGATTCCAGGCTAACTTCCAAAACCATTTCACATGGTGGACCAAGTCCCATAAAGGAATAAGGTTACTTCCCATCCCGACATGATGTCTCATGAGACTAAACATTACCTAATTGATTAGATATCTATATAGGAACACCCATCATAAAATGTTCATGCATATGTGTGACACTTAAGAATCAAACATATGGGATAAAAATTATGGTTACCCATGGAAAGAAATGGGTATTGTAATCATGTCATAAGACATAAAAAATGAGAATATCATAAAATTTTCAATTAAATAATGGATTTAAATCACACATGGAAATTAATAAGGGAAATAGGAATATATAATGATAAATTATGTATTACTGAAGTAAAAACATGTAAAAAAGAGTGTTTAACATACTTTAGAAATGAGCCGCTTTAATACGGTTTAAGAAAAAATATTATAGTCTTTAGAGAAGGAAAAGGTATAATTGTTTTCATATTTTTTTTCAAAAAGATAGATTTTTATAATAGAATGATTTATTTTATAAAAATAATGGTAGATTAAAACATATTATGTTTAATACTTTAAAATGGGTAAGAAATTGGGATGTTCTTTTTAATCGAGCCTTCTTATCAGAAGGAATTAAAAAAGGGAACCCTATAAAACTTGTATTAAAATGTAAAAGAAAGAATAATTGAGTTAGGTACATATGTTTGTATCATAAAAATAGAATTTAGGTGGAGTAAATAAGAATAATTTAAAATTACATTGGGGTAAAGAGAGAGAAAGCGTAATCCGATGGAAACAAATGGTGGTTTGGAGAGAATCCCTTACCTTATGTCTAAAAGTGTTATGCACTTATACTTAATGTCCTAAATAATGATATTAGATTCATTAATGATTTAATTAATAACCTATTAAACATATAATTTATTTAGTATAATTTTATTAAGTTTATTTATGGCCTTTTTGATGAGTTATAAGATTCAATTATGTTGTTTTGGGGTGTTCATTTCCTTGGTTTTCATGGTTGGTTCACTTGTATACATGTATGAAATCTCATGCATAATGGGAATAATTATACAAAATTGAAATTATATGTTATTAATGCACTTAAATAATATTAAGTGGTTCTATTTACAATTTCTTTTCAAGATATGGGTATTATTCATTAGATAAAAAGTTAATGACGTTTGTTTAGATTATTTTGGAATTTTTTCAATCATCATGAACTAGTTTTGTTTTATTATTTAATTCTATGTATATATACTGGTTATAGAACTTTAAATAAGTTATAATATACATTTTAAAATGTGTTTTAATCATTATAATGGTTTTATAACCAGCCTTTAAGGTGATATTATAAAATGAGAAATCATCATCCCTGAAGGATGTAAATCAACACCTCACGAATGATGTTTTCATTTTTAGAACAAAATTGAAAAAGAAGAGAATTGATGGTGTATATACCAATGACATGATAAAATTATAGTATATAAAATATAATGGAGTTATTATTCCTGTTTGGGTTTGGTAAGAGATGATAGGATAAGAAAATAAAGGAAATTGAAATGAAAAATAAAATAAAATGAAAAGGGATTTTACCTCTTGAAATTATTCTCATTGAGAACCTCATTATAAAAATTAGGTTGGGTATTTTGTTGATACCAAAGGCTCATGGAAATGGGGGAGATTCTTGGGAGATGATTGGGTAGAATTTGGAAAAGATTCAAGTCTTTGGAGGTGTGAGGAGAAGGGGTGGTATTTATAGTGGGAGGAGAGAAGCAGTTTTGATTATTTTATTCATATATTTATTATTTTGGATGAAGACTATGATTAGCATAGATTATTATTACTATGTAAAACAACTAGTTCATATTAGTTTAAACTAATGAGTTCGTACCTCATACATACATCATCCATGACTTAATAATTCATGTATTTAGCTTATACTATAAATTACCATATTTCACTATTCACCATAAATTCAACTATTTTAGAAAAATCCAAAAAATTAACCCTAACCATTTTTCAATGTTTAAATTTAAAAAATGGAATCAATTTTATGAAAATAATTTTATAAATATTATAAATAAATTTTTAATTAAAATCATCATTTATTTGGAAAATACTGATTTTAAAATTATAACTGAATTTATAACACTTTAAAAAATTAATTAAGAACTCATAAAACTACCTTAAAATCATAAGACAAAAAAATATTAATTTATGAATATATTTCATGAAAATAAATTTTATTTCAAATAATTATATTAACTATTAAACAATAAATCATCATTTACATTACAAAATGAAATATCAATACTAAATTTATCATTTTTAAAACATTAATTTACTTATTCCATGAAATAAATATATCATATTTTCATTTATTAGATGCCTAAATTTTATTTATACTTTTATAGGATAGTTTAATTTTCTATTGTCTAGGTTACTATTCTTAATGGTCACATTACTATTTCCAAGGTCATGTTACTATTCTGTTAGTTTAGGTTCCTTAATTTCTATAAATACCTCTAATTTAATTAATTCTTTATTTATAAAGTTTTTATTGTGTTCTCTATGTGATTTTATGTGATTTATACTATATTAAACAATTATAATAAAGGAATTTCCATTAATAAAATTCTAGTTTGTTACAGTGTAACATAGTCTAAAGTGATATAGATGCTTGAGTTTCCTTGGATGAGGCTTAGAGAGGAGATTGAGCCATTTCTATGAAATTAATAGTAAAAGAGAGCATCATAACATTCTATTTTTTATATATAGAGAAAAGGATGTTGATCTTAAATAAGTTTTTATCTTTCATAGATGGAATTCTATAGGATTTCATAATGTAATATATCGAGTCATGACCCTTATCGTATTTAGTAAGTGCACATGTTGATAACATATAATCTTAGAGAGAGAGTCCTTTAGAAATATATATGATCGAAGGGACAAAGAATCATTGAACGATAATCATAAGGATTTTCTGAATCCTTAGTATTGGGATCTAACTTTGTCTTTATTGTGTCCATGGAATAATTAAAGAATAATCATTAAATAATCATTCCAATTAACTCCAACAATATATCCTTTTGGAACATTTAATTCAAAGTCTTCAGAATAATGATGGTGGAACATGTTGATGGAGACTCATGTTCGGTGGTGAGTCAGGCTGGCAGCAGGTCATCTGGTGATGAATCATATTCAACGGTGACTCATTTGATAGCAGGTCATCTAACGGTAGGTCATATGATGGTGGGTCATCTGATAATGGGTCATCTGATGGTAGTTTAAGTCTGGTGGTGACTCATCACTAGCAGTGACTAAAATATGGTGGTGAGTCATATCTGGTGGTGAATCATCTCTGGTGGTGAGTCATCTTTGGTGGTGAGTCATCTATGGAAGTGACTCATCTCTAAAGGTGACTCAAATCTAGTGGCGAGTCATCTCTAGCGATGAATCATATCTAGTGGTGATTCATCTCTGGAGGTGAGTCATATTTGACAGTGAGTCATCTTTAGCGGTGACTTATCTCTAACAGTAGGGAAAGTCTAGTAGTAGGTACAGTTTGGAATTGAATCTTTTCGGGTGGTGAGTAAATTTGAACTAATAGTGACTCGTATCAACACTTATCCAAGTTTTCATCACATTTCCTTATATTATAAAATGCTATCATAAAATATTAAAGTCATTATTAACATAATTAACATGATTTGTGAGCCTTAAAATAAGGAGGTACCAATAATACCCCTCTTTTTGATGAACACAAATCATGGAATTTTAGAAAGCATTAAATAGATGTATTTGAAAAAGTAATAATATCTAATTAACACTTTAAAAAGATAATGTGAGGGTTTGAAAATAAATTTTAAAAAAGAAGATAAATAAAGATTCACCCCAAGGATATCACAATTAAATGGGGGTAATAAACATAAATATAAATACCCATAATTTTCGCATATCCCCATAATTTAAATTCCATAATTATCCTCCCCATTTGGTATTATCAAAAATTTAAGACAAGAAACAGTAAAGGTAAAGAGATAAAATATAAATAATTAGATAAATTTCATTAAAGTCAAAAGAGATTGTGGTACATCCAGAAAAAAGTATAATGAAGTCCCTATCAAAAGACAATGTCTAATATAAATTACTTATCATCTTGGGTACTAGGAAAAATAGGTTCTTTTCCCTTGTTAGAGACAAGTGGCACAAAGGTAGAGGCTAAGGAAACTAAGGTAGTGGCTATATGGACTGAAGTATAAGAGTGTAGCTCTTTAATAATCTTAGGCTGAAGATTCCTAACTGCTTCCAATGGAGACAAACTGAGAAGATGAAACAGATAATGTAAAGGAGCATTTGGATTCTGGAAAATATCTGATCAAAAATGGTTAGGGATATTGGATGTAGTAGATAGAAGAGAGGTTACTAGAATGGCCTCTGGAGATACTACTGCTATACCCGAAACATGCAAGAAATACTTCATGAGATTGATGAAATCTATGATAATGTTTCCTCCATGAACCCTATAACTAAATAATTCTTTATTTTCCTCAATAAATAATTAAATCATAGGTGTCATTACCTTTAGCTAGTTAACCTTCTCCTTGAAGGCTTGGGTAAATGGTGCATCCGAAGGGTTTCATCTAAAAACATGAAGCAAGAGTTCAGTTCATGCTTAATGTAAATACTAGAAAGATAATATTTAATAGCCTTTTAGATGTGTTCCCTATCATTTCTGGAATAATTTAAACATTCTCTAACCATATTATAAATATGATCACCATGCTATTTGAGCTACCACAGATCCTCCTAATGGGTAGTATGAGAACCTTCTAAAATAGAATGAAGTTATTCTCTAAAAATAGCCTGAATCAACTCTACATCAAACAAAACTATGGGAGGTGGATCATTAGATGTAGAAGTTACTAAAGTTATATTCTCCAAACTCTCCAAAAAAAATAATCCAAACTAATATAAAAACAATTCATAATCTCCACTATCACACCCCTCAAAGTATCATCTCACTTGTAATCGTCTGTTCTAAATATCAACCTCTTGAATATGATGAATAATATTTGGTTAAATATGTCATACCATAAGATAAAACAAGTGTCTAGCATCAAACTCACTCAAATAAGATACTAAGGTTCCCGAGACCTCAAAAAACTACCAAAATATAAAAGATGATTATCTCTAAAAGATTCCAAATCTGATTTAGAAACAACATCCAAAGGAACAAGTGTAGAAGCAGTAGAAAAAGGGTGAAACATCTATCTTAGCATGAGGTACAGTAGCCTCTACTATCTTAGTAATTGTAGGAACATCTGATGAAAATCTCTACATCTCTCATGTAGCATCAATATACTAAACTAAGGACCCCATAGGATTTGTATCCACTCGAACTGGGGAAGCAGATCCACCATGATTTTGTGGATTTCTCCAATCATTTGAGTTAGAATATTCCAAACCAAGCCTCACATACCATGAGATTATTTTCCACTCATCAAAAGATGAGATACCCATCCTAGCATAAGACAAGTCAGTATTCTCAACATCTGTAGGGTCAACTCGGTGACTAATAAAATTAGGGGATTCCCCCATAAACAGATGCCCTCATCTCATATCTAACAAAATATTTTTAATCAAAATCTTGAAAAAAAACATGGTCTATCCTCAGACCTAGTATAAATAGATTCAACTGGAGAATAATGATGTGTATGAGTCATCTCATGATCACCAGGACACCATGACCAGATCCACCATCACTTCCATTTTCATCACTATCTACTTCATCTCCATCAGTTCCATTAGTTCCACCACTTCCTTTATATTTATCATCTCCATTAGCTTCATCACCATTACTTTCATTATCAAAGAAATTCAAAATTTCCTTAAATGATTTAGAATAAAAACTCTTGAACTGTTCCTCTCCTAAAACTTATATTTCCTAATCATCATCACCTTTATCACTCAAAATACTTCCTCTAGAAGGTAGATACTTTGAGGACTAGATGGACCAAAAAGACCACTGGGATCCTAGGTGTTCCAGGCTCACTTCTCTCTTCAATAGATATCATATCCTAATCATAAGTAGCATAAAATTCCTCTTCTTCTTGCTCTTCATTTGAGTAATCAAATACCTAATTTGGATCTAATCTGGGATCAACATTATTCGTTGGTCTGGTAGGGTGATCCTTTGGATTAAAAAGCTTATAGATCTTTTCAACATCCTCAACCAACTTCTTCATCCACGAGTTCTAGTTTAACTTCATTCTTTTATAGATAACTTTAGTACAACAGAATCCTCCACACTTCTCCTTAGTTTCTTCATCCTTAGTAACTAATCCTTTATCCTCAAGCATGAATGAAATAAATATAGGGAAAATTAGAGAATTATAATTGGATGATGTCCTGCACATCTCCATTATATGCACTATTAGATACCTACATTGATTGATTCTTTATCATATTTTCATAATATATAGAAGATACACATCCTAGTATCTCATCAAGATAAAGTATCCTTTTCTAGGACATAACATGTGCTATATAAACTTAAACAACAATCTATACTCACCATATGATTTAGTTGCAGTAGGTCTCCTTAGAGTTCTATCTCTAGTAAGCTTCATTAAGGAATTCTCATACACAAAAGAATATCTTTCACTTGGAATGGATCCTGAATAGTAATTGGAAAATCATTTATATGGTACTTTAATACACTTAGCACTTTGGTTCGAAGAGAAGACTACCCCCTATCCATCTATCATTCTTCTTATACAATCTTTGTTTTTACCAAAAAAACTCAATATATTGATAAAAATGGTGAACCAACCTAGATAGAATAGTAACTCATTATTTGAGAACCAATATATCTATATCTGGTCCTAGATCACCTTGATCACCATCAATTTTCTAGATAACTACCATTCAACATTTAATTCTTTCTCAGAAGCTAATGTACTCTTTGTGGTTTGTAGGTTCTGTGGATAAAATAACTAACTAACCAATTTTCCTATAGGATTATTCAAAGGCCACAACTCATCAGGAGATGATTCAATATGTCACTTTACTCTAACCATTGGAATGGAGTTAATGTTCAAGTGAGGATGAGAGAAGGAAAAAGGCCGAGAGTGTAAAGGTCACGGAAAAGTTCTAAGGGAAACAAGAATGAGGGAGAGAGTGAGTAAAAATCAGATTAAATAACCAATTTATATCATTTAGATATTTAAAAAATAAAACTAAATAAAAAATTAAATTAAAAATAAATAAAATAATTAACTTGAAGATAAAAATTAGCACTGGTGGATTAATTCAAATGGTTGGTTGTTTCAAATGGTGGGTAATTTCTAATGGTGGATAATTTCCAATGGTGGGTAATTTAAAACATTGGATAATTTCCAATCATTGGTAATTTACAATGGTGGGTAATTTCTAATTGTTGGTAATTTTCAATGGTGGGTTATTTTCAATGGTGAGTAATTTCTAATGGTTGGTAATTTCCTAAAGAGGTTTTATCGAAATTTATCCTCCCTAATTCATTTTTCATGTAGTTAAATCTATTATAATTTAATGTATTATTAAAAATATCATCAATATGATGTGCAGTTACTATAAATTCATTAGTTATATCACCTTTTTGAAAATTATCTCTCAAAAGTGATGTATTAAATCAACGTGCCTTGTTCTAGAGTGAGAAACAAGATTCTTGGAAATATTTATTTCAGTTGTTTTGTCACAATTTATAGGTACATGTATGAATTGATATACATAGTCTACAAAAGTGTGTTTTATCCACAAAATTTGATCCCATAAACTTCTTGTAGATATGTATTCATCTTAAGTAGTAGAAAGTGCAATGAAATTTTTATTCTTACTAAACCAAGATACTAGAGACCAAAAAATGTCATGTTCCAAAGGTGGTTTTTCTATCTAACTTGAAACCACCTAAATTATTATTTGAATAAATCACTATGCCAAATTATTTTCCTCTAGTGTATAATAGTCTTAAATTAGATTTATATTTGAGGTATTTGAAAATTATTTTAACAAGTAAATGTGAATCTTTTGGGTTTTTATGAAAACATGCACACATGAACACACTAAACATAATATAATGTTGGATAATAGTTAAGTTTATTAAAAACCCAATTAAACCTATATAACTGGTTTGATCCAACAACTTTCCAAATTCATCAAGATCTAGCTTATAGGTGCTACTCATGGGAGTGTCCCTATTTTTAGTTCTATAAAAACCAAAATGTTTTAGAAGATATTTGGTGTACTAAATTTGATTTAAAATAATTACTTTTATATTTTGAAAAATTTGGAAACCATTAAATTATTTTATTTCACCCAATAAACTCATTTCAAATTCATTTTTCATTATTTTGGAAAAATCATCTAATAAATAATTTTCAAAAGATGAAAAAATAATACTATCTACATAGATTTGAATGACTAAAACATCTTTTAAAATTACTTTTATAAAAATAGTAGGATCAGATATACCTTTTGAAAAACCTTTAGAAATTAGAAAAGAGTTGAGGCTATCATACCAAACTCTAAGATCCTATTTTAAACCATTTAAAGACATGATTTGTAAAATGATGATTTTGAAATCTAGGGGGTTATTCAACAAAAACATACTCAACTATATACGCAATTAATAATTCAATTTTGATATACATTTGATATAGTTTGAAATCCAAATGAGATTCATAGAAAAATGGTATTCTAGTGGACTTAAGTCTCTCTACAGGTTAAAAGGTTTCCTCATAGTCAATACCCTTTTCTTGACTATACCTTTGTGTAACTAAGCTTGATTTATTTATTACTATTGTTCTAGATTCATCGAACTTTTTTCTAAATACCCTTTTAGTTCCAATAGTTAAGGTGCCTTTAGGCATATCAATAAGTTTCCAAACTTTATTATTTTCAAATTGGTTAAATTATTTGTTTATTTCCATTACTTGGGATTCATCATTAATTACATCAGTGTTGTTCTTAGGTTCAAGTTTTGATGAGAATGATTGATGTTTAACCTGATTTCTAAGAGAATATATAGTTTTTGTACCACTATATAGGTCTCCAAATACATCATCTAGAGGATGGTATCTATGAGTCCTAACAAATATCCGAAATGAACGACTGTTCATCTCACGACCATCTACAGGTTCAAGTTTGGGTTGTGAATGTTCCTCAGAACTAGAAGATTTTTTTTCTTGTTTCACAAGAGTGTCAAGAGATTTAGAATTTATGTTCAAAGTAGAAAAATCTTCCTCAAGGTATTATAAAAGAGTTTTATGCTCATGTGAATCTATTTCAAAAAAATTGACATGAATAAAATCTTCCATAGTCTTGGTTATTTTATTGAACACTTTATATGGTTTACTAGATGTTGAATAACTAAGAAAAATTCCTTCATCTCTCTTAGAAGCAATTTTTTCAATATTATCCTTAGTTTTAATAATAAATAAATTTTAATAGAAAAATATAAATTAATTAATGTTAATATTTATATTATACCATAATTTATAAGGGGGTTTCTTTAAGATAGGTCTAATCAAGACTCTATTAATTATACAGTAGGCTATATTCAAATCCTTTTCCCAAAAATAAACTCAAAGTTCATATTCATTAAGTATATTCTGGGTGATCTCTTAAGGTGTAATTTTTTTGCAACACCATTATGTTGTGGGGTCTTAGGAGAAGAAAGTTTTTGATTATAGCTATTCTATGAGAAAAAATATTCAAAGTCATTATTTTCAAAATCATAGCCAAGATCACTTATTAAGGTCTTAATCCCATGTCCAATAATATTTTCTATAGATCTACCATACTTGGTAAAATAGTGGAAGGATTTAATTTTTTGTGATAAAAATAATACCCAAGTATACCTAGAAAATTTATCTAAAAGGACATAGACATAGTGATTTCCATTTAGACTAGTAACTCCAGATAGCCCAAATAAGTCCATGTGAATGAACTCTAGGGGTTTAAAAGTTGAAACTTATTTCTTTTATTTAAAAGATATTTTGTGTTGTTTCCCTTTTTTACATGGGTTACAGAATTTATCATTTGGGAATTCAAGTTTAGGTAGATCTTTTACCAACCCTTTCATATTTATCTTTATAAGTGAGTAAATATTACAGTGGAATAGTTTCATATGCTAAAGGAAAGATTCCTTATAAAATTCACTTAGTCAGGAAACATTTTGAAAAAATAAAGAGTCTAAATTAACAGTAAAAACTTTTTTATTTCTCAAATAAGTAAACACTAAATCATTTTTAGTGTCAAAAAAATTATAATCATTGTTTTTGAATTGCACATAAAACCATCATCACATAGTTATGAGATTCGAATCACATTTTATTTTAAACCGTCAATAAATAATACTTTAGATATTAAAATTGAATTAGAATTTACAATTTTTCCAAGGCTAATTATTTTTCCTCTAGCATTGTTACCAAATGTTACATGTCCACCATTAATCATTAGAAATTTTTTAAATCTTGATAATATCCAATAATGTGTCTGGAATAGTCGCTGTCCAGGTACCATAAGTTCTTACTAGTACTCTTCAAGAAGATTCCCTAAAAAATATTTTTTATACCAAGAATTATTTTGGTACCCATATCTTCTTAGGTTTATAAATTTTAGTAATTAAGGCTTTAGGAACCCAAATGTTATTAATGGGTTTCCTATAAGCATATTTTAAAATTTTGTAAATAAAAACTTTGTTAGGTCCTAACGATTAAATACTAGTAGCATCATTTCTATACTAGATTTAGAAATAAAACTATTCTTGAAAATTATACTCTATCCAGATTGATAACCTAAACTAGTAATATACTTAGGTTCTATCTATTTTAAAAGTATTTGAGTGAGTGTATTTATTACATTTGTAAATCTTAATAAATCCTTTTTTAGTTTTTTATTAGACAATTTCAATTTAGTATTTCCTTCGATAGTTGATAATTTTTCCCTTTTTCTATAGAAAGATCAAAATTAAAATTAGTAGTTAATGCATTCTATTTCTTTATAATTTTATACTTATCCTTAAGATAATTGAAAGTATCTTATATCATGTTATAATATTTAAACATCTCATCATTTGACATATTTTCATCATTATTTTATTCCATAGAATGAATAAAAATATTTTCAGGAGAAGAAAAAATGACATTTGATACAATATATGTGTTTATAATGAAACACATGTTTATAATATCATGTTTTTACTCATGGGTTGAGTCCGAGTCATTAGAGATGTCCTCATAAGCACTCCAGGTTACTTTAATCACTTTTAATTTCCTATCATTTTCATTATATTTCTTTTTATATTTTAGTTTCAATATTCTTTGACATGACATTTCCTCCTACATTCCTATAAGATGACCTCATTTTAAGTATTATATTTCTTCTAATATTTCTTAAAACATTATATATTTTCATATTTACCTTTTTATATTAGTTTCCTAAAGAATTTATTCTGCTTATAAAACATTTTTGACCCTCTAGCTATATTGTCCATCTATTCATCACTATCAATTGGTGATTCCTTATCACTTGAACTTTTATCTTAATCCGCCTCCTTTTATTTTAAATTAGTAGACTTGAATTCTATAAATTTTCTTTTAGGTTCATCATTATATTATTGATTCTCTTTAATTTCTTCCTCATAAATCACTAAATTTACAATCAACTCCATGGCATATAGTTTTCTAATATCACATGATTTTATAATTGATATTGAGGTTCCTCTTCATCTTTTTGGAAGACATCATAATAGTCAAATGAATTGACCTTTTTCAGAAACTAGATTTCACAAAGAGTGAATTGTATTTAAAATCACATTGAACTTGAGATACATGTCATAAATAATCTCATCAGGTTTCATCTTAAATGTATCATATTTAATTATAAAGTATTTAATCATATTTTTATCACATTAGTTGTTCATTCATGAGAAACTTCTAAAGTGTCCTAAATTTCATATGTAGTTTTACTTGTAGATATTTTGTTTAATTCTTCCTATCCTAATGAATAATCCAGGGAATTCAAGGATTTATAGTTATTTTTATAAGAAGTTTTAGTAGCATCATTCTATATATTTCTAGAAGTCTTAGGTAATTCATATTGATCTTCAATATCAGACCAAATTAAAAAACCCATGCTTTCAATGTTCATTTTCATCTTTATTTTCCATTGACCATAGTTGGTGACATTAAAGAAATTAGGTCTATTAGTAGTAGAACATTATTTTCTTTTATCCATTTAAAGAACTAAATTTATAACTAACAAAAATTTAGGATCTTTAAAACACAACTAAAATCACAATTGAAAAGATTTTCAAAAACCTTTAATTCCAAATATTGGTTGGAGTGTGTAACTTAACATGGGGGGATTGAGTTCCCAATAAAATTTCTATTAAAAAAAAGTTTAAATAAAATCCCCCCCAATTAAAAATAAACAGGACTAGTTAATCAAAAGGGTATTTTAATATAATTTTGATCTTTTAAAATATTCCTCAAAGCGTGATTAGTGCTCAATTTAAAAAAAAATAAAATTACTTTAACTTTTAAAATCAATTTACTCAATCAAATAATTATATAAAAACCGATTAAGATTATCTGTAAAAGTATAAGTTTTTTACAGTTAAAAAAAATACATTTTAAAGGTTTGTAAACAATAAAAAAAAAATCTCACAACAAAATAAAAAAAGGGGTTCATTCTCAAGTTGAGACCTAATCCCTCCCACTTGGAAATCAACATATGAAAAGAAGAATTTATAAATATAATATAATCCAAAAACCTAGATCATGTATACAAACAATAACTTAGAAGCTTTCTAGGCCATGTAGGGACCTCTTCCACAATAAACGCGGGAACAAGAAAAACTTAGGAAACACATGGAACTATTCTAAAAACACTATGGGTATAAAAATAAAAAGATAGTAAAGAGAATATATAGTATTATTATGTTCTATCATAAGAGTAAGTGTGTATTGATAAATAAGACAAATAACACATTGCTCAAATTTAAAAGCAACAAACATAAAGATAAAGCAATAGATATAGAAAAAAGATAGTGTTTCTTGGTTTGAAGTTTTATATATGATTGAGTCTCCTCAGTTGAGGCTTGGAGAGTAGCTCGAACCATTTATCTAAAATTATAAATAAAACATATTAGTGTAAAATAATATTTTTCTATTTGTAGGAAAGAATTTTTATCTGCAATTAGTTTCTCTATTTCATAGATGGAAGTCTATAGGATTACAATGTCTAAGATATCGAGTGATGATACTTTTGGTATTCAGTAAGTATACACCTTGATCACACATCATCTTAGAGAGAGATAGTCCTTAAAAAATATACATTATGGAAGGAATAGAAATTCGTGAAGGATAATCATGAAGTTTTTATACAAACTTGTACTAGTCTCTAACTTTTTCTTTAATGCATCCATGGAATACTTAAAGAATAATAATTAAGTAATCCTTAACATTAAATACAACAATATAACTATTGGGAGAATTTAATTCAAATGACTTAGAATAGATATAATAGAACATGATGATGGTGACTAATGTATGATGGTGAGTTAAGCTGGTGGTATGTCATCTGGTGGTGACTCATATTTAGTAGTGACTCATTTTATGGTAGGTAATTTGATGGTAGGTTGTCTTATGGTGGTTCATCTAATGGTGGGTCATCCTGCGTTAGGTTAAGTGTGACGTTGACTCATCTTCAGAGGTGACTCAACTTTGACAGTGAGTCATCTCTGGAAGTGACTCATTTATGGTGTTGACACAACTCTGTTGGTGAGTCATATATTGTGGTCACTCATATCTGGATAAGAGTTATCTCTTGTGGTGAGTCATCTCTAGCGGTGAGTCATCTCTATCATTGAGTCTTCTGTAGCAGCGAGTCATCTCTAGTGGTGACACATCTCTAGTAGTGAGTGATATCTAGTGGTGACTCATATATGATGGTGACTCAACTCCGGTGGTGGGGCATCTCTAGAAGTGACTCATATTTGATGGTGACTCAAATATTATAGTGATTCGTCTCTTGTGGTGGCTCATCTTTGATGGTAGGTAAAGTCTAGCAGTGACTCTTTTCTTGAAGTGATTTAATTTGAACTAAAGGTGACTAATCTCAACTTTAGTAGTGAATCATCTATATAAGTGAGTCATCTATGGCAGTGAGTTATATCTAGTGGTGAGTCAACTTTGGCAGTGAGTCATATCTGTTAGTGAGTAATCTATTTCGATGAGTCATCTTTGGTGGTGACTCATCTTTGATGGTAGGTAAAGTCTGCTGGTCGGTAAAGTATAGTAGTGAGTAAATTGGCACTAATAGTGACTCATCTCAACACTTATCCAAATTTTCATCATATTGAATTATATTATAAAATTAAATCATAAAAGAGAAAATTCATTAGAAACATAATTAACATGATTTTTAAGCATTAAATCAAGGAGGTTCTAATATATTTTAAAATTGATTTTTTGAATGGTTTTAATTAAGAAAAGGTTTTAGTTGAACAAACTTCAGGTTTTAAAGATTCAAAATATCTAAATCATGTTTTAAATTTTACCAAGGTTCTTTATGGTGTAAAAAAATCCCCTCGAGCTGGGTATAGATAGTTGAAAATTTTATTTTTTGAATATTATTTTAAAATTGGGAAAGCCGATTCAATTTTTTTTTTAAAATCCATTTCAAATGATTTATTAATTGTTTAATTTATATCAATGTCGTTATTTTTTCCCTACTATAGAATCTATTTGTAATTAATTTTTTAGTTTAATGAAAAAATAATTTGAAATGAGTTTTATTGGAGAACTTAAGTTTTTTCTTGATTTTATAATTTTTCAAAATAAGGATGGAATTTTTCTAAGTCAAATAAATAAACTAATAAACTTTTAAATTTTTTTGGAATGGATCAAGTAATGAAAATAATTACAACCATGAGTACTTACTAAAAGCTAATTTTGGATGCTACAGGTGAGTTAGTTGATAAAAATATTTGTAAAGCTATAATCAGGAGCCTTATATACATTAATAAGAATTAGAAAAACATCATGTTTAGTGCATGCCTCTATCATTTCAATAAAATTGTAAATAATAGCATTTTAAAGCTCTTAATTTTTTATAGATTTAAAGGGTCCTAAAAATATTAGTTTACATTATTTAATAGATACTTATTTTAAACTTACAAGTTTTTATGATTCCAATTTTGGAGGATTATAATTAGATAGGAAAAGTAAAAGTGATAATTTTCACCCAATTGGAAAATCCGTTATCTCTTAGAGTAGTAAAAAGATTATTTTTCTCATTCTACATCAAAATTAGAATATAAAACCATAAGAAGTTTTTGTGAGAAAATTATTTGGATGAAAAACACTCTCTTAGATTATGAGATAAATTAAAATCACGTATCTATGAATTGTGATAGCACTAGTACCATTAATATTTTTAGAAATCCTATTCATCACTCTCTCACCAAGAACATTTACCTTAGGCACTACTTTTTGAGATATCACTTCTAAAAAGGTGATGTGTTTCTTGAGTTCATTAGCACCAATCTTCAATGGGATAATATCTTTACAAAGCCTATTTATTTAGATCATTTTGACTTTATTTAGTGTGAGTTAGGTATGATGTGTTTGTGAAACTTATTCATTAAATAAAGGCAAATATGAGATATTTTAAATTCTTTATTTTTCAATATATTTCTTATTTTTAAAAGTTTTTTTGAAAAAAAATATAAAAAAACATTTTTGAAATATTACATTAATTTTGATAAAGATAAGTGAGTGTAATCATCATAGGAAAAAAATTTATATCTAGATATAAACAAGTGGATGTGGTTTGGGCATAGATATACCTAGAGGTTATAACCTAAAAAAGGGATGGTTGTATTTTTAATATGATCTTCACTTGGGCATGACTAGTGGGCCTTTACTACAAACAAAGTTTGAAACTCCCAGGGAATATGCTCTAGAACATTCACATAAACTTTCTTAGCCTTAATAATGGATTGAAATTTATAAAGTAAATAATTAATTTCATTTTTTATTTTTAAATATTTATTTTTAAAATGTTTTAATGTGGTAAAGTGTTATTTACAAAATCATTCATTAATTTAAAATATTTTATGAATTTTTATTTATCTCTTAAATTTCATTATTTTTTATTTTCCCACATTTTTTAAATACTTTAATTAAAGGGAAGATTTTATTTTTAATTATGAAATGTTCCAAAAAGTGAAACTCTTTTTTAATAATTAATCATTAACAATGAGTAGTGTTATTTATATATTTATTTACTTTTAATTCTTTAACCTATTTATAAGTTCTTTCTGATAATAAAAATGGAGTAGAAATTTATTTTAAAGGTACTATGTTGTTTTAAAGTTTTATATATTTTTTTAAATTCGCTTTTAAATAAAAATTTATTTGAAATTGTATTATGTTAAATATTTTTAAAATCCAATTGTTTTAATATATTGAGTATTGAAATTGGTTTTATCATCTTATTTTAATTTCATTATAAAATATTAAAATTCGTTTTATAATTTTATTTGATGTATTTAAAGTGTTTTCAATCATTAAAAATTGTTATATTGTTGGATCTCACTCTCTTATATTGTTTTAATGATAAAAAACACCAATTATGTTTCTAACCTTTTCAATTGAGTGAATTTAAAATATGAAGACAAAACATTTAGTTTTAGATTTATTTAAGAAAGTGAAAGGTATTAAAAAAAGTTTGCTGGTCATGTTTAATGTCCCACACAAGATGGACTCATCTTGTACCTAGTGGAGTGTCACCGGCCAGCCGGTGGAACTAGATAGAACCACTATAGCCATAACAATCCCACCAAATACCTGATGGAACTCACCATCACCCAGTGAGATTTAAACAATACTAGTTTTCTATAGGTAGCTCACCTGTTACTTAGTTAAAATTAGAGACAACCTGGTGGATTCTAAAACTAAGTGGAATCCTATAGAAATCCCTTCTTCCAGCCAGTGGCATCAGGTATCTAGCCGATGGTGTTAAGAAAATATATCAAGGGGAGCATCTATCACTGTCTTCAATAACTTAATTAGCCCCATTATACCTCCAAATAAACCCTTGGACCCCCATATCATATATATACAACCTATTTGAGGATGAAAAAGAAAAAAAAAGTAATTTTCAATGAACATAATTAATTATAGTGAATGAAAACAAGCATCAGTTAAAAATCATCTTCTATTATTACTCCTATGGAGATCTCTTTGTATTTATTTCTTATAACACTTTGATCTATCATCTTTCACTATCTTAGTATAAAAATTTCATCTTATCTATATTTATAGAGAATTTATTGATTTTATTAAAGGGGTTTTCACATAATAAAACCTCCTCTTTATATATTTTTGGGTTATTGGTAAACTACTAAAACCAAGGCCTTATTTTTTGGGTTCTTGGAAAACTTCTAAAATAAAAGTGATTTTTATTTGTTTATTAAATACTGCTAAAGTATGTTATTTTAATTACTTTTTAGGTTTATTGGATACAACTAAATTTAATGTTATTAATTCATAAACCCTCAATAAATTATGGTGGGAGACATAGTATCTCTTATTGATCTATTTCAAAACACCCTTATCAAATTGTGTGCCTTATATTTTATTTAATTTCTATATATTTTAATTTTTAAATAATATAATTCAATTAATTAATTGGTCATTAATCATATCAATTTTTTAATATCCTAACATATATAAATAAATATCTTTCTTAAATAATATATAATTTCCATTATTCCCTTTATTCTTCATTTAAATTTATTTATCATTTCCATTATTCTTACTTTGATTTTTTTAGTTTATCGCTCAATTGCATAATTATATAACATATTTTTCTTTTAAAATTTTATGGGAAATTCACCCCACATTACATCTTACTCTCAAAAATATAAACTACAAAATTTATTAATTATTTTTCTAGATAAAAATAGTTTATCAAAAAGTAGGGTTGAACCCTTAAAGAAGGTGTGTGAAAAAGACAAGAACCAATTTTTTTTTAAATAAATGAGTAAAAAAACATATAAATAAAGATTTTTAGAAGTGGTATACTATGAAAAATGTGATTAAATAGTATTTATATGATGAAATTAAGAGAAAATAAAACAGAAGAAGGAAGAAATAAGTGTTTAAAAGCTTACAGTTGGAGCAATAAATAACAGATGATTAAGGAATATGAGAAATTTTAATTACATCATGTTAACATTATTATCTATCAATTCTTATGAAATATTATAATATGACAGTCAAACATTTAGGAATTTTTCATGGTCCTAAAATTTATTATAATCAATTAATATATTAATATAAGGATATTATTAAAAATTTCAATGATATTATTTTTATTTAATTAATCTTTTAATATTTTATTATATGATTTATTCAAAAGGGATGATGTGTAGGAAGTTTGTGAGTGTTTAGTAAAGTTTTGAGAATGTGTTCTATTGAAAGGAGGGAAAAGTGTAATATTTAAATAAATTAAATAAATTAAATTTATTAATTTTTATGTTATTTAAATGACTAAAATTATTTATTTACTTTTTTTAAAGTTTTGTTAATTTTATGGTCAAAATTTAATGCGTTGGAAGGTTTTTAGGTGGTACACACTTAGAAATGTTGGTATGGTGAAAGGGCGCAAGCCTGCCGTGAAGTTAGTATGAATGGTGCAATTAGGTTCATTTTTTATAACCATCACACTAATCATGTTCCCATTAAAATTCATATGAAAATAAAATTTTAAGTCCTAAACACCTCATTTATTCCCCAACTTTACTCCCAGATCAAGAGTAAACTATTCATGGGCAATTTTGGTGATTTCCCTTTATCTAGATCTCCTTATTTTTGTATCTTAATCGAAAAGAGTCCCTAATAAAAGATAAACCACTTTCTTAATTCCCCTTTTATATTAATATTTATTATCACTTGATGTGGTGTATGGTTTTAGGGATATATAATGAGGGTTTCACCCAGGAATGTAGAAACCCTTCCAAATGATATGTATTTTGTTAATAGAAGTTATAAGATTCTTTCACGAGTCATTTACACTTTATTTCACGTTTTTTTCATCATTATATTACCCCCTAGTGGGGATTTATAATTCTATATCTTTTACATATTATTTCAAATTCATGAATTTTTTTTATATCTATTTTATATAGTTTTATAGGTTTAAATGAAGGGTATTAGGTTGATGATACTTGTATAATATTATTAACTAATGAAAAGGTAGTTGTTATATAATATTTTCTTTTATTTAAAATATCCTTGATTGATTGAGAGTTTTAAATTAATTTTTAATATAAATTAATCTAAACTAATATATCCAAAATATATTTATGTAATAATTTTATTGTTTGATGCAAAATACATTTGATGTAAGGGAGTTTTTTTAAAGAGAATATTTAATTTATTTTCTAAATATATTTTTAGAATGTAAAATGTTTGATAAAATCTTTTTTGAATTTTATTATTGTATAATCGAGACCAAAATAAATATTTTGATATATGAATAAATTTTAAAGATAAAATTCATGGATTTAAATTATATTTTGTGAGATAAATATTTTTTGATTGAATAATGGCGTTGTTGATAACATCTCATCAAAATTAATTGAAGTACCCAAAGGGTTTGATATAGTTTATTTTATTTATTCTCTATAATTGGAAATGTCAATATATATAATATGAGTGAAGATGAAGTATATAATGGTTTGGGTGATGATTAAAGACTCACTGAATATGTGAAGATATTGAAGAACTCAAACATTTAGACACAACTTGGCCCTATAATTTTAAAATATTATTCTATAAAATATGATTTGTAAGAATATTTAAGAAATATTAATGAGATTGTAATTTATTTAGGAAGTGGGATACATGAATATGAGATATTTATTCTTGAAGTATTATGTATAGAATCAAACAGAGTAATTTAGATGAGTTTATGAGATGAGAAGTTTGAGATAAATCTCAAGGAATTTGAAGATCAAGTTGAATATCATGACTCTAAATAAAAGAAGTAAGTTATAAAATAATTGATCTATATAATTATTTTCTAGAGAGTTTTTTTGGATGGTTAACTTGGATATTTTTTGGCATTAAAAAATTTTTTCTAGAAAATTTTCTATAGAATCCATGATACAGTCCACACTCAGATTTGATAAATTAAATAAATATTGAAAAATATCTCTATGCAAGAAGAATACACAAATGAGATCCCCATGTGACACATTATTTATCAAACCCCATGGTATAGTGATTTATAAAAAATGTTTTCCATTCCAAGGATGTGGTGGCCATATCCTTCCACTAGGAGTAAGACATGTATTTCATCCATTGCTGACAAAAAGAAATTTCAAAACCACAAAACCCATTTTTTAGGGTCTTCTATGAAATTTTTAGCCTAAAAAAATTTGATATGGGGAAAATATATACTTTAATGAATTGTCTGTTTTATTTTATTGCTGATAAAGAAGAAATGGACTTACATATCAAAAGTTATATCTCTTTTAAGTTATCCACTATTTTATCATGAAGGAAAAATAGCAAAGGGGAAATTCATGTGAAGTAACATTCACAAAATACATTCCAAACTACGTAAAGAACTAGTAGAAAGAATAGTATTCTTGTCAGGGTTTTAACATCAATTTTATTAAAAAAAACATAAAAACCCTTCCATTGGGAATTTCCACTTCAGTTTAAAAATAAATTGATATGGAACCCACCCCCAAGTAAGGATTTTCGTGTTGGTTTTGTAAAAAACCCACATTATTTTTTTTATTAATGTTGGTTTTAATAAAGATGATGTTAAATTTTTTTTAACATTAGTTTGAATAAAAATAATGTTAAAATCCTTTTCACGAGGTGGTGTTTCAATTTTTTTCAGAACATTACTTTTATTTTCAGTATCCTTCCTAAATTTTTATACCACATGAAAATATTTTTTCATGTCCTATTTTACTTTTTAGACTTTTTCTTTGTTTATTTCCAATATTCATGCTCTTCGGTTTTCATAATCATTCAAACAATTATTCATTCAATGATTTAAACATGATATTTATCATTTTAATCTCATAATTTATCTTTTTTTGATTCTTTTCACCAATATTTATAATTTTAATGATTTTTTTGAAGAATATTTTATCTGTTTAAGTTGAAAAGATTAAGATATATTATGATATTTAATGTCCGAAAGATAAAATTCCTTCATAATTGCACTTAGTGTTAATATATGAGTTTTTCCTCAAAATTAAGTGATCATCAATAAACAAAATATACATTTAAAGGAAATGAAAACTGGAAAGAACATTAAGTCAAAGATTTAATTTTATTTTTCTTGTTTGAATTTTCATTATACATTTTTTTGGTTCATTGGGTTTTCTTATTCCAATTATGTAATATAATTTTGAATATTAAAAAAAATTAAAGCTTTCTATGTTAGTTATTATTAGAACCAATATGGGAGGAAACTTTCAATGTTTCTTATCATAATAACCTATTTTTAAATGGATATATTGGCATAAAAAATCATGATAATAAATGTAAAAATAATTATTGGTTGATATTTTTGTGTCAGTTACTATAATAACTGATTCCAAAATGTGTTTTTTACATTAGCTTCTATAAAACGATGTTATTTTTTTTCAATGTTGGTGTCATCTACATCAGATAAAAATCCGATGTTAAAATTAAAAAATAACCGATGTTAAGATTTTTTTTTCTACTAGTTAAGCCTCCAAAAACACATAAATACTTTATTATTGTGCATCATTTGTGAAGAAGTGGTGATATCCATTTGAATATATGCCAAACCTTCTTGTATAACCATCATTTGAAACCATAAAAAGTAGGTTATTTGGAGTTATGTGAAGACTTTATAGTTGAAAGTTTCTCACAAAGAACCAATGATGAATCCTTCATGAGCACGTTCTCCCTTCCCAAATAAAGTCATTTATGAATCATTGATGATGATTCATTCATGGTCGCATGATCCCTTAATGTTAAGAGTTTATTTCCAGTAGAAAAATTCAAATTATTTGTAATCTTCTACTTCCTACATGATAACTTTCTCCAAGAAGATGTTACTTATAAATAAAAACACATAGTTTGAGAAATTAGGACTTCAATTCTTCTTTGGCATGAAGTTTGAGATGAAAAGAACCATGCAATAATTTTTCAATAACGTCAATTGGGGGGGGGGGGCTAGGGGAAGGGTTCCTAAGGTGATTTCAGACCTCTTCCGAATGGTACTAGGCCATGAAACATTTATTCTGTTCATGGAAACTTCAAGAAGAAACCCAATTAGTGGTATATGGGTCTCTATCAAGTCATTTCATTCAACCAAATCATCTATTAGGGTGTAATTAACCCAAATTACCTCATTGGATTCCTTTCAATTGGGATAAAGACTCAAAAAGATAATAGCCATAATGTGAATCTTACTAGGTGTAATCCCAAACCATAACTTATTCTTTTTAATTACCAATGGATAATATGAATAAGAAAGGAAAACCCAATGCATAATACCCACTCAATATCTTATTTTTTCCTCTTTAATGATGAAATTGCTTTCAACTCGTGGTGTTAAACTACATGGATCGGCCCTCACACATGACCTTAAATTGTGTAACTCAAACTACATAGGATTTGATTCCTATTATGATAGGATATGTATGATGCCTACCTAAGGTTTAATACTGACATCATAATCATCATCCAAACTCACCCTTATAAATCTACCCATCCAATATTGTATGAACTTTCTTGGATAATTTCAAACTTTACATAATGCTCCCACTAGACGTTAAACCATAGCCTCCCTTATGTGATGATCATTAGTGGGATGAAATAATTTATGTTAATAATAAAAACATCATTCCACCTCATGTAATGATAATGAGACCCAAATTTGATAATAATATAGTGATTCCTTTGGTGATGGGATAGGGATACTTTTGGTGATGAGCTAAGGATGCCTCTAGTGATGAACCATGGATGCCTCTAGTGACGAGACAAGTTTGTCTCTAGTGAAGTTCCATGGGTACCTTATATGATGATTAAAATTAAATGACTCTATTTTTTCTATATAATACTATTTATTTTTTTTAAGGAATATTTTTAAAGATAGGAAATATGCAAGTGTGGTTTTTTAGGGCCCAAAAAACCGTGGTGTGGTGATATTAAAAATATTAAAAATATTATATCACATGCACATAGTTTTTAAAAAATAATGAAATAAATCTTGAAAAAAGTCTCATATTATAAATCTAAGATCAAAATTAGACACATAACATGGGTTTTACCCTAGGAACAAATTAATTTTTGTATGTGTCGGGTGTTTAACTTGTGCATCATCATGAGAAGAATTGAAAATAAAAAAATTCATATATTTATTTAATTGTTATAATTAATATAAAACCTAATAATATCTTATAAAATCATGATTATTGAATATACATAGGGTTAGCCACATAACCCTAGGAATTAAGAGAGGGACCTTATAGGGGGATTCTTGGATTACCAATAATGCATCATTTATTGGAAATTAGCGTGCCAATCAGAGCTTATGGATCTTGCCAACTACTAAGACATAGAACCATTATTCATTATAGATTGATTAAAACTCATGATAGGGCATTTATTTCATATTTATTTATCTCATTTTGTTTATCCCATGTTTATTGTGAATCAAATTTACCAAAACAATTGATTCGTGGATCGAACATTGATTTACATGTTTTGATTTACCTTCCTAGGATTTTGGTATTGATATTGTTTGATTATTTTTAATTTATTTTGTGATCTTTATTCATCATTATATTATAAAAATATTTATTCAAACCCAAATAATGGTTGAGGTTTGTTCCTCTTATTTTTTTGTTCATTTCTTCCCATATTCTTTTCACGTTCATCATCGTTGATTTCTTTGTCAAATGATTCAAAAAATACCTATTAGGTGATCATTGTGAAATCAATATTTAGAGTAATGTATCAATACTTTTGGTTTAGGTTTTGGATTGATGACATGGTATTGGTGAGCAACAATGATTGTGGATTTGAAATTAGATTGAGAGACCCCGATTCACAGTTTGGCATGTGGTAGTGGTGTGGTGCGGAAAGAGGTGATTCATGAAGAAAAGGGTGGATAAAATATAGAAATTAGTAATAGATCTAGTACTGTCAATATTGAATCTGAGTTCATTTTTTTTTGATTTGTGGAAGAATTAGTGGTGGTGGTGGCATGATAAAATGACACATGAAGAACCAATGGGTTTTTGAAAAATCGCAACTACTGAATGTGTAGTGTGAATAACACATGTTGTGTGGGACCCTAAATACAAAAGATAGGGTTTCAGTGGAAATAAAATATAACATGTCATGTGGGACCTACCACATTCCATGTGACATGATACTGGTGGCTCGAAAAGTTCCCTTGGGGTACATAGACATGGACATGACTACACATATAAGCATGACTAGAGTACATGGGAACAACCATGTACTCTAAAATAGAAAATTAACCAGACACAAACAATATACACAGGTATGGATCAAGTACATAAGCATGAGATATAATACACAGGTAAGACCAGATGGCACACTGAGTGGTAGAACAATCTCCACACAATGCGTATCTTTAATAACATGTCATGTATTTGGATAAATTCATGCTATGTAGGACAATGTGACATGTGTAGTTTGAAACTTATAGATAAATTCTGTGTACACCTAGTACATTCCATGTACTTTCTCCATGGAGGTTGATTCCCTCCATCTTTTCAGTGTGGACTAGTATTAGTTATCAATGTTCCCTTAGTCCATCCTTATAAGGTTACAATGAGGAATTATATCCCGTGTATAGGATTGTAATCCCCTCTAAGAGATTATTCTCAGATAATGTTTAGTAATCCATCTATGTAACTCCAGATGCAATCCTATATCATTTACCATTATTCCCTAGGTGAGGTTTAAGAAACATTCATGACCATATTACATGGGTGTATGATCCCCTACTTAGATGGTTATTCAAGGTAGATTTTGGTATACCCTATAGGCCCTAGGTGAGACCCCCCTATATAAGTATATAGATCTTAAAAGTTCTATTTAGGGTAATATATACCCCATAGTAAGACCCAATTTGTTAGACATCTCAAATGAGTTCCATCAAGGATGGAAAGGCTCATGATGTGAGTTCTCTCGGATAAGTGTTACCTTTGAGACTCTAGAAGAATCCTAGGCTAGAAGTGAGTATGTGACCTTACCTTGATAATTAGTGTCTACTGTTAAGAATATCTAGGTTTTATGGTTATATATTTTTTTGTATCATATCTGTATTAACATACATTCATGGTGATGAGCTGATCACTCTCTTGATGCTTTATGTTTGGTAATTTCGGGGTGCCCTACTAGGTATTATTATACTCATCCCTACTTGGGATTTACCTTCACATTCTGTATCTTATATAGAAAAAATAACTTTCATTTAAGTCCTTGGTGGACCAATAGTAGGTGGAGATTAGTTATGATATATGGACCTCATATGGATCCAAGAGTTACTTTTGGGTAGCTGCCCCCATTTTGTCAGCATCATGGGACCTTTTTCAATTTATGTGGTCTTATATTTGGACCTTTATTATTCTGACATACTTATTATAGTACTATGGTGTGGGATAGATGTCATAAATACATTTAAAATATTATTTTTTTCATATTTATTCATTACAATAGTGTTTGGAGACGTGTGCATGTGTATAAGTACTTTAGGGTAAGACCTCCCATGTGTGTGATATGCCTACTTAGTGTTAATCACCAACCCATTTCATATTAGAGGTGGGATTAGGGTTCCATTCTCACCTAACTCTCATCTTGGTGGGCCATATTGAGTCGATGCATGAACAATTTGTATCAGAGGATGCCATTTTAGGACCATAGTTTAGAGATTGTATAGCTATGAGTTTGGTTTTGGAACTAGGGATATAGTGTTAAAGTGTCTTGAGTTTGGATTTCATACTAGGGATCCCAGTGTTAGTGTGGAAGCTAATGTATCCATTCACTAGAATTCTAATAACCTTATTATTGAATTGGAACATATATGAACTAGTTACATGGAAAACATTGGTATAAGCATCATATAAGAATGGTTTGTGGTTTCATGTCATTCTTGAGTCATCTCCCAAAATTTTCTCTTTTGATCGTGGTGCATCTTGGATATTATTAGATTCCTCTACGATGACAAACAAATGATATTCTATAGTGGGATTATGGTTATGATCCAATTAGTGATTAGGATTCTTTTTTGGATCTTTATAGGATGCGGTTCTTCTGGGTCTATAGAGAGTGATGTCTACACCTTTTCATCATTATACTGACACACCTTTAGTGGTTCAGGTGGATGATCCCCCTTAGGTTGAGAAGTAATTGGTTGTGTGATATTAGAAATTGATGCACCTATATTGAGTGAACTTTAAAAGTTTTAGAGATAGATATTACCTAGATTTTGTGGTGATCCAATACCCCTTCTCAGGTTGTAGAGGACTGATATGAGCCTATGGTGTGAAATTCCTATTTAGATATGACCCCTCTTGATGGTGGTCCAGGAAGAGAGAATTATCTAGGGTGACATGGGGAATAAATAGATACCTATTTTTATGATTATTGATATAATTTTGGATATACAATGAATAGGTACAATTCGCCCATTGAGATGTGCTCTTGTGATGTGATCTAAAAATGTGTGGGAGAGTTAGTGTGACCCAAAGAGGATAGTGTTGAGTTGTGGTGGATGTGTTCATTAAAATTGTGTTTTTTAGGTACTTTTTTATGTTCCAAGTTGTTAGAGAAATACCTATTTGTGGTGAATACACAAGCAAGGTAACATATAACTTCAGGTAGTAAGAGTTTGTGGTTAGAAGATCTGAGTGTGTTTTGAGGTATGAAATAAGTATTCTCTACTCCAAATATAGTTTTAATACAAAGTCACAAAATATATTTCCTTGAATTTATCAAATTTTTTAGGCCTAAGAATACTGGTGAAACTTTTTAGATTGACCCTTGTTTTTGGAGGATCATGTAGAGAGGATTGATGATCACACACTTCTGCTAAAAATGTGTCCTGACTCTAGGAGGAGAGAGAGAGAGATCCTCGTGTGGAATATTTTTGTAGAGATAGTGAGAAACTACAGTGTTTTCCTCAGTATAGACTGGTTTCCTACCATTCTTTCTCAGTTGACTTTTACCAGTGGAAGACTTAGTGTATTCATTTTATGGGATGAATTTTTTATTCTTTGGTGAGAAGGAATCCTATATAGATCAGGGTGAGATCATGTGTAAGATGATACCGAAGATTTCTTATCAATTGGATAATATGACCCTTAGAGTAGTTAATACTATGATCTTTCAGTTTACTATATTTTTAGAGGAGTACATGGGTTTCATCTTTGAGGATATACCGGGATTACCTCTGTATTTGAATTTTTTTTGACACAGACTTGTACCTATGGATGAACCAATATCTATGCTAGAATATCATATGACCCCATATAGTTGTGTGAGCTAAAGGTGCAGTTGGAGAAATCTAAAAAGTAGAGGATTTTTTAGATCTAGTTTATTCACCTAGGTAGCCCTGTCTTGTTCTCCTAGGACGTGGATGGGGGCTTGAGGTTAGGTGTGGATTGACGTCACCTGAACCAGGTGACTATCAGGGAGGATTACCCACCCCTAATAATTGATGACTTCTTTGACCTTTGGTTAAGGAAAAGTGGTTCTCTAAGTTTGAACTTATAATTTGTTATCACCAGCTCCTAGTTCGAGAGGCTGATATACCAAAGGTGGATTTATAAAGCCAATACAACTTTTTCGAGTTAACAATGATACCTTTCAGTGTATTGGACCACCCAGTAGTGTTTATAAGACTTATGAAACTAATAATTAAGGTCCTTCATATATCAATTCATGGTAGTCTTCTTCAATGAAATCCTAGTGTACTCAGTATCATCGGTGGAGCATACATGCCACAAATCGGCCTGAGTACCCTATTAACCTGATAAACAAGCCAATCCCAACATAGCTTGAAGGGCATTCCTAATCCCCATGGGTTAAAATCTAGCACCTAGAATCATCCATGAAGAAGGTGGGAACCAATTTTCCCCAAAAATTTTGGAAGAAAGACAACGAATCAGTATACATACAAAATAAAATTCACTAGGAGTAATGTACCTGAATTTAAATAGGTATAAAACCCAAAGTACTATAACCAAGTACCAGAAAAACATGAAAAACTACCCAAGTCCCAATGGATTCAACTTACCAAGTCCACAGATCAACAACTAAAACCACCTAAAAGTGGTGATTTACCCTCGATTGAGCTTAAAAGGAGATAATCTACAAACACCCAAAGGCACAGGTAGGGTGTGAGATAAAAACACTAGTAGGGTCTCACCAATGATTCCATAAAAGATGCCAATATTAAATTAACCAAAGATAGATTTCAATTTAAAGCAAACTGGTTTGGCATTTCATAAGCATAATTAAAATAATTCATGTTTTACTTTTCAAAAGATGGAAATAATTTAACAAAATATTTACATTAAAACTGATGGAATATTTATAAAACAATTTTTTTTTTCAAAAATTTCTTAAACAGACACTTTTATATAAAATAGTTTATATAAATCACAAGTCATGTAAAATAGTTTACAATATGATATATTTTCATTTAAAATAAAAAAAGTGAGAAACATGGTCATATGCTTAAGAAGGTATGATACTCCCAGGATATAGGGAATCCACACTCAAGGTGACATGACAATATTTACATACGTCCCTTTGAACTTAGGCTAAATATGACTCACCACCAACACTTAAGGGATGTGCTGTGCTGTATTTATGTTTCGGAATGTTGTAAAGCACAAAGTGACATCCAAATAACTCACTAACTACCCAAGGCTTACATGTTATCTAGTAAAAAACAATTATGGGGAATTTATTTCAAGAAACCTTAAAATACAATTAAATCCCATTCTCCATTTCAAATAATCCAATTTTAGATTTAAAAACCAAAACATGGGTTTTATATAAAAAAACATGCCCTTTTCCAAAATAGAACCCCAAGGTTCCTATCAAAACCATTTAAAAAAACTTTCAAAATACAAGAATTTAAAATAAATTCCCAATTCAATTTCACAATTCACTTTTAAATATTAAATTCAAAAATTTAATTTTTTACAAGATTCCATCAATTTTACAATAAACCCCCAATTCATTGGAATAAGGATTTTCACAATTTTATATCAAATCCATTTCCAAAAATAAATTCAAAAATTTAATTGAAAAAATTTCCATCAAATCCAAAATTTAAATTAAATAATTTAAATTTCACAAATTTCCATAAATACCCCCTATTCAATGGAATTGAGGGTTTTCCAATTTCATTCCAAAAACCTATTTTTAAAAACCCAATGCTATGGAATTGGTTTTTTTATGACAAACCAACTAAAATACATTTTTATCGAAATCATACAATTTAATTTAATTAAAACAACTGAAATTAAACAAAACAATTTAGGGTTAACATAATTTGGGCATCATAATGGAACCACCAACCTTGGGATCAATGGAACTCACAACACCAGACCCTAATCGGGTTTTTTTAATGAAGAATGATGATCACATAATTCAATAAACAAGGATAAAATCTAGGTTTAAATACAAAATAGAGGTTATTAGATCCATAATCCAATATGAGGATCCACATAACCCTAAGGAGGAGAAGAGAGATCATGGGAGAAAGATACCAGAAGAAGGAAATTAACTAGGAGAAGATCAGATAACATTCCTAAAGCTTAGATCGACTTCCATGAGGGTGATGAGGGGCCAAAATCTCTTCTTGGGATATCTAAGGAAGGGATAAATTGACTATGGGTTGTACTGGTTAGTTAGGGACCTGGGGGGAGGGAGTTTTGAAGTTTTTAATCAGAATTCAGATTAATTAAAAACCCATTTGCATGGTTTCCTAGGAAAAGGTGGACAATTTATACAAACCATGCACAAGAAATGAAAATATTTTAAATAGGCCACATGGTTCCTCTTAGGAGGGCACATAGTTTGTAAACTGCACACCAACCATGAAAAAGACCACTGCCTTGGGTTACATAGTTTTCTCAAGCAGGGAGCATAGTTTGGGAAAACCATGTGCCAACTGTGCAGTAGCCTAAAAACTTCCAAAATCTTTAGAATTCAACCCCAAACAACCCCAAACAAAACCCAAAACAATATCTATAAAAATAGGGGTTTAGGAATACCTAAAAATAGTAACATTATGTTACAACCTCCCCACTATAGAATCTTTCTATCCCCAAAAAACATATGAAGAAGTTTCCATGCGAAAAAGATAAGGCTACCACTCTCTCATCAGGGCATCCATCTCCCACGTCTCATGAGAATCAAAACCGTGATACCATAAAACTCAAACTAAATGTATCATCCTCCCAAGAAGTACCTAGGTTTCAGAATCAACTATCTTGAATGACCGTTTAGTCACAGATAAATCAGGTTCAACTTCAAGATCATGCCAACTTAGAAGATGAGATGGACCAGATAGATACTTACAAAGTTGAGATACATGAAATAAATTATGTATCGATGTTAGCTATGATGGAATTGATAAATGGTAAGAAAATTTCCACACCTTCTCAACAACCTAAAAAGTTCCCTCAAAATGAGGAGTAAGTTTTCCTTTCCTCCCAAGCTGTTGATGACCCAACTGGGGTGACACATTCAAGAACACCTGGTCACCAATTTAGAATTCCAATAGGCTACAATGATGATCAAAATAAGAATTATATCATCTATGTTCCATCAAAATCATATGATGAGTCAACTAAATATTTTTTGTAATATTTTGGACCAATATTACTTGAACCAAAGAACTTTCACCAATTTCTGACCAACATAACATATATATATAGGGGTGGATATAAATGGCCTCAAAATGATCCTTTATGATCATAGGCTGGAAACTATATTTATAATAAAACTCAACCAAACTCAAGTGATCATCCCAAGATTCACCAAAGTTGAGAATACAAGTGTGAAGAATATCCTCAAGAATTTTTATATCTCTTTCTATCTGTCCATCTATCTGTGGATGGTATGCCATGATAAAACAGATGAGAGATCCTAATTCCTCCTAAAAGACTCTCTAAAAATGAGAAGTGAATAGAGGATCACTATTAGAAATTATAAAAGATAGAACCTCCATGAAAATGAACAATCTATTTCACATAGATATTTACCAACTCCTCAACATTGGTTGTATCACAAATGGGTATATAGTGTGATGAATTGGTTAAACTTTTGATCATAATCCATATCACATTCTTCTTTCTCTGGGTATGTGGAATACCAAACACAAATTCCATATAGATCTCATCTCACTTCTTAGTAGGGAATGAAAGTTCCTAAAGAAAACCCAAAGGTTCATGATGCTCAGCCTTAACATATTGGCAAGTATAACAACAAAGGAAAAACTCAAAAAAGCCTTATCACATATTGGGACACCATAATTGCCACAACATATCATAGAAAATATTCATAGTTTTTGGGTTCACTGCTCATTGGGAATAATGGAAATCCCTCATCACCCCTTTACTTACCAAAGTTGGTACCACAAAACATATTTGAAATCATAGAATATATTCTTTGGATAAATACCAATCAAGAATGGTATCCCCACCATTAAAAGAGTCTCTAATTATATAGAACTCATCATCAAGCTATTGTTACTAAATAATGAATTCAAGAAGAGTGGATTTCAACTGAACATTGGCTAAGGAAACCTCGTTCCCTAATTCCCAGACTCCAATATGAAACTATGAAAATAAATCCATCAATTTCCACTCTTCTGATGATGCTTTCAATTCCTGGGTCGAAAGTTTCCTGCTCAAATCATTTTCAATGACATTATCTTTCCCTAGGGTATAGGTAATGTCGAAGTCAAAATATTTCAGGTATTCCACTCAACGCCTCTGGTAAAGATTCAAATCTTTTTGAGAGAAGATATAACTCCATATATTGTGGTTTGAGAACATCGTAAACCTTTATCTACAAATTTAATGCTGCCAACTCTTAATCTTATGCATCACAACTGTATGTTTGAAGTCATGGGTTGGATAATTATTCTCATGTGGCCTAAGCTGATGAGATCCATAAATAATGACATGATTACCCAACCTAAAAATGTAACCCAATTATAAACCTGATGTATCATAGAAGACCACATAGCCATACCGAACCTTTGGAAGAGTTAACACTAATTTATTAGTTAAAAGAAATTTCATCTCAACAAAATAATTTTGAAATTTTTCATCCAAAACAAACTTTAATTATTTCTGAGTTAGAGAAGTCATCAGAGAATATAACTTTGATAAGTACTTTACCAACTGGTGATAATACCTAGCTAAACCCAAGAATCTATGAATCTCAAAAACATTCCGTGGCTTCTCCCAAGTCATAAAAACCATCACCTTCTCAGGATAAACATATATTAATTGTTATGACACCATGTGTCCTAAGAAATTAACTTCCCAAATCCATAAATCACATCTTGAAAGATTGAAATAAATTTAGTGACTTCTTAGAAAACTCATAACTATTCTCAGGCGATGCACATGATCCTCCTCAGACTTAGATTAAATGAGAATTTGTCCAAAAATACTACCATGAATGTATCTAGATACTTGTAGAGAATCATATTAATTAAATCCATGAAAACTATAGGATCATCGGTTAGACCAAAGGGAATGATAAGGTTCTCATAATGACCTTACCTGTTGTGTAATGTGGTTTTCTAAATGTCAGACTCTTTTATCCTCAACTAATGGTAACCATATTGAAGGTCTTTCTTTGAGAACCACTTTGACCCTTTTAACTGATCAAATAAATAATCAATATGTGGAAATAAATATATTTTATTTACCATAGCTTTATTGATCCTTTGGTAATCATTTCATAAGTGAAGTGAACCATCAAAATTATTAGAAAAGAGAATCTACACCACCCAAAGTGTCACACTTGGGAATGTGAAGCCTTTCTAAAGAATATTTTCTAACTAGGACATTAGACCTTTCATTTCATATGGATCCATTAGATAATAGGGAATAGAAATTGGTTACGTAATATACACAAAATTAATATAAAAATCTACCCCTTACTGGTGTAAAACTAGAGAAATCAAAAGGAAAAGAGTTGGGAAACTCCACAAAAAATGGAGGGAGATCACCGCTCAAATATTCCCACTCTAGATCAAATGTGTATATATCACTTTCCCCAACTCTAGATATAACGTTCTGACACTACTCGAACTTAGGTCTCAGTCTCCTTGAAAGACACGACACACATCATTAGGTGTTGTGAAGGAGACCCATTGAAGACAACAATCAATCTAGGATTTTTTATAATAATAAAATCTATTCTTAATAAGGCATCTAGAGGTTTCATGTTGAGAAACAAAAAAATCCATGGAAGATCAAAATCTGGGAGAGAGAAAACACAATCATTAATACGAAGACCCTATTCTCTCTTCATACCAAGGGGTGTAGTAATATCCATTCCACAAGATAAATGCTCTGTAGGAAGATTAAGAAGATTAATGACATAGGTTGAAATAAATGAATAATACGAACCAGTATAAAAAATATCAGTCACTAATGATGAATCAATAGTAATGTTACCTCTCACAGTCATTATAACAATATCCACTTCTTTTGTATACTCTTCCACAACATGGAGAAGCTTCATTCTGGTTGTGTATGGCTGTAACCCTTTTACATGTGAAGAATATGATTTCTTCATAGTTTTATAAGGTGATGATGATCATTTTACACTACACAGAGTGGAATAAATATGGAATAATCTCTAAAAGTTACACAAACATCTTTAGGATCCATAGTTCTTGGGTGCCTCAGTGAGAATCCTCATTGAGTGTCCTAGATTTCCACACTAGTAACAAACTGAAGGACCTATTCCATACACTACAAAAGGTATAGAATGACCCTACCACCAAGAACCACCACTAGAATCATCATTATTTCTCTTTCCTTTAGAGTAATGCAGACTACCACTAAAAGATAACGAAACTTCTGATAACCTTGACTTGCTAGCCAGGTCCTTATCGACCATCATTGCTCTATCTAGTACATCATCATAAAAAGGAAGATTCAGTAATAAAAAATGAAAACAAATATCCTCATGGAGTCCCAAATAGAACTTTTGAGACTTAATCTTATCGTTAAACACAATCTTAGGCACTAAACGCACGAGCTCAAAAAAAATGGTTTTCATACTCTATCATGGTCCTTTCTACCAAATAAAGCTTGAAAAACTCTGTATCCTTGGCCAATGATATCCAATCTAGATAGAACTTGATGGTGAAAATATCTTTTAAGTCTTTACAATCTAATACTTTATGCTTCTTCAATTTTACCATAGCATCCCACCAAATTCTTCTCGGTCCTTACAACATGGAAGTTTCATACTTTACCTTGATTTCATTGGGTGTGTCTAAGAACCCAAACAAATACTACATTCTGATCAACCATTCCTCAGCATCTTGAGGATCATTCAAGCCTTTGAATAGTTTTGGATTATGGTGAAGGAAATATTGATAACAAATCTTGAAAACTTTCCTATGAGGTTTCAAAACTAGAGTCTAAACGGGAGATGGAGGTTGTTTTTATCCCAGATCATAGATAGTGTGCACAATCACCTTAACCATATTAGGGTCCACATGAGGATTTTCTCACATAGGTTGAGCAGTATCTTCCTCTTGGATTCTATTTACACATATTCTTAGAGTGATGATGCTACACAACATCAATAGACAAGAAATAATACACCCTAATAACAATCAAATAGATCAATGGGGGAAATTAATCCCAGCAGATAAAAAAATATAATTGGATTTCAACCTATACAAATCAAAAATAGGGAAAAGACTAGAAATAATACCCAATATGCCTTTCCCTAACCACCCCTCATGACTTAAGGTTCATTAAAGTGAGACCTGTTTGAGTACTCAATTTAAAATACCTCCTTTTCCTAGACACGGTTACATAATGCATAATGAATTCAAGAAAAGAAGTTCAACTTGGCTCTAATACTGCTTTGTCATGAACCAGCCCGGTTTTCCTGGTAACTCGATAACCGATCCAATATCAAAATATTGAGAAGGGTGTTACTAATCCCCATGGTTCGATGACTAGAACATGACATCATACACAATGATGGTAGGAGTGAATTTGCAACAAATAATGTGGAATCAAGATAATGAATCACTACGCATACAAAATGAAATCTCCTGGAAGTAATGTACCAGAAGTAAAATAGGTATAAAACCCAAAGTACTACAACCAAGTATGAAAAAATAGAAAAAATTCCCATGTCCCATTGTATGCAACTCACCACGTCCACAGTTCAATATATAGAACCACCTCTAAGTGGTTCTTTACCCCTGCTTGATCCTGGAAGAAGATAATCTACAAACACCCAAAGGCACAGGTAGGGTGTGAGATAAAAATCCCAGTAGGGACTCACCAAGGATTCCATAACAGATTCCAATATTAAATTAACCAAAGACTATTTTCAATTTGAAACAAATAGGTTTTTCATTTCATAAACATTATAAAAAAAATTCTTACTTTACTTTTCAAAAGATACAAACATTTTTTAAATGATGAAAATAATTTTAAAAAAATTCTTCACATTACAACTGATGGAAAATTTCTAAAATAATGGTGTTTTAAAAAATTTATTAAACAAACACTCCTATATAAAATAGTTTATATAAATCATAAGGTAGGTAAATTTTTTTACAATAATGGCATATATTCATTTGTAGTAAAAAAGTGATCAATGTGGTCATATGCCTAATAAGGTTTGATAGTTACAGGCTATAGAGACTCCAAAATCAAGGTGACACAGAAATATGTACATATGTCCCTTTGAACATAGTCCAAAGAGGACTTATCACCATCACCTAAGGGATGTGATGTGCTGCATTTATGTTTTGGAATATTGTAAAGGGTAAATTTCCATATAAATAACTCACTTATTACCTATGTCTTTCATGTGATCTAGTAAAAAAACGATGGTAAATTTATTTCAAGATATATTAAAATTCAATTAAATCTCATTATCTATTTAAAATATTCAAATTTTCCATTTAAAAATAAAAACAAGGGTTTTTAATAAAAACATGCCATTTTTCCAAAATGAAACCCAAAGTTCCTATTAAAAAAAATTTAAGACACTTTCATAATATAATAATTTGAAATCAATTCACAATTAAATTTCAAAATTCACTTTCATAAATTAAATTCAACAATTTAATTTTTCACAAGATTCCATTAATTTGACATTAAACCCCCAATTCATTGGAATTGGGGTTTTTCATAATTTTCCATCAAATCCATTTCCATAATTAAATTCAAAAATTTAATTGAAACAACTTCCATCAAACCATAATTTAAATTAAAAAATTTAAATTTAAAAAATTCCCATAAGCACACTCCAATTCAATAGAATTTTGGGTTTTTTAATTTCATGCAAGAAACCCATTTTTAAAACCCCAATTCAATAGAATTGTTTTTTTCAAACAAATAAATTGAAATTCAATTTAATAAAAATTAAAAAATTTCATTTAATTTAAATAATTGAAATTAAACAAATCAATTTAGGGTTAACATAAATTGGGCATCGCAACAGAACCACCTACCTCAGGATCGGTGGAACTCACAATGCAAAACCATAATCAGGATTTGTCAACGAAGAACGATGATCACATAATCCAAGAAACAAGGATAAAACATAGGTTTAGATCCAAAATAGAGGATAATAGATCCAAAATTCCACAAAATGATACATGAAACCCTAAGGGGGAGACGATAGATTACAGAAGAAAGAGATTGAGAGGTGGAAACCAACTGGGAGAAGATCGAATGATTTTCCTCAGGAATTAAATTTTCTTTTGGGAGAGTGTTGAGGGGAAAAGAACTATTCTTGGGAGATCTAAGTAAGGTATAGATCAAATATGGTTTATACTAGTCTATCAGGGACCTAAAAGGGGGTTGGGGAATTTTTAATTAAACTTCAGATTAATTAAAAACCCATTCACACAGTTTCCTTGGAAGAGGCACACGGTTTTGAAAAACTGTGTGCAAGACATGAACCTGTTTGAAATGGTCCATGCAGTTCCTATTAAGAAGGAAAACAATTTGTAAACCATACACTAACCACGAAAAATAACACTACCTTGGTTTGCATGATTTTCTCTAGTAGGGTGCACGGTTTGGGCACACCGTGCGCCAACCATGTTCCAAATGTGAACTAGCCCATGAAATTTCAAAATTTGCAGAATTCAACCCCAAAAAACTCCAAATTAAACACAACCCAATATTGGTAAAAATAATTTTTTAGGAATAACTAAAAATAGTAACATGATTTTACAACGTGTGACACTTAAGGATGGTTCTATATATATTCCCAGAGTATTGTCTTTATAGGAATCTCTAGAAGTGTCTGTTCTGGATTCAAGAGGTCCACTTCTTAGTACTTGTCTTCTAAGACCTGAGCATGAAATTGGACATTGTAAAGGTTGAAAAAATTCTATTTTGGGAGCCACTTGATAGTGTGGTGGTTGTAATAGGTGCTCACAGTGAGGTTTTATGTTTGTTTTTGTTGATCTAGGAAATAGAGTAGTTAACCTAACCACTTTGAAATTGAATAATAAAGAAAAGTATGGTTAAATGTACCTCCAATCAATGGTTATTATCCTTCCACTTATTTAGTGAGATAGGTATGCACAACTTTGGGATAACTATTGTGAGATCTTGTATGACTAGATATCCACTCGACATATTCCTAATGGTTGTTTTGAAGGAAGTGATCACATTATATTTGTTTGAGGACATATGATGTCAATAGTCATGTAGCATGTAGAGGTGTTGAGGAGGTTTATTTATCTTAGTATTACACCAATTATAGGTGTGTATGTACTAATATCCTTTTTCATTAGGATAGGTGTCCATAGAAGTTGTAACATGTTTTTGATTTTAAATATCACAGTCTCACCAATCAGTTAGTGAAGAATAAGGTACCTAGATGAAAGTGTAAATGAGATAATATATTTTTTGTTTTTATATTAGAGATTATAGAATTAGAGATAGTTCAGGATGCTATTTTAGTGATCATCTACTGACTCAATGAGTTTTCCCACTTCTTAACTATCGTTGAGAAGATATTAGTTGAGAGTTTGGGATGCCTATGCATGTAAGAGGTAGTCTGACTTTAATGAATTCCCTAAATTATCATTTCAAATTATGATGCCAACTTCACATCATTATTATGGATAGGATTTGGGAGACCCTTAGGACTTGGTGTCAGTTGAGAAAAATGTTTCTACCTTATATAGATTTATAGTTAAAGATAACCGTTTAGGTTTAAGTGAACATGCTTTAGGGTTTTCATGTTAGTTAGGGTCTATAGCTTGGAGGATCATCTACCACCAATAGATATTGTGTATCAAAATAGTTACCATTCCATCATCAATGTATCTATATTTGAGGCTAGGTATGATTGACCCTACAGGTCATCACTGTAGTAGTCAGAGCCAGTGGGGGACAATTCATGGGGCCTAGAGTTGGTTAGAAATGGTTGTGAAATTTTCAGTTCATCTAAGGATGAATGAGGACTATCCAAAAACATCACGAGTCCTTTGTGGACCGATGATGGTGGCCTTTTTATTTTGATAAGGAGATAATGTGTTCCAATATATGTAACCACATTAAAGATTATGTGGATTTGGATGGGATGGAAGGCTATATTTGGGGTTCATCAGACCTTTTTCCAGCTACTACTTTGGATTAGAGAGGTCGATTACCACATGAACTAATTAATTTAGTTATATAGGGTGCTTGGTGTATCCCACAGGTCATATATAAGGATATATCTTCATACCCTTTGCACATTGTTGACTAGGGTGATCTGGATATCAAGGGTGAAATTACCTTTTTGTGGTGACCAATGGTGTTTGATAACTGGTGATAAAATACCCTTTATGGGAAAACATTTTTCCTTTGGAGTGTTTTTTATGATAGCATGGGAACCCCTAGGTGATCTTGTTGGAGCAGAAGATCTTACCGTGAGATCAATATCTTTAGATGTATGAGTAAGCTTTTCACTTTTCAAGACAAAGATCCTTGAAGGAGGGTAGAATGTAATGAAACTATTTTTTTGGGTAAGACTTGATAATATTTTAAGGAAAATTTTCAAATATAGGTGCTAAGTTAGTGTATAATTCTAGGGTCCATAGATATTTGGTGCGATGATATTAAAAATATTATATCACATGTGATTTTTTTGAAAATAATGGAATAATTATTGAACAGAGTCTCAGATCATAAATTTGAGACCACCATTTGATCTGGAATGTTGGTTTTACCTTAGGCACGGCATAATATTTTTGTCCACTGGGTGCTCAAGTTTAGCGTTAAGATGGATGGAATAAAAATTAAATAAATTAATAAATTTATTTAATTATTACAATTAAGATAAAACCTAATCATGTCCTATAAAATAAAGGTTATGGAAAATCCCTAGGGTTAGCTGTATAACCCTAAGAATTGAGAGAGGGTCATTAGTGGTGGATTCTCAGACGATTAACAACTGATCGTGGATTGGCAATGGGCATGAAAATCCGATCTTGTGGATGTCTCCAATGACTGTGACATGGATCTAATATTCATCAAATATTAATACAAACTCAAGGTTGGTCAATTTTTATATGTATTTATCCTTGTTTTATATCCCATGCTGAACATGAATCAAATATCCTTACAATTTAATTCACAGGTCAACCATTGATTTAAGTGTTTAGGTTTATATTCCTAGGATTTGGGGATTGATATTGTTTGATTATTGTTCATTTATTTGTTTCTCTCCATTATTCATTATAATGGATTTTTTTTGGTAAACCCAAATAATGGATGGGAATCATTCATCTTATTGTGTTTTATGCATTTCTTCCATCGTTCTTCACACATTCATTGTTAGTGTTTTCTCTGTCCAAAAATTTGATAAATACCTGATTGGATATCACTATACAATCTCTCTTCAGTGCAATGGATTTATACTATAGGTTTGGGTTCAGGATTAATTGAATGGTAACAGTGAATAGTGATGAAATCGGTATTGAAATCAGATTGGGATACCCCAATTCATGGTTTGATTTATGACAACAACATGGTGTGTTGAGAGGTAATTCCCTGGGTGAATGGTGGATGGAATATAGTCACTAATAATGGACCAGGTGTAGTCAACCCCAGATCCAAGTTCCTTAATGTGATTTGTGGAAGATTTAACAGCAAAAGTGATGTAAGAGGAGGATTCATGAAGAACTAGAAGGTTCTGAAAAAATCCTAACTATACGACGTGTAGTCCGAAGAACACACATCGTGTGGGATCCTAGATGAGGAACCTGAGGTTTTAGTGGAAATAAAATATCACACACCATGCGGGGACTACCAAAAATTTTGTGACCTAGTGATGGAATATTATCATGTACCCTAGGGGTAAATGAGAATAGACATGGTCAGAAACAAAGACACAACTAGAGTGCACAAGCACAACCATGTACTTGGACACAACCAAGTTCTCAGACACTACTAGTGTAAATGAGCACAACTTGAGTACATGAGAAAAATATATAGTACATGAGCAATACCAGTAGGCATGATGAATTTCAGAACAATCTCTACACACCTTATATCTTAAATAAAACAACGTTCATTTGTATAAATTCATGTTGTGTGGGGATACGAGACCCAGGTACTGCCATACTTTGAGAGGCATACTGTTCACTCCTAGTGTACACTATTTTCATTTCTTATTATATTTTGAGGTCCTCCATATATTCAATATGGAACAATATAATTTGAGTGCATTCCATTGGTTTATACCTATGAATGTACAATGAGGCATTACATCCTGATAATAGGATTGCGATACCCTATATGATATTAGTATCAGATAGAGTTTGGGAATCCCTTTGTGTGACCCAGGGTGTGATCCTTTATCATTTATTCTTATACATCCCTAGGTGATGATTTAGGAATATTCATGACCAATTTTAATGGGCATACAATCCCCTACTTAATAGTTTATTCCAGTAAAAGTATGGCATACCCCATAGTTCCTTAGAGAGAACCCCTATCTATGTATCAATATATTCAGAGTTCCAATTAGGTTTAGGTGTACTCTATAGTTCATAGGTGTGACCCCCTATCTTTTTATCAACATTGGTTGTATTCTGATAAGGTGTATCCAATTTGAGTGTGTATCTCAGATGAGACCTCATAGTTTCTTTCATACTACTTTATGGAAAAAACTGATGATAATGTCCTCTTGAATGAGCCCCATCAGTATAGTAAAACTTAATGAGTGATACCTCTCAGATGAGTTCCATCAAGAATGGAAAGTCTCATGGAGTGAGTTATCCTATATGAGTGTTACATTTGAACCTCTAATAAAATCCTAGGCCAACAGTGAGGACATGACCTCACCTTGAGACTTGGTGTCTACTCTTGGGAATATATGGGATTTAAAATTTTATATTGTTATTTATCATATCTTGATTGAAATAACTTCATAGTGATGAGACGAATACTCTATTGACGATTTATGTTTGGTGATTTTGGGGTTTCATATTGGGTATTGTTATAAGCATAACTACATCAACTCTACCCACACATGCCATGTATAATGTATAGGATAGACTTTTCATTGGGGTCCTTGGTGGACCAGGAGAAGGTTAAGATTAGTTAGAGAATAGTTATTCTATATGGTCATCAGATGTATCCAAGACTTGATTTTGGGTAGCTTCCCCCATTTTTGATTAGTTTGGGATATTTTATAATTTTAGTGGCTTTGTATTTATCTCTTTGTTCTTCTTCTATACTTATTATGGTACTATGATTTGAGATAAATTTTATTCATGCATTTAAAATATTAATTTTTACATTTATGCATAATACTAGTGTATGGAGATGCGTGCATGTCTATATATACTTTAGGGTAAATTCTATTATGTGTTTGATATGCCTATTCAGTGCTATTCAGCATCCCCTTTCCTATTGGAAGCAGGATTGGGGTGTCATTCTTAGTTTACCACCAGCTAGGAGGGCCTTAATGGGAAAGGTCATGAAACAAAAGATTCCCTCTATGATGAACATAGAATGAACTATTATTCCTTATGTTTTGAGATTAATATGACCTCATGATATGACACAAGGAATATAAAATTACCTCCTACTAGGTTTAATCCCAAATTATACCCTCTCCATTTTTTACTAATAAAAAGGAGTAAGAGTAAATGATCACTCATGTTTAAGTCCCACAAAAACCATTTCTCTGTATCCTTCACCTAGTAGTTCACTCCTCACGAATTTAAAATTCTTTTAAGTAATCATTGATGAACAAACTTGAAATGCACCACTTGATTCCTCATCACATGACCTTAAAAGGTAAAAAATGTCCTTTCAAGTAGTACAAAACTACATGGGTTATGATTTCCTTTAAAAGGATATATAGGAATCCCATTTCATGAGGCAAATCTCAACTCCACAATATATATTGACTCTTTTTTCAGGATCCCAATGCCTCATTGGATTCAGATAAAATATATAGTTTTTACCTATATGACTTTAAAATATAAAGTGACCAGATGCATGGATAAAATCAGAGACTTCATAATTACCATGTGTAGTGTCCTTTCAAATTCATGTTGTCAGTTAGTAAATTTATGAAGGGAAAATTGTATTCTTACTAGAAAGGATTCATGAAAAAGTATTAAATATTTAATACATTCCCAAAGTAGTAAATAATTACCCTAAAAAGAGTGATATGAGCCCAACATCCCATCCTATCGACCAATGAACAACCAAATAATTACTGGTAAAGTCATAGTGATTGCCTACCTTTGAAAAGTAGTCCAGTGTTAACCCAAAACATCATAGGTGTTAGAAAATAAATTGAGAACACAATATGAATCCTTATTAAATAATTTGGTAAACTATTCATTCTAATTGGAGATACTACATCAATGTTTTTTTTAACTCTTTAAAAATTGAAATGGTGTCTATGATTATAATAACATAATGAATTTAGATCTCTAGCTAGTTAGGGGAAAATTTAACAATAATGAGGATTTTTGTAAACTACTATCCAATTTCACCTTAATATTATGCTAGAATCATTGCTACATTTGACTTAGATCAGAGGTAGTGATGCATACTATCACCTACCCAACACTTACAGTGCTTTATGGTGGATGTAATAGTGCAAGAATACCTCTATAATGGGAAAATTTAAACCTTGGAAACAGCCCATTATAATCTAGAGGGAATGAATCCATGGGTAAAAAAGCTATGAAGATATGCCAGTAGGGGATGGGGAGCCCCTATCTCAATATTAATCAACTTTTGGAGTTTCTCCTTAAAGTAAGTTAATGATTATATTCCTTAGCTGAGAGAGGTATATGAGGATATATAACATGTATATAAAAAACATATGGGAACTACCTTAGAGGGATCTTATTTACTGTGATCATCATCACTAACATGTGACCTTGATTCCATAGGAAGCTGTAGAGGAAACTGTGTCTGCCTCAGTCATCTAGACCAGGTCACCAAAAAAAAATTCCCTTAGGGCCATAAAACCACCAAAACTCTAGTGAAGGTCTATGTTCATGTAAGCACTAACACCCTTGAGTCCCATTGATATATTCCGATAATATAATGAGTCCAATTTGGATCATTATTAGACAAAAGACTCAAATTCCATTAAAGTTATCCTTAGTGATGGTTTCAACAGACCCCTCACCAATATGGATGGGAATTAACTCATATGATGGTCCTTAGTGGTACCCTATCCCATCTAACACCCAAATGAGTATTTTTATATTAATATATGACACCTACACCTAAATCTAAAACATCCCAAGGGAATCCATAGACCATAGGAGAGTGACTACCATCCCATTAAACAAGTAAATGTGAACCATCCCACCAAATGAGATACTATTCTGATAATTTGGATTATGTTGTCTCATTAAATGTTATTATAGTGATGAAAAATAATAAAGATAAATAAGATAGTTAGGAAATGATATCCTCTCCAACAATATGATATCAACCATTTCTGCATAATTTTTTTGAGTTCTGATTAATGAACTATTGATAGAGATGACCACACACTAGTGAAATCATCGGAGGCCCAATAGGTTTTCCTATCATCTAATGATATAATCAGCTAATAATATCTTGGTGATACCCCCATGATGCTAAATAAGTCACGTTTAACCCTATTGATCCCTCAAAAAGTAATGTTGCTGGGGAATGTTCTGGATGTCAAAGGAAGATCCAAACATTAGATTCCACACCTGGACTCTTATTATCATCTACCTATATTTCTATTGGGAAAGGAAAGGGTGTCATAATATCTTTTATTAGTCATCCCCTTAAATCTATCAAGCTTATCTCTATTGAATATCAAATCACTCTGTTTTTGAAAGAAAATGAAACTCATTGGGAATTAATTATAGAGTTTCTTCTAGGATGTTTTACCCATGACGAAATTATAGAATCCAACTATAATGGTTCTTTTTATAATGAATTAACCCATAACATAGTGTTTGGGTATTTTTTTTATATTATTCACCCCATCATCAGGTGTATGCTTGAAATATTTCAGCCTCACAAATCACTACACAATATCTAGGATAGTTATATTTATCTATTATATGGGTGGATCCATTTATACCCTAGTTATTAATAGCTTCAATATACACCCCTAAATTGATCAAGATTAAGGTGATTCTTCCCAGATCTAAAATTCAACAATATACCCTTGTGGATCAAGGTACATGTGGTGTATAAGGTAAATATGTTTTCCATCCATCTTTCAGTGATAGTTGAAGCAAGGTATATTATTTCTAACTGGAGAATGTTTTAGGGTATTTCACCACTATCTTGGAGAATAATTTGATATAAACCTCAATGATCAAAAGAAAAATGATGAATATTTTAGATTGCATGCCAATTCCTAACACTACCATTTATTATTAGGATATATAGTTGAGAGATGCTTCATTTTTAAGGATTGGATTTATATGAGGGGATAATGGAGTCAGTGACACCCAAATAGATGCTTCGGCCATGTGAACACCTTGAGTAAAACAACCAAAGTATAAAAAATAACTAGGGTCTCCAATCTCTCATCTATAAAAGGGGAAAGTTCTATTTCTTTTAGGCTGAGAATATAGATTCATATTTCACATGTTCATTACACTGTAACCTTCTTGAGAATATGATGATCAAGAGACCTGAGGAAGAATTTATGAGAGATCATCTTGATTATTGTTATAATCACCAAATTTTTAGATATAAAATCAAATAATTATTTTTATTTAAGGATTGAAACTATGAGTAGATAAACTGAGGCTCGATTGAGTTATAGAATTTTGAGATGTATGTGACATTAATGTGAGTCATTCTAACTTCTATTGAAGAGAACCATTCTTGGAGTATTATGAAAGAGGAATAAAGTACACATCAATTACTTGAAACTTCTTAGAAAACATCCTTTCATGATGTTAAAATGTTTGAAATCCAATTACTAGTTGCATGAAACTAAACTATACAACACACAGTCCTTGTCACATGACCCTAAACTGCCTGAAACAAGGTTCTTACAATATTAACTTAAATTAAATGGTGTATAGTACACCTTATATGAATTTAAGATATTTAGAACAGTTAATCATAAATGTGAAAAAAACTGCATGCCCCATCCTTTTCATGTAAGATCATTCATTACAGGAACCACCAAATTACTTTGGAATTATGTGCTCATTTATGTTGGGTATAACTCACCCTTTATACCATATAAACTACCCAAAATTTTGGTTAGAGTTGTTCTACCTTAAATTATAGCTACTATTGGTCAAATATATATTACCTTAAACTTCAGACCTTCATGGTCTAAAGTTTAATACCCTAAAATTTAAATCACAAAGAGAAAAGAACATGAATCAGGTTGAAAGTCCAGAAAGGGAATTCTAAGCATAAATAAAGTCTCTGATTTCTAAGACATTCCCATTTCATAGCTTGAAAAAATTAGAGTTTAAAATGAAGATGGAATAAATAATTTAGTGACCAACACCCATCCTTATAAAAGGTTAAGATATTCTTATTGGACCCATTAGTATTAAAAAAAGTTAGAGAAGATCAGATTTTTCCCCACTAGTGAGATTAAACTATGCCATGGGAACCTTTTAGTTCATGAGAATACCATATATTCACATTGAGAAAACCACCCATTTATGTGATTGTGTACTCAATAATTTTCTGCTATATAATTTTCCATAAGAATGTGTTAAATACACAGTGGCATAACCTTTAGGGATATTGAACCATTATTTCATTACTTTTTATCTACGAATTCTCTTTATAAATTTTATTTCTATATCATTACCAAACCATTTACTTTAGTAGAGATAATCCTTCTAAAAACCCATAACCTGGAGTGAATACTATTGGTTTATACTTTCAAAGAAATTGGTAATAGAGTGATTAAATGATCTAAATAGAACCCCCTTTGAATAGTTAAAAACATAATTTCCTTTGAGATCCTAATAAATCTGCGGGGGATGTTTTGGTCCTAGAAGAAAGGCCCCCTTTATCCCCATGCACTATTTTTGGACTGTGTGAGGGTGGTATCTCTATTACCAATGGTTAAACTATTCTGAATTGTCTTAATTTCTCATTGAATAATACATTCTTATATTATGATTTACTTTTTCAATAACCCAAACATTCAAGTGGATTAAAATACCCTTGATGTCACACATTCATGAATCATACCTTATTTCCAAGAAAGATTATGACATCTTACTCTGGGGACCTTTCACATATGGGTGTGCATCTCCTGTGAAGTACCAAATTACATAAGTTGAGACACTCCTCTTTGAAATCCCATGGAACTGGGATAATATTCTCTTCTTATAAAATTCCTATTAGGTACTTGGTCTACATTGCATGACCCTAATATACATTACATAATGGTATGATAACTATGACCTTAAACGATGTATACCCCTCTATGGGATCATTTATTCTAGCATTGGGATCTCCATTCATATTAGGTTATCTCACCCTTTCTAGAAAGATTATACCACCATTTGGTTAATTTTTTCCAACTATAAACACCAACCCTCTCTGGTCTAATCAATTTGAACTTAAACTAAATGAAATTCTCCTAAAGAATGACTATATTAATGACATTGGGATTTTATTCACATCAATTAAGCCTCATTTTAACTACTAAGTAGACTGCCTCATCTTTCAATCAAAGATGTGCAACATTAAATCCCAATAATACTTGGTGGGACTTGTATAATATTAAACTACTTAGGGAAAGAGACATCATAGTTGATAATATAAAAACACAAAAATGTAATCCTTTGAAAAATTCAAGCATCTACTTTCTAGGAATGCTACTCATATAACCTAGGAAATATTTTAGTTTTTGAAAAAAAGAAAATACAAAAAATTTATCAAGTTAAAAACCAATAAAGGGAAACTTGGAAATAATCCTAGTTATTTCTTAGAAATCCTTTCCTTTCATGGATTAGGAAAATTTTAGGGGAAACATTAAATGTCATAAATATTTTGGGGTCCACCATTCAACCCTATAAAAAGTAAAAATATGATTTTGGGGCTTGTTGAACCATGAAATAGTTAGAGAATACCTATATTCATTGCATATATCGATTAAAATGATCCATATGAGGGTACATGGTCATCATTTCATGAACCTAAATTTCAAAACACATGTTCCATCCTATAAGAAATTAAACTACTTAGACTGGTTTATTCTAGACGAGAATCCTAATGTACTGTGCAATGACTTGAAGGGGGGGGGGGGTGAATTAGGTGTGAATAACTTTTACCAAATCCTTTTTTACCAATGTTAAAATCCCATATAAATATTTGAACTCATATTACCTATTAAGATCTAAATGGATTTATTTTTATCTTAATCAACATGAAACAATAATATAAAATGAAGAATGTAAAATAAAGAGAAACATAAAGTGTATTTAGAATGTTCAACCCCAATGTGGGGATAATAATCTTTAATATGTTCAATTATTATCATGACACATAGATATTCTAGTATATTATTCACGTGGTCAAAAAATGACATGGATTATCATAAAACCATATTAAATTACATTCTAATATAAAATCTCACTATGATTTCCGATATCCCACTAGATTTATACAACCTCTAACCTCCGTCATTCTCCTGAATTAAATTATAAAACTTCCTCCAACCTTTTGAAGTATATCTATAATATTATTCATATGTAACTATACCAACATGATCTAATCTTTTTCATCACATACAGTCTTCAACTGCCTTTAGTTATTCTACTAGAGTTTATTAAACTTAGTCTCTATAGATATCCAAAATTCATATCTTCTCAGAATTTGAATATAGGTTTTTATCACACTTGAGTTCTTGTGATCTTCAATAATCCAGTAGATCCTAAAATTTAAAGGACCAACACCCATATCTGGAATAAAAAAATAATGTTATTCTCTCTATCAAAATCCATATTCATTATCAACCTTCTTCTATGACAGAAAAATATCATAGGACAATTTTATAGCCTACTCCTCCTCCAAATCTTCTTTTTCTTCTTACATGGATGAACTTTATATTATCAATAGATTCATGTAAAAATATAGAAGATTATTCTTCTTTAAAACTATATCAGTTTCCTTTATTCGCCATATTTATTTCTATCTCTCTTATTATCAAATTTTTTATATTAGTGATCATAAAATATATTTTTAGTATATTTAATATAGAAAATATATTTAACAATCTCAGAGACATGATCTCTTAATATTTCCTCAATTATTTGACATGGGTGTGATCCCCAAATATCCACTCATTTTCTTTAACATATTTACAATGTATTGTCCTCACAACCACCAAATATTCATTTTTCCTAAAATATTTATCTATACAAATATTATATGAACACCCTTATTATTATTTCATTACATTTTATCTCAATCAAATAATTATCTATTTATATTTTTCCAACATTCTTGAAAACCATCATAATAAATAAATTCTATATTTAAATCAATCTCCATTACTACATGAAAATCCTAAAATAATAATATTTTATGTCATGGATCATTTCATCATGGTCATGGTAGTCTATAGAATTCCTGTGTGAGCTCCAGTTTCCATTTTGATTATAAAATAGCTTCAGTGCCTGATCTTCTCAATTTTTAGAAATAATAAAAAACCCATTTATGATTTTTAAATATATAAAAAATAATCCAATAATAATTATATTTAATTTCTAGAACCATTTATTTTTTAATTTCTCCATTTCAAATTTATATAATTTCCCATATTTTCCTTCTACTTTGATCACCAATATTGATTTTCAAATTTCCATATTTGAAAACCCCAAATTAAATGAAATAATTATCTCTTCATTATACTATCATTTAATAATTTATAAATTATGTATTGAATCACATATTAAATATGAATCATGATATTTGGATCTTAAATAATAGATTCAACATCATCTGATATTTATTTATTTATATTTTTTTTTTCAAAATATCATTTATATTTTGGTTAATCCCGTGATTCTAAAACATGAACCCTATGATTAAGGACCTTGCAAAAATTCTAGTAGGAACCATTTTCATAATAATAAATGACTCTTTTATACTTCCATAAATTTCTCTTATGAAAATATTCACCTAAATCTTATGATTCCTAACTTATCCATGTTTTAGTTAGCAATCTCTTTGTAAAGATAAATGACCCTTATAGAATGTCAATTAACTCGTATGGAAAACTAAATTACTCTAATATAAATTCTTAATGAATCATATTTAATGTCAAATGACACTTATAGAGTGTCATATGATTGTTCTATAATCTATATGATTCTTTTAAAATTGAAAATGAATCCTATTCTATTGTTATAACTTTTATAATTCTCCACTTTTGATCTAAAATAACTATTATGAAAATGTTAAATAAATCTTATAGAATTATTACTTTATCATATTTATATATTTAGGGTCAAAAAAATCTTATAAAAATGTCAATTAATCTTATAGAAGATTAATTTTCCAATTTTATCCAACTCTGGAATTTTGGAATTCTTCAAATGAACTCATGACATCTTCAAATAATTCCAAGGAATCTCAACCAATTTAAAACAACTCAATTCACTTTATAAAGTTTTAAAACTTGATCAAATCCATAAAACTTAAAATACAATATATTTTAAATTAATTAAAAACTTATTTGAGTGTTTCAATAATACTTATCTTCCTTTTTATTTTAGCTTCAAATCAAAATTCTCCCAACCTTTATTAAAGAGATATTGATTACTGTATATGGAACCCTTCATGCAAAGAAATTATTTAATGGTTTCTAGAGGTTAAAAATGACCAAAAATTATTTAAAAAATATATTATAATCTATAAATCATCTTAAATATCCTTTATTGAAACTATTTTAGGTAATAGATCTTTCAAGCATCAACACTTTCCTCTTACATAAAGATTAGATCACTAATTTTTTGATGTAAGGCCAACTCACCAAGAAGTAGCTTCACTATTTTTTAACATTACTATACGGGTAACCTATTTATATTATTTTTTATCTTATTACATCTCTAAAGTTAAAAATTAATTGAATATTATATAACTATATTGAAAAAATACAAAATCATCTCCATGAATCCATTTTCATTCTCCAATATGCCCCTTTGGATTTATTGTAAATAATTAATTTACTTATAAAGTAAATGTCATTATTCGTTGTATAGACCCAAACATATCATACATAAATATTACATATTAATAGATTAATATTAATTACATATCATAATGATCCATTCCAGAATCATTTAGGCCTATTTTCTTTGGAAACTTGGAAACATAAACAACTAGTCAATAAGTGAGCTACGTCATCTCCCAATATATTCTATATAACTAGAAACTATCTTAAAAAAATCATACATAATACCTTTCATCATAATCTAGGGAATGTAAACATAATAAATGATGATCTTAGATGCCCATTAAGGGTAAAAAATGTAGATATTAATATATTATGAGTATAAGGGTATGGGGACATGAGAATAGCCTTTTAAAACCATACCTTGCATATAATAGCTCATAAACACAAGTCATGGAATAAATATTAATAGTTTATAAGACATGGATCATAAAATAATAAAATAACATAATATATGAGATCATAAAATTAGAATAACATATAGATTTATAGCTTACAAATAAGCATAAAAAATATTATGTCAAGGTTATCCACCAAGACATTCATAACATGTTAGGATTGGGATATCCAACCATGTACCTACTTTGGGTTTGGGATAACCTCCTATGTATCCTCTTTTGGGCTTGGGATGACCTCCCGTGTACCTTTTTTTTTGGGTTAGGGATAACCTCCCTTATACCCTTTGAGCTTATATAATATTAATCATTACCCAATTCATGGGAGGTTGATATAGGCCCCACCCATCAAATAATGAAAATCATACATATATGTGATAAAATATTATAAAAAATTGATCATATTAGGACCCATTTAAATAAATTAGTTTTATAAAAATTTCATCATAGCATAGCCAATGGAAAAGAAACAAGTTTCACAATCATTTAATCATTTAATCATAACCCATTAAAAAATGATGGTTTCATAATAATTTTACCATTTTATAAACCAAGGAAGAGGAAAAAGTTTTATAAAAATCATTTAATCATAAAAATTAACCATATAGAAGAAGAATATGAATAGTATCCTAGGATAATATCCCTAGTAAAGAATAAATAAAAGAAGATGTCATATTTGATGGAAAAGAATTTTAAAAGATCAATTGAAGCATTTTTGGAGGAAAATATCCTTTACAATTTGAAAAATACTTTTTAAAACATAAATTTTCAAAATCATTTTATTTTAAAATAACCATGGAAACTTATAAAGAAAGTTTCAAAAATAATTTAAAACATTTGTTGAGAAAAATATCATTTCTAGTTTGAAAATTAATTTTTAAAAACATAGAAGATTTAAAAAATCATTTTCTTTGAAATAACATTGTATACTTATAATATAATCTTTGAAGAATGAAGTGGTCATGATGATGGAAATTAAAATTTCTGACACAAAATTTAAAATAAATTTTCCTTTTAAATTGTCTGTAAAATACAATTGGGCCTTGTTTTTGAAAATGACATGAAAAATCCTTTTAAAACATTTTTTAAAAGGTCAAACATGGGTAAAAATTACTTTAATACATCCATTTAAGAATAATATAACATTTTTGAAAACATTTTAAGAAAATATGGATATGGAAGAAAAAAGGGTTTCAAATGAAAAGAGAAATAAAGTCAATTTTCCTTAAAAATATTATTTTGGTCTCTTAACTAAATAAAGAGAGGAAAATGAATGGAAAAAATTTATTTTCCTTAAATAAAAACATGAGATGAAAATTCATGAGTTTATTGAGAGATAGATCATAATATTCCATCATCGTATTCATAAACATAAACAATCCCAATAAAGGATGAGATTGTATCATAAAACCCTTACCACTTTGGTAGCTTTGATTCATATGCCCCATAAAAGAATAAAAAAATGAAACTTAAAATATATTGATAATAAAAATTCATGATATTATATTTCAAATGGTATATATATATACCTTATAAAATAATATAGGCACAAAATATAATGTATGGCCCAAAGAAGACAAATCGAGACAAAATCCCTTACCTTAAGTCTCAAATTCCTTTATACAAGTTCAAGAATATTATTTAAAAAATATAATATTATTATACATAAATTATATAACTAGGGTTATATATATAACACCATATATGATTTACTTATGACATTTTATTATCCTTTTATTAACAATTCCATGTTAAAATCATGTTTTAGGAAATAACTACTTTGTTTTTCGTGTATGTTTTGATTTTTTATTTTCATTCCTCATAATTTGATCATAGTTGAATAATCTAAAGAAATTTTAAAATGATATAAATATATTATATATTTATTATAAATGTATTTAGAGTAATCCATATGTGTTAGAGATAGAAAAATAAATACATCATTCATGGAGATAATAAGCCATATGTACACATGAACACTATTTTCACTTTTTTAATAGATGAAATGAAATAAATTAGAATAATATATTCCCTTTAAAAAATATTTTTTATGTCATATATATCACATATATTCATTAAATTTACCCTAATTACCTTCCGTGAAAAGTGTTAGTAAAAAAAGAATCACATCGCTTCGCGATGCGGTAGTCTGTCATGCACATGAACGATGTTATCATGCCCCCAAAGGAATGAAACTTAAGAGGGTATATGTGATATAATAATTAAAGAAGTATATTTATGTTACCAAAATTATATATATTAATTTAATATATCCTTATCACTATCTAATTAAAACATAAATGAAAAACACATCACATCGGTTCATAAGGAGGTAGTCCGTTGTACACACGAGCGATATTATTGATTTACAATAGGTTGGGTGGTAATAAGTTATATGTGTTATTATAATTCCAAATGTATAATAATATCATAAATATAATATATAAATATTAAATCTATCATTTTTTCTAGCCGTGAGAGGTGGTGATAGAAAATTAATGACATTAGTTCATGATGTGGTAGTTCACCGTACACACAATCTACAATTTCGTTTCCTATTTGATGGATGATTAGATGGATATAAGTAATTAAATTAACATAATAAAATATAATTATATGGTGTATACTGGTATTATTATATTATGATAATTGAAGAATATTTTAAGGAGTTAAAAGAAAAAGTAAAAAAATAATAGTTTAAAACTTTACCTCTTCTTCGAACAACCTCTTTAGGTTTAACATAAATAATTTATAGATTGGATTTATGTAGAGACCCGAAGCCTGACGTACATGGACATTACATTACTTTTGCGGAATACTTAGTACATAACAAAAACACACACACAAGGATCGTAATAGTTTAGTGTCTTTGGAAACTCGGAACGTAGTCTTCTAATCGTGGTGAAAGATCTTCAATATCTCCCATAAAGATCTTCCCTTTTTTTTACCTAAAACCTTTCTTTATATCATGGGGAAAAGAAAACATAAAAGGGTGAGCTCAAATGCTCAGTAAGGGTATACAAAAGAAAAATCAATCACATCATATTCATAAGAACATAACTTTTTGGAAATCTTAACCTGCAAAAGAGAGCATAATATCTTAACATGGAACAAATCATAGAAGTGAAAATGAGATCCCCATAATCATATCATAAAACTTGAAACTTTGTGGCATGCACACATAATCAGGGAAAATCATTTTTTGTTAGTCATGAATCATTGCCAAGACTATCTTAGTGGACAAAGTCCCTTTCTGAACCGAGTTCACTCCTCGTTTCAGTCCTGTATCACTGAACCGAAATAACCTTTCGTTCCAGCCATGTCTATCTCATGAGATATAAAATCTTTACCCAATGCATTGGAGGGAGATATAGGTCCCACCCATCTTATAATGAATCCTTTCTTATGTGTGCCATATAATCATAAATCATACATCATCGTATAACACATGTAACAAAAATGGGATTCTTGAAACATCATGACATCATAAAACAAATCATATAAGGTAAAGGAATTCATAAAAATAATTCCATCACAACATGATAAAATCAATGTAATATTAGGGATAAAAACAGAAACCTTTATTATCTTAGATGGAAAATAATTTTGATAAAACTCTTGAACTCCATTCTTGAGGAAAATATCCTTTCTTCTTCAAAAAAACATTTTTCCTTTCATAATATATCATACAACTTTAAAATAAAAGAAGTTGATTAAAAATAAACTTGAAAAATTGTAAAGGAAGATTCTTGGAAATAATTTTTTTGAAATCCATTCATGTCGTATAAGTTAAAAAAAACATTCTTCGTACTTTTGCCGGAAAAGTCAAAAAGTACCTCGTACGAAAAACGACAAAAGATTCCTTTCATTTCTTTTACTAAAAACCCACCGAAGGGTAAAAATGGATTTAAACAATTGTAGGTGGATGGAAATAATATTACATATTGATGAAACATGGATGTGGATGATAAAATACACCCCAGTAAATACTTACGAATAAACAATCTCGGATAAAAATGAGATTGTGATATTTCCCTTACCTTAGGTCCGATTTGCTTCGTATGTGTCCGAACCTCCTCTTCTTTGAAGCGCCTCTTTGAGACCTCCTCTTAGGGCACTAAAATTGGTCTTTGAGGAAGACCAGAACCTCTAGGATGTTTCTAGGGAAGTGGAGAAGAGATTTTGGCAGGGGTTGGCCGAGCTTGAGTGCTCAAATTGGTGCGAGGAGGAGGGGGAGGAGGTGCCCTTTTATAAGGGAGGAGAGGGGCACCTTAGGAATATCTCAAAATATTATTTTATATTAAAGTCAAAATCGGTTTATAATGGCTCCAAAGGGTCTTATTTCGAAGATAAGGTGGGGATGGGTCGAAATCCTATCAACCAATAAGATTTAGACAAGTTTAGGGTATTATTTTAACCTTATCAATTAGATTTAACTCTAAGTTAAATAATTTAACTTTTACCATGTCTTTTTGTTTTCTTTCACTATATGGTTAATAAACTTACTATAACATGACAAAAGAACCCCAAATTGTTTATTATTAATATATATATCCTTATCTAAGTCATTTGGCCGAACCTTAGATTTTTAGGAATAAAATAACAATTAATAATATAATATTTGATTTAAAAACTATTTTGTGTCAATTTTGACACTATTTGATATATGATTTTTGTGAAAGTCATAAAAGAATTATATGTTCGAACCAAGTTGATTAAATCAACATTAATATATCATTGTAACCTATAAAATTAGTGTAATTCATAAAAAGTCTTAAATTACATTTATTTTGGTATTTATATTATCAATTATGTCAATATTTCATTAATAAGATAATTACTGCATCATCATTGTGTCATAAATAAATTAAATTATTTGATGTCTAAAAATTAAAAATAAAATACCATCATGTAGGAAATCTTTTTATCTTTCTAATGAATATTTAAAATCATATTTATCTTATGTATAACCCCATATTATAAATGATTTACTTATTAAACTTTGATTTTAACTATTTTAACCCTTCTTTAAATAAATTAATAATAAATGTCCTAATCTAATCCAAGTGGGCCTAAATGGTCATATTTTATTCCTAAGTTTGTTTTTGGTCGAATTACACTTGTCCAATAGAATTAGGACATGTGTTAGGGTAATATTAATATCATATTTACCCTTAGTTACCCAATTTACTATTAACCGTGGTAAAAAAAAGTAAAAAGATACTATTCACCAAAAATTATTTTCATCTCATTGAACCACATTTTAGTCCTTGATATTAACCGTGTCTCTCGGATTTTCGAAATTCCATTCACAAAAGCGGTAAAATTAAGTTTTATGAAAAATTCAGTTTTTTTAACTACCACTTAGTAGTTTCACTATTCATCAAAAATTGATGTTTTTCAGAACAATGCCAAAATTTCATCCTAAGCTATATTTTATATTCCGAATTCAAAAATAAAGTCTATTTTACCAAATTCATAACATAGAAGTTTCATTAATTATTTTTATAATTAACTCCCGCTGTAAAAACAAATAGCGTGTTTTTAAGAAACAATATCTATCAAAAGATTGACACTTGATTATGTCTGGTTTAAATGTGAAATTACAACCAATGACCAACATTGTATTAAATTGTAAAAATATATTCTAAATATACTTTAAAACCACTCAAATTAATAATTTATCACTATTAATTATTTCGATTAAAAAAGTTGCTTTTAATTAAAATTTAGTAATTTTCACTATTCATCAGAATATGAAAGTTATCTGAAAAGTACCAAAATTTCATCTTAGGCTAAATTCGATACTCCGAATCTAAAAATGAATTCCATTTTGAAAAATAAAATTTACAAAATTTCAAAAAGTGGTTATTACTATTCATAACGGCTAGTTTTAATAATATTTTAATAGCATATCGTTGTTTTGTGAAACTCAGTATTGCGTACTACACACGCTATCGAGGAAGGTTGCGATTGCGTGTAATGCAAGGCAAGTCAAGGATGCGTGTTGTGCAAGCTCCTTTTAGTGTAGCGTACAACACAAGACATTAATAAAATTAAAAAGAATATTTTTCATAAAATCTCGGGCTGTTACAATTTATGATATCACTAAGGCCACTAGAATTTTGGGAGAAAAGTAAGGAACTCATTTGGATAGCTCTTTGATGAACTAAAGGGTTTTGGAAGTGTGGAGAGGGGAAGAGAGGTGGTGTACTTTTATAAATGGGGGAGAGGACACACATGATTTTTTTTGAAAAGAATAGTGTACCTATGTTTTTAACATGAAAAAGTATCCAAAATGGTACATTAAAAACCTTTAGAGGCTAAAAGGTCAAAATATTTCCATAAAATGGGTTTTGGAAATGTTTATAGGTCATTTTACCTCTTATCTTTTTTATTTAACCCTAGGTAAACCCATTTTAACCTTAACCACAATAATTAATTTTTATTATTTTTACTCTTAATTTTAGTAAAAAATTAAAATTTTAACACCCCAAAATTAAAAAATAAGAACTTTTTATTCAATAGTAAATAGGACATGCAACACCAATCTTAGAAGAAAATATAACACCCTGAGCCTTTACGATATATTTATTTTTATATAAAATTCAATATCTTCAGCATATTACATTACACACAACACTAAGTTATCTTGAATTATCGGAAATGATAATTTTTTCATTCATTATATGAAATACTAATTTAATCTAGTGTTATATATAACCCTGAGTTTAGCTTATGTTACACACAACACCAATTTTATATGAAATGTGAAATATTATTAAAATGTTATTATTTAATATAATAATTATCACTTAGCTGTTGGAATGGTGGGTATGAATAGTAATAACTAAATTATAAAAATTATGGTTACCTATTTATTATAAATAAAATAATAATAATTTAAAATAAAAAATAAATGACTTTTTTAAAACTATATTTTTCATAAATGATCGTTTAATCACCTTTTCACACATAAATTAAAATTATTTTTTACCTAATATTTAATTTTTTTTGATAAAATGAAATCAAATTTTAAAATAAAAATATCTAAATTATTTTAGGGTGATTTTTTTTTACTTTTCTGAAAAATTTCATTTTTCGATGAATAATTAAAAATATTGAATTTAAATTGAAAACTGTATTTTTATCTAAATTATTTATAAAGTTAAAATATATTTTAAATTGGTTTAAAAGTAATTTTTTTTCAATTTTATGTCATTCAATATAATTTAGGTCATTTTAATAATTTTAATATTTAATTTTGATATAAATTCTTTCTAAACTTTTAAAAATTTTCCAATTAAAAACCCACTTTCTTAGTGTGTCTGTGTGATTAATTTTAAATTAAAATTTTCCAATTATGTGAATTGAATTTGGAAAAATAGATTACATGTTTGGACTAATAATAATTTATAATTTATAATTTATAATAATTTCAAATTAATTTTTTACCAAAATAAATAGTGAAAACATTAAAAATTAATTACCATAGTTATGGTAAAAATGGATTTATCGGGGGGGGGGGGGTAAACTAAGAATATAAGGGGTAAACATGACCTAAATACTTTTAAAAATCCCATTTTATGGCTATATGTCGACCATATATATTCTTGGATCAATATTAGACCATTTTGTAATCATTTTCCTGATAAAAATGTGGTTATCATTAAATATTTTCAAAACAATACTTGTATACCACTCACCTCACTTATAAAAGGCCGCCCACTATCCTCTCTTATTAAAAAATAAAATATTATTTTGTTTAGAAAATATCTACCCAAATAAATTCTCATATTCCATACCCTCATCATATAAGCCTTATTTTGGTCATAAATCTAACATAGGAAGTATTGCTTCAAACCTAAGAAGGATACCTGAAGAAGAGGTAACAGTCTTCAATGAGCACCTTTATTTTATTTCTCTCCCACCTCCTTAATTTATTATTAAAAAATTATGATATAATAACCTCAATATATTAAATATACATATATGGGATTTTAAGGTCATGACCTACAACCACCTCCACTTCTATCAAATGGGTTACAAAATCATCATTAGTGTGTATGGTAGACTACCGCCTCATGGACCGAGGTCATTCATTTTTCCATTACCACATCTGAAAGTTTGGTATGATTATGGATAAAAAGTATATATATGATATTTATAACATAATTATATTTATTGAGTCATTATATTTTATATACATTTTACTCTTTATTCTATAGGATATACAATAACAATGCTCATGTCTACAGCGGACTACCGCCCCACGAAGCGATGTGATTTATCATTCACTAAAGATTTACATATAAGATAATAAGGATAATGTTAATTAATATATATAAATGAAATAATTAATAAATTCATGACCTATTTATCATTATGAAAATATAATATATCATTTTATTTATTTACACTAAAAAAGGATAACATCATTCATGTACATGTGGACTAACGCCTTCATAAAGCGATGTGACTCTATTTTCATCACCACACCACATGGATGATATATATAAGTATATTTAAAGAAATAATATGGTATTTATGATATTATGATGATTCTATAAATATAAAATATTACCATTTCTGTAACATTCCCCAAACCTAGTAGCCCGAAACTGGTGCCATACTTTATTACATTGGCATGGATACAAGATTTGAATCCTAAAGGACTGATTGGTTTAGTATATTGGGAAACTAGATTACATACTTGAAAGTTACATTACAATATAAAAAATAAAATATACAAATAATCTTCTTCGAGTATTCCATTAATCCCCTTAGTGTAACCTTGTATATCAAAATAAAAAAATTCCTTTGTATCCTAGGGAAGAATAAAACATAATAAAGGGGTGATCTCAAATTATTTGTAAGGATAAGTGTATAATAAAATCTATGAGTAAATATGGAATAAACAATATTTCATGGTAAATAACTGAAACAAAAACCATTTAAATAATCTCATGAGCTAGTAAAATTAACCACAAATATTCTAATAGTCAAATAATCACATGGAACATCAATAACTAATATCATAACGATAGAATGAATAATTATGGGAATCTAAAACATATCATCAAGGCCTCAACCAAGACATCTGAAAATAAATAGTTAAGGCCTCATCCAAATCCATATCTAAAAATAAATGGGCAAGGCCTCAGCCAAGTCCATATCTAGTTGGTCTCATGAGACCTATTAATGTATTGAGGGGCTATAACGGGCCCCTCCCACAACTTAATAAGTCCAATGAATTCCTCATATGAATGGGGTGAAACATAAAACACACACACATATATATATATGAAATATAAACAACTTTCCCTAACCAGTAAACATAATCTCAAACCATCCTGAGTAATATGGTGAATGGTGTAAAAATAGAATACCCTCAATCAAACTAATCATAAAGCATTTAATATAATATGGTAAATGATATCATAATAGATCAACCTTAATGAAGCCTAAAATTTAACAAATGATATTGACATAGATAAAAATAATCTAATAAAATCATTGAAAATTATTGAGAGGAATACCCCTTTTAACATTGAAATTATTTATTTAAAAAGAAACACAATTATAAATGAATTTTTTTTAAAAGAAAATTTTAAACTCGTAAAAAAATATTTAAATTGTTAAAGGGTCATGATGGAAGAAAAATCCACTCATGCCGCATAAATGAAAAAAAATTCCTTCTGTAAAAAAGCCTTAAAGTACATCATTTAGAAAATAGAAAAAATATTACTTTAGAAACATTTTATAAAAAGTTAAACATGGTTTAAAGGAATTTAATCATTTATAAGATAATAGTAAAATAATTTTTGAAAATATTTTTATAAATCATTGACATAGAAAATAAATATTTCCCAGTGGATACTTAAAGAGAAGCAATATCAATTAATGATGAGATTGTGAATTAAACCCTTACCATGCATTTTGTTTGGGGTGAACATCCTTTAACCTCCATTATATTGGTTTTAAGATTTTTATTAACTTATTACAGAACTGTATTAATATTTATGATATTATATATGATCCTCTTATAATATCATGTTACTCATTTGTTAATAATTTTTCATTATTTTCACTATTTTAGGTGTTAATTGCCTATTTATTGAGTATGTTTTGAATTTATATTTGTTGTTACCATTAATTAGATCATTATTTAATCATCTATGGAATGTAAAAAATGATATAAATATTATATATATTCAGTATATATGTATTTATAATAATCCATAAAATTTGGAGATAAGAAATGAAATGCACCGTTTATGGAGGCAGTAGGCTGTATGTATGCATGAACACTACTTTCATTTATTTTTTTTATTAAAATAATGAAAAAAATGATATATATATATATATTTTATAATTATATTATCATATTTATGTCATATATTAAAACCATTCTTTATAAATTTCATGTATAACATGAATGAATCACGTCGCTTTAAGGATGTGGTAATCCACATTTCCAAAAATGATGTTATCGTATTTATACAAAATGGAAAGCATGAGGTTATGTGTAATAAAATAATTAAAAAAGTATAAAGACATAATAAACATAATATATAAAATATATAAATATTATTTTCATCATAATTCCCAACCATGAAATTTGGTAAAGGAAAAATGAACGATCAACGTTTTGTGAGGTGGTAGTTCCCCATACACATAAACAATATATTCGTCACCCATTAGATGAAAGTGTGTGTAAGTGTAGGTAAAAACATTATCATAAAAAATCTCAGTATATTTAGGATACTATTTTTGTTATATAATCTTGGAATAAAGAGATTCAAGGGGGGTGAATAATTGAAATAAAACTGAAGATCTTGAGGACATATGTTACCTCATATTTGGGTAACTCCTTTTGGTTTTCACAAAAGGGATTTATTGGATGGATTTATGCCAAAAGGGATGATTCTATGATGAATAAAGGTAATTTGGGAGCTTTTTAGGGAAGATATTGGTCGACCCAAAGTGGTTTGAGTGGTATAAGGAAGAGAGGGAGGAGGCACCCTTTTATAATTGAGGTGATGGTCACTTTTGGAAACATCAAAATATTAATTTAATATAAATTAATATTCTATTAAAAATGTCACAAAAGTGAGTTATTTAGAATATAATATGATCATCGGTCTAAATATTCTAAACCAATAATTTTTATATATGATTAGTTAATATTATTACACTTATCTTTTGGATTTAACCATTAGTTAAACCCTTTAACACTTACCATGGAAACTTGGATTTTAAATCTTTAAGGGTTAATATACTTACTCTAAAATTCCAAACGAGACCCAAATGGAAAATTTATGACATATATAACTTCATCCCAATAATTTGACCATATTTTATATTTTTATGAATTTTATATCATTTAATAAAATATTATTTATTTTAAAATATAACTAGTGTCTATTTGGACACTATTCATTAATTGACATTAAAAATACCCTTACAACATGATATATTCGAACAAAATATTTTAAATCATCACTAATATTTAAAATTAATCTATAAAATTAGATCATTACATTAATTTTATCAAATTATATTTACTTTAGTATTTTTAATATCAATTATTTGATTATTCCATTAATTAAACAATTAATGTATCATCAATGTGTCAATATTTAATATAATTATTTATTAATTAGAAATTAAAAATAAATTACCACAATGAAGATAACAATTTTATCTTTCAAATTAATATTAATTGTAGAATTTATTCTCCAAATAACTATATAAAAATGTAATACTTATCAAAATAAGAGTGTGACATATTTGACTTCCCTTAGAATAAAATACCATAAAAGTCATAATGTCATCCAAGTGGCTCCAAAAGGCCATAAAATCTTCCTAATGATGATTTGGTCTAAAATATATCATCCAATAAAACTTTTAACAGTATTAGTGTAATTTTATATTATTGATAATATATTTTTTACTTTTAATTACTAGATTTTCCCTTAACCATGGTAATAAAAAATATTACTAAAGTTACTATTCTTATACCCAAAAATAAAAGAAACCTATTTACATATTTTTTACCCACTAATTCCAAATATGAAATCCATTTTTCAAAATTCAAAACATTGAATTTTCAAAAATTAATTTAAAATTTATCCCGTTGATGGAGTGAGAAAACAAGTTATTAATGTTTAAAATGTAAACAATTGAAATAGTTTTATATATAAATTCAACATAAAATTGATTATAATGACCTAAATTGGATTAAATGATAATAAAATAATAATTTTATAATTTAAAACCAATCAAAAATAAAATTTAACACTTTAAATTATTTCAATGAAATTTTTTTTTCAATTAAAAATTAGTATTTTTCACTGTTCATCAAAACATGAAACTTATCAAAACAGTACCAGAAAATAAATCATAGTAAACATTTATATTTAAATTTAAAATAATAAGTTTATTTTATCAAATATAGTATATATAATTCTCAAAATTGGATTTAAAATAGGCTCTCCATTAAAAGGTGGTAAAACTAGTTTATAAAAATATAGGGTTTTATGTGTAATATTGGGTTTGTTCTTATATTATGCAGATAAAATATAATAAATTAATTACAAAATTATTTTATAGAATATATTAAATATATATTTAATTAATATCATTCCCCAATAGTAGTTAATTTAATTTATTAGTATAAAATACCTTTGTGAGTGTAAAAATGGTTTTTTTATAAAAACATTATCATTATTTTAAATTGGTTCTTATATTCATTTATAATTAATTTTTAAATAATTAATTCAACCATATATTTTCATAAGTTATTTAATACTATTCATAACTGTTATTTTAACAGCTAGGTTATAATGGTAACATTTAAATAATAATATTTAGTTGTTTGTTTAAGCTCGCTGTTGCAAGAAACATTAACTATCAAAGAAATTAAATTAAAAAAAGACATACCATAAAATTCATGGGGTGTTACATTATTCCCTGATTAAACAAATTTCTTCCTCCAAATTTTTGAATTCGGGCTTAGTAATGAAGGTTTGGCTATTCAAAATAATTTTTTTTTGAAATCCCACATCGAAATAAGGGTTGATAAAACTTCCACTTTAAAAGAAATAAAGGGAAGTACAAAGGTCAACATAGATAACACATAATAGGGTTCCATGTAAGAAAAAATGGGCATGGAAGATAAATATAACCTTTTTCTAATTGATATTTATATAGAAAATGATCAGGGAAAAGTTAATAATTACATAGCTATAAACTTGTGATGATCTAAGGGACCATTTGATTCATCAGAAAAGAAGGTAGTAAGATATATTTTTTGGATTCAACATCATTTCCCTAGAGTTAAATAATTCATTTACTTCATATAATAATAACATAAGGAAACATACTTAATTTAAAATTATAGTTTCATCCTTTAATCAGTTTCTACCAAAAACTCATCTTTCTATAAAAAAGAAAATAAAATTATAAAATATTCTATTTATCTTAATCATATTGGTTTTCAAAAATGAACATATAATTCATTTTTCATTCCATTTGAAAAAATAAAACTATTTTATACTAACTAGAAAATCACATGGGCCAGTGGTAGGTGATGCGCCCTTATTGACCTTCGGTTGTAGATTCAAGTCTCGTGACCTTGCCATATTTGACGGGTTATCGCCCGACTTGTGGGTTATCTTTTTTCTAAAACTATATTATTATAACATTAAAAAAATAACCTTAATATATTCGACATTAAATAAAATTTTAAATATAAAAAATAATATCCAATGTTTAACTTAATCCTTTTAAACCTTAAGACTTATCCAAAACACTTCTATCTAAATTAACAGTCCAAAAGGGTCTCTAAATTTCCAAAATCAATCTTAACATCATATTTTCCTCAAAAAACATAATGTTTCTTTTATTTTCACCTACCAAATATATGAATACCATGATCACATTAAAACCTTAATGAAAACTTTAATGCTTCCAAATCCTTAAAGATGAAGTACTGCAACACAATCCTTATATATCTTATGATTCTCATGACCATAATATTATAACATAATTATTGAATCTAAAAACAAAAATAAATTAATTATTCTACTTAAATTGTAGTAAAAACCTTGGATTTAAAATGAAAACTTTTCTTTTTCTAAGAAATATTTCCTTGATGCTTAATAAAATCATTTTTCATAATCTTCCATATTTTTATAATTGTAACATTGAACAATGGTAGGTTATTTATTTCCCATGAAATCATGAGCATGATGTCCTTTCTCACGACACTTGAAGCAAACACCATTCACTTTTAAGTTCCTTGATGCATAAGAAAATAATTTTTTATAATGTTACATCTTTTTATAATTGTAACATTGAAAAATGGTATCTTATTTCTTTCCCATGAAATCATAAGCATGATGTCCTTTCTCACCACACATGAAGAAAAATCAATTCCCTTTTAAGTTTGAACCAAGGTGTTTTCTTCCACAATTATCACATATGGGAAAATAATTATTTCCCTTTTCTATTTATCTATCTCTTTCTCCACTGTTCTCTTCTTCTCTTGTTTTCCCTAAATTCATAAGACATAGAGAATTATTTATCTGTATTAATATCACAAGATACTATATCTTCATATGATGAGAAAGTTTGGGAGACTAATGCCTTTAAGAGGAATGAATTTAACCCATAAAATAAATAATAACTATTACTCATTGGGTTATGTATATAGTCTATATCATGAATTGCTAACATTGTAAAGTTTTATTCACATATAGAAACATTCACATCATTATTTTCCCTCAGATTCAAGAATTGTCTCTCCATACCTGCTCGCTATTTACGAAGGAAATATTTTTTCAAGAAAAGTTCCTTGAAATCCATCCATTTAATGTGTTATATTTTCTCATCCTCCTTTGTGTTTTGGATCAATTTACACCATTGATATTCATCTCCCAAAATATGATAAACTACCATGACAACTTTCTCCCTTTCATTACTTCATAAATTAAGAAATATCTTCTCTAAAGAACTTATCCATTGTTTAGTTACAAATGGATTTTAGTCCCATTAAATGTTGGAGGTTGTTGTCTCATGAAGCGATCTAAAATTTATCCTCTATATTGTGGATTAGGATTCTCCATATAGGTAAGTTTATTTTTTATAACCTGAGTCAGTTATCCTATTATAGTTATAATATGCTTAGAACTAGTTGTATCTCTCACTCCAACATCATTATCTTTCATAGGAGGGAAATACCTACATGGATCACATACATTGATATAGTTTCAATTCCTTCCACTAGGTGAAATTTATAAACAATGGAATTCATTATATTAGGTTATAAATCACAATGCATAATTTCAAACTTGTAAAAATTAACATGAATTTAAAAATTTATGCATATCTAGTCTTATAATCATAAACATGGTCTCTTTAGGGAAATATTTACTTTTAAAACCTTAAAAATGGTTTTTAAACAAAATTTTAATTATCATAAGTATATCCCCCATGAGTGTCAAACTAGGTGTGTTGTAAGGTCCTTTGTCATGAAACAGGTTATACTGAGTTAGGTCAGATGCACCTTGTTAGAGTTGTTACCCCTAGATATATATATTACAGAACCATGTCCACTTGTTGTATCCAGACAGAGATATATTTATTGTAATACCCACATAATCTTTACCTTACCAAAATTCTATGATTTTCTTCTATGATTATCCTCAAAGTCTTTCTTAGGATTATGTTCCCTAATTTAGTTTACATGGTTTCTACTAAACTTCTTATGATACCAAATATAACCACCCCAACCCCTATAGCCTAGAGCTGGTTCATTACTTTATTTCATTGGTATGGATACAAGATTCGAATCCCAATGGGCTGGTCAATTTAGCAGTTTTGGAAACCAGATTACATACTTGAAATTCACATTACAACCTAAAATATAAAATATACAAAGAATTTTCCTCAATAATTTCATTAATACCCCTAGTCTAATAATGTATATATAAAAATCAAAACACTCCTTCATATCTTGTGTAAAAATAAAACATAATAAATGGGTGACCTCAAATGCTCAGTAAGGGTAAGAATACAACAAAATCAATGAGTAAATATGGCATAAACAATATAGAAAGGTAAATAACTGAAACAAAAACCATTTAAATAATCACATGTGCTTGGAAACTTAACCATGGATATTATATTAGTTGAATAATCACATGGAATATAAATAAATAATCTCATAATTAGGGAATTCATAATGGTGGGAATATGAAACATACCTTCTAGGCCTCAGCCAAGACATATGAAAATAAATGGTTAAGGCCTCAATAAAATCCATATATGAAAATAAATGGGAAAGGCCTCAATAAAGTCCATATCTATTTTGTCTCATGATACTTTCTGATGTATCTAGGGGATATAGACGGCCTTATCCATCACTTAATAAGTCCATTGAATTCCTCACATGAATGCGTTGAAACATAAATAACATATACATATGAAATATAAATAACTTTTCCTAATCAGTAAACATAATCCCAAACCATACTAACTATCATGGTGAATATTATCAAAATAGAACATCCACAGTAAAATTGATCATAAACCATTTAATATAATATTGTAAATGACATCATAATATATTAACCTTAATGAATCATAAAATTTTAAAAAGGATATATACATAGATGAAAATAGTCGAATAAAATTATTGAAAATTCTTGAGAGGAATACCCCTTTTAACATTGGAATTATTTATTTAAAAAGACCCAAAATTATAAATAAAAAAATTTCTTTTAAAAGAAACTTTTAAAATTTTAAAGTAAGCTTCGAAATTTTAAGGGTTAATGATGGTGGAAAAATTCTCTCACACTGAATAATTTAAAAAAACATTCCATCCATTGAAAAAGTTAGAAAGTGCCTTGTTTGGAAAATAGAAAAAATATTTCTTTCAAACCATTTTATAAAAATTAAAAAATTGGTAAAAAGACTTAAAAAATTAATAGGATAATTGTAAAATACTTTTTTAAAACATTTTTATAAATTATTTACATAGATAATAAATTTTCCCCAGTAGAGATTGAAACAAAAGCAGTCTCGATTAATGATGAGATTGTGAATTAAACCCATTCTTTGTATTTCCTTTGGAGTGAATGTCGATTAACCTCCTGTATAATGGTATTAAAAATGTTAATAACCTATCATATAACCATATTAATATTTATTATATTATATATTATCCTCTTATAATATCATATCACCTATTCGTTAGTAATCTATCATTATTTTCACTATTTTGGGTGTTAATTACCTACTTTCTTGAGTAAGTTTTGACTTGTTATTTGTTGTTACCATTTATTAGATCATGATTTTATAATATACATAATTTAAATCATGATTTAAATATTATATATATATATATTCATTATATATGATTTTATAATAATCCGTAAAATTTTGAGATAAGAAGTGAAATGCATCGTTCATGGAGATGGTAGGTCGTACGTATGCATGAACGCTACTTTCAATTTTTCTCATATTAAAAGAACGAAAAGAAAATTATATATATATATATATATAATTATTATAGTATCATATTTATTTCATTTGTGTTACATATTAATACTAAATCCATCCTTTATACATTTCATGTATACTGTGAATGAATCCCGTCGCTTTGAGGAGGCGGTAGTCCACACTTCCACAAACTATGTTATCATATTTATAAAAAATGGAAAACATAAGTGTATTTGTTATAAAATAATTAAATAATCATAAATAAATAATAAATATCATATATAACATATATAAATAGAATTTCTGTTATAATTCCAAACCATGAAAGGTGGTAATGGAAAAACAAACAATCATCATTTCGTGAGGTGGTAGTTTGCTGTAAACATAAACAATATATTCATTACCCATTAGATGGAAGTATGAGTAAGTGTAGGTTGATCCATTAGAATTAAAAAATATCAGTATATCAGTATATTAGTGATATTTTTGTTTTATATAAACTTGGAATAAATAGATACGAGGGGGTGAAGAATTAAAATAAAACTAAAGAGTTTAAGGAAAATTGTTACCTCTTATTTGGGTAACTACGTTTGGTTTACACCAAAGGGATTCATAGGATGAACTTATTCCAAAATATAGGATTATATAATTAATATAGAAAAGTTTTAAGACTTTTTTGGGAATATATTGGTCAATCCAAAGTGGCTTGAGAGGTGTGAGGAAGCGAGGGAGGAGGTGCCCTTTTATAATCAAGGTGAGGGTCACTTTTGGAAACCTCAAAGTAATAAATTAATATAAATTAATTTTATATTTAAAATGACACTAAATTTAGTTATTGTTAAGATAAGATGATTATGGGTTGAAATAATTTCAAGGAATAATTTTTAGAAAAGTTTAGGTCATATTATTACCCTTATCTTTTGGATATAACTCTTAGTTAAACCCTTTAACTTTTATCGTGATAACTTGGAATTTTATTCATTAAGGGTTAATATAGTTACTATAAAATAAAAAAAGGGCCATAAATGTACCTTTAATGAAATATTTAAGTTCATCCCAATAATTTGGATGAATTTTATACTTTTATGAGTTTTATATCATTTAATAAAATATTATTTATTTTAAAATACCATTAACATTATTTTTTACACTATTCATTACCTGAATTTAAAAATATCATAACAATATGATGTCTTTGAAAACAATGTTTCAAATAATATCTAATATGTCAAATTAATCTAGAAAATTCTTGGATGACATAAATTTTATTAAATTCTATTTATTTTAAAATGTTTAATATCATTTATTTGATTCTTCCATTAATTAAACAATTACCATATCATCATAGTATCACCATTTAATTAAATTATTTTTAACTAAAAATTATAAATAAATTAACATAATGAAGATAAAAATATTATCTTTCAAATTAATATTTATAGTCAAAGTTATTCTCTAAATAACCATATAGAAAAATGTAATACTTATTAAAACAAGAGTGCAACATATTGAACTTCCTTTAGAATAAAATACTAAAAAAGGAATAAAGACATCCAATTGGCTCCAAAAGTCCATAAAACAAGAATAAGGATAATTTTGGTCAAAAATATCTCATATAATAAAATTAGGACAAGTGTTAGCATGATTTATAACAACACCAATATCCCTATTATACTGATATTTTTTAAGCTCGCTTTTTTTGTGCAATGTTATCTATAAAAGAAATTGAATTAAAAAAAGTGAAATAACATAAAAATATTGGGGTGTTTCAATTTTCATAATTATCATAAAAAAATGGAAATTTTACCCATGCGTACGTACTACCTACCATCTCCATGATCATAACATACTTCATTTTTCATAGCCACATTTCATGATTGGTTTTAAAAGTATAATTGATGTAAAAATATGATAATTATGTCATGATTATTTTTTTGAGTTGATAAAGCTATATAATATGTGATAGAATTAGATATTTCATGACAAAACATGCATGATAATATAAGGAAATTGACACCTGAATAAATAAAAATTTTGAGTGATTATTAATGAATGAGTACCAAGATGTAGTAAAAGTATCATATTTGATATTATAAATATTAATATAGTTTTTGAATATGTTATTAACTTGTTTAAAATCGCTATTCATGGGGTTAAATTACATTGAACTAAAAGAAATCACGAGGCAAGGGATTTATTCTCAATTTACATTCTATTGAGACTTATTTTTTTATTATACACCAATTCACTTTTATGTGGTTTATATACTATCCTTTTGAAATGTAATATAATGATTCATTCATAATTCATGGTATTTTAAGTTTCACTTTTAATTATTTCATCCAAGGGGATTTGACTTGAAAATTACTATTTAGTAAATGTTATTGTATAATCTCACTTTCTTTTGTGATTATTAACTTTGTATTGAAACCATTACTTTATTGTAATAATTTTTAATTGTACATTAAATTTATCTTAAATATACATATTATTTCATGATTTATAGGATTATTAGCTAAACCATATACCATTTCTTCATACGGTGTTTACTTTGAATGTTATTTGATTAATTGGGGAAATATTGATAAATCCATATCCTTTAATCAATAAAGATATTTCATGATAAGAAATATATTATTAAATATATAAGGAATGATTTGGAATTGTAGTGATGGGTTGTTCCTGATATTATATTTACCCTCGATGCATGAGTAGGTCATATGAGACAAATCAGCAAGATATCATTAAATGAATTTATACCAGTAGTTTAAATAATATTATGAAAGGTCTTGATGGTAGATGAATCATGTTCCTAATACATGCCATATAATAATTAAGTATTTACTTCATGAAGAATTCAGTTAATATTATCCATGATATTTTCACAATGATATTATCTCTAGATGTATTTCATTCTTAGTTTATTGATTAAATGGAATGTGTTTTCAGTTTTTTACCATGTCATATTAATTATTACTTATCTAATAATGATAAAAAAGTTATTTATTAAATGATATGACTGTTTAATTATTTACCATTCCATATTTATTGTCATCCATGAGATGTAAATATTGATATTATCTCTAGATGCAGTTCATTCTTATCTTATTGATTACATGGAATGTTTGTTCAGTTATTTACCCTACCATACTGATTATGATTATTGATTCATGATATATTCTATTGTACTTAACTCTTACTAAGAATTTGTGATCACCTTTATTTTTTCCATCCCCATACATCCACGAAGTGTACTATGATTGACATGAAATTATATTCTAGATGAAATAATGTTAATTTCAAAAAAACATGTTGTAATTTCTATTTTAAAATGTAATTCAGGAATCATTAATGTATATAGTTTACCAAGACTACTAAACTATTTGGTCATTTGGTATGAAATTCATTTTATTTTATGCTAATGTATTAAAGAAGGAACTGACTATAGGTTATTGGGGTTGGGGTTTCTATAGTTGTTATCAAAGAAAGTTTATTAAGAACCTTGGGAATGAGATTTAGGAAAATATTGATTAGGGATCATAAACTTATGATATACATAAAGGATAAGTATATAAGAACATCCTAATATTTTTGTATGGTAGAGATTATGTGGATTTACTAGAAATACATACATTTTGGATACTAAAATTGGACATGGTTCTAGAAAATGGTACCTAGGAGTAATAAATCTAAAAAGGGTGCATTGGTCATGACCAGATTGTATTCTGATTCATGACAACGGACCTTAGTGCGCACCTAGTTTGATACTCTTGAGAGATATACTTAGAAGAATTAAAATTTTCTTTTCAAAAAATTATAAAATGTTTAAATATATGATGAAAATTAATGATATATGTTAAAAATAATGTTTCATATAATGATAATAAGGTGTCTCAAAGTAATGATAAAATGCTTTATGTGTGAAAAAAGGGTATAACACAATGAACTGTTGAGGAAAAATAAAGAGTATAATGAAAGTAAATAAATATCATCATAGAGATCCATTTATAGTTCATTGTCTTAAATGTGTTGAACCTGGGAATTATATGAGTCAATTACCTACTCTAAAGGTTAAAACTTAGACCAAGGAAGGATCTATGTTGAAATAAAACTGTTGCGGTATTTATAAATTGAGAGCAGAAAAATTTAATTTTAGAAATATTTTTACCATTGGTATTTTGGGGATAAGAATTATGAAACATATAAGGCCTATGTTAAATTTTTGAAGAATATATTTCTTTATTAACATAAGATTTATGGATACCATTATGGGTTATGAGTTTAAGATTCATCATAAGTTTAAAGCATTAAACACCATTTTTAAAATATTTTATTGTAAGAATGTCACAAGATTAAGGATATTTTTTTAAAACATTTATGTGAATACAACCCATTGGTTTAGAATACATTTTAGTGAAAAGGTTATTTGAGTAATAATGCATTTAAATTTAATAGACATATATTTAAAGGTATTGATAGACTTTAGGGTTAATATGATCATTAAAGAAATTATAATAATAGTCAAATAAGATTATTAGACTTTGTAAAAATAAATTGTATAGAAAACCATAGTAAAAAGGTTATTTAAAGAAAAATTTTATTTCAAGAATGTATATAATAATTTTTTTAGAATTTATAAGAAGTATATTAATATGGATTTAGAAAAAATACCACTTGCATGCCAAGTGACAACTCGATGTGTCTGAAATGGCCACGGGGCTTGAACTCATGACTAAAAGAAGATAAGATTTTAGTGCCTACCAATGACCTATTTGATATCATGGTTAATATTTCTCTAGTTAAATGACATGAAAAATAAATATTAATTTTCAAGTAGTGGTGTTACTGTTGAGGTTTAAATATTAATTTATTATATTGGATAACATGTTCCCACCATATTTGATTCAGAAAATTGTTAGAGACAGATGAAAAGACTTGTCACAATTTTATAGATCTTATGATACATTAAAAGTTAATTTTAGTGTTGTAGGTATAAAAAATTCATTCTTAGAAATTCATTTCTAAGAGTAAGGGATGAATTGGAAATTGATCGAAGTATAACTAAAGCATAAAATTTTTCTTATGATATAGTCATATCAAGTGAGTATATTTTATTATATTATTAGAAAATAAATGAAATCCTCAAAATTAGGAAAATGATCTTGAAACAAAAAATTTATCCTTTTACATTCATATCTGATTAGTCATATAGTACTTTAAATCATTAAAAATTTATGTTTTTGAGGCCCTTAACTTTCCACTAATCATTCATTACTTGTGATCAATGACCTCAATCACTCTCTATAATTACTTACTCTTTTATTCCATGTACATATATTTAATTTCCACCAATATTCTTCTATATTGAACTATAGTTATGTGTTATTCCATATGGAATTTTTACATCCATATCTTAATTATTAGGAGTAAGTTTAATTAACCCTTTTTATGTGAGTTTTGAAGAAAACAATTTTCAAATATAAAACCATTAACTAAAAATATCATTTTTAAATTTCAAGGATTCAATTTATTTAAGGTGGGGAAAATTTAACACCCAAAAATTATAAAATAAAAACATTATATTCGATAGAATCTAGGACATGAAACACCAATCTGAGAAGAAAATATAACACTCTGAGACTTTATAATATAATTATTTTTATATAAAATTCAATCTATTAAATATATTTCATTACACGAAACATTGGTTTTAGTTTTCATTACGTGGAACACTAAGTTAGATTTCATTATATGAAAAAATGACCCAAAAACATCTCCAACAATCATTTTATATCCATATATAGACCATATATCTTTTATTTTTAATAATGTACCATTTTTGAAGATTTTTCATGATAAAAATTTTGGTATGATTGAATCTTTTCAAACAAGTACAAGTGTACCACTCACCTAAATTATAAAATGGAACCCCCTCTCATCTCTTCATAACACTTTAAAATCTATTTTAATCAAACAATAACTACCAAAATAACTTTCAAAATTCAATAACCTCATACTAGAATCCTTATTTTTAGAAAAAATCCAACCTATTAAGGATTTGGTGCAAACTTAATGAGGATACCTAAAAGAGAGGAAACATTCTTCAACAAGCGTCTTTATTTTTTTTCTTCCTCCAACTCCTTGAATTATTATTAAACCATGATTATATAAAAATATCAAAATATTACATATAATAATATTTTTTAATTTTAAGTGAATAACCTACAAACACCTCTACTTCCATAAAATAGGTTAAGAAATCATCGTTCATGTGTACAGAAGGCTACCGCCTCACGAACCGATGTCATTTTTTTCCATTAACACCTCGCATGAATGGGTATGATGATGGATATAAAGTATATATATATGATATTTATAAAATAATTATACCTCTAGGGTCATTATATCATATATTCTTTTTTTTACTTTTAATTTTTTAGGGGATATGATAACATTGCTCGTGTGTATGACAGACTACCACTTCATGAAGAAATGCGATTCATCTTTCACTAATGCTTTATATAGAAGGTAAAAAGGATAATGTTAATGAATATATATATATATATGAAATAATTATTTAAATATTTATAATTCTATAAATATAATATATCATTTTAATTTTTTACATTAAAAAATGATAACATCGTTCATGTATGTGTGGACTACCACCTTCACGAAGTGACATGAATCTCTTTTCATCACCACACCACATAAATGATATATATAAGTATATTAAAAGAAATAATATTTTATATATGATATAATGATTATTTAGTAATTATAAAATATTACTTAAACTATTTCCATAATGATCATTGAAAAATGGAAATGTTACTCATGCATACGTATGACCTACCATCTACATGATCATAACATACTACATTTTTGATAAACATATTTCATGATTGGTTTTAAAATTATAATTTATGTAAAAATATGATAATTATTTCATTATTATTATTATTATTATTATTATTATATAACTATATAATATATTCTAGAACCAGATCTATCATGAAAAATGCGCATGAGAAAATAAGTAAATTAATAACCGAATCAATGAAAAGAATGAAATATCATTAACGAATGAGTTATAAGACGTTATAAAAGGATAATATATGATATTATAAATATTAATATGCTTATATAATATGTTAATAACATGTTTAAAACCACTATAAATGGGGTTAAATCATGTTGAACTAAAAGGAAGCATGCAATAAGTGATTCCGTCTCAATTTACATTCCATCGAGTCTTATTTATTATTATGAAATAATTAAATTTTATGTGGTGAATATACTACCCCTTTTAAATTTAATATACTGATTCATTCATACTTCATGGTATTTTAAGTTTCATATTGAATCATCTCATCCAAATGTATTTGTATTGAAAATTACAAAGTGGTAAAAGTTATTGTACAATATCACTTTCTTTAGTGATTGTTAACTTTATCTTGAAACAATCCCTTTATTGTAATCATTTTTAATTGGAAATTAAATTTATATTAAATATCCATATTATTTCATCATGTATATGATTATTTCATAAACTTAATTCCATTTTTACATATGGTGTTTACTTTGAAAGTTGTTTTATTAACTAGGGAAATATTGATAAATCCATATCCTTTACTCAGTATAGATATTTAAGGATGAGTAATATTGATTCATGAATTAAATAGATCATTTGATATATGAGTAATTCTCTATATAGTTAGTGAAGGTTTGGTCCTAATGTTTTATACCCCATTGATGCATTATTAGGTATCATGAGACAAATCATTATGCTAGAATTAAATGAGTTTCTACCAATAGTTTAAACCATATTGTGAATGGTATTAATGGTAGATGAATATTTATCTTAAGAAATGATGTCCAATAATTAGTAATTTACATTATTAAGAGTTTATTTATTATTTTCCATGTTATATTTCTAATGATATTATCTCTGGATGCATTGTGTTTTTAATTTATTGATTAAATGAATTTTTTTTAGTAATTTACCATGGAATATTTATTACACCTTATATAATTATTACAACCAAGTTATTTATTAAATTTAATGAGTGTTTAGTTATTTAATTTAACATATTGGTTATTATCCATGGGATTTCCCTATTGATGTTATCTATGGATGTAATTCCTTCTTATTTTATTGATTAAAGGGAATGTTTTTTCAGTTATTTACCCTATCATATTGATTTTTCTTATTGATTAATAATATATTCCATTGTACATAACCATTATTGAAAATTTGAGCTGACCCTTATTTTTTTTTCCATTTATAGAAATCCATAAAGTGTACTATAATTGATATTAAAGGACATTCTAGAGGGAATAATGTTAATATTGAAAAAAAATTATGTCATATTTTTTTTATTAAAATGTAATTTGGGAATCATTTATGTGTCTAGTTCATCAATACTACTAAACTATTCGTTCTTTTAGGATTCGATTCTTTGTATCTTATGAGAATGTATTAAATTAGGAACCGACATTGTGTTAATGGGGTCGGGGTTTCTAAAAAGTTCACCATATTATATAATATAATTTTTTTTGATTATAAATATATAATCCATTTTTATAAATTCATTTCAAATATATAAAAAAATTTAATTAAAAATTAATCCCATAGACACGATGGGAAAACAATCTTCCAAAGAGAAAAGTTACAAAAGTTTTTATATCAAAATTCAATGTGAAATTGATTAAAATAATTTAAATTGGATTAAGAGATATATAATTGTACTAATGTTACTATTAAGACCATATTAAAATAAAATATAGCTTGTAAATTCTTTAAATGTAGATAGGTTTTTAATAAAATATAGTATTTTTCATTATTCACTGAAAACTTTATATTTGAAGAAAATTTTCAAAAATTCAATCCAATACAATTTTTACATTATGATTTCAAAAAATTAATTTCATTTTGTAAAATACATTTTATAAAATTAGACATAATTAATTTTAAAATAAGTGAAAAAATGTAACAAAACTACCTTTTAGAAAAATATAGATTTTCATCATAAATGTATATTTATTCTTATCTCATACTAATAAGACACACAAGATGAATGTTAGATTTTTTATTGAATATATAATAATTTTCTTTCATTAAAATAATTTACCAAAATTGTTTTATTTAATTTATTGTGGTTAAAAATGTTCTTGCACATATAATAGTTTTTTATAAAAATATTTACTTTATTTTTAAGTGTTTTAATTTTCATTTATAATTACTTTCTCTCTAAATAATTCATTTTATATATAGTTTTGAACCATATGTCTTTATAATTTAGTTAATTCGATTCAGACCTGCCATTCTAATGTCTTGGTGATAACTATCATATTAAATAATAATATTCTAATAGTATATCATGTTTCCTTTAAACTCGGTGTTGCGTGAAATGAAAGATAAACTTGGTGTTGTGTGTAACAAAAGATAAAATTAGTGCTTCATATAATAAAAACTTTAGAAAAGAATTAAATTAATGCGGGAAAAAATATTTCATAAAATCTCAGGGTGTTATATTATCCTTCTTATTAGAAATACCTACAAAGGTTTTTGTTCAAGGATTTTTTTTTAATATCATCAACTTTCTTGATTTGAAAAATCACGTTACCCAATTTTTTTCTCCCTATTTATTTATTCTCTCCCTTATCGAGAGAATTAGTAACTTTATGATGAGTAAAGGGTACCATCAGACTTCACTTTTAAATAATACATCAATTAATCAACTCTAAGTCTATCTGAGCAATGATTGGTGTAAGAAACAAGAGTGACTAATATAGAATATGAATTTTTCCATAAACTATCCAAAATGCGATACCATGAGAAATTAACTTCAAAGGGGTTGCATAAACTAATTTTTAAGAGATTCTACAAGCATATACTCAACTTTAAAAAAAATATTAAAGTGAAAGAATATTTTTTGACCCATTCAAAAACATTTAAATTTAATAATTACTCACCATTAATAACCATATTTAAAATAATCCAAAACAACATGATAAATTTATCGTCATACATCAAAATTTTGTTTTTTAAAGTCTATAAAAAATTCAATATTTAACCACGAGACACCAAAACTTTGGTAGGTTCACCCTTTTGGATATCTCCCCCACAAGGGTTGATCCCTAATTTAATTTATCATGGATGGTTTTATTTTCAAAAATAAACTCCAAGCGTCTATGATAACTATTAATGGATGATACTAATTGAGGTGTTACAAATAATGTGTTTCAAGGAGAAAAAAATTAAATTTTTTCACGATGGATGGATATTTCATAATATATAAATGTCACAACATTAAATAGGTCTCCTATTTATTTTTTTATGAATTAATAGATAAGGGAATAGGGTGAGTCTACATCAGTTACTTAATGAGGGAATCATGGCTAATATTTGGTTCTCAACCTAGAGACTCTTTTCTTTGCAGCTTTAAAATTTAAAGAACTCTTTATTCTTAATTCACACTTGATTTTAAAAATCTACACTTCTTTAAGAAAAATGGATTTTTTCTTTATTTATCTTCTTTCTAAGTATGAATAATCTTATTTACTTTAAAAAACATTATAAATTCAGTTTTTTCTTCCATCTTCATATTCTTATTCAATTATAACTGGGTTTTCATGATAGTTAAACAATATTTAGGAACATGTTCATAATTGTTCTATGTGTAGACCCATTATTTGTAACTGAATTCTTGGTTCTTAAAGTCATTAGTACTTTCCCTTTTCTTTTCAATAATTTATATCATTTTTGAAGCCATGTCATATACATAGTAACTTCAGGCCCAAAAAAGTTTCACATTCCACATATATTTTTAATAAAATTTTGATTATCCTCTTTAGAAACCTCCCATGAAATTCATGTTAATTATCCTAGATTTATTTCACTAAATTAATCCTAATATCCCACATTTGATTTGATTCCAATTTTAAATCCATATTACTTTATTTTATCATCATGTTCACGGATAGTTTATAATGCACCATGATGTTACCTTTCCTACCACATTATAAGCATCTCATTTTTGTTGGTGTGATATCCACTTTATCTTTATTCAAAGACATATTTGGTGTTATCTACTAAATTCTCCTTTTTCTATTTAATACTTAAGGTGTATTCATCTTATTTTCTCACCTTCTTCCTTTTATGATATGGTCTTATCTTAAAATAAATATGTGAATTATTCATGGTTGGTATATAATGAAACTCATCAGAACTATAACGAGAAGTGATCAAGAGTTTAAAATCTAATATTGGTGGATAAATTATACTTCTTATTTGAAATCTCCTTCATTACCATAGAATTATTCTTGAATTCAGCTCCACTCCCCCTAAATTCAAGTACTATATAATTTCTATATAATGACATGTTATGCCAATATTATGGGGCCTTATGCCAAAACTTCCAGTAAAACCAACAATAAAAAATAAAATCTTCTTCTTTTATATTTATATACAGTATGCCCATATTTAGAAACTCACTATTTTTTGAATAGATCTTCATTATTTTGAGAACTAATTGGGATAATAATCTTATTGGGCATGCTTATATCCACCCTTGATAATGTGGTGGGTCTTTTTGTAAAGACCCTAACCCCAGTATCCTAGATTCAGTGTCTTAATTTAATACATTGGAATAAGATACAAGGAATAACATCCCAAAGGGACAAATAATTTAGCAGTCTTCGTAAACTAGATACATACATGAATATTACATTAATTTTTAAAATATAAAATACAACATAGAAAATCTTTTTAGGACACCATTTATATTATCTTAACCCTCTATATCAGTCATAATAAACTTCTTGGCATCCTAGAAAAAATAAAATATAAGAAAAAGGTGAGCTTATATGCTCAGTAAGGGAAAGAGTACAGTGTAAGACATGAGTAAATATGGAAAAAATATGGGAATGTAAATAACGGAAACACATTCCATTTAATCAATGACCTGAGTATAATATGACACACTAGTGTAGAGAAAGTTTTTACGGCGGTTATTTTTTATTTTTTACATCGGCTTTTGGCCGATGTTATTACAGGAGATGTTATAAACTTTGTTTTTTACGTCGGTTATTTTACAACCGACGTAAAAAACACAAATCCAAAGTGTTTTTCACGTCGGTTGATAAAAACCCAATGTGGAAAACGCTTCGGAGTCATGGTTTATTATATTGGTTATTTAATAACCGATGTAGTATATACCCTTTCACGTCAGTTATTATATAACCGACGTCATAAATCACTCCTCCGAAGTGTTTATCAGGTCGGTTATTTTTGAAACCGATGCGATAAACCTATCTGCCAAGTGGTTTCCAACGTCGGTTATATAATAAACAATGTGAAAAAATATCTACAATGTCAGTTATAAAATAACCGACGTAAAAAACTATTCATTTATATTTATTATGTCGGTTATGAAATAACTGACGTAAAAACCATTTCCTATGAATTTATTACGTTGGTTTCCAAATAACCGACTTTAAAACTAATCCTAATGCATTGTTTACGTAGGTTATGAAATAACCGACGTAAAATTTGTTTTTAAATAAAACCGATCAACCACTACTATGCCCATCCAAAATACCTGAAAAAGACCAAAAAGTTACCAAAAACAGACGAAAACATACCAGAACCCCCCACCCCACTGGACAGCCCCCACCACACCCCTGGACACCCCCGACACCCATGGACTACCCCCACCCCCTGGACATCCCCCCACACCCCTGGACAACCCCCCACCCTCCTGGACACCCCACCCCCTGGACAGTACTCCCACACCCCTGGATAGCCATCCCACACCCCTAGAAACCCCCACCCTCCAGGACACCCCCACCAACTGGACAACCCCCACACCCCTGGACATCCATGGACACCCCCCCCCCACTCACATGGACATCCCTCCCACCCTCTTGGACACCCTCCCACCCCACTGGACAGCCCCCACCACACCCCTAGACACCCCCACTACACCCCTAGACACCCCACACCCCTAGACACCCCCTGGACAACCCCCACTCCCATGAACAACCCTCCCACCCTCCTGGAAACGCTCCCACCCCCTAGAATTCCCCCCACTCTCATGGAAACCCAGGACACCCCCACCCCACCGAAGAACCCCCCCCCCCACACCCCTGGATACCCCCACCCCATTGGACACCCCCACACCCTTAGAACCCCTCCCCCCTAGACCAAAATCCATACCAGAAAAACCATTATAAGTAGACCCAAACAAGAAGTAGAAAAAAATTAAACATTCACATATATAACATTCAAAACTTACAATTTCAACTTAAAAAAAACTAAATCCAACCTAAACGACTACCAAATACACAATTACAATGACAATATTAAAAATTAAATTTTACACTACAAACAACTAAAATTCAATCAAACCTGTAAAATAATTTGACCATTCCACTTGTAAGTGTTTGAATTCTTGAGCACTATAGGGTTTAGGGTAATCAAATTGCTACAAATTAAAAGGATATGTAACACCCCAAGCTTCTACGGTACGCTTCTCTTTGAATAATGCAATAGCGTGTGTTGTACGCAACATCGAGTTCTAACACACACCACAACCGATCAAACCAATCGTTATGAATAGTAATACCTACTTTTTAAAATTTTAGAAATTTTATATTTCAAAATGGACTTCATTTTTGGATTCAGAGTATCGAATTTAGCTAAGGTGAAATTTTGGTACTTTTCAGATAACTTTAATATTTTGATGAATAGTGAAAATTACTAAATTTTAATTAAAAACAACTTTTTTAATCAAAATAATTAATAGTGATAAATTATGAATTTGAGTGGTTTTAAAGTATATTTAGAATATAGTTTTACCATTTAATACAATGTTGGTCATTGGACATAATTTCACAATTTAACCGAACATAAACAAGTATCAATCTTTTGATAGTTATTATATCTTAAAAACACGATTTTTGTTTTGACTACGGGAATTAATTTTAAATTAATTTCTGCCACTTCTGTGTTTTGAATTTGGAAAAATGGATTCCATATTTGGAATCAAGATTTTAAAATTGTGAAAATAGGTAACTTTTATTTTTAGACATTTTGAATAATTACTTCGGTAAATATTTTATTTACCATGGTTAAAGGGTAAATCCGGTAAATAAGGGTTAAAAAAAATAATATTATAATAATAACAAATTACCCTAAAACGTGTCCTAAACTTATTGGTTGATACATGTCCGACCATGGGCATCTTTGGGTCGATTTTGGGACCCCATGGTGCCACTTGTAAGTGATAGGGACACTTTATTTTAATTAAGTTAAAATGAATACAAAAATGACACAAGCATATATCTTTTACAAAAATTTTTTTTACATAGGGTTATATATGTTGGATTTTAGACTATAAATATTCATTAGAAATCTAACAAAATTTAATATATAATGGTAGTTTATTTATAATTTTTAGACATTAAATAATTTAATTTATTTATGACACAATGGTGATGCAGTAATTACCATAATAGCAAAAAATTAAAATGATTGATATTGTAGATACCCAAATAAATATAATTTGAGACTTTTTATGAATTAAACTAATTTTCTAGGTTAATATGAAATGTTATAAATGATTTAATTAACCTTTTTCGAAGTAATCATTCTGTTATGAGTTTTTAAAAAAATCAATTATTGAATAGTATCAAAATTGACAAAAAAGAGTTTTTAAAACAAATATTTATATTATTAATTGATATTAAATTCCTAAAAATCTAATGTTTTTCCAAGAGACTTATATAATGATAGGTGTATCATTAATGGACCACTTGGGGGGTCTCTTGGATTTATATAATATGTTTATTAACCATATAATATAAAAATACAAAGAGACATTGTAAAAGTGAAACTAATTAACCAAGAGTTAATACTTAAAGATAAGGTTTGTATAATGACCCAAACCTGTCTAAATTCTATTGGTTGAGTGGTTTTCGACCTATCCATACCTTAAAATTTAAATAATCCACTTTTGAACCATCATAAACCAAATATGAATTTATTATAAAATAATATTTCTAGCTTTTCCAAAGGTGCCCCTCACCCCTCTTATAAAAGGGCACTCCCCCTTCTCATTAACTCACACCTTCAAAGACTTTTGGTTCGGCCAAACTCTACCCAAATACTCTCTTAACTTCCCTAAATTAATCCTATAGGCCTTCCTTTAGTCAGAAATCCAACCTAAGATCCCTTTTGATCAAATCAAAAGGAAGAACCCGAAGAGGAGGTAATGATTTCACCACCCTTTTCCAAGTTCCATTCTTTTTCCACTTCTTCTTCCTTTGTTATTACCATTATAAAATAATAACTCCAATATCTTATATATACTGTGATGTTATTATAAATATGGTACAACCATATTCAGTATTCTATCCATCCTTTGAATAACATGTCACCATACGTGTGTACGTACGACTTACCGTCTCCACGTCGTGGTGTAATTGTTATTCAATAAATTATTATTTGGATGGGTATAATAATGATTTATAATTAATGTAAATAATAAATATAACATGATAATAATTCTTTATATATGATATACCATCCAATTATATATTATTTTAATATCAAAAGAATGATATTGTCGCTCGAGCGTACGTACGGACTACCGTCTCCACGAACACGATGAGATTCATTCTCCATCGTATCCATTCAAGTATAATTATCATTTGATGATTTAAAAATAATGTTTAAGGACTTGATAAAATTCTGAATATGAATAAGATACAACCTATCCATTACAAACATGTCTTATGTAACAAAACAAATAAAACAAAACGAGTAAGTTAACACCTGAAACAACGATAATACTAAGATATTATTAACAAATCAATGTTAAAAGATAATTTATGATATCATATTAATGTATATGATTCTTGTATAATTTAATAACATTTATTTCACCATTATACAGGAGTTTAACCTACCCCCAACCAAGGAAAAGTACAAGGTAAGAGTTTATTTCGCAATCTCTTCATTATCCGAGGTTGTTTATACGTGATTATCTGCTAGGACCTCTTTATCATCCTCATCCATGTTTCTTAAAAATGTATTTCAAATCATTCATTCTATTTTAGAGACTATGGTATAAATTCATTTATACCCTTGTTTTACATTTTATAAGAGGTTTATGAAGGAATCTTTCCGTCGTTTTCCAAACAAGGTGTTTTTTAACCTTTTCGGTAGAATTAAGGTAAGAATGTTTTTTTAACTTATACGGTGGGTGCAGATATTTTCCACCATTATAAAATATTTGAAGCCTCCCTTACAATATTATAAGAATATTTTCAAAGAAAATGTTTTATTTTATAATTATATGTTTTCAAAATAGAAAGAGATATTTCTCTAAAAAGAGTTTGATTTCATCTATGTCAACATCCCTTGATAGATTTTACGCTTATTTGAAGTTGATTTATTATGATACAAATCTTCCATAATGTATTGAAGGTTTTGTGATATGTTTGTCTGTGGATGTGTTATTTTTATACCATTCATGGTTTATGGATGAAGTATTTACATTTCGTATGCTAGTTTCAATACGAATGTTTATGTTATGTTTAAACCTTTTCATATGGGAATGCATTGGACTTAATATGTGACGGGTGGAGCCCGCTATAGCTCCTTGATGCATCGGTAGGTATCATGAGACAAACTAGTGTCTTGGCACTAGGCCTTGGAAAAATCTTATTTGTAGTCGTGGCACGAGGCCTTGGCTATGTGGTTATGATAGTCTAGAATTATGCATTCCATCATTATGAAAGTGGTTATTGATATTGCATGTGATTATTCATTTAGTATAATATCCATGTGAATAAGTAAATGGCATTATTTCATTTTATTTTTTCCGTACTATGTTGAAGTTCAAGTTTAAAAGGCTTTTGTTTTAGTTATACACTTCCTTAAATGTTTATTCTTATTTATGAAAGTTTTAGCTATATTTTTATCCTTACTGGGCATTTGAGCTCACCCCTTTTCTATGTTTTATTTTTCCAAGGATGTGAAGAAGTAAATTATGAATGACCTGCAGGGATATTATGAGGGTATATTAGTGTGGACTATGGAGAAAATATGTTGTTGTAGTAGTTTTTCACTTTATGATGTAATGTAAAACTTTATGAATATATCTAGTGTTTCCAAGGCTACTAAACCAATCGGTCTTTCGAGATTTGATCTTTCTTGTGATCATGACAATGTTATGTAATAATGCACCGACTCTGGGTAACTGGGGCCAGGGTGTTACGGTTGGTATCAGAGGAAGTTTAGTACAAACCTTGGACACTAGATTTAGATAAACTCTGATTAGAGAATATAGACCTAATATGGACTTTGAGGATTAGTATAGAAGAACTTCCTAGAATTTTGGTATTGTAGAGATTTTGTGAGTTTTCCGAGCAATACATCCCTGTCTGGATACAAGCAGGTAGAGGTGGCTCTAGCACATATGTACCTAGGGGTAAAACCCGAAAACACCACTTTGAGCTAGACTCGAACGGGAACTGGTGCACGACAACAGGCCTTACTGCACTCTTGGTTACAACACTCCTGGGGGATTTGCTTAGGATAACTCTCATTTTATTTACAAATCATTATGAAGGGTTTATGAGTATATACTTCCTCAAAGAAAACAATTTTATTATTATCGATTATATCCATAAATAGTTCAATTTATGTTAAGTGTTTTATAAGTATGAAATTTTGTATTTTGATTCAGAAACAAATCTAGTCTATGAAATTGTTTAGAAATGGCGCCTAGTGGAAGAAATGGGAACCGTATCAATGCACACACTCCATGTATGGATTTCCCTCCTGCTCAAGATAATTATAGTGGAGCTAGTGATGCAACTGGTGCCGATCAGCTAATCACCATACTGGGACAACTCACTCAGGTTATGAATAATAACCTTACCCGTATGGAGCACCCTGATCCGCAGAGTGGAGGATCAATGTTAGATCGCTTCATGATGCAACAACCACCAATGTTCAATGGGAGTACAAATCCCTTAGTAGCTAAGCAATGGATAAATTCTCTAGAGAAAATATTTCAGGCTTTGGGGAGTAGTGAAAGGGAAAAAGTTATCATGGCAGTTTACCGCCTCACTGGAGATGCTGATAAATGGTGGTCATTGATTCAAAACATGAAGGAAGATGATGAAGTATCAAATATGGAATGGAGGGAGTTCAAAGATATATTTTTAGAAAAATACTTTCCTCGTGACCATCGAGCAGATATGGAAAGGCAATTTATGAGTCTGAGACCAAAGGAGGATGAGAATGTCACAAAGTATGAGGCTAACTTTACAAGGTTAGCAAGGTATTCTAGAGATTATATACATCACCCAAGAAGTAAGATTGATCATTTCTTTGATGGGTTAAAACCATTTCTCCTTCGATTATTAGTCTCACAATCCTTCTCGTCGTACGAAGACATTGTCTCATGTGCTATCAAGACAGAAAAGGAGTTCTCTAAGTCTTATGACTTTAAAGAAAAGCAATAGAAGAAGATATCTACTGATCAATCTGTGAATGGAAATAATGGGAAGAAGGGAAAGGTTGAATATCCATCCTGTGGTAAATGTTGGAAGAAACACCCTGGTACTTGCTTGAAGGGAATGGGCGTCTGTTACAAATGTGTTGAAAAGGCCACCAAGCTCGTGATTGCAAAGGGAATAAGGAAGCTACCAATGTTCAGTGCTAAAATTGAAGGGAGATGGGACATTATGCAAATGAATGTCCTAATCGTCCAGGGAACTTACCTCAGAAAAGGCCAAGGGATCAAGGCCAAACTTTTTCTATCACTACTGCTGAGGTAGAAGCTCCAAAAGACGTGGTGGCGGGTAATTTAATGGTTTCCTCAAGTTTAGCAAATGCATTATTTGATTCTGGATCATCGCATTGTTTCATATCTTCCCAGTTTTCTAAAAAAATTAGATATTTCCAATTTGATTTAACAAGGGAGTTGTCAGTTAAAACTCCTAAGGGAAGTATCATTGCAACAATGTTTTGTGAATCAGTCCCCATTAGAGCACATAAATGTTCTTTATCTGCTGATCTCATCATCATACCTATGATTGAGTTTGATATAATCCTCGGTATGGACTGGATTTCAGATTATGATGTGAATATTTGTTGTAAGAATAAGGAGGTTACAATTTTTGATAATGATGATAAGGAACACCTTATCTTTAGAGAAGAATCGTCACCACCTAATTCTTATCTAGATCCACCCCCATTAGCTCAACTAAATTCAATTATTGGGGAGGAAGAGAATGAAATGACTATGGGTGAGGAAAGGAATGTTCAAATAGAGGATGTACCTGTTGTGAAAGAATATGTAGATGTATTTCCGGAAGATTTACCTAGACATCCTCCAGAATGAGAAGTTGAGTTTTCCATTGATTTAATTCCTGGATCAAGGCCTATATCGAAGACCCTTTATAGAATGGCCATTGTGGAATTAGTCGAACTAAAGAAATAACTAGAGGAATTGAGTAATAAGGAATTTATTTGCCCTAGTGTTTCTCCATGGGGATCCCCTGTTCTTTTTGTTAAAAAGAAAGATGGATCTATGAGGTTATGTATCGACTATAGGGAGATCAATGCTATAACAATAAAGAACAAGTATCCCCTACCTCGCATTGATGATTTATTTGACCAACTGCATGTAGCTTAATACTTTTCAAAGATTGACCTTCGATTTGGATACCATCAGTTGTGCGTAAAGAAGGAAGACATTCCGAAGACAGCATTTCGAACCAGGTACGAGCATTACGAGTTTACTATATTGCCTTTTGGATTGACTAATGCACCCTCTGTATTAATGGATATGATGAATAGAGTTTTCAAGGAATATCTCGATGAATTTTTAGTGGTATTTATTGAGGATATATTGGTATACTCTAAAAGCTATGAAGATCATGAAAGTCACTTGCGCATTATCCTGAAGACTCTGAGAAGACATGAATTATTTGGGAAGTTTAGAAAGTGTGAATTCTGGCTTCATGAGATTTCATTTCTTGGCAATATGTTCTCTAAATATGGAATCTCAGTTGATCCTTCTAAGACCAAGGCAATCCAATAATGGCCAGCACCTACAAGTATAACTAAGGTACACAGTTTTATTGGTTTGGCAGGTTATTATTGACGTTTCGTCCAGAATTTTTCCCGATTGGCTAACCCATTAACGAAGCTCACACGTAAAGGGGTTAAATTTGTTTGGACAAAAGAGTGTGATGAATTTTTCGAATAACTGAAGAGAAGATTAGTCAATGCTCCTATATTGACTCTACCATCGGGGAATGATGGGTTCGTTATTTATAGTGATGCATCGAAGAAAGGACTTGGTTGTGTCCTTATGCAGAATGATAGGGTTATTGCCCATGCATCACGACAGTTGAAAATTCATGAGCAAAACTATCCTACACATGATCTCGAGTTAGCAGCTGTGATCTTTGCTTTAAAGATATGGAGGCACTATCTCTATGGTGAAAAATGTGAGATTTATACTGATCAAAAGAGTTTGAAGTATATTTTCTCACAAAAAGAACTCAACATGAGGCAAAGGAGATGGCTTGAATTACTCAAGGATTATGATTGCACGATACACTACCACCCGAGGAAGGCAAACAAGGTGGAAGATGCTTTGAGCAGAAAAGATCATGGAGTTTTGAACAATATGAGAATTGAAAGGGATCAAATTTTCATGGATCTAGTGAAGATGGACATCGGAATAACCAGGGAAGGTGAAACATCAATGATTTTTCAAATGGTTGCCAAACCATCTTTACTAGAAAGGATTAAGAGTTATCAGACCGATGATGAATAATTTCAAAAGAAGATTAAAGATGTGAATGATGGGAGATTGAGAGACTTTGTGTATGAAGATAGAATTTTGAAATTCGGGAAGAGACATTGTGTTCCCGATATACCTGATCTAAAAAGGGAATTGCTGGATGATTCTCATAGTTCCAATTTCTCTATACACCCTGGGAGCACCAAAATGTATAGAGATTTGAAGGAACATTTTTGGTGGGACAACATGAAGAGGGAGATTTCTGATTTTGTGTCAGGATGTATAGTTTGTCAACAAGTGAAATCTAGAAGGCAACAGCCTAGAGGAGTCATGGATCCTCTTCCCATACCAGAGTGGAAATGGGAAAATATTACAATGGACTTTGTCATGGGGCTACCAAAGGCTCCTAGAAGGAACGATGCAATATGGGTCATTGTTGATCATCTTACCAAGTCAACACATTTTCTTGCTCTAAGAGAAGATCTACCACTGGAACGTCTAGCAAGACTATATATTGATGAAGTTGTGAGACTTCATGGAGTACCCCTATCGATTGTTTCTGATCGTGATACCCGTTTTAATTCAAGATTCTGGAAAAGTCTTCAGAAAGCCTTGGATACTGAACTTTATTTGAGCACTGCCTACCACCCTCAAACAGATGGGCAATCAGAACAAACTATTCAAACCTTAGAAGATATGTTGAGATCCTAGTCACTTGACTTTCAGGGTATGTGGGATCAATATTTACCTCTGGTAGAATTTTCCTATAACAATATCTTCCATTCGAGTATTCAGATGGCACCATATGAAGCATTATACGGAAAGAGATGTTGTACACCAACATGTTGGGATGACATTGGTGAAAGAAAACTTGTAGGCCCAGAATTGGTGGAGGAAACGATGGAAAAGGTGAAGGTAATCCAAAATCACATCAAAGCAGCTCAAAGTAGGCAGAAGAGATATACTGATAATTGAAGGAAGGATTTGGAATTTCAATTCGGTGATCATGTTTTCCTGAAGGTGTCTACCTGGAAGGGAGTCATACGTTTTGGTAAGAAAGGTAAATTGAGTCCCAGGTACATCAGACCTTTCGAAATTCTAGAACAAATTGGGGCTGTAGCTACCGATTGGCAATGCCGCCAAGTCTCTCTAAAGTTCATGATGTGTTCCACGTATCTCTATTGAGGAAATACATGCCTGACCCAACGCATGTACTCACCTATGAGGAATTGGAACTGGAACCCGATCTGTCTTATTGCGAAGAGCCCGTCAAGATTCTTGATACGAGAGAACAAGTACTGAGAAACCGGACGACACGTCTGGTAAAAGTTTTGTGGAGAAACCATAAGATGGAAGAGGCAACATGGGAACCCGAGGAACTTATGATGAAGAACCACCCAAGTCTTTTCATGCGGTAGTATTCTAGAAATTTCTAGGATGAAATTATTTGTAGGAGGGGAGAATGTAACCCCCCAAGCTTCTACGGTACGCTTCTCTTTGAATAATGCAATAGCGTGCGTTGTATGCAACATTGAGTTCTAACACACACCACAACCGATCAAACCAGCCGTTATGAATAGTAATACCGACTTTTTAAAATTTTAGAAATTTTATCTCTCAAAATGGACTTAATTTTTGGATTCAGAGTATCGAATTTAGCCTAAGGTGAAATTTTGGTACTTTTCGGATAACTTTAATATTTTGATGAATAGTGAAAATTACTAAATTTTAATTAAAAACAACTTTCTTAATCCAAATAATTAATAGTGATAAATTATGAATTTGAGTGGTTTTAAAGTATATTTAGAATATATTTTTACCATTTAATACAATGTTTGTCATTGGATATAATTTCACAATTAAACCCAACATAAACAAGTATCAATCTTTTGATAGTTATTATATCTTAAAAACACACTTTTTCTTTTGACAGCGGGAATTAATTTTAAATTAATTTATGCAACTTCTGTGTTTTGAATTTGGAAAAATGGATTCCATATTTGGAATCAGGATGTTCAAATTGTGTAAATAGGTAACTTTTATTTTTAGACATTTTGAATAATTACCTCGATAAATATTTTATTTACCATGGTTAAAGGGTAAATCCGGTAAATAAGGGTTAAAAAAATAATATTATAATAATAAAAAATTACCCTAAAACGTGTCCTAACCTTATTGGTTGATACATGTCCGACCATGGGCATCTTTCTGTCGATTTTGGGACCCCATGGTGCCACTTGTAAGTGATAGGGACACTTTATTTTAATTAAGTTAAAATGAATACAAAAATGACACAAACATATATCTTTTAGAAATTTTTTTTTACATAGGGTTATATATGCTAGATTTTTGACTATAAATATTCATTAGAAATATAGAAAGATCTCTTAAATAATGGTATTTTATTTATAATTTTTAGAAAATAAATAATTTAATTTATTTATGTCAGAATGGTGATGCAGGAATTACCATAATAGTGAAAAATTAAAATGATTGATATTGTAGATACCCAAATAAATAAAATTTGAGACTTTTTATGAATTAAACTAATTTTCTATGTTAATATAACATGTTAGAAATGATTTAATTAACTTTTTTTGAAGTAATAATTCTGTTATAAGTTTTAAAAAAATCAATTATTGAATAGTGTCAAAATTGACATAAAAGAGTTTTTTAAAAACATATTATATTATTAATTGATATTAAATTCCTAAAAATATAAGATTCGGACAAGAGACTTTTATCATGATAGGTGTATCATTAATGGACAACTTGGGGGTCTCTTGGATGTATATAGTTTGTTTATTAACCATATAATATAAAAATACAAAGAGACATTGTAAAAGTGAAACTAGTTAACTAAGAGTTAATACTTAATGATAATGTTAGTATAATGACCCAAACCTGTCTAAATTATATTGGTTGAGTGGTTTTTGACCTATAACTACCTTAAAATTTGAATAATCCACTTTTGAGCCATTATAAACCGAATATGAATTTATTATAAAATAAAATTTCTAGTTTTTCCAAAGGTTCACCTCACCCCTCTTATAAAAGGGCACTCCCCCTTCTCTTTAAGTCACACCTTCAAAGCCTTTTGGCTTGGCAAAAATCTGCCAAAATAATCTCTAAACTTTCCTCAATTCAACCTAGAGGCCTTCCTTTAGTCAGAAAGCCAACATAAGATCCCTTTTGATCAAATCAAAAGGAAGAACCCGAAGAAGAGGTAATGATTTCACCACCCTTTTCCAAGTTCCTTTCTTCTTCCACTTCTTCTTCCTTTGTTATTACCATTATAAAATAATAACTCCAGTATCTTATATATACTATGATGTTATTATAAATATGGTACAACCATATTCAGTATTCTATCCATCCTTTGAATAACATGTCACCATACGTGCGTACGTACGGCTTACCGTCTCCACGTCATGGTGTAATTATTATTCAATAAATTATTATTTGGATGGGTATAATAATGATTTATAATTCATGTAAATAATAAATATAACATCATAATAATTCTGTATATATGATATACCATCCAATTATATATTATTTTAATATCAAAAGAATGAAATTGTCTCTCGTGTGTACGTACGGACTACCGTCTCCACGAACGCGATGAGATTAATTCTCCATCATATCCATTCAAGTATAATTGTCATTTGATGATTTAAAAATAATGTTTAAGGACTTGATATCATTCTGGATATGAATAATATACAACCTATCCATGAAAAACATGGCTTATGCAACAAATCATATAAAATAAAACGAGTAAGTTAACACCCGAAACAACGATAATACTAAGATATTATTAACAAATCAATGTTAAAAGATCATATATGATATCATATTAATGTATATGATTCTTGTATAATTTAATAACAGTTATTTCACCATTATACATGAGGTTAAACTACCCCAACCAAGGAAAAGTACAAGTTAAGGGTTTATTTCGCAATCTCTTCATTATCCGAGGTTGTTTATACGTAATAATCTATTGGGACTTCTTTATCATCCACATCCATGTTTCTTAAAAATGTATTTCAATACATTTTTACTATTTACTAGAATATGGGTTAAATTAATTTATACCCTGGTTGACTTTTATAAGTGGTTTATAAAGGAATCTTTCTGTCGTTTTCCAAACAAGGTCCTTTTTAACCTTTTCGATAGAATTAAGGTAAGAATGTTTTTTTAACTTATACGGCGGGTGCGGCTATTTTCCTCCATTATAAAATCTTCGAAGCTTCCCTTACAAGATTAGAAGAATATTTTGAAAGTAAATGTTTTATTTTATAAATATATGATTTCAAAATAGAAAGAGATATTTCTCTAAAAAGAGTTTGATTTCATCTATGTCAACATCCTTTGATGGATTTTATGCTTATTTGAAGTTGATTTATTATGATACAAAACTTCTATATTTTATTGAAGGTTTTGTGATATGTTTGTCTATGGATGTGTTATTTTTATACCATTCATGGTATATGGATGAAGTATTTACATTTCGTATGCTAGTTTTAATATGAATGTTTATGTTATGTTTAAACCTTTTCATATGGGAATGCATTGGACTTAATATGTGACGGGTGGAGCCCGCTATAGATCCTCGATGCATCAGTAGGTCTCATGAGACAAACTAGTGTCTTGGCACTAGGCGTTGTCAAAATCTTATTTGTAGTCTTGGAACGAGGCCTTGTCTATGTGGTTATGATAGTCTGGCATTATGCATTCCATCATTATGAAAGTGGTTATTGATATTGCATGTGATTATTCGATTAGTATAATATCCTTGTGAATAAGTAAATGGCATTATTTCATTTTATTTTTTCCATACTATGTTGAAGTTCAAGTTTAAAAGGCTTTTGTTTTAGTTATACACTGCATTAAATGTTTATTCTTATTTATGAATGTTTCTTCTATATTGTTATCCTTACTGGGCATTTGATCTCCCCCCTTTTCTATGTTTTATTTTTCCCAAGATGTGAAGAAGTAAATTATGAATGACCTGTAGGGATATTATGAGGGGATAATAGTGTGGACTATGGGGACAATATGTTGTTTTAGTAGTTTTTCACTTTATGATGTAATGTAAAACTTTATGAATATATCTAGTGTTTCCAAGGATACTAAACCAATCGGTGTTTCGAGATTTGATCTTTCTTGTGATCATGCCAATGTTATGTAATAATGCACCGAATCTGGGTAACTGGGGTCGGTGCATTACAGGATAGTAGTTAATATGTATATTGAATAAATCAAATGAAATATTATGGAAAAGTTTAAAAGTAAATCTTACCAGGTCAAAGTTCACAACTCTTCCAGTTGTTATTATTTCATACATAAATCTTAACATATAATATCCGCATTAGATGAAGCCTTGTTTTTCATGACAATTCTGTTTGAATGAGTGTGAATTCAATATATTATTTTTATGTAATAAATCAAAAAGTAAAAATTATAAATGGATATTTTCCTTTACATTTACCTATTTGATCTTCGCACTTCTTTTCTTTGTGTTTTTTCGAAAGTAGACCCATGCCCTATTAGAAAATAATACGAATGAAATAAATTTAAAATTCATTATAATATATAAAACTATTGAGAAATTGTAACTTACTTTTCCAAAATTTTCTTAAAACTTTCCCACAAATCTCCATGGACAGAGCACATCTAATAAAGTGTTTTCTCCCTTGGGAAAAAACCCCTAACATCCAATAATAACTGATAAAATAAAATGTAAGGTTAGTGGTTTTTTATGTTAAAAGATAATGAACTCTTTGAGAGAGATGTGCTTCATACCTCTCACAAAAAAGGCATCATCCAACATTATGTGACTATATTCTATTCAAGTCTTTCAGTAATATAAAGCATTCTTTGTTACTAATCCAATGCACATGCTTCAGGGGAAATAAAATGAAGGTTCGTGAATCCATATACATCTGTCCGCTCATTCTGATCATAAATTTTATAAAGACACCTAATACAAAACAGATATAAGTATACATTTTTAATAAATATAACACAGGGAAAAGTTGTTAAGACTTACATGTAAAAATTTTCACCATGTTGATTCCCAACTTATATCCAGTAACAAACTCCATGATATCAGTTTTCACAATCCCCATAGTTATTGCACGTCCAAAAACATGAGCTTCCATTGGAAACTCATAATGATCCACCTACAAATTTGAATATTTTGACAATCATTCAAGACTACTAGAATCTGTATCTGATGTCATATCCATTTGTCTTTGTTGTTTTCTATATAGTATTTCTTTGCCTTTGAAGTATTCCTGTAAAAATAAATATAAAAATATATTAGTTTTCAAATTATAAAACAAATTTAATAAGAATATAAAATAGAAGATAAAACATACATACCTCTATGGTAATGAGTCACAGAAGTCTGTATGGACAAATTAAAAAATGGCCGATACTATGTCCAACTATCTTCACCTCATCTATAGGTAATGGTACTCGAACTGATCTATCTATAATATCCTATACAGTAACCCTATGATTCTCTACCTCTAATTATTGATGATGAACTATATCTCTTATACAATATACCAACCCATATGCAACTATATGATGTTGATGATCATAAATATACAACTCGCAATAAGTAGGAAGCTATGACGGAGGAGTAGGATAAAAAATGGGGTCCGCAAGCTAATGTGGGGGAGTGGGAGCTACTGGCGGAGGTGGAGGATATATAATGGGGTCAGCAGGGGGAGGTAGAGGAGTGGGAGCTACAGTCTGAAATTGTCATTTCATGTCTGCAAACATAGACTATACCGATGCTCTAATATTTTCCTCCATCGTCACATTAATATTATGAACTTCAACCTCCAAGGAATATATTTTTTTTATAAACACCCTCAACATAAGAAGTTGAAGAACATGGAAATACTTTTCTTACCGTTACACCTGCCAGATATCCTCATACACAACTAGGATGTTCGGGATTTCCCAATGCTGCAGATAAAATATCTTTCCTCCCAATAGTTGTAAATACCCCATGTGATCTCTACTCCTCAAGATAATCCTATATTAATTAATTGAACATTTCTTTAATTATTTAAATTATATGAATAAAATATTTAACTTAAATAAATAAAATAGATATCTTAAAATCCTCTCAGCTACAATTTTTCAATCTTTCGAAAGATATTTCCATTTTTTTCCAATCCTAGCTCTCTTCCATTTTCATGTGTAGATGGAGGGGATGGAGGGGCCACCTCTCCAGAGCTTGAAGACTCAGCTCTTTGTTTTTGTAATTTTTTTGCCATCATTTGTTCTTCTAATAATGTATACCCTCCCCAAGATAAACTATGAGGGCATACATTTTTATATTGGATCTCCTGAGGAGATTTCCTTGTTTTCTATAAATTAGGAATAAGAAATCATTAACAAAACATTAATAAGATTATTTATATAAGAAATATTATAAAAGTTTACATTTCCCTTACAGAAAATGAATCTTTTATTCTAATTTCAACAAACTGTCTCCATGTGTCTTCATCTATGAAAGGATATATACGACATGGACTATCATGACTCCTATGACCAAAAATGAAATCAGATGAGAGGGTTGATTTGAAATCCCTCCATCTCCTGGAAGCCACCGATAATCATTTCTTCCTGACTCCTCCAGTGTTAGGAATATCAAATTTTATCTAATAATGAAGAGGTTAAACATATTATATATACTAGAAACATATAAAGAATAGGCAAACAATTGAAAAATATCTTACCAAAATTGTCTCCCACAAATGAGGGATTATTGCTTTATCCACACTTCTCCAATCATCATACAAAATGCTTACTTTTCTCTTACCCTGATTTGATACAAAACTCTTAAAATATTTTTCATTTGTAACTCTAAGAATATTATCCTCATCAAACTCAATGAGTATCCTCTGATCCTGCATACGAGTAAGTGATAATTTTGGTAAATGCATTCACCCATGTTTACCAACTCTTAAACTATTTGTCGTAATAGGAGAACATGAGGAAGATTGGAGAACATCAAGAGGAGCATGTGAATGTTCCTCCCCAAAGGTATGACCAATATGATCATCTCCAAAATCATGTGGTTGATCAACTGATTGATCTTTCATTATCCTTCAAATAAAAAAGACAAACATTAGTTCACAAATATACAAATTCAAATATTATAATACTAATGTAAATAGAAAATAGAAAATTTTACTAAGTTATGTAATAGTAAACATGGTTAATATGGTAAGCATGTTAAACAATGGTAAATATGGTAAAGATGGTAAATATGGTAAAGATGGTAAACATGGTAAAAATGGTAAACCCCGTAAACATAGAAAACATGGTAAAGTAATTGTCATTGAACAAAACTAATCGATATATAATTTATGTAATGGTAAACATGATAAAGTAAACTAAACAAAATTAAAACAAACAAAAACTTATAATTATTTGTTTTAATACATGTTTTAACAAAGAAAAAACTTACAATATCTAACATATTATGAAAATAATAAATGTAAACAAGAATTAAAAAAATGTTACCTATAATTTTAGGAATGTACAAATGGATTGTTTTCCCAAATTCCTTCACCATGATCATTCCTTATGGAACAAACCATGTCTTCAACATGCTCATCATTATGTTCTGTTAATATTTCCATGGAAGTAGGAATCTCACATAAATCAGAATCTTCATCTAGTTCATCCTCACCAAGATATTGTTTTTCCCTTGTAAAACAACATCCCACCGAATATCTGATTGATCTACTACATCGAAAATTTGTTTTGCATGTGTTTCCATTATAAAAGAATCAGCAGTGTCTTCCAATCTATTTAGATTAACAACAGTTATTCCAAATTCATCATGTCTGACACTGTTGTTACCGATAAACAATTTACAGTTAAAAATAGGAACTTTGATTTTAAAGGAATCAACCTCCCATATTTCTTCAATCACTCCATAATATGCACTTGATACAGAAATAGAGTTTTTTTCTTTAGCACTCAAAAAATGCATTTCCTCTGCAAACACCAATACACAACTATTCTGAACATCACTTCTATTGTCCCGAGCTTTCGTATGAAATGTATATCCATTAATTTCATAACTGGACTATGTTATCACATTTAAACATGGACCACCCACTACCCATTTTAATGTATCTGATACATCTGATATACCAATCAAGGTCTTTTTAAACCATGAAAAAAATGTTTTGTTGTGCTCATTCAAAATCCACATTTCTTTCTTCTTTGGATGACATTGTTTCAACTCATTAATATGCAATGTGATATATGGTTGAGCATCAACTATGTTATTAAAGATGTATAATTATAACTTCATCATCTATTCAACTGACAATGATTTTACTTTCAATCCATGAATCCCCTTTCCCTCATTATTAACTCGTTCATGGAGAGATGGAGGAAAACCTATATGCTGGGCCGCAGCCAAGTAGCTCATACAAAACTCTGCAACCTCCTCAGAAATATACTTTTCAATAATGGAGGCTTCAGGTCGATATGGATTCTTAACATACCCCTTAAATATTTTCATATAACTTTCAAAAGGATATATCCAAAGAATATATACAGGTCCACAAAGCTTTATTTCTCAAACCAGATAAATCATTAAATGCACCATTATATCAAAAAAAGTTGGAGAAAAATACATTTCAAATTGAAAAAGTATATAAATTTCATCCTTTTCTAAAATGTTCACAGTATTCACATTAATCACCTTATTAAAAATTGAATTGAAAAAATAAAACAACTTCATTATAGTCTTTCTAACACGGATGGGAAATATTCCACACAATGAAACTAGTAGAAGTTGTTGCGTCATGATGTGACAATCATGAGATTTCATACATATCAACTTCAAGTCATTCAATGAGACAACATTTTTTACATTTGAATAATAACCTTGAGGCACTTTGATATCATGAAGAAACTGAAAAAAGATAATTTTCTCCCTCTTAGATAATGTATGACAAGTTGGGGGAAAATGTTTGTCTTCCATTAGGAGTGGGAGGTAACTCCAAACGTATTCCCATTGATAGTAAGTCTAATCTTGCATTTAACCCATATTTTGTCTTTCCTTTAATATCTAATAATGTTCCAATAAAACTATCACATATATTCTTCTCCACGTGCATGACATCAATATTATGTTTAACTTCATGATATCTCCAATATGGTAGCTCAAAAAATATTTACCTTTTCTTCCAAATATGTCTATCATTACCAGATTTCTGTGCCTTTCCCAATTCCACATAAAGGTTTTCCACCCTATCAAAATAAAGATCGAGGGATAATGTTTTTGGAGTAGTATCAAATTCTTGTGAGCCATTGAATGCCTTTTTAGTCTTCTATAAGAGTGATCCATAGGCAAAAACTTTTGATGACCCATGTACATTGTTTTCCTCCCATGACGAAATTGAGAATATGAAGTCTGTTGTTCGCAAATTGGACATGCTTTATGGATATTAACACTGTATCCAGAAAAATTTACATATGTTGGGAAGTCATTATAATGAACATAAACACTGCATTCAATTGAAAATATTCCATTTTATAAGAATCATACACCCTACTACCATCCTCCCATAAAAGTTTCAAATCATCATTCAATGGTGACAAGAAAACATCAATATCATTGCTGGGTTGATTCAGACTAGAGATCATTATACTGAACATGAAATATTTGCGCTTAATAAAAACTTCAGGAGAGAGGATGTAAATTACCAATAAAATAGGCCATGAACTATTTGTGCTACTAAGGGTTCGGTATAGATTCATTCCATCCGTGCAAAAACCTAGTCTGAGATTTCTAATTTCATTTCGAAATGTAGGATACTGCTCATCAATTTTCTTCCATTGTGGAAAATCAGCTGGATGGTGTATTTTTCTATCACATATCTACTCATTAGCATGCCATATTAACCTTTTTTCATCATGTGAATTAGAAAATAAATGTTTAAAATGATGAATTATAGGAAGATACCAAAATACCTTTGAAGGTATCTTTATAATCTCTACATCAGCCTGTGATTTTTCGTTTACCTTATACCGTGATATCCCACATTTAAGACACTCTGACAGAAATTCATATTCCTTCCTATATATTATACATTCATTTAGATAGGAATGTATTTTCTTGTATCCCAATCCCATCGGGAATAATATTTTCTTGGCCTTATAATGTGAATCTGGAAGATTGTTATCTTTTGGAAGAATGTCTTTCATCAATTGTAGCAACTCTGTAAAAATTTTGTCACTCCATACATGTTTTTCCTTCAGGTTAATCAATCTTAACATGGCTGAAAAAACCATAAAATCTGTACAACCAGGATACAATGGTTTTTCAGCATCATCATATAGGCGCACAACGGTCGGTTCTATCTCGATTTGTTCTGTGGCAATATCACTAATCATTTATTCAATTCCATCAGAGATACCATCTTGCGAATCATCATCATCAGTAGATCTAACATTCCATCCAGTTTCACCATGCCAAATACAAGGGCTGTAACTCGGATTAAAACCTTGACAAATCATATTCTCTTTTATCTCTCTAATTTTCAACTTCTTCATATTGAAACATTTTAGGCATGGATACAAAAAAATGTCACTACTTGGAACATTTCATTTAGAAAATTCCAAAAAGACATCAAAACCTTCCTCATATTCAAGGATCATTCGATGTTCCGTAATCCAACTTCGACTTATTATTACCTATAACAAACATCAAAATTATACATCTTTTTAAGATAAGACAAATATATGTTTATATGAAAAATATCAGAATTTGAATGTAATTTTTTTTGAAATATAAAAAAAATCTATGCGTATTTAAAAAAATATGTTTGAAAATGATTTTAAAAAGAAAATATAGTTAGATATAACTATTTTAAATTCATCTTGGATCCTTTCTTCTTAAGTTTCATAAATAATACATCCTGGTGCAACTGGATACCAGATTCACCCTTCTGTAAAAAAGAAATATGAAGTATAAATATTTAAATATGTATACATTCACTAAAGAAAATTACATAGATCCTAACAATTTGAAACCTCTGGACATCCCCCCACCCCTCTGGATAGCCCCACCCCCTGGACACTACCCCACCCTCTTGGACACCACCTTCACCCATTGGACACCACTACCCCCTTGGACAACACCCCCACCCACTTAGACACCACCCCAACCCCCTTGGACACCCCTAGACACCACCACCCCCTTGGAAAGCCCCCACCCCCTGGACACCACCCCCACCCCCTTGGACAACCCCCCACCCCTCTAGACAACCCCCACCCCTAGATAGCCCCCACCCCTCTAGACAGCACCCCCACCCCCTTGGACACCCCCACCCCTCCTGGACACCACCCCCACCCACTACACCCTTGGACACCCCCATGGACACCCCAACCCCCTGGACACCCCCACCCCTAGGACACCACCCCCACCCCCTTGGACACCCCCTGGACACCCCCCCTTAGGCATCCCCCCACCCCTCTAGACACCCCCACCACTAGACAACCCCACCCCTCTAGACAACCCCCACCCCCTTAGACACCCCACCCCTCCTAATAACCCTAGAACACATCGATTACTATAAAACCATCAATTTAAAATTGACCAAACGTCCCGAATAATAGAAGGAATGAAGGAGAAGAAGAAGTGGATGAAGAAGAAAAAAGAAACAAAGAAGAAAGGAAAAATAACATGGAATAAGTAACTTATTTAAGGAAATTCTATGGAATCCAAGAAAACCATGGAGGCTCCAATGGTTGATAGAAAATTGGAGAAAATGGAGTAAACATGAGAATCAAATTAAATTTAAAATAAAAACTAGGATGTAGAAAATCACAGTGTAAGGCCTATCATCATGTCACAATGGGGCCAGGACAACTATGGATCTTTGAAAACCACGACATGGTCTCCCCCATAACCCATAATTTTATCATAGTCAATGACTAGTAAAAATATATAACCAAATAGAATCATATTGCAACACCCCTCATCTTTTCATAATGCTTGAATCCCTAAAAATCATAGTGGAAACCTCAAACATAGATTGTACCTACCCCCTTGGACACCACCCCCACCCCCTTGGACACCACCCCCACCCACTTAAACAACACTAATAAATTATATCCTAATATACATGAAACAATAAAATCATAATGTCATAATATCACAAACCACGATGCAATAGTCAATCCCAACTAACACTTATCCCCCACCCCCTTGGACACCACCCCACCCCCTTGGACACCCCCTAGACACCACCACCCATTGGATTGCCCCCGCCCCTTGGACACCACCCCCACCCCCTTGGACACCCCTTGGAAACCACCACCCCCTTGGAAAACCCCCACCCCTCTGGACGGCCCCCACCCCCTAGACATCCCCCACCCCCTTCGACCCCCCTTGGACCCTCCCCCCCCACACCCATGGACTGCCCCCCCACCTCCATGGACACCCTGGAAAGCCCCAACCCTCTAGATAACCCCCCTAACCCTCTGGATAGCCCCTACCCCCTTGGACAACCCCCACACCCCCCTGGACACCACCACACCCCCTTTGACATCCCCCACACCCCCTTGGACACCCCAAACACCCTTGGATAGACCCAACACCCCCTGGACACCACCCCACCCCCTTTGAAACCCCATGTACACCCCCACCCCATTGGACAGCCCACCCAACCCCCTTGGAAACTCCACCCACTTGCACAACCCCCCCACCCCCTTGGAAACCCCCTATACGCGCACACACACATGATAAAACACAAAAAAATCATAAACTTGCATGATATCACTTATATAGGTTTATTTTACTAGAAAATAATTTAGAATGGTATAGATGAACACTATGAAACTTACCATGATAGAAAGAACAAAGAAAAATAACATCTCAAAAAACTAGTTTTGGGCATCGCGGAAAATAAAAACTTAAAAGGAGTTGTGTGAGGCTTACTTGAGTATTGTGAGTCGACCTGATAGATCTGATGATAATAAATATGAAGAATGATGTTGGAAAAATGAGGCTAGAGGGCACAACTTCGACTAATCGTTTCTAAGTTTTCCACGTGAGAGAGACGAGTCACAGGTCGCCCGATCGAAGAAAACAGAATGACTGAATACGAGGTGTGATTAATCATTTAAAAGCTTTATCACGCCAGTTATTTAATAACCAATGTGTTAAACTATTTTTTAATGTTTATAAAATTGTTTATTTAATAATCAGTGGAGAAAACAATTTATCACATCGTTTATAAAATAACCGACGTGATATATGTCGCTTTATACTGACGTGATAAATTGCTGAGATTAGATTTATCACATTAGTTTTTTTATAACCGACATGGTAAAGTGCCAAGATTTCCTTTATCACATCAGTTTTTTTATAACCGGCGTGATAAATAACCAAGATTTCCTTTATAACATCAGTTATTTTATAAACTATGTGATAAAGCGCGCTAGATTCGATTTTCACATCGGATATACAATAACCGACATAAAAAAGCTAATCTCCATATATTTTACGTCAGTTATAAAATAACCGAAGTAAAAAATGGATCCTGATCAATATATCACATCAGTTATAAAATAACTAACGTGATATATCGATCATTAAAGCTTTTCATGTCAGTTATATAGAACCGACGTGAAAAATGCCGACGTGTTAAACGTTTTTTTCCACTAGTGACAGTAATAAAATATGATAAAAATATTCCATGTAAATAATTACACGAGAATGAAACTTGAACATGGATATTATAGTATTCCAATAATACCATATAAAATCAATAACTAATCTCATAATGATGGAATTAATAATTCTTGATGTCTAAAACACACCTTAAAGGCCTTGACCAGTAATTATATATAAACGTGTAAGACCTCGACTAAAACCCAGTCTAATTTGTCTCATCAGACCTAATAATGAATTGAGGGACTATAGTAGGCCCCACCCATCACTTAATAATTCCAATTCATTCATCATATGAAAGTTTAGAAACATAAAAACATAATAATTCATGTCAAAACTAGAATATGAAAAGTAAATACTTTTCCCATTAAATAACCCTAATCATAAACCACCTAGAGTAATATGTTGAATTATATCAAAATAGTATATCCACATTCAAATTGATCGTAAAACATATATAGAAAGAATAATGATGAAATTAATATAACATATAAAATATGGTTGATATGTAAATTAAATTGTTGATGTCATTGATGAATAAAAAATATTTTTAAAAATATTCTTGATGAAAGTCTAATTTTTCACTTTGAAATTCAATTTTTTTAAACTAAAATCTCACAAAAATATTATGAAAATACTTTTATTTGAAAATAAACATTGAAACATATAAAATAATATTTAAAACATTTGAGTGGTCATGACAGATAGAAATTCCATTCATGTTGTACATATTTAAATAAATATTCCTTTCACTTTTTTTTATTAAAATCCAAATAGATATTATTTAGAAAATGACATGATGATTCATTTTAAAGAATATTGTAACAAGTAATATATGGGTAAAAATGATTTTAAATAATTATAGGAGAATATTAAAAACCTTTTTGAAATTTTTTTTAGAACACATGAACATGAAATAAAAATATTCTCTAATATAGACTTAAACATAAACAATCTCAAGTAATGGTGAGATTGCGAAATAAACCGTTACTGCTTAGGTATCATGTGAATCATAATCCCCTTGAAATAAAGAACTTAATATAGATATGTAGATCCCTGTAAAATTGATAATATAGATCATAAAAGTAATTAATGGGTAGAATATATATCACAAAAAGGAGAAAAGTGGTGAATAAGGAATATGTCCCATAGAAATAAAGGTGAGATGAGAAACCCTTACCTTGATATTTCCTTATATTAAATGTGGTTTAACCTCATATATAATGGTTTAAATATTTTTATTAATTTATAAGAGGACCATATTCATATTTTTCACTTCATATATGATTCTATTATATCATGTTATCACGAATTTGTTAATAATATTTCATTATTACCCATGTTTTGGGGGTTAACTGCTTCATTTTTCTATGCATGTTTATTCGTGTAAGACCTGGTTCTTATGGATAGGATACAGTTCCATAATCTCTAAGATTATATGAAGGTAATAGATATAATATTTATTCATTATATACATTTTTACAATCATTATTTAGTGGTGAACATGGAACATGAATCACATCACGTTGTGAAGATAGTAGGTCGTACATATACATGAGTGACACAATAATTCCCTTAATGGTGAAAAGGTAAGGAAGTGGATGATATATGAATTTGTCAAGAGTTAATAAAATTTCCTAATTATAATATATATATATATATATATATTATTTTCATCATAATACAAATCCAATTAATGTGGTGATAAAAAAATTATACCACGGTGTAGAGATGGTAATCTATACGTACGCATGTACGACACTTTCATTTTTTATAGAATGGATGAAAGGTAGAATATGGTTGTACCATAATAATAATAACATATCATAATATATGCTATACTATATTTATAAATTTATGATGGAAATAACACATAAATAGGATGTAGAAGAATAAATAAACTTGAAAGAGTCTGTAAAGCCGATTACTAATTCTTCAGGAGAATTTCTTTTTAACTTATCTTAAGGGAACTTGGGTAGGTATTTTGGAAGTAAACTTGGATATATAATTTTTTAAGATAAATTAATAGGGTTTGGTTGAGTTATAAGGCCTGGAAGTTTTGTGAAGAAGTGAGGGATGAGGTTCCCATTTATAATTGAGGTGAGGGAAACTTTCATAATTTCTCAAAATATTAAAATATAATAAATGTATTGTAGAGAAAAAGACATAAAAATGTCCTATAAATGAATATTAGATAAAATTTTATACATAATATTATCTTATTCGGGGTTATTTAATATTTTTATGATTGGTAAATAGTGTAATAAAATATTAATTCCATATGATATTAATATTGTCAAATTTGATACTATTCAATACATAGATATTAAGAATACCATGTTAAAAAGATATATTCAAAAAAATACTTTTAATACTTCAATAATATTTTATAATAATCTAAAAAATTATTTTATAACCTTAATTAGTTTAAATTATTTTTCATTTAATATTTTTAAGATAATTTATTTTACTTTTCCATTAATTGAATAATTACTTCATCATCGTTGCGTAATTATTGAAGGTAATTATTTAGTCTCTAAAAATTATAAATAAATTAATATGATGTATATAAATCTTTTATATTTACAAATAATATCTATATTCAATGATATATTCTGTATAATACCATATTAAAAATATTATACTTATTGAAAACAAGAGTATGACATGTTTGACTTTTAATTAAATAAAACATTATAAGGGTCAAAACTACTACCTAATGGTAAAAAATAGTCATAAATATCAAAATTAAATAATTATGGAAAACTTTTATTGATAAAATAAAATTTATTCAAGTGTTTGTGTAATTTAATGGTTCTTATCATTTTAACTAAATTCATTATATTGATTTTTCCATTAGTTTAATAATTATTGCATCATTGTTGTGTAAGAATTTAAGGTAATTTTTTATTCCCTAAAAACTAAAAATAAATTTAAATTATGAATATAAATATTATATATTTAAAAATAATTTTTATGGTCCAACTTATATTCAGGAAAACCATATAATAAAAATGTTATACTTATTGAAAACAATAGTGTGCCAAGTTTGTCTTTTCTTAAAATAAAATACAGTAAGAAACTTAATATACAAAAGGTGGATCAAAATGGTCATATATTCTATACATGAATTATTTTAGTCTAAAATTACTCATCTAATAAAATAATAACAAGTTTTAGGGTAATTTTATAATCCTTATCATATTATTGTTACCCTAATTTACTCAATTTACCCTTAATCATGGTAATTTTTTTACTAATTTTAGAATTTATATTGTCCAAAATAAAAGATAAATATTTAATAAATTTAAAAATAATGATTAAAAATATGTATTATATTTTTCAAAATTCAAAACACGTAATTTATAGAATTTGATTTAATATTAAAACGGTAAAATGCAATGAAAACAGTTTTTCAGAAAAATGTCACATTAAATATAAATATGTTTTTATACCAAATTCAACAATAATTTTTTTTAAAATTAACAAAATTAGATTATTAGTAACATAGTATAACTAATTATACTTTGAAACTAAAATAAAATATAAATTTTCAACGTTTGAAATAAAAATACAATTTTAAATAAAAATCTGTATTTTTACTATTTACTGAGAATTGAATATTTTCGGAAAAATACCCAAAATAACCCTAAGATAATTTTGATATAATTATTTAAAAAATTATTTTAATATAATAAAATAAATTCTATAACTTTTTTAAAAATTAATAGTATTTATATTCACATAGAAAGCAATAAAAATCACTTTTTGATTAAAACTTATATTTAAAGAATAAAATGACTTTACTATAAATTATGTGTTTATTTAAAAATAATTAATATATAAATTTGTATTTAATTTGATATATATATATATATTTAATAATTTATTTATTCCTATCCACACCCACCATTTTAACAACTAGGTTATAACGATCTTGTTAGAATAATAATATTTAACAGTATATCGTGGTTTTAAGATTGGTGTTATGTGCATATTAAGCTACCAATTAAATTTTATATATACTAAAATATCAGGATGTTATTTTGGTTATCATTATTCTATATAAATATCTCTCTATATTATTATTTTTATCCTACAATAGTTGTAACACCTTGAAATTTTAGAGTATATTTTTTTAATAAATCTGATGCGTTCAATAGCTTGTGATGCACACAACACCAAACTTAGGTAGATAATAATTTATTAAAATAAAAAATGAATTATATTAAAATAAAATTAAATATAATTATAATTATTAAAATAAATTAAGTAATTATAATAATCACCACTTTTAATTAGTTTTTGTTAAACAAAAATGTATTTTTTACAAACATTGTTTTATTGAATATGTTTCATTTAAAAGTTAATTTATCTTATTTTGAGAAAAAAAATTATAAAAAAGTTTTTCCATACATTTATAAAAATTAACAATAATTCATAAATTTACTATCAAATGGTTATGATTGAAGATAAATTCATTTGAAAGTAAAAAGAGATATTTTTCTAAAAACTGTATTTTTTTAGCATAATGTATATATATATATTAATAGTTTAAATAAATAAATATTTATGAAAGGTTTTAATGAAATGAATAGATAATATATTAAATTTCTATAAATTATCATTTATCTAGTGGGTTTTACTAGGAATGTAATGAGAATAAAATCAGTTTTATGTTAAAAAATATAATTTTTTCTAAAAATGGATTTTATGCATTTTGTGGATGGATATTATAATTTAATTATACCACATAAATGAATTGAATATTGAAAATGGATTACATATTTAGAATCAGTAAAAAAATATTGGTTAATAATGCCAATTTAATTTTTATTCATAATGAAAACTTACCATGGTAAAAATCTTGTCACCACGTTAAGGGTTAAAAGTGCTATTGAGGGGGGTTGAACTAAAAGATAAGGATTAAAAATCACTAAAACTTGTCTAAATATGATTGAAAGAATGTATATGTACCTTATCCTATACTATATTTTAAAATTAACTAAACTAGAGTCACATTCCATGAGTGATACATTTATTATAATTTAAAAATCTTAATATTTACAAGGGCGCCCCTCCCCTCAATTACAAGTGGGAACCTCCTCTTATAAATTTTTGAAACCACTTAAGAACATTATATCATAAAATATCTACACAAATACCTTAAAACATTTCCTATACATATCATAGAGGTTGTTTTATCCCCAAAATTCTCATCCAACAATCCTTAAGAAGTTTTTAAAGGAATCCAAGGAAGAGGTATATGTTCTTAATGAAACTTTTCATGTTTCTTTCGTCATAAATATAATATAAATATTCTATAACCATATTAGAATAATGGATTCATTTTATTTACTATAATTAAATGTTTTTATGTTAATGGTGTAACACCCTGAGATTTTTATGAGATATTTTTTTTAATTTCTGTAATGTCTTGTGTTGTACACAACACCAAAATAGGCTTGCACAATACGCAACACTGGCCTATCTTGTGATATAAAAAATGTTATTCGTAGATTATGTTACAAAAAATTTCAATTTATTCTGATAAAATTCATTTCAAGTAAGACCAAGTATATGTGAATAACTAAATATTATAACCAAGTCATTATAATGGAGGGTATGAATAAAGTATTTTCATGGTGGGCATATGGTTTGTCAAACTATACACCACTGAGGAGAAATCATGCACACCATGAGTAGGGAAAAAATGTTTAGAAAATTGTGCACTTCCAACCATGTAACAATGTGAATGGGTTTTAAACCCCTATGTTTTTTATTAAAATTCCTGAACCACTAAATGTTTACTCTAAATCACCCCACCTCGGCCCTAAATGATTTCACTCAATTTTGAAATCTTCTGGGAGGATTCCAAGTATCATAAAACCCCTTTTGATGTGAATCAAATATATGGTAGAAATATTTTGACTCTATTCTGGTATTCAATCAACTATCATTGGTTTCCTCTATCTCTCTCTCGTCTCTCTTTCCCAATGAATAGAGATTAATTTTCCTCTATCGGCGATGGTTTAGATCTAGGTTTTAATGGACCTTGTTCATAGGTATTAGTCCAAGATATTCCACACCATTGTGATTTAGATCATTCTAAATAAAATTGTGTATTTCTATTTGGTTAACGGTAGTTATGAAATTTCAATTCCCACATTGGCTAATCGGATTTGGAATTAAATTAATTAATTGGTTGATTATTGGGATTATAAAATTGATAGAATAATTAGATTATGAAATTAATTGATTAATGGAATTTTGAAATTAATGGAAGCCCATGGGGTGTGGTGATATTATTGAAATGTCGATTTATAGATAATTCATGGTTGATAAATAATTTTTTAAAATGGGTTGAATAATGAATTATGAAAGTAGTTGATAAATGGGTTGTGAATGTGTAACCGTGAGATGTGATATTCATGATAGAGTTTTTGGATTGGGACTGCTGCTTCAAATACCCAAGGGGTGCTAGACTCCATATTTAGGCCCACAAGATATATATATATATGTATATATATATATTACATGTGATCACTGAGTTATGGGACAAGGACTGCTTATCTAAAAACTGATGGGGTACCAGACTACTACTCTAGGCCCCCATTGTAGGAATTTAAAATTAGAATTAAATGATTAATGAAAAAACATAAAAGAATTAAATGTGATATCCCTTTTGTGGATGGTTACAATTCCATCATGGTCCAAAGTATTGTTGGTTCATGTGTCACCATGAACTCAAGGATTATGTGGTTAATAAAAGAATATTTAAATGTGAAAATTATTACTTTTTATTTTGTAATTTATTCTATATAATACTCTATATACTGATGTGGACTAGATATTATTCTAGACACTATTGGTTGTGGACTATTTATTTTTACTCACACCCTACTTGGGCTACCTGATCGGTACCTGAATATATTTCATGTTTGTAGGATAGGATAAGAGAAATATTTGGGATAGAGAATGAATGAGGGAACCATACATGATATAGGGACCTATTTGTGATTTTTCAGCGTGCCTTTATTTTTTGTCTGAATTTGACACTTAACACATATATGACATGAAATATCAACCTTTTTAGTTTGTGGTTATTTTTCCAATTTTGGATTCATCATAAGAAGTTTGATGATGATTATTTATTATAGTATTATATTGGGTATTTTTTTATTATCTATTGGCTATTTTTTTATTTATATCCTTTATTTTACTTCTTATATAAAGAGGGTATAGTCTCCCCACATTATATATTAGACCCTCACTGATAGTTAAAATCCTTTTGTGTATGTGGAGGAACATTTAAAGTCACATAACCAACCAAATTGGGGAACCAACATGAGGAACCCGAGTCAAGATTTTATAAAATCAATACATTCTTTCCCACTAGAATTATAATTTTATTCATTATATTAACATGATTTCTGGGCCTCCTTTACAATTACCTCTAGTGGTATATATCTCTCTAGTTAATCCAATGGATTCTATTGATATAGAGTTATCTTCCACTTTAGACCTTATGACTTAGGTATCTTCTGGTAAATTATATTTAGTGACTAACTCATTCAATGCTTTAGTATTAGAGGATTTTTCTTCCCCTTTCATCTGTCTCTAATTAGAAATGTATGAAGATAGATGAGGTGTCCTACCTTGTATCATGTGTTATGTAAACCATATCAAGATCAAATTCCCAAGGTTAAGGTTCAATACCTTTCCCATGATGGATTGAATCAAGGGATGTTGGATTGATAGGTGTTTCAAAATGACTCAAGAGGGGGGGGTGAATTTAGTTCTTTAAATTTTCCTTTAACACAAAACACCATATATTAAACTAAAATGAATCAATTCAACTCTCCTCAATAATATATGAATCAAAAAATAGAAATAGACTAGAAATATGACCTAGAATATTTATAGTGGTTTAATGAAAATAAATACCATATTCCACTCCACCAACACTCTCTTAGTGAGCTTGGTGATTTTCACAATATATGTCCTTCTCATGGGGACCTCACTGGTTGAGTGAAAGAAATTTTAACTTGTTAAAAAAGGTTCCAAGATCTTTCAATTGGGACATACCTTTTATAGGACCCATCATTATCATTCAAGAACTCTTTATAAAGAGTTTATACATTATAATGATATAAATGTAGAAAATATTTTAGTTTTACTGAATAATTTTAAGCAACAACTAATAGTTGACTGAACTTTATCAGAGAAAGGAATAAACTTTGAAGCATCTTTGAAGAACTTAATTTTAATATAGATTTAACTTGAAAGAAAACAAAAACAATTCCATATTTTTTATTTTTATTATGATATAAATATTATCATTAAAAATAGGTTATATAGACTTTATTTTATTTTCTAACTCTTCTTACTTTTTTATTCAATCACTCATTTAATTTAAATGGTTGATCATAAATAATATGATAGTTAGAAATTAAATGTCCCTCTTTTTCAAGTGAATTTATTTTCTAAAACCTGAAAAACATAGGTAACCATTTTTGGAATAGCTATGGTCACCCATAGAACTATATATATTCTTTTAAATAGATTATTTATTTAATATAGCCTTTATATATTAAGAAATATCTACTTTTGAGAAAATAATAGAATGATTATACTTTTATAGAAATATTTCAATGATAATAAATTATTAAATTTTTTAATAAAGTATCATGAAGATACTATAATTCATAAATATTCACTTTCATAAGTTTTCTAGTTTTATAAGACATTTTAATTTTAGAAAAATCATTTATTTAGAGTAAAATTATTTATCATCTCCCTTTCTGATCATAAGACATTACTGTAAACTTAAGGATTTAACATAGTACTTCATCATGAGACTTAATTATGGCCATAAGTCTGTTTCAAAATACCATAATATTTTTAGACTTTATTGTAAGTATTTATATAATTTAAAGACTTGAATGCAAGGAATTTTCTGATCATAATAGTTGAACATAATAATTTTTTTTGTAACCATTATACTTGTAGACTTAGGAAAATTTTAGAAAAATAGTTACTTTATATGAATTTATAAATATCATAATAATTCAGCATAAGGTTTGAACACTTCATATGGATTAAAAATATGAATTCAATACTTAAAATAATTCTTCAACCCAAATAGAAATAACATCTAAAAAATATATATAAAACCTTAAAATTTTCTTTTCAAACTTCAATAAAAAATCATTAGAACAAAAAAAAATGGTTTTTGTGATCATTAAAACATAGGATAAAATGGGATATATTAAAGAAATATTAATGTGTAAAAAAATATCTCAGTTTTTTTTATCACAATACCTATAAAACTATAAACATAAAATTTTATAGATATTTATAACATAATATTTCATTTTTAAATATTTCAATATGGTATTGATCAAAATCCTTTAGAATATTAAAACTGAATAAATTTTTTGATCCTTTTTCTTATCCCCTTTTTTGTGAGATCTAAAAAAGGATAAAGGAATGGATCTAGAAAAGTCAATATTTCACATGGAATGTTAGAACTATAAGAATATGTAAACTAGAGGAAGTGGATTTTTTCCACGATAGGTAGAAACTATGTAAAATAAGAAATAAAATAAGAAAATAGGAATGGATATTAATAAGATAAAGAATTAAATTTAATAAGAAATTAATTAGAGTAAACACCTTAATTTCATTAAACAAATAAAATAATTAAAAATAGAAAAAAAATATTCACCATAAAAAAACACAAATCGGTCTTTATGTTTAGGATTAGGTTTTTTTGAAATTTTTGGTTGAGGGTTGGGATAATATTTTCCACTTGGTTCAAGAGGTAATTTTTAAATAAACCATGATTTTTTGTAACATGGATCTTTTCAAACCCAATAGTTCCAAGAATAGTTGTTTATCCACCCTTATAGGTTTTGAATGATAAATCCAATCCATAATTATTATTTTTTTCTCCTTAAAAGCTGCAAAAATTGTATATTAAATAAGATCAGGTATTTATGTGGATAATATAGTTCTAGAAGTAGACTATCTCTAAGGAGTTGTGGCTTCCCTTTATGGAATTGGATTTAAGATGAATGGATCAGAAAATTCTTCCACAATTATCCTAGAATATGGATATATGTTGGGAAGGATAAGTCCCATGGACTTGACACTTCACATTTCAAGACAATTATTCAAATCATATGCAACCCTCTTATAAGACCATCCATATAATAGTCAATAAAAATTATATACCCATATATAAAACTATAATTATAGATCATATTAATTTCTAAAAGGCTATATCTAGACTAGATGAAATGGTCCTACACAGTTTCTTATAAAGAATTAATCTTCTAGGTAATTTAAATATGTAACTTGAGAAACATCTTCAATAATTTTAAATCTTATTCTAAAAGAATATATTAAGAAGTATATGGTTCATGGTATTTATTTTATGAGGGTGTAATAATAGATACCGAAGTAGGAGAGGTTAAGGTAGGTAACACAAGATAAAGGATAACACCTAAAGGAGTCTCTAAAGCTAGTGTATCAAGTCTTCTAATAGTATCCTACTTTGATCCATTGTAGGAAGATCTTGGAGAAAATTGAGACTATAATAGTTCCTTGGATAGAGAGTATTTCTCTAGAATCTTTATTCTAATATAACTTCTATCTATAAGTTCAAAAAATTATCAACCTCTAAACTATTTCATAGACATAGTAGTTGAGTAGAATCATAAATAATTTGCATAGATCAGCTTGAGACACCCTATCATACAACCAATAAATCTCATCCTGAGACTCATAATCTATTATATTCTTCTTCAAATCTTTTAAATGATAATCTAATATAATTGGTAATGAAATGGAAGGTTTATCCTAAGAAACTACCAAATATTTTCACTTGGATAAGTCTCTTTTAATGTTAGAACTTTTAATAAGAAATTTATTAAATAATTTACCATATTTTGAAACTCATAGAATTTTAAATAATCTCATAATATATTTTTCATTATTTTACAAAAAAAATGTAATTTTCATTCATTCATACTTCCCTTCACTTTAGAAACTTATTTTTTTATTATCAGATACATATTTTTTAATTCCAAGGATGTCATCCCTCATAAACCGATGAAGATTATCTATAGAGATCACGTTATACTATAAGGATCAAACCCTTTCACTTATCATTTTTACATTAGATGAGACCATTTTTAATCCATCATTCATAAATAAAATTTACTGCAATATTGAATTTGAAATAACTAAATGAATATGTTTTATAACCCAAGTAAGTACAAATTAATCTATCATAAAACCTTTTAACACATAAAGATCTGAATTGAAGGTGGTATTTGGTTGTGAAGGAAGAATCCTTTTGTTGAGTTTTAATTGAAAGCTTGTTATTTTATTTATAAAATCAAATAAATTCATTGAAGTACAATTCTATTTCAATTCATTTTTAACTTATCTGTTAAAGATATTACTTCCTCCAAAAAATCTTTATAAATATCTATATAACTAGTTTTAAGATTACTTAGTATTTAATTTTCGGTATTCGTCATCTCTATCATGCAAGGGAAATAAATATTAGATATTTAGTGATCATTTAAGATTTTATACTCATTATTTAAAGCTCTAAGATTATACTTGAGACATTTTTATCAAATTTTTCATTCATAAAACCATTAAACACATTAAAGAATATATATTATCTTAATAATCCAATTTATAACTAGTTTTATTCAAGTTTAATGAGTGGGAATAATATTCCTATTTTTTAGTTCTAAGGTATAATATATTTTCAGTTTTACCATTTGAAGGAAACTCTTAACTAACATTTTTTCTCATAGTTGTTGGAATGTTCTTAGATAGAACATGGTGATATCTTTTTATAGGAGAAACCATAACTTTTTCACTGACCAAATACGTAATATTTTATCTATCTATACCAAACTCTATAGATTCAAATTCAACTATAGGAAACAAGTTTACTAAAAATATTACTCCAATTTTAGATTCAAGTTTAAGCTCACCACTAACTCTAATTATAAGTTCTTGATTATCTATATCACGAGTTGGTTTCCTTATAGTAGAAACTGAATCTATATTATATTCTTGAATATTCTCCCTCTTATCTGAATTAGGTATTTAATACTGAGAAAAAACTATATCAGTAAGAGTATCTGTAATCTAGAATGACACCCTAAGTAGGATCACTAACCTCATCATTAAAATACTCTTTTATTTCCTTTTCCAATTTTATTTTTACCTTTAACTTATTTATATAATCATTCTAGAACAAAATTTTGTTCTTTAATAGGACTTAAGATAGAGTGTTATGTTTTAAACACTTTCTCACTTTATAATTAGTTGCGTATATATCTTTCTTCTTGAATATTAAAGTCAAAATTCTTTAATAGGGGAAAAACACAAGCCTCTACTTTGGTCAAGAACATTGATTCGTGTAATGAATCATAAATCTTGGAAATACCACTTTCTCGTCATTAAAAAACAAATACATCAATTTGATGGCTTAAAAAATAACATCATCAAATTCTTTGGCTAACTATGCTATATTGGTTTGAATAAATTGGATAGTACCATTTGGTTAGTATCTAGGTATTTTTGAGATTTATTTTCAATATAAGTATTACCGAAACAAGATTACATGATGATTGGTGGATTGATTTGAATATAAAATACCAATTAGTGAATTTAGATAAACCTACCCTCCTGTGGAATGTAGAAAACTTCATCTATATCCTCATAATAAATGGTGAATTTTTTCCCATTCACTTTTCATTGAACAATATATCCATCTTGAGAAATGAAGAAATGAACATTCACATAAAACTCTCTTACTTAATTTTAAAACATATATCCTATATTCTACTCATCAAAGGTACATTCCCACATTTGGAAATTTATAATCATCATCAACAAAAAATATATTTTATATCGAAAACCAACATCTAAATATCTTCCTGGTATCACACTTCGATCCTATACACTTGAATTAGATTATTTTGAACTTCTTTAATTTACATTGTCAGCTAGTTTGGATTTCAATAACCTATGAATGATTGAGATGATAGGAAAGTTAGGGATTATTATTTGGATTTGTGTAAAGGAGAGAGAGATATCTTTGAGGGATAAAATGAAGTGGGTTTGATATAAGACTTACAACCTTTAGCTAAATACTTAGAAATTTAGAATAATAGGTGTAACTATATGAGAAACAATAATATTTAAACTAGGATAAAATAATTTAATGAAAAACAATATTGATTCACTTTTGATAAAATAAAACCCATTAGTGGATAATGTATTTATAAATATTTCTACTAGATGATATTCAACACGAATGTACTATAAGTAAATATAACATTTTTGTGAGTGACCTCTTGAGAAATTATTCCTTAGATCAATGTGTTTGGTTCTAGAATGAATTATTGTATTTTTAGAAATGTTGATAGACAATGTGTTATCACATTTAGTTTTAAAATGATAAAAATTGAATCGAAAATCCATCAAAGTGTATTTTATCCACAACACTTGGGTACAAAAACTACCAACTACAATGTAACCAACTTCAGTAGTTGATAATGAAACAATGTTTTTCTTATAACTAGACCATGTAACTAAATATTTTCCTAGAATGTGGTAGGTTTTAGATATACTATTTCGATCTAGCCTATAACCTCAAAATTCGGAATCATAGTATGAGATTAAATCAAAATCAAAAGTTTTTATAAATAGTAAGGATAAATAAATTATTCCTTTTAAATACCTTAAAATTCTTTTGGTATATTTTAAATTTGAATATTTTGAGTTAACTTGAAACATAGAACATAAAAAAATGACAAAAATAATATCTTGTATACTTTCAGTTAGATAAAACAAGATCCTAATTACTCATCTCTATAACGTTTTATACACTAGTTTCCCAGTTTCATCAAAATCAAGATTATTGTTTGAACTCATAGGATTCAAAAATATTTTACTTATTTCAAGAAAAAATATTTTAACTAAATTCGGTATGTATTTTATTTGATTTAAAATTTTATTTTTTTAGTAAATATGATAACCAATAAATAATTTAACTCACCCACCATGATCAATTGAAATTATTTTTGTATGAGTTTTGAAAATTAAATACACAATTTCATATTTTTTGAGAAAAAAATAACATCATAAGCATACATTTTGACAAAAAAATTATCATTTGATGAAGTTTTCCTAAAAAAATTGGTTCCTAATAAACTTATAGAAAAACCATTTGATAAAAAAAAAACTTAAAATTTATACCATGCTCTTGGTGATTATTTTAGAGAATACAAATTATTGGTATGTTAGAAATTATAATTTAAAAAATAGGGGTCTTCAAAACATGGAGGGTATTCAACAAAATCATCATCTATTAAAAATAAATTTAAAAATGATGATTTTAAATATATCTAAAATAATTTCATTTTCATATAATATGCATAATCTAAGGGGATTATAATGTCATATAACCAAGAAATATGGGGAAAGTTTTCTTTATAGTATATTTCTTCATATTTCTTGTAACCATTTGCAACTAACCTAGACTTATTTCTAGTGATCACACCTTGATCATCCTTCTTTTTTCTAAATACCCATTTGGTCACTATAAATATAAAATCAGAGGGTTTATCCAATAAATCCTATAGCTTATTCTTATTGAACTAGTTTAATTACACTTATATGAAAACTACCCAAATCTAATAATTTAAGGATTTTCTATGATTTTTAGTTCTAATTGGGATAGAAAAATTGAAAATTCAAAAAGTTTTCCAACAATTCTTATAGTACCAACTCCATCATCTAAGATTCTTATAACATTCTTTAAAGGATGGGTTTTTGAGATCATAGGCTACTTAGACAAAAAAACTTTCAGTTTCTCCATATTGAATCATTTTAGGACTATATTTTTCATGACAGTGTTCCATATCCTCATCCTTTTTATTATAAAAGAGTGGTTCAACTATCATGTTATTTAAAGAGTTAGTCAGTTCATAAATTTGATATTTTTGTGATCAAAGGGATCAATTTTATTAAATTTCACATGATTATATTATTAAATAATCATTGACATTATATTAAAAAATCTATAGGTTTTAGAAGTAGTAGAATGACCTTGGAAGATTACTTCATTGACATTTGGATAAATCTTAAAAATACTGTCCTTGGTGTTCAAGATATATAATTTTCTTTCAAAAAACTTAAAGAATCAAAACTCTGGTTTTTTATTATTCTATAATTATAGGTATTTTTATTCAAGATAAGACTTATTAGAAATTTATTGATGGAATAACATGTTTTAGTAACAAATTCAACCCAAAAGTGAGTAGTCATTCTATGTTCATGAAACATTGTTCTAGGAATCTCATGAAAGTTCCTAATAATGCTTTTTACAATTCCATTCTATTAAGGTGTACTAGGGGAATATAATCTTTGTTTAATGCCAGGTTTAAAAAAAATGAATTGAATTAATGATTTTCAAACTCTCTCCCATTTTCACTTATAAAAGAATAGTTTTTAGTATATTTTTCATTTTTTACAGGTTTTTATAAATTTATAAAAATAGTACATGGTTCACTATTAATTATTTAAAAAATAACCCAAATAAATATAGAAAAATCATCAACCAAAACATAAACAAATGATTTTACATTAAGTACTATAGTTATAGAGGGTCAAAATAAATCTATATGAACTATTTTTAATGGTCTAGAAGTTTGAACCTATTTAACTGGTTAAAAATATGACTTTTGTTTCTTAAGTACTTGATTTGTATCACATAGTATATTTTGTTTCCAATTTAATTTTCAGAAAATATGAACTAAAAATTTTCTTAGATAATTTTCTTAAATAACAAAAATTACAATGTCTAGGTCTTTTATGAAAAATATAATATTAATTAATTTAAATATTAAAAAACTGCACATTTTTTTACATTTGGAATAAAGATATAGAGTTTAAATATTTTTAGTTTCTGGTGTTATAAATTTAAGAAATTTATCTTTAAAAATAAAACATTCATTTTTATAAAAATAAACATAAAAAATATCATTTTAGGGTTGATATATACTTATCAGGGTATATTTCAGGCCTTTAAAATACATAACGTTGTTGATAAGAACTAAATATGAATCTCTAATAGAACCAAAATCAATGATTTTTTACTTTTAGATAGTCACAAAAAGTAACATATCCTCCACCACTTTTAGATAGTGAGGGAAATTTAGAAAAACATACACTCATATATCTTAAATATCCAATTTCTGTAATCCATTTTGAATTACTATTCTTGTGGATTTTCCCTAAAAGAAATAAACAATATTTTTTTTGGAATCTAAATGCACTTGGTTCTAATGAAGTTAGATATTAATTATTTTAGAACCCATATCTGCTTATACTTTCTAGAATTCCCATCCATTTTAGAAATATCAGAATTTATATAATTAAAGTTAAATAAGTTTGTAGAAATAAAAAATATATTAACACAAAAAAACATAGGTTATATTAAACAAGACCATTTTTACCAAAATGAAAACAAGAAATACTTAAACTTGTTCAGTTCTTAGAACCAAGAATAGAATAATTCTTATATAGATTATGTTATTTTCCATTATAACTTATTCCTTGTTTATATTTATTTTATTTATTATTATAAAGGATTTGATTGAGATAATTTTACCCTTAGTGAAAAAACTAGAAACAAATTTAATGTATTTGAATTCATCCATTAATTCCATTATATTTTTGTCATGGGTAAAATAATTAAAAGCATACTCATCTAGTTTAGATTATTTTTTAGAAATATTTTTTTAAACTTAATTTTCATTAAAAATAACATCATAATATTTCTTAAGATATTTATTATTTTTCTTCAAGGAATCATAGTGGTCTTAAAACATTGAATAATAATCACTTATTTTTTTAGAATTTTAGTTTTTAGATTTAGATCCAGATCCATAAGAATAATTATAAAAAGGATATACATCTTCTACATGATTCAAAAAGAATATGTTTTCTTTTATAATTTTATTTTCTAATATATGAGTCAGAATGTGATTGATTACAATATTTTTTAGAAACATTCATTGTGGAATTTGTTGTTCTTTTTACCTTTTTCATATATTTATATTTCATATAAAACTTATTTTATGATTTATTTTTCTATTTTAGATAAGTCCACTTAGTTATGATTAATAATAATTTCCTAAATTAATAATATCTTACTTCCATTGAGTTTGCAAAATAATTTTTACTTTTTAAATGATTTCTCTAATAGACTTCCATTATTTTAAAATTATTGAATTTCATTATAAATTTAGAAGTTTATCTTTCTAATCCTGAGTTGATTGAATTTTCTTCAACGGATGAGTTAAATAATAAGTTTATTAAGATTCTTATAATCCTTTGATGTAGAAAATTTCAAGGAATTATTTTCATTTTTAATTTTTTTTGATCAATTTATTTATCCTTTATTTATATTTTATACACCATTAGAGTACCTATAAGATTTTTCATTTTAAAATATTTTATAGGAATTGATTGTCCTATAGAAACCGAGATTCCACTTCATTTAGAATTTATGATTTTAAAAACTTTTAATTCTTGATTTGGTTTTATAAATAAATTACCTAAGAAAGTTTATTCATTAAAAATTTAAGTTAATATTACATTTATCTCTATGATAATTTCTCTTTCCACCATTTTGAAGGTATCAAAATCGATATTTTCAGAATTATCACTTAGTTTTCCAACATTATCAGTTACTTTATAAGAAACTAAATTGGTAGTTTATATTTCATGAAATTTACTACACTATGAAACTCAATTAAACTCAATAATAAATAATTCAAAAATAATAACATTCATTGATTTGGACTTTAGGCCGTATTGAAATTCATATATATCATCCCTTGTATCTGGTTCACCGTTAAGAATTTCATAAGGCTAGACTGACTTCAAATAAACTTATAATCCAAGTTTATTTAAAATGATAATCATAGAAACTATAATTTTTCCAATTGAAGTACAATGATCTTATCATAGTCATTACTTATTTGGAATCAACTATTGTAGAAAATTTAGAAATTTATATTTATACATTAATTTTTAGAAGTTAAGAAGTTTAAAATCATAAGTTGTAATACCAATTATTATCCCCATAGGTGTTTCAGGATGACTCTGGGGGGGGGGGTAAATAATTTCTTTAATATTTAATTCAACTTAAAACAACCATCTTTCCAACTTAAATGAATATTTCCCACTTTACTCAACCAGATATGTAACATAAATTAAAAAGATATAAGAAGTAAGGAATATACTATTTATAGAATTTTAGGACACAAAGATATCTTAGTTCACTCCAACAACATTATAATATCAAGCCTTATGATTTTTACTATATATATCCGTTCACTTGGGACCTCAATTGTTGAGTGTAAGAAACTAAAGCTTTTTATAAAAGGTTCAAATAACTTTTGAATGGGATATCCTTTTTATAATAACAATCCTTAGCCTTCGTACAATGAACACAATGAGTATATAATTTTTAAAGAGTTATATGTGGAAAATATTTCAGTACAATATATATTTTCAAGTAATAAATGATAATCAGTCGAGCTTCAAGGGAGAATTAAATAAACTTTTAAGAATATTTTAAGAACTTAATTTTTCTATATATGTAACTTGAAATCGCATAAAAACAGTTTTTGTTTTTGTTTTTAGTCTCACATATATAGTATCATGAAAAACATAGTATATACACCTAATTGTATTTTTAAAGATTTTCTTACCTTTTTATCAAATCTCTCATTTAATTAAAATGGTTGATCGTAAATATAATAATTCTTAAAAATTAATTTTATATACTTTTCCTTTGAATTTATTCTATGGAAATAGAAAAATAGATGTGTCCATTTTTAGAGTAGCTATGATGTTTTGTGGAACTGTACATCTTCTTGGAACATTAATTAATCCAAAATTTCTTTATTCAGACATCTCTAATTTTGATAAAATAAAAACCATAGTATAATTTTCTCAAAATATCAAAATGGTAATAAACTCCCCTATAATATAATAAAGGATCCTAAAAATACCTGACTTCATAAATCTTAACTTTATTAAGTCTTATAGTTTCATTAGTCTTTCTGATTTTAACATATGTCTTTTAGGGTAATCCTTTATTTAGAATGTATGTATTTTTAATTTTCCCTTCTGATCATAAGAATTTATTGTGAATGTAAGGATTTAGTATAGGAGAGTTGGATTCTTACAAAAATGTAAATGCATAAGATGTATGTACACATTTATATTTTCATGAAGAATATATATGATATGATATTATGTATATAGTGTACAATCATTACAAGTTTATGATTTATGTCTATTATTATGAATATTATATATGATATATATATATCTAATATATATATATATATATATATTATATTAAATATGCAGGTGATCTATATTTAATTATTGTATGTGATGAAATGGCTGGAAACTCTCTCCTGAATAATTTCATTAATTTAGGACGAAAAGGCCGCTTAATATTATATTTTTATTTATTCATTGAAATATTAAGTTAACGTCACACTTAAAAAGATAGTAACACATGTGATGTGTTGCATCAGGCTTCAAATATGTATAAAGAGAAGAGTTTTATTTATTTGGGTGGGTGTGTGGATCCTTTTTATCTCGTTTGTTTGACATAAATAAGATAATCAAATTCATGAAAATGTGTTGGATTTATCTTCCTTCACGTAGTCTCTTCATTACATTTAGTGAAGGTTCTATCACCCCCTTAGTGTATGAGAGTCATTAAATTACAAATGAGGATCTAGTGGACTGCGTGTCACCTCAGGTGTAGGGTGATAATATTGAATACTTCTTATAGTCACTATCAAACATGCCTTATTTAAGGAAGAAGATGGATACTGCTAAAACTTTTAAATTCCGAGTAATCTATTTACCTATTTTTTTGATAATATTGAAACTATTATTTCATAAAGACAGATATGATTTATTTTGGGTTTTTTTTCATTTATAATTATCATGAGATGATCAAAGGAAACCAAATATTTATATCATAGTAAGTTTCTTAAAAAATTCATCATGTTTAAACTTCTCGTTTTTGAAATGTGTTTCAACACATCAAAAAAGAGTTGAAAAACCTTTACATGATCTAGGTAAAGTTAATATCATATTTATGTTTATGTAACTCTTCCCATTAAGGTAACTTGAGGCGTACCTTTATACAAATGGCTCAATTAAAGTCAATTAGAGTTTTACCCTTACAAAAAATGGTTTATGTAGAGGTAATCTGCAATTTACCTTATCATGAATGGGTTTACATAAAGGTAGATCATTGATTACCCTTTTATGAAGGTTTAACATAATGGTAAACTATGACTAACCTTGACATGGAAGGATTTGTGTATATGTAATATCATGTGTATCTTTATGCAACATGTTCAGCATAAATGTCTTAGAGATCTACCCTTACATAGATAGTTTAAATAAGGGAAGTGGAAGGATTCCCTTAAATAGAAAATGGATTCTACATAAGGGTAAACATAATCATTTTAATTATTTTAAAAATCGTTTTTACCATATAAAATGATTTAAATTGTTTATAAAATGTGGAAAAATCATGTTAAAAGGTATTTTAGGAATTTATTAATTTATAAAAGTTTTATAAATTAATTAATTATAAGTTTTTTATAATTAAATAAATGTTTATGAAACATTTTATTCTCAATTATTAAATGTTATTATTATAATACACTTTACAAAATTATATGGCATACTTTAAGATCCTAAAATAAAGATTTTATTTAGAAATCATAAGGGTAATTTATGAAGTTTATAAGAAATAAAGATATAGTTAAATTATAAAATTGTTTATATTTTTATTATGAAATTTTCATAATATTAAATTTTAAATTGATCAAATTTAAAAGGGACAAATTTCTATATTATTTAAACTTCATAAAAAATGTTTTGACTTATGGATTAAATAATATAAAATATAGGATATTTTGATTATATAAATTTTTTATATAATAGATTTTAAAAGATAAAATGTTTATAATTCATGAAATATCATATATAAATTTCATATAATAAAAAATATGAAGGAATTTACATTGAAATGAATATAAGTGTTTAAATTCAAGATTAAGAAATCTATATAATTTTTATCTAATTTATAAAATATTTATAGTTAAATTTTATTTATAAATCATTAAAAAATTATTATCTCATTATTAGATATTTTAATTGATCATTTATTTAAAATATAACAATTATTTATTCATGTTTAGTAAATTTTTTACGAAATATTAATATTTTTCATGCATTAGTATAATTCTTAAACTAATATAAAAAGGTAAAATGTTGTATTACATGTTAGGTATGACTCTATAAAATTTCATTTTCATTTACCTTAACCTCAATTAGTTATTCTTAGTTATTACAATGAATTTAGTTTTTTTATAGTTTTTTCATATTATGTTATTGAGATATCATAAATTAAATTCTATTTTGATTAATGTCCCCTTGGTTAGTGGGACTTGGGGTCAGACCTTATACTGTCCTCGAGGCTAGGAATTATCCAGAAAAGAGAATAGTGATTGATATCTGCCACTATGGACTTACTCAAGTGGGTATTTCCAATCTCATATAACTCTATGACTTTCCATGAAGAGTTCATATACCTTATGTATATGATGAATTCAAATATGTATGAATATGTTTAACTTCTATTTTTCGGAGAGTAACACAATTTTTTTGGGTTTTTAAAGAGTTACAAATTAATTATGTTTGAACATATTAATGTAGTGGATGGAATATATATTCCAAAAAATAAATAATTATATTCATTCATACAATAATGGAATAAACTTGATATAAGATAGTGATATTAATTATCCTTTAAATGTTAAGTGTGATATTCCTTCCAAAATGACACATTTCAAGACCCCAATCATCTATCCAGGTAGGTCATGCTAAATATAGGTTCACATAGATTATCATGTGTAAGGAAAGTAATGATAGGTAACTTTGGGTCATCCTTTGGAGGGTCATACTTAAGTCGGGTGCCCCTAGATTATCATTTGTTAGCCTATTTTGTCACTTGTTTTGGGTTACCCTAGATGAGAGAACATAAAAGGATTAGGTTAATGGAGTAATATAGTTTGTTTATCCATATAATGTATTGGAGAAAAGAGTTTTACACTCAATTTTCCACGATTCACAAATGTTGTAATTGGGATGATACCTTGCCTAAATAGCTAAGTGATGGGAGAAACAACAAATTGACATGAATCATAGTAAAATATTGATCTTGATACACTAATGGATATTATGGATTTTGAAAGGTTTTCATAATTTTAGTGGTGTCCTATTTAATAAAATTTCTTATAAAATGGTTAATAAAAATGATACTCATCAGATAATAGATTATGTTGTAGATAAATGACACCATCATCATCTAGTTTGACCTTAATATTAATCCTTGAAAGAATAAACTTAATGTAAGATACTCCTAATGTTGGTTATTTTATAAAATTTATTAAGATAATGAAATATTCTATGTGTTATAAAAATACCCATTCATAAGTAATAATGTGTTGAGCTTATTCAACATATAAATCTAGATGCTTATAGAATCATATATTGATTCACTAAAGGTTCTAAAAGAATTATATAAAAATGTACCCAAGGAATCCTAGTCTCCATGCATGTATTGAAATTTATTTGGTATGTCATTAAAGAATTTTAGTCTCATATATTCATTATTATTGGGTATTAAAAATGATATTCAATATGATTGAATATGTTTATAACTCTGTGACGCTAAAATTTTACTTAAATATTTATTGGATATAAAATTCAATTTTATTATTCTAACAAAGATATTAAATGTTCCAAAAATATGATTAAATTCAATAAAGTCTTACATTATGTTCTTAAATATTGAGAATTAATGAACTAGAAATTTTATGTCTAGATAGTAGTACTTTGTTGAAAGTGCCACTGGATAAAAGTTCAAATGAGAAGAAGAAAAGTTAGTTAAAGTGTTGAAAAATGTTTCTTAAAAAATGGTATTTAAATCTAGGGGTTTTAGGAAGGAGATATAATAATTGGATTATTTAGAATCCCTAAATTAGATTAAGAAAATCTATGAAATTTCTATGTCAAGTAACAATGTTAGAGAATTAAATTATTGGGTTTTGATAGGTATATGATACCAAATATATATTTTATAAGTGTTATAATTATACCATAATAAAAAATCAAAATAAGAATTTAGTATGTGTCAATATTAGTTGAATTTAATTAAAGGACATGTATCTTCATCTCATTTCACTCATTTGATAATATAGTTTTTCAGTTAATAAATAATTTTATGAAAAACATGAGATAATTTATTACCTACACATAGTTCATGATCCATTATAATTCTATAATTTTTTTTGAGGAGAATATATGGATATAAATGTTTTATATAGGATAAAGTTTTTATCCATCTATTTGTTAAAATATAATGTAATATGATTCCCACTACCCATAAGAGGTAAATTTTAAGAAATTACTATTTTTAAAATGAAAATTTCTAAAGTTATAGAAAATAATATATGATATGAATTTTTCTAAATATTTCCAAAAAAAAATAAAGAAGCTTTATTTCCTAAACACAAAGAAGTTTTTTTTATTTTCAAGATATTATGAATAAAAATATAGTATATAAGAAGCTAGTGGGAGTGTGTTTGGACATATAAAAGTTCAAAGTTAAAAAATAAAGAATTATACTAGTCTAAGATTAAATTATTTTCACTTAATATCATAAAAATTTTAATATATGTTATAATAGATATTATTTTAAAGGTTTACATTTAGTTATTATAAAAATTTAAAATCACTGTTAGTTAAAAAATTATAACTATTTTATATCCTAATAGTAGTTTTATGATATGGATATAAAGATAAATATAAAGAGAAAAATTACTTACCAAAATTAAGTGAATAAAAAATTATCAAAAATATTTTAGGATAATAAATGATAAAGAAAATTGTAATGATTTATATTTAGTTATCATGCAAAAGTGAGCGTCACTTAATCCTAAAAGTTTTTATTATGTGCTAGTAAAATAATAATTCAAATAGTTACATTTACCAAAAATATTTCAAAGAAACATTTGATATAATTTTTTCTGAATATGATGATGTTGAATTTAAAAGGAAATCTAAGTAGACAATAAAAGTATATCCTAAAATTTGATAGTTTGAATTTAAAGAGTTTGAATATTTTCAAGTATTTGAATGTTAAGAATATGATTCTTAAAATCCCACTATTGAATAAACCATAATTGGGTCATAAACAAATGAAATTTGAACCTAAATTTAATGTTGTAAAAGTGGTACCCATATTTCCTCTAGAGAAGATAATGTTTTGGGTGTGATATTATTTTGTTTAATGGGTTAATCATGTAAAAGTAATAGTTGAATTGGATTGTATTTAAATTAAAAATTTTAATTAAGTGGACTATCCTTGGATATCACCTCACTTAATGTTAAATCATGATTCTACTATTTTATTATCTTTTTCTCCCTCTATCTAAGTGAAACCTCACTTGATTATCTTCACCCAGAAGTTTTGTCTTAATCAATGAAAATCAATAATCTATGAGATCTATAACTTCACCTAGACTAGTAATAAAATATCTAAAATCAACCTTATATAAGTGCATCACTCATGATTGGAAGCTATGGATAGAATTTAACTCGAATGTGTGTATAATCATGTAAAATAAAAATAAAAATTTCAAAATTCAAAGAAATAATGAAATTAGCTAATCTTCTAAATAATTAAAATAAATCTAGAGGACATGAACAGAAGAAATTTCAATTAAAATAAAAAATTCATTAACACGAGAGCAAGGGGAATAGACACTAGGGGTTTATAATTCCATAATTTGAGTAATATAACAAGTATAAATGAAATAATCTATGAAAAATGATTAGATTTCAATTGAGTAATCATGAAATCAACCTCCTCTCCTTAGTGAATAGTTCCCCATTTAAAGTTGAGTGATTAGAGATTATTAGTGTGATTAAAGGTTTTATACACATGAGAATCATGGTTATTGGTTGATTGTATCTAGAGCTAAATCATAAGGGTGTAGATTCTTATATCTTTGAGTCTTCATGGTTCTTCTTGTTGACATCATCCCTTCCCAAAATCATGCCCTATACAGGTTCTAGAATAACCAAGGTGAAATTTTATAATTCTCCATAAATATAGCATAGATTATTTATTTTGTACGGGGATGAGTCATGATTTAGTTTGGGATGGTATTGGAAGATGGTTTCAATATATTAAGCCTGGTCTAACAGGTCTTTATTCTAATAGCTGGGAAACATGTTAATCCAGATCATCAAGGTATTCACATTTTAAGTGAATTTGATCATCATGTGACTTTTTCTTCCTGAAAAATCCAAATATAACTTTATTTTAAGTTATATATTGAAATAAAATGCATGGTTTTAATCTATAAGTAATCCTTTGAATGGTTTCATGAGTGATGAAATAGTGGCCCAAGGTTCAGTTTGAAGTCCCAGGTGAATTCCCTAAATCCTTCCATAAATATTAAAAAGTTGATTTTCTAATAAATTCATGAAGCATTATGATATAGAAACATTTTCTGATCAAATTCAAAGCCTTACGATCCTTCTCTTGGAAAATATTTACACAGATAAGTGAATCCATATGATATCCATTTAAGCCCTATAGACAGCTTAGAAAAGTCTTATGCTTAAGGATGAAGCTGTTTTTTTTGGAAAATATTATAAAAAATGGAAAATTAAAAAAGCATTACAATGATGGAAAAATATTTATATAGGGAAAAGGTTTATATTTTGCCTTAAATCCTTATGTTTGAATCTATTTCAAAATACCAAACCTCCAAATTTAAAAAAATGATACTACATATTGGATTATTCAAGATTATAATCGAATAAAAACATTGAATGTTAGATTAAAGGAATTTGAAAAATAAAAATATAATTTTAATAATTATATTGAATCATGAAAATTAATTCAAAAGTGAATAAAACAATTTAAAAATAAGATATTATCCATTTATAAAAATAATTCCAAATTCACTAAATTATAAAAAATATATGATTGACCTGGGTCTTAAAATTATTCGAGGGGATTTTGATAGTGAATTATAGATAAAAATATATGAAATTTCACCTTTCATCACTCCACCAAACTTAATCTATTTTACTCCCAGGTAATACAAAGAATTATTTTTTTTATTTTAATAGATATGTCTTATCTAGTCTTTAGTATAAAAATGAGTGTTGAAAAAAAATCATAGATTCATCCATTTTTTGAATCATCACGAATTATTTATATATTAATAACTAAAAATTATTTCAATTAAATAATAATCTATAATTATAGGAGTGAAATAGATAGATTTTTGTTGAATTATAATTTTAACTAGTAAAACTTCCATTTATCTCTTTCATGTAAGTTCATTAAATCTGATTTACAATTCCCCCTTAATTGGTACTACTCAAATGAAATCAATATAAGTCAATTTCACCCTTCTAATTTGGGTTAAATAATTACCCTCACCCAAATGAATTCAGTTTTAATAATTAGGATCTTATTGAATTTTTACTAGATGTGATTGTGAAATTCACTTATTAAAAATAAAAAATGGAATTTAATACTAAAAAAATTAGTGATTAATATCTCAAATATTTACCAAGGGATCCCAATTACTCATTTTACTCTAGATTTAAAAGGATTATATAAATTTATTTTGAGTACGGTCTCTCAGGTTCTCTTTTATAGAAAGTCCATGTCACACAGAATTATGTTCCAAATTCTAGTGTCATCATGTTATAATTTAAATTCAAAAAATATTTATTCACTTAAACTTCTTTTCCTAGTTCTAAAAAAACGTCTAAGAGAAAAGTGGGAAAAATCACTAAAAAATCATTTATTTATAAATTTTTTCATAACTAATGAACTCCTTATATTCGATAATGGTATTTTTACATGGTAGGAAAACATTCTAATAAAATGTTATTATCCTAAAGAAATTATAAAAATCTAGAAAAATAATTTAGAAATTATTGATAGATCCCTAAAAGTAGATTTCAAATCTCTTAGATTTATTTCATTTAACTAAAAAATACCCTTAAATAAATAAGTTAAAATAGAAAAAAGTGTATTTACATCATAATTTAATTTTCCCTCTCCTCTACACTTATGTTCGACACAATTCCAGTTAATTGAAACATTAATTTTTTTTAAGAAAAGTGTATTTAAAATTAAAAGTGTCCGAATATATATGGAGGAAAGGGAAAACCTTGAAGTATTTTATTCAACCATTGTAGGGAGGAGTTTCAAATACTATCTTAGATCTTTAAAAAAGTATTAATGGTAATGTTTAACCCATTTTACATTCACCATAAAGGAATGCTAATAAAATTCTCCCTTTATCTCAACTGTAACATATGGAAAATTTTTTATCACTATGTATGGCCCAGTACACTTGGAATGAAGTTTTCTAGAAACGAGCTTCATTAATGAGGAGAATAGTAACTATTTATCTAGAACTTCATAGATTATTTTAAAAATGATAGTTTTATAGATATATTTATAATTTTCCACGTATAATAGTAAATTATCATAATATTCCCTTTAGAGTTATTCCAATTACATCATCTATTGTTTCCTTTTCTCTCCATCTTTTTTAAATTCCATATTTACTTTCTTCACTACCCGATAAGACTTGTGATGTAACTCAATAGGAAAATGAATATGTTTCCCTTAAAAATTATGTATTGGTACATACCTAAATGGGTTCTGTAAGAATCTATTTATACCCAATATTTACCCTCTAGCTTCTTACTGTAGTCCTTCCGCATGGGTTGTACTCTATTCTCCAGAATGATATCAATCTCTCTGTTGGACACCTCTAATTGTAGATTTTTATTTGGGTGGTATATAATTGAGTTTTTTTGTGAAATCCATATATCTTATTTAAAAATTCCATGTTATTTTTTAGAAGTGTGTTTCTTGGACACTAATTATTTCCCGGGGAACTTTGAATCTAAAAAATGATTGATTTTATAAATTCATTAAGAACTATAGAATAATATATTTTCGTTTCTTTTTGTTAAACCCACTTATAAAAATTATCTCTTAATAATAAGATATAGGGATTACCAAATGAGATAGTAAATGAAATCATCAAATCTAATCCCCATATATAAAATACTTCAAAAATAATTAATATGTTTTAGGTTATTTTATATATTTTGTAAAATACACTAGTGAGTAGACATTTTTGGAATGATTTTCAGAATTTTTTTGAGTATTTAAAATTTTAAGGCAAAAATAAACCCATTCTAACACCTTCTTAGAATTTATATGAGGGCTAAAATGGCTACCACATGCATGTGTATGGAAAAATGTAATAAAAAACACAATCTATTCCTCAAGGATGTATCAATTGATTACTTGTTCATTACAAATCTTCCATAAGTAAGGATCCTCATATAAATTGAACTTTGAAACAAATTTCAATATATAATTTTGATTCTTAGTAAAGAATATGAGTAACTTTGATGTGAAGAGTAAATTAACCAAATCAGTATACTGGGCACTTGAGTGACTTTGTACAGTTGTTCACCAGTGAAGGAATTATCCATGTTTTTTTTTCCATTGGTGGTTTTTCCTTGGTAGTGTTAGGTAATATACAAATGTGTTTTGTTACCATATTTTCATAGCCCTTATTTTCCCTGATCTCTAAGTTTAATTCTTGTAAAATAAACATCCACCTCAATAGACCTAGATTTGATTAATCTTTCTTGATCAAATTCTCAAGTGCCACATAATCAAAATAAAAGCTACTTTAGTTCCTATCAATTAAGATTTATTTCTTTCTAAATAAATAAAAATTGAAAAAAACTCTTTATATATTGATATTTATTTAATTTTGTCTACGTACAGTTTTGAGAAGTGTAAGATACCACATTTGGGCAACCATCAACTTTTTGGGATAACAAAACTTCCAAATCATTATTTAAATCATCAAAAAACATCTCAAAGGGGAAACTCCAGTATGGTGGATTGATTATAGGGATGTGATCAATAACTAATTGAGATTATCAAACATCATTATACATGAATAATCAAATTAAAATTCAGTTACCGTTTTTAGTAGGTTAGTTAGGGGTAATAATATTTTACTAAAATCATTGATAAATATCTTATAGAACCCAACATGTCATAAAAATGACCAGATATGTCTTATAGTAGTGAGATTTGGTAGGTTAGATATCACATCAATTTTTCCATGTTCATTTAAATAACATCATTAGAAATTATGTGTTTTAGCACATTTCCTTTATCAATTATAAAATAGAATATTTCAAATTTTAAAACCAATATTTTACACATAAATTTTTTAAAAAACCATTTCTAGACATTCAAGATAAATTTGGAAACATGTTTTATAAATAGTAAAATTATTTTGGAATACCTCCAATAATCTCTTAATCAAGTCTAATAACATTCTTACCTTGAAACATTGAATGGTTCTAGTGAAATTGAAAATACCAAAGGGAATCCTTAAATAATAAAACATACTGAAGGGACTTTTTAATATGGTATTAATGGTTTTTTAAAGCTATTAGAACCAAAAATTCATATAAAATACATCAAATAAATAATAATGACCCTTCATAGCCAATCTATCTAACATTTTGTCTACAAAGGGATTAAAGAAGTGTCCCTTCTGAGTCACATTTTCCAATTTCTAGTAGTAAATGAAATATCACTAGATATTCAGAATTCTTTAGGGAACTAATTCATTATAATCATTTGGTACAATTTTATACCTAATTTTCTTTGGGAAAATTTTCATGGGACTCATCCACTAAGTGTCTGAGATTGGGTATAAGATTATATATCCTAAAAGTATTTATACTTTATTTTTTACAACTTCTAGGAGAGTCGAGTTGAGTTTCATTTGGGGTTATCAAGCATGAATTGACTCACTTTATAGAAATTCATATGCATGTAGGTGGTAGGTATAATGATTTGGATATCCCCAAATATCTAGCCTATTAAAATAATTATCATTTCAAAATTTTTAGAAGTTGGTTCTATAGATTGATTTTTATAGTTTTTAAAATCATTAATAGAAATTTATCATTTTTTTTCTAAAGAAGAATATTTTTAGTTGGATATAAACAACTTTGATTCCAGTTTAGGGGGTTTTCTAATGATGCTTTTAACTTAGTGTTGTCCATTCTAGTAACCTGTACATGTAAAGTAGATGTGTTATTAATAATTTTTATTATATCATCAAAATAAATTCCATATACTTCTTAATCAGTTCAACACATAAAAAAATTTCTAGATTATGTTTATTACCTAAAATAGACTCAATAGAAAAATAAAGTGTTTCAAGAGAATATACTGATAAAATAATGTCATAAAAATTTCAATATCTTATTTAGAAAGACATGGTAATTAAAAATGGTTTATTTTAAAAACAAATTCCTCTTCATGGGGATTATTCATTGAATAAAGAATAATTAAATACACTCTTTTCTCACTAAAATTCATTGAAAGAGTTCCCCCATTAAAATTTATTATCAGTTTTTTATTCTTTAGAAATGGTCTACCTAATATACCAAGGGAGTTAAATTTTATCCATTATTCTTCTATTTTCTTAATTTATAAGTCAATAAGTAACCGAATTCCTTACACACTCACCAAAATATTAACTTAAAATTCAAATGGCTAGGAATTGGTTCAGTTAGTAAGTTTTAAGAATACTTGGGCGGGTTTTAACTAACCTATTTGTAGGGTAAAATAAACTAAATAAGAAATTAAATTAATTTATTCTCCCAAATAACATAGTGCAATGGAAAAGTTCTCCTATAGTGATAGGGATAGTCAATATACATGGATTTTATAATTTTCTATGTATTTTTTGAATAATAAGTGTATATACATTTCTCCCTAAATTTACCTTTTAATTCCATTGAAATATCCTCTTATTATTACACATGTATTTGAGAAATATTTCACACCTTGTGATTTTTTGGATGACTTATAAAAAGGGTATATTAATCTATAATCTTTTGAATATCTCTAAGTTAACTTGTTATAGTGACTCTTCACCAGCTTTCTTTAGCGGTGTTACTCTTAAGGGTATGGTAGGTTTGGGTTGATATAGGTATTTAACCTTTTATTTTACCTTATAATTATTTAATAAGGGTTTCTCCCCAGTTACTTATTCTTGAAATACCTTTTTCGAGACAAAACATCAGGTTTAGTGGGTTTTCCATGTTCTGCATCAATATAAGAGGGGATTTATTCATTTTTTTCAGATCATTTACACTCATCATTGAAATGAAACTAAAATTTTCTTTATGGTTAGTAATGGTGTTAGTGGGAAGTTTACATGAACCTTTATTTTTCATGTCCACGATGGTAGTCAGAGTCTAGATATACTATTCTTGAAGTTCCTTCCATGATGATCCATGAGTGATAATATTTTTTTATTGAGTTGTTTGGGACTCTATGTTATTTTATAAATTCCTTAATTGAAGGTTATTTATTCTTTCCTTATTGATAACTTATAAAAGTATGGTATTTACCTCTTCATAAGGGGTTTGGTTGATTATATTGTTAAAAAACATAGTAGAATGATGGTATTTACTACTATTGGTTCCTTACTGAAAGTTATGTGGTAAAATATTATATGAATCCTAGAATTCATATTGGTTATTACTAGTATGGACTTTGGTACATGGAATCAAATTGTTTAGTTCTTTTCACATAAGGGTATCCATTAATAAAGTGGTACTGTAACACCCCAGGTAAATAAAGAATATGACATTTTCATATTTATCCATATTTGTGAATAAAATATTAATATGACTTTAAAGGGGACGCTATGCTCGATGGCGTACCCAACACGCAACAACGAGTTTCTTGGGAATCTTACGTTGCACTCTAATAATAAAATAATATTATTTTAAATGGTAGTTAACATGTAGCCATTGTATTGGTGGGAATGGATAGAAATAACTAAAATATGATTATATATGTTTTTAAATGTTTTTACATTTATCCAATAAAAGATAAAGGCTTAAAATATGGAAAGAATTCAATTTTAGGCGTATATGCCCTAGTTTTCACTAAAGGTTCACTTATCGCCTTTTGATGGAGAACTGTCATTAAATATAGTTTTGTTCACTCTTATACATTCTATTGGTCCAAATAAAACTCTTCTTAAGAATCGGGACATCAAATTTTACTTTGTGTAAATTTTTGGTATCCTTCTGATAAAGTTCATTTTTTAATGAATAGTGTAAAATGTTGTATTTTAATTTGAAACCTCTTTTTAATCTAATTTATTTATACGATTAGATTATCTTTTGAATTGGTTTTAAAGTAAAATTATAATATATTTTTACCATGAAATCCAATATTGGTCATTGGAATTAATTTCACTTTGAAATCAGACTTAAACTAGTGTCAATCTTTTGATACTTATTGTTTCATAAAAACACGCTATTTGCTGTGACAACGGGAATTAATTATTAAATAAATTAATGTGACTTATATGATTTGAATTTTGTAAAATAGACTTCATTTTTGAATTCGTAATATCAAATATATATTAGGGTGAATTTTTGGGATTTTTCTGAAAAACTTCAATTTTTGATGAATAGTGAAACCACTAAGTGGTACTTATAAAAACTGATTTTTCCGTTTAAATGATATTTTGCCATCTTTGTGTTTTGAATTTCAAAAATAAGACATAAATGGTTGTAATTAAGAAGTAAAATGTTGTTCAATGGGATAAAAATAATTTTTTGGTGAATAGTAACTTATTAAGTTTTTAATCGCGATTAGAGGTAATTAGTTTAGTTTAAGGTAAAAATAATGTTTTAATAATATGAAATTGTTGGTCGGAGTGGATAATCAAGAGGGGGGTGAATTGAGTTCCAATTAAAATTTTCTGTTAAAAACAATGTTGATTAAAATCCCCCTATTTCAAAAACAGATTAAACTGTAGTGAATTTATACAGATTATAAAGGTTCAATTAGTTTCTCAAAGATTGATTAGTTCTCAGTTAACTTAATCTTATGATTAAATTAACCTTTGAAACTAACTTACTGGTCTATAATAAATATAAACACTTGCGAGTTTAACTATCAAAGTAGCTTTGAAAATAAATTATATTTCAAAGTAATAGCAGCGGAATATGAAATAAATATGTAGTATGGATATAGTACGTAGCTACAAACAAAGAGAATTAACCAAGAGGTTCAGTCTCAAGCCGAGACTTAGTCCTCTCAAAAGTTTATATAAAAATGATGCACACCCTGGATCGGGGTTAACAACAGTGAACACACTGTCCAGGTCACAAGACCTCTACCACAGTTCTGTGTGGGAAAACAAACAACAACATAGAGTTGTCTAGGTCTCATACGAACTCTACCACTATCCACAGTGGGAAATGAAGTGTAAAAAGGTTTGTTGAGGATTTACAGATCCTCCAGTGAAAGTACAGGAGTCAGTGTGTGTGTTTAATACAGCAGATAACACACACTGCTAAAAATGTAAAACAAATGTATCATAGAGCAGAGATGTAGAGTTTAGAAATGGCTCTGGTGATTTCAGTGTAGCTCTGGACTCTTTTGTATTTGGTCAGAATTTATTCTGAGTCCTCTTCTCGTTTTTGTTTGAGAGGAAGAGTGTCGTATGCTTCAGGCTCAAAGGCAGTGAGATGTAGTCGACGAAGTTCTTCAATTTTCTTTTGTATGCACAGAACTCTTCTTGAATAGGCTTGATTGTGTATGAGGTTCTGTTCTCCTTGGTTCTTCCTTATCTTTCTTTTTCTCTGTATCTTGCCTGTGTTCTTCTATCAAACACCTTTTTATCTTCATCAGAGTCTTCTTGTATTTATGTCACGTGCTTCGGAAAACAGAAAAAGTTTCCTTTCCGCAGGTACGAGGTACGGTTTCCTGACATCCGACAACCTTTATTAATAATTTGACAGAGGATTAAAATATACCTAATATGACCGTTGGTTAGATTAAATAAAGATAAAGATAAAGAAATTCAAACAGTTGTTTATGACTATTGGAGAATCAAGTGATCGGTAGGTCATCAGCATTAGTGAGTAATGATCGGTGACTCAGATAGATCAGCATCGGTGAATCAGACTGATCAGCATCGGTCTGTCATCTGATCGGTGAGTCAGTTTGATCGGTGAGTCATTTGATCGGTGGATCATTTGATCGGTGGATCATTTTCATTGGTGAGTCATTTGCATCGGTGAGTCATTTGCATCGGTGAGTCATGTGATCGGTGAGTCATTTGATCAGCATCGGTCTGTCATCTGATCGGTGAGTCAGTTTGATCAGCATCGGTCTGTCATCTGATCGGTGAGTCAGTTTGATCAGCATCGGTCTGTCATCTGATCGGTGAGTCAGTTTGATCAGTATCGGTCTGTCATCTGATCGGTGACTCATTTGATCGGTGGCTCATTTGATCGGTGAGTCATTTGCATCGGTGAGTCAGTTTGATCAGCATCGGTGACTCATTTTGCATTGGATCGGTGAGTCATTTGATATGCGATCAGTGCTTCCGATGTCTATTGATATTGAATCGGTGATTCCAAAATACTTTGTACATCAATAATCGTAGACAAAAATGTGGTAACAGATTCATTAACAGATTGTAATTAAGTTTATGAGAAATCAAACCAGATTAAGCATTAATGGTATGTGATGATTTGTGATTATTAAAACATCAATCATAGACATGAAATCAACAATCTTCCAGAGGGCTCAATAATCTCCCCCTTTTTGATAATCACAAATCATTATCATTAAATATAAATAATATGATATATCATTAATAAAAACATAATGAGAATTAAACCATAAGAAGAATAAATATAAAGAGATATATAAATCTCCCCCTTAATTTAGATTACCCATATATATTATACGGATTTCTCCCCCTGAGATATATACATCTTTTCTCCCATAAAGTATTATTTTTCTTCTCCCATAAAAGTATTCTTGTTCTTCTCCCCCTTTGGGATAATCAAAAAGGAGGGAAAACAGATAAGAGAAAGTGAAAGTAAAAGCAGTCTGCAAAGAGTATAGATAGAAAAATATTTGAGAAAGTACAAACTATTACAAGTAGCACATTGTTCACCCCATCAAAAACAATACACAACTATTTGTTGGGATACAAAGGAGATTTGCCTTTGTCTTTGGGATCAATAGTGGGTAAGTTTTAAGTCTTGGAGGTAGGATGGTCTTGGCGAATCTGAAGTGGTGGTAGGACAACTCGGGCAGGTGTAGAAGCAGGTACCACAGAGGGTTGTTGTTGAGAAACAGGAGCTGATTGAGAAGCTTGCTGAGGAAATGGTCTTAACTGAGAGAGAGCTTGAGCAACAGAGAGCTGATGTGGAGCTATATCAGAGTCACTGAGAGGGTCAGAAGTAGGAAGTACTATGGCAGTGGCCTGTGCATGCAAATAGGGCTTCAAAAGATGAATAAAGTCCTGAATGACTTCTGCTCCATACTTCATAGCTTTTTCAAAATCATCTTTATTCTCCATGAACTGTGCCAAGGAAGGTACAAAATCTTGAAACTGATGAACTTGAGTTTTGAAGGCCTGAGTGACTGGAGGTAATTTCAGATTCTCTGCCAACACCTTGAAGCTTGCAGTCATCTCATGTTTTGTATAAATCTTAGAAAAGTAATTATCAACTTTCTCTTTGATCTCTTGCAGAGCTTTCTTAGCATCTACTGAATACACCAATGCCATCTTATGACTGTTATCACAGAGCTCTTTCATCTTCCTCAAAGATTCTAAATCAAGAATTTGTCTTACAGTAGCTAACTCATCATGCACAACTTCTCTTAGAGCTTCAATCTCACGGGTAGTGATATTGGTTACCTTGCCTGTACTGGCTTGGCAAACTATGTGAGTTAACTCAGCTTTTAACTTCCTCAGGTCAGACTTGTTGAGATGTTCAATCAAATTTCTCAAAACTTCCATCATACCAGATATGGTTGATCGAAATTTGCTTGATAGAGATACCAGGCCAGTGTGAAGATCCTTCATAGTCTGATTCAAAAAGGCTATTTGCCTACCAATAAGTTCACCAGTATTGGCCAGGTCTGGCTTCACAGCATTTGATACTCTTTGTGAGAAGGATTCCAATGAGTGTTCAGAAACTTGGAGAGACACTTGAGTAAGAGCATTAGAAATTTCTTCTCTAACTGTGGATCTCACAGCGGTTATCAGTTCAATCTTAAACTTGTCAAGATCAGCTTGAGAGATTCCTGAACCAGGTAAATTATTATTTGTAGGATCAACAGCAGGAACAGACCTTGCTTCTCGTGGGAGGTTCCTCTTCACAGCTGCAGCAGATTCTGGCATTACTTCTTCGTCTTCAGAATATTCTAAGCCTGACACAGCATAACCAGGGTAGTCATCCCAAACAGCAGCACATAGGGTGTATTTTGGTTTCTCATAGCTTGCTGTTCCACTGATTTTTGGTGAATCATCCTTGCCACTGATTTGTATTTATTGTACTGATTGAGGTGATTCTATTTGATCTTCAGAAAGACCATCCACTAGTCTATTATCACCATCAGCAACAGCCTCAGCTTCATCAGTACGTCCATCATCACTCTTCTCAGAAGCTTCACGGTGATATTCCTCAGTGCCAGAATCTTCTTCATCACCAAGAATAGGTTCTGATTCTGGTAGGGCTAAGGGTGGACTAGCAGGTCCAAATTCTATTCTTCTTTTGGGACTGGCAGTTTCAGGATCACTCCTATCATCAGGAGATGACATACTTCCTTCCTCAGTCGCAGCTTCTTCTTTCTCTTGGGTTTCGGTGGCCTCATCCTTTCCTTCTGCTTGCTCATCATCATCAGAATAAACTGATTCCTCATTTGGTTTCAAGCCAGGGTCTCTCAAATCCTTTGGCCTCTTGCCATGATCTATGGGATTGTAGGCTTCATATAATTTATCTTCATCTGCAACCCAGCACTTCTTCCATGGATTTCAATTTATCTTCATCCTCTTGAAGATCTCTTTGTTGAGACAGAAGGTATGATCTGTTTCATTAACTTCATCATCTTCATCAATACAATCTAGATTCTTGAGCATGGTAGATATCATCTTTGAATAAAACAAGGCAGTGGCTTTCTTGGATGGTTTTATCATTCCAGCTATGTGTACCATCACATATCTACACAAATTTATTTTCTCATGTGTTTTCAGAAGAAACAACAGGAAAATATCCTGGTACTTTACAGCAGCAAAATCTCCTCTCCTAGGGGAAAGTTGGTGCTGAATAAACTTGAAAAGAAGTCTGCATTCACCATCTAATTCAGAAGCTGTAATTATCCATGACTCTCTGTTTCCTTTCAGAAGCTCTAGAGCTAATTCATAAGAGAAGTAATCAGATGTTGGAGGAATATTCCCAGCATAATCCTCATACCGACCTTCATGAGGTATGTTCAAGCACTCAGCCCACTGCTTAGATGAGAAGGATATTTTCTTTCCTTTTACCACAGACGACATCCTGGCAGCCTCCACACCATCTAAAGTGATTTCCAGATTCATATAGAACTCATGTACCAGCTTCGGGTAGTCTATTCGAGAGTTGTCAGAAAACCAGTCTATCCATCCTTGCGATTCAAGAACTTGCAGCAACAGTGACTTACTTGACAAAAGCCATGCAGAGCTTACTTCTTTTTCTACAGCAACAATCCGAGTTTCCAGGTTCGGATTTACTGATCGTTGAGAGGTACTACTCGACTCACCTCGAGCACGCTTTGAAGGTACAGGGCTATCCGGTCCTTTGCTCGGTCTCTTTTTCTTAGCCATTCGAGGATTTTGGGAAGGCAGGAGTTCGAAGGTTCGAAGTAGAGGGGAAGAGAGGTTGAAAGTTTTGGCGGGAAAAGAAAGGTCAAAGGTTTAGGGAGGATAAATAGCCGCGTATCATTTATTTTATCATTTAGGGTTCCCATAAAAAGGATAAAAGAAATTTACTAATTAATTACAATATAATAATAATAAAAAAAATCGGTATGACAGATCGGTTGCACAGATCAGTTTCACAGATCGGTTTCACAGATCGGTTTTACAGATCGGTTTCACAGATCGGTTTCACAGATCAGTTTCACAGATTAGTTTCACAGATCAGTTTCACAGATCAGTTTCACAGATCGGTTTCACAGATCGGTTTCACAGATCGGTTTCACAGATCGGTTTCACAGATCGGTTTCACAGATCGGTTTCATAGATCGGTTTCACAGATCAGTTTCACAGATCAGTTTCACAGATCAGTTTCACAGATCAATCATACACAACTCTTGTTTAATAAATTTCATTCTTTCAGAGCATAAAGGCTTTGTGAAGATATCAGCTAATTGATGTTTAGAACTAATAAATTTCAAAGAAATATCACCTTTTTGATAATGATCTCTTAGAAAGTGATGTCTGACATCAATGTGCTTAGTTCTAGAGTGAGACACAGGGTTCTTAGATATATTTATTGCACTAGTATTGTCACAATTAATTGAAACATGTTTAAGATCAAATCCATAATCCAATAGAGTGTGTTTCATCCACAGAATTTGTGCACAGCAACTACCAGCAGCTATGTATTCTGCTTCGGCAGTAGACAATGCAACTGAGTTCTGTTTCTTACTACACCATGATACTAGGGATTTTTCAAGAAAATGACATGTTCCAGATGTGCTCTTCCTATCTAACTTACATCTAGCAAAGTCAGCATCTGAATAGCTAGTTAGGTTAAATGATTGTCCTTTTGGATAAAACAAACCTAAATTTATAGTATACTTAAGATACTTAAAAATCCTTTTAACATCCAGTAAGTGTGATTCTTTAGGATTAGCTTGAAATATAGCACACATACATACACTGAACATAATGTCTGGTCAACTAGCAGTAAGATAAAGTAAGCTCCCAATCATACATCTGTAATTGGTTTGATCCACTGGTTTCCCAGCTTCATCTATATCCAATTTACAGGTAGTACTCATAGGTGTATCACTTTCCTTAATACTATCCAATCCAAAACGTTTTAAAATATCTTTTGTATATTTACTTTGATTTAAAATAATTCCATCTTTAGTTTGAAGAATTTGAAAACCAAGAAAATACTTAATCTCTCCCATTAAGCTCATTTCAAATTCATTTTGCATAACCTTTGAAAATTCAGTACATAAGGAATTTTTAGAAGATCCAAAAATAATATCATCAACATAGATTTGTACTATTAATACATCTTTTGAAATCCTTTTTATAAAAAGAGTGGGATCAGCTACTCCTTTTGTAAATCCTTTTGAGATAAGAAAGTTTGAAAGCCTTTCATACCAAGCTCTTGGAGCTTGTTTTAAACCATATAAAGCTTTAGAAAGTTTAAAAACATGATTTGGAAAATGAGGATTTAAAAAACCAGGTGGTTGTTCTAAAAAAACATCTTCAACAATAAAACCATTTAGAAAAGCACTTTTGACATCCATTTGATATAGCTTGAAATTCAGATGTGATGCATAGGAAAGTAAGATCCTAATAGCCTCTAATCTAGCTACAGGTGAAAAGGTTTCCTCATAGTCAATTCCTTCTTCTTGATTGTAACCTTGTGCAACTAGACTAGCTTTATTTCTAATGATGTTTCCAGATTCATCAACTTTGTTTCTAAATACCCATTTTGTGCCTATGGTCAAAAATTCCTTAGATCTTTCTACTAATTTACAGAATTTGTTTCTTTCAAATTGATTTAGTTCTTCTTGCATAGCCATTACCCAAAACTCATCATTGATAGCATCATTGATATTTTTAGGTTCTGACTGTGAAAGAAAAGCTTGATGTTCAACCTGATTTCTTAGAGAAGCTCTAGTCTGTGTTCCTCTATCTAGATTTCCTACAACAAAATCTAAAGGATGGTTCTTTAGAGTCCTAGATGGTCTTGAAAATATAGGGCTAGAGATTTTGGATTCATCTACAGATTGAGGTTCAACAGAAGCAGGTTCTGGAGAATTTCTAGAGCTGGATGCTTTAACTATAGGTCCATTGTATTTATCATTGAGATTCAAACCAAAGAGATCATCTTCAAGAGAGATTTTAGGTTCATGTGGATCAGTTTCATCAAATTTGATGTGAACAGATTCTTCCACACATTTGGTTCTTTTATTGAAAACTCTATAGGCTTTACTAGAGATAGAGTAACCTAGGAAAATTCCTTCATCACTCTTGGATGCAAATTTTTCAAGATTGTCTCTAGTATTGAGAATGAAGACTTTGCAGCCAAAAACATTGAAGTAGTTAACCTTAGGTTTCCTATGGTTCCACAATTCATAAGGGGTCCTCTTAAGAACTGGTCTGATCAAGACTCTGTTAATGACATAACAAGCTGTATTTACAGCTTCAGCCCAAAAGTAAATAGGCAGTTCATATTCATTGAGCATGGTTCTAGCTATTTCTTGCAGGGTTCTATTCCTTCTCTCTACTACACCATTTTGTTGGGGTGTCCTAGGGGCAGAGAAATTGTGACTATAGCCATTGTTTGAGCAGTAAGAATCAAACTCATGATTTTCAAACTCACGACCATGATCACTTCTCAGGGTCTTAATCTTGAGTCCACTAAGATTTTCTACAGACTTGGAGTATTTAACAAAGTAAGAACAAGCTTCACTTTTGTGAGCTAGAAAATATACCCAAGTATATCTAGAAAAGTCATCTACAAGAACATAGACATAGTGCTTCCCATTTAAACTAGAAACTCTAGAAGGTCCAAATAAATCCATGTGAACCAACTCGAGAGGTTGAGAAGTTGACACTTCTTTCTTTGATTTAAAAGAAACTTTATGTTGCTTTCCTTTTTGGCAGGGATTAAAAACTTTGTCTGCTGGAAATTCAAGTTTGGGTAAGTCTCTAACTAAGTTCTTCCTAGAAATTTTTCTAAGTGAGTGTACATTGCAGTGTCCTAATCTTCTGTGCCAAAGCCAAGACTCTTTATAAAAAGCATTTATGCAAGGAATATTCTGCTTAGCTAAGGAATCTAAATCAACAGCATAAACATTTTCATTTCTTAAAGCAGAAAATACTAAAACATTTTTAGAGTTAAAAACATTACGAGAATCATTTTTAAATTTCACATAAAAACCATCATCACACAATTGAGAAATGATTAACAAGTTATATTTAAGTCCATCGACAAATAAAACTTCAGAAACCAAGATTGAATCAGTGTTACCAATCTGGCCTAAGCTGATAATTTTTCCTTTTTAATTATCACCAAAAGTGAAAAAGCCTCCATCAACTTTTACTAAGCTCTTGAAATATGAAAAGTATCCTGACATATGTCTTGAACATCCACTGTCTAAGTACCATATCTTCTTGTGACAGCTCTTCAAGCAGGTCTCCTACAAAACAAATTTAGATGGAAGATGATTTTGGTACCCAGATCTTCTTGGGTCCAGACATGTTAGCCAATGATACTTTAGGTACCCATATTTGTCTAATGGGTCTCATATAATTTGTAGAATTAACATTCTTTGAAAGATAAACCTTATTAGATCCATAACTATGAATATAACTGGTTGAGGCATATGAAGTTCCAGAATTAACTATCTTCTGTCCAGATTTAGGAATGAATCTAGTTTTGGCAACTTTTCTTTGTCCAGGTTGGTATCCTATACCAGTAGTATATCTAGGTGCAACTTGCTTTCCCAGCATTTGTGTTAGAGTATTTTTTCCATTTGTGAACTTCTCTAAGTCTTTTCTGAGTTATTCAATAGACAATTTTAGTTCAGTATTCTCTTTAAGCAACTGAGCATTATTTTCTACTTCTATATCCAGATCAGATTTATGCTTAACACTTAAAGCATACTGTTTCCTTAAACCTTTATATTTATCTTTAATCTCATTACAAGTTTCTTCAAGCATATAACAATATTCAAATAGTTCAGATTTAGACATGTTATCACCTTCAGAATCATCTCCAGAATAATATGAATTTGAAGCAGGAGTTTCTGATGTTACCTCAGAAGTGTTTGTCATAAAACACATGTTGGCTCGATTCCTTTCAGAGTCTGAAGATTCAGCTTCACTTGTGCTGTCTTCTGAAGCACTCCAAGTAGCCTTCATGGCTTTCTTGTACTTGTTATCCTTGTATTCATACTTCTTTCTGTATTTTAGCTTTGGACAGTCTGTTTTTATGTGTCCTTTTCTTTTGCATTCATAACAGACAACTTCATCTGATTTATCAGACTTCTTCCAATCCATCTTCCAGTGTCCTTTGTTATCATACTTGCCTTTGTAGTTTGAATTTCTGAAAAACTTCTTCTTCCTATAGAATTTCTTAAATCTTCTAGCAATGTGTGCCATCTCAGCATCACTATCAGAATCATTCTCACTTTCCTCACTACTTAAACTTTCATTGATAGCTTGAGGATTTTCCTTATCCTTATTCTTTGAGGTTGTAGTCTTGAAGGCAATAGACTTCCTTTTAGGTTCATCATCTTCTTCTTTATTTACTTTAATCTCTTCTTCATACATCATCGTCTTACCAATTAATTCCTTGACAGGCAGTGTTCCAATGTCACGGGATTCTCTAATGGAGACAGAGGTTCTTCTCCATCTTTCAGGTAGACATCTCAAAATTCTCATGATTTGCTCCTTTTCTGGAACATCCTTTCCCAGAGAAGTCATTGTGTTGACAATTTCATTGAACCTGAGATACATGTCAGAAATGGGTTCATCAGGCTTCATCTTAAAATTATCATACTTAATAGTATAGGTATTCAATCTCATCTCCTTAACATTAGTTGTTCGTTCATGAGAAACAGCTAAGGTATCCCAAATTTCATATGCAGTTTTACATGCAGAAATTCTATTAAATTCTTCATCTCCTAGAGCACAGTACAGAGAATTCATAGCTTTACAATTATTATTATAAGCAGTCTTTGTAGGTTCATCCCAAGTAGATCTATCAGTACTGGGAATTTTATATTCAGCTTCAATGACAGTCCAAATATCAAATCCCATACTTTCTAAGTGAATTTTCATTTTTAGCTTCCACTGATCATAGTTGTTTCCATTAAAGAAAGGTGGCCGGTTAGTAGCAGCACCCTCAAGTCTATTATCCATGATACTACAAAAATAATTTTAAAGAGATAAAAATTTAGAAATAACAGAAATTTTAAGAACATTAAAATACAACTAAAATCATAGTTGAAAAACAGAGTACTTTTAGAAAATATTAACAACCTCTGATACCAAGTGTTGGTCGGAGTGGATACTCAAGAGGGGGGTGAATTGAGTTCCAATTAAAATTTTCTATTAAAAACAATGTTTATTAAAATCCCCCTATTTCAAAAACAGATTAAACTGTAGTGAATTTATATAGATTATAAAGGTTCAATTAGTTTCTCAAAGATTTATTAGTTCTCAGTTAACTTAATCTTATGATTAAATTAACCTTTGAAACTAACTTACTGGTCTATAATAAATATAAACACTTGCGAGTTTAACTATCAAATTAGCTTTGAAAATAAATTATATTTCAAAGTAATAGGAGCGGAATATGAAATAAATATGTAGTATGGATATAGTATGTAGCTACAAACACAGAGAATTAACCAAGAGGTTCAGTATCAAGACGAGACTTAGTCCTCTCAAAAGTTTATATAAAAATGATCCACACCCTGGATCAGGGTTAACAACAGTGAACACACTGTCCAGGTCACAAGACCTCTACCATAGTTCTGTGTGGGAAAACAAACAACAACTTAGAGCTGTCCAGGTCTCATATGACCTCTACCACTATCCACAGTGGGAAATGAAGTGTAAAAAGGTTTTCTGAGGATTTAAAGATCCTCTAGTGAAAGTATAGGAGTCAGTGTGTGTGTTTAATACAGCAGATAACACACACTGCTCAAAATTTAAAACAAATGTATCATAGAGCAGAGATATAGAGTTTAGAAATGGCTCTGGTGATTTCAGTGTAGCTCTGGACTCTTTTGTATTTGGTCAGAATTTATTCTGAGTCCTCTTCTCGTTTTTGTTTGAGAGGAAGAGTGTCGTATGTTTCAGGCTCAAAGGCAGTGAGATGTAGTCGATGAAGTTCTTCAATGTTCTTTTGTATGCACATAACTCTTCTTGAATAGGCTTGATTGTGTATGAGGTTCTGTTCTCCTTGGTTCTTCCTTCTCTTTCTTTTTCTCTGTATCTCTCCTGTGTTCTTCTATCAAACACCTTTTTATCTTCAGCAGAGTCTTCTTGTATTTATGTCACGTGCTTCGGAAGACAGAAAAAGTTTCCTTTCCACAGGTACGAGGTACGGTTTCCTGACATCCGACAACCTTTATTAATAATTTGACAGAGCATTAAAATATACCTAATATGACCGTTGGTTAGATTAAATAAAGATAAAGATAAAGAAATTCAAACAGTTGTTTATGACTATTGGAGAATCAAGTGATCGGTAGGTCATCAGCATTAGTGATTAATGATCGGTGACTCGGATAGATCAGCATCGGTGAATCAGACTGATCAGCATCGGTCTGTCATCTGATCGGTGAGTCAGTTTGATCGGTGAGTCATTTGATCGGTGGCTCATTTGATCGGTGGCTCATTTGCATTGGTGAGTCATTTGCATCGGTGAGTCATTTGCATCGGTGAGTCATGTGATCGGTGAGTCATTTGATCAGCATCGGTTTGTCATCTGATCGGTGAGTCAGTTTGATCAGCATCGGTCTGTCATCTGATCGGTGAGTCAGTTTGATCAGCATCAGTCTTTCATCTGATCAGTGAGTCAGTTTGATCAGTATCGGTCTGTCATCTGATCGGTGACTCATTTGATCGGTGGCTCATTTGATCAGTGAGTCATTTGCATCGGTGAGTCAGTTTGATCAGCATCATTGACTCATTTTGCATTGGATCGGTGAGTCATTTGATCAGCATCAGTGACTCATTTTGCATTGGATCGGTGAGTCATTTGATCAGCATCAGTGACTCATTTTGCATTGGATCGGTGAGTCATTTAATATGCGATCAGTGCTTTCGATGTCTGTTGATATTGAATCGGTGCTTCCAAAATACTTTGTACATCAATAAGCATAGACAAAAATGTGGTAACAGATTCATTAACAGATTGTAATTAAGTTTATGAGAAATCAAACCAGATTAAGCATTAATGGTATGTGATGATTTGTGATTATTAAAACATCAATCATAGACATTAAATCAACAATATTCCAGAGGGCTCAACAAAAATGAACATGACACATGTCCTAACCTCATTGGATGTGTCATGGCCGACCAAGACAACCCATGGGTAAACTTGGGGACCCCATGAAGCCACTTTGGTTGGAAAATGACATTAATATCTTTTTATTTAAAGTTAAAGTAAAAATGAGACAAACATGAAATGTTTTACTAAAACAATTGTTACATGGGGTTATACAAATCCGATTTTTGACTATAAATATTCATTGGAAAGATAAAAATATTTGATACATAATAGTAGTTTTTTATAATTTTTAGACATTAAATAAATTAAATTATTTATGACATCATGATGATGCAGCGATGGCCTCATTATTTAACGATTTAAATAAAATGGAAGGATAATGTAATATCTAAGACCTACACATGTCCAAAACCTATTGGATGAGTGTATTTCAAACCCTTATCACCTTATCCTCGAAACAAATCAATGTGGGACCTCTTAAATCAGAATACCATTTTCAAATAAAGTAACATTTGCTTACTTTCTAAGAGTGCCCCTCCTCTCCTCTTATAAAAGGCCCCCACCTCTACCTCCTTACCCACACTCCCAAAGCCTTTGGCTCGGCCAAACTTTTCCCATTTTGTCTCTACACTTCCCTCTCTTACTCCTTGAAGCCTAACTTTGGGCAGAAGTATTCCCAAGGAAGATTTTGATCTCAAACCAAAGGGAGTTACCCGATTTTAAGGTAATGTCTTCACTTGAGTCCTTTTGTTTTATTTTGCTTCTCCAACCCCCTAAAATATTTTTATTCATTTATTTTGTAACAACTACAGTATCATCAATATACTAGGATGTTTTTATCATAAGGATTCTAGCTACACTTTCACACACCTACATCTAATGGTTAAAGGACATACTGTTTCCGTGGATGGTGAATTTCGGCCTCCCGAAATGATGATTGTTGAACATTCTTTTAACACCTTAAAAGGTGGCCATTAAGATGAAACTATATTTATATATGATATATAATATGTTTATGTTTTCCTTAAGCTTCTGTATTTTTCATTTTGGTCATACCTTTATGGTTTCCATTATGGGTAAACGCGATATCTTCATTTAATGAAATGCGGACTACCACCCCCTCAAAGTGATGTGATTCGTTAATTCCATATGTGGGAAGTATAAAGGATGGATTTAAAGTTATTATATATTATTTTATACTGGAATTATAATATACCTCTATATCATTATTATTCCATTCCATAAAAATATGAAATAGAAATGAAAGTAGCGTTCATGCGTACGTACGGCTTACCGTCTCCATGAACGATGCATTTCATTTCTTACTTCTAAATGATTATGTAATATTATAAATACATGTATATTCTGGATATATATGATATATATGATATCCAAATCATGAATATAATTCTGGATATAATGAACATTTGAACACACGAACAACATGTAATTGTAAGAAGTCCACTTTCAACTTAAGAACCAAATATCGACAAAACAAACATTATTAACTTAAATGATTAAATAATGTTTACAACATTGTAATAAGTGATATAAAAGGAATAATGAACTAGAAAAAGGTTCTTAATAAAGTGGAAATTAACTCAAGTTTATTATTCAGGATGTTAAAGAACGATCGAGTCAAGTCAGACCCGAGGTAAGGGATCCTACTCCTCTCTTTCTTTTTAAGTACACTCTTTTATGTCATTCCTTATAAGCTCATCTTTCTTGTTATTGGGATGTTATTTTATATTACTCTTACTGTAATTTTTATGTTCATATGATGAGAGACCCTATTCTCTCCCATCAGTCCATTTTGGATGTTTTGAGTGGCGCCGTTAGGCTGCCGAATTTTCATAAGAGATCTAACCTCTCTCTTTCTCTTTAAGTACTCTCCTTTATGTCACTTCATTTAAGATCCTATTTGTTATGATGGGGGATGTTATTTTATATTTCTCTTGATGTAAATTTTATTGTAATGTGATGAGATACCCTATTTGATCTCATCAATCAATTTTTGGAAGTTTTAAGTGGCGCTGTTAGGCTGCCGAGTTTTCGTAAGGGATTTTTCATCTCACTTTTATTCCCATGAGATTTATGCTACATTTTCCACAATTTCCTTTGAGTGGTGTATGTACTGACCATTATTTTACTCATTGTGTAATATTATTTCATTTAAGAGTATTTACATCAATGTTGTATTGTCCTTCTTTCACGGGGAATATGTTTCGAAAGATACCCATGTCAGTAAGGGAACCTTTCACCCTCCTCTTTTTAAAAGACATATTTTGTTATGTATTTTAATTCACATAATATTATTTTGGGATATGTTCTTCTATATCCTTATTGATTTAAATTTTATGTCCAAGTGATGAGATACCCTTTTTATCTCTCATCAACTCTTTTTCTAAATTTTGAAGTGACGCCGTTAGGCTGTCTAATTATTGCAAGGGAACTTCTTAACCCAATTTCGATTCTTTTGGATAAACTTGTACACCTTGAATATGTCGTTCTATGATTATGTGTTAATGTACTCTGATTTTTTTACACTTAATACCCACTTATATTTTGTGTATTCGTTTGTCACACATAGTTATGTAACTGATTTATCCTTAATCCAAGGATACCATCTTTGTATGGGACTTCGTCTCAATCTCCTTTAATTGAGGCATATTTTGTTTTATACACAACTTTCTTTTATATGGTGTATAAACCCCTTTGACATTTACAATTATCCAAAAGGAATCTATTTATACGAAGTGTTTTACTAAACGACAAAAGGGAATGTTTTTGTCATACGTATGCAGCGACAACGACTTCTCCGCCGCCGTGACCATCATTTGAGTTTTGGCTTCCTCTACAAGCCATACCTTCTTTCTAAAAGAAAAATAAATACCATGTTTTACTTTTATTTTATTTTGGTATTGGAAATGGTTTTCATAATGTTTTTATATCAACGTGTTGTATTGATATCTTGTGATTGAAAGGTGGAAATGTTATGTTTCCTTTATGCATGTTTTATGTGATACGATTATGTTGAGATTCTTGGGCATTATTATGAAGATGGGTGGTTCCGTGATAGACTAAGGGCGGTGAGCCCGATATAGCTCTCCAATGCATTGGGTAAAGCGAAGGAGTGAAACGTTAAGGTTTCTCTGAAGAGATTTAGGGAATATACTGTGATGGGTATTCCAAACGTAACCAAGAGGGTTACTCCCTACGTAAGAATGTTATGAATGCCTCAAGTTACCTTTTATGTCTTATGATTTTTATGATTTATTCATGATTTGATGAGGTATGTTAAAGTGCCTATGTTTTATGGGTAAAGTATGATTTCATTCTTATGTATATATGAACTCATGTTTCCTTTCCATATTTTTATATCCCTTACTGAGATTTTTTATGCTCATCCCAAGTTTTTAAAATGTTTTTCAGAGGTCAAGGGAAAGGTACGTGATGTGATGATAGTGTCAAGGATGTGTCAAGAAAGAATCCAAGTTTTATTTTAAATATGTTTCCATTTATGGGAAGAATGAATCCTGTCTTTTATGTAACCACTTTGTTTAAATGTGGAATGTAATGCAAGTTTTATGATATAATTCTCTAAAACTCTAAACCTGAAAAGATCCTCAATGTGTAATCTTGTATTAACTCAAGATTAAGTAAGGTTTAAGGCTGGGGCCTTATAGTTGGCATCAAAGGTCAGTTTAGATAACTTTAGAGGTTAGGGTATTCTTTAAGAATAAGTGACATTACCATAATGATTAGGATTTCAGAAAGAGTCCTAGTTTTAGATAAAGTGAATGAGTAAGTATATCTTAGTGTTTACCTTCCTCAATAGTACATGATGGTTTTGTTGATATACTCACACTGACATTTCTATTTTTAGTGAATGGATGGATCTAGCAGGCATGAAAGAGACAACAGGTTTGAAGGAAACTGTGGTGGTTCTCTGATTAAGATACTAGATAAAATGGAGGATTTAATGAGGAAACTCGTGGTTGTTCTAAACCAAATATCAAGGAGTCATGATCAGCCACTTGAACCTTGGTATGTTCTGTAATGCATCATGTACGAGATGACCAATCAATGTGGAAGTTCAGGTAATAATTATAAAGGTAACCATTAGAGTTTATATGATCCTTACTTTTGAGGTAATTATGGGTTATTATATGATATGCTGGAAAATGAAAGGCATGAGGTAAACTTGAGGTTAAAATATGTTATGATCATTTTTGATGATTTTATCTCTTTTTGGGGAATGATTTAAGAATTATATAGTTTTGGAAAAAGGAAAACACACAGACCGTGTGACAACCCGTCGCGTCGGACAAAGCTGCGGGAATCGAACCCACAACCAAAGTGCGACTGGTATATATCACCTACCACTGGACTACGTGAAGTCCCTGGTTAGTTTGACTGACTCTTTTTAGTTATATGATTTTATGAATTAAGAGTAAGTTGATTTTGGGTTATCTAGGAAAATTATTAACCTATCATGGAGGATATGTGATTAGGTTAATTACTTTTCAATACGAGACTTTAGTAGCAACTGATGTTGTTTGGAGATAAATGTTACGATTTAACTTGGAAGACTATGTGACTAAATCCTTCAAATATTTGGGTTTCAATCTTATATTGGTTTACTTTGAAGAATTTTACGGACAAATTGTTTATCGGATGGTCCTCTTTGAACTTTGGGTTTTGTTGGACAAATTTTGGAGATTAAGCATAGATTTTCTTTTTAATGGGTTATCCTTTTCTGGATTATCTGACCTTGTACTAACCTTTTTGGTTTTGGTTTTGGTTAAAGCCTAAAGACATGGGATGTATATAGTTCTCTTTGGTGGATTAGGTGATTCTCTAGAAGTTGATTATAGTACTCTTAATGCGAACAAGTCTCCCTAAATACTCGTCTTTTGGAAAAAAAAAATGAGTTTGATTAAGGAATCTAGTAAAAGTTGAAAGTCAACATGATAAGTGATTATGTTTCCTTATGAATAAATTCCTCAATAAAAAGTAACTTAAAACAAAAATGTTATCTATTAACTTTTCCTACTGGGGAATCGAATACCGTTTAACCCATCACAAGTTTGTGATTTTCTTATGGTTAACTTTCTCCTAGACATGTTTACTATCACTATCCCTCAAGAACATAACCCTTTGCTTTTTCTTCCATGTCCATGTTTTTCTACATATGGGTTAAATCGGGTGACCTCTTTACTTATCTTTCTTTATTTTAAAGTGATTGTTTTACCGACTCTTTATCCAATGTGGGACTTTCAAGGATGTTTCCAAGCTCAATTTTAAAAATTGCGAGGACGCAATTCCCAAAAGGGGGGAAGGATGTAATACCCCGGGTAAATAAAGAATATGAAATTTTCATATTTATCCATATTTGTGAATAAAATATTAATATGACTTTAAAGGGGACTCTATGCTCGATGGCGTACCCAACACGCAACAATGAGTTTATTAGGAATCTTACGTTGCACTCTAATAATAAAATAATATTATTTTAAATGGTAGCTAACATGTAGCCATTGTATTGGCGGGAATGGATAGAAATAACTAAAATATGATTATATATGTTTTAAATGCTTTTACATTTATCCAATAAAAGATAAAGGCTTAAAATACAGAAAGAATTCAATTTTAGGCGTATATGCCCTAGTTTTCACTAATGGTTCACTTATCGCCTTTTGATGGCGAACCGTCATTAAATATAGTTTTGTTCACTCTTATACATTCTATTGGTCTAAATAAAACTCTTCTTAAGAATCGGGACATCAAAATTTACTTTATGTAAATTTTTGGTATCTTTCTGATAAAGTTCATTTTTTAATGAATAGTGTAAAATGTTGTATTTTAATTCGAAACCTCTTTTTAATCTAATTTATTTATATGATTAGATCATCTTTTGAATTGGTTTTAAAGTGAAATTAGAATATATTTTTACCCTGAAATCCAATATTGGTCGTTGGAATTAATTTCACTTTGAAATCAGACTTAAACTAGTGTCAATCTTTTGATACTTATTGTTTCATAAAAACACGCTATTTGTTATGACAGCGGGAATTAATTATTAAATAAATTAATGTGAATTATATGCTTTGAATTTTGTAAAACAGACTTCATTTTTGAATTCGGAATATCAAATATAGCTTAGGGTGAATTTTTGGGATTTTCTGAAAAACTTCAATTTTTGATGAATAGTGAAACCACTAAGTGGTACTTATAAAAACTGATTTTTCCGTTTAAATGAAATTTTGCCATCTTTGTGTTTTGAATTTCAAAAATCCTACATACATGGTTGTAATTAAGAAGTAAAATGTGGTTCAATGGGATAAAAATAATTTTTTGGTGAATAGTAACTTATTAAGTTTTTAATCGCGATTTGAGGTAATTAGTGTAGTTTAAGGTAAAAATAATGTTTTAATAATATGAAATGAACTTGACACATGTCATAACCTCATTGGATGTGTCATGGCCGACCAAGACAACCCATGGGTAAATTTGGGGACCCCATGAAGCCACTTTGGTTGGAAAATGACATTAATATCTTTTTATTTAAAGTTAAAGTAAAAATGAGACAAACATGAAATGTTTTACTAAAACAATTGTTACATGGGGTTATACAAATCCTATTTTTGACTATAAATATTCACTGGAAATATAAAAATATTTCCTACATCATAGTATTTTTTTTATAATTTTTAGACATTAAATAAATTAAATTATTTATGACATCATGACGATGCAGCGATAACCTCATTATTTAATGATTTAAATAAAATGGAAAGATAATGTAATATCTAAGACCTACACATGTACAAAACCTATTAGATGAGTGGATTTAGAACCCTTACCACCTTATCCTCGAAACACATCAATGTGGGACCTCTTAAATCCGAATACCATTTTCAAATAAAGTAACATTTGCTTACTTTCCAAGAGTGTCCCTCCTCTCCTCTTATAAAAGGACCCCACCTCTACCTCCTTACCCACACTCCCAAAACCTTTGGCTCGGCAAAACTATGCCCATTTTGTCTCTCCACTTACCTCTATTACTCTTTGAAGCCTCACTTTGGGAAGAAGTATTCCCAAGGAAGCCTTTGAGCTCAAACCATAGGGAGTTACCCGATTTTAAGGTAATGTCTTCACTTGAGTACTTTTGTTTTATTTTTCTTATCCAACCCCTTAAATATTTTTATTCATTTCTTTTGTAACAAATACATTATCATAAATATACTAGGATGTTCTTATAAGAAGGATTCGAGCTACACTTTCACACACCTACATCTAATGGTTAAAGAACATACGGTTTCCGTGGATGGCGAATTTCAGCCTCCCGAAACGATGATTGTTCAAAATTCTTTTAACACCTTCAAAGGTGGCCATTAATATGACACTATATTTATATATGATATATAATATGTTTATGTTTTCCTTAAGCTTCTGTATTTTTCATTTTGGGCATACCTTTATGGTTTCCATTATGGGTAAACGCGATATCTTCATTTAAGGAAGTACGGACTACCGCCCCCTCAAAGTGATGTGATTCGTTAATGCCATATGTGGGATGTATAAAGGATGGATTTAAAGTTATTATATATGATTTTATACTGGAATTATAATATACCTCTCTATAATTATTATTCCATTCCATAAAAATATGAAATAGAAATGAAAGTAGCGTTCATGCGTACGTACGGCTTACCGTCTCCATGAACGGTGCATTTCATTTATTACCTCTAAATGATTATGTAATATTATAAATACATGTATATTATGGATATATATGATATATATGATATACAAATCATGAATATAATTCTGGATATAATGAACATTTGACCACACGAACAACATGTAATTGTAAGAAGCCCACTTTCGACTTAAGAACCAAATATCGACAAAACAAACATTATTAAGTTAAATGATTAAATAATGTTTATAACATTGAAATAAGTGATCTAAAAGGAATGATGAACTAGAAAAAGGTTCTTAACAAATTGTAAATTAACTCAAGTTTATTATTCAGGACGTTAAAGAACGATCGAGTCAAGTCGGACCCGAGGTAAGGGATCCTACTCCTCTCTTTCTTTTTAAGTACACTCTTTTATGTCATTCCTTCTAAGATCATATTTCTTATTATTGGGATGTTCTTTTATATTAATCTTACTGCAATTTTTATTTTCATATGATGAGAGACCCTATTCTCTCTCATCAATCCATTTTGGAAGTTTTGAGTGGCGCCGTTAGGCTGTCGAATTTTCGTAAGAGATCTAACCTCTCCCTTTCTCTTTAAGTACTCTCCTTTATGTCACTTATTTTAAGCTCCTCTTTGTTATGACAGGGGATGTTCTTTTATATTCATCTTTCTGTAAATTTTATTGTAATGTGATGAGATACCCTATTTGATCTCATAAATCCATTTTTGGAAGTTTTAAGTGGCGCCGTTAGGCTGCTGAGTTTTCGTAAGGGATTTTTCATCTCACTTTTATTTCCGTGAGATTTATGATACATTTGCCACAATTTCCTTTGAGTGGTGTATGTACTGACCATTATTTTACTCATTGTGTTATATTATTTCATTTATGAGTATTTACATCAATGTTGTATTGTCCTTCTTTCACGGGGCATATGTTTCGAAAGATACCCATGTCGGTAAGGGAACCTTTCACCCTCCTCTTTTTAAAAGACATATTTTGTTATGTATTTTAATTCACATAATATTATTTTGGGATATGTTCTCCTATATCCTTATTGATGTAAATTTTATGTCCAAGTGATGAGATACCCTTTTTATCTCTCATCAACTCTTTTTCTGAATTTTGAAGTGACGCCGTTAGGCTGTCTAATTATTGCAAGGAAACTTCTTAACCCAATTTCGATTCTTTTGGATAAACTTATACACCGTGAATATGTCGTTCTATGATTATGTGTGAATGTCCTCTGATTGTTTTACACTTAATACCCACTTATATTTCATGTATTCATTTGTCACACATAGTTATGTAACTGATTTATCCTTAATCCAAGGATACCGTCTTTGTATGGGACTTCGTCTCAATCTCCTTTCATTGAGGCATATTTTGTTTTATACACAACTTTATTTTATACGGTGTATAAACCCCTTTGACTTTTACAATTATCCAAAAGGAATCTTTTTATACGAAGCGTTTTACTAAACGACAAAAGGGAATGTTTTTGTTGTACGTATGCGGTGACAACGATTTCTCCGCCGCCGTGACCATCATTTGAGTTTCAGCTTCCTCTACAAGCCATACCTTCTTTTTGAAAGAAAAATAAATACCATGTTTTACTTTTCTTTTATTTTGGTATTGGAAATGGTTTTCATAATGTTTTTATATCAATGTTTTGTATTGATATCTTGTGATTGAAAGGTGGAAATGTTATCTTTCCTTTATGCATGTTTTATGTGATACGATTATGTTGAGATTCTTGGGCATTATTATGAAGACGGGTGGTTCCGTGATAGACTAAGGGCAGGTGAGCCCGATATAGCTCTCCAATGCATTGGGTAACGTGAAGGAGTGAAACGTTAAGGTTTCTCCGAAGAGATTTAGGGAATATACTATGATGGGTATTCCAAACGTAACCAAGAGGGTTACTCCCTACGTAGGAATGTTATGAATGCCTCAAGTTAACTTTTATGTCTTATGATTTTTATGATTTATTCATGATTTGATGAGGTATGTTAAAGTTCCTATGTTTTATGTGTAAAGTATGATTTCATTCTTATGTATATATGAACTCATGTTTCCTTTCCATATTTTTATATCCCTTACTGAGATTTTTTATGCTCATCCCAAGTTTTTAAAATGTTTTTCACAGGTCAAGGGAAAGATACGCGATGTGATGATAGTGTCAAGGATGTGTCAAGAAAGAATCCAAGTTTTATTTTAAATATGTTTCCATTTATGGGAAGAATGAATGCTATCTTTTATGTAACCACTTTGTTTAAATGTGGAATGTAATGCAAGTTTTATGATCTAATTCTCTAAAACTCTAAACCTGAAAAGATCCTCAATGTGTAATCTTGTATTAACTCAAGATTAAGTAAGGTTTAAGGCTGGGGACTTATAGGTACAAAGAGTAGCAAAGTTTGAAGAACATGGGAGGTGTGTTTGGTGACATTTCTTATATATTGTTCATAGTTGATCGCATCACAATATAGGTTACTTATTTAATTTTATTTTCATATAATAGAGAATTGAAACTTTTTACCTCATGAAATACCTTTTTTAGTAGTATTGGTATTGAATTTTTGATAATTTTGGGAGTTAATCTTATTAATTTATCTAAATTCATATGAGGACTTGTATATTAGTTTTTCTATAGAGGAATAATCTATATGTTTTTGATAATTTTCCATTAATGCATTTTATAAGAATACAAATAAATGTTTGTCTTCAAAAGGTTTATGTGGGACTAAGGTTGTTAGACACCTGAACTTTTCCCAGAACTCATAGAGGGTTTCTACACTAGCTTTATTAATTCCATAAAATTATTTATTGAGATGGGTACACCTCTAGGTGGGGAAAAATTTATAGAGGAATGTATTATACAACTAATACTAGGAAGTGAAATATCTATGATGATGGTTTTAGATCCAATCCTTGGTTAACACTTCAAGAGATTAGGGGATGGTACTCCATCTATTTTGAGCCTCTCCTCTAGGTATGAACTAATTATGGATTTATCCAAATTCTCTCAAGTTTCTATTTGTTTATTCTTTTAAAAATACATGTAATTTATCCCTTAAACTAATAATTCTAGTTCAAAGATCACAATCATTTTTATTATTATTTTATTTAAGATATTTATCATTATTGAAATTGGGTTTGCAATGTTTTCTCAAGGTTACATTTAATTGAGTTAAATTTCATCCAATTTTTCACTTAATATAATGTCTTTAGTGGAATAGGTGGATGATGAGAGATAATGTTTCAAAAAACCAGTGAAAACATATCTTTCCACTTATTCAAGGATTTTTTGGGTCCTGAGTCTTTCTAAAACTACTTTTCAACATCTGGATCAAAACCAATGAGGTGAGATGAGCTTGAAATGGTCATGTGTTAAATTAATTTTTTTAAAAAGTAAGGAAATAAACACTATAATCCATGAAAATAGAGCCATATTAGTGAATGAAACATCACAATACTATTAAAAAAATTTTTTAACATTAATTTGATTTAATAAAAGTGGGACCTGGATTTTATCTGAAGAGGTTATTTTTTGGGTGATATCTTATTTTTTTAATAGTCTTGGTGTGAAAAATAAATGGTTGTTTTGGATTGGATTTAAATTTAATTTAAATAATGTTGAATAACCACGGATATCCTCTCACCTCCTGTTAAATCAAAATTATAATATTTTATTCCACTTTACTCTCTGTAAAAAAGTTAATACGCACTTGATTATCCCAACCTAAAAGTTTTATCTTAATTAGAAGAATGAAATAATCACTATGATTTCTTACTTCAATATTCCTAGTAACCATAGATCTCTAATCACCCTAAGATCATCTCATTACCAATTATCAAAAGTTATAGAGAGAACCAATGTGGAATGTGTGGGAAATACAATGAAAGAGGAAAGATAAAATAAAAATTTATAACAATAAGGAAATATATTAATCATATAAAACATTCGAATAAATCCAAGGAACATTTATAGAAGAAATTATAAATTAAAATATATAAATCATTAACAAGGGGTAAGGAGAATCTCTATGGCTATTTGGCTAGGGAATTAGTGTTCCGTCACTAGAGTATAACAAAAAATAAAAAATTAAAGAAACCAATAAATCCTTTTATCTCTTGATAGATTAATTGTGACTGTATCTTACTATCCTCAGTGAATAGTTCCTCATTTAAAGATGAATAATTTGAGTTCATTCACACAAATAAAAGATTCATCCACATGAGCAGCATGGATCTTCTTTGATTGTATCTAAGTTTAAATCCTAAAGGTGTGAATTCTTCTAGTTGGGGACCTTACTTATTCTTATTATTGAATCATCCCCATACCATGATTGAGATCCAAATTTTTTCTCATAAAATCAGAATGAAATTTTATGATGATTCGTAGATATAGTGGAAATTAGTTATATTTCATGGTCTTGGTTCAGGATCTAGTATTTGATGGTCTTGGAAGTTGAATTTAAAATATTGGGCATGTTCTAGTAGATATTTATTTAAATATCTTGGAATAAATTACAATATGGATTACCAAGGTGTTGGAATTTTAACTAGGTTTGATCAAAACATGATTCTTTCTTTATGAAAATCGATATATTGTTTTAAACATAGGGTTTTTGAAGAATAATTTTTTTCAATGTCACAACCCCCTCACACCAAAGGTACCCCCTCCTAGGCCAGTAATGAGAGAAGGGAGATAGTTACTACTCAAAGACCACCTCAAATAGGCTATAGGTTAGAGACAAGAATCAATGGTATATAATACATAAAATTAGAAGGCATTGTCCTCGAGAATAAAAAGAGGAAGGATAGGTAATAAAAGTACACTAATCAACTCATGCTCTGATAAAAGAAAAATAATCCCAAATATATCCAAGTATTATCAATCAAAACTGATATAACTAATAAAGTAAACTACAATTACCAAAAGAAAAACTCATTAGTGACCACAAAGACCGAAAATATTCTACACAACCATAAGCTAGTAATAACTAGTATGATCTTGAAAATACTCATATTGACCTAAAAAATAGTTTATATATATGTAGGGTGACCATAATATATATACTAATTATGATCTTCCCTAGATCCTATCATGTAAAATATAAAGAAGGTATACTAAATCATAGTGAAAAAAGTGATACTAAATTATCACCCAAACTTGTATACTATGTTTTCTAGCCTCACTATGGATAAATATTTCCATGTAACACATACAAAGGATCATATAACATAATAAAAAAATATACCATACTAACACTTACCCTTTTGTTTTCTTATCTTCCCCAATATTGTATGTCCCAATATATCTCTATCTAGAAGAATCCATCCCAAAGACACCCGAGCTAAAGTATAACGACATGCATCTGGTGCATCACATCATCTCATCATCCCATGAAACATCTCATTATAATAACCAAGCAGTTTCTAGGAACCAAACATCCCATATCTCATGTAATACACATCATATATTGTACCTCAAACCATCACAACTCATACACTGAGTATGAACCTTGAACCACCACAACCCATACATGTCATACCTATAATAATCATTAGTATAATATATAAAAAGATACATGTGTGTGAAATAACTACAAGACATTATAACCCTATACACATATATAATAGGAAAACTAACCATCATAAATTCTAGAACATAATACTTCTAGGAGAAGTGAGTGGGGCTAGAGGTGGTCATCAACTATCCAATCCTCATCAACCTTGATGTTTGCGAATGTTACCTCCAAGAATCCACTAGGTGCTAGTAACCCTACCAACATTAGTGGGGTAACATATGAAATCATGAAACATACAATACAAAATATATCTCAAAACCACACTATATGAATTAATATAGTCTTAGGATGAACTATAGCTATCATCAATCAGACACCCGACTTCCACCGCTATGGAAAATATATCTTATAAGAACATAATGAATTAAAATGAGTTTCATTAAATTACTTCTTTCCGTTTTTAGACTTTACCTTAATTAATTAATTAATTACCCATTAATTAATATTAATCCAAATTGTATTTCATTAACTATAAAGGTGAAGTCCATGACCTATATGAATAACTAATCGAGTCCATGGTTTCTCAAGATTTATATCATTTTCATTCTATCAAGAACCAACCTCATGTGTTAAATTTTTTATCAAATATTATTTAAAATTACATAATTTTAGGTACTCTAGAAAAAATACTAAGATACCAAAAATAGATTCATGACCTATTAGGACCAAGATGATTTGGAAGGTGTTTGTATTAAAATTTTGTATTTTGTTGTCTAGGAATGTTTTAGAAGAAATAAAATCACATATATTTGTATTTGGTGAAAATTTTATTGATGGTTGTTCTAAAAATAATTGGACTCACTTTTTCCATCATAATGAGAAAAATATGTTTGTAAGAAATGGTTTTTATCAAACTCACCTCTGGTCTGGAATGAAAGAGAAAGTATCTTTTTGGAAGTAAATGGTCATCAAATTCACTTTGAATTCATTATTAAAGGAGTGGTTGTTATAATGAAGAATCAGAGTCTCCAGGACTACGATAAAAATGTGACGATGAGTTTCTAATTCTAATTTCATTAAAACCATAAGTTTATTGGAGAAATTATGATGCAAGATTTATGGAAGAAAAGGGAGAAGAGGTATTCCAAATTATACCTATATTTATTGTATCCAGGTGGAAGAGAAGAAAGAGATGCTATTAATCTAAAAAATAATCATACCAGGATTTATCATATCTAGTTGGAAGAGAAGAAAAAGGGAGCTGAAGATCATACCCAGAAAAATCATACTCAGCCTGATCGTATATAGAGAAATTATACCCAGAATGATCATACCTAGCACAATCATACCTAGAAAATCATACTCAGGATATGAAGAAAAGAAAGAAGATGAAATGAATGGAAAGTTGTGATAAATTATAATTAAAGACTGATAATGCTAAATCTAGTATAAAATTAATTTAAAGTCATGAATAAAGTCATGATACATGAAATTTTTTTTAATGAAGGTTGTTGCTGAAGATAAACTCTGATTTGTTTTCAAATGTCTTCATCAAAGTGGATCAAGAGTTGAATTAATTTTTTTATATTCAAGTAAAATTTTCAAGTGGGTCATGATAAGAGGATAAAAATAAGTTTTCCATCTCAACTAGGTCAAGAGAGAAAGTGAAGAAATGAAGGATATGATTTGTATTTCATTTGGGTCAAGAGTATTTGTTTCAGAATTGAATTGTTTTATATTTCCAACTAGGTCAAGAGAAGAACTGAAGAAGTAAAAATGGTTTGAAAGTGTAGTTTTCTTGAATGTACTATCAAGGGGGAGTTATAAATTCAAAATAATGATTTTATTAGGCATTTTTAAGGGGTATCCATTTATTTAAACATTGAAATTCAATTTATACTGAGATTTGTTTTGAATAAATCAGATTCATAAAATTAGACTCATGAATTGAAATCAGATTGGAAATTAAAATGAAAGTCTGAATAGGTAGTGAAGATAATAAATGATTTTATAATAATCAAGAAGCATTGACAATGTTAAAATAAACCTGATATTTTTGGGGAAATTGAGATTATTGTGAATTTATGTGAGTGGGATATTTTATGGGTTTATTGCCAAATCCTTTACGAGTCACCTATAAAAGGAAAAAAATAAATTGTACTTTTCTAAAGACAGATGTACTATTCACTGCAAAAGAGAGATAATCTCTGAGTTTTAGAGAGAAGAATAAGTTTCCATATTCACTTGTGTTGGAGAAGTTTTTATGGGGATGTAAAAGATAATTTAAAAGATCACAACTCTGTATTCAGTTGATAATTGTACTCAGTGATTATTGCACTCGACTGATTAATATAATTGCCTTGTCAACCATATTTGGCTAATCATCATATTATTCTAGATAATCAGATTCAGGATTTTCATACTGATATTTCTGGATTGAGGAAGAATTGTACAAGGAGAATCATATTGAGTTTTTCATAATCATAATTGAAGTGGTACTGATTCACCTATATAGTATTATTTCAAAGTCATATTTATAATACTTAGGAGAACCATAATAGGAAGAATCGTATCGTGGAAAATTGTAAATGGAGGAATCTAATTGGAAAATTATTTTTGGGAAAATCAGACTCATTTTTCCTTAATAAAGTCTAGGAAGTTCTTACCATCTTCGAGGTAAGAAATCAAGGATGTGTTTTCAATTAAATACATTTGTGAAACTGAAAATAACCAAAGGTAACACGAGTTTCTACATAAATGTTTTATTACCCAATTTGTAATAAGAGGGTGCACATGTACTATTAGAATTGTTTACATAGTTCTACGTGAGTGTAAGGGTATATGCTGCTCATTGTAATCCAAGTATTTTTTTCTAGTGGATTGTGTGGTATTGGATCATTTACATACCACACAAAGGACGTAGCTATTCTAATTAAATAGTGAACCTTGTAAATAATTGTATACTAGTGGATATGTGTTTTAATTAACTTTATAATTGAGTAGAATATTTAACAAGAGGTCAAGGTTTTTTCAATTGAAAAGAAGCATAAAAGAAACAGTATCACTAATTCACCCTCACCTCTAAGTGATACAATTAGACTGATTGGGCACTTTCAACTGGCATCAGAGTGCAGGTTCCCTTCTCTTATTCTTTACTGATGGATAATTTGAAATGTGTAAACTATAAAGGTATTCTAGTTTTTGAGGGAAATAATTATCCTATCTAGAAATATATAATGTTACCCTATCTTATGTCTATTGAATATGATGTTCTTGAAGCTAAAACAATATTTTTTCTATTTATTTTAAAAATCCTCTTACATCTCTTGATAAGAAGAATATGGAGAATGATGGAAGGGAAAAGAATTCTATATTATCATCACTATCTGAAAGTGAATTATTAAGAGTGAAAAGTTTTTACTTATGAAATGTTATATGGGATAAATTTCAAAACACATGAAAAGGAAATAAAAAAGTGAAGAATGAAAAACATAAAATTTTGAAATTAAAGTATGACGAATTGAAGATGGGTGAGAATGAATCTATTGGTGACTTCTTTACCAGGGTAAATGAGATTTTGAGTACTATTATATGTGTTAAGGAAAATTTATATTATTCTATAGTTATTTAAAAGATCTTGAGAATCCTACTTGAAAAGATTGATACAGATGTTTCTTCACTAGAATATATAGATCCTGAAACATTATCACTTTATGATTTTTATACCACTCTCATCAGTTATTAAATGAGAAGGGAGAAAGATATGGAGAGAAAAACAAAAGTCCATAGAGAAATTTCTTTAAAGGATTCTAAGAGAGAAAAGTAAAAGAATATTCTTATTAAATATGGAGCTAGTGAATCTGACTATAAAAATGAGGCAGGTAAAAATATTGATGAAATTTTATCCTTGTTTTCTAAAAATGTGAAAATAAGTGTAGGGATATATAGAGGTAAACTTACTGTGAAATGTTTTGAATAAGGAGGCATTGGTCACTTTGTGGATAATTGTCCTCAGAAAAATAATGAATAGGATAGTGATGAAGAAGAAAGAAATCCAACAAGATCATAGAAGAAATAGAGAGATAAAGTAAAATTGAGTTCCATAGATAAATAAATAATATTCTTCAAATCCAAAAGAATAAATTTCTTATCTAAAGATGAAGAAGAATAAGGTAGTGACTCTAAATTAGAAAATCAGTTGAATATGGTATTGAAAATACTTTTATTACAATAGTTAATGATGACAAATTCATAAGCAGTAGTTATGAAGGAGAATAAACTCAATTTGTACATCATTTGAAAGAAGAGTTGAAAGCGTGTCTGAGAAATATTAGAAGACCCGAATAGAAAAAAAGTTGTAAGAATAATGTTCCTCAACAAGTAATCTAGAATGTTTTTCTAATGATAAAGAATTTGGTAAAATATATTGATTATTTGAAGAAATATCTTGAAGAATAAAAGAATCCTAATAAGAATATGGATGTGAAGTTGAAAGGAAAAAAGAAGAGTTAGAACTTTTCCAAAAAAACTTTCTAAAGTTGAAAAGAAAACTAAAGGTTTTAAAAAATCTATCAGTGAAGTTGATGAACGTTCGCAAAAGGGGAAACATGAGAAGAATCTAAAAAAGACACCATAAAAGGTTGAGAATAAATATGGAATTGTTTTTAGGAAAGATAGGGAAGTCATGTATGTGGCCAAGACCAAAAAATAGAGAATTCATATGTTTCCAAGAACCCTGAGTCTGAAAATATTTTGAATTAATCTATGTCCAGAAAAGTTTTAAATACTATTGGTTTAGATAAAAAATAAAAGAAAAACAATACTCTGACTGAAAATAGATATTTTTGTGGCTCGGAAAAGAAAAGGAAGAAGGTGGATGAGAAACGTATTCACAGTTCCAATCAATATAAAAGTTTTAGGGGTAAATACTCTTTATATGGATATTAATTGTATTGTGGTGGATTTATAAATACAAAAAATATGTATTGGTTCAACCAACAACATTACTATTATTCGATAGGATATAAAGGGAAGAAGTTGAGGGGGAGTCAATTCCCTCAAATAAGAAGTCTGATAAGGTTGAGATAGGTTGAGTAAAATTTGAAAATCATTTACAAACATTGGAAACTATTTGTGTAAGATGTGAACAACCTGGAGACCTTGAAAATGATGTATGTTTTTACCTGTACAATAAAATATTCTTAATAATTCTTAGAAGCTGAAGATAAAGAAAAAAATGGAAGAAGAAAAGGTTTTTATTGTTAAATCTGCTTTAAAAGATACAAATGGAGAACAACCTTGGATTCTTTATAGGGGGTGTTATTCTCATATGACATGATATTGTAAATTTTTGAAAAATGTGAATGGTTTTAAAGAAGTAACAATTACATTTTGAAATGGTTGATCCCTAAGAATCAACAGTGTTGGATCATCCATAATTGGAAAATAAATGTTGAAGTCCAAGAAATATTTATATGTTGATGGGATGAAATAAAATTTAATAAGTGTTTCACAATTGTGTGATGAGGGTAACAAAGTTATCTTCATAAAATATAGGTTTTTTTGTAAAAAATGATGAAGATGGAAAAAATGTTATAAGAGGCCAACACACAAAAGGAAATTTGTTTCAGATTTTTAAAATAAAAAATTCTTGTTACTTGTGTATGGTGGAAGGGAATAAATTGTGGAATAAATGGAAAGGAAAAATGTTTTAAAGAAACATAAGAAAATAATCTAAAATAGATAGTGTCTGATAAATTCCTGATTTTCCAAGAGGACAAGATTGGTGTTGCACTATTTTTCAAAAGGAAAGATTACAATTTCTGTGCATAAGAAAGTTAAGATTTGTTCAAAACAACCCCTTGATATAATTCATTTTGACATATATGTTCCAATGAAAAAATAATAAAAAATAGAGATAAGTACTTCATAACTTTCATTTATTATTTTTCTCGCATTACATGTGTCATTTTTATGAACCATGACTCAGATGAGTTGAAATTTTTTAAAATTTTTAGAAGGAAAGCTGAAAAGAATGCGAGTATTTAGTGAATAAGTTAAGAACATATAATAGTGGTGAAAAAAGAATTAAAGAATTTAAAATTTATCAGGAGAAGCATGTAATTTGGAATGATTATATTTCCCCATATACTCCACAACAAAGTGGGATTGCTGAAAGGAATAATAGAAGTTTGGTGGAAATGGGAATAACTATGTTACTTGAACAAAATCTTTCTCATTAATTTTGGAGGCAAGCCATGAGTAATGTTGTTCATATTCAGAACCATTGTTTTTATAGGCATTATTCAAATATTACTCAATATTTTTTTTTGAAAAACACCATGTTTAAAACAATTTAATGTTTTCAGGAGTCTATGTATTATAAAGAAGAAAGGTGGAAAGTACGGAAAGTTTGAGCAGAAAGGTGAAGACGAAATCTCTCTTGGCTATGCTCTGGAAGGAATAGGTTATAGTTTCTTCAACAAAGAGACAAAAATAATTGTTGATTATATTAATGTGAAAGTAATTGAAAGAGTTAAGAAAGAAAAACATATTCATGTAGAAATAGAAGTTGAGATAGTTGAAGAAAAAATTATGATAAGGATAAAAAAATTATATTACTACCCAAGAAGAGGAATTAGACTCAACCATTTATAGTGATGAGGAATATTCTCAAAAATATAATCCTAGGATTAGTAAGAAAGTGGAATATCAGAATATAATTGGTGATCAAAACCATAAGGTTCAAATAAGAAGAACAAAAATGCTATTACACATACTTCTTTGTATTCAAAAGTGGAGCCAAATGATGTGAAAAAAGATTTTGAGTATCTGGAATGGGTTTAGTCCATGAATGAAGAGTTTGATCAGATTGAAAAGAATGATACATGAGAACTCATACCCAATCCTGAAGAAAGAATTTTGGAAACAAGTTGGATTTTCCAGAACAAGATGAATGAAGAAGGTGAAGTGATAAGAAACAAAGAAATTTTGGTGTGAAATGGGTATTCACAAATTGAAGGTATTGATTTTGATAAAACCTTTTCTCTGGTGGAAATTAATGAAACAATAAGAATCTTTCTTGGTATTGCTCCACAATGAGGCTACAAGATCTTTTAAATGAATGTTAAATCCGCATTCTAGAATAGTGTTCTTGAATAAAATGTTTATATTGAATAACCTTATGTCTTTGTTGTTGGGAAAGATAAAGGTTATGTGTGAAGATTAAAAATAGACCCATATGGACTAAAACAAGCTTTGAGGGAATGGTATTCCAAATTAGATACATGATTATGGAATATGAATTTCAAGAAAGGAAGAGTGGATACCAATATCTACATCAGATAAATTCAAGTGTATTCTGTCATTGTGATTGTTTATGTTGGTGACATTAACTTTTCTTGGAATTATGAAAGAAGTTGTGAATGGTTTGCTAAAGAAATAGAACATGTATTTGAAATATCCATGATGGGGGCAATGAAATAATTTCTTGAGTTACAAATACAATAGAGGAAGGAATATATTTTTCTTTCAAAAGAGAATAATTTCTTAAGAGGTTCATCATGGAAAAATCAAAACATATTTCTACACCTATTTCAATGGTAACAAAGTTGTCCAAAGATGGATAAGGAAAATAAGTTGATCAAAAATAATTTTTAAAGTTTATTGGAAGTTTATTTTATTTGACTACCTAAGACCCCACATTGTTTATGATATTAACTTATGTGAATGATTTCAGAGTTATCTAAAGGAATGAATTTCACTTTTTATAAAAAGAATTATCAGATACATCAAAGGCCGCAAAAAATCAAAATTAGGTATGGAAGCTTAGATATTATTCATATTTTGGGTATTTAGATGCCGATTGGGCTAGAAATGTTGATAATAGAAGATCCACATCTGGTGGAGTATTCTTTCTGGGAAATAATTGTGTTATTTGGAATTAAAAGAAATGGTATTCAGTAACTCTTAGTACGGTTGAAGATAAGTATGTCTCTTCCAATCAAGACACTACTCAACTTATGTAGATGAAAACACAATTGGAAGATGCACTTTTTGAAGTGAAGTTACCCATACTCTTGGGTTGTGATAATCAAAGTACAATCAATCTCACCAAGAATCCATTTCAACATTATCATTCAAATAAAATTGATATCAAATATTATTTCACCAAAGAACATTTGGAGAAGAATGAATTTAATCTAAAATATGTTTCAACATCAGAAAAAGTCACTTCCATTGTCACAAAACTTTTCCCAAAGGAATGAATATCTAAATTGAGGTTGAACATGGGTGTCCAAACTATTTATCATCAAGGTTGAGGTATGTGTTTCTATCCACTCTCTCTTGTTACCTTTGGATTGTATTTTCAAGGGGAGAATTGTTTTACTGACCAATACCTTTGATATGTAAAAAGAGGGAGTTTTGGGTAAGCTGTGAATTTACCATTGTAAGTGTATGAACTATTATAACTATTTGTTGGAGTGGTTGTAGGAAATAAATTGTATTGGTTTCTAGAAAAATAGAATAGCTGAGAAAGAAAAGCTAAGGTTGAAGAAGATCTGTGGAAGGAAAAAGAAAATGTTTATCACAATTACTTCTTTTGGAGAGCATGGTTTAACTATCACTATCATGGTTTTTCTATCAATGATTTTTGTTTCCTATGATGATTTAGCTCACATAGGCTTAGAATTATTGATAAGTAATCCATTGCATGAGGATACAATGTTCAGTGATCTATAAAACTTGGTTGACAACAAAATCCTAAGGGGTATATTGTTAAGACCAAGTTGATGAGAAAAATATTTTTTTCAAATGTTGTCATTTGTTGTTAAGGAATGTTTTGGAAGAAAGATAATTAGGTCTCTTTGTATTTTGTAAAAATTATATTGATGGTTGTTTTCAAAAAAATTAGACTCACTTTTTCTATCGTAATGAGAAAAATATATTTGGAAGAAATGGTTTTGATCAGACTTACCTCAGGTTCGGAATAAAAGATAAAGTATCTTGCTAAAAGTAAATGGTCATCAGATTCACTCTAAATTTGGTGTGAAATGAGTGGTTTTTTTGATGAAGAATTAGAGTCTCTATGACTATGATAAAAAAGTGACGATACTTTTCTGATTTGAAATTCATATAAATCATAATTTGATTGGTGAACTTATGATTAAATCTTGATATAAGAAAATGGAGAAGTGGTATTCCAAATTGTACCTAGATTTATCATATCCAGGCGGAAGAGAAGAAAGAGATTATACTAATATGAAAAATAATTGTACCTTGATTTATCATATCCAGTTTGAAGAGAAGAAAAAGGGAGATGAATATCCTACCTAGAAAAATCATACTCATCCTGATCGTACATAAAGATATTGTACCTAGAATGATTGTAACCATCCTAATCGTACCCAAAATATCATAATTAGGCTGTGAAGAAAAGAAAGAAGCTGGAATGAATGGAATGTTATGATATATTCTAATTGTTGTCTGACGATTATTAATATCATCTCAAATGAATTTAATTTCATGAATAAAGTCATGATACATGCATAGGTTTTGAAAAAATTTTGTTGCTGAATGATAAACTCAGATTTGTTTTCCAATTACTTCATCAAGTTGATTAAAAGTTGAATTAATTTTTTTTTTCTCTTCAAGTAAAATTTTCAAGTGGGTCACAGTAATATGAGAAAATTAAGTTTTATATATCAATTGGGTCAAGGGAAAAAGTGAATAAACGAAGGAGATGACGTGTCTTTCAGTTGGGTCAAGAGTCTTTGTATCAGAATTGAATTGTTTTATATTTCCAACTTAGTCAAGAGAAGAAGTAAAGAAGTACAAGAGATTTGAAATCAGAGTTTGATGAATTTTCTATCAAGGGGTATTTAAAAATTCATAAGAATTATTGTATTTGGAATTCAGAAGTGGTATCCATTTCTAAATACATTTACATTCAACTGATACAGAGATTTGTTTTGAGGAAATTAGATTCATAAAATCAGAATCATGAATTGAAATCAGAATGGTGATTGAAATGGTATTATGAAGAAGAAGTAAAGATTTTAGAAGATTTGAGAAGATTCAATAAGCATTGAAAAAGTTAAAATACACCCAATCTTTTAGGAAAATTGAGATTATGCTGAATTTAAGTGAGCATGAATGTTTTTGGTATTCCTGAAAAATCTCTTATGGGTCACCTATAAAAGAAAAAAAAGTAAACATTACTTTTATAATGATCAATGTACTATTCACCACATAATAAAGAGAATCTATGTGTTTTAGAGAGAAGAATAAGTTTCTGTATTCACTTGCATTGAAGTTGTTTTGATGGAAAAGTGAAAGAGAAGAGACAAGATCACAATGTTTTATTCAGTTGATCATCATACTTACTGATTATCATACTAAGTTGATTATAATATTTTTCTTATCGATTGTATTTGTATGATCATCATGTCAGGAAGGATAATCAGATTTGGGATTTTCATACATAGATTTACGGACTGAGGAACAACTATAGAGGGAGAGTTTTATTGAGCTTTCCATACTCAGAATTAAATTAGTGTCGATTCAACTCTACCATATTCTGTCAAAGTCATATTTTTTTACTTGGTAGAATCATACATGGAAGAATTGTATCATGGAGAATCATAGTTAGAGGAATTAGACTGAGAAAATAGTACAAGGAGAATCAAACTGGTTTTTCCTGAACAAAGTCCAGGAAGTTCTTTCCATCTTTTGGGTAATAAATTGAAGAATTGTTTTCAATTGAATAAATTTATGAAATTGAAAATAATCACACGTAACATGATTTTTTATATAAAATTTTTATTATCGTATGTGTTCTAAGAGGGTGCACACACACTATTGGAATTCTTTACATAATTCTACATGAGTATAAGGGTATAACCTACTCATTGCAATCCAGGAATTTTTTCTAGTGGATTGTGTGGAATTAGATCATTTTTATACCATACCAAGGACCTATATATTGTTATTAAATAGTGAACCTTGTAAATACTTGTTTTTCTATAGATGCGTGATTGAATTGACTTCATTAGGGAATATAATTTTTAATAAGAGGTGACAATTCTTTCAATTGAAAAGAAAAATAAAAGAAAAGTATCACTGATTCACCCATTCCCCTCTCAGTGATACAATTACACTGATTGGGAACTTTCATGACCAAGCACAAATAGCTACCTCAAGTAGTGGGGAAGGGAATTCATATAAATAAGAAACTCATCGATCAAATTTTTTAATAGATTTATCAAAAAGAAAGTACTGAAAATTCATCAAAATAACAAGAAATATTATATTCAAACCATTCCATCAAAATTGGTTCCATCCCCAATACCATCATGCATATCACTATGTATCTCTCTATCACAAGCATCAATTGATACCATATACTCAGGCCTCCCTACCCATGTATCTTCAACAAAAAACCATCCTAGTATTATATCACATCGTCAAGGATCATGTCTAGAGAAACACAAAAGGAAACAAAATAGAAAATTCAACTTGGAATATAGTCCCTAAAAATAAGGATTCTAGACTTTTTAAAAAAAATAATATTTTCATGGTCCCAAAAAATTATCTTTATCAAGAAAATAGTTTTATTACCATTTCGAATTTGTTGATTCCTTATTATATTTACAACTATGTGAAACCCAAGGCATTGACTATAAAAATATTAAATTATTTAAACATGAATTATAGTATTTATTCAAGTTTTACAAAACATGAGAAAGGAAAATTCTCAATATCATGTCTCTTTATCACCATAAAAAAAATCATTTTTTGCATCAAGTTATTTATCCAATTCTATTAATTTTTGGAAGAAACATTTCAAATTAAAACATTCATCAAGAATTTTTATATTTCTATGAAGTTACATGAATTGTTGGATTCATTAAAAATTCATATTTAAATCATTATCTAACACAAATATTACTATATTTATGTTCTATATCCATTTTTATCAAATTAAGATTCTAAAAAATTCATAAAAAACATGAATAAAAAATTTATAAATGTAGATATCACACTACATAGTAAAATAATTGGGAAACCATTATCACGGTGGAAAACATGTGACTGATCCAACCATAAACCGAATTCATTGTTTTAATCTAGTTTAATCATTATTAGGGTTAATTCCACTACCATACAAATGGATAAAGAGTGATAAGTTTATGATTGTATATAAGAATAAAATAGAAGCAATGAATCCCCAAACCCAATTATATTATTTTTGTTTGATGATAATAGAACAACAACATGAATCTATGATCACCACTCCCTGAAGGAAGCTACAACCTTCCAAGAACGCTATACCAAACCAACATCAAAAGAAACTCTTTTAGAGTGATGGAGAAAAACTTCCACAAAATGGATATAAATAATGGAAGAAAACAAGACTGAATAGAGAAGAAAATTAAATAAAATAGGACAAACTCACCTTATATCACTAAAGATCAAACTTGGGAATCAAAGGATTAATCCCCATCGAATGTGTATTCAGAGGCCTTAAAAAGTAACTATTTGGTTCCTAGGGTTCAAGAGATAAAATTTGGGAGAAAAATGGGTTCATAAGTATTTATATTATTTATAAAAATTATAGAAAACACAAAACCATTAAGAAACACTAAACACAATTCCATATAATTGGTTAAAATATGATATACTATGGTGCAATGGAAGGGACCACACTACAAATTTCCCAGTCAAACCCGTGCCTAAGGAACCCAGCTCCATTCACAAATTCTATAAACCTGAATAGGGAGTATGGAACATTCAATAACACTAAACCATATAACTGATCCACCATGAAGGGATACTACTTTACAAAATACTTTAACGATGAAGATTTCCTGAAAAAAACAGAACACCCATCGATCCCCTATACCACAACTAGCCCCTCGATTCTACAGTGATCAACTGGCCTATGCTACATCCCTACTCTATGATATAGCTATGTAAAAATGAAAATTGATCTAATATCCTCCCCCAAGACCATACACCAAATCCTAAATATCTATGGCACAATGATTGGGATTATGATGTAATCTGATCCTTTATGTCATAGCCATGCCAAAAATGGAAGTGGAATATTTTGGAGCCCTCATCTCCTCACCATCCCTACTATGGGAACCTCTAACACCCAAAAATCTCAATGTAAAGATAGGATCATATCCCTTAAATTACATACCTATCAAATAATTTTTTTCATAAACAATTTAAAACAAAACCTAAAGAGAAAATAAGGAAACAATGTTGTCTAAACAACTATAAATACCTTTCAAGAATCTCAAAAACATAGTAACTCAACCACCTCACATTGAGGAACCAAGAAAAAAAAACACACAACATAATAACCATATCAAAAAACTCTATAGAAACAGATACCTTTCAAATAAGATCAAGGACATAAAAAAGAATCAAGAAATAGGAAACAATCTCCTAAACAAGATATAATCCAACAAACATAACGAGTATCCCTAAACAAAAATAGGTAAACATGAAAAAACTCAGGATAATAAGTGCATATCTACGAATCACATTCCTATATACCCCCTTTCATGCCACTGTGTCACCACAAGACATGAACGAAGGGAATAATATACCCTCTGAACATCTTAACTTAATGATATTTGATCTCCACATGCCACTCCTTGAAGGATACATCATCATCAATGTTGATATCACCCCAATTAATTATACGAGAGTCTTAATAAAGATAAAAGTAGCTATAACACATTAAAAAATCATGTAACCAACCCATCTATGTGGGAAGTGATTTTTGATACTCCATGGCTCCAACATGATCCAATACCTTGAAAGGCCTATGAAATTGGAGAGAAATTTTACTCCCATTACTAAACATTAAATTAACATCACAAGGATTAACCTTCCATAATATATGATATCAAACATTAGACTATAGAGGCCTACTTCTATGATCAACATATGACTTCCGATGATCCCAAACTACCTTTAACCTATCTTGAATCACCCAAACCAGATCCTACTTATTCTACAATAGTTTTGGTCTGTGAATTATCGACTCTAAAACAACTATCCATCACAATTAAGAATGTAAAGGCTAGACATACAAATATTCAAACAATTCCATAGAAATGGTGGAGTGGAAAATATTTTTTTAAGAAAAATTGAAAATATGAAAGTATCACAACTATGATCCTCCAAAATCCAAAACACAAGACATAAATGTGTCTTCAAGAATATAGTGTCCTGCTCTATCTGAACATCCATCGATAGATGAAATGAAGTTCTAAGGAATAACTAAGAACCAAAATAACACTAGGGAACTCTCCACACCTAGGAAATAAAACAAGGGTCATGATCATAAATTATCATCCTTGGGACTCAGTGGAATATCACCACCTCATCCTTGTACTTTCTTGATAAAACATTCACCGTGATCGAATCCTTGATCATTATAAAGTTGGATGATTTTATCAAATGGTGTACTATTAACCATATTACATCCTACGTCCTTGATATATTGGTAAACTGATAAAAAATTCCATCAATATTTCCTCCCACTTCTATTGAAGAACATACAATGATCGGAGAAACCCACCAGGAACATGGTTCTTATCATTCACCTTATGTCAGACCAAAAATCGAGACACAGACTCTGTAATTTTATGATTTAACCCAAGACACCAAAGATTCACTCTCAGATCATAGTACATATTTATTACACTAGTATACACTACCAAGGGTGATATATGGAACTCATGAAGAAAAATATGATTCATCGTTAAAGGGATACATAACCACCCTCTAATAACACCTCATGTTTTTCATCATTAGATAAACCAAAAGTGGAAACTCTAAAGAACACTCGGTATCTCTAGACCTCCACCTCAAAATCCCTGAGCTGGGACTCCACCACATACTTCACCAAATATGACTTCACTATAATCTAAAAAATAAAAACACTGCCTCTAAAATATCCCATATATAGAGAAATCACAAAAAGATCTTCTATTACTCTCCATGAATCTCTATATTCATGTACGAAATCACCATGTGAATTTCTACTTAGCACATCAGCTAAAAAATTATCCTTTCCTAATGTATACAAAATTCATTACTCAAAATCCTATAAGAATTTCATCCACCATCACCGCCACAAGTTCAGGTCACACTGGTAGAATACATACATCAAGATCTTATGATCAGTAGAAACCATAAAACACTCACCGATGAGGTAATTTTTCCACAACATCAAAAAAATGAATTATAGTAAATAGAGAACATGGGTGGAATAATTATTCACATGGGGGAAAAAACTCTATGAACCAAAAGAAAAATCCAATATATACTACATTAAAACCCAACCAAAACTAAGTTGTGATGCATCATTGAAAACCTTGAACCTAACTCCCTCTTTTGGAAGATAAAGAATTAGATAATTGAATAAATTCTACTTCAGGTAGTCAAAATATTCATAAAACTGACCAGTATTTAATAATACATGATCCTTAATAGTCAAGACTATCAGAGAAGTTTCTACTTGAGAGAAATAAACTACAAAACTCCTTTAATATCCTTCTAATTAAATTAAATTTCACACTTCTATAACTATCTTGGGGATTCCTAAGAAACAAATACCTCAATATTTAAAGGATCCATAACTAATCCATTCTGGTTTATGAAATTCCAAATTAAATAATCTTTATGATCCTATAGCATATACTTTAAAAAATTCTCAAATAAATTATGATAATGAAGAACTCCTAAAATGGAATATAGATGCTCTGCATGCTCTTCCTCAATTGTAGAGTACAAAAGGATTCCATTTATGGAACCACAATGATCCAATCTAGGAACCATAAAAATTGTGTTCATCAAACCCATTAACATATCTAGATTAGTCATCTCACCAAATGACATCATGATGAACTCATAATTCATATAACGACATCAAAAATAGATCTTCAAAAAATCTTCATCCTTCAGCCACATATGATGATATCGTAATTAAAGATCAATATTTGATAACAATAAAGTACCATTTTAATTGATCAAATAAATAATCAATCCATTTAAGAGTATATTGGTTCATCATTTTCTCCTGATTCAAGCGATGAAAATCGATATAAAGAATCAAAATACCATCATCCTTTTTCACAAAAACAGCCGCTGCACCCCAAGGTGATACACTCAACCAAAAAAACTTCACTGCAATAGATCATTTAGAAGTACTCACATATCTCACAACTCATAAGGTTCCATCATATATAGATAATTTAATTCCATGGTTTTGATAGGTATATGATACTGACTATATATTTTACAAGTGTTGTAAATATACCAAAGTTCAAAGTTCAAAATCAAAAGAAGAATTTTTTTTGCATCAAACATAGATGAATTTAATTAAAGGATTTGTATATTTATCTCATTTATCTCATGTGATAAGATAGTTTTTTAGTTAATAAATATTTGTTATGAACAACATGAGATAATTGATTGTCTACACGTGGTTTTTGTTCCATCATAATTTTATAACATAATTTGAGGATAAGATATGAATAAATATGTTTTATCTTGGGTAAATTATTTATCCATATATTTGTTAAAATATAAAAGAATATGATTCCCACCACCCATCACTGGTTAATTTTAACAAAGTATTATTTTTAAAAGAAAAAATTATAGTGATATAGAATAGAATATATGATATGTAAATACTAGTTTATTTTTTTAAATATTCCCAATAAGATGAAATATGTATTATTTTCTAAACATAAAGAAGTTTGTGTTTCTTTTCAAGATATTATGAATCAAAATATAATATCTAAAACTCTAGTGGTAGTGTGTTTGGGATTTAAAAAGTTCAAAGTTAACAAATAAAGGATTATACCAGTATAATATTAAAGTATTTTCACTTAATATCCTAATAAATTTAAGATATGTGACAATATATATTAGTTTAAATGTTATATTTAGTTATTATAAATAATTGAAAATCACTATTATATAAAAGAGTATACCTGTTTGATATCTTAATAGGAGTTTTAGGATTTCTCTATGAAGAGAAATATAAAGATACAAATTAATTACCAAAGTTAAGTGGATAACAATTTATCCTAAATACTTTAGGATATGAAATGATAAATAAAAATGTTAATGTTTACATTTATTTATCTTAGAAAAGTGAAAATATTTTAATCCAAAAATAGTTTAGTAAGTGATAGTGAAATAATATAGTAAATAGTGACATTTTCAAAAAATAGTTTAAATAAAATTTTGATAGGAATTATTATGAGGATGATGGTTATGAACATAGAAAGAGTTCTAAATAGACAATGGATGTAAACATCATTACATTTGATATTATGTAGTTAAGAAGTTTGAATATGTTCAAGTATTTGAATGTTAAGAATATTATTCCTAAAATATCACTATTTAATGACCTATCACAGGGCTATCAACAAATGAAATTTGTACCCAACTTTAATGTAGTAAAAGTAGAACCCACGTTTTCTTTATAGAGGGTAATGTTTTGGGTATTCCTTTATTTTTTTTAATGGGTTCAGTGTGAGAGTGTAATGGTTAGATTAGATTGGATTTAAATTCCATTTTTTAATGAAGTGAACTAACTTTGAATATCCAATCACCTCCTATTAAATCATGATTCTTATCTTTTATTATTTTATTCTCCATCCAAAAAAGGGAAAGCTAACTTGATTATCCTTACATAGATGTTTTGAATAAATTATAGAAATTCAATAATCACTGGAATTAATAGCTTCACCTAGCCAAATAATCAGTGATCTCAAATCACCCATATATCAGCCAAATACTCATGATAAATATACATGCAGTGATTCTTAGTGGAATGTGGGTACAATAAAGTACAATAGGTAAGAAAAATTCAAAATTCATAGAAATAATTAAATATCCTAATTATACAAACAATTTGAATACATCCAGAGAACATGAAAAAAATATTATAAATTAATATAAAAAACTCATTAACCTAGGGGTAAAAGGAATCTACTCAACCGAGATAGTAGGGGATTAGTGTGCTATAACCGAAGTGTCACAATAGGTCAAAATGTAAGAAAACAAGAAATATGATCATATATCGATCGAGTAATAATGAAATCAGACTCACCTTAGTGAATAGTTCCCCATTTAAAGTTGAATTATTATATGATCTTCATGTGATTCAATGTTTCATCCATGTGATCATCATAGATATCATTCGATTGTGTCCATGTGTAAATCCTAAGGGTGTGGATTCCTTAATATATGAATATTTATGGTTCTTCTTTTTGAAAATTACCCTTCTCACAATCAATCTCTATACTTGTTCAAGAAGAATGAGGGTGAAATTATCTGATGATCCATGACTCCAATGGATATTAGTTATGTTTTGTGGGGCTAAGTTAGGATCTAGTTTTGGCTAGTCTTAGAAGTGGGTTTCAAAATATTGGGCCTGGTTCAATGGGTCTTTATTCGAATAGCTAGAAAAAATTGTTAATCTAGACCATCAATGTGTTGGCCTTATAAGTGTATATGAAATGCATGTGACTTTTTCTTCATGAAAAATCCAAATCTTATTTTCTTTTAAGTTCTTGGTTAAAATAAAATTCATGGTTTTAATTCATATAGAATTCTTTAAGTTGTTGTATAATTGATGATATGGTTTCCCAAGGCTCAGTTGGATGTCCTTTGTGAATTCCCTAAATCTTGACATTGATATTAAAATTTATTTTTTTAACAAAGTCATGATTCCTTATTATATAGAAAAATCTTACGATCAGCTTCAATGCCTTGTGATCCTCCTCTTGGAAAAGACATACACTCAAAGGTGAATCCATATGATAGCCATCTAATCCTTATAACCATCCTAGAATATCCTTATTCTTGATAGTGTATCCTTATGATGGGAAAATCCTCTATAAATGGAAAATTCAAAAAGATATATGACGTTGGAAAAATATTTATAGTAGGAAATGGTTTATATTCAGTCTCAAAGTCTTATATTTAACTAATTTTCTAAATTTCTGTCATACAAATTTAAAAACCAAAACAACATATAAGTTTATTAAAGATTGTAATTAAATAAATATATCAGGAGTTAGATTAAATTCCTTTGAAAAATAAAATCACAAAATCCAAAATTAAAGTTTTTCTTGAAAATTACATCAAAATTGAATAAAACACTAAAAAATCAGATATGTTGCATTTATCATAATAACTTCAAAAACACCTAAGTATAATAAATATATGATTAAAATGGGATTTAAAATGATTTTAGGGGATTTTAAAAATGAATTAAATATAAAAATATATGAATTTTTACATATCATCACTCCCCCACAATTAATCTCTTTCACTCTCAGGTAATACAAAAAATTCTTATTTATTTTAATAAACATGTCTTATCTAGACTTAATTACACAAACTAGAGAATAATAAAATCATATATTCATCTATTTTTTTGAATCATCATGCATCATATATGGATTAATAACACCAACTTATTTCAATTAAATAAAAATTTCTTAGTCCATTTTTAGAATCATCATGCATCGTCTATGGATTTATTTTTTATAATTAGGCTATTATTGAATTGTTTCTATCCATAATTGTGAAATTAAATTATTAAATATAAAAATGGAATTTATTAATGACACACTTAGTGCTTAATATCTTAAATATGTACCATAGGAGCTTAATTTATCATATTTCCTAGTTTTAGAGGACTAATATCAAATTATTTTGAGTTAGCTCCTTGTGGTTATATATCTCCCAAAGGCCATGTTACCTTGAATTATGTTCCAAATTCTAGTGTCCCCATGCTATAACTCTAATCCCGTAAATATATATTCTCTCAAACACATTTTCCGAGTTCTAAAATAAAATTTCCATGAGAAGAGTGGTAAAAATCAGTCATAAATCATTTAATTATAAATTTTTTCATAACCACTGAAATCCTTATATTCAAGTATAGTATTTTTACCTAACATTAAAATAATAAAATCTTGTTTTCCAATCCTAAAGACACACTAAAAATCTAAAAACAAAATCTTGAAAACATTATGTATATATCCTTAAATGTAGGTTGGGAATCTCCTCTATTACTTAATTTTAAGTAAAATACCCACATAAATATATAATTTAAACCATCAAAGAGAATTTACTTCCTAAGTAACTTTTCCCTCTCCCCCATATATATCTTAGGCACAATTATAGTAGATGTTAACATATATTTTTTATGAAAAGAATATTTAAAATAAAAAGTATCTAGAACTATATGGAGGGAAGAGACAACCTGCCAATCCTTTATCCAACCATATTAGGAAAGAGTTTAGACTCTTACATTGGATATTTCCAAAAGTATTCATGGTAATGATTCACCCATTCCCATTCAATTTAAGTGGATGTTGAAAATATTATCTCCTTATCTAAACTGCATCATATGGAAAAGTATTAGTTACTATGTATGGCTCAGTACACATATAATGATGTTTTCTTGGCATTATCTTCATCCTTGAGGAGAATGATAATTCTTTGTCTCCAACTTCATAGCCTATTTTCTGGATGATATTTTCATAGACATATTTTAGTCTTTCCATGTACAATAGTGAATTCTCATTAGCCTTGACTTCAGATTTCTTCTATTTACATCATATGTAGTTTCCTTTACTCTCCAGCTTTTCCAAATTCTACATTTACCTTATTCACAAAATAGTAAGCCTTGTGATGTAAATCAACAGAAAATTGACAGTGTTTCTCAAAAACATTCTACATGGGTAAATTCTTAAAGGGGTTTATAGGTAGTTCTTTATACCCAAAATTCATCCCCTAGCTTCTCAGTATAGCCCTTCCTTATTGGTTGGACTATCTTTTATATAATTATCTAAATCACTTTATTAGACACCTATAAAAGACTATTTTTATTTAAGTGGAATATAACTGATGTTTTTGTGCATTATATATCTCTTAATTAAATATTCCAAGTTCTTGTTTTATAATTATGTGTCTTGGAAACTGATTATTTCTCAAGGATCTGTGAATCTAAAAAAGTGCTTGATTTTATAAATTCATTGAAAATATTATAAGCATCACTTATTGATTATTTTTATTAAATACACTAAGAAATATATTATACTAATAAAAATATATTGGATAAACTAAATTAGATAGGAAATAAACTCATAAAATATAACCCCGCACATTAAATACTTCATAAGTTTTTAGGTATTTAATGTATTTTGTAAGATACACTAGTGAGTAGAGAGTTTGAGAATTGTTTTCATATTTTTTGTGAGTTTTTTAAAAAGTCAAATCCAAAATAAACCCATTTTATCACATTATTATCATTTATATGATCTCCAAAACGACCACCACATGGAATTGTCAGAAAAAATTTAAGCATAAAATTAATCACTTCCTCAATGATTCATATCTTAATTACATTTTCATTATAAATATTCCATAAGTAAAAATCCTCTTAGACATTATACTTTGAATTAGATTTCAATTTAAAAGTATTTTGATTAGTAAAGCGGATGGGTAACTTTTATGCGACTAGGAAATTTACCAAATCAGCATAATGGGGCAGTCGAGTGAATTTTTACTATTACTGACTGAGGAAGGAATCATTTAGGTTTTTTTAATTGGTGGGTTTGACTTGTTAGTGTGAGGTGATTTAATCATATAGTTTGTGAATTTATCAAAGTTCTAATTTTTATTGATATCTAAGTTGAATTCCTGTATTAGAAACATTTATCTAACTGTCCTTATTTTTGAATAATATTTCTTAAACAAATAACAACGCATGACATGATAAAAATAGATAGTTACTTTAATCCCTAACAAGTAATAATGGCATTTATCTAAATAAATAATAATTAGAAAAACAATTTATCTATTGGTATGTAATTAATTTGGGCTATGTAAAGGGTTTGAGATGTGTAAGCTATAACTTTTGGGTGTCCATCAACATTCTAGGATAAAAAAACTTCCAAATATTTGTTTCAATCATAAAAAAAATCTCCACAAGGAAACTAAAGTATGGTGAAAAGATTATGGGGCTGTGACTGAGAATTAATTAATAATATCAAACACTATTATACATTAATAATAAAAAATATTCAGTTACCTTTTTGGGTATTTTAGTTATGGGTAATAATATTTTAGTAAAATCACTAATAAATATCTAATATAACACAAAATTTCTTTAAAGAAAATGAAAAGATATGTCTCATAATAGTGGTATATGGTAGGGTAGATGTCACATCAATTTTGGACATGCCTATTTCAATCCCATCCTTAGAAATTATGTGTTTTAACAGATTTTATTTATCACCATTAAAATTCCATTTTTCATATTTTCAAACCATGTTTTAATCAATACATTTAAGAAAAACCTTTTCCATAATTTTAAGAAAAATCTTAAAACAAGTTTTATAAACATTAAAATTGTTTTGGAGTACCTCCAACAAGATCTCAGTCAAGTCTGAAAAAATTCATGCCATAAAATATTGAAAGGTTCATGGGAAATTTTAAAGACCAAAGGGAATCATCTGGTAACAAAAAGTACTGAAGGGACATGTGAATGTGGTCTTGCATTGGTCTTTTAAAGCTATTGGAGCTTAAAAATACTTATAATATCTATCAAGAAAATAATAATGATCATTACCATCTAGTTTATATAACATTTATTCTATAAAGGTAATGGGGATGTGGTCCTTCTAAGTCACATGGTCCAAATTCCCATAGCCAATTCTTACTCTCTTTCTATTCATAATTCTTATGGGAATTCATTCGTTATTATTTTTTGGTACAATTATGTACCCCTTTTTCTTTAGAAAAATTTTAATGGGAATCAACTACTAGGATTATGAGATTAGTTATATGATTATATATTCTTAAAGAATTTCTACTTTATTTTTTATAACTTTTAGGAGAGTCGATTTGAGCTTGCTTTGGGGTTGTCAGGAATGTTTTGGCTCACTTTATAGAAACATAAAATGCATGCAGGTGGTAGGTATAATGATTGGGGTATCCTTTAGTGATCATCCTATTAAACTAATTTTCATTTCAAAATCTCTATAAGTTTTTTCTATTTGTTCAGTTTTATATTTTTTATGATCATTGTTTGAAATTTCATATTTTTTTCTAAATAATTATATTTTATATTTGATTGAAACAACATAGATTCCAGTTCAGGGGGTTTTATAATGATGTTTTCAAATAAGTGACATCCATTTTAGCAGCCTATACATATAATTTAGAAGTGTTAGTAATAGTTTTTATTATATCATCAAAATAAATTTCATATACTTATTCAAACTGATAGACACAAAAAATAGATTCCATATTAACTTCATTTTAAAAAACACAATCATTAGAGAATTAAAATTTTTCCAGAGTTTGTCCTAATCAAATAATGTCATCAAACATTTCAGTATCTTATTTATAAAAATGGTAATTTTAAATTATTTATTTTAAAAATAAGTTCCTACTCATGGGTGTACTTTATTGAATTAAGAATACTGAAATTTACTATTTTATATAAAAATTTCATCAAAAGAGTTCCCTCAATAACATTAATTATAATTTTTATAATATTCAGAAATATTCTACCTAATATTATAGGGTAGTGAAATATTAATCACTCTTTATCCATGTTTAGAATGTATAAGTCAACAGGGAACCAAAATCCTTGCACACTCACCAAAACATCTCTAGAACTCCAAATGGGTAAGAAGTGGTTTGATTAGTATGTTTTAAAACATATTGGGTGGTTCTAAGCTCACCTATTTATAGGTTATAGAAAACTAAATAATCCATTACATTAATTGATACTAGAAAATCACACAGTGCATTGGAATAAATGTGTTCTCCTATAGTTCAAGAGATAATGAATGTACCCTGATCTTAGAATTTCATAGTTATTTTTCAGATAATAAGGATAGGTGAATTTATACCTATATTTACCTTTTTATACCCTTATAACATGCTCTTCCCATTTCACATGTATTTGAGAAATTTTCCAAACCTTGGGATTTTTTGGATGACTTCCAACAAGTCTACATTGATCTATATTCTTTTGAAAATATTAAAGATTTATTGTTGTAGTGACACTTCACTTTATTTCTTTATAGGTTTTACTCTTTAGGGGTAGTTAGGTTAGGGTTGATATAGGTATTACACCTTTTATTTTACTTTATACTTTTTCAATGTGGTTATCTCCCCTAGTAATGATTCCTGAAATTCCTTCTTAGGGACAAATCCTTTAGGTTTAGTGGACTGTGGATGTCCATATTTGGATTGAAATGGGATTTATTGATTTTTTCATCTCCTTTAAACTCCTCAATAAAATGAAACTAAAATTTCCTTTTTGGTTAGGAATTGAATGAGTATGAAGTTTACTGGAACGATGTTTTTTCAATTCATTGATGGTATCCATGATCTAGGTGTAGTATCCTTATAGCTCCTTCATCAATGATCCATGAGAGATATGACTAGTTTATTGAGAGGTTTAGGGATCCATATGTTATTCATCAATACCTCATGCAAGGTTATTGATTATTAAATTTTTGGTAACTTATAAATTTATAGGATTTTCCTCTTCAGATGGGTGGTGGTTCATAAGATGGTTAAACATTTTGGTGAAATGGTGGTTTGTACTACTATTTGTTCTTGGATCCAAATTGAAGGTTAGAATATTCTTTGAATAATATATTTATTACTAGTTGTTACTAGTATGGAATTTGGTATGCAAGTTTATAGTGTTCAATTTCTTGCACTTTACTGTAGCCATCAGTAAAGTGGTCTTGAGAGTAGAAAAGTTGGAAGACCCTTGGATGTTCAGTTGGTGATATTTCTTGTATCTTGTTCATAGCTGAACACTTCATAAAATAGGTTATTTATTTAATTTTATTTTCATTTAAAGGAGAATTGTAACTTTTAACCTTATTCACTACCCTTTTTTAGTAGTTCTGGTCTGAATTTATGATATTTTTTGGTGATTATCTCTAGGAGTTCTCTATATACATTAGGAGACTTGTCTATTAGTGTTCCTATAGAGGAATCATATAGATGGTTCTCATAATTTTTCATTAATTTTTGGTATAATAATAACAAGAAATTATTGTCTTCAAAATATTTATGTGGGAAGGAGGTTGTTAGCCACTTGAACCATTCCCAGGACTCATAGAGTGTTTCTGAACTATCTTTACTAATTCCATAAAATTATTTCCTCAGTTAGGCACTCCTCAAGGAAGGGAATCATTTCTATGGGAAAAAAATTCTACAACTTATCCTAGGTGGTGACTTCTCTTGGATGAAGGTTGTAGACCACTCCTTGGAAAACCCCTCAAGAGAGAAGGGGAAGGCGTTCCAACTAATTTGATCATATCTTGTAAGTCTAAACTCATTGTAGATTTCTTAAAATGATCACAAGTGTCTATTTGGATATTATTCTAAAAACACATGAAATTTATGAAGTAAACTAATCATTATAGTTATAAGACCACAATCATATTGATTTTTTATTAAAGATATTTATCATTAATAAAATCATGTCTGCAATATTATCTCAATTTTCCATTTAATTGAGTTAAAATTTTATCGATGTTTTCAATTCCTACAATGTCTCTAGTGGAATAAGTGGATAAAAAGGGATAATTTATCAATGATGCAGTGAAAAATTATCTTTCCTATTGTATAGTTTTTTTGGGTCTTGATTCTTTCTAACTCTATTTATGAAACCTATGGATAAAAACTAATGAGGTGAGATGAGAAAGAAATGTTCATGTGTTAAATTCATTTTTAAATAAAAGTAAGAAACTAAAGTATAGACTCCCTAAAAATAGATCCATAACAGTGAATGAACAATCACAAGGATATTAACAAAAGAATGTTGAACATGAATTTAATATAGTAAACATGGGACTTGGGTTGTTCATTAATAGGATAATGTTTTATATGTGCACTTATTTTGTTTAATGAGGTCTATGCATGAATGAAATGGTTGAATTTGTTTGGATTTGAATTCTATTTTTAAACTAATTGGAAAACATTGGATATCTACTCACCTCTTAATGAATAAAAATTCTACTCTTTTATTCTTATGTCATCTCTGTAACCAAGACAAACCTCACTTGATTATCCTCACTTAGAAGTTTTATCTTAATAAAAGGAATTAAATAATCACATTAATTTATAACTTTCCAAAGCCTAGTAATTAGAGATCTATAATCACCATTAGATCATCCAACTACCAAATATATGAATATTTGGAGATAATCTAAGTGGTATGTATATAAAATTCAGTGAAAGAGGGAAGATGAACTAAAAATCCGTATCAATAAGGAAATATATTAATCATCTAAAAAATTTAAATAAATATATAGATCATGAATATAATAGATTATTAATTAAAATGTATAAATAATTAACATGGAGTAAAGGGAATCTCTATAAAAAATACACTAGGGGATTAGTGTTCCATCACCAGAGTTTTATAATAAGTAAAAATGAAAGAAAACAGGAATGGATATTATCTCTAGATTAAGTGATTGGAAATCTATCCTCCTATCCTAATCACATAGTTCCCCATTTAGATATGAATAATTAGAGTTTATTCACACACATCAAAGTTTCATCCACATGAGAAGCATGGATTTTATTCGATTATCTCCAAGTGTAAATCCTAAAGGTTTGAATTCTTCTAGCTGGGTATCTTCATGATTATTCTTTTTGAAACATCTCTTTCCCATGATTGAGATTCATTTTTTTTCTGTTAGAAACTAAGTGAGATACAATGATGCTCTATGGATCTAGTGGAGATTTTTTATACTTCCTGGGGCTAGTTTAGGATTCGGTTTTGGATGGTCTTGCAAGTGGGTGTTAAAATATTGGTCCTAGTCTAGTAAGTCATTATTCAGATAGATAGAAAGAAATGTTAATTTGTACTACTAAGGGTTTTTCCTTGTAAGCGTGTTTGATCTACACATTATTATTTCTTTAAAAAAATTCATATCTTATTTTAAGCATATAATTTTTGTAGATTAATGTGTTTCAATGTCACAACATCTCCCCCAAAAGGAACCCCTCCTTGGACAATATTGAGATAAGGGAGATAATAAATTATCAAAGCTAACCTTTAGGCCACGGGTTGGCAACAAACCTCAAGGATATATCATTCATACAAATAGTAGACATTATCCTCTTGAATAATATGATTTATGAGATATAATAAAAGTAAACTAGTCAAATAATACTCAAATAAAAGTAAAATAATACCAAATACATCAATTTAATTTATTACAGAATTGATATAACAAAAAATGAAACTATAAGTACAAAAAAATAAACTTATATGTGACCAAAAATCCCAAACAACTCCTATACAACCACAATATCATAATTCCCATCTCGATCTCAAACCTACACATGTTTTCCTAAAAAATAGTTTTTTTTGTATTTTGGGAAACTTAAAAATTTATTCTAAGTAGGATCCTCCCTAGAGCCTATCATGGAAAAGATAAAATAATGTATACTGGATCCTAGTGAAAAAATTTGATAGTAAATTATCACCTAAATAAGTATAGTATGTTTCCCAGCCTCACCCTAGATAACTCTATTCATGTAACACATACAAGAGAGCATATAATATAATAATAAAAAGTTATCTTTCTACCAATTCCCCATTGGTTTGGATCTCTACCACAACATCGTACATCCTAATCCATATCACTCTAGAAGAATCCAACCCAAAGAAACCTAGGAGAAAGTATGATGACAAGCATCTGGTTCATTACATCTTCTCATCATCCCATGCCACATGTAATTATAGTAACTGTGTAGTTTCTAGGATCCATCGTAGCCCATATCTAATGTATCATAAATCAGGTATTGTACCTCAAGACATCACATCCCATACACTTACCGTGCACCTCAAACCACCACATCCCATAGGCGTTACACCTATGAAAATCATTAGGACACTATATCCAGAGATACATGTGTGTGAAATACCCACAATCCATTACAGTCCTATATACACATATAAGGGTAAAACTAACTACCATGCACACCACTATATAGACTACCAATATTAGAGACTAGGGCCAGAGGTGGTAGTTAGATATTCATTCCTCACCGACCTAGATATTGGGGAATCCACCATCCAAGAATCCACTGTGTGTTAGTCACCATACCAACCATGGTGGGGTAGCATATGAAATCATAAAACATATAAGATATAATATATCTCCTAAACACACTTTTGTAATTAATCTATTCTTAGGATCAACTGTATCTATCATCAATGAGACACCAGACCAGCACTACTAAGAATTATATAACCTATAAGCACACAATAAATTAAGAATACTTTAATCAAAATGACATATATATTGCCATATCATATCTACATTTAGCATGAATCTGACTGTTTTCATGTGCGTATTGTTGTGACTTGTTTTAAAATTTTAGAAGTTACGGTTTGTTAAATATAAAGTTGTGATAGTTTGTTAGATGTTAACTTTAAATTACTTTGGAAATAATTTGTAGGCATCATTTTAGTGATCCTTCAATGTTTTCTCTTTATTATCCAGACCTGACTCTTGGAACATGCTATCTATTGTGTAGTGATCAGAGGAAGGATTTGTACCTACCCTCATTATTTCGCCTTTAACTGTTTTCCACTTTATTACTTTTTTCTATCTAAAGATGTGTGTTTGGATATTGTAGAGAAATATTTCCTATAAGTCTTCATTTTGTAACTCAAGAGAGTGGCGATGAGGACACTATAGAGATGGTGGGTCCTGGACCACCAGAAGTTCCTCTTGTAGTGCCTCCAGTAGTGTTACCTATAGTACCACCTGTGGTGCCTCATGTGGTACCTCTTCCTACCAATATTCCGATGGGACATGACACTCAGTTCATGGATAGTCTCCTTAGGTTTATGTATCTTGTTTATAATGTTCCTAGACTTGACCCATCTATGACAGAGCTCACAAGAGACTTTATACAACAGAACCCTCCAACCTTCTTGGGGAGTGGAAGATCCCCATACTGTAGAGTCATGAATATAATCCATGAAGTCTATATTTTTCCATCTTGAGATTCCTACAGAACGAAGGGTCAAATTTATAGTCTACAAGCTTTGTGAATCTAGCAAGGGTTGGTGGGATGTTACATCTCAGGCATAGCACCCCAAAGGCATGGTTTGGGAAGACTTCCAAATATCTTTTTATAATCACTTCTTTCCATAGAATCTGAGAGATGATCATGCCAGGGAATTCTTATATATTCAGTAGGGCTCTAAGACAGCTCTAGAGTAATCTACTCATTTCATAGAGCTTTAGTGTTTTCCCCATCTCTAACTGGTGACACACAGACAACTGTGATATTCTTTGAGGAAGGAGTCATATATACCATCCACTTGCATGTGAATGTCTTTCGTTTGGCCACTATTACAAAGATCATGAATCAGAAACTTATTTCAGAACAAAATGTCATGGAAGCTAACCCTGTGAGACAGGGAGGTTCATTTCCAAGATAGGGTGATAGTTATTCAAGAAATAAGAAGAACATTTTGAAATTACACAAGAAGGAAATCTTATCCAAGAATCACATTTTGATTGTTCTTTCACAAGTTAGCAGTTTGGTATATTTGGCCATAATAAGTTTTTGTGCACGAGAGACCCGATGGAGTGCTGAGTATGCGTCAAGATGGGCCACCTTTAGCATTTATGCTGTTATTTATCATTAGTATATAGTAGAAGAGGATCTGTAATAATACCTCTATTAGTTATGGGATCTATGAATCCACAATAGGTTGGAAGTTATTTTTCTATGAGATGATCAGGACGAGGAAATGGTGGAGGCTATTATTGAGGAAATCAAGTACTAGACTATCAACATCAACAGAACATACCTTATTATGCCAGTCAGCTAACATCTTAGGGTTGTGGTCTAGGTATTATATATTAAATGAAACCACACCAAAGGAGAAGAGTGAAGGACCATCTACGGTTTGAGGTAATATTCTAGTAGCCTCTACTTTAGTTTATTCCCTTCTTGATGTCATTGCATTACATTTATTTTTATCTACTGTTTTTGTGGAAATCCTTGGTTTTACCATCGAGTACCTTTGTGATGTCATGTATCTTGACACTCCACTAGGGGTTAGGACAGAGGGGATACACCATTTTCAAGAGTTCCCCATTGAGACTGGTGGGTACCGTTTTCTTTGTAATTTTTACATTATCGATATGTCTGGAATCGATGTCATTATTGGTATGAATTGGCTCACTTTTTATCGTGCCCGAGTATATTTATATCACCGTTGGGTGTCCTTCACATCCCCTAAGGGAGACACATATCTACATAGATGATAAATGGATATACTTGCAGATCATACTGGACTTAAATGTGCAGGATTGGGAAGAGTTACAGATCAATTAGAAAGTCTCTTCACGATCAATCAGGGAACATAGTTAGTGTACTTTCCTCCCATTCTGGATCGTTTTAGGGATTTCTTGCTTGAAAATTTCTCTGGCTTACCTCCCATGAAGGATGTGGAGTTCACTATTCATCTAGTTCTAGGTGTGGCACTAGTGTCTATTCATCATTATATGATGGAACCTATAGAGCTACATGAAATCAAAAAAAACTTGAATACCTCAAGGCTATGAGGTTTATCAAACCAAGCACAACATCGTGGGGTTTACCAGTTCTTTTCGCAAAGAAGGCGGATGGTACCCTCACATTGTTCATGGATTACCATCAGTTCAACTTGATTATGGTAAAGAATAAATATGCGTTTTCTTGTATAGATAACCTCTTCGTCCCTCTCCAAGTGAAAACTATTTTCTACAAGATTGGTATGAGGTCGGGATATCACCAGGTGCATGTGAAACTATATGACATACTACATATGGCATTCCAGAGCAGGAATTAATTGAATAAGTATTTGGTTATGTCATTCATTATCCTGAATGTGCTGGTAGTCTTCATGGATTTGATGAATTAAGGTTTTTTCACCCATACTTTGATTCATTTGTGGGGGTTTGTTGAGGAAATCTTGGTGTATTTTCATTCCAGACTATGGAGACAATGTTGAGTACATAGAGAGAGAACTAGAAATATTAAAAGATCATCAAATTTCACTTCTTAATAAATAAGGTTTACTTATTGGGTTATATAATATTTGAGGTAGGTGTATCAGTAGACCCTAAAGAGGTGAGCGTCATAGTTTCATGGAAGTAGCCCAACACTATTTTTGACAAATGTAGTTTGTTGGGGCTAGCTGGCTATTACATGTGTTTCATCCAGGATTTCTCTGGATTAAAAGTGCCTCTTTTGGACATTACTAAGAAGGGTGTACAATTTATCTATTCTAAATATTGTGAAAAATATTTTCAGGAGTTAATGGGAAGAATAACCTTAGATTCGATCCTGATTCTTCCCGATCCAGGTAGTAGCTATACTGTTTATTATGATTCTTCAAGAATCAGACTGGGTGAAGTTTCTTTGTAGAGTAATCAAGTTGTGGCTTATGGATCCCATCAACTAAGACCTCATGAGAATAAATATCCTACACATGACCTTGATATAGAAGTTGTGGTTAATGCCTTACGTTGTTGGAGACAATACTTGTTGGGTGAGAGGTTTTTTGTTTGCATAGATCATAAAAATCTTGAAATATATCACCACACAATGAGACTTGAATTTAAGGTTTCACAGGTAGTCCAAATACCTTCAGTCTTTCAATATTGGGCTTTCTTATACCCTTAGTAAGTAGAATGTCATGGATTATGCTTTGAGCCGCAAGATGTGGACACATTCCATCCATGCAGCCGGTAGTGAGTGAAAGATGGTGGCTTTATTTTCTGAGATACATATGGAGGTTCATGAAAAATACAAGAAAATAGTTCTAATTGCTCTTGTAGTGAAATATTCTCTTCTGGAGTGAGTCCGTATGTGATAGTAATCTGATCTAGAGGGACTCGTTTTGAGGGAATGCATCATAGGAGAGAACCCTTATTCTAATTGGGTTGTTGATGGTAGTGAAACTCTTCTTTACCATGGTCATGTATGGGTAAATTCTGATATTTAGGAAGAATATATGAAGAAATATCATACCTAAACTTGGACAGTTCATCCCAAACATACCAAGATATACATAGACATGTGTCTTGAGTACTAGTGGTCGAGTATGAAGAAGTAGATACTGGGTTTCATCACTCGGTGCTCCACCTATCAGTTAGTGAAGGAAAATTATGAATGAACTATTGGAATTAAATAGCCTATATCCATTCCTGAGTGGAAATGGAATGAAATCCTTATTTATTTCATTATATTCTTTCCAAGATCTCCTTGAGGTAGTGATACGGTATGTGTGATTATCGATAGATTGACCAAAGTCGCACACTTTCTACTTCTCCAAGAGACCTTATATATTAATGAGTTGAGAAGGATATATATCCAATAAATAGTGAGACTTTATGAAGTAACTCGTTCTATTGTATTAGATAGAGACTCCCACGTTACCTCATGGTTCCAGAAAGGGTTTCATAAATCACTAGGTCCACAGGTACTCTTGAATACTGCATATGACTCTCAGAATGATGGTTAGTCTAAGCGTACCATAAGAGTGTTAGAGGATATTATACAAGCTTGTATTCATTAATTTGGAGGTTCTTAAGAGAAACATATTCCTCTTGTTGTGTTTACCTATAATAACAGATTTTAGGTGACACTTTAAATGGATATGTATGAGGCCCTCTATGGTAGACTGTGCTGTTCACCTTTATGATGGCTCGAATTAGGTGAGACAACTCTGTTGGGTCCTCATTTCATTTAGGAGATGTCTGAGAAATTTCATCTGATTTAGAATCATATGAATACATCTCATTCCAGATATAAATCTTATATTAATCATCATCGCAGACCTCTGGAGTTCGAAGTGGGAAATCGAGTCTTTCTACGTGTTTTTCCAAGGTTGGGTCATAGGATAATCAGGGGATAGGGGAAGTTATAACTGAGATAATTTGGGCCATTCAAGACAATGAAGAGTGTTGGGTCGGTATCCTATCAGTTACTATTACCCTAGTGGTACCATATCATTCACAATGTCTTCCATGTATCTTAGTTTCAACAGTATCATTTAGACCTATCTCATTATTTTGATCCTGACAACATTGTTCTCGAAACAGATGCATCCTTTGAGGAGCGCTCAATTTTTATCCTCAACCATAGCACACAAGTTCTCCAGGACAAGTCAGTTCCACTAGTTTAGGTGTTATGAAAACACGAACACATTCAGTATGAGACCTGTGATCATGAGATTGATGTACATGCACAATGGCCATACATTTTCTCTGGTGACATTTCACTACCCTCTGAAGGGAAACATAGGGATAAATTGTCTTAAGGACGGTAGGTTACAACATCCCAAATTTAATAAAGGTACAAAACATTTGAAGTTTTTTTCCAAAATCGTAAAGAGACCAAGGGCCCACACTTGAGCACCCTCTTGCAGGTCCTAGGCAGCTATTAAAATTAATTAAATAATTCCTTGATCTTTTTGTTAAAATTTTACTTCATGACCTCCCATGGTGTTGGGACTATAAGTAATTTAAATGGGTTAAAAAAGAATAAAAATAAATCAATAAAAATTAAAATAACATTAATAGGGATAAAAATAAATAATAAAATAAATTTTTTTGGAGAAAAATTAAAAAAATTAAAATCGAGTTAACCCATTTTTATTAATTATTTTTATTTCTCCATCCATTTTTTATTTATTTCCTTTTTATTTATTTTTCCTTATAGTTTCTTCCTATACATTTCTTCCTTTCTTTTTTTTCCTCCATTATCTCTTCCTTTCCTCCCCCTCCTTGGTGCGTCGTGCTCCCCCTACTAGGTAGTGCGTACCTCACATCCTCTCCCTTCGGATTCCCAGTGCAGCTCTTTTTCTTCTCCGATTTTGACATCATCTAGGGAACAATAAAGATATCTATAAGTATAAACTTAGGCACCAAGAATCATACGATCTTCTTCTCTATCGATCACATGATCTTCCGTAGAAGGTTTTTACCTAAAATTGAGTTTTTTCTAAAATCATCTAATTTCTTCCATTTTATGTCAAATCAAAGATCACCACTGAGTGTAAGATCCTATAAGAGTACAAGGTATGGAATCTATTATATTTCCCATTGTTTTTTTGTGTCTTTTAGATTGTACATTGTGCTGATCATCGGTGCGTATTAGAGACTCTTAACTTCACCTATTATAATTTAATTAAATACATTGGATTAAATATTTCACCCTTGTTTGAGATAAACTAGATTTTTTAAATTGTTTCAAAATCATTAGAATCCCCTTTGGGTGTGATGATGCATTTGGTCTATTTTCCATTAGCCTCGAATAATTAAATTATTTAATTACAAGTGTTATAAGATCCCTTTTTGTTGTGTTTTAATTTAAAAAAAATATTTAGTATAATTTTTGACCATGAACTTTGGGTTTTATTGGTTTAATTTTTCCTAATTATTTTTCCTTGTTAAAATTATTATTGTGTTGTGCATATTTTTTCTTTTTCTAATAAAGTGTTTTTACTATGACTATCTGGATTAACTGATTATGAAGGACATGGTTCTTTGTAGTTTAAATTGTTTTTGTGAAATTATAAATGCACCCTCTCTGATATCTTCTTCCTTGAAATCTAATTAAATTCATGGGGGTGAGACAATGTGGTTTCCATATTAAAAACCACATAGAGACTATTTGTTTTTGACCGGTTATGCATTACGCCAGGGAGGTGATGTCTTAGGCTCTACGAGACGAGGGCTTCCCAAGGTTTCTAAATACTCATGAGTGATATTGGTTTCCAAAGGGACAATAAAGGATGAACCCATTTGAAAAGTAGTTACGCCATTCCTCGGGTGGTAATTGACCCCTTATGTGTGATACCAGGATGAAATCATGATAAGTCCATGCCTCGAGTGATACTTGGTCTTTTAGAAGATTGCCTTGGATGGGCTTGATGATATTGGATAAATTGAAGGATGTACTATAGAGATACCTTCAGGATGGGCTTAAACTCCAACTCTCAACTTTAACATAATAATAATGATAATTCATGGAAGGTTATTATTGATTCTTCTTGAGTTCTGTGTGAATTTTAATATCATATAGTGTTTTGAAACACACTTTGTTGACATATAAATTAGATCTCAAGCTAAAGCACATGCTTAGGGGTATGTTACTTTTTGAATGATTTTATTTTTATACTTTTTACATATATATGAATCTTGATTGTTATAGTTACCTTATTTATATTCCCATCCTAGTCCGAATTCGGTGATATGGAATAGGTCTCATTGAGAACCCAAACTAAGATATATCTATTTTATTATATTTATTTTATTTCTTACTTATATTATATATTGGCACACTGCTTTTGTTTATAGCATGAATTGGAAAGGTTTAGACACTGCGGGTGTCAGCCTACTAGGATTTTATCTCATTACCTAATCAGGATCCATTTGGTACCTGAGTAGATTTTATGCTCACAGGTAGGGATAATGGGAATCATGCTGATTCCGGTGCTTAAGTGTTTCTTGTTTCTTAGGATGGATCTTGGGGTAAGAGGACCACACTTTTTATCAAGACATAGTTGTTGCACCTTAGGTAGTTTTCATTACATATTTGATTTCATGCTTGTATTCATGTTTTATATACTCTTACTTTATAATAGACATCATAGAATGACATCATTTTCAATCTGGTTTATTTATCAGTTTCCGCACTTATTATTTAATCAGTTGGGGTAATTTACTTTCTTATGAGGTAGTTTTATTATTTATATGCTTTCTCTATTTATTATCAACTGGTTTTATTCTACTGTATATTACCTATTACCTGTGAGGGAATAATATTCCCCACAGACACATTAAAAATGTTTTCACTGCTTGTCGGAAGCCTCTAGAATTTTGGAAGATTCACTTGAGGTTATGTGGCCAAACCGACTTAGATCACCCTTCTAGTGGCTTCTAGAACGAGGACACTAAAATTAACATTTTATATCTTCCTTAGTCTTTAGTAATAGGCTAACTAATATGATATGAGAGTTAAATTTTATTCTTTCTTCCACCATGTTCAGAATGTAGAAGTAAAAATGAGAACCAAAATCCACGCACACCCACTAACACATTCCCTAGAACTCCAACTAGGTAGGAAATGGTTCGATTATAATGTTGTAAAACAACTCGGGTGGGTTTGAGATCACCTATTTGTAGGTTAAAATAAAATAAAGAGAAAATTAAATTAATTTATGCTACCAAATCACACAGTGAATTGGGAAAAGTGAGTTCTCCTATAGTTCAAGGGATAGTGAATGTACTTATATCTTAGAATTTACTTTGAATTTGTCAGATAACATGGGTAGATACATTTATACATAGATTTAAAATTTTATTCCTTTGAATTATCCTCTTAATATTGAAAAGGTATTTTAGAAAATTTTCATATGTTAGGATCTGTTTGATGACTTTAAGTAAGGGTATATTGATCCGTACTCTTCTGAATATCTCCAGGATCTCTTGATGAAGTCATTCTTCGTTGGATTTCTTTGATGGTTTTATTCTTTAGGGTAAGGGTGGTTGGGGTTGATATTGGTATTTCCACATTGTAATTTTCCATTTCCTTATTCAAATAGGGAATATCCTCTAGAAATTATTTTTGAAATGCCTTCTCAAGGACAAATCCTTTAGGTTTAGTGGGATGTTCAAATTCAGATTTAGATTGAGATATAATTTCTATATTGTTTTAAGATATTTTCCAATCCTCAAATAAATTTAACTAAAATTTAATTTATGGTTAAGAATGTCGTAAGTGGTAAGTTTACCTGAACCTTGATTTTTCAAGTCATTTATGGAAGTCATGATCTTATTGTACTATCATTGCAGCTTCATTGGTGATTATCTGTGAGTGACAAGAGTAGTTTATTGAGTGGAGTGGGACTCCATAAGTTATTTAATAAATTACTTCCAGGGATATTCTTTATTATTACCTTGTTGGTAACTAAAATAAGTCTGGGAGTTTGGTAATTACCTGAACTATTATATATAAAATTTCCTTTGTAGTTGAATTAAATGCCTCACTAATTATTATGGTTATAGAAAACACATACAATTAATTGGTTTTATTATATACTATCATATTTAAAATAGTATTAAGTAGAATAAAAATTGATAAAATAGCCATTGAATATTGATTATATTATAAGTATAAATATATGGTTTTAACAAATCCAATTGGAACATAGATTAGAAGTAATGTCCTCAACTAGTAAAATCTTACCATATGAATCCCATTTATTAGATCTACTACGGAAGATAACTCAATGGGATTTTACCTTGACCAATCCCAAGCTGAAATCAAACAATTAAAGCATGAGGGAAACTATTTATGGGTGAAGTTCATGCTCATCAAGGTCACAACCCAAACCATGTTCACCAAACCACCCAATGAAAATCTCTCAGTCGCACACCTTAATATTAGAGTGGTTATTGGTGTATTAAAGGGATACATATAAAGTGCATAATAATATAAATATTTATATTATATAGAATAATTAATATATTTACTTCTTATCATTACATTATAAAGGATTATTATTTTTGTACAACAAAGCACTAATTGTATTGTTTTAGTATTCAATTCCAATTAAGACACATATCTTGATGGATTTTTGAAATACATAAAATTTTAATAAAATACTATTATTATATTATTTTTAATAAATATAAATTATTATATAATTTTTATGAAGTTAAATGTAATTTTTATAAGGGTTGAAAAACTATTATTGTCAAAAAACCTAACATTTCTCAATAAATATCGATTCTTATTTTTAAAGTGAAAATACAGATATTTAGAAAATTATTTTTTTAAAATGAATATTATTTTTTGGAATCATAATGTTGAAATTATTTAACATTTAATTTTTCATAATTTTTTGAGACCGTGAAATATTTAGGTAAAAATTAATTATGGTATAAATATATGGTTTGTATTATGACATAAAAATGACCCAAAAGTTATGTAATAAATACAAAAAAGGGTATCCACGACCATGTATATTTTTTAAATTTAAAATAATATGATTTTAATTTTATTTTATTAATTTTATAAATCCTTTATGAATCCTCCAGAACCTATAATATAATTTTAGTCTTTAAAATCATTTATCTAAGTGTATGACTCACCTCCTTATCAACAAGGGTGATATTTTAATAATTTCGACCCTTTTCCTTATAAAATAATGAAAAACCCCCTTTGGCAGACACCATGGGAAAAAATAATGGGTGAGTTTGTGGTTTTGGTTATTATATTATATAGAGTCTAAAACCTGAGTTTGAGAATTAATAAAGAATTCCCCAATCATTTCCTATATAAACCAACCAATCATCCATTTATATTAACTAAAAATCCTTGGAGCACAAATTTAATATAACATTACATCTCTAGAGTCCTCTCAAGGTGTCCCAAGCTCTCAAGAAGCTCCTCACAAGCATTTGGGGTCACACTCCCAATGTATGGGATCATTTCCTTCTCCTCTTTATTCATGCTTCATCATTATCTTATGAATTCTATTTATAATCCCTAAATTTGTGATATGTTTTTCCATGTCCCAATTAATTTTCATTTTATGTACAAACTATTAAATACCATTTATCTTTCAATAACTGATTTTGTGAATCTTTAATTAACGCTATTATGCTGCTGGCATTTTACCATGATTTTCTATGCCAAACAATTGTCCAATGAATACCCTTACCAATTTCCTTTAAAGGGTGTTCACATTTATAAACTTATACTTATTTATTTTGGAATTTATTGTATTTATTCTACAATCCATGATCATGGAAAAAAATATTATGATGAATGAATCCATGTTGTATGATCTATTTGGCACATATAAGCATGAGAATGAAATAAAAGTGATTGGTGTGACCAAAATTATATAGTGATCCAATGCACTGAGTAGTGATTTTGTCTCATGATATATCATGAAAGGGATTATGGATTTAACCTAATCCACCATGGTACTTCTTATATCAGGATGTATTGGACATTATCTTAAACTTATTTTTATGATGTAGTGTTTTAAGTTGTTGCCACATTTACCACATTGCCTTCATGTTATCATTCTATATCATGCCTTATTATTCATGTTTATAAGTATCCCTCCTTTTATTACCCATTTATATTCCTATTCTCTAACATTCATTACTTTCTTCATGTTATTCCATTTTTATTCCCTTACCGGGCTTTATAGCTCACCCCGTTCTTATGTATATCCCCAAGTTATCCCATGTAGTTTTAAGTATGATCATGTTAAGGAAGTTTTCAATAAAGATGATATATTTCCTATTTTATGTTTTTATATAAGATACCTAATTACCAATTATACAAGAATTATTTATCATTCGGGTTTTATTATGTGTAGTATTATGTAATAAATCATTAATTAATGGGTAATAAAGAGTAGGGTTGTTATAAGTTTACTCTTCAGAAGGGTGGTGGTTAATGAGATGGTTAAAAACCATGGTGGAATGGTTGTATTTACTAATAATGGTTTCTAGATCCAAATTTAGGGTTAGAATATTCTATGAATCCTATATTTATTACTGGTTGTTACAAGTATGGACTTTGGTACATGAAATAATAGCGTTTAGATCCTTGCACTTGAGGGTAGCCATAAGTAATGTGGTCCTGGGAGTAGAATATTTGGAAGACCCTTGGAGGTGTGGTTGGTGATATTTCTTGTATTTTCTTTATATTTGGCCTATTGAAAATATAGCTTTGTTTTTTAATTTTATTTTCATGTAAATGTGAATGAAAAAATTTTACCTCATGAACTACCCTTTTTCATTAGTTTTGGTATTGAATTTCTGATAATTTTGGGATATCCTCTCATTTAGTTCTCTAAATTCATCAGGATAATTGTATATTAATGTTCTTATAGAGGAATGATCTATTTGGTTTTGATATTTTTTACTTTACTCCTTATTATAATAATAGAAAGAAATATTTTTCTTCAAAAGGTTTTTGTGGGAAGGAGTTTGTTAGAAACATGAAACTTTCTAAAAAATCATAGAGGGTTTATACACTATCTTTATTAATTCCATAAAATTCTTTCCTCATTTGGGTACTCATCAAGGTAGGGAAGTATTTCTGTAGTAATTCCTTCTAAAACTCATCCCTGGTGGTGAAATCTCTAAGAGTATGGTTATAAATTAAATCCTTGGATGAAAATTCAAGAGTGAATGAGAAGGCCTTATAATTGATTTAGGCCTCTCCCATAGGCATCAAATGGTTATAGATTTCTCAAAAATTCTCTCAAGTGTCTATTTTGGTATTCTTATGAAAACACATTATTTTTTAGTAAACTATTCATTCTAGTTCTAAGATCCCAATCCTACTAATTATTTAGTTATTAAATCTAATTATAATATTTGATATTAGATTTATAATGTTTTCGCACGGTTTTATTTAATTGAGTTAAAATATTATCCATGTTTTCACTTCTTATAATGTATATAGTGTAATAAGTGGATGAGAAGGGAGAATTTTTCAATAAAATAGTGAGAAATTATCTTTCCTCTTATTCAAGGATTTTTTTGGGTCCCGAGTCTTTCTAACACTATTCATTCAACCTCTATATCAAACTAATGAGGTGATATGAGCTAAACACGGTGACGTGTAATTTTTTTTTTAAAAAACAATAAAGAAATTAAACTCTATCCACCCGAATAATAGATTCATATCAATAAAAAAACTATGAAATTACTCTTTAAAAAGGGAGTTTGAACTTGAATATATTGTTGTAAAAGTGGGACTTAGGCTATGTCTGAAGAGGATTGTGTTTTATGTGTGATAATATTTTCTTTATTCTATTTTGTGTGTGAATGAATTAGTTTTATTGTATTGGATTTAAATCCACTCTTTAAATAAAGTTGAATAACCTTGGATATCCCCTCACCTCTTATTAAATCACACTTCTACTCCTTTATTCTTTTATCATATCTATAACAAAGTCAAACCTCCCTTGATTATCCTCACCTATAAGTTGTAGACTAATCATAAGAATGAAATAATTACGGCAATTTATAACTTCATGAAGATTAGTAATCAAAGATCTCTAATCACCGTTATATTAGCCTACAACCAATGATTGTAAGTTTTTGAGAGAAAATAAGTATCACGTGTATGAAATCCAGTGAAAGTGGGAAGATGAAATAAAAATGTGTAGCAATAAGGAAATTCTTAAACATTTAAAAAATTTGAATAAATCAATAGAACACGAATAATAGTGATTATCAATTAAAATATAGAAATCCTAATAAGGGGTATGGGGGATCTTTGTGACTCTTCTATTAGGGGGATTATTGTTCCATCATTAGAGTATTATAGTAAGTAAATATAAAAGAAAATAGAAAATAATATGCGCTCTTAATTGAGTAATTGTAAATGTAACCTCCTATACTTCGGGAATAATTCCCCATTTAAAGCTGAATAATTGAATTTTCTTCAGATTAACCAAAGGTTAATCCACATGAGCATCACAGATCTCCTTTGATTGTCCACATGTTTAAATTCTGAAGTTTTGAATTCTTCTAGGTGGGTATATTCCTAATTATTCTTATTAATTGATCGCATTCTCATGATTTAGATTCAAACATGTTTCAAGTATAATCATGGTGAAATGCTATGATTCTCCATGGATATAGTGATGATCAGTTATACTACATGGGGCTGTTTCAAGATCTAGTTTTAGGTGGTCTTGGAAGTGGGCATTAAAATATTGGACCTAGAAGAAATTTCAATCAGGACTACCAAGGTCTAGTTATTGTAAGTGGGTTTTATATAAAAATTATTCTTTCTTCATTAAAATACACATCTTATTTTATGTATATGGTTTTTGAAGAATAACATGTTTCAATTCCATGACCACCTCCCCCTAAAGATACCCCTCCTAGGACAGTAATGGTAGAAATGAGATAGTGAATACTCAAAGCCTGCCTCCTATAGGCCATGGGTTGGTTGTAAGAATCAATTCTATATCATACATAAAAATAGGATCCATTACCCTCTAGATGAGAAATATTATCAAGAGATAATACAAGTATGCTAATCAAGTAGGTCTTAGATAAATGGAAAATAATCACAAAATAAATCCATGTAATTTTATATAGAAATCACAAAAAATAAAAGAAAATAAGAGTGCAAAAAGATAAACACAAAATTGGCCCCAAATCACAAACAATTCCTATAGAACAAAAATCTAGTATTCTCCAACCAAATCTTAAAAATGCTCCTTCTGACCTAAAAAATAGTTTATATATTCCTAGGGAGACCATAACATGTGTACTTAGTTGGATCCTCCCCATATCCTATCATGAAAAAGATAAGAAAAGTAAACTAAATCCAAATTAACAAAAAGTGATACTAAATAGTCACCTAAAAAGGTATACAATGTTTCCCAGCCTCACTATTGCAAACTCTCTCCATGTGACACTTATAAAAGAGCATAAAATATGATAAAAAAAAATTACCCTACTGCCACTTACCTATTGGTTTTCCTGTATTCCCAAACATATTACGTCTTGATCCATCTCTATCTAAAAGAATACAACATAAAGAAACATGTGATAAAGTATAACAACATGCATATGGTGCATCACATCATCTCATCATCCCATGCCATATCTCTTTATAGTAACCTAGTTTTTTTCAGGATCCACCACAATCCATATCTAATGTATCATACATCAGCTATTGTACCTTAATACGTCACATAACATACACTGAGTATGCACCTCAAACCTCCATAACCCCCACACATCATACCTATAATAATAATTAGGATAATATATCAACTGATACATTTGTGTGAAATAACCTCAATCAATTATAAAACTCTACACACATATAAGGAGAAAACTATCCACAATGAATACCAGCACATAATACTACTACGATAATAGAGTAAGACTATATGAATTAATTGACTATTAATTCCTCCCAACCTAGATGTTGGGGAAAACCCCCTTCTAGAATCCACTTTGTGTCAGTCACCCTACCAACATCGGTGGGGTAACATATAAAATCATAAAAAATATAAGATATAATAGAGCTCACAACCACATTATGGGAATTAATCTAGTCCTTGGACCAACTGTAGCTGTAATCGACCAGACACAGGTCTTCCAATGTTAATGACTAGATATCATATAAGCACATAAGAAATTAAGAAGACTTTCATTAAATTATTTATTTTATTTTTCTAGTTAACTTTTATTAAATTAATTCATTATACATTAATAAAAATTAATAAAAATTATATTTCACTAACCATTAAGGTGAAGTACATTCCCTCTAGGAAAAATTCAACCGATTCCACGGTTTCTCAAGATTAACATCTTTCTTATTCCATCAAGCACTATCCCCATGTTTTGAAACATTTATAAAAAATTATTTCCCATTCCATAATATCAGGAACTATAAAAAAATCATAATCTACCAAAAAGAAATGCATAACCAAGAAAAACCAACTACCTTATGTAGTGAGGAAAGGAAAACAAATAAAAAAACTAATCCATCCATCCTTTAAATTTTTTTATCAAAACGAAAGAATAAAAATTTTAGAACAATAATAGGAAATAAAAAATTCAACCCATTCCATCAAACCCTATTATATCCTCGAACCCATCATGCGTATCACTATGTGTCTCACCATAACAGGTGTTAACTGTTACCACAAAATCAAGCCTCCCCTTCCTTGTCTTTTCAACCAACATCCATCCCGATCTTATATCACATCATCAAGGCTCATGTATAGAGAAACAAAAAAGTAAACAAAACAAAAAATTCAACCAGGCATCCAACCCCTAAAAACAAGACATCCATCATTTTTTATAAAAATTTGCTCTCATGGGCCCAAAAATTTATCTTTATAAAAAAATAGTTTTATTAAAATATTGAATTAGTTGATTAATTATTTAGATCACAACTATGGGAAACCTAAGGAATAATCTGTACAATCTATTAAATTATTTAAACATGATTTATTTTATTTATTCATGTTTATCAAAAATTGATAAATAAAAATTCTCAATAATACAACTCTTTATCATCATCAAAAACAAGAATTTTTATCTTATATTTGTCTATCCAATTCCACTAATTAATGGAATAAAAATTTGAAATTAAAAAATGAATCAAGAATCAATTGATTTCTATAAAATTAAAATAATCAATAGATTCATTAATCATGCTTCTTTAATTCATTATTTAACAAAAAAATTACCAAATTTATGTTATTTATCCATTATTATCAAATTAAAATTCTAAACAAAGCATACAAAACATGAAAAATAAATCATAAATGTAAATAACACACTATATAGTAAAAAAAGAGGAAAACCATTATCAAGATGGAAAACATGCAACTGGTCCAACCATAAACCAAGTTCATTGTTTTGATATAGTTTAATCTTTATTTGGGTTAATTCCAATACCACCTATATGGATAAAGCATGATAAATTTATGATTTTACATAATAATAAAAGAGATGAAATTAATTCCATACCCCATTTCTTTCATTGTTCTATTATTAGAATAGAACAACAATGCGAATTTTTGATCACCACACCTGCAGGGAAGCTAAAAACCTCTAAGAACACTACACCAAATTGTGTTGAAAAACATGAAAAGAAACTACATTAGGGCGACAGATATCAACTTCAATAAAATAGAAAGAAATAATGGGGGAAAATGTTATTGAACTGAGAAGAAAATGGAATAAAATAGGAATAACTAACCTTATATCACCACTAATCTATATTGGGAACCTGAGGATTAATCTATATCTAAAGGGGCTTAAAAGGAGTTCAATAATCACTCTTGGTTACCGAGGGTTCAAGAGATAAATTCGAGAGAAAATTGGGTTTGAAATTTTTTGGGGAATTTATAAGCCTTATTAAAGAAACAACACCATGACACAATACTAAAATCTACTCTATAGAATTGGTTGAAACCAGATAGAATACAACACAATGGAAGGGATGAAGCCACGACCTAATTTTCTAAACCCATGTTAGAGGAACACAATGCCCTTTATTCCAAAAACCCTATAGACATAGTGAGGGACTATGATGCATTGAAGACCCCCACACCAAAAAATCTATTCTCCATGAATGGAGGATACACGACAATTAACTTCCATTATAAAGCTTTACAAAAAAATATAGAACACCACACAAACCCCTATGTTGTAGCATGCCCATCCTCTCCATAAAATCCAGTTAGCCTATTTTATATCCCTAATACATGACATATCAATGTCAAAATGGAAGTAAATAAAAAATTCCCTCCTTGATACCCTACACCAAATTTATAATCTTTATTATACGTTATCCAGGATTACGGTTCATCTAATGACTCCACACCGTAGCTTTTCCCAAAATAGAAGTGGAACCTTTCATAGACCAAATATTCACCCCTGGTTTCCTCTAGGAACCACCATACCAAAAAATCACAAAGGAAAGGGATACTAAGATCTGTTCCCTTACATCATATACCTATAAAAAAATCTCTTCCTCCAGAATTTAAAACCAAAATAAGAGAGAAAATAAGGAAAAAGGGTAGAACAAACAACCAAACATACCAGTCAATAATCTCTCCAACATAAAATCTCAACCACCTCCCTTAGATGAATCAAGAATAAAACCACACAACAAAACAAACATCTTCTAAATAATATATAGGGAATGATACCTCTCAAACAAGAGTAAGGCTAGAAAAAAATATCAATAAAGAGGAAACCATATTATAAAGTAGATAATGGTCCAAAAACACAATGAGAATCAATAAAAGAGAAGAAATAAAAATCAAATAACTTAGGATATTGAGTATGTATTTATGACTCAAATTCCCTAGTACTCTCCTCCATGCCAATGTGTCACCAGAATACAAGAACTAGGGGAATAACACACCCTCACAACACCTTTTCTTAGAGATCATGGATCTCCATAGGTCTCTCCTTGAATGTGGCATCATCATTAATGTTTATATCATCCTAATTAATGATGTGTGGAAATCATAAAGATAAAATTAAAGTTGTGAAACATTAAAAACATCATGTAACAAAATCATCTATGGGGGAAGTGATTTTTGATACTCCATGGATCCAATAAAATCCAATAACTTTGAAGAAACACTAAACTGGGGAGAAATATTACTCCCATGACCAAAACTTAACTACCTATGAATAAGGTACATGTTCAATAATAAATGATTTCCAACATTAAACTTAGGATGCCTCCTCCTATGATAAAAATAGGATATCTAATGATCCTGAAATTCTTTAACCACTCTCCAATCAGCTAAACCATCTCTGTCATACTCTACACTAGTTCTAGACTGAGAATTATGGACTCTATAACCCCTATCAAACACAATGAATAATGGAAAGGTAAGTCATACAAATATTTAAATAATTCCATATAGATGGTGGAGTAGAAAATAATTTTGTATAATAACTTGACCATAGAATAGTGCTACATCCACAAACCACCAAAATCCAAAACACAAAAATATCTTGAAGAGTCTTGATGGCATGGTCTGTCTGACCATCCATCTATAGATGAAAATAATTCTAAGTAATTATCGAGATCCAAAAGAGTGATGGAGACCTTTCCACATCCTAGATCCAAAATGGGGACCACGATCATAGATGGTCATCCTTGGGAATCCATGGTGTCTCACCACCTCCTCCAGGACCACCTTAATAAAACCTCTACTAGGAATGTCTCTTTGATCACTAGTAGTTGGAATGATTTCACTAAATGGTGTACTACCACCGATATAGAATCCAATCCACCATGATCTCATGGTAAAATAATAGAAAATTCTATCAATATTTCCTCCCGCTTCCATTAAGAAACATCCTATGACTTGAGAAACCCACTCGGAACATAGTTTTTGGCCTTCACCTTATGGAAGACCAATCATCGATACACAAACTCTATAACTGCATGATTAAACCTTATCCACCAAAAAATTCACTCTTAGTATTCAGTAAATCTTAATTAATACTTGATGTACTACAAAAGGTGTGATATTTTACTAATAATGAACCATTTGACACATTTACAAATCGATGAAAAACCACCTTGGAATAACACTCGGTGTTGTTCACCATAAATCCAACCATCAGGGGAACCTCTAAAAATAACTTGGTCTTTCCATACCTCCACCTCAGAATACCCTATATGGGACTCTTCTACTTTAATAAAAAATATGTTTGCACAATAATTTGAAAAAGGAAACCTCTGTCTCTAACCTCTCTCATATCTAGATGCATCACTGAGATATGTTCCATTACTCTCCATGAATCCCAGGGTTCATGTATTAAATCACAATGTGAACTCCCACATAGAATATTAGCGACAACATTACCCTTTTATGGTGTATATAATACATTTAAGTCATAATACTATAAGAATTACATCTACCATCTCTTCAAAAATTTCAGGTCATGCTGGGAGAAGACATACCTCATGATATTATGATCGGTAAAAACCATAAAATTCCCGATGATGACGTAATGTCACCAGGAATTCAAGGAAAAAATTATTTACACTAACTAGAGTTCATGGATGGAATAATTACACTCATGGAGACACAAATTATGAGAACTATAAGAAAAAATTAATCACTAATATATCATAGAACAACCCAAACCAAGACATGTGGAATCATATAAAACCTCAAACTAAACTCCCAAATTTGTAAAATGAAGAATTATAGTGTTGAATAACTTCTCCTTCATGTTATCAAAAGTATTACTAACACTAATAAGTATAAAATATATCCCGGTACTTCCTATTCATGACTATAAAAAGAGTTTTTACTTGAGAGAAATCAGGTACACACCTCCAATAATATACTACATGACTAATGAAATTTCACACTACTACAACTATCTTGGGGGATTACCAAGAAACAAAATCCTCAATATTTAATGGATCCAAAACTAATACATGTTGGGATATGACATTACACAATAAAAAAACTTTATGATCCTAGAACTCACACTTGGATGACTTCCCAAATAGTTGACGATGATGAAAAACTCCTAAAATGGAACACATATGCTTAATATGCTCTTTCTCAGTTTTGAATTACACAAGGATTTGATTGATGAAAACCACCGTGAACTGATCTAGGAACCATCTAAACACGATCTTAATCAAACCTATGAAAACATCTAAAGTACTCATCACATTTAATGACATCACAACTAACTCATAATACCCACAATGACATAAAAAATCTATCTTCAGAACATCCAAACCCTTTACCTACATATGATGATATCCTCATAGCATATCGATATTTTCAAACCAACATTATCATTTCAATTGATCGAATAAATCATCAATACATGGATGAGGATAGTGGTTATTCACATTCACCTGATTCAAGATATGATCATCTATACTTATATGAAAACTATTATCGACCTTATTCATGAAAAAACTGTTGTACCCCAAGGGTACACACTCGATCGAAAAAAAACATCATTGCAATACATACTTGAGATATAATTATAGCTCTCACAACTAATAAGGTTATATCCTGTATTGAGATAAAGAGACTAGAGAAACTCCCATTTTTAGATCTGTCCAAAACTCAATCAATCATTGTTGGGGAATTGAAACAACCTACTTAGAAAAAATATCGAGGTACACTTCCACAACCCAGGGAAACACCATCAGCTAAACTTCCAATGAACATAGAATTAGATCATATATCAAGGGAGATAAGGATGGAATAAACCTATGAACCATCTAAGGGTTTATCTCACCAATGAACATGGAATAATCTCTATTAGAATCATAAAACATAATCTTACTATTGAAGAAATCTAAAATATCCTTCACCAAATACAACAAGTAAATACTAAGGATGATGTCGTATAGCTATATTCGTAGAAAAAATAAGTCTCCCAAGAGTGGTTCTACCCCAAATCTAGATCACAATATCTTAGTAATTCATATGGATAGGATTAACTTCCAACTAGAAAAGTCAATGGAAATGTCACTAAAATTATCCCCACCTCATGTCCTAAATCATAGAATAAAGTAGAAGATATGAAAGACTTTTTATCTCTTTTATCAAATAAGGCATGACACCATGTAGAAAATAATAAAATGGTACCTAAAATGATGTATGAATCACCTGAAACTAGAAAATCTAGGGCATACAGCTGAAAATAGACTTCCCCACAACCTCTATGACCCTGATTATGACCACATTCATGGTGAATTTTTTTATATGAGGATGAGTAATATCTTATTTGTATATTCTACATACCCCATATTCTCTACACTAATAAAAAATATAGAATCCTTTAGATAATGCCTCATTTGAAACTACCTCAATAGAGGAACCTAATGTGGAACACCTAGTTCACTCTACTTGCATAGAATGGAAAGACACTCTTTAATGATAACCTTTCCCTTAACATGAAAAAGTATATGATCCATTGGAATAGGCATGAGATTCACTAACCTTAGAGAAATGAAATGATAAGGGATGTGAACTACCCTTAGATATCCGGATGATCTTCTTTCAAAACAATCAGAAACTATAGACAACAACTATACTTTATGGAGAGTCTTGTCGAATCCCCTATCATAATGACCTTGTTAAAGATACTGTCCTCTAAACAACCTCTGATCTCATAAGCACCATAGGATATATCAGCTACATGAACATGGTGACCTAGAATTGGATCACTTGGTAAAATTCCTTCTATAAATTCATCAACCTGGACTTCTTATATAGAAATATGTCTAATTCCTAACAAACAAGTTTTGGAATTTTACACCAGAACTCCCCTGTTGAATGGTAATCAACTCTTGGTGACTAACCATATTCATATTAAAATAAATAAATCATGATTGGAATTGGTCCATAAACATCTCCCATGAGACCTATGACTCCTCATTATCCCTAAGGAAGAAGATCCACCACTGCCTCACTGCTCCCCATAGCATCGTCATGTATATCAGAACCCAGTGATGCTTCCAAGCATTGATGTAACTAAAATCAATCTCTAATTTATCTAACCAGTCTTATGTCACTGATTCTAAAATAGAGAAATCATACTTCTACAGACTCTAGCACTAAAACTCTCAAATTTTCCTCTTCCAAGTGTCATCATCATTGACCTCTACTTTGTGGTAATCTGTAGGTACATCCTATTGAACGTATTTGATGTGAACCAAACATGGTCATCAAACTGGTGTGATAACTAAATAAAATAAATGGTTAAAGAATCATAAAACTAGAATATGAAATATTTTATATTAATTAGTTAATTATTTTATTTATTCAAGCTTTAATAAAATCCCAATTTATACCTATTTTAAACAAAGGTGGAAAAAAGAATGACGCATGATCCTTTATTTGTTCTCTACCCAAAGATAGTGTTATGTAATTTAGTAGACTTAGTAAAATTAATGGTCTATGCATCAGATAATTGAGGGACATAAATACCAATTTATTAAATAGTCTCCCTTTTTTATATTTCTTACTAAACTCATCTAACACTATTTCCCTACAAACACATGCATTCCTCACATATACCTAACTCCAAAATCCATCATATCACTGAACCTGAAGATATACCACTCTTGCATGACCCCTCCTACAAAAAATATCCCTATTGGGCTAAAAATTAGAAAATTGATATAGTGACCAATCAAAGCCAGCATCTAATAGGCCATTGGATGTTGAAAAACATTAAGGGTTTATCTTACATACAAATGGGATGCCATAAAATTTATAAAAAAAGAAGAATGAGAGAAAATAAAAGTACACCAATAGACTCTTGATCATATTAAAGTAAAATAATCCCAAATAAAGGCATGTACTATCATAAAAAGAATGATATAAATGAAAAAGGAAACAACATGTAATAAAAGATAAACTCATCAGGGACCACAAAGCCAGAACAACTTCTTACCAACCACAAGCTAGTAAAATCCAGCCTAATCGTCAACCTTATATTGTTGAAATGAATTATATATATATATATATGCAGTGTGATAACAATAGGTATAGTTAGTAGGATCCTCCCTCGAGCCTCTCATTTAAAAGATAAAAAATTATACTAAATCCCAGTGAACAAAAAGTGAATCTAACTCATCACCTAAACAAAGTATACTAAATTTCACATCCTCACCCATGATAACTCTCTCCATGTAGCACATAAAAGAGATCATATAACATAATTTTATTTACCCCACTACCACATGCCCATTTGTTTGCTACTCCGCCCTACCATTGTATATTCTGATCCATCTCTCTTCAAAACAAGCTGTATAGAAGAGACTTGACATAATGTTTCATGACATGCATCTTGTGCATCAAATCATCTCATCATCCCACATCACATATCACTATAGTAACCTAGTATTTTTGGGAGCCACCATATCCCATATTTCATGTATCAAACATTGGGTATTGTACCTCAAGACATTATAGTCCACTCATCGAGTATGGACATCAATCAATCACAACCCATACACATCATATCTATAATAATCTTTACAATGCTATATCTAAGGAAAAATTTGTGTAAAATAACCAAATCCATTACAAACTTACACAAACATATAAAGGGGGAAATAACCACCATTCATACTAGCACATAATACTACCAGGAGAAGAGAGTGAGGATAAATGGGGTAGTCAACCATCTATTTCTCACCAACCTGGATGTTGGGGAAATTAACCTGTTTTATGGGTGTGGCAGTGTATAATATCATGAAACATATAAGATATAATATTGATAACAACCTCACTATGGGAATTAACATAGTCCTAAGTTCAACTGTAGATATCTTCACTTGAATACCCGACTTCCACTACTAAGGACTAGATATCCTATAATCACACAAGCAATTAAAACTACTTTCACTAAATTAATTCTTTTTTTACATTTATCCTTAGATTAATTAATTCATTACCTATTAATTAAAATTAATCCAAATTACATTTCATTAACCATTAAGGTGAAGCCTATGTCCTACAAGAATAATCCAACAGACTCCACAGTTTATCAAGATTAACATCTTTTCATTATATTATGTACCAATCCCATGGTTTAAAACATTTAATAAACATTATTTATCATTATATAAATCTATGTACTCTAGGAAACATTCTAATCTTTTAAAAATAAATTTATAACCTAGAACAACCATATGCCTCAAGTAATGGGGAAATAAATAAAGATAAACAAGAAACATGACCATCCGACCTTTAAAAATATTTATCCACAAGAAATAATTCAAATTTCATCACAACAATGGGAAAGACCAACTTCAACCCATTCCATAAATTCTTATACCATCACTAACACCATCATTTATATCACCATGAATTTCATTGTTATAAGACTCAACTATTGCCACAAACCCAGGAATCCCTACCTATGTATCATAAACCAACAAGCATCCCATACTCATATAACATCATATACCAAGCATCATATATGGGGGAACACATAAGAAAAAACAAAAAAAGTAAACCTGTCATGTAGGCCCTAAAAAAAGGCATGTTTCTTTTTTTACAAACAATATCTCATGGTCCAAAAACATATATCTTTATCAAGAAAATTGTTTTATTATTTTCTGGAATTAAATAATTCATTATTTATGTTTCAACTATGGTAAAACTAATGAATCAACTATATTAACATATTAATTTTTTTAAATTTGATTTTAAGGATTTATTCTAGTTTAAAAAAACTTGTGAAAGAAAAATTATCAATATCATGCCTCTTAATAATCATTAAGAACAAGAAATTTTAGCTTCAATTTATTTATCTAAATCCATTAACTCATGGAATAACAATTTCAAATGAAAAATTTCATCAAGAATATTGTTATTTCTACAAAATTTCATAAATAAAAATATTCATTAAAAATATATATTTAATTATGTAGCCAAAACCAAATTATAATGTTTACATTATTTATCCATTTTTATCAAATCATCATACTAAACCAAGAATAACAATCATGCTAAATAAATCATAAACATAGACAACACACTATCTAGTAGAACATGATATAAACCATTATCACATTGTAAAATATAATATCATTGTAACTATAAACTAACTTTATTATTTTAGTATGATTTAATATTTATCAGGATTAATTTAACCATAATCCAAAGGGAAAAGGAATGATTAACTTATAATGTCACAGAATAATAATAAAGAAGAAAAAAATCTCCTACCTCAAGGATTTCAACATTCTTTGATGAGAATGATAAAATAAAACTGATATCTGATCACCTATCTTGTAAGTAATCTACATCCTTCTAAGAATTACGCACCATAAATGTGCCAGACAATATCAAAAGAAACTCTAATAGAGGGAGGAATATAAACATCTATAACTTGACCAAAAAAGTGGAAATGAGATTGAATGGTGAAGAAACCAAAATAAAAGAGGAGTAACTCACCACGTGTCATTATAGATCAAACTCAAGAATTTGTGGATTAATCCCTATTGAAAGCGGCTTCACATGACATCAAAAATACCTCTCAAGTTTCTAGGGTTTGAGAGAAAAACTTGGAAGAAATGTGGGTTTTGAGGGGTTCAAGGTATTTATAGCAATTTTGAAAAACACAACACCGTGGTGCAACACTACCCACCATGCTATAAAATTTGATGAAATAGCATAAACTACGGTGCAATGGAATGGACCACACCAAAATATTCTTGGTTAAACCTATGTTCGTGGAATAGGAATCCGTACACACCATATATCCAATAAACCCAAGGAGGTACTTCAGCGGAGTTCATATCAACACACTGAAAAAACCATTCTAAAAAAAGGAAGGCTACTCCATGTCTTAACTCCATGGTACCATTGTTCAAAAAGGATGAACACTTCATAAACCCATACCGTAGTAGACTCCTCCATATCACTATGACCAACTAGTCTACACCGAAACCCTATTTTATTTCAATTATATTTCAAAAATGGTTTTAGCTATATAATCCTCCCCTCAATACCATATGTTTCAGTAGGAATCTACACAACACAATGACAAGGATTACGATAAATCCTAAGACTCTATTCTATAGTGATTCCAATAAAAGAAATGAAACCATTTCATGTCGCCATATCCTCTCTAATCCTCCCATGAGAGACTCTAATTCCAAAAACTAGCAAATGGATGGGATACTAGGATTTGGGCCCTTACATTTAATGTATTGGGAAATTGATGTAGCACATTAACATGAGCTATGATAGGGTAATATGTGATTTAACATTATACAAGCATTAAAAGAAAAGTAACTCAATGCATAACTTTTAAAAAAACGTTCAATAAAGGTATTTAGAGTTTTAACCTTACATAAATGGTTTACGTAAAGGTAATATACAACATAAATTTATATAAGTGAGTTTACGTAAAGGTAGATCAATGATTACCCTGATGTGAATGGTTCACGAAATGGTAAACTATGACTTACCATACCCTAGAAGGCTTTACATATTGGTAATATCTGGTGTACCATTATAGATAATGCACTATATAAAGGACATGGATAACTAATCTTACATAGACTATCTATGTAATGGTAGTGGGGGGATTCACTTAAACATAATATAGATTTTTCATCATAGTAAATAAAATCATTTTAATATTTCCAAATTTTTTTAACATATAAAATTATTTAAATGGTTTATATTTTTTCTAAATATGTTAAAAAAAATTTTGGGAATACTTTAATTTATAATATATTTATAAATTGATTAATTGTAATTTTTTATAGTTTAAAGAATATTTATAAAACATTTTATTCTAAATTATTAAAGGTTATTATTAAAATACCATTTAATAAATTATATGGAATACTTTAATATATTGAAATAAAGAGTTTATTTAGAAATAATAATGGTAATTTAAAAAGTGTTTATAAATTACCAAAATATGGTTAGAGTATATTTTTTTATATTTTTATTTTTAATTGTTTATAATATTAAATTTGAAATTATTCAAATTAAAAAAGGTTCTTATAAGGATATTATTTAAACCACATATGAAATTATTTGATCAAAGGATTAAATAATATAAAATATAAAAATGTTTAGATGATATAAAATGTTTATATAATATAAATTTATTTATAAAATATTTATAATTCATAAAATACAATATATAAATTCCATATAATATAAAATATGAAAGTCTTCATTTTTAAATTAATATTAATTATTTATATTCAAGTCTGTTGAATGACCATAATGTTTGACTAATTTAAATAATATTTATAGTTATATTTTATATACGAATTATTCATAAATGTCTATATCATGTTTAGATATTTGAATTGTCAAATTTTTTAATGTTTATTCCATTATTTATACATGTTTAGTAAATTTTTTATGAAATATAAATATTTCTTTTCTGCATTAGTTTAACTATTAAACAAATATTAAAAGTTCAAACCCTCAATTACATGCTTGGTACTACTATATATATGTTAGTCTTCCTCTACCTTAACCATGTTTTTTTATTTTGAGTTATATTTTTGGAATTATTATTTGGTCATAGTTTTTTTATATTAGGTTCTAGAGATATCATGAATTAAACTCTCTCTTGATTAAATTTTCCCTAGGTAAATATAGTTGGGGTCAGACAACCTACTACCCTGGAGGATATGACTTGTATAAAAAGGTTAATGGGTTTGGCTATCTATTTTTCCAGGTTTACTCATGTTGGGATTTTTGGTCTCATAAAACACTATTCCTTTCAATGAAGATCTCATGTAACTTATGTATACGATATATTCCAATATTCATGAATATGTATAACTTCTATTTTTGGGTTAGTAACAATTTTTTTGGTTTTGTAAATATTTACACCTTAGTGTTGTGTAAACTCATTATTTTGGAGTATGGAATAGAGATTTAAAAAACAAAATCATTATAATCATGTAGACACAAAGGGATTAAACATGAGATGAGATAGTGAGATTAAATCTCCAAAAAATAATAATTTTGAGATTACTTCCATAATGAATCTTATCAAGAACTCATTCATCTAAATTGGTAGGTGGTTCTTAGGATGGGTCCCCCAAGATTATGTTTTGTAAATAAAATAAGGATAGATAACTTTGGGCCACCTTGGGTGAGCCATACTAAAGATGGGTCCCCATGGATTTTCCTTTTTTAGCCTATTATTGGCACTTATATTGGGTTAAACTAGCTAGAATACTATAATAGGATTAGGTTACCAAAATAATAGAGTCATGTGTTTATATATAATATATAGAAAAACGAGTTTTCCACTCAACTATCCATGATTTATGATTATTTTAATTGTGATTACGCCCTACCTAAATAGCTAGGTGATGGGAGAGATGATAAAGTGACATAGAGCTTAGTGAAATATGTATCATGGTCTATGAATGGATATGATAGATTTTAAAAGGGGGTAATGAATTTTTTAAGAGCCTATTTAATAAAATTTCTTATTCAAAGGTTAATAAAAATTATAATCCTCCAATAAAATATTATATTTTAGATATATGCCATCATCATTATCTAGATTGACATTGAGATTAATCCTTCAAAGTATAATCTAAATGTATGCTACTCCCAGGAATGGTTATTTAAAAAATGTTATTAACCTAAATAAATATTCTATGGGTTCGAATAATACATATTCCCAATTAATAAAGTGTTTAAATTATTTAACATATGAATGTAGATTCTTATGGATGAATAAATTGATTCAATTAAGGTCTCAAAATCACTATATATAAATGTAACTAAGTTTATTATGTCTCTACACATGTACTCAATATTATTGAGTACATCATTAAGGAATTATATTCTCATATACTCAATATGATTGTGTATTCCAAATGATATTCTATATGATTGAATATGTTTTTGACTTAGTAAGACTAAAGGATTCATTAACGCTTTATTAATAATAGAATTCAATTAAATTATTATAAAAAATATTTGATATTGATGGAATGCTTTACAAAATTTGTAAATATAAAAAATGGTAGAAATAGAAAAGAATTAAAGATTAGAGTTTTAAGTAATGAATCAATGGATTGGATGAATTAATAACATAGCTGCTTCAAATTTGAATTAACCTATTATTTTATGTGTATAATTTATCTCATTTTTTCCCTTAATAAGTTTATGTATAAATTTTTCGTTTAATTAAAATGATATGGGTATCTTGATACACATAGTTTTTGATTTGTTCATTTCTATAACATGCTTTAATGGAGACTTAAAATGACTCATTTGGGTTATGGATTAATTGAATTTTAATTTATGGGAATTCTTTATCAACATGATTGGATTCAAAAAAGGTTCAACTTATATTATTCAATTTTGAGAATAAATAAAGTGGACATATGATGTCTACATACTTGTGTTTCATAGAAAGTTTTATTAAGTAAAATTTAAAACCTCAAAAAGAAAAATTAGTTAAAGAGTTCAACAATGATTCTTTAAATAAATAATAAAGGGAATTGAAACCTTAAGTTCCTACAAAGGAGAAATAATAATTTGATTACTTGAAATTCATGAATAAGTTTAAGAAACTTATGGAATAACTATGTCAAGTATTAATTTTAGAGAATTAAATTATTTGGTTTTATATGTATATGATAAAAATGTATATTTTATAAGTGTTTTGAATTTTTCATATTTTTAAATCAAAATAACAATAAAGTATGATAAATATTGGATGAATCTTATTAAAGGATATGTATCTTTATCTCATTTTATTTATGTGATAGGAAAATTTATTAGTTAAACAATAGTAATTATGAATTACATGATAAATTTTATTTCATACACATGGTTTATCATTCATCAAGATTATATAACATGTTTTGAGGAGAAGATATATATAAATATTATTTTATTAACAATAATGTTTTTATCAAAATATTTATTAAAATACGAAGGAATTTGATTCCCACCAACCACTATCGGTGAATTTTTAAAAGAATTTTTTCTAGAGATAAAGATTATAATATATAATATATAAATAATAGTTTATATGTAAAATATTTATGATTAAAGGAAATAATTTTTATTTCCTAAACAAAAAGAAGTTTTTGTTTCTTAACAAGATATTCTGAAAAAAAATATACCGTCTAAAAAGATAGTGGGAGTGTGTTTGGACTCATAAAAGTTCAAATATAGAAAATAAATTATACCTGTACAAGATTAAATTATTTTCCCTTAATATCTTAAATAGTTTAGGATATGTGATAAAATATATTAGTGTAAATGGTTATATTTAGTAATCCTAAATAAGATAAAATCACTATTACATGAAGGATTATACTAGTTTGATATCCTAAAAGAAGCTTTTGGATATAACTATAAATATAAATGAAAATATACACATTAGTTACCATAATTATGTTAGAAAAACTACATACTAAAGAGTTTAGGATATGAGAATATAAATTAAAATGCACGTAGTTACATTTAGTTATCATATAAAAGTTAACATAACTTTATCCAAAAATGGTTTAGTATGTTTTGGTAAAACAATAATGTAAATAGTTATTTTTAGCTAAAATATTTCAAATAAAACATTGATGGAAATTATTTTATGGTTCATGATAATGAAATTAGAAATAAATCTATGTAGACAATAAATTTCAATATCATAATATTTGATATTGTTAAATTAAAGAGTTTGAATATGTTCAAGTAGTTTAATATTAGAAATATGATTCATAAAGTATCATTGGTGGATTACCTACTATAGGTCTACCCAAAAAAAGGAAATTTAATACCAAAATTTACACCCCAACATTTAAAAATTATTTTAGTTTATTATTTCTGGGCTTTGGTTATTCTCATTGAGGTTTGGGCTGAGCACAGGTTTAAAATTTTTGAAGTTTTTTTTTAACTTTGGTGAGTTACGAGACGGTGCATGGGCACCACACAATTAGCAGTAACTGTGCGGTTGGCCTAGGCGACCATGCAGCTACTCAATTATTAAAATAAATAAATTTTATAAATGTTTAAACCTCAATAATAATAATAATAATATTTTTTATTATAATAATAATATTATTAAATTTTCATTAATATTATAATTTTTAAAATTGTTATTAAAATTATTACTATTAAATAAAATAAATGAATGTTATTAATTTGATGATGATGATGATGATTATTATTATTATTATTGGAATTATTATTATTATATTAATAGAATTTATATTTAGGTTTTTTTTCTCTTTTTATTTTAGGAAACCCTAGATTTTTTCCCTAAGTCTCTCCCTCCCCTAACCTTTCCACGACCCCCCCTCTAAGCTTCCATGCTTGCTACCCTTACTCCAGCTAGAGTCTTCTTTAGGGGAACTTTATGATGGTGGTCCATCCTACAATGATCCAGTCAGTCTACCTCTTACGAGACCCGATTTTCAACGGGCTCCCATCCCAACATGTCCTCCTCCTTTGGCCCACTTTTGGCACAAGGCCCTCCTCCATCCGAATTCGAGCGTTCGACCATCCTCCCTTGCCGACAACATCTCCGGACATCTCCCTTTCTGAAGGTCACACCCTATCCTCATCCGTTTTGTTTTTATTTCATGTTTTGGGGGGTTTTATTCAATTTGGCCAAATGTTAATCATTTGGGTTCATGTTTATGTGATTTTCTAATTGTATAGGGTGTGTAGGTCAGTCATTGGGGTGTTCCCCCCTCCTCTGATAGTTTCATCACATTCCCACACCATTGAGGTAGGTGAGTCCATTTTTTTCCGTCCCTATTAAATCCATATAATTATACGGTCTTTTCAATTAATTTTTAGACTTTATTAGAAACTTTATAACACACTTGGTTAACTTATTTTGGAGTTTTCATAGAAGGTTAATTTGTTAAAAATAGTTATAGAAGCAATTTTTTGTTTATACCTTTGTGTATGCACAAAAAATGATACATGAGTATTCATAATAAAATTATAAACATGATTTTCACCCCTATGGTACAATTTTCCAACCTATTGTGATGTTTTTAAATTGATTGAATTTGTTAAAATTGGACCTTGGTGTGGTTAATCATTTATACCTATTTGTTTATGCACTTGGTGTGAAAAAAATATAAGAAGTGTACTTTTAAAGTAAAGTATCATGATTTTGTGGACTTTTCCCTTAGTTTAATTTTATTAAAATGGTAAAAATGTGATTTAGACTTTACCTGTAAACATGGTGATTTTTATAGTGTGGTTTTAAACTTTTTTTGGGAATATTTTCTTGTTTAAAAAATGTTTGTTTACAGTTTGGTAATTAGGTGGAGTTTTTTGGGTTGGTAAAAAGTAAATGGTTAATTTATGGGAATAGTTTTGAGTTCTTTCATGGTTCATCGAGGTGTTTCATTGGATGTTGGTCCATCCATGTTGCGCATGGTGCACACATGGATGCACCCTTAATGGAAGATGACACTTTAAATAGTATTTTTCCATAAATCTTGGTTTCTAAAATGGTTCTTTGAATTTTAAATAATATTAGTTCCCTTATATGATTTTAAAGTGATGGTTTTGAAATGTTATTTTTGAAATTACGGTCAGTTGTTATTTATTATAATATGTTTGGTTTTTAAACAATAGAAAAGACAGTTCAAATTCTTTGCCTAAGCTGTGAATTTCTATCTTGGTTTTGGAACCAATTTTGAGGATGTAAGGCCGCATTTGGAAAATTCTTGGTGAAAATGGGATTTCACTTTGTTCAGAAATAACTATTGAAGTGTCTTTGGAAAAATGTATTTGGAAGTGTGTATTTAATGATCTCTTTGAAAATTTTCAGTCTTTTAATGAAATTGTTCAATGTTCCTAATAGTTTGAAAAAATATTTGGAAATGTTTTGGAAAATGTATTTTGGATGTGTAAATATTAAGGGACCATTTGGAATTGTGTATTTAAAAGAGTTGTTTTGTGTTGGATTTGGAAAAGAATGTGGTTTAGAAAATGTGTGTGCTTGATTGGAACTTTTAAGGAGTGATGTAAAAATGTATATGTATATATAGGGAACCACTATATAGGATTTCTCTTTATGGGATATCGTATAAGCGATGTCTATGTTAGGGGTAGGAAAGTGTGTTAGTAGCATGTAAGGTGAGTCATGCACGTGAGGGCCTCCAACTTACACAGTTTACTATTTCCATGGGTTCCTATGTGTCTCTTAGATAATCAAGTGATGGTTGTTTTCTAGCCCCAATTAGACAGGTTGGTACCCTTCTAGAGTTATAGACATGCTCAGAGGGCTATTCCATTGGTGAGGTAGGTTAAAGTTGGTAGTTGGTTATTGGATTAAAAGATTCACCATACACCAAAAGGTGGTTCTAAACCGAGTGTGTTTAGGGGTTTTCTCAGGATGTTTAGAATCACCCATGGTTACTTTTTATATATATATATATAATTGTTTACTTTACGTTATTTTTTAGTTTTTAGGATGAACCATTCATTCATTCATTTATTTATTTATAGCATGAACTGGTATCATTTTGATTAGGTATATGGTCTAGTTTTCGGTATCAAAAGGACAATCTACTTTGGAAATGAAATGTGACGTGTTTTGGTTTTTAAAATGGGAAGAAAAAATATGTTTTCTATGTAAAAAGTGAAAACCCAAATTTCATATCTGTATTTTTAAACTAGTGTTAATGGATTGTTTTGGTAAAGGAGACACATGAATTATATAGTGATTTCCTATTGAGAATTTCAGTGCTCACACCTACTTTAACTTTTCAGTTTCAGGTTACCTTAGTGTTGGATTGCCCCTATAGTGAGCATCTGTATCAGGTTGTGTCTGCCAAGGTCACTTGGAGGCATGTTTGGCTATAAAAATATATTTTATTTATGATGTTAGTGTTATCAATTTTTTTAATTTTTTTTAAATATTTTTTATTTTATTTACGGGCCAAAATCATTCCCAACTATTTTACATTGGCACCCGACACTAGTTGGCAGCCTGTGGGGATTGGTAATATCTTTTAGGCCTTTCTTCTGCCCATCATGGGTGACCGATTCTGGGTCGACTCGAGTTGGTTCATTAAAAAATGGTATTAGATGAGGCCCTTGATATTTGGGGTGTCTGATATATGGAGATTAGGAATTTCAGGACTTGGGATGTAGGTGCGGGAAAAGAATTGTAAACTCTTTATCATATTGATTATCGAGTTATCAGGGGTAGTCTAGGATTCGAGTCTTCTATTCTTGTTTTGGATCGAGGGATGAAAATAGAGGAAAGATGGTGTTATGTCTTTATTTCACTTGGATTAGTGACAAATGTGGACTCAATTTACATGGTTTAAGATCATATTAGTTTTTTATTCTTACTTGGGGAATAGATCACTACCATGTCACTAGGTTTGTCACATACACTAGTTCCTCATTCTGGTGGTTTAGTGAAAATTGTGGTTTATCAAGGATTTTTTGGATGTAAGTGTGTTTTTGGGAATGAAATTGGCTTTGAAATGAAAATGTTTTCTTTCAAATGTTAATAAATTGTTCGTGTGGGTTTTGAAATTAAAGGTATCTTGGCATGAAAATTTGGTGCTTGTTTGGAATTGGCAAGTAAATGGTCTGGTGGGACCCTCATTACTCATTATGGATTCTTTCACATGTGGCGGTATGTGAATGGAATGTACATATTGGCATGCATGATTTGAAATGGATGAAAACATGTGCAATGGTTCATGGTATTACTTGGTTTGTATTTGAAATTAAAGTCCTGACCTTTTTTTAAAGTTCCTTTGAAAGGGGAAATGATTTTGGAAATTGAATTCGGTTTAAAAAATGGATTTTTGTATTTGGAAAGTGAACTTTAAATAAGTTGATTTTGAATTTCAAAAATGAAAAGAATATTTTAAAAATGTAATATCTGGTTATTATGGTATCTACTTAGATTAATAACCTATTGTTTTGGCTTGAGATATTCTTCACGATTATGTTTTGGATTGATGTTGGATTTGGTCTTATGTTTGTCGTTTTTTTTAGAAAATTCCAACCCAGAAAGGTCCCCAAACTTTTTTATGATTAATACTTAGTTCTCAATTATTCTAAAATGTTTCCTATCCTTCATGGTGATCAGGTTCTTCTAGAGTAAGGTATGCAGATTGAAGAGGTATAGCACATTTTCAAGATGTTGGGAACTCATGAGGCTGTTAGAGTTAGAGATATCTTGTGGTTGTTTAAAGGCCCATCATTGGGTGAATGGGAGTTGTTAGCCTCATCATTATTATGATTTGGGATGACATGGTAAGTGTTTAAGTTTTTATTTTTATAATGGTTCATACCTAAAGAGGTGAAGAAAAAGAAAAGGGAAGGGCTCAGGTGGGTTCAACAAGGCCAATGGATGGTGAAAGCATATGTTGACCATTTCAAGGAACTGGTTTCCTTTTCTCTGAAGGTATCATCACATGATCTGATGAAGACTTCACTTTTTCTTTGAGGGTATTCTTTTAGAGATCAAGGAGTGGGTCCTCTCTTCTAAGGACATTTGTTTTGAGAAGTTGGTAGAAGAAGCGTTCCAATCGAAGTTGGTTCCTCGAATGGAGATGGTTGGTAATCTGGTGCCTTTTTTGATTTGGTAAGGTTCCCCATTGGGCAAGGATCAAATACTAAATGAAACTATTCATAAGATTAATCTTCATTAGTTTTGGTTTCCAATTCTTCAGATAGTTTGGTTGTGTTCTACCGGTGTGGCCAGTTTAGGCACTCGAAGCCATTATGTCGCATCCCTCCGAAGAAGTTCGATCGTTATGGAATTATGTGTCATATGGATAAGTTTTTTAGAAAGAATTGCTTAAATAAGGCATTATAATTTGAGGATACTAGTGCCTGGCTATGAGCCAGGAGATGCATCAGCCATCAGAGCCCCAACCATAGGTCTCAGGGTGAATCTCGCGCATAGTCAGGAGTTGAAGAGATTGTGTGAAACCTTTACCTAGTTTTAGTTTCCATATTGGGATATAAATGTTTAAAGTTTTGTTTCTCATTTTTTCCTACAATAGTGAATTCATAATTCATTATAAAAGTTTGATATACTTGATCCATTGAAATTCAATCAATTTTATCAGTTTAAAAGTAGACCTTTTGAACTGTTCATTTTTCTTAACATGTGTTTTCCCCTCACATGGGTTGATTCTGATTATGGTTTCAGTTGGAATCAATTTTAGACATTTGAGTTTTATGAAATGAGTGGAAATTGAATGAAGTTCATTATTGGATTTTAGTTAGAGTTTATCTTCAGGAGTTTTCCCCAAATACTAGGGGTTCGGTTGGTGGGAGAAAATATCTTATTTTTAATGGTGGGTTGTGTCGCTCATGCTATGAAAATCGATTTGGATTAATTGGGAATTCTCGTGTTGGGCCCATATCTGAGGTGGTATGTTTTGGGTATTAATTTCCATTCTAGTAGAATACTTGTGGTAGGGAGAACCCTCTCATGTTCTCCCTTTTTTGGGTTGTGGTTTCGTCTCGATCGGTCGGGTGTGACTTCAGGATTAAATAGTCACCCCAGAATTATTTGTTTCTTCTGGCTATGTTCAGGAATGAACTCAATTTTCGGTTTAACATTCAACTTTGTGACTTTCTGGGGCAGAAATTTTTTGGAGTGGGGAGAATTGTCACATTCTAACATTTAAAATTATTTTATTTTATTATTTCTGGGCTTTGGTTACTATTGTCGAGGTTTTTGTTGAGCATTGGTTTTAATTTTTTGCAGTTTGTTAAATTTGGTGGGTTTCAGGCCAGTACACGGGCACCACACGGTGCGTTCAACCTTGGTGATCATGTAACTAACAAATTTTGAAAAGAAATAAATTGTATAAATGTTTAAATACAAATAATAATAATAATATTGTTCTAGATAAAAATATTATTATTATTAAATTGTTATTAATATTATTATTTTTTAAAATTGTTATTAATATTATGACTATTAAAGAAAAAAAATTAATGTTATTAATGTGATGATGATTATCATTATTGGTATTATTATTATTATTATATTATTATATTTTTTATTTAGTTGATTTTTTTATCTTTTATTTTAGGAAACCCTAGATTTTTACCCAAATCTATCCTTCCCCAACCCTTCCATAGTGCCTCACCCCTTTGAGATTCCTTGTGCACTACCCTTGTTCCGACCAGAGTCCTCACCGGTGGCTCTTTGTGATAGAGAGTCCTCCTCTATTCCTCCAGTCGGCCTACCTCCGGTGCAACCCGAACCCCAGCACCCTCCCATCCCGACATACCCTCCTCTAGTCTACTTCCGATGTGCATGCCTCCTCTAGAATTCTTTTGATGTGTGGCCCTCAAACCTCTCTAAAACCATCTATAGTTTTCTCCCTCTTCTATGGCCTTGCCCTCTCCTCCTATGGTTTTTTTCATTTCATGTTTTAGGGGGTTTTCTTATATTTTTCAAAACCCTAATCATTGGGGTTTATGTCGATGTGTTTTTCTAATTTTATAAGGTGAGAGGATTAGTCTTTGGGGCGTTCCCCCTATTTTGAGAGTTTCCATGCATTCTCATTCCATTGAGGTAGGTGAATCTGTGTTTTTTACTTCCCGTTTAAATCCATATAATTATTGGGTATTTTCAATTAATTTTTATATTTGGTTCTCTCCTTTATAACACAGTTGGTTAACTTATTGTACTGTTTTCATAGTATTTTAATATGTTAAAAGTAGTATTTGAAGTGAATGTTTATTTATTTCTATTTGTTTACACACCAAATAATACTTGAGTATTCTTAATAAATTTGTAAATTTTATTTTCACTCTTATAGAAACCTAGTACAACCTATTGTGATGTTTTTTCATTGGTTGAATTTGTTAAAATTGGTCCTTGGTGTGGTTCTTCAATTATGTATATGTGTTTATGCACCTAGTGTGAAAACAAATTTGTGAAGTGATCTTTTAAAGTAAAGTCACATGATTTTGGAGATGTTTCCCTTAGTTTAGTTTTATTAAAATGGTGAAAATATGATTTAGACATTACATGTGAAAATGGTGTTTTTTATAGTGTGGTTTGAAACATCTTTTGGGATTATTCTCTTGTTTCATAAATCTTGGTTTTCAATTTTGTAATTTGGTGGAGTTTTTTGGTTTGTTAAATCATAAATGGTGAATTTTTGGGGATTTTTTTGGGTGATTTTATGGTTGGTCTAGGTGTTCCATTGGATGTTCCCTCAAATTAAGATGACACTTTAAATATATTTTTCATTAAATCATGGTTTCTAAAATGGCTCTTTGGATTTTAAATAATATTGGTTCCCTTATGTGATTTCAAAGGGAAGGTTTTAAAAAGTTTTATTATGGAATTATGGTCATTTGGTATCTAGTAGAAAATTTTTGGGTTTCAAATTATTGGGAAGACCATTTTTCATTATTAACTAACTTCTGAATTTCTATCTTGGTTTTTGAATCGATTTTGAGGATGCAAGGGCCCATTTGGAAAATTCTTGGTGAAAATTGGATTTTAATTTGTTTAGAAATAACTATTGAAGTTTATTTGAAAAAATGCATTTGAAAGTAAAAATTTAAAATCCCATTTGGATATTTTCTTGATTTCAATGAAATGGTTGAATGTTCCTCATGGGTTTAGAAATGATTTGGAAATGTTTTGGAAAATGTATTTGGCATGTGTAAAGATTAATGGACTATTTGGCATTGTGTATTTAAAAGAGTTGTTTTGTGTTGAATTTGGAAAATAATGCAGTTTGAAAGATGTGTGTGCTCGGTTGGGAATTTCAATGAGTGATGTACATATGTATATGTATATATAGGGAACCCCTTTCTAGGATTTCCCTTTATCGACTATTGTATAAGAAATGTATGTGTTAGGGGTAGGCAAGTGATATGATGGAAGTTAAGGTGATTCATTCATGAGAGGGACTCCCACTTACACTGTTTACTATTACCATTGGGTTCCTGGGCATCTATTAGATAATTGAATGACATTTTCTTGATAGCCCCAATTAAAGGGTTAGTACCCTCTTTGATTTGTGGACATGCCAGGAGGGCTCTACCAATAGTGATGCCAAGTTTGGGAAGACAATTGGTTATTAACTTAGGGGATTAACTATCTATCGATATGTGGTTCTGAACCAAGTGCATCCAGGGTTTTCTAGGAATATTTAAGATCTACAAGGATTACATTATATATATATATATATATATATATATATATATCTTCCTATTTACGTTCAAATGTTTTTATCTTTCAGAATGTAATATTTATTTATTCTTTTATCCATTAATTATTTTAATTATTTATTTCTAGCATGACCCTGTATCATTATGATTATGTATTTAGTATAGTTTTGATTATCTTATGTATAATATTATTTTAAAATGAAATATGGCATGTGTTGGTTTTAAAAAAAAGAAAAAATAATGTTTACCAAGTAATTTTTTTTATAACTGTATTTTCAAACTAGTGTTAATGGAATGATTTAGGAAAGAAGACAAATGGATTCTGTGGTAATTTCTTATTGATAATTTGGATGATCATACACAATTTACCTTCTTAGTATTAGTATTTTCTAGTATTGGATTGATCCTGAAGTGATAATGGTTTTGTGCCTTGTGGTGACCCCTGAGGCCACTTGGAGGTCTGTTTTGCTGCATAACATTATTATACTTTCACTGTTAGTGTTATTTGTTTGGTTAGTTATTTTTATTCTTTTAAATTTTCTTTATAGGGAAAAATTGTTCAAATTGTTTTTACTTTGGTGACCAATAATAGTTGCCAACCTATGGGGATCAAGAATGCTCTTCGGGCCTTGCCGTGGGCTAGCTCGGGTGATAGGTTTAGGTTCATCCTCAGGCTAGTTCGTGACATGAAATTTAATGTTGTAGGAGTGAGACTTGAGTTATCTATATAGATGAGTGTGTTTTGGGTGTGATCTTAGTCTATTTAATGGATTTCATGTGGGATAGAAATGGTTGAATTGGATTGGATTTAAATTATGATTTTGAATGAAGTAACCTAACCTTAGATTTCACCTCACCTCCTATTAAATCATGATTCTTATCTTTTATTCTATTGTTATCTATCTATGTAAAACCTAAATTTATTATACTCACTTGGAAGTATTTTATTAATTATAGGAATGAAATAATCACTTTAATCTCTAATTCACTGTAAAGACCCAGAAATTTCAAGGATTTTTTTTAAATACTTTGGAATTTTACGAGTCTGTGGCTTTTGACGGCACATGATTCCGAGGCCCGCTGTGCCCGGAATAAATTAATGAAGTTTATCTCGGGTACGTTTAGTGAACGAACGAGCGGGTTTTTCTAACTTTTGAACCGGTGCTCAGAATTAAAATCTGAGGGCACCGATGAACTCGCAATGCCGGTAATTGATTAAGGGGACACTTACCGTAGTTGCGTTTGGAAGAGAGGAGAAGATAATTTTTGGGGGATTATTTAAGAAGTAAATAAAAATTGTCGGAACAATTTCTATTTTATAAGGAGGTTATTCCCTCCCATGGGTAGTTAAGGGTGGGGCCCACAACAACTTAACTACCCAAGTATGGATGTTAGAGAGGTGTGGCCCACACGAGACCCACCATTTAATTTTCTCTAACCTCATTAAGAACCCCTCTTTAAATTGGAAAACCCCCCATTTAATTGCCAACACGTTTAATAAATTGGGACCTTCCCTCTCCCTTACTTAATTGATTGTCAACACATTTTATTTAATGTGGTGAATTAATTATTGTAGAGTTACTTTGCGTGTATAATTAAATAATATGTGGAACCTATTCTTTTTTGAAGGAGTAGAGCTTTGTTGTGAGAGGAATAGTGGGAGAAATCTTGAGGTTTTGGAAGAACGCCGGCCTCCGACGAAGAATGATGAAGAACGCCGGTTCCTTGAAGAACAACGACGCGCCACTAATCCTCTTCTCCACGATAAGAGAGGCGGTGCCACTTCCTCCTCGGTGCACTTCAATGACGCCTAAGAACCCTTTCCCCACAACGCCATCTACCGCAATGTCGTCTACCGCGACACTGACATTCGTATTCATTTGTTGAGGTAGGGGAATTTGTATAAATTTCTTTATGTGATTTATACCCTCGGCATGGAGTGTAATTTTTTGGGTGATGTTTGTGAACCACTAATGCGGTGGGTGTAGACTAACAAACAAGTCCGAACCCACCGCTATTTTTTTCCTGATGCACGGAATACTTTGCGATGATGAAGCCAGACTAAAATGGCGATTGGAGGCCTTCGCAGTGATGTACAGGTCTCGAGGCGACCGCATGCGCAGACATGAGCAAAATCGGACCACCGAAATGACTTCGGTGGCCCGCGGAAGTCCCTGGAAGCGGCGAGAGCTGGATCCCGCGGCCGCGCGGGATCCAGGGGGAACCGCGGTGCTAGCCTGGTGCCATGTCCGCAGAAGAGAAGAAGGGTCGCACCCCCCCGCTCAGCTCACTAGCCGAGCCAGCACACCCCCCGGCCGGGCCGGGGTGGGTCGCGCGGACTGGGCCGAGCCGTGCCCTACCCGGCCAGACCCAGACTCGGGTCGGGTCGGTTCGACCCGGTTTTGGCCGATCCGAGGGGGGGGGGGGGGTTGTGCCGGGTCGGACCGGGCCCAGACCCCCACTTCGGACCGTTTTTGGTCTTTTTCCCATAACTTGAGCTACAGACCTCCGATCGACGCACCATCAGTGGCATAGGAATACTTGGATCGAGATGGTAGTTTTGGTATATTACACTCGAGGTTTCAGAAAAGTTTGGGTATGGCCGGGTTGGTTCGAACCCAAAACCAACCGGGCCCTTGGAGCAGAAACACTTATAACTTAAGGACCAGATGTCCGTTTGAGGTGCCATCAACTCCGTTGAAATCCTACTAATGAGACGGTCCTTTTGGATTACTCCGCATGTGGTTTGGATGCAGCTAGAGTACGGTCGGGTTGGTTTTAGCTTAATAACCAACAGGGCCCCTGGCATAGAAAAGCCAATAACTCTCAGACCAGGCGTCCGATTGACGTACCGTCTGTCGTGTTGGGTTTTTTTGACGAGACGGAACTTCTGGATACATCCCATTCTGGAATTTGTGACAGTTGATGTATCAACTCTCTTGCTCTAGGAGTGGACCCTCTCAGAATCGAGCATGTTGTGTGCGGAAACCCTAGAGCTGGCTGCGACTACGACGATGACGACTGCACTTGGATCCTCTGTGGGTTCAGTAGCGAGAACGACTGTACTTGGATCCTCCGTGTGTTTCGCAGCGACGACGACCGTACTGGGATCCTCTGTGGGTTCAACGACGATGACTACTGTTCTTGTATCCTATGTGGGTCCAGCAGTATTGACCTCTATACTTGTATCATGAGTGGATCCGGCAGAGTACCTGGTCTTGTATCCTATGTGGGTCCGACAGCTTAGCTGGTCTTGTATCCTATGTGGGTTAGACAACTTAAATGATTTAGTGGCTACATCTGTTCATCTCTATCTCTATACGAAAGTTGTATACCTTTGTGAGTAGAGTCTTGACTTCAATCTTTTTCTTCGATGTGATTGACTTGAATTCTTGTGTGGAATGGGTTGTGTTTTCTTGTGTGGAATGGGTTGTACATTGGTTCGAGAGTTGGAGCCATTTTGTAATTGATGACTTAGGTATATGTATGGGCATATACCTAAGTAGAGTCAGTTGATACTTCGTGATTGTATCTTTCCTTTGTGGTTTATCCATCATGGATTCTGAGAGACCTTTGGGGATCTTGGGGTCCCTACTAAGTATCGTATACTCACCCTTGCACGGGCTATGCCCGCACTACGTTGTGTTGGATGCAGACGACGGAAAACACTAATCGAGGTGGAGGCTTGTGGAGTTGGGTGATACCCGGAGGTGGACCACTTGGCGGGATGTACACAGAGCGGACGACCAGACCTGAGGAGCTGAGGAGACTATATGTACCCACCCTTTAGGTGGGATTCACGGAGGATGACTCATTGTTGCTGTTTTATATACTACTGTTGTACTTTCCTTTCAGTTGTACTGTACTTCGAGTTGGGTTTGTATACTGGCCCATTTACTTTTCATCACATACCTTGTACCCAATTTTTACTTAGTTCTTACTTCACTTGCGTGCTCGATTGTGTTTTTCTTTACTATATAAAAGGTAATTCCTTCCCTTTTTTAGATTTACGCCTTTGGTTCTACTTGCCATCCCCTGGCCTATGGAAGGAGGGCTTGGGGTAGTCACGGCATGGGCCCCGAGGACAAGTCATGACAAATAGTATCATAAGAGTTGGTTATACTGTAGAACTAAGGACTCTAACCTTTCCTTTCTGTGAAACAATGGTGTTAAGAGTATTGAGTGTGGTTTTTAGTCCAGGGATTCCAGTGTTGGTGTGGCGGCCGATGTATCCATACACCAGGACCCTGACTTCTGATTTCCGACTCAGTGCACGAAAACACTGAATACGTGTGTGTTTCATTTCAAAAGTTTTCTTTGTGATTACTTTGTATCAAATCACCAGGTATACTGTTTGACCGTGGAGCACCTGTTTCTTTTTAGGATGGCCCCACGAAGGCAGCCAGTCAGGGTTCCTAGTTACGTGTGGGATGGTAGCCCACCGAGCGATGAGTCCTCGGTGCAGGGCCCCATTACAGCGGAGGAACCAGCGGTACCTCTACTCGCTGAGCCACCGATGCTAACCGCCCCAGCGATGGAGAGTGCACGCCGCCTAAGCACGTTGCACGAGTTTCAGAGACAGAGGGTGCCCAAGTTCCGCGGAGAGACAGATCCTCAGGGAGCTGAGGATTGGATGGAGGCTATCGTCAGAGTCTTCAGATTGGTAGGGACACCAGCAGACTTCATGGTGATCCTTGCCGCGAGTCTCCTGAACGCAGCAACATGTAGATGGTGGATCCTGATGTTCTAGGTGCATGATGAGGCATCTCTACTTTGGATGAACTTCGAGAGCCTCTTCCACTCAAAGATTGTTCCAGCCACCCTCCGTGTGGTGCGTATCTAGGAGTTACTATAGCTGTGGCAGGGCAGCATGTCAGTAGCCCAGTACTCGGCGAGATTTACCGACCTCCCGCACTACTCCACGGACATGGTACGAGACCCATTCTTCTGGGCCTAGACCTTTGAGAAGGGACTGAGGCATGAGATCAGAGCTTCGACGATTCCCCTCAGCATCCCAACGCAGGCGGGGGTGCTGGAGCGAGCCCTATTAGTGGAGAGCTTTCTCACCGAGAAGCCATCAGCAGAGAGACCCATCGCAGGACGACATAGAGCAGAGTCTTCTACAGCCGGAAGTCGACATATGTCGCAGGGGTCCAAGCGGACCAGGCCGTCTGGTGGGATACCTCAGGATACAGGTTTGGCTTTGCGGGGCACACGGAGCAGAGCTGACCTTACAAGGAGTAGACAGTTCTATTCATGCGGCGGGCAGGGCCACATGGCTTGTGACTGCCCAACCCGCCATGCAGATGAGCATCAGACAATGGAGATACCTCCCAGGCATAGGCAAAGGTTCGACCGTGGCAGTCCGCAGGGAGCAGGCGGACGAGGCAGAGGAGCTGGTCGAGCAGCGGGTGGTGGACGACACTTTGAGGCTCTCCCACAACCACCCCCAGGAGGTCCACCCCGACCATAGGGAGCTGGCGGACAGAGGCAGGCTGAGCTCCAGGAAGCGAAGGCTTATGACCACGGTGCACCCGAGATGATTCGAGGTACTATCTTTGTCTACTCCACCCTTTCTGCAGTTCTTACAGACATAGGTGCGAGTCATTCTTTTATTTTCCCTGCCCTTGTTCGGAGCTCAGAGATTCTAACGGAGTCTTTGGATCGATCCTTACGGTTAGAGACTCCTACGGGAGCATACTTAAAGATTACACACTGGTGCCGGCAGTGTGAGCTTACTATAGGAAGCGAGAGCTTCGGATGGGATCTTCTTGTAACAATGTCAAGGACTTACGACGTCATCTTGGGTATGGACTGGTTATCTACAGTCCATGCTCAGATCGACTGTATTAGGCGCAAGGTGCGGTGTGTCCGCATGGATGAGACCAGGTTCACCTTCATCGGCGAGAAGGGAACCTTAGCAGAACATGATAGACTTACGTAGAGGAGAGGGCAGCTGACCACACATCAATCGGCTAGTCTCATCCTCGGAGCAGTTGACATGCGGAGTCCGAGATTTCCTGTTGTGGTGGATTAGTATGCGGATGTTTTTCCTAACGATGTTCCAGGACTACCTCCCCACAGAGAGGTAGATTTCTACATAGACCTATACCCTGAGACATCACTGATATCTACTCCAGCATATCGGATGGATCCCGCCGAGCTTCATGAGCTGCAGGTACAGCTGGAGGACTTACAGGGGAAAGGTTTCATCCGACCTAGTGTTTCACCCTGGGCTTCTCCGATTCTTTTCGCCAAGATGGTAGATAAGGAATTGCGACTGTGTTTCGACTACCGTCTCCTGAATGAGGTGACCGTGAGGAACAAGTATCCCCTTCCGATGATTGAAGACCTCTTTGATCAGCTCAAGGGGGCACGATGGTTCTCAAATATATACCTCAGGTCGGGCTATAATCATCTCCGAGTTCGGGAAGAGTATGTGCAGAAGACGGCCTTCAGGTGTGGGTATGGCCACTATGAGTTCTTGGTCATGCCCTTCGGTGTGACCAATGCTCCATCAGTGTTCATGAGTCTCATGAACATGATATTACAGCCTTACCTTGATCGGTTTGTCGTAGTCTTCATTGACGACATACTGATTTACTCGACTACCGAGGAGGAGCACGCCTACCACTTACGGGTTATACTGGATACACTCTGAGAGCACCATCTTTATGGTAAGCTCTTGAAGTTTCAGTTTTGGCTTCGAGAGGTTCAATTTTTGGGGCACTTCATCTCAGAGGTGGGAGTTGCAGTGGATCCCGCGATGGTCGAGGCGGTACTCTCTTGGGAGCCACCCAGGAGCGTGACAGAGGAGTGGAGTTTCCTGTGTTTGGCTGGGTACTATCAGAGATTTGTGCTAGACTTCTCCAGAGTTGCAGCATAGGTTAAAACTTTGACGAAGAAGGGGAAACCCTTCGTGTGGTCAGACAGATGTCAGCAGAGATTTCAAGAGCTGAGGCGGAGATTGACCAGTCTGCCCATCTTGAGGCTACCCGAGGAGGGCGTAGGGTACATAGTTTACTACGACCCATTAGGGACCAGACTCAGGTGTGTACTGATGCCAGAGTGAGAAGTGATCGCTTACAGTTAATGTAAGTTGAGGTAGCACGATCAGAACTATACTACCCATGACCTGGAGTTAGCATCAGTGGTCTTCTCCCTGAAGATGTGGCGACACTATTTGATGGGTGAGCGCTTTATAGTCTACTCTGACCACCAGAGTCTCAAGTAAATTTTCTCGCAGAAGGACCTAAACCTGAGACAGCGGCGATGGATCAAGTTCCTCAAGGATTACGACTTTGAGATTGTCTATACTTTTGGGAAGGGGGATGTTGTGGCTGATGCTCTCAGCAGGAGATCAGGCATTCAACTACTTGGGGAGGCGACATAGCAGTTAGCCGCTTTGCAGATATCCTTTGTGGATAGAGATGTGGCAGCCTATCTACAGTCCCTCACAGTCACTCTTCCACTTCATCAGTGGGTCAGAGAGGCACAACGTGGGGACATTGACTGTGAGGCGCGACGTGCTCAGATATCCTCAGGGCTAGCACCCGATGGATTTTCTGAAGGCGAGGAGCAAGTCATCCTCTTCAGGGGACGTACCATGGTACCAGTTGTAATACAAGAGAATGTGCTAAGGGAGTTCCAAACTTCCGCTCTAGCAGTACATCCTGGGGTAGCGAAGATGTACCAGGACCTCAGACGACAGTACTGGTGGTCGGGTATGAAGAAGGCTATGGCAGAGTTCGTTTCTCGATGCCTCAATTGTCAGCAAGTGAAGGTAGAGCACCAGGTACCTGCAGGCTTGGTACAGCCCTTAGAGGTTCCAGAGTGGAAGTGTGACGGGATATCCATGGATTTCGTGACGGGGTTTCCATGTACTTCTAGAGGACAAGACACCATTTGGGTGATCATAGACCAACTCACCAAGTCGGCCCACTTCCCACCGATTAGAGAGCATGGCTCAGTAGAGAGCTTGGGACACCTCTACATTCAGGAGATCATACAACTTCATGGTGTGCCATCGTTTATCATCTCTGATCGAGACACTCACTTTACTTCTCGGCTTTGGAAAGGGATACATGAGGCTTTTGGGACGCAGCTACGCCTGAGCACTGCCTTTCACCCTCAGACGGATGGCCAGTTGGAGAGGACCATTCAGAAACTCGAGGACATGCTCCGTGAATGTTTCCTTGACTTTGGTTGCACCTGGGAGTATCACCTACCCTTGGTGGAGTTTGCGTAAAACAATATCTACCACTCCACCATCGAGATGGCACCTTACGAGGCACTATACGACTAACATTGCAGATCACCTCTTTGCTGGACTGACCCTGGGGAGTCTACACTCATAAGACCAGAGATGGTTTAGGCTATGACGGAAAAGGTGCATATTATCCAGGAGCATATGAGGACTGCACAGAGTAGACATAAGTCTTATGCTGATAGAATGCGAAGACCACTAGAGTTCGAGGATGGCGAGCAAGTTTTCTTACGGGTCTCACCTCGATGTGCATTACAGATATTTGGCTGGGGAGGCAAGTTATCTCTGCGCTTCATTGGGCCATTTCAGTTCCTTAGCAGGATAGGTGAGGTGGCTTACTGCATAGCCCTTCTACCTCAGTTGCACCGGGTGCACGACGTCTTCCACGTATCTCAGCTGAGGAGATACGTGCATGACCCGACGCATATCATCGACCATGGGGAGCTGGATATCGATGACGGGGCGACATTTGCAGAGGTCCCAGTGGAGATCGAGGATCGACAGGAGCGGGTCCTACGTGGTTAGTCGATTCCTCTTGTGCGCATTCGTTGGCAACACGGGACCCTCCATGAGAGCACATGGGAGTGGGAGGCTCATATGCATGCTCAGTAGCCTCATTTGATCCCCTAGTTTATGTTGTAGCTTTACGGGGATAGAAATCCATGAGGTGGGAGTGATGTAAAGACCCATAAATTTCAAGGAATTTTTCATAAATAATTTGGAATTTTACGAGTATGTGGTTTCTGACGACACTTGATTCCGAGGCCCAGTGTGCTCGGAATCAATTTTTGAAGTTTAGCTCGGGTACGTTCAGTGAACGAATGAGTGGGTTTTTATAACTTTTGAACCAGTGCTCGGAAATAAAATCATAGGGCACCGATGAACCCGCAGCACCGATAATTGTTTAAGGGGACACTTACCGTTGGTGCATTCACAAGGGAGGATAAGATAATTTTTGGGGGTTTATTTAAGAAGTAAATAAAAATTATCGGAACAATTTAAATTTTATAAGGTGGTTATTCCCTCCCATGGGTAGTTAAGGGTGGGGCCCACAACCACTTAACTACCCATGTGTGGATGTTAGAGATGTGGGGCCCACACGAGCCCCACCATTTAATTTCCTCTAACCTCATTAAGAACCCCTCTTTAAATTGGCAAACACCCCATTTAATTGCCAACACGTTTAATAAATGGGAACTTTCCCTCTCCCTTCCTTAATTGATTGTCAACACATTTTATTTAATGTTGTGAATTAATTATGGTAGGGTTACTTTTCATGTAGAATTAAATAATTGGAGGAACCCATTATTTTACGAAGGAGGAGAGCTTCGTTGTGGGAGGAAGAACATGAGAACTCTTGAGGTTTTGGAAGAACGCCGACCTCCGACGAAGAACATCAAAGAACACCGGTTCCTCGAAGAACAACGACGTGCCACCAATACTCTTCTCTGCGACAAGATAGGGGATGCCGCTTCCTCCTCGGCGCACTCTGACGAATCCTAAGAACCCTTTCCCCGTGATGTCGTCTACCGCGACGCCGTCTACCACGACACAGTCTACCGCGACGCCGACGTTCGTCTTCATTTGTTGAGGTAGGGGAATTTGTATAAATTTCTTTATGTGATTTATACCCTCGGCATGGCGTGTAATTTGTTGGGTGATGTTGTGAACCAATAACGCGGTGGGTGAGGACTATCAAACAAGTCCTAACCCACCACTATTTTGTTCTTGATGGGCGGAATACTTGGCGACGATGAAGCGAGACAGAAATGGCGATTGGAGGCCTCCACAGTGATGTACGGGTCCTGAGACGACCGTAAACACATACGATAGAAAAATCGGACCGCCGGAATGACTCTGGTGGCCCGCGGAAGTCCCCTACGGCGCCCCGGAATGCCGCCGGCAGGAGCCCGCCGCGGCTGAAGCCGCGGCGGTGAGGGCTAGATCCCGTGGACATGCGGGATCCATGGGGAACCGCGACGCCAGCCTAGCACCGCGTCCGTGGAACAGAAGGGGGGCCGCGCCCCCCCACTCGGCTCACTGGCCGAGCCAGCACACCCCCCGGCCGGGCCGGGTCGGGTCGCGCGGACCGGGCCGGGACGTGCCCTGTCAGGCCGAATCCAGACCCGGGTCAGGTTGACCCAGATTGGGCCGAGACGGGGGGGGGGGGGGCAGACCCCCACTTCGGACCGTTTTCGGTCTTTTGACCATAACTTGAACTACAGACCTCTGATGGACACACATTTAATGGAGTATGAATCCTAGGATCGAGATGGTCATTTCGGTATTTTACACTCAAGGTTTCGTCAAAGTTTTTGTACGGCCGGGTTGGTTTGAACCCAAAACCAACCGGGCCCTTGGAGTGGAAACACTTATAACTTAAGGACCAGACATCCGTTTGACATGCCGTCAACTACGTTGAAATACTCTTAATGAGACAGTACTTTTGGCTTACTACTCTTGAGGTTTGGATGCAGCTGAAGTACGGTCGGGTTGGTTTTATCTTAAAAACCAAATGGGCCCCTGGAACGGAAAAGCCAATAACTCTCAGACCAGGCATCCGATTGACACACCGTCTGTCGCGTTGGGTTTATTTTGACGAGACAGAACTTTAGGATACATCAACTTTGGACTTCGTGATAGTTGATGTATCGACTCTCTTTCTTGAGGAGCGAACCCTCCCAGAATCAATCATGCTTTGTGCGGAAACCCTAGAGCTGGCTGCGACTGTGATGATGATGACTGAACTTGGATCCTCCATGGGTTCGGTAGCGAAGACGACTGTACTTGAATCCTCCGTGGGTTTGGCAGCGACTATGACCATACTAGGATCCTCTATGGCTTTGACGACGATGAATACTGTTCTTGTATCCTACGTGGGTCTGGCAGTATTGACCTCTGTACTTGTATCCTAAGTGGGACCAGTAGAGTAGCTGGTCTTGTATCCTATGTGGGTCTGACAAATTAGATGGTCTTGTATCCTGTGTGGGTCTGACATCTTAGATGATTCAGTGGCTACATCTGATCATCTCTATCGCTATACGAAAGTTGTATACCTGTGTGAGTTGAGTCTTCACTTCAATCTTTTTCTTCGATGTGATTGACTTGCTTTCTTATGTGGACTGGGTTGTTTTTTCCTGTATGGACTGGGTTGTACTTTGGTTCGAGAGTTGGATCCATTTTGTAATTGATGACTTAGGTATATGTATGGGCATATACCTAAGTAGATTCGGTTGATACTTCTGTGATTGTATCTTTCCATTGTGGTTTATCCTTCGTGGATTCTGAGAGACCTTCAGGGGTCTCGGGGTCCCTACTAAGTATCGTATACTCACCCCTGCATGGGCTATGCCCGAACAACGTTGTGTTGGATGCAGACGACGGACATCACTGATCGAGGTGGAGGCTTTTGGAGTTAGGCGATACCCGGAGGTGGACCACTTGGCGGGACGTACACGAAGTGGACGACCAGACCCGAGGAGCTGAGGAGACTATCTGTACCCACCCATCAGGTGGGATTACCGGAGGATGACTCGGTGTTGTTGTTTTACTTACCGCTGTTGTACTTTCCTTTTAGTAGTACTATAATTCCAGTTGGGTTTGTATACTAGCCCATTTAATTTTTAGCACATACCTTGTACCTAGTTTTTACTTAGTGCTTATTTCACTTGTGTGCTCTGTTGTGTTTTTGTTTACTATATAAAAGTCAATGCCTTCCCTTTTTCGGATTTACGCCTTTGGTGCTAGTCGCCAACCCCTGCCCTATGGAAGGCGGGCTTGATGTAGTCACGGAACATGCCCCAAGGACGGGTTGTGACATTCACATAGTCCAATAATTATAGATCACTGATCAACCATATACTAGCCCACTACTCATGATCGAAAGCTATAAAGAAAACCCCAGTGGCTGATATGTGCAATCCAGTAAAGGAGGAAAGATAAATTCAAAATGCATAGTAATATAGAAATTTCCTAATCATATTAATGATTTTAAATAAATCTAGAGAAAATAAAAATAATATATTAACAGTTAACATAGAAAATCCATTAAAATGGGGTAAGAGGAATGCCCTAAACTTTGAAACTAGGGGCCTAGTGTGACATCCATAGAGTATCTCAACATGTATAAATGAAATAAATTTGGGAAGAAGAAAAACTATCAATTGTGTAATCATCAAAACAAACTCATGTCATTAATGAATTGTTCCTCATTTAAATCCAAATGACTAGATGTTTTTTTATCACTTAAAAGTTTCATCCATGTGAGAATCATGGATCTCCATTTATTATCACTATGTGTAAATCCTAAGGGTGTGTATTCTTCTAACTAAATTTTTTCTAGATTATTATTATTGAAACATGCCTTTCCCACAATTGATCTCTATACTTATTTTAGAAGAATAAGGGTGAAATGATATGATTCTCTATAGATATTTTAGTGATCAGTTACGATGTATGGGAATGATTCAGAATCTAGATTGGGAAGATATTGGAAGTGGGATTGAAAAATACTGTCTTAGTACTATTTCAATTTATCTAAATTGTGGGGTATAAATTTTAACCAAGATCATAAATGTGTTGGAATTGTAAGTAGAGTTGATCTGCACATGATTCCTTCTTAAGAAAAAAACCATAACTTTCTCTATTTTATGTTCTTGATCGAAATAATGTCCATTTTTTTAATACACATGGATATATTTGAATGGTTGGATGAGTGATATCATGGTGGGATAAGGATTGGTTTGAATTCTCAGGTGTATTCTCCAAAACCTACCTATGATAATTAAAATATGTCTTTTTTAACAATGGCATGAAGCCTTATAATGTTGAAAAATCTTATGACCATTGTAATACCTTACAATTCTCTTCCTATAAAATAATTACACTTGAATTTAAATCTTTACAATGGAAGTATAAGACTTACAACTAGCCCAAAAAGTCCTTATGCTTGAGGGTGAAGCTTTATGATTAGAAGCTCATCCAAAAGTAGAATTTTCCAAAGCCTTACGATGCTAGGAAAATATTTACATTGGAAAAAGGTTTATGTTTGGAAACAAAGTCTAATATTTGAATCCTTTTCCAAATTTTAGTCTTTAGGATTTAAAAAATGTAACTAAATATAGATTTATTCTATACTATAATTAAATAAAAACATTATAAATTAAATTAATGGCCTTTGAACAATTAATTTCTAAAATTCATATTCAAAGTATGGCTTGAAAATTAATTCAAATATTAATAAAACACTTAAAAATATGGATTTGATATATTTATCAAAATAATTACAAATTTAAAAAAGTATAAAAAATATATGATTTACCTGGGATTTATATTGATTTGAGGGGATTTAAACATTTAATTAAAGATAAAAATATATGAAATTTTAATATTCATCACTTTATATTATTTAAAATAACTTACTTAATAGTTTTTTCTAACTAAATAATTTACTGTGAGGGTTTTATCTATTGGTCACATAGAGATTTGAAAAGAATTACATATGATGTATGAGTTAACAAAACCCTTGAAAGTATAGAATACATAAGGATGATCTTGTAGTATCTCATATAAGATACATTAGAAAAATTATTTTTAAGGGTTTTTAAATATTATTTAAAGTCTTAAAAGGATATAAAATGTATAAAATTAAATTAAATATCCATTTTATCATTAATTCATATTGGATATATATATGTAGATATACATTTCATGAAGTGTAGTGATAATTACCCCCTAAAAGTATGACTTTGTGTTTTCCTAACCCATGATCATCATTGAGTATTATGGGTTGAGATGATATGATACAACTATATTGAATATATTATTTTACTCAATACAAGAAGTTATTTATATGATGAATGGATTCATTAGGTAATAAGTAGAGACTTATTACTTGGACTAACCAAGTAAAGTATATCTCATGGAATATAATAAAACAATTGATATACTTATGGGTGTATATGTATTGTGAATCCTTCTTTCATGAGGCTAGACAAATACCTAGAAGTAGAACCCTTGTACTTTGATACCCAACTTATGTAATTTTGAAAATAACTTATCTAATCAGGGGTGGTTGTGTATGTTGCAGATCATATAATCAGTTAGATATCTACCAGATGAGATTTATTTATCCACTTGTATGAAAAAAATAAATACAACCCTTGTTTGAATTAGAATTATGAAATTCATGTACATGATTAGCTCAGTCACCTATAATGTGTTCAAATTATTGGATGGGGGTATGTGATGTAATCATATATAAGATGAATGAAATGTGATGTATTCATCGATTTGGTCATACTTTTTTTGAGAATAAAAAAAGATGAGCTGGATATAATAGAATGAAATGTTACATGTCTAATGGTCACTTGATGTTATGTGAAAATGGATTATTATAACACCTAAACAATTTAGTTTAAAATAATACTTTTCTTGATATCTTTCTTAACATGTGACATCGAACTTTAATAAAAACATGATATACTACAAACATATTATTTTAATGTGACTTTTATAAACTAGTAGCTAAATTGGTGGTATAAATAATAATAACTACATAATGTAATATATATAAAGGTATTTTATAATATAAATTTATTGACTAATTCCAAATAAACATGTACTCAATTTTCAATAAATAAATTTTATTTCTCAAAAATATATTTTATTCAAAAATTATTTTTAATATAATTTTGAGTGTTGAAATTATAATTAAATTACACCATTATTAAAAATATTATTTTAGGAAATAAAATTCATTTTTTAAATAATAATTACAATTTGTATTGTGGTGATTTTTTGGATTTTTCTAAAAATATGTATGTTTAACTGAATAGTAAAAAATACCATTTTTAGTAAAACTGTCAATCCTGTTCATTAAATAAAATAATTTTAAAATTCGATTTTGTTTTTAATTTTATGTTAAAGTAACATATGTATTATTTAATTATAAATAACCTAATAAATTATATAGTAATAATCATTATACAAGGTTTTTGGTATAAGTTCATTTTTGGGATTAACAAATCATTTATCATAAAAACCATTTTTTATATAAGAAATATGTTTTTATATTAATAAATTAAAAAAATATTTATTGATAATTTTAATTAAAATAATATCATTTTTATTCAATCAAATATTTTAATATTAACTGAATATTTTTTATAAGGAAATGAATGAAACTAAATTTAGTTTTTTTGTTTAAAAAAGTATTTATCTAAAAACGTTTTTATTACATTGTGCACAATTATTTTAAAGTGATTTTTTTAAAATTATAGAATCTTAATATAATAAAATGGATTAATTATTCAGAATCATAATAATAAATATATTTTAATAGGGCTGACTTAATTTGTTTAATAATGACTAGTAAAAATATTAAAATTTTGTTATCACAGTTAAGGTTAAAGTGAGTTTACCAAAGGGTTTAAACTAACTGATAAATGTAATAATACCATAATAAATTGTATAATTCTTTTTTTTTTGAAGATTTGTAAACATTATATTATAATACATTTTAATTATTCTCCATTTTTAGGAACATTTACATGATGGTGACCTTATTTTATTGAAATATTTTAATTAATTCTATGTGTGTACCTCTCCTCACTTATAAAAGGTATATCCTATCATCCATTATTGAAGAACTTATATCACTCTATAATGAAATATAAATTCCAAAAAACCTTCCTAGATTCCTTCTATTCATTATTTATATTATTTTCTTCTACTAAGACCATCCTAATAATTCTAAAGATGTAAACCAAAGGAGGCCTCTCAAAGAAAAGGTAACCATATTTACTGACTCTATCAATGTTTTGTTTCTTATTATAAATACTCAAAATATTTTGGGTCTATAGTAATGACTATATTATCATAAATATACTGATTTTTATTACTATTATCAATGAAAAATTTCCACATCTTTTCCATCTTAAGTAATATTAAAACCTCACTCGTGCGTATGTACAACCCACCGTCAGCACGTAAGAGTGTAATTCATTTTTCATAACAACTTTACTTGGATGGTTATAAAGAGATAAATAATTAATATAAATAATATTTATGAAATAATTATAATTTTGGATATACATATCATTTACCTCTTTACCCTTCCCCTCATTAAAAAAATGATAGTCAATCAAGCATACGTGTGGACCACCACCTCCTTGATGTGATGTGATTCATTTTTCATTCCCGAATATCATTTATGATTATAAATAGATATATAATTAATATATATATATATATATATATATATATATCTTTATGAAAATTATAGAGATAATGAACCATGATCATGATTTAAGGACCAAAATTATCAAACCAAAACTTAAATGAAAAACGAAACACTCAACACTAGAGAATGATGATTTTAATAAATAATAATTAAAAAATGGATGTTGTGATGTTAAAAGTTTATAATATATGATATTATAATTATATATATGGTTACTTTATAGAAATATAATAAATTTGTATTAACTATACAGGAGGTTATAAGGACTTACAAAGCATGTCAAACCTGAGGTAAGGGTTTCTCACCTCAAATTTATTTCTATGATTAATTTTCCATATTCGCTACTTTTTTTATTTATATGGTGCATACAAATCTCTTTGATATATTATATAATGAATCTATTTATATTCATGGTATTTAATGTTCCATTTGAATTTATTACCTTTATAGGGGATACGATTAAAAAGTTAACAAAGTGGTAATGGTTTTTCTCACAATCCAATCCTTATCCGAGATTGTTATTTTTTTTAGTTTATTGTGAGGGAATTATATGATATTTCTATAATAAACCCAATATATTTTATCCATATATTTTTATTTCTATAATTTACATTTTTTTCATTTCATTTTTATCTTTCTAAGTACTCAAAAGTCAGAAAGAACAATTTTTAAGAAAAACTACGAATGTTTTTCAACTCAATTGGGAATATTTTTCTTCCATATACACATTTTTTTTTAAAAAAAATTAAGGAATGTTTTTATTATATTACAATGAATAATTAAATTCATTTTAAAATTTTCATAATTTCTATGAAAAGGATTAAAAGTAATATTTCTTTCATTTTTTAAATGAGTCACTTTTTACATATTGTGTTAATTGAATCTTTGTTTAAATGCTTAGAGAATTAATGAAATTTATCAGAATCATGACTATTCATTACATTAAATATTTATTTAAATATTTCGATGGTGATTTTGAAATATTATTTTTTCCTAATATTTTGGAATTTTTAGATTTTAATATAATTGAATTTAAAATGAAAATGGTATTTTACTCAAGAAAGATTATATTGACCACATTAAAGAACTTTTAACAATTTCAATATCCATTAATGAATATCATATTTTACTAAGGAAATAATATATTAATAAAATACACCATATTATGAGAATAGGATCTCTCGAAAGAATGGTGATTTATTCCCCTATAACGATGCTCTAACCTAATACTGCAGCTCCATGCTCCCCATCTCAATATGAGGGGGGAGGTTCGCATTATCAATATTATGAAAAGAGAAACTTCTTTCCATTCTACAATACTAACTATCTTCATTATTTTATGAGGATTTAGCTCTCCCTAAAAGTCAATGATCTCTTCCAAGGAGCACTGTAACTTCGTCTCTCCCCGAAGAAGCTTAATCATGCCACAAATCTAAGAAATCTCACACTGGTAGCTCAGTTTTGTATTCAACACCCTTAAGTTTTTGAATTGGACCACTTTTTTTTTCAATTCTTGGGATATTTTAGAGCATGCGATAGTCGACTTGATTTATAGGAGGCAATCTATTGATTATATTTGAGATGGAGGATGATTTGATTACTTCCTGGTCCAGAGATCCTCGACGATGCAATGGAGAATCATTTTATCTGTTTCAATGGAGTCTTGATTTCCACATGTGGCATGATCCCTTGATGATGGAGACATGGGTGAGTCTCCCCAGGCTTCCACTTTCTTTTCAAAATCAATCCATTTTTTGTTCTATTGGGAACATGATAGGCTGATACCTTTGATCAGATTGATGATCAGAGGTGGTATGTCACCCCATCTATCCACAGATCTATGTTGAGATTGATGTTGCATGGTCTCCTGTGAATTGTATTTGGATCACAGATGGGAATGAGTTTTGGTGGAAGTAGGATGTGATATTTGAATCGTGGATGCGTTATTGTGTTGCTTGCGACCGAATTGGACATGTGGAAATGGTATGTCTTAGAAATAGCATGTTTATAAATTCACAAGGGGTGATGAGGATGGGCAATGGAAATAGTGGTACACCTGCTTTGGTTTTTCCAGAGTTGGAGGTTTCATCAAGAATTATTCTGTCAAGGCTAGAACTTGTGGAAGGCTCTCACATATAGGATGTGTGTGTGGGTGCGACGTCCATTGGACATGAAGTAGCTAAGGCATAGTCTTTAGAGAATGTGGTTGGGGAAGTGGAAATCAAAGATGGTTATAGTAAAAACAAGATCAGTGGAGGCTAAAGGATCTAATGGTTAGACAGTTATTCGATCACCTAAGGAGTGATCCTGGTATTGAGAGGGCCTTTACAGTGGAAGAGGCTGTGGAATTCTGTTCTTCATGGCTAGAACTTGTGAATGGGGTGAACTTGGACTCTATTGCTTTTATGGATGGTGAAGTACTGGGAGCATTAAATGCTGGTGCGGAAGAGTTTTACGGGAAGGAAGGTGGTGATGGAGGTCTGATAATTAATGTTTCCATCGGTAATCGCTTCCATGAATTGTATTATGAGAATAACTCTCATGGAGATGGAGGTACTCCAAGGAATGAAGGTGACAGAAAGGATGAATTAATCAGTGATGATAAGATGAAGAAGGGATTTCATGATGCTCATCAGTTTGACGAATAACCACATTGTCTAGCTATGATTGATATTAATATTAATTTTCAGCATGAGAGGGGAGCAAATGAGGGTTACCAAGAGGTGCACATTTCTAGAAAATGGGGGAACATCTCTGATTGTGGCAAGGAAAATGTTGGTACCATGGTTCAAACTTCATCAAGTGACATTGTTCAGGGTGGGAAGACAAAGGTGATTGGGAATTGGGAATCCATGTCTTCCCCAACACCAAGAAGATCGAGGAAAGACTACTCCTATCATAAAAAGAAGGTTTCTACTAGGTCTTATAATAAGGAAGGCAGGATGACCTCTGGCTTGACAAAGGGTATGCGTTCCACTAGGGAGTTCATATCTTTGGAGAATTTGAACCTTAGAAGGAAGTATGCCATGATTATGACACATTATGAAAGCTCAAAGTGGGATTTATCCATAGTAGAGTAAACAAACTATCATGGATATGGCGACGGGTATGATTGTTATGACTTGTAGTTTTTTTCTTTCTTTGTGATGTTTTCTTGGGGAATTTTTTCTTTATTTTAATAAATGGTCAGTGGCCTTGCCTCTGATTGGGCTTCCTGGTTAACACACTATATTACTCTAGAGGGATTAATATCATGTTTTTGTACTTATTGATTGGGAAAAAAGTAACAATTCGTATGTTATTTTTTCAATACAGATTTTTATATTTATTATGTATTGAATTTTTATTCATTTATTTAATATGATAAATGCATTGGAGTTAATATTTTATGGTTAGGGCCCATTATAACTACACTATTCATTGGTATGTATCAGGATACAAACTAGTTTAGGTATTTGGAATACACCTTACTACTTTATGTATGATGTCATGAAGCAAGGCCTTGGTAGATTGTATGACATTATCAATTATATCATTACAAAACTTGTTATTTTTATAAATGTTATTATTTATGTTTTTATTTAATCAATGGATTTAGTCCCTTTTTATTATATAATTTATATTCACTATTTGATCAATGTTTATCTCCTCCATATTATTCATGATCTGTGTATCATATGATAACTCCTATGGTACTATTTCCCTTAGTGATCATCTTAGAAAACCATTTATTATGTTCTCCTTTCCTAATAATACCAATAAGGGATCTATAAATGATATAATTTATTTAATAAAAGAAATAATAATGCTCAAACTATAGTTTTTAAGTTGTATTTAATGATTCAGGATCTAATATGGGAATAATATATGTATCTAGTTTCCAAAAAACACTAAAGTCTGATAATTTAGGATTATATCCCTTTTTTTGTGCCAATATAGTAAAATAACCACTAGATCTGAGTTCCTAGAGTCAGGGTGTAACAATGTATATCAAAGTAAGTTTAATATAAACATTAGGAACATAATTTTGGAAGACATTGATTAGAGAACATAACCCTATGATAGAATTTGAGGATAATTCTATGTATAGAAAAATATGATAATTTTTTAGTGAAATATAGATTGTGTGGTTTTCTTAGAAAGTACTTCTCTATATAGATACTAGTAAGTGTATGTGGCTATAGAATATATTCACCTAGGGGTTATTGAGTATCTACCATTTTATTTTTATTTTAATAATTACTAAGTCTCAAATTTTTTATATTTTTATAATTACTAAAAATTCTCATTGATAAAACCCATATTATTTATTTTTATTTTAATATAAAAAAACCCCATCAATTTTTTTATTTATCATTTTATTTTAATTATTTATTGTTAATATTTTTTATTTTATTCTTGTATTATTATGTTGGCAATATCACTTTTATGTTGAAAAATTTTCAAACTCCAGATAGAGTCTTAATCATTCAGTTAGATAAAAAATATATATTTTGTTGTAAAAGAATTGATCTATGCATTGGACTTCATCTCTATGTTTGTAGTATATATTATGTTTTAGAACCCTATATTGCTAAGAATCTTCACATTTAGAACCTGATGTTCGGAATGAACATTTGAAATAAACCATATGTCTTGAACCATATGTTTGGATTGAAATTCACATTTTGAACCATGAATTTGGAATATACCTAATGTTTGGGATCCTGATGTTGTTGATATAAATTAGGCCATCCAAAATCATTCTATGAATTATATGGAATCAAGATGTTATCTAGTATCACTAGAGTCGTGATTAATGTTTCAAGAATATTATATTTCCTAAACTATTTTATTATCACTTATAAAATATATTTCTAAGGAATTATCTACTATCTTAAATAATTTAATTATATTTAATTCTTGAGTATTTATCTTCTTACCTTAAGCATTTTCAATTTATTAACTCTTGGTATTTTGATCATAACATGAACTATAAGCCTCATAATTAAGTTATTACTATTATTATGTATAGGTAAGAAGTTTATATTCATTCCATTAAACTATAAGGAAGGTTGAAAATGTAATTTGGGTGAATGAAAAATTGATCTAAGTCATTGCATCATTTTGTAGATTCCATATTTTTTTCTAAAGTTTCTAATGATATCTATAGATAAAAATTTTCAATTTATTTTTTCTTTTTTCATTATAAAGATCTTGAAATGATATAAATACAATACTTCAAAAAAAAATCTATGAATGATATGTTTTAAGTTCCTAAAAATTGATAGAATCATATGATATTAGATTTCTTTGAATTTTATTGAAATTTAAAGTTAGATAATTATGGAATTTATTCTGAATATCATTAAAAAAACAAATATTTTCGTTAAATTAAAATTTTTAATTTTTTATTGTATTTTCAAGAGAATTTTCAAGAGATTATCTTCTGAGGAGATTTAATGTGATGAAATAAATAAAGAGAAAAATTTGGAAACTATATTAAAAATTTAAATATGAATATTCCTCCATATTTATCAAATATTAGTTATGGAATTATTATAGAATCATCTAATAGATTATTTAAACCCTCATATATTATTATTATGATATTGAATTATTACCTTTAGAATTAATTTCAGGAACCCTTCAATGACAATGCTAAAACCAAGAGGAGAATTATGTAATTCCATTGACTCATCTATTTTAAAATTAAAGTTTTGAATAATTGAAGATGAATATGTTGTCTAAAGTTTTTTGAAAATTTAAATTATAAATTTATAATATATGTGGTGGTGATGTAACTAATATAACAAGACATAATAATGAATCTCTTGAGATAAAATATTTGTTTATTATTCTATTTTTGTTACTACTATCACAAGAAGAAGGAAGCCCGTATTAAATAAATTGTTATTAATTGCTGCTATTATTTTTTAAGATGAAACCATCAATCAGTTACCAAGGAAACTATGAGCTAAAATGGTAAAATATTCTACATCTCATTCACTTTCATAAAGTGTCGACTACTTATACTAAGTCATGATAGAGTGTTATTTTCCTAGACTAAGCTATCAAGGTTCCCAATAGATGATCCTGACTTGTTTTTAAGTGTCAAATTCTTGAATTTAGTTGTCAATTTCTCTATATAAAAGGACTTTATTAGTGAAAATCACTAATATCTTAGAGAGAGAATTGGTGGAGTGGACTAGGGGATCTTTATGTCCGGAACCACTGTAAATTTCCATGTCTTTCTCTATATTCTATTTATTTTACACTTCATTACTCATCTTTAATATATAAGGAAAGGATCATTTCATTTCAAGAGGTAAAATTTAATTTTTTTTATTTTCAAAAGGACAAATCCCCCCTTATTAGGTCATCATCATCATCATCTCTGACCAATTGTATCAAAGGTAAGACTCTCTTTCTAGAAATATTTGAAGATATACTATTTTTTCTTTCCTGACACCAACAAGTGGTATTATAGGAAGGGATATTTTTATGAATATTGAATATTTCTTTAGGAATTTATAATCCTAAGTTAAATATCCAAATAGAGAAAAATTTCAATTGATGATCTAATATAAGGTATGCTGATGATTTCTACACCTTATTTTAATGGTGATAGTTATAATTTCTAGAAAGATCACATGATTATGTATTTAAAGAATCTTTGATTGACCATGTATTTTAAATATATAAAACCATATATGATTTCTAAAGGTGAACTTAGAAAGTGTAGTTTTTCTCAAGTAGCTGATTATGACCTTAATTCAAGGAAAATGAATGTTATTATTTTTGGATTAATAATTAATGAATTTAATCGAGTTTCACAGTGTGGTACAACTAATGAAATGTGGGAAACCATTACAGTTTCCTATTAATAATTTTATAATGAGGGAAAATTGAGGTAAAATACTGCAAAAATTAAATTCGATACATTTAGGATAAATAAAATGCAAGAATCACATAGATGAATGTGATATTAACGACGAATTTTAATGATGCTACTGCCTTTGGAACTAAAATTCTAGAAAAATACCACGCATCTAAGGTACTTCGAGTTTCACCTTATAAGTAGAATGAAATATATGATTTTATCAGAAAATACACACCAGTTAAATATATGAAGATGAAGGATTTGATATGTACCTTGATGGTGTATTGATTTGAGATAAAATCTAAAGATTAAGATCATATTTCCATCAAAAAGAAAAATACTTGAATTTAAGTATCACATGATTAATTTTATAATTCTGATTCTAGTCATTCAAGATTAAGTAACAAGTTATCAGATCATTATAGAGAGTTCATAATAACATATAAAAAGTAAAAGGGAAAATTAATGAAGAATAAGGAGAAGGAGGTCAGATATTATGAATGTAAAAAAGATAGGTTATTTGATACAAAATTCCATCAACATAAGGCTTAATGGATAACTAATTATAAAAGAAAAAGTAATAAATCCATTAAGGATACTTGGAATGAATTTTATTTTTTATGTGATTAATAAACCTCAAACTCTGAAGCTAAGAATGAAAAACAAAAGGTAAATATATATCTTATAGCTCATACTAATTTGCTACACTCATCATTCTCTCATAGTAATAATTATGAAAATCCTAATTTTTGTTAACATAAGGAATATTATTATGTTATTTATGATAAATGTGAATCCAAAAATTAAGATCACAAAATACTCATAAAATATTATGATTCTATTTTTTTAAAAATATAGTTTTAATAAAAAGATTTCAGATTTAAAATCTAGTTTTCTAGAAATTCTTATGATTTGCATGAAAATAAAATTAAGGAATTATTGTATGGTGTTGAATCCTTAAATAAGGATATTATCATGTTTACCAAAGGGGATAATTACATGAATCAAATTACTGGTAATAATAAAATTAATAAAGGCAGGCTTGATATTATTTGTGATGGGTAAATGCCTAAATTATATAGGAATTATTTAGTTCTAGGATCTAAAATAATAAGCATGTCACTGTAAGATGTTTTCATTATGGTATAAATGGATATTATTCCATTGAATTATATTTTAGAATTACTCAATTTTATAGTGTTAATAATTCTGATTATTCAAAATACTTATCAAATTTAAATCATATTTTTTCTCAAAATTAATATCTTTGGTTAAATAAATCATTAATTGCTTACACAACAAGTACCAACAGTATATGGGTCTCAAAATGAACTTGTATTTAATATTATGCATGTTTATTACATTAGAAATAATTTGTATATGATATACTAGTTATTCAAAATATAAATTGATATTTCTTATTCTTATTATATTTTTGGAATTCATTGAAATAAATTTAAAGAAAATATCCTTAGATATGAAAATTTTAAAATACAAGAAGTATTTTATTTGTATTTTAATATTAATATTTTATTCTTGAAAACCTATATATGATTTAAAATGTTATATACTTCTTTGTTGGAATCTATTATTTTTAATTTATTATTGATTATGTACTTAAATGTATTCTCTCTTAGTATGAAATAAAATTTGACATAATTTTTTTAAAAGAACTGTATCATTCATTGAATTTTTTTAAATTTATTTGGGGAAACTTATATTTAAATTTTTTACTTATGGGGAGTTAACTAGTTTTAAATATTTATCATTTTATCATTTTAAATATTTTAAAATTGACAAAAAAATTAATGGGAAATTCAATTCTCTATAATTTTTAGTTTACTTTAAAATTTTTGACAATTTTTGAAATTTATTTTCTCAATTCATGTTGTGTGAAATGTTTAAATATTTAAAGATTATATTTATTTTAAAAAAACTAGTAACTATTTAAATTATAAAAATACCTATTTATTTATTATTTAATTTATTTTTTTGTGTTTTCTAGTAAGAATTCCATTAATGAATCATTATTTTCTTTAATTGTATGTCTTATTATTTCATGTTCCAAAAATTTAAATTATTATATGTAACCATTGTTCGATTTTTCATATTTTAGGAATTTTTAAAAATACTTATATTTAAAAATTTTAAGGCCATTTATTTAATTCATTGAATATATTTTATTTTAAATTATTTAATATCCTTTTCCATGACCCCTCACCCAAAAGAGTACCCATCCTAGGATAGTAGTGAGTGATGGAGAATAGTGACCTCCAAAGTCCCTTCACTAGTAGGTCTTGAATTGGTGACTAACTGCGAGGGTATAATAAGAATACAAAGAGTGGAATTACCCACTAAGAGGACATGAAAAAGTTGGAGATAATATAGATACACCTATCAATTCCTTCTTAGATATTCTAAATAAATCCCAAGTGCATACATGTAATGTCATTGAAGACTAATATAACTAGAAATGAATCTACAAGTACTAAAAGATAAAGATGATAGTGAGTACAAAGCCCAAATATCTCCTGAAAAACCAAGATCTAGTAATATCCAAACTGATATCCAACCTACTCATACTAATCTGAAAAAAATATCATATATACGTGGGGTGATCATAACAGTATAGTCAGGTGGACCGTCCTTAGAGCCTCTCATGTAAAACATAATGAAATCATTCTAAATCACATTTAACAATAGTGAAACTAACTCATCACCAAAATGGGTATACTAATTTCCAAGCCTCACCATAACTATATCTCACCATGTACCACATACAAGATATCATATATTTTAGTAATGAAATATCAAGGGTACCCCTATATAGCTTCCCCACTGGTTTTCCACTCTAGACCAATGTCTCAAATCCTAATCCATCTCTCTCCAAAATTAATCCTACCTATATACACATGGGATATGTATCACAACATGAAACTCATGTATCACATCATCACATCATCCCATATCAAATCTCTATATAGTAACCAATTAGTTTTTGAGATATACCGCACCCCGTATGATGTGTATCATATAATGAATATTATACAAAAATCCATCATAACCCACACACTGATTAAGGTACCTCGATCCATCACAATCTAAAACCTTCGTACTGATAGTAATCCTTTAGATACTAAATTCGGGGATACATGTGTGTGAAATAACCAAAAACTTCTATATCATTCTATACACATTAATATAGGGAAACTATCATCTCTGTATACTAGAACATGAAATAACCAAGAGAAGAGGGAAGGTCCAAAGGGGCTAGTCAACTATCTATCCTCCCACTAGGATGTTATGGAAAACACCCACCTAGAGTCCACTAGGATTCCATCACCATAACAAACATGGGTGGGGTAGCATATAAAATAAAAAAATATAAAGGATATAATATAGATCACAAAAACACTAAATTAATAACCTTGTATTCGACTAAACTATAGATAACTTCACTCGGACTATCATATTACACTACTAATAACTAGATATCCTATAATCGCACCAGAATTTTAAATAGATACATTAAATTAATTTATTTTCATTGAACAATTCAATTTTTAATAATTAATTCATTAAAAATTAATTAACATTATTCAGTCTTCATTAGTTTAACCATCGATCCAAGTCTATTCCCTCTAGGCATAACCCAAAATGAGTCTATGGTTTCTCAAGAGTAACTTCTCATTTTCATTCCAAAAACTCCAACCTCATGATTTAAATCAATTATTAAACATTATTAAACCTCATTCAATAATTCTATGTACTCTATGAAAAAAATCATAAGCTACCATTAATAAATACAACCAAGTACTTACAACAGCCTCAAGCAGCGTGAAAAGGAATGAAGATAAACAAATAACATGACCATCATGTATTAACTAGATTAATATAAAGAAAACATCTAGATTTATCTAATCAATGGTTAAGCCTAGCTTCAACTTGTTCCAACCATCACAATGACATCCCCAGTTCCCTCATGCAGATCCCAATGCATCTCACCATCATAGTAATCTATTTCTACCACATCATCTGAGCCTGACCTTACCCATATCACATCTTCTATCGTAGTCTTATATCACATAACATTACAGGGCTCACATACCGAGAACATCATATGGTATAAAGAAAAAAATCCTAATAAATATGTAAACTTAGACCTAAAACAAGGAATTCATCTTTCACATGAAAATAATATCTCACAACTCCAAAAATAAGGAATTCATCCTTTAGAAAGCTATCAAATTATTAAACATTCTCCCAATCATCAAAACAATTTTTTTATCAAATTGTGGGATTTAAAATTCTATGTTATTCTATTTATTTACTAGTATTAACATACTCCTCATTATTTATCAATTCCATTAACACATAAAAAACCATGTTCAATTAAACATGTGAATTGCCTCAATTTTAATTACCATCAAATTATAAGAAACACCATATTAATTTAAACTTTCTATTTCATTAATTATTTAGACAACTGATTATCAGTTTCCATTTTTACATTCTTTACCATTTTATGTTAACATAAACATGCTAAAAAAGAATAAAAACATGATATACAATCATATAATAGATATAAAACTATCTAGAAGATTAGGAGGCAAACCATCATCTTGGTGGAAGGAAAAAATGGAATTGCTAAGAATAAACCAATTACATTATTTAATGTGGTTCAAAATATATTTGGTTAATTTCATTACCATATAAAGTACTAAAAAACAATAATATTATGATTGTATATAAATAAAATATAATCAATTAATCCCCTACATCAAAAGCATCAACGTTCTTCACACAAGAATGAATCAACATCATAAATATCTGATCACCTATACCAAGGGGAAAATATGCTCTACCATATACATCATTCCATGAAAACACTAGAAAATGAAAAATGAAAACTACTTAATAATAGTGGAGATCAAACATCAAAGCTTGGTAAGAGGAAATGGGAAGAAAAGAGATCAAATAGAGAGAAACTTCTAGAAAAGGGAGATAAAACCAACCTCAAATCATAACTAATTGAAAACTGGAATCTAGGATCAAACACTATTGAAAGGGTATACAAATCCATTAAAAAACATCAGAGCACAAAGTGTTAGAGTGAATGAAGTGGAAGAAAACTATGTTTTGGGTCTCAGGGTATTTATAGATCCACCTAGAAAATAGAGCTCCATGACACAACCTTATATACCATGTCAGAACCTATTGAAAACATGGGGGACTATGGAAAAATATATCTAGACCACACTAAATCCCATTTTTTAAACCATGAGTCTATGTTCAATAAGAAGATACTATTAAATGGGGTCTTGGGGAAATGACATAGCTTGGATCCTTGTTATCATAGTACATGGACACCAAATAAGGTCTTACACCACTGTTAACCACTATAGTGTATCCACCTCCAAAAATGAAATATCCTTAATTCCTCTTCCCAATATCCCCTATGACACAACATGCCAAACCATGCCCCAAAGGCCAAGCCTATGGCGTAAAAAATTTCCCCACCACAGCCTTTCAAAAAATGGCAGTAGCACACCCCCATTTCCCCATTTACCTTCTAAACCAACTAAAACCTCATATGAGAACCTCCAACCATAAAAACTCAAAAAGGAATGGGATTTAGGGATCTAATAACTTACACTAGATACCTCTAAAAACATTATCATACTCTATAATTTGAAACCAACCTAAAGAGAATGAATGAAAAAGGGGTTGTCCGAATAACCACTCCCTGAGATACCTTTCAAGGAACTCTCCATCATAAGAGTTAAACCACATCATTAGTGGAACGAGTGATACCACGAAACCATAAAAAAATATCCTAAGCACTCTTTTGGAAATATAACTCTAAAAAAGAGCAGGGATACCACTAAGAAAAGGAATAAGAAAAAACCATCTCATAAACTAGAATAAAAGTTTAACAAAACTACTAGAATTACAAAAAGGTAAAGGGTAAATAATAAAAATCATTGGGTGCTGAGAACATATATGTGACTCAAGTTAATAGGTATTATCCTCTATGACACTATGTATCCACAATACATGAACTTGTGTATAATATGACCATGTATGACCATCTCATAGCTGTCATGGATCTCTACAAACTACTCGTCAAATGTGTCAACATTATTAACATCAATCTAACCCCAATCGATAATGTGAGAGTCTTCATTAAGGTAATAGTGATCCTATGAAACATGAAAACCTCATGTATCTAGATGATCTATAGGAGAGTTTATATCTGATATGACATGATTCCACTGTGAGACCACACCTCAAAAGACCCAAAAAACTAGAGAGAAAGATTACTCCCAAGACCAAACCTTCACCACCCATGATGATTCATCTTTAAGAACATGTGATCTCCAATATCGAACTCCAAATGTATTATCCTATGATGGAAATTAGATTTTTGATGATCTTGTGTTGCTTTCATCCTCTTACAAATTACCTAAACCATCTCTGTCATACTATGCACTAGCTCTAACAAGAGAATCACTGGCTCTCTAACCCTAGTACAACACAAAATAGAATAGAAGGGTTGTATATACAAATATTAAAATGGATCCATACCAATGGTGGATTGAAAACCATTTTTTAAGAAAAATGGATCAAAGAAATGTGCCTCATCCATTAACATCTAAAATCAAGGACATAATAGAGAAACATGTCCTCGAGATTATGGATGATCCTATTTGGCTGACCATTTTTTATGGATGAAAGGCAGTGATAAATAACAAATACAATCCAAAATCATATTAGAGACCTATCTACACCTTGGAGGTAAAAAAGTATCTTGATCGTTGATTATCATCCTCAGGAATCTATTGAGTCTCACCACCACCTTTATACACATCCTTGAAAAAACCTCTACTGAGATCAAATCCATGATCACTATAAAGTGATATGATTTCGTCAAAATATCTATTATCAACCACATAGAAACATAGCCTAGCAAATTTTGAGATAAACTGGAAATGAATTCCATCATGATGTCCTCCCAATTCCAATGGGGAACATCTAACCAATGGATCAATCCACCAGAAAAACAGTTCTCATCCCTCACCTTCTCGAAGACCAAACATTGAGACACAAACTGTAAAACTACATGCTTCAAACTAGGATACCAAAAATGAAATCTCAGATATTGGTCTATTCTTCTTCACAATGGGATTTACCACCAAGGGTGAGATATGGAACTCATAAATGACCATAAAATTAAAAATGTAAGGGAGAAAAAGACCCCCTATAACAAAACCCGGTGTGGTTCATCCTCAAACAATCCATTAGAAGAATCACAAAATAAAACATGGTCTCTCCTGACCTCCACCTCAAAATCCCCTAGTTGGGACTCCTCTACCTGCTAAACCAAATACGACTATACTATTATTTGGAAAAGTTACTTTGTTCCTTCATCTTCTCCAATATCTAGATGCATCACTGAGATATATTCCATCACAATCCAAGAACATCTAGCTCTAGGAAAAACTTAAACACGTGATGTATTGGTTAGTTCATTAGATTTAACATTTCCCTTACCTGGTGTATATGAAATTTTATTGTCATAATCCTATAATTATTCAATTCACCATCATTATCATAATTTCAAGTCATTTTCAGAGAAGAGATGCATCAGGATCTTGTGATCGATGTAAACCACAAAATGATCACTGATGAGGTAATGTCACCATAACTTTAAGAAAAAACAGTCCACAACTCAAGGTCATGGGTGGTATAGTCATTCTCATGGGGAAATAACTGTTGATACCCACATGAAACAGTCAATCTTTGATACATCATAATACAACATAACTCTAGAAGTGAAGTTTCATTTAAAACCTAAAACTAAATTACCTCTATAGAAAATAATTGATTGGAGCACTGATAAACTTCTGCTTTAGGTACATGAAAGGTACCTGACACTGGTCAGTCGATAACAATACATGATCTTTCCTTGTTAATGTTGTTAGAGGTGTTGAAACCTGAGATAAATCAACTATGAAACTATTATAATAGCCTGAATTAAAAACAAAACTTCATACATCTGCAACTATCTTGGAAGCTAAATAAGAAAAAATGCCTCTATATTCTAATGCTCCACAAATACTCCTTGATGAGAAACAACATGCCCCAAGAAAAAAATATCCATGATCCTAGAACTCAAACTTTCAATTATTTTTGAATAGATGATGATTAAGAATAACTCCAAAAACATCATGTATATACTCTTCATAACTATCCTTAAACATAGAGTACACAAGGATGACATCGATGAAATCATTAAAAACATATCAAAAAACTCTCTAAACACTATGTTCATTAAACCCATGAACACAGCTAGAGTGTTCATCCAACCAAACGATATCATGAAAAATTCTTAATTCCCATTATGATAAAAAATAGTTTTTAAGAATATTATAATATTTCACATGTACCTGATGATATCCTAACCATAAATAAATCCTCAAGAACCAATATCCCCCTCTTAAAAACTTCAAGTAATTCATTAATCCATATAAGAGGATAGTGGTTCTTCACGGTCACTTGGTTCATGTGATGATAATAGATACAAGGAAACACACTACAATCAGACTTCTTTATGAATAAAACTTGAACAACCCATGTTGACACACTCTACTGAACAAAACCACACTAAAACAGATCATCGATACATACTTGTAGCTCTCAAGGTTTAGAAGGCACCATCCCAAATAGAGACTTTGAGATAAGGTACACACCTGGATATAACTCGATCCCAAAATAGATCTCTAGTCAAGGGTGTAATACTACAATATCATATGGAAATACATAGTGGTATTTTTTATAACCTTGGGAAACACTGTCATCCCGACCAATGAAAATCATAGAATCAGATGAACCATCAAATAAGACAAGGACTAAACATGCCTCTAACCCATCTGATGGTCTTACTCACCAAAAAACTCTATTGGTTCTCCATCAACATCATATAACAAAACCTATCTATTGAATTAATCCATGATATAATACATCTAAAACAACAAATATATGTTGATGATGATGTTATATGGATATATCATTAAACACAGGAAGTCTCCCCAAGAGTGATGATGTCATAGCAGTAGGTTAAAGTTTATGCATAATTCATACCATTCATATCAATGTCTAATTAGTGTAGTCAATTATAAGGGTACTGGAAAAATATATACCTCATGTTCAAAATAATGGATGAGGTTTGGTGATATGAAGGAGTTTATAGCTCCTAAATCAGATTAATAATTCACCCATGTAGAAAACAATCAAATGGTACCTATAAAAAAACTCAGATTTCTCGGTGTAGGAAATGTTAAAGCATAAAGATGAACACAACCTTCTCCATGACCTCTCTAACCCTATTGAAAAACACATCCATGGTTTTATTCCTCTTTCTAAGAATGAGGAGAATATGAAGACTATCATATGCTTTCCCTGTCTCCTATATGCTGATCACAAACTGGAATACCCACCTACAACTGTGTTGATTAAAACTACCTCAATTGAGGAACCTAAAGTAGAACACCAAGCACATACTGGCTACACAGAATGTTTGGGATCTCTCTCCACTAATGACCTAAAAATATAAAATAAAAACACACATATGATCCCTAGGTATAATTACGAGATCCACCGCACTGAAAGAAATGAAATGATGAGGGATGAGACCTACCCCTAGATAACTGAAAACTATTCTATCTGAGAAATTATGAACCCTAGAAGGTAACTCAACATCATGAAGAATCCTAATACATCCCCTCTCATGACAATCCATTTCTAGCCATAATTATCTCAACAACATCTAGTCTCTCCAAAACCACAAGATAAGTTGAAAACATAATGGAGTGACCTGGAACTAGATCTATAGATGAAAATAATCCTCCAAATTCCTCTCCCTAGCCTCTTCATCTTCCAAATGGTTTAAAGCATATCAGATAAGGGTCCTAAAATGGATTATGAACACCGGAACATCAGAACTACCCTATTGAAGTGTAATCATATCCTGGTGACTAGACACCTTTACAGTCAAAGAAATAAACTCTTCTTGAAATTTTTCCCTAAACTTATCACATGATACCATTGACTCCTTATGATCCTTAACGAATAAGAAGAACCACTACTTCACTCCCCCTTCAGAATCATCACAACCAAAAAAACCCAATATACCTTCTGAGCATGGATAGAACTAAAATTTATCTCCACCACCTCTAAATAGTGTTTTGTGACTACGTATGAAATAGATCCCTCATAATTTTTTATAATCTGGTGCTAAAAATATTAGAGTGTCCTCCTTCGAGTATCATCATCATCGAACTCCACTCTATATTGATCTACTGGAACATACTTCCAAATATTTGCATGAACCTGGTGAGGACGTTGAAATAGATCCATGCATGAAAAAACAAATATTTGAGATCCTAAACTAGGAATATGGAATACTTAATATTAATAAATAAATAAATAAATAAATTATTTTATTTAATTTGAGGTTGAAACTATCCACATGTCTACCCATTTTAGACACAAGATCTAATAATAATGATGTAAGATCCTTTATTCAGTATCTAATCCAAAACAATTATGAATTTATTTATAAGGATCTGCAAACATAAAAGCCAATGTATCAGATCAAAATTTTCCATAACTACCCATGTCATATCCAATATTTTTTGTTCACATATCTTACTAAAATTAACTGAAACCATTTCCCAACCAACCCATTAAATATCAGCAGTTCGTAACTCAAAAATTAATCCTATCTCTCAACTTGAACTTATGTTAGCACTCTATCATGATCCCCTCCCAACAATGAGTACCCCTCTTGGGATGGTATTGAGATAAGGAGAATGGTGAACACTTGAGTCCTGTCTCCTATAGGCCTCAGGTTGGCGACTGGAACCGTGGGTATAATTGGAATAAAATAGAAGGCATTACCCTAGAAGAGAACATGTTGAATATAGATATAATACATACAGACGAATCAACACCTATTTATGTAAAAAAAAGAAATTACAATTTCATACATTCAATGTCATAAAAGATTAAAACAAATCGAAAGGAAACTATAAGTACCAAAACATAAAGAAGGAAGTAACCAAACATCCCAAAAATACCTAAAAACCCATTAGTTAGTAATATATAAATTACTCTCCAACCTGATCCTACTGAACAAAAAATAGTTTATATATAAATAGGTGAAAATAATAGTATACTCAGTAGGATCCTTCATAGAGCCTCTCAGGAAATATATGAACAAATCATACTAAATCATAGTTAACAAAAGTTAAACTAACTAGTCACCCAAATAGATATATAGAGTTACCAACCTCATTAAGGCTATCTATCACTAAGTAATGCATTAAATAGATCATATATTATAATTGTGAAACCTAAAGGGTACCCCGTTACCACTTCCCTTCTGGTTTACCACTTCACCCCAATGTCACTCGTCCTGAGCCATCTATCTTCAAAATTAACCCAGATCATAGAAACATAGGATAAGTATCAAAACATGCATCTCATGAATCACATAATCACATCATCCCATATATAATATCTATATAATAACCAAGAAGTTTCTGGGATCCACCAATAATCGTATGTTGTGTATCATATATCAGGTATTATACCTCAATCCATAACAACCCATACAATAAGTAAGGTACCTCAATCCATCACAACATATACCTTCCATACCTATAATAATCCATTAGATACTATATCTAAAGATACATGTGTATAAAATAACCATAATCCATCACATCCCTCTATACACATATATATAGGGGAACTAACCTCCATTCATACAAACAAATGAAACTACCAAGAGAAGAGAGTGGAGCTAGAGGGGATAGTCAGCCAACCATTCTCCCACTGGTATGTTGGGGAAAACACCCTCCTAGAGTCCACTAGGTTTCAGTCTCCCTAATTGACATGGGTGGGGTAGCGTATGAAATCAAAAAAATTACAAGATATACTATATATCACAACCAAACCATGGGAATAATCTAGTATTATAATCAATTATAGATAACATCACTTGGACTCTCAAAAACCACTACTATGTACTAGATATATTATAAGCATACTATCATCTTAGAGATCTATGTTAAATTAATTTCTTTTCATTGAATAAATAAATTTATGTTAGTCAATTCATTATAAATTAATTAACACTATTCAAATTACATTACATTATCCATCATTCCAATTCTATGACCTCTAGGTATAATCCAAACCAAGTCCATGACTTCTCAAGAGTAACATCTCATTTTCATTCCAGAAATACCAAAAGCATGGAATAAATCATTTACTAAACATTATTAAACTTCGTTCGATAATTAATGGAACTATAGGAAAAAATCTTGACCTACCATTAATAAATGAAACCAATCACATCTAACTACCTCAATAAGTGGGGAAAGGAATGTTGATAAACAAACAACTTGGATATTGACCATTGATGTTCTTTGGTTTCGTAGTGGGCGGTATTTGTTAGAGGTAGTTTTACAGGTTCTCACTTACCCTCAAAGTGGTTTTTAATAAAATAAAAAAATTGATTTTGTGGATATAGATTTACAACATCAATGGGTAATCCCATATTCAAACTATTTCAACCATCATAGTGTCATCCCTATCACCCTCATGCATATCCCCTTTTATCTCATCATCACATGTATCAATTTCTACCACATCTTCTAGGATTAACTTCCCCATATCACATCTTTCATCCCAGGTTCAACCATACCATGCTCATATAACATCACAAAGTGAGGCTCATATCCATAACACATCAGAAGGTAGTAAGTATCCAATCCTAATCAACGGGGAAACTTGGCCCTAAAATAATTCATTCAACCTTCATATGAAAATGAGCTCTCATGGCTCCTATCATAAAGAATTCATCCTTTAACAAGCTATCAAACTATTGATCATGTTCTGAAGAATCGAAACTAGATTTTATCAATCTATGAGAAGAAATAATGTCATTTATAATTCCTTATTATTTTCTTCCTAAGATATCATTAAAATGATCCACATTGTTTATAAATTACATTAAAACATGGAAGGTCATATTTAGTTAAACATGCCCATTCCATGATTTTGAATTACCTTCAAATTACAAAAAACCCTCTATTTATTTAAACATTCCTCTTCTTAAATTATTTATCTAACAAATTATCTATTAATGGATTTATATTCTTTACCATATTCTAATGAATTAATCTTGATAAAATAAGCAAAAATCATGCAGTAAAATTATAGTATAGATACACACTATCTATAAAATCAAGAGGAAAATCGTTATCATGGCGGAAAACAACAACATATGACCATTAATCATAAAAAATTCATTATTTGGTCAAGATAAATATTTAATATGTTAATTTAATTTCCATCCAATTTGATAAACCATTTTAACTTTATAATTTCACAATAATTAAAGAGAAACACTGAATACCTTACTTAAAAGGTGTTATTGTTCTTCATACAAGAATAGATCAATGTTGTGGATATGTGATCACCTCTCCCATGAGAAAAATATGATCTTTAAAGGATTTACTTCTATAAACGCACCAATAAATGAAAAAGGAAAACTCTATAGGAAAACTAGAGATCAAATTCCAAATTTTGATAAGAAGAAATCAGAGGAAACAAGATCAAAAAGAGAGAAACCACTAGAAAATGGGGATAAAATATACCTCATATCACCACAGATTGAACAATGGAATCCAAGATCAAAACATATTTAAATGGGATTCAAACAATTCAAAACCCACTATAGGGTTCCTAGGATTTATGTGGAAGTAGTGTGAGAAAATTATTTTTTGGGGTATTGGGGTATTTATAGGCCTACTGGAAAACAGAGCTCTACGGTACAACCTTATAGACCATGCCATAGCCTATTGAAAAATAGGGGGAATATAGTACAATACCCCTAGACCATTCCACAACACCTTAGTCAAACCATGGGTATGAGTTCTATGGATAGATCATATGAAAGGGAATTTGGGGGCTACAATGCATCCTCACTCCTCCAAACCATAGTGCTTAACCACCGAAGAAGAAATTACACCACATCCAGCCACTATAGTTTTTCAAACTCCAAAAAATGTACCCTTAATTAATCCTCTCATGTTACCTTATGATTTAGAATTCCACAACATAACATAGAGTCCAAGCCTATAACCTAGCCAAATGATCCACGCCATATCCTTGCCAAAATGGAAGTAACACACTTCTATTTTCTCATTTACCCTCTGAACCACCTAAAACCACTTTTGGGAACATATGATACCCAAAGAAAGGAAAGGGAATCTAGGATCTAGGACCTTATATCCTTAATATTTATTCTTAATTTTAGAGGGAATTATTTTAAAAATTAGGATCTTCTTAAATGTTTTAATTTTATTGCATCTATTTAAATTGTTAGATATTTATTTTAATTAATTAAAAATTATTTATTATTAATTGAAAATTTGTTTACATGTTTTATCTGTTATTAAAGTTAAATATTTTTATAATAAATATTATCTTAATTAGTTTATTTTTTTTTGATTATTTGTTAAAAATCACAATTTTAAAATTTATTTAAATTAAAATATTTTTTTTGTTCTATTTTATCATGTGTTCAAATTATTTATCATTTTATTATTTTTTTCAACCCTTGTTATATTAATTTTTTGATCATTAAAAAAGGGGGATAATTTATTTGATATGATCATGTTTTTTAATGATTAAAAGGGATATATTTTTTATTGGATCCTTGCCAATTTATTTATATTTTGATAATAACTAAAATCCATATTTTTTCATTTTTATAATTTCCTGAAACCCTTACTAATAAAACCTATATTATTTATTTTTATTTTTATAATTAATAAAACCCCCTAAATAGGTTTTATTATTTATTATTAACTTTTAATTATTTATCATAAATTTTTACTATTTTATTATTGTATTGTTATGTTGGTACTCTCACTTTTATGTTGAGAAATTTTCAAAGTACAGACAATTCATTAATAATTGTTTTGGATAGAAATTATATTTTTCACAATGGAAATGATCTCATTATTGGTATTTAACCCCATGTTTTTGGTGAAAATTATAGTTCATAAACCATTTTTGGTAATCATCCTCTTGTTTGGTACCTCATATTTGGTATGAACATCTAGAATGAACCTCATATTTAGAACTTCATGTTTGGAATGAATGTTTAGAATGAATCTAACATTTGGAACCCTATTTTTGTCATGAACCACACATTTGGAAACACATGTTTGGAATGTAACTAACATATGAGATCCCCACATTAATGATATACCTCATGATTTTGGTAATATTTCTATGAATTTTGTGAACTATGCATGTTATTAGGAATCACTGTAGTCATGATTAATGTCTAAATAAGATTTCAATGTTTGATTTTTTATTATCTTTTTCAAAATATCTCACTGAGGAATTATCTAGTATCTTTTAGAATTAAAATTTTCTAAATCCTAAATTATTTATTATCTTATCTTAAATGCTCATAGTTTTTCAGATATTGGTATTTTGATCATAACCGAAACTATAGGCATCATAATTAAATGGTTACTATTGTGTTGGAAATCTAATAATTCTATATTCATTTAATTAAGCTACGAGGATAGATGAAAAGGTTATTTGAGTGCTCAAAAAATTTATCGAAGTCAATATAATGTTCAGATGTTTCTAGATTATGTTGGCTATATTTTTTTTTAATGATATCTCAAGCTACAGAAGTCTGATTAATGTGTTTCTTGATCCATTGTAAATATTTTAAAATAATTTAATTATAAGTATTATATAACAATTTCTAAATGAAAAAATTTAAGGTCCTAAAAATTGACAAAATTTTGTGATATCATCCTTCTATGAATTTTCTATAAATTTAAAGTGAGGTAATTATGGAATTTATTCATAATATCATTATTAAACCATTTTTTTCAAATTTTAAATTTTACATTCTTATAGGATTTGCAAGATAATTTTCAACTGATTATTTTCTAACCAGATTCATTGTATAGAAATAAGTGTAGAGGTAATATTGGAAACTCTCTACAAAAAAATGGTTATGTTAGAGGGGGTTATTTTTGACTTTAGTGGGGGTTAACACCTTCAAAATTCATTAGCGGTGGTTGGGATGAACCGATGCAAATGTGACCGCCTACTCCCTTTAGGGTCGGTTTTGAGAAAGCGCTGCTAAAGTGATGGTGACTTTAGCATCAGTTACATTAGAGGGGGTTTAAACCCCCTTTAATGTTAGAATAAATTCACCACAATGATAACCGCCCCTAGTTGGAAATCTATATGGGATGGTTCAAACCCAACCCTAATAATGGTGTTAATCCCCTCCTAGCGCATCCCGAGTCCCCCTGGTTCTCGGTTCCGGTTCCCTCCCTATACCCCCAGTTCCTAAACCCCCTCTAATGTTAGCATAAATTCACCACAATGATAATTGCCCCTGTACCCCCGGTTTTGGTTGGTTCCTGGTTCCCCCGCCCAGCGTGTCCCTAGTCCCCCTGGTTCCAGGTTCCAATTCCTCCTACCGATAGCGCTTCCCCAGTTCCCCCTCTCTATATCCCCCCCGCACAACTCTTCCCGTGCTCCCACCCAATTTAATTCCCATGGTCCCGTGACTCTCTTCTCCCAATTAATTCTCACACGGTCCCGCAGACCTTCCCCCATTAAATTCTCACGATGCCTTCCTTTAATTAATTCCATGCCCACAAGAAAATGGAACCTCCCGGGGATCATACTTGTACCCACCCAACACCATTAGCGCCTTCCATACGGCCCAATAACAACTAATGAAAATACATTTTGTTATATAAAATAAACATTAATGTATATATATATATATATCACTTTTTATTATAATAAATATTATTAGCATAATATATTTATATACATTTAAATAAAAATATATATTATTTAGTCTATTTATAAGTATATGAAATTATATATATTATATATTATATATTTATATATCACCTAAATATATTACACAAGTATATATGTTTATATTGTACTTATGTGTGTGTATGTGATAACAATAATATTATTAATTATTATTATTATTATTACATCTATTTTTTATTCTATAAAAATTATATGTTGGTTTTATAAATACTATACATTTATTTTATGATTTGTATCAAATATATATTATATTAAACACATTTGTATTATATATTTATGTAAATTGTTTATAGAATTAAATAAATATTTATATTATATATATATAAGTATTCACCTAATATATTTATATAATGTCTTCAAAAATATATTTATATAATGTCTTTCAATACATATATTTATTATTATTTATATTAATAAATATATTTATTTGTATAAACTTAATAATGTTATATAAAATTAATATAATAATATTATTATTATTATATGAAACACAATTTATACAAATATTAATATTATATGTAATTAATATTATATTATAAATAAATAATATTATATTATATATAATTAATATGTATATTATATATAATCAATATTATATGAAATAAAATTTTATATTATATATAGTTAATACGTATATTATATATAAAAAATATTATATGAAATACAATTTATAAGGAAATATAATTAATATTATATGAAATACAATTTTACATTATATAAAATTAATATTATATGAAATACAATTTATAAAAATATTTATATAATGTATTTCAATACATATATTTATTATTATGTACATTAACATATATTAGTATTTCAATAAATATACATTAATATAAATTTATTTGTATAAATTCTATTTCATATAATATTAATTATATATAACATAAAGGCATAAACCTATTATATAAAAATATATTTATTATTATAGTAATATAATTTATAAAAATTACATGCTTGAGTTTTCATATGATATATTTTTTAGATAAATTAACTATATATTTATATAACATGTTTATGCTTTTATATTATCAATAAATAAATAAATATATATTAAATTACATAATATTATACAATTATATTTATGTAAACAAATAAATATAGTTAAATACAATCATATATATATATTATATAATATGTTCATATAATGTATTTAAATACATTTATATATCGTGTTTTAATTATATATACATATCTTATGGAAGTTTCTTTTTTTAATAGTGGGGGTTCACAACCCCTTTAATCTCTTAAATTAGAGGGGGTTTTGATCCCCCTATAAATTAAATTCATTAGAGGGGTTTTTTGAACCCCTTATAAATTAAAGACATTAGAGTTGGTTTTAGAACCCCTTATAAATTAATGACATTAGAGGGGGGTTTTGAACCCCCTCTAATTTAAAGACATTAGAGGGGGTTTTTCACCCCCACTAATTTAAAGACATTAAAGGGGGTTTTGAACACCCTCAAATTTAAGAAATTAGAGGGGGTTTTCAACCCCCTCTAATTTAAGAAATTAATGGGATCTATATATAACTCCATCTAAATTAGATGATTAGAGAGGGTTTTACATAATACCTATCTAATTTTTCTAGAAAATGAATTTAGAGGGGGTTCATAACCCCCTCTAAATTCGATGATTAAAGGGGGTTGTGGAGAACCACATCTAATGTTACAAAAATGAATTTAGAAGGGGTTTTGCATAACCCCCTGTAATGTACTATTTTTTTGTAGTGAATATATTAAAATTTCAAATTTTAATATCAACATGATTTATAAAAGATCAGTAGTGGAATTATTAGACAATTAGTAAACGTAATATTTTAGTTCTCAAATATTATTATTATTGGTTTGAATTATTAACTTAATAATTTATTTCTGGAATGAATCATTTTCCACGCAAGCATTATGGTGAAAAATATATATATATTTTTTTAATAAATTATTTTCAAATTAAAATTTTATATTATTAAAGATAATAATATTGTCTATAATGGATTAAAAAGTACTATTAGAAATTTAGAATGAATTCGGTGGTGGTGTAAATGATATAGCAGGACACAATGACATCACACTTGATGAAAAAAACAAGTGCATTATTATTTTGTTATTCCTTCTATTATTTGAAAGGGAATATTGTATTAATTGAATATCAGTTGGCTACTACTATGATTTGTTTAAGATCAAATCATCTATTAGTTGTAGAAGAAACTATGAGATAAATATGTTCAATAAATCTATATCCAATTTACTTTCTTGAAGTGTCAATTTCTTACACTATGTAATGGTGGAGTGTTAGCCTCTTTTACTAAGATACTGAGATTCCCTATGTAGTAACCCAAATTTATAAAAGGTATCAACATAGTACACCCAGTTATCGAGGACTCTAGATAAATGGATCTTCTTTGTGAAAACCACCAATATCATATGGAGAGTGTTGGTGGAGTAGACTAGGGGATCTCTACACCCCAAACCAATATACATCACAGTTTCAAACTCTTTATTCTATATATTTTATATATCATTAAATGAATTTAATAGAGAACGGATAGATAAATTCATTTCAAAAGAAACAATTAAAATTTGGGAATATTTTTAAAAGGATACAATTCACCCCCTTCTCATGTCTTAATCAACGTCATCTCTTACCAATAGGGGTAAAAATATGAATGTGGAGGATTGAGTGTAAACTCAATCATCACTGGTGTATGATGAGTGGGCCTATGATAACACACTTATCTTGACACTCCCGAGTTATATGTTGTGGTTGATTCACATACTCTTTATGTAACATTATAAAATATTTGAATATATTGTTATGATTTGAAGATATTCACAAATATAAAAATTATCTTATTATGTGATTATCCATGCATAAATTTTAAACTTATATTAGCTATTACACTATATTTTTAATTAGACACTATTATTTATAATGTTATGAGCTAATATAGTGAATTCCATTATTTATAAATAGAATCTAATAGAAGGAAGGAAAAATCTACTGACACCTACAATCAATTTTGTGAATTCCTTCAATATAAATTCACCATGACTAGTGTTGGAGTTGAGATGATTATGACCGTATTAGGATATTTGAATATGATTATGAAAAATAACCTTAACCGTATGTAAAAACCTATTTCTTCCCCAAAAGATTAATTGATATTGGACCTCTTCATGCAGAAAAAACCTAAATCCTTTAATAGAAATACCAATCCAATGATAGTTTAACAGTGGATCAAGTCCATTGAAAATATATTTCTAGCATTGAGAAGTAGTGAAAGGGAGAGGGTTATTATAAAAAAATTTTAAAAGTAATTTTATAAAAATAGTGGTTATCGATTCAAAATAGAAAGGAGGGGGAGGATATAGATATAATGGAATACTTTTAAGGATATATAATTTAAAAAATTATTTTTCATGAGAAAGGATATTATATAGGATAAAAATTCCTCAATCTAAGGTAAAAGTAGGTGATAAGTGTTACTGAGTATGAGAAAAATGGTACAACTTTATTAAGGAATACTATGAACTTCAAACATAATCTCAAAGGTAATATTGTCCATTTATTTTCTAGGATCAATCCAAGAATCCAAAGGGAACAAGTCTCTCAAAATTTTTCATCATATTATGATATACAATTATGTTCCATTAGAATGAAGAAAGAACCCTCAATGTCATATATCTTCAAAGGAAATCAAGAGAAGTAAAGGATGACTAAGAACTATGAAAAAATAAATGAGGTGAAGGAAAATAAAGAAATGATAAAACTTCACACATCTGATAATTGTGGAAATAAACACCCTAGTACTTTCTTGAAGGGAATGGTAGTTCTCTTAAAGTGTGAAGTGAAAGTCCCCCAAGAATGTTAATGAATGGAATATAAAAGAGTTTCCATGTCTATCTTTTCAATTATAATTATATAAGGAACTATGAAAATGAATTCCCCAAGAATCAATGAATTTTAGCTCATAAAATTATAAAGAAGAAAGTCCAAGCCTATGAAATTACTATAGATAAAGTTGACATCCCTTATGTTGTCATAAAATGTAATTTGGTCATAAAATAATGGTTTATTTGACATTAGATCTAAGAAATCCTTTATATTTTTCAAGGATATGAAATAAACCCTTAAAAATATAAGGAAAGAATTTCCTATCAAGTAACTTAGAGGGAACCTGGTTATATGGATAATATACCAAACAATATATGTAAAGATGAAAAATTATTACCTGTTGAAAAACATGGCTGTTATAAATATGTTGGCGTTTTAAATAATCCTTATTTTTAGAGTTTAATTATTTTTTATTAACTAGGAATTAGTATATAAAGCATAAAATAGCCTAATTAAACTACCGATATTACAATTTAAAGGTTAAAATGTCGTTGTATTTCGATGGGTGTTATTATTGATGGTTTTAGAATTAATGTACTACTTATTCATAAGAAGCTTTATTCATATTGAGTATAATATAGACTTGTTCTAATAATTTTCAGATAATTTAAATAACTTATCCCCATTTTATTTATCTTATGATACATTAGATGTTTATTTTAGTGTTTCAGGTATGAAAAGTTTATATTCTTCTATCATCACTAGAATATAGGATGAAAAGGGATTGAAACTAATTGAAACATTAAATTAAATAATTTTTTTCAATGAATTTTAAGAAATAAAGTATGTATATTTTCTAATATTACGTAGAAAAATAATTCCCCCACACAAGGAATATGTTCTTGAAAATATTTTTTTTCTTACAATCAATCATGATGAATTGATAGTCTTTTCACCCCTCACTTATTGATGGTTTTTTTGTGATCAAATTTCTCATGAACGCATTGTTTATCATTATTTATTATTAGTTAGACATTATTTTTCTCCTCTATCTCAATATTTTCACTTCCCACTAATGTTCCACTAATCTAGGAACCCAAATATATGTTATTTCATGTAACTTTCTTTTTTCCCACTTCCTTTTTTCTAGGGATGTTTTATTATTCCTTTGTACGAAGAGGGTTTTCAACAAATTCAATTTCAAATATTAAACCATTATTTACTAAGATAAAAATTTTGAGGATGAAATTTATTTAGGGGGGGGGGTGGGAATTAAACAACCCTAAATTTTAGTTAAAAATAATACTACGATCAATTGCTTTCTTTACATGCAACACCGATATTTAAGTGAAAATTGATATATTATAAAAATATTATTTAAATGTGTCTATTATAACCTAGATGTTAAATTTAAGGTATGAATAAGAATAAACACATTTTAAAAAATAGGAATAAATGTATTAAAATATGATTTTTTGGAATAATATATAATGAATATGCACTCAATTTTCATTAATAACATTTTATACATCAAGAATATGTGATCCTCAAAAAATGGATTTTAGTTGATTTTTGTGTGTGTTCATTGTAATTAATTTACACATTTATTAGATATTTTATTTGATTAAATTATTATCATTTTTAAAATCATCATGTTAATATTGGATTAGGGTGATTTGTTAGGGTTTTTATGAAAATATTTATTTTTAAGCAAAGAGTGAAAAATTCCATTTTTTGTAAAACTGTCATTTATTTTAATTAAATAAAGTAATTTATGTATCATATGACATTGGAATCCACTAAGAGGTGACCTAAGATGGTTGGACACATAACCTTAAGCAGAAATCCCTATATGCTAGAGTCTGTCGACTAGTAGTGAGGGCCTAGGGTGTGTATGTGGGGAACCTATAAACTCATGAGCCAGAGCATTGCACATCAAGAAAAAACAATGGTAATAAGAACAAACAGTAATAAAAGTAGCAGTGGAATAATAATAGTCATCCAAATATATAAAATGTGGATTATCAATCATAAATATATACAAAATAAAAATTATAATGCCATGTAGATATGAAAAAATGAGGTACCCCAGAGATGAGGCAAACATAAATTTACCCTATGCTAAACCAAAATACAAGAAGACCCAAATGACACCACTACTAGAATCACACGAATATGCACAGTCCTCTACTCATATACTATATTCCAATACTCAGAATCATACATTGGAGGTTGGATGCTTCCCTTTATCCACACCTCCAGTAATATAATCTTATCAGGTGCCAAGGAAGGCCTTAGTAGGGTGTGAGATATACTTTGTAGGCCACCACCAATGGTGTCTAAGACAATCTAGTCAGTTCATATAAAATGAGCACTATGGAGGTACCTAATAAATGTAATGAAATAAATAAATAAAACATGTCAGATAGGATTTCTCATGGATACCTGATCGATACTACCTTCTTCGACCTAATTAGGATGTCTTTAAAAAAGGGCGAACCTGTACAAGTACAATATGGATGTAAACTGGTTCTTTATCATATATGAAAGGATAAATAAATAAGCCTATTGACATGTGAAGTATCAAGTGTGGATCAAACCTAATAACATTATTTGTCTTAGTGAACACATCATTTGATTTAACAGATTGGAATTTATGGAATTTTATATAAGGAATCTTTAGAATGTAATAAAGAAGCATCTTAGGCCCATACATGGAAAACCATATAGAGGAACCCATGTATCGCACCAACTGAACTAAAAAATTACCATCTCTATAAGTGTCTATCCAAGGTAACCTATAAAGGCATCCAAAGTATCAATCTTGTCGTGGTGTAAAACATAAACCTATGAGACTGTCTTAGGTATACCACAAATGAGACTATGTATTGATCATGGATAGTGTCAGTACTGCAAATATGGACTTTATCAGCACTATAAAAGGGCATTAATAGCACTATAAAAGCATTGTTAATCGAGACGAAGATAGGGGTACCTTTTATCACTACTTAGAAAAGTGATGATAAAAGCCCCTTTTATCAGCGCTGATAAAAGGGGTATTTTATCAGCGGTAAAAAAAGGCACTAATAAAAAGTTCCTTTATTAGCTCAATTTTTTAGCGCGGATAAAAGTAAAAAAAAAATTAAAAATTAAAAATTTTGGGGAGCATTTTACAACGCTTTACCCCCCCCCCCCCATTTATCAGTTCTAGGTACACCCCTCCCACTCCCCCATGCGCTGCACTTGCCCGTGCATCCTGCACTTTATCGGGTGCCCCTCCCTACTTCCACCTGAACTCGAACCTGAGACCCACCCCCCATGCACTCCTACACCTTTACCACTAAGTTATTTATTTATTTCTCTATTTAATGATATATCAATTTATTTTTTTAAATACATATATAGTTATACTTATTCGTATATTAATATAGAATCATATTAATATAAATATATTTAGTTACATCAATACATATATATTTATTCATATATTAATATATATATAGTGATATTTATTCGTATATTAATAAAGATTCATATTAATATAAATATATTTAGTTAAATTAACACATATATATTCATTCATATATTAGTATATATATATTTATTTATATATTAATTTATATATATATATATATATATATATATATTTAGTTTAATTTTTTATCCGTATATTTATTTGTATATTAATATATATTTATAAAATTGGTTTTAAATACATTTACAAAATATGTTTTTTATGTATGATTATAAATAAATAAATAAATACATATATACAACATACACACACACACACACAAACACACACATACACACATATATTTATGAATAAATACATATACATGTGTATTTGAAAATACATAGAATGTTAAAATGACCATAACTTCTAATCCAGAAGTTTGTTTCAACTCCACAACTAATCAAATTGAAGAAAATTAAACACTCTTCGATATGATATGTATTTCATGCCTAGAGGACATCCGAATCAGAATTTATACTTGTTTAAATGTTAAAAATCGGGGTATCCCGACTAAAAACATAGTTTTGGAGGCCTTATATGACTTTTAGGGCCTTAAGATATGTGGCATAAGGTTTCCTTCTATCATAAGCACTTAGATCTTGTCACAAGCTTGGATTTGATATGTTCTAGAGATCAAATAGACAAATGGATCAAAAGTTATGTTCGTTTGTTGTTTGAGTTACATTTTCAACTTATGTAAGATATTTTATTAATTTTTTGATTTTTTATGTCTTAAAATTGTTATTAAATGATTATAAATCAATGATAATTAGTAAATTATTAATTAAAAATATGTTTGAAAATATTGCAAATCCATTTTCACTAAATTTCTTATATATTAAATTTAATAGTCTATTTATACTTATCTAAAACATATTTAAAAAATATATATTATATTTATATCAATATTAATATACTTATATAATAATATATTATTTGTTTTGATTTTTTTGAAATATAAACATTATTATCACTAGGAGAAAGCACTGATAAATCCCCCCTTTATCAATGCTACAAAAAAAGCACTGATAAAGGGGTCCCCTTTAACAGCGCTAAAAAAGCGTTGATAAAGGGTGGCACTATGGAAACCCAGTTTTGTGGAAGTGTGTAACCATATATACCTATGAGCCCATCCATGGTATCCCTCCCTAGGGAACCAGTATAAATCATGGGTAAGTAATCCATCATCTCAGTGAGCCTATCCAAGGTAGTCCTAAAAAAGGATCCAAGTATTGCTCCCGATGAAAAGGTAATAATTCCCATTTCTAGTTACTAATCATGATGAGCCCATCCATAGAGTCCTTAATTCAGGACCCCTGTATCACTCTCAAATTAAGTGAAGGTATGGTTCTGGTTAGCACTAACTTATACCATACCCCAATAATTATTAATAATTTGGACAATTTTTTTATCTCAAGAAATTCAAAACTATGACATAAGAATAGGGGCCTAAACGTTTTTTATCATTTCTATTATGAAATTCTCATTCTATTTGATTTATTACATGGTAATTCATACACCTCGATTAATAATAAATTGAATCATTATCAAGGTATAAGGATCTTATGACCTTAAAGTGGGGCACACCCAAAGGAGTGTCTCATATCGAGGTAAACACCTCATGGTATGATTCGTGGGTAGCTAGGGCAACGTTACCCAAAGGAATGACCTTTAATTTAATTAATTTTACATTATGGTGGTGACGTTAGGAATTATGATGTGTGGCATAATGATGCATTGTTGGGAAAAAATCCCTCAAGGTAACATTGAAGTATTTTTGGGTTGATTGTGTTTGTTGACAAAGCAAGTTTTCATGGATATTTGTCGAGTTCCCGAGAAGTTGTTGACAATCCATGTTGACAAAGAACGATGACAAAGGAAAGGGCGATCTGGAGGCTGTACAAAAAGAGCAGTACAAGGTGGCGCCGTTTCCCAGTGTTTGCCAAATTTTTGGGGTCCAAAATTTGGAGTTTGGTGAGCATCGCGAAAAGAGGATTTCCATGAAGAGAATAATTTAATATGGAAAAGGAATGCATTTCGCGAACATAGGATGTATGGATTGGATTTTGTGAAGACCAGAAGAATAGAGGAAGGGATGTTTCGCGATTACGTCAAGCTTCATGAACGGTAGAGGCTGAAGCGCATCGCGGCGGAGAAGGGCTTCGCAAGGGAGCTTCGCGGCGAAGGCGCGAGCCGCGAAGGTAAGTTGACGGTGATTCATCGCGACTACGTCAAGCTCCGTGAACGAAAGATTGCCGTGGAGCTTCGCGATTTGGACAGAATTCCGACAGAAACTTTGGAGCTTCGCGATTTGAGATGACGTGGCGTTGACTTCACGCGGAAAGTTCGAGGGTCGGTGGAATCGCCTATAAATAGAGGCCGACCCCTTCGAATGAAGTAGAGAGAGAATTTTCAGAGAAAATACTTTGCTCTCGATTTGCGAAGGTGGTTCGCGGAGCCAGTGTGCTTCGCGAAAGAGGTGCTTCGCGGCGGCTATTGTAGCTCCGCGAAACCTGCGTGCTCCGTGTTGGCTCAGTGAGCTTCGCGAGAGAAGTTGCTTTGCAACGACTTGAGCATCGCGAGAGTGCTTCGCGAAGGAGATTCGCGAGTGAGATTCGCGAAAAGGCAGGAGCTTCGTGAAGGCTTGTTTGAGCTTCGCGAAATTGGGAGCCTCGCATTGTAGGGTGCTTTGCGAAGGTCTTTCCAAAGGTTGTTTGCCCAGTGGATAGTGGCAAAGGGGTATTCATCTACGGGTGAAAGTTGGACTTCAACAGAGCATCTACATACAGAGGAAGATGCATTCCTTCATAAAAATGAAGAGACCTACAGGTCTATAAACTGTGAGTGAATCCCTTCTGGAGCAGTGAGCTTAGGAAGAGGAAAAGGTGATCCTCTCCACCGACAGTGAGACAGAGAGAGAGAAACAGGGATTGACCCTTGGGAAAGCAGTGAGCTGACCCTAAACCTTGTATAGGCAGTGAGCCTGGGCATAGAAGTGATCTAGCCCGAACATTGTAATCCACATCTAGTGATGACTAGTGGAATTTGGTACGAACCGGCAACTTGTCGGCGTATGCTCCTTGGACGTAGCCCTTAGCGGTGAACCAAGTAAAAATCTATGTGTCTGCCTTCTTACTCCCCTGCATTGCATTCAAAGCATCATCATCAGGTAAAGGAGACAAGTGATCACAGTAACTACACAGATCACAGTAACCACACAAGTGCAAACAAAGTGACCCTTGTAACAAAGAGGTCAAGATCCAGTGGGGCAGAAAGAACTTTGAAAAAGAATATCCATACCCTGATTCACCCCCCCTCTCAGGGTATATAGGCCTCTATTAGTCCTAACAATTGGTATCAGAGGGAAGGTTGCTTTTATCAGATTTGTTTGCTTGGACTTGGTGTAGTCTTTCTGTGTAGTTGAAGATATTGTTTTCACTTATCTCGATCTACCATGGGGAAAAGAAAATCTTCAAAGAAGAATCAGAAGTCAGGTGGTATCCCTCAGTGTGGAAGTGTTTTTGGAAAAAGTGTGATTCAACTAAAAGAATCAAATAGCTTACTAAAGGAATCATGTAGTGAACAGAAAAATGATTTGGATAAATCATACAACAAAAATACTTACTCATTCAAAGATGTTGACGGAATGAGTGAGGAACCTGACTTTCCAAGTGACGTTGGAACCACTGACGATGAAGAAGAAGAAATTGAAGGAAGAATTGATATGCGAGCTGAGTTGGAGGCTTCACTTGAAGAGATAGATGTTTGGAGGGCCAAAACCAAGAAAGCTAACAAAATTGTTTGCGATGCAAAACTCTATATGCAGCAGCAAGAAGAAGAGAAATCTGAGATGATGGAAGAAATTGAGAAACTAAACTTATCAACATCAGAGAACTCAGAATCCGTTAGTAATTATAAGCAGAAGGTTGAAGAACAGAAAAGAGAGATCGATGGCCTAAACAAAAAGGTGGAAGTTGTCCATGGGACTAAAGAATTGGATCAGAAATCCACTGAAGAAATTAAATCTAAAGGCATACAGATCCATGCTCTGGAAACTGAGGTCAACAAGCTAAGAGGCTTAAATCAAAGGCTTATTGATATAGTTACTGACCTAACAAAGAAGAATTATTCTCAAGGTGAGGAACTACAGAAGCTGGCTAAAGGAAAAGGAAAAAACGGCTGGTAAGTGTGAAGAGAATCAAGAGTCCGATGAAGTTCGTAATCTGAAAGCCAAGAATGATGATCAAGCTACACATCTGTCTGAGTTAGTTCAGAAGAATCAAAGACTACAACAAGAGAATGCATGTTTCTCCGATTATCTTGCTCAAGAAAAATTGAAAGTAAAAGAGCAAAATGACGTGGTTAGTAAGATGAAGCATGAACTGGAAGATGAGATGAGTTGTGGAAATAATCTCAGAAAAGAACTTGATGGTCAACTTGTATCAAGAGATTTGAAGATTCAAAAGTTGGAAGAAGAGCTACAATCAGTCAAGAAGGAAATGGAGAAGTCTAAATCCAAAGATAATCCCAAGTTGAAGGATGCATTGCACTTATTATTTGATCATCCTTCGGTATGTGATGATAAAATGAAGTCCAAATATGCTGCATCAGAGGAGAAGCATGAAAGGATTGTGTCTTCCCAAAGGTCAACCTTTTTGGAAAAATCTGGAATTGGATATGATAATTCCACTCCTATGGATGATAAGAAAAATGCAGTGAAAAATTCCATGGGTAAGAAAAATTCTGTAGGTGCTGGAGATAGGCCTATGAGGATAGTTTCAAGGAGTGATGATATGTGCTATTTCTGCGGAGTCCATGGCCACACATCAAGCTTCTGTATAGAGGCTCTGGAGTACATTTCAGGCTGTGAAAAGAGAAACATTAATAAATATGAGAACAGGAAGAAGCATCATGAGAAATTAGAAAGAAGAGATTCTCAGAGGAAAGCATACATTAGATGCTATTACTGCGGAAGAATGGGACACACCATGAGCATGTGTCAAGAAGCTCAGGAGAACAATATCAGAGGAAGAACTCAAGGTGTATCAACATCTCAGCAGAGAGATGATAAAATGAGGTATGCCTTTGAGGGAAAATGTTTTATATGTTCTCACTATGGGCACATGGAGAGAAATTGCAGTAAGAAGAAAGCCGGAAAGGGAAAGGAACAAGAAAAGAGATCTCCACCACAGGAAGTGTACAATAAAGAAGCATGTACTAGGAGACAAAGTGGTAAGGAGAATAATATTCTTCGAGCCTCGGGGAAATCACATGGAGCTGAACGAAAGGTGTATCAGTCACTTCCTCTGTCATACTCACAACAGCTCTCAAGGAGAGAATGTGAGCAAACCTGGAAGATTAAGGGGAGATCTACTCCAGCGGTGATAAAGAAGAATGGACGTTCAATGGAGGACCCGCCACCAATTAAAAATAGGGTGGTGACCCATAAATCTGATAAAAGGCAGATAAGAAAATAATGCATCGAAAAATCCACATGTCGTGTTTCTCAGCGAGAAGTGAAGGAAAGAGGAAGACCCCTAAGATGGGAGAAGAAGAAATGGAAGATGCCAAATAGAGAGGTTTCTACTCAGATAAATAATCAAGGAAAGTGGAACTTTGGTAGAACCTCAAAGAAGGAAATGTGTACCAGTGGGCTTATACCTCAAGCGGTGAGAAAGGCTGAGCCTACCAAATCTACATATCAGAAAAAGGCTCAGAATGTAGGCAATGAATGCCTAGTCATATGGCCAGAACAATTGAAGTTGGCTAGGCAATTGGAGGAAGCAAGAAAGGAGTGTGATGCTCTCCAAGAAAGAATCAAAGGGTTGACCCATCAGGATCAACCAAAATCCTCATCTTGAGGAGTCCAGAAGAGACCCCTCTCCCTATATATTTAAATGCTATTAACTGATGATTCATGTGTTTCAGGTTTTAGGGAGATACGATCCATGGGGTAGTGGCATCTAAGGATGCGAAGTGGAGAAGTGATTTGCTCTAGAATTTCAATTGATTCAAATCAGGTACTAGAGTTGATGAAGAAAGGGAGCAACAGAGCACAATAGGAAGTGATTGTGTTATTAACTTTATCTCTTGTTTCCTACACCGAGTTTCAACTCCGTAGGCTTAGAGATTTTGTTAATGGCTCAAATTTGAGTGGAAGATGAGAACAAATGATGCAGGAGGAAAAGACGTGTTATGGGTCTAAACTGTTGGGCCTAACAACTGGAAGAGTTGCATAACACAGGGGGAGCATTCTATATCCAAATCATATTCAAGAGCCGTCAATGCAATAATTGGATGACTCGGCTCAGGTGTTTCCTATTGAGGGAAGAAAGACACACAGGGAGAAGCAACAATAACAATGCATTTAATGCTTATCTATTTTCTCTAACAATATGGTATCAGCTGACTGTTTTCAGGATACCAAGAAGCTGCAAGAGAAAATAAAAGGAGTCTCAACAAAAATTTGAGAAACCTAGCTGAAAGAAATGAAGCCACTGAAAAATGAGTCAGTGAACAACTTCCTGATGGATGTATTGAGGAAGAAAGCAACATAGGGAGATCAGAAGTGGCTTATGCTGATTCAGAAGAAGACACCAATGATGAACATGAAAGTGTCTAGCTTGTGAGTACAAGGAAGTAAAAATCCTCATCTGCAAAACAGTCAAAGAGTTGAGCTAAAATTGACATGCAGAATATCATTGGTGATTAGTTAGCTCTATCTTAGACAAGGAGAATGAAATCACTGCAGAAAACATCTTTTATATCTCAGGTTGAGCCGAAATGCTTTGCTGATGCAACTGAAGATGAAAACTGGGATCATACCATGGATGAAGAGATAGATCAGACTTGAGAAGAATCAGACGTGGGAGATTGTTTCGAGGCTAGATGATAAAAATGTCATCAAGAAAAAATGGGTCTATCAAGACAAGATGAATGAATATGGCATGATTATTTGGAACAAAGAACGACTGATGTTCAAAGGAGACTCCCAGATAAAGAGTAATCAAAGGATGATGAGTATGGCAAGGCAGTTAATATCACAGAATACAGGCAAATCATTAGAAGTCTGTTGTACTTAACCGCAACAAGGTCTGATATTGTTTTCACCACATGCCAAGCAGCGAGGTATCAGAGTAATCCCAAGGAAAGTCACATGCTTGCAGTGAAAAGAATACTTCGGTATATCAAGGGCACGGTGGACTTCGGCTTGACATACAACGACAAATCTCAGACAGAGTTATTGGGATATACTGATGCAGACTGGGCCGGTTCAGCAGATGATAGAAAATCAACGTCAGGTGGTGCATTCTATCTTGGTGGATTGTGTATTTCTTGGCTAAGCAAGAAACAAGATTGCATTTCATTGAGCACTGCAGAAGCTGAGTATATTGCGGCCACTCAAGCATGCACACAGTTATTGTGGATGAAGCAGCAGCTTGAAGATATGGGAGTTGAAGTGAAGTCTCCGATCGGAATCCAGTGTGACAACTCAAGTGCTATAAATCTTAGAAAAAATCCCGTCCATCATTCAAGGACAAAGCACATTGAGATTAAGTATCATTTTATCAAGGAGAAGGTTGAGCAGGGAATCGTGAAATTGGAGTATGTGCCTACAGAGCTACAGGTTGCAGACATTCTGACAAAGGCCTTACCCAAGGAAGCTTTTGAAAGGCATCGACTGGCTCTGGGAGTTCAGTCAATTCCCCACACTTGAAATAGAGTGGATGTAGTCCACCCCCTCTCCCCGAGGTATGATGTGTTTTCCCTACTGTGCTAATGTGTTCTCTACAATGTTACAGACTACAAAGGCGTGACCTTTGGGTTCGTTGACAAAGGGGGAGAAATGTGTTTGATAATGGGGGAGAAAATAGTGGTTGTTCAAGGGGGAGACAGTGCGAAGATTTGATAAATCATTTTTGATACGGGGAGAAGCTGACAGGTGGAGCAGCCAGAAAGGGGGAGTAATGAGAAAGGGGGAGATTACTAAATCTGACGATGCTAGAAGTGATCGATCAAAGAATAGAAATCACGACAGCTGAGGATCGTGATAAAAGCAGAAAAGTGGTGTTGGAATGGTGTGAGACGGTGTCCAGCTATCAACAATTGGTATCAACTTAAGAATTCACCAATTGGTATCAGTTTGGTTCAACAACTGGTTTTATTTTAAGAGTTGGTATCAGGGTGGAATCGACAATTGTGGTCTGACATGAAGTGATTCATTGATTAACTTTTCATACTACTCTTGTTTCTCACGCCGAGCATTGCTCATGTGGGCTTAGAGTACGTGTTAAGTGAATCCTTGAACACTATCACAATCGCAAGAGGTGAATGGTGGTAGTAGCTGGAAGAAGACTCAGTGAGGTATCAAAGTGCAGAAAATCATCCTGAGCAAAATTGTGAAGAGTTGTCAACAAACCCAAAGGGGGAGATTGTTGGGAAAAAATCCCTCAAGGTAACATTGAAGTATTTTTGGGTTGATTGTGTTTGTTGACAAAGCAGGTTTTCATGGATATTTGTCGAGTTCCCGAGAAGTTGTTGACAATCCATGTTGACAAAGAACGATGACAAAGGAAAGGGCGATCTGGAGGCGGTACAAAAAGAGCAGTACAAGGTGGCGCCGTTTCCCAGTGTTTGCCAAATTTTTGGGGTCCAAAATTTGGAGTTTGGTGAGAATCGCGAAAAGAGGATTTCCATGAAGAGAATAATTTATTATGGCAAAGGAATGATTTTCGTGAAGATAGGATGTATGGATTGGATTTCACGAAGACCAGAAGAATGGAGGCGGGGATGCTTCGCGATTACGTCAAGCTTCGCGAACGGTAGAGGCTGAAGCGCATCGCGGCAGAGAAGGGCTTCGTGAGGGAGCTTCGCGGTGAAGGCGCGAGCCGCGAAGGTAAGTTGACGGTGATTCATCGCGACTACGTCAAGCTCCGCGAACGAAAGATTGCCGTGGAGCTTCGTGATTTGGACAAAATTCCGACAGAAACTTTGGAGCTTCGCGATTTGAGATGACGTGGCGTTGACTTCGCGCGGAAAGTTCGAGGGTCGGTGGAATCGCCTATAAATAGAGGTCGACCCCTTCGAACGAAGTAGAGAGAGAATTTTCAGAGAAAATACTTTGCTCTCGATTTGCGAAGGTGGTTCGCGGAGCCAGTGTGCTTCGCGAAAGAGGTGCTTCGCGGTGGCTATTGTAGCTCCGCGAAACCTGCGTGCTCCGTGTTGGCTCAGTGAGCTTCGCGAGAGAAGTTGCTTTGCAACGACTTGAGCATCGCGAGAGTGCTTCGCGAAGGAGGTTCGTGAGTGAGCTTCGCGAAAAGGCAGGAGCTTCGCGAAGGCTTGTTTGAGCTTCGCGAAATTGGGAGCCTCGCATTGTAGGGTGCTTTGCGAAGGTCTTTCCAAAGGTTGTTTGCCCAGTGGATAGTGGCAAAGGGGTATTCATCTACGGGTGAAAGTTGGACTTCAACAGAGCATCTACATATAGAGGAAGATGCATTCCTTCATAAAAATGAAGAGACCTACAGGTCTATAAACTGTGAGTGAATCCCTTTTGGAGCAGTGAGCTTAGGAAGAGGAAAAGGTGATCCTCTCCACCGGCAGTGAGCCAAAGAGAGAGAAACAGGGAGTGACCCTTGGGAAAGCAGTGAGCTGACCCTAAACCTTGTATAGGCAGTGAGCCTGGGCATAGAAGTGATCTAGCCCGAACATTGTAATCCACAGCTAGTGATGACTAGTGGAATTTGGTACGAACCGGCAACTTGTCGGCATATGCTCCTTGGACGTAGCCCTTAGCGGTGAACCAAGTAAAAATTTCTGTGTCTGCCTGCTTACTCCCCTGCATTGCATTCAAAGCATCATCATTAGGTAAAGGAGACAAGTGATCACAATAACCACACAGATCACAGTAACCACACAAGTGCAAACAAAGTGACCCTTGTAACAAAGAGGTCAGGATCCAGTGGGGCAGAAAGAACTTTGAAAAAGAATATCCATACCCTGATTCACCCACCCTCTCAGGGTATATAGGCCTCTATTAGTCCTAACATGCATAATAAAAAACCACTAGACATTGAGGTAAAATAATTATACCACATAATTTAAGCCTATAACACTCCCCTCTTCTAGTATTGGCCATTGAAGAAAGGTGGAATGGGAGAAATTAGATGAATAGATGAGAAGCCTAAAAATAGAGTGTGTTATATTACACTAAAATAACACCAAATATGGAAAGATAAATGAATAAAGAAAATAAGCGGAACAAGGAACATACTTTTGAATATACTATTTACATAAAAACAAAGAAAATATAGCTCATACATAGGATATATGGGAGAACCTTGTTGAGACATGGGGAGAAGCTATCACATTGATTCCCTCTATGTGGGATAATAAAAGAACACCTATAAGAGAAAAATAAGGGGTTATTCTCTTTTTTTAAAAACCATACATGACATTTATACAACATGTAAATGCATTACTTGTAATGTAATACTTGGATTTTCCCTCCCTAGGAAAACCTTTACATATCATGAAAGGGGTCTGACAAACCAAGTTTGCATCATGTATTTAAATACATGTTGTGTATTTAAATACATGCTGTGTATTTGGTCTAAATATAGGTTCCAATCCTCCTACTAACTCCTTTATAGAACCAAGATGAATGCCTTAAGGGACCATTCCCTAGGGTCTAATATGAATGGAAAACTAAATAAGGGTTTACCAAAAACTAAAATAAAATATACCTCATCCAAAAGTTTGGAAGTTACAACCTCTATTCCTTAAAGAAATAATCCCTGAGTTTCCCTTATGAAAGTTGTAAAGTGTCATCTGAGAAAATTTCCAACCAATGAGCATGTATATCAGGCTCTTCCTCCCATGTCTCATCATATACGTGGTCGTTCTACCGTAACACTTGGACTAGAGGAACTGAGCTTCCGTGGAGAGAATTTGTTCTCCAATCATAGATACATATCAAATGATCCTTAGAGGACACATATTTCTCTTACTTAATGTCCTCAAGATCAAATTAATGATACGGGTTAAAAAGATAATGGTTAAGCTATGATATATAGAAGACTTCATTCATGGATCAATACCTCTAAGGTAAAGACAACCAATAAACAATTGTCCCGACTCCCTCCACTATAAGTCTTGATATAACGAGGCAAAAGATTTCCCTATCTATGAATCTATCGATGACCTAATCTCAGTGAATGTTACACAATGACCCGATGTCACACATCGAACTCCATAGGTCAGCGACGATGATCAGTATAAGAATTATACCTAATCTGAGCTATATTCATACAATTTTGAATCAACTATACTAACTCTAAAGACTCTTATAAAAGATATGGACCTAATAGTGTTGTCACACCCACATTAAACCAAAACAGGGATGAAAAAAACTAGAATAAAGTGTCTCATATAGATCCCTTTGAATTATTTAGTGAAATCTATTATTATAGGAAAAATAAACTACAGGTAGGTATTTCTCCCAAGGGAATCCAAAATCAAGTACACATGCAAAAAGAATGTCCTCGAACACTTGTATCATCTACTCATATAGCCCGTTAGTCTAGGGGTGATATTGCATACTTAAGAACTCCTTTGAACCCAGTTCGTTTTTCAACCCTTGCTTGAACAACAACATAAAATGAGTATCTCAGTCCAATAAGATATAAAGATGAACTCAATGAAGGAAAACCATCTCCTGAATATAATTACTTCTAATCTCATCAATGTGAAGGTATCTAAAATATGTAATAAGTGTGAAACCTTGGTCCACCAATCGACTATCACCCACAATTCATCACTACATTTTGGTAATCTTGGGAAAACTATCACAAAATCCCTAGTAACTTCATCCCACTTTCCCTCAGTAATGGAAAAAGGTTATAGATGTCTCATAGGCCAGTTGTGATCGTCCTTCACCTACTAATATGTAGAAAACCATGTGATAAAAACTGTGATATACCTCTTCATTCCCAGCCACCAAGAATTATAATTTATGTAACAGTGCAACTTGGTAATCCCTAGTTTAACTTCCCAAACAGATGCATGATATTCCCATATCATCTCTTCCTTTATGTCTAAAGGAACCAAGATATGTCCATTGAAGTGAGAAATATCATCCTCATTGATAAACCAACAAGGATGTGAGAACTCTTTTAATATACTCTCCCTTAGTACTAAGTCCACACCCATTCCAAAATTAATTATGTCACTGCCAATGGTTTTAAAACATGATAATAATGATATTCATGAACCTCTAAGTGCATCTAAAAAAATATATCCACCAACTACCAATCATTACTATCCAATTGGATAGCCTATATCTGAGTCTTTTGGAATAGGGTTTCAACTACTTCATTCCCTTTCCTAGGTATATAAGCAATTTCAAATTCAAAATAATAAAGGTACTCGAAGCACATGTGGTACCTAAGATTACAGTATCACTATGTAGAAATTTATTGGAAACTTTTATGGTCTGTGTAACCAATGAACCACTACCTTAATTGATAATATCTCAATCAACATAAAGAATGAACCACAACTTCTAGCTCGAGGTTGTTCGTAGGGAAATTCTTCTCATGAGGTCTCAAATGGGGGGAACCATATGTTACAACTTAATCTACCTACATCAGAACTACTCCAATCCAAATTCCTAAATCATCATTGTAAATAGTTTTTTTTCTTCCTAGCTCTGGTAGAATCAAGATCTCTGCTAAATTTAGTCTCTCTTTAAACTCTTGAAACACTATCTCACATGAATATGAACACACACACTTTACAACCTTCTTATTCAAGACTATGAGAGGCACTTCTAAGAAATATTAGTCCTAAATAAAATGCCTTTAATATCCATCCAACTGTAAGAAACTACGCATGTCAAAGAATTATTTTGGATTCTCTTCAAAAACCACATTTCTCACCTTATATGGGTCAATAGATACTCATTCCTTTAAAATTATATGACCCATGAAGTGAACCTTATTGATCAAAACGTGGAATATTTTGGGGTTATCATATAGTTGGTTACCTCTTAGTGTATTCATCACAATCTAAATATTTTTAACATGGTCATGTATAGCATAAGAAAACTCCAAGATCTCATCTAAAAAGACTACTGCAAATGAATCCAGATATAGGTGAAAAACCTGATTCATTAGATCCATAAAAGTTGATATCCTTTTTTTTAAGGGTGAACGACATAAATAGATACTCATATAAGCCATACCTACTTTTGAACAAAATATGTGGTATGCTTTTTGTTCTCACATAGACATGATTTTAGTCTATCTTCAAAAAGTTCTAAGAAAAAGATATAACTCCTTTAAGCTAATCAATGAGGTCATTTTATGTGGAAGTTGATACGGGTTCTTAACCATAAGCTTTTCCAATAATTAGTAATCCATGTAAAACCATAGGTTATCGTTTGCCTTCTTGGATAAAAGGACCAGTGATCCCCATTACAAATTACTGGGTAATTTAAATCCATTTTCCTCTAAGTCTTCCAAATATTTCTTGAGTTCAAAGAGATTAATAGATCCTATTCTATAAAGGGGAATGTATATTGGTAATACCCCTGGAAATAGATCGATGTTTAATTCCACCGATCTCACTGAAGGTAAACTCGATAAGTCATTAGGGAAGACATCATTGAAAAGATCGACCATAAGAGGTAATTCCATACACCATATTCCTAGATTGACTATAAATAGGCTTGCTATCTGGGATATCAATCCACCTATCCCATCATACTCAAGTCCATGTTGACTATCCTAGACACTCCATTTGACCATATGAAAACAATCACTACCCTCAAGTGATGTAAAATACACCCTTTGAATATATCAATCAAAATGGGCATGGTAATGGACCAACAAATACATCCTGAGGATGTTTTGAAAGCTGAATATCTCACAGAAAATGAAATTAAATAATAATTGAGACCCACCTATCTCAAGTGGGAACTTCTCAAAATAGTTTATACTATCTAATTGAACACATAATAGTGTGTTGAGATTCATTACACTACATAAGTACAGTATTTATAGGCCTTGAATTTCCATAATTTATGTAGATATAAAAGAGTAAAAATAATGTACATAAAATAAATAAGAAACTAAAGTAGAAGATACTATAATAGTGACTCTTAATATAGAAGGTCATGTAATTTTCTCCTCATATGTAGGCCACACTACAATGATATGTCTTGATATGCGACCATGAGATGCAATCCGACTACCTTGGGTAAGTACACTCTATTAGTGATGAACATCAAAAGTATGGCTACCTCAGCCAAGAAATCCCCATCATCCTAATTGGACAGTAGTAGAAAAACTCCCAGATTGATGTGGAACTACGGATCTTGTACCCGAATGAGGTGTTGGTACAGATCCCTCTTCACTAGGTACATGATGGTAAGCTTGATAGAAACACATCATGTAACCCATTATAATGAAAGCACAACACTCAATTAGGTCCTTATATAATAGGGAGTATTTTATCTTATACCACCACATTGGTGAAACACTACACAACTATCAGTATATGTCATATAGTTGATGCTTTTCGTGGAATAAACCTTGAAACAAAGTTTCCTATCGCTAGACAAAAAATCTCCCAAAAACAAATCTAAACCACTCCAACACACACTGCCAGCTTTTCTCAAGTTCTTATTAGTGATAAATTCATTTTTCACAATAAAAAAATATTTATAGGTAGAAACTATTCACTTATGATCAGATGGAGCACATAAGATCATCTAATAACCATATTATAGTCATCATCTCATCCCTAATAAGAGTCGGTGAAAAACACTAAATCTTGGTGAAAAGATCATAATAATCCATCAAGGACATGGTTCCCTACTGAAGGTCAATGAAATAACTAGCATATTATTCTATCAAGGTCTATAAAAAAAGTAGTTTTAGAAGCCTATTTGTAAGTCCACCCAAACCGTAGCCTAATTATTATTATCCTAAGAGATGAAATCACACCAACTCTTTGTGGATTCACAAATCATATAGGTGGAAAGGTTTTCCCTCAACTATAGAGGCATCCCCATATTATCAAATATCAACAACCTATCCTCTTGCTAAGAATTAGTAGCATGTGAATTTCCATCCCCCCAAAAGGTGGGAGGATGTTCTGCTAGAATTCCCACATGAGCTTTTACCTAGTAGGGTTAGGTCACAGAGATCCCTGTATGGACTACATTAAGTGAAAGAATCTATCTTGGAACTGAGCCTCAGTTCCCAATGGAAGTTCATCATGGGGGGCCTTATGTGGAACTACAAGAGGTAATAATAGTGGCTCAGGGACCACCACATCCAAAGCATGGTGATCAGTACCATCATGGAGTATAATTTGAGGAAATAGTGGTGTAATATCTCTACAATTTCCAAGCACACACCTTAGATAATATTTTTCAATAGATAAGAAGCTCTGAAAGAATAAATGATTTGTACCAAAACTTCTTATAAATGCATAAAACCTCTTTAATTCCTCTTAAATCGAGGTCTAGGAGATAAGAATGTTCCCAAAAGACTACATGAGAAACGACCTACTACCCACTACTAAATTTGGGTCAGGGCCAAGGTCTCATATAACCCAAAAAGGTACCAATATATGGTGTTTCAATTGTAAGGTATAGAGGAAAACACTCATTACTTTTCAATTGGAATCCCCATTTACCGGTAACCATTTCATTTAAAAGTTTTAATTTAATTGTGTTCAATATTATTTATATGAATATTGCTATCACATACCTATTATATGTTCCACCGTTTCCAATTTATAAAGGCCAATACTATTTATAAATTCCAATTGGTATGTCATTTAATTAGTAACTGAACTTTATATATAGTATTAGGATGTAACAGGTCATATATAATGATCTAATTGAGTTGAATTCCATTAACAATTTATAAAAACACATGAATCATAAATTAAAATTGGAATTCAACAATAAAATTATTTAATGTTTCACTCAATAGAAAAAATGATTCATAGACCAAACATGGAATAATTCATTAATTAAGGTGAAATCATCAATATATGTGGGAAAAATTGTTTATACTGATGTATCCAATATAATTAATCAATTTATGTCATACTTTAATGAATCAGTATCACATCTCCATATATAACTATCAATCAACTCTGAAAAATCACATGCAACACATTTAGTAATATAAAAATGTAATGGTGAAATGCATGGAATATATGTCCTAAAGTGCCTAAAATGAAGCTTGAGATGAGGCCCACTTACTATATTGGGACAAGGTAATGATTTTACACTATAATATCATCAATAATAACATCAATAAAACATGTATGTCACAATACAATGAGATTTCTACCACTTTAATGGGAAGAAACTAATCAAAATAATAACCCATCCCAGGTAATTTTTATTTCCCATATATATGGGTTAGTTAATCCCAAGCACAAGATTATTACCAAATTCCAATACATCCTATTCTATTTTCTAATATTAAAAAATTAATAAAAAAAGGAAAATGAAACATCTGATACCACATTGAAGAGTCCTACCTCGAAGGCCACTAAGTGGTGCCCAGAGATGGTTGGTCACATAACCTTAATCACACATCCTTGTATTCCAGTGGCTTCCAACTAGTAGTGAGTTCTTAAGGCGTGTATATGTAGAGACTATTCCATCATGAGTTATAGAACAAAACAATAGTAAAAAATAATGGTATGCAGTGGAAATAGTAATAACAAGAAGCAACAAAATAAGAATAATCATCCAAATTTATAATAGGTGGTATTTGAATCATAAATAGATACAAAATGATAACGATAATGTTATATAAATATAAAAAAATGAGGTACATGGGATATGAGGAAAACATGTATATAACACATGCTAAACCAAAATAAAAAAACCCAAAAGATCAAACCACTAGAATCACATGTATATGCTCAATCCCCTACTCACATCCTCCATCCCAATATTTAGATTCAAACATCAGAATTTAGACACTTCCCTTTATCTACACCTGATAACATGAGATATGATTGGATACTAAGGGTGGCCGGAGATGGGTGTGAAATATACTCAGTAGGTTACCAAAACCAATGTCATGAATAATCCAGTCTGCTCATATAATATTTCATGTGTGTAGGAACTTATTAAATGTAAGTCAATAAATATATAAAACCTATTGCAATGTGTTTCTCATGGTTACCCAACTGAAACTACCTGCTTTAGACTAAGATGGATGTCTTTTAACTAGGGTGAACCTGTACAAGCACAATGCTATTAAAAAAAGGTTCTCTAGGATTTATAAACAAATGAATAAATAAGTATATCAATAAGGAAAGTATCAAGTAACAACCGAACCCTAGAATGTAATTTTTCTTGGAGGATTCACCCTTTTATTTAATATAATTTATTTTTTTGGATTTCTTATAAGGTATCTCTATAATTTAATAATGTGATATCCTAGGCCAATCGAAGGAAAATTGTATAGAAGAACCCTTGTATCACACTAGGGGAACAATAATATACCTAAAATCATAAGAGTCATTCTAAGACGATCCATAATGGTATCTGAAGCATCACTCTTGGTGTGGTGTAAAGCATGACCCTATGAGCCTGTCTCAGGCATACCACATAGGGGACCATGTGTTTCTCATGGATGGTGAAACCATATAGCCCAATGAACCCATCCATGGTATATTTTCTAGGGAAATGTTATCACTCATGCATAAGTAATAAATCCTCCCACTGAGTCCATCCAAGAATATCCATAAAAAGGATCGAAGAATCACTCATGATGTAAAGGTACAAGTCATTCCCATTTTTGATTATAAATCACGATGAGCTCATCTAAGGAATCCATAAGTAGAGACCCTTGTATCACTATCATCTTAATATAAGGAAAAGTTATAATTATGTCTAACTCATACTATACACCTAAAGAGTTATTAAAAATTTATCCAATTCATTAAATTTAAGCAATTCAAACCATGTGATAATAATAGGGGCCTAAACACTTGGCATATCATTTCTCTTATGAAATTATAATTTCCTTTCATTTATTACAAGGTAATTCATAAACCTCAATTAAAAAACATAAACTCATCTCCAAGTAATGAGGCTCTTAATCCTATAAATTGGTGTGCACCCATAATGGTGAATCATGTTTAGTTAAACAACTCATGGTTTTGATTCACGTGTAGTTAGATTCCCGTTACACATAGGAATAACCTTTAATTTAATTAATTTAATAATATTGAGGGCACATCAGCAAATCTAATTCATGAAAAAATAGTGAATTATAAAAAAAACCATAATTTTATGGAAAAGAACTAGACCACCCACCTTAATCATGTATCACTCTACTCATCTAATATCATCCCTTGAGTCGAGATAGAATGAGATAAACAAGAAGAATATATGGAAATATTGAAAATAGTAAATATCTGGTTTCACCTAAATAGTGAAAAAGATATAAAGATAAATAACTAAAGAAAATAAAAGGAATGGTGAGTTTATTATTTTAGACCCTACAAACCTAATGGATAAGAAAATAGTTCTTGGATGAAGATGATATAGAAGAACCCAGGTGAAGTGTGGCGAGATACTCTCATGTGGCTTCCCTCTATATAGGAGAAGAAAAGAACCTTTGTAAGAAACAAATAAGGATTTTTGAATTTTTTTTTAAAAATTAGACACAAAATTTATATAGTGTGTAAATTCATTACACATCATGTAACTCTCAAGGTTTTCATTCCTAGGAAAACACCTTTACATGTCATTAATGAGGTATACGAAGACAAGTTTACGTAATGTTTATAAGTAAAATAGGTGTATTTAAAAACACACCATGTATTTGGAACATATCCATGTTTTAACCCTTATGTTACCTCCTTTACAAAACTAAAATGACTGGCTAAAGGGCTCAGTCACTAGGGTCTAAGCCTAAGTATGGACTCAATAAGGGTTTATGAGAAACTAAAAGGAAAATTATCCTCACTGAAAATAAAAGATGTTAAAATTTAAATTTCCTATTATGTTTTAAATTTTATATAAAATTAAATTAAGTATTAATAAATTATAAAAAATATAATTAATAATATATGAATCAACATTATACTTGTTTTTTTGTATAAGATCATTTTTGGGCTTAAAATGGCATTTTTTATAAAACAAATTTATATGTGCACTGTGTTTTTATCTTAATAAATTAAATAAATCACTATTATTTTATAATTTTAACGTAATTTTTGGAATATTTACTCAATAAAATATTTTAATATTCATATAATATTTCTTACAAGGGGAGGAATGAAAGAAAATTTAGTTTTATGCTTAAAAATACATTTTTTTAAAATAAATTTCATTGCGTTTTCACACTTATTTTAAAGTAAATTGCTAAAATTACATAAGTTTAATATTTTTAAATGGATTAAATAATTTGAATCATGAAAATTAATATAATTTAACAGGGTAAGCTTAATTCTTTGTCTGAATGAATAGTGAACACATAAAGTTTTCTTAATTATGATTGAGGCTAAAACAATGTTTCTAGCATTAAAACTAATACATAAGTGTAATAATTTCATATAAACTTATACAATTTTTTGAGAATAATTTAGGATATTATATTATCCTAAATTTTAATTATTGTTCATTTTTAACCACTAGATCATAAATGTGACCTTATATTTTTGAAATAATTTAGTTAATTCCATGTGTGTCCCTCCTCTCACATATAAAACAGAACCTCATATCCTCCCCTATTCGCAAACATTAAGCACTCTATATTTAAATATATCTTTAAAAAACAATCCTATATTACTTCAATTAATTATTTATATTTTTTTCTTCTCATAAGACCATCCTAATAAGGCTTAAGGTGTATGGAAAAGGTGGTCTCTCAAAGAAGAGGTAATCACCTTTCCCAACTCATTCAAAGTTTATTAGTAATCAAACTCCCTATAAATTTATTTTAGGAATCCTAAAATAATATATCCAGTATCATGAATATATTTATATGTCATTATGAATATTTCATAACAATTTTGGACCTCTTTTCCATCAAATCAAATATAGAAACATCACGCTTGAATACGTACGACCTACCATATCCACATAGTTGTTTAATTTGGTTTTTATTACCACATTAATTAAATAGTTAAAAATTAAGAAATAATGAATATATATTATATATATATAATAATTATTATTTTTTAAATTTAATCAATCATTTATGTTCTTACCCTTCCACCTGCTAATAAAAAATTATTACATCACTTGTGCATATGTGTGAACAAGCACGTCTACAAAGTGATGTGATTCATTTTTCAAATCTTTCATAAAAGGATGAAAATATATACATATATAAGGAATATATCTTAAATTTATGTCATGATTAAATACTTTTATATTACTGCACAATTAATAATATGCAAGGACTAAAACAATCAAACAAAAACATACATGAAAAACAATGTAATTAACAATCTGAACTGATTATTTTAAAAAAGAGTTATTTATAAAAGAGTGTTTAAATGTTGTGAGTGGATCATATATGATATTATAAGTATTTATATGGTTATTTTATGAAGTTATAATCAATTTAGATTTATTTTTCTAGAGTTTAAAATAACTTACAAAGCATGTGAGACCTGAGTTAAGTGTTTTTCATCAAACATTTATTTTTGTGAGACATATGCCATATTCACAACTTGTTTAATTTTTATGGTGTATATACTTACCATTTTATATTTTATAATATGAATTTATTTTTATTCATGGTATTTAATTTTTTTTGAAGTTATTTATTTTATGGGGGTTATGATTCAAATTTTACCAATGTGTTTAGGGTTTATTTCACAGTCTCGTTTTTTAGGATTATTTATGTTTATGTTTCAATTTGGGTAATTATAATATATTTATATCTTAAAACACTTATATTATATTCTACGATAGTTATTTAGTGAAATTATAAGTCCTCATTTAATTTTACTCTTTTTAGTCACTCAAAATTCTAAAAGATTGTATTGAATAAGAATTAACATTATTTTATATTCATCTAAGAATATTTTCTTAAATACAAATATTTTCATTAAAATGTTATCAATAACATTTTTTATATTCTCAAATGATTCATTAATTCATTTTACCAATGTTTTAATTTCTATAATTTTTTTAAAAACATGAATCATCATTTAGTTTTCTAAATGAGGAACTTTTTACCGAAGGTGTGAATGAAATCATTGTTTTAACACCTACCGCATGAACTAATTTTTCCACCATCATAACTATTATTTGATTTGAATATAAATTTATATGTTCCACGGTCCTTTTAAATAATTTTTTAATATTTTGGAAATTTTAGATTTTATTATAAGTTATTTCAAGATGAAATGGGTATTTTCCTCAAGAAATATTCCATTGATATTTTTAAAGAACCTTTTTATGTAAATATCCTTTGATGAATCTTATGCCTTAATAGAGATATAAACAATTGATACAATCATTCATATTACTTTTGATGGATTATGATCATGTTGTTCTATTTATTTAATGGGGAAAATATTAACATTTATTATGATAGTTTTTCAATATGAATTTTTCTGTTGATTATGTATTTAATTGTTATTCATTTCACTCATACAATGAATGAATTGAGATAGGTATGTGATGGGTGGGTCCTACTATATCCCCATTATGCATGATTAGGTATCATGATAGAAACTAATTTGGGTATTTGGAGCACACATTACCTATTTATGAATGATTTCTTAGCACAAGGACTTGACAGTAAGAATATAATGTCTGACATTATGAATTCTATAATTGCAAAACATATTGTCGATATCCAGGTTATAATTTTTTTCTATTTCATCCACATATTTAGTATCCTTTTTACAAAATAATCTATGTAGAATATTTGATTATTTTTTATATCTTCCATATTATTCATGGTTTGTTTATCCTCGGATTACATTTATTGTATGCTTTCCCTTACCGAGAATCTAACATCATTATTTATTATATTATATTTTCACCAAGATTATAAGAAGGAATCTATTAATGATATCAAGGATTTACTAGAATAAATAATAAATTTATCAATATAATTTTTAATTAGTATTTCATGTTTTGATATGTAATGTGAGTATCATGTATTTATACAAACTCCCAAGACTATTAAGCCATTCAATCCTTCTGGATGTAATTACTTATATTTTGTGTTTTTTAAAATAACCACTAGATCCATGTTACTAGAGTTAGGGTGTTTCAATTTTATATGTATACATATGATGTATATGATACACAAGGTCCCTTTGTATCTTGGTTATCAGGTATAGTTTTCTATAGGAAACTCTTTAATTAAATATATTAAAAATAGATTTCATAGTTATTTTCAACACTAGTAAGTCCTATATAGTCACACCATTAGGCCTCTATATGTCAATAAAATTACGGAAAAAGTTTTTTTTTCCAAATTTATTGATTTTAATGAAACTCTATCAAAAAGATTTTGGATGGATTCATAAATATTTTTTTTAAAATTTTCCTAAAGTTCTTATGGTATTTTAGTTAATGTGGGAGATAGTTGAATGTGTACTAAATTATACACTCATAATATTCATGTACAAATGAATATGATACATGAAGTATACATATATAATAACATTTTTTACCTAATCTACATATTATACAAGCATATGATGCATGTGTAATGTCATTCATATGATTCATTTATAATGAATTATAATATATGTGTATATTTATATATTTATATGATATATAAATAATGTTAAATATGAACGATATGTATATTTAATAGTTAGATGTGAAAAAATAGTTTGAAACTCTTTATCAAATGGTTTCATTAACTTAATAAAAAAAATTATGTTTATATTTTATTTATATTTATTCATTGAAACATTCAATGAATGTTACACCTAAAAAATAGTAACACATGCGATGTGTTGTGTTGGGATTTGAAAATGTATAAACCGATCAAATCTTTTCATTAACGTGGGTTTATGGATGATTTTGGTATCTTTTATTTTATATAATTAAGATAATTATTTTCATAAAAATCTATTGATATTATCTAATTTCCCATAGTCTATTCACCGGCTTCAGTGAACGATATAACATGACTTTTGGTGTATAAGAGTCCTTTGATTACTAACTGGGATCCAACAGACAGTGTATCACCTTAGAGGTAGAGTTATTATGTTCACTTGTTCTTTTGATCTCTATAAAAAACACTCCATAAAATTAAGAATAAGAATTTTGTAGAAAATACTGAAATTATAAGTACTCTGTTTACCCCTATTTTTTTTGATAATATCAAAAAATTTATTTTGTTAAGATGGATTTGGTTTATTTTGGCTTGTTTTTATGATTACAATGATCAGGGGATGATCAAATTAATCCCAATAAAGACTTCACCACAAGTCTTCTTTTTGGATATATGTATTCATCCTAGGAATTTATGATTTTCATAAATTATTATAAGTCTTTATCTATTCAGAAGACTAGCACGTAATACTTTTTCTGAAAATTATACCGGAACATAAGACTGTGTTTAATTTTAAGAAATATAACATAGGAAAATTGGTAAAATTTGATTTTTATTTGACTTTATGCTGATTGTAATGATTCTTCATAAGGATTCAATACTTTTTATGACTTGAAAATTTGAATTCAACACTCTAAAAAATTATTCAACTTGAATTGAAACCATATATAAAAATATAATTATGAACCTACAAAATGTTCTGAACACTTCAGTAAAAAATTCATATAAATAAAATTAAGTGTTTTTGTGATCATTAAAACTTAGAATAAAATGGGATATGTTGGAAAATATTTTCTTGTATATCAAAGTCCTAGAAGGGGCTCACCATCCTATAATAATGTTCACCATTCTCATAAAAATTCCAGGGGTCTAAGTCTATTAGATGGATTTGAATTTATCAAATTTTAAACTATCTGATTTAATCTGTATATTTTGGATATTCCATAACCTAACCATAGTAATATATCCTTCCATGAATTTTCTATAAACTTACACATTAATAAGTTTCTTCAAAATTGTCCCAAAAATAATCATATTTTTTTTCTAAAGGGGAAACATAATAGTGGATCAATTCAACTAATCCCCCAAAATTTGTTTTTCAAGGTATCTCATATCTCCTATACCTTTATCATATCTATTTTTTATATAAAATATTATTTGAAATAAAGATAATTACATTGAAAAATCCTTTCTTATTTAAATTTGGGGTCTCTTTGCTAGTTCATTGGTGGTAATTTCAGCACCATCATTAATCAATATGAGAATAAGGGTAGTTGTAGTTACTCTAGGAAAACCATGAAAGGTTAAAAATATTTATTATCCTCTAAAAATATTTTCTAATTGGGATAACATGGGTATCCTTTCACTTTGTATAATAATATTTGAGGAAATCATAGGTTCTAGTGTTATCACGACATGAACCACACCAACCTTGATAATATTACTAGCTTAAAAAATACCTCAGGGAACCACCAAGCATGAAATTTATTAAATGAATATCCTTTACTAATAAATATAGAGGATGTGTGTGGTGAACCCAACTAGTTTTATTTCTTTAAGTCCTAGATTGTATAAGAATATTTCATGAATATGGTGAATGTCTTCTGGGTTTCACCCATGCACATTCAACCTTGAGAAATACTCCAATATAAACTTAAATGGTTGAGAGTAGAGACTAGAATTTGGGATAAATATAAGGAAAATCACGTCTATATTATTATATAATTATATAATGAGTTCAATAATCCTGGAACTATTATCCAATATCAATGGTATAATGATATCTTCATTGTGCTCTTCGTTAAATGAATAGATTTATCAAACGAACTCCTTGAAGAAGAAAGTGTTTTTAGGGAAATGTTTAGGAGTCTATGGATCCAAGAGGGGGACAAGAATATTAAATAATAACACACTTGTATTAGAGATATAATTTCCTTTAAAACATTTATATCAAACTGGATGATGATTAATTCACTATTTAAAACAATGTTACAGGTCCCATGGCTAGTAAAAATGTTTTTAAACAACTAACTGGTTCTCTAAATCACACAAGAGGTTTGTATAGCCATTTATAAGTTATGATGAAATTATTCCTGAGGAAAATCAATGTATCGTTAATGATCACAATAATTTTAATGTTGAATTGATTCTCTATGAGGAAGATATCTTATAGATAAATCAAATATTTGATTCTATATAGTTTCATGGGGCTAAATAGATTTCCTAGGTCCCTCTATATTTTTTCTTGAGATTATATAAAGTTGAAACTCCTCTAAAAAATCCAAGACTAACTCAAAGGTGGGTCTTTTCCTATATCCATGTGTGGAACTAAACTTGCATTCATTCCTAAAACAAATAACCCAAAATCATTTAAACATCTTTAACCCATTAATATGTGAAGATACTAATTTATAATTTTGGATATGAAAAACATTTATTGAATCTATATTATCCTTCAATAGTTGGCTTTTTTTGAGTAACACATCTTCATCAATGAAATAAGTATCTAATGTTCTATTTTACCATCCCAAGAGATGATTAATTACACCAATTGATGGACACCGATAAAGAATAAGCTGAGTTAGAATAAATCCTTATCATTAAAACCATGAAATATATTGTATTCTATAAAGCATTTTTCATCCTTTGATTTTACTATTTACCATCTCCTCAATTTTTAATTCCAATGATGTTGAGTAATTATAAAACCTTCAACTCCACCAAAGGCCTTCGATAAGGCAACCCAATATCTTCCACATTGTTTCTTCTCTCCCAAGACTAGATTTTAAGCAAGATTTATAGTGCTTTAGCCACAAGTATTATTTCAAAATTCAATGGGAAATTTGGATATTTGAATATATCAAACCTATTATTTTTTGATAACATGAGTTTTTTCTAAAATAAAAGTTATAAATTGATCTCAGTCTTCATACAGTTAATTAAAACCAATAAAATTTATGGTGGGAAACAAATGAGTTTGAGTAAAAGTAGCATCTTTATATTCATTAGTTGTTTAGTTTGGAGTACACTTCAGATTAATAGATTTATTGGATTCATTAGATATAATATTTTAATGGAATACCTCAAAGCACTATATCTACAGGGATGATCTGAACAAGTAACTATGATTCATGACTTAATTGGATCATGGGTCATATAAATTACTGGAAAATATTGTTTGTCTCATTTAGTGGTAAAATGAATCTCATTAATAATGTTTTTCCTTGATCCCCATTAATATAATATCCGTTATCAAAGTCCCCAACGGTTCCATCAAGTGTATTGAAAGCACTCTCAACTCATTCTATTGTGGTCCTTAACTCGATGGTATGTGCCACTGGGTGAAATACAATAATTTGAAGCTAAAAATTGGTGAATGTGGAATTGGATTACATAATTTAGTGAATCTGTGTAGTCCATGCATGAAAAGATGTCATGGGAAGTCATATAATCTGACTCCTTATAGGCGAGATTTACCATGTCCAAATATGGAGGAGAACCATATGCCATTGAAAATGTTCCCTCATCCACCTACCCCTTATAGAGGACCATTAATGGACCAATTCACCACCTTCATGATCATTCTATATGTATAATCGAAATAGGTAATGTTTTTTTTGAAATATGATTGTTTCAAAAATTAAAATTTACTTCCCAACATCCCCACTCTAGGATTGAGTTTCAGTGATTCTAAAAAACATCCTAACTTCATCATGACCATTCCCAACCATGACCAGATGAACATTTAAAAAAAATAAATTGTTGGATGATTTTGATAGACTAAAATTCATGAATTCTAGATTATGTTTTTTTAACTCAAGATATTATTGGATGGACCAACCCCCTAATACAGGTCAGTTTATGGGGTAATGTTATCTGAGACAACGTCATTATAAGAAAATATAGCTTTCGTATTTGGAATTATTAGAACCATTCTCTCCCAATAGAAAACTAGATTTAGTACAAAGGAATCCACCTAGATTCACATTTTTCATACTATGCGTATCCCCAAATAGAATCTATGTATAATTATTTTTTATAGAGGGATTGGGATTAATTCAGATGGAAATTTTTTAGAGTGATAAATAATTGAACTTCACATAGGCTCCTTTGATAATTGGTTCCATGTATGGTTTCACAACATTCATCCCTCTTCGATAAAAGGTATGGTTCACAAAGAGAAATTGGTTATGGGGTGTGGGTTTATCTGGGATAATCATAACACCTTGTAACACTATAGTGACTCATACTTAACATACATGAATATTATCTCATTTTAGATGAATTTTCAGCACATTACAAAAGTAAAATCCCAAGGATTGTAATAATTTAATGTATTTGGAAACTTGGAACAAAATATTATAACTTGGATAAAGATCTTCAATATTTCCCAAAAGATATTCCAATTTAGTACTTCTAATTAAAAGCATTATTCATAACTTTGGGAAAAGAAACATAAGAAAGTGGTGAGATCCTATTCTCAGTAAGGATAAACAATTGAGATATGTAGGCATAAACATGAGTATAAGGGTATGAGAATATGATATTAACATTAAAAGATCATACCCTACATATAAACGATAATTAACAAGAGTCATGGAATAAATGTTGGAAGTTCATAATACATGAATCCTAAGGGAATAATAATCATATTACGTATCATGATACTAATATTTACCCAATTCATTGGAGCGCTATCCGGGTGCACCCTTCTGAATCATTTCATTTAATGCATAAGTGTTCCACATGGATCATATAACATGGATTCATTAAAAATCCTTATTTATTTCATGATAAAGGAATGTGGAATTAATACATTAAAATCTATAATAAATAAGCAATTTTTCATAAAGATTATTACCCTGGATAGAGAAATGGGTAGGGTATTCACTACATATTGACTTTGTCTTGGAAAATCGCGGTGCAATTTCGGGAGCATAACAGCGTAAAATAAGAATTCATAAAAATGGTTTATGAGATAGAAAGGGGTGTATCAAAATATTAAAATTAAATTTACAGTAATGGGGTCATATAGATACATTTCCCAACATATGTAATGGAATTCATATTCATAATATAAAAGATTTTCTTGAATGTAAACAGGGAGAGAGAAGTCCCTAGGGGAATTTCGGCATGGTAACAGGTGTACAAGGGAGGAATTAATGAGAGAAAAAGGGGTATATCATAATTAAATCATAAGGAGGGTAGTATAGGGGAGGTGATAAATCACACCCCAACATTTTTAATTGAAAACAAAAGGGTATAAAATTATAAAAAAAATTTGGACAAAAAATGAGAAAGGAAGAAATCCCTTTCTTGGAAGTGTGATACCAAAGGCTTGGGAGAGGATTGAGAGAGTATTAGGGGAATCTTGGGGCACCTTGGGTCAATTATTGAGTGATAATGACAGAGTTTGGTAGATATATAAATGTTTTGAGTGAAAATAAGAGGGAGTTTGGCTGGGTTTATATAAGAAAATAGAGGGAATTCTTTATTATTTAGGTTTTGAACACTAAACATTAAAATAAAAAAACCAAAAACCATACCATGGTTTTTACAAAATGGGAGTGTAAAAAATTATTTTATAAGGACAATGGCCTCATTTATTAAAATATTAGGCTTGATTGTGTGGAGATGAGTCACACTCTCAAGGAAATCATTTTAAAATGTTAAAATGTTTTATAAGTCTTGGAGGGCCAACTAAAGATTTGTAAGATAAATAAAATAAATTTAAAATCATAGTATTTTAAAGGTAAAACATATCTTGGTTTAGCATCCCTTTTATTGTATTTTATTACATCACTATTATGTGATTATGAGGTTATAAAACACATTATATATTTAAATGGTATTTAATTTTTTCCCAAAAATTCAATTGTCTCAGAAAATTATGAAAAATTCACCATTGGATAATTTTGATGTCATAATGTCAAAAATAATATCTATTTTATCTAAATAATTTTATAAATTTGTGAATTTTTACTTTTAGAATAAATACTGACATTTATCAAAATTTCATGGCTTTTGACAAAAAAATCTTTTAAAACTTAATAAAAATTACAATTGTATTCATAAAAAACATACGATCATTTATATTTAATAAAAAGTTATTTAGTAATAATATTTTATTAAAATATTATATAATTCAAAAAATACATTAATTCCTCCAAATAGAGTTTTTAATTGAATATTAACTAAAATACTATTTGTGCTTAAAACAACATTTAAAAAGTAAGAATAATATAATGAATGTATATTCTTTATTCTATAAAAAAATAATGTACATAATTATAGTTCTAGGGTATTGTTACATAGATACTTATAACACCTGCATAAGACCTAAGGGTAAGGTTTGCGATGGTGATAGACTCTTGGGGTGCTTCAGATTACATCTCCTCGATGGTAATCTCTATTAACATCCACTTCTCCTGTAGGCAGTTCCACTCAAGATTAACGTGTTGAAGTTTAGATTGGGATTGGTTAAGATAGAATCCCTTTTACGCTACATCCTTTATGTGCTCTTAAAAATGGGTTTTTTATGAAGAAATTTTACTTAATGAGGCCATTGATTCCTTTGTTTGAGTAAATTTGATTTGTGAAATCCCTATATTTATACTAATCATGTGCTCACTATTCAATGACTATATTAGGAATGGTAAAAATTCATCAAAGTATTTTAAAATCCAAAAACATAAAACCAAGGAAGTGCATATGTATTATATAACCATTTTCATAGTAAGACATTTAATCGGATCAAGAGGAATTTTTATTAATAAAAGTTTGGGTCGTTACAGTCCATGGAATGGGACAAGTTAAAGAACTTATTTTTCAATAAGTGCTTTCCTTGTATTCTTCTTACAAATATGGATAAGGATTTCATTGAAGAAAATAAAAAGGATGATGGATCTATTAGTACCTACAAAGAAAATTTTACAAAACTTGTAAGGTACTCTTCTAGAATTAGCATTCAACATGAGAGTAAAATTGATTGATTAATTATTGGCTTAAAACCATGAATCCAAAGAGAATTAGATATAAGGTACTTTAATAGTTATGAGGAAACTGTTTGATGTGCTCTCATGGTTGAGATGTAGATTAGAGTAACCCATCAGTCCTATAGATTTGATAAGAAGAGAAAAATGGAATTCAAAGGAAAATATAAAGATCACACATAAAAGAATATTATTTTTCCCTTATTATAAATGTGTTGAAAGAAACATGGAGAAAATGTTCTTTAAAGGATCTATAATGGTTTTAAGTGTGGAAAAGAAGGTAATCGGGTAGTTGAATGCCAAAACTATAGGGAAAAGATATCTAATGATGTGAATAAAAAAAGGCTACACATGATGCACCTCCTACACTTCAATTATACAAGTTTAAATAAATTGGTAATTTTTATAATTAATTAACTAATCCAAGGGTTATTGATGATGATATCCATTATAAAACTCTTAAGGATAATGAAAAACTAACGTCACATACAATCACTATCTATGTTGAAGAGTATGATAATAAAGTGGTGAAAGGTACACTTACCATCCACTCTAAAGTTGAAAATTTTTTATTTAAATATGGACCCACCCACTCATTTATTTATGAATAATTTTCTAAGGGTATCACCATATTACCTCAACAATTAGTTGTTGATCTAGGTATGAAAACTCCTAATGGAACAATGGTCCCATAAAATGTTTACAATTCTTCTCCGGTTGATGTTTTTGGGAATGTGCTTCCTAAAAATCATGTGATGTTTCTTATAGTGGAATTTTATGTGATTATTATCATGTATTGAATTTCTCTATATGGATCTCATATCAATTTCTAAGGAAGAGAAGTCAAATTTCAGATTCCAGATTAGTCTACGATCATCTGTTGAAGTAAGGTTGAATATAAGCTTCCAAAATAAATTTCATTAATATTATGGGTATTTGTTCCTATAAATGAAGGTTATTTATCTCAAATGGTTGGGGATAACTCAAAATTAATAATAAACCAATTGTATGAGAGTTTTATGATGTCTTTATAAAGGAATTTCCAGGTCTTCTACCAAATTTCGAAGTTGAGTTTCCAATAGCACTCATATTGGGTTCTATGACTACTTCAAATACACCTTATTGAATGGCCCCAATTGAGTAATAGGAATTAAAGAAGAAAATTAAAGAGAATCTTGATAAGGGATTAATATTCTCTAGAGCATCAGTATGGGGAGAACCTCTTCTGTTCATTAAGAAGCAAGATGGATCAATGAAAGTCTCCATTGATTATCTTGAACTTTATAAGATCACTATCAAGAAAAATATCCTTTTCCTCACATTGATGACTTATTCAACCAACTAAGTGGAGATTAATACATTTACAAGATTGGTATTTGTTCATGATATCATCATTTATGTGTAAATAAGGAGGATATACCAATGAAAACAATTCGTACAAGGTATGAACACTTTGAATTTATAGTGATGTCTTCTGGTCTTACAAACTCCCCCTATATCTTCATGGATCTAATGAATAGTGTCTTTAGAGACCATCTTGATCAGTTTGTGGTAGTCTTTATAGATGATATTCTGTTCTATTCATATGGAAAGGAAGAATATAAAGAAAACTGGAGAATGGTATTGAAGACCCTAAGAAAGGAGAAGTTTTATTCAAAATTTTCCAATTGTGAATTTTGTATTTAGAAAGTTTAATTTTTCAGTTTCATAATCTCATGATATGGGATATCTATGGACCCTTCAAAAACATATGTTCTCTAAAGTTATATGAGACCAAAATTGGTAACTGAGATCCAAATTTTTATTGGTTTGGATGGATATTAATGATATTTTATGAATGTTTATTTATGTTTATCAAATCTACTCACCATGTTTACTCAAAAATAGGTTATGTTTGTATGGACAAAGGAATGCGAATGGAATTTCAAAGCACTAAAAATAAGGTTAGATAGTGCACCTATGATCACACTACCTTGTATTGGAGAAAGGTTTGTGATCTATAGTTATGCATCCAAGAATGGGCTTGGATTTTTTCTCATGAAAAATGTTATGGTGATAGATTATGCCTCACGACAGTTGAACATCCATGATCAAAATTAACCAACTCATGATTCATAGTTATCTATGGTAATCTTTGCATGAAATATATAGAGGCATTATTTTTATGGTGAAAGGTATGATATTTATACTGATAATAAAGGTTTAAAGTATATTTTCACACAAAATGAGATGAATATATTCTGAAAAATATGGTTGGAGTTGATTAAATATTGCCAATTTTCAGTTCATTACCACTATGGGAAAGAAAACAAGTTGGTATATTAATCAACAAGACTAATCTAGCCTATATGTGTATATGATAACAAAAGATCCATTATTTATGGATTTGAAAAGGATGGATCTTAAAATTTTAATAGAAGGGGAGGAATATTATCTTTCAAAAATTAATGTTCAACAATCTATACAAGTGATGATTATGGAGGCACATAAGGAAGATGTATACCTACAAAAGTAGGTGAGAAATGTTCTGGAATTCAAACTTGATTGTGATGGAAGAATAAGGTTTAGGAATTGGTTTTGTATTCCTCTAATACCATAACTAAAGATAGAGATGTTGGATGAGGTTCATAGTTATTCATTATCTATTCACCCTGGAACCAAAAAGAAGTATTAGGACCTGAAAGAGTGTTTTTAGTGGGATGACATGAAAATAGATGTTGTTGAATATGTCTCTCAATGCTTGGTTTGTTAGAAATTTAAGAATGAGAGATCAAAGTCTAGGAGGATGTTACAACAACTACCTATACAGGAATGGAAATGGGAAAACATGACTCTAGACTTTATTCTAAAACATCCCAATACTTCTAAAGGAAATAATTCTATATTGGGTATAGTTGAACGCCTTATGAAGGTGGCACACTTAATTGCTATTTGAGAGGATTTCTCTCTTAATCTATTTTCCAGGATATATGTAAAATAAGTGGTAATACTGCAATAGTTTTACTTTCCATTATATCTAATTGGTATCAGAGGTTTACCTCATAGTTCTGGGGAATTCTTCTGCAAGATCTAGATATAGAGTAATGTTTTATCACTTCTTATCATCCTCAGACTAATGGTCTACCTGAGAGGAAAATTAAATCTCTAGATGACATGTTGAGATCTTTCTCAAGAGATTTTACATGTGGTTGGGATCAACACATTCCTTTGGTGGTTTTTTCTTACAAAAATAGCTTTCACTATTATATTTAGATGGATCTTTATGAATCCATCTATTGAAAAAATTGCATAAATCCAACATGCTGGGATGATGTAAGGGAAATAAAGCTATTAGGAACTAATCTAGTTAATGAAATGGAAGAAATGATCATATCTATTAAAAAACACATAAGATCATCTTCGAGTCGACATAAACATTATGCTGAAAATCGATGAAAAGACCTAGTGTTTAAAGTGGGTGATAATGTTTTTCTATGAATACTTCCCTGGAATAGAATAATGTGATTTGGAATGAAGGGAATGCTGAGCCCTAGGTATATTGGTCCTTTCAAAAAAAATTATCGTGTTGGGAAGTTAGCTTACCGATTGGAGCTTCAACCAAATCTCTCTCAAGTTCATGATGTGTTCCATGTATCTCTCCTGAGAAAGTACATACATGGTCCTTCACATGTTCTAAAGTTAGAAGTCATACCACTAGTTCAAGATCTTTCTTATGAAGAAAAACTGATAGAGATTCTAACTTGTAGCGAAAAAGTTATATGAAACAAGCCCAAACACTTGGTAAAAGTTTTATGGCAGAACCACTAATTTTAGGAAGCTACATGGGAATTTAAGGATATGATAATGGAGAGTTATCCTCATATATCTATTTACATGCGACGTATTTGAAGGGAGAAATTTAGTTGGGGGGGGTACATTTAACACTTAAATGTTTTTATAAAATATTTCCTTTAAATAATTTTATTTCTTTAGTAGCTTTCATTACATGAAATAGGGAGTTTAAATGATACACAATACACCCTTATTATAAAATTACCTTTATATCCAAGCCCTTATGTTAGCGGGAATAAGTAAAACTAATTTTTGGAAATTCATTTTGAATTCATTAGCTACCAAATATTTATGAAATATATAAATCAATTAGATATTTTTATTTTTTAGTGTATTACTAATTGTAATGAAATTAATGAGATATATATTTTACATACTTAATAAAATATTTTTTATATTCATCCAATGGATATTTTTGTCATAGGGTATGAATAAACCCTAATTTATGTAAAAAAAACAATATTTTTATAAGGTTAATTCTACGCCTTTGAATGGAGGCCCTCTTTTAAATTAATATTTTTAATCATTTAAAATTTTTATATGACAATATAAATATGTTATTTTTTAGCGGGATATAAAAATTTACTTTAGATAAATTTCTGATATTTTTCTAATAACTTTCATGTTTTGATAAATAATAAAAATGCACTATTTTTTTGTGAAAACAACTTTTATAATCGAAATAACTTATATTGTTAAATTATAATATTTAATGGTTTTAATGTATAAATAGAATATTTTTTTATCATTCAATATAATTCATGTCATTATAATTAATTTTACATTGAATTTAGATATAAAAACATTTCAATCTTTGGCAAAGTTGTAGCTTTTATAACCAATTCTCTCTTTCCGATAGTGGAATTAATATTAGATTAATTACTGAAACTTTTGTGTTTTAAATTTTAAAAAATGGACTTCATATTTATAATTTTTAGGTCCATGTTATGTAAGTATATTTATTTTATTATCAGAAATTATGAATAGTAACTTCGATAATGTTTATTAATATGGTAAAAAGGTAAACTAGGTAATGAAGGGTAATAATACAATTATAAAATTTCCCTGAAACCTGTCTTAATACCATTGGATGATTGTGTTTAGACATAAATAATACATGGGTCTAAATGGTATCCATTTGAATCCACTAGGATTATATTAGGACATTTAATTTATTTTATTTAATGAAAAGTTAAATATGAATTACTCAAAATTTAATAACTAAGTAATTTTTTTATAAAGTTATAAAAAATAAAAATTCTATTATAAATACTAATTTGAAATAAAATTTAATTTTTTTTTTATGTTTATTTATATTTAGTTTTTAGAAAATTTATAATTACTTTATTAGCTTACACATTAATGATATAGAAATAATTTAATTGATGAAAAATCAATAATATGGTATTTATTAAAATAAAAATATCCATTAAAAGATCCAAACCCTTCACCAAATCTTATTTTTTGAGTATATCTAAACCATAATCAACTTAAGAGAATATGTATGGAGCATTTGGTGACTTATAGAGTGGATTATGACACTTAAATTTTATTTATTTAAAGTGATGTTATAATTGTCATATTCATAATTTAATGAGTATAAAATTTTAAATACTATATTTTCTAGAATATATATTCGACTAAATGTATTATTCTGAAATATAGTATATTTATCTTCATCATAAAACTTTATTTTTAATTTTTATTCAACAAATAATAATATTAAATAATTATAGAAAACTGCTGCAGTAATTATTTTATTAAGAGAAATATCAAATAAATGTAATTAAAAATATTAAAGTAAATATAATTTATGATAATTATCATGTTTATTGAATTTTATAGATTACCTTGACCTCATATTAATATAATAAAAAAAATTTGTTTTATGTTATCCTATTATATTATTATTTTAAAAAATCAATGAATTGAGTAATGTCAAAGTTGATACTATTGATTGTTTATCAAAATAATGTTTTATTAAATTATTTAAAAATCATTAATCTTTTTTTTAAAATATATAATAATTATGATGTCGTATAAAATGTTATAATATGTTTATTTATGGTCTATTTTACATCAAATAAGTAAATAATTTACCATTTTAATATTTAATTGTTTGTTACACTAGTTAAAAATTAAATAGAATAACTAAGTGTTAATTAAAAAGATAAGGTTTAAATTGAAAGAAATACTTGTAAAAAATTTATTGGCTGATGGTATTACAACCCTATCCTATATAATCTTCTAAATTGGGAAATTTTCTGGTTTTTGGGTATGTTTTGAGTTTGTGATAAATTATTATTTTTGGAGATTCAAAAAGTGCCCCTCACCACAATTATAAAAGGGAACCTCCTCCCTCACCTATTAACTTCACTTTGAGGTTTCAAGCTCAGAAATCCCCTTAAATTTTTACTTCTAAACTTATATATCTAAATTCTATAGTTTCTTTTTATTTTCAAAGACCAATTCTAGTGCTATATGAAGAGATTTATAGGAATCATGTCGAGGAAGGGGTTATCTATTCTACCAATTATTTAGAACATTATTCTTCTTATACATCCTCTTCATTAGTTGTTTCATTATAAATTAATAAAATAATTATCAATCATATTCTGATATGTTTTTATAATTATTAAACTACCATATTCCACCTTATATCCATCCTACGAGAAATGAAATCACCACGCGTGCGTACGTACGACTTCCCTTCTCCACGTAGTGGTATAATCTGTTTTGACAACCACCTTACCTAGATGGGTATAATTATGGAAATAATAACTATATATGATTATAAAATGATACTAATTCTGAATTATTATACAACAAGAAATTCAATACCATTAAAAAATTATGGGAATGATATCAATGCTCATGCTTATGTACAACCCACCGTCTTCACAATGAGATGTGACTCATTCCACATGATCTTAATTAAAAAATTGATTATATAAATGAATAGAATGAATAAATATGAAATATATTATAAAAATATCATTCATTAAAAGAACTTACTATAACCTAAGAAGTGTGACATGAACTTACCTAACAAAACTTGCATAAGAACAAACTGTAGTTAATATCTGAATAATATGTGACATTGAAAAGTTACTAAAAATGTATGATAATATGATTAGATATGATATCATATAAATTAATATGATTCTGGAATAATGAAAAAATATTATTTAAATCATTATACAGGAGGTTCAGATATGTACAAAAGATATTTGGCCTAAGGTAAGGGATAATCTCACAATCTCATTATTTTCTATGATTGTTTATACATAAGTTTTTAATGGGGTATATTTATCATCCATGTCCGTGTTTCTTAAATATGTAATATTATTTCTATTCTTATACAATTTTTTAAATTCAATTTTACCCATTTGTGAATTTTTATTAAATGGAATGAAATGAATCTTTTTTTATTTTCAGTATGATGTAATTTTTGACTTTTCCAGAAAAAATTATGAGAAAATTGTTTTTTCACTTATACAGCATGAAAGGATTTTTATAGGTTCATGATGCCTTACTTCTATGAAGATTCCCTTAAAATCGTTATTTCATAGAAATTATTTTCTTTTAAAATTTTGTATAATTTTCATAAAATAAAAAGTTAAGTTTTTGATGAAGAAAGGATATTTTTCTCAAGAATTAATTTCATGTGTTATATCAAAACTATTTTCCATTTAAGATGACATTCATTAAATAAGGTTATGCTTATATACCTATTATTACTATGATTTTATTTTTTTATGATGGAATTATATTTATGAAATAAATTTGTCTTATATGGATTATGTTATGATGGAATGATGTTTATGAAACCCATTTTATTTCATGGGTTATTCCAAGAGGAATGATTTATGTTTTTTTGGAATATGTAAGAATGATTTCATTATGAGATGAGTGGGACCTATATATCCCTCCAATGCATTGGGTTAATATTTATATCTCAAGAGATAGGCATGATAAGTGAAAAAAGTAAATCTGGTTTAGTAATACATGGTTGAAATGACATATAAACCATATTCAGTAATTGATATTGTCCTCTATGATGGTCTTGGGAATGGGCCATGAATAATATGAAGTGATTTTCTAAGATTATGTGTATGCCACAAAACTTCATATCTTATGTTATAAAATTTGGGATTATTTCCATAAGTTATTATAAAATTTCATCTCATGACATGATATTATGATCCTTCATATGCAGGATAAAACATCCAAATGTTAGGTTCTTATGTATTACGATTTTGATATGGCTATATTTCCTTTTTTACCCTTATTGTGAATTTGAGCTCACCCTTTCATATGTTTATTTTACCCGGGTCATGAATAAGGTTGTTATGTAAGATATTTCAAAATAAGGGTCTATTTATGAAGATATAAGAGGGAGAAAACATAGATTCTCTATGAACCACTGGTTTATGATTCCCAGATTCTAAAGACACTATACCTATACAGACCTATCGTGACTTTATTATATGTTGTAATGAATATAATTCAATATTGAAGTAATATAAATGTTTGTAATGTATGTGAAATTATAAATTGAAACTTTTAATATAGATAAATACAATATGTTCATGATATTACATGTCATAGGGAAGTATACACCTCAAAAAACAAGAATAAGTGCTGAAAATAGCTTATATCTCATAGAAATAAAAGTTTGATGATAAATCCCTTACCACAAGTCTTGAATTTTTTTGTACACATTAAAAACTCAGATATAATAAATATAATTTTATTATAAATCCCCCAAAGAACCATATTATTATATATCATACCATATATTATTTTATTATGAATTTATATTACCCATTTATTAACAATTTCATGCTAAAGTTACGTTTCAGGTAATAATCGCTTTGTTTTTAATATATGTGTTGTCTTGTTATTATTGGACATGTTACTTCGATCATGATTTAAATATTTAAATAAGATAAAAAATGATAAAAATAAAATATATATTTAGTATATAAGTTTTTATAATAATTTATATAATATAGAGATTTGAAATGTAATACACCGTTCTTGGAGATGGTAGGCCGCACATACGCATGAACATTGTTTCTGTTTTTTTTATCATATTGAAATAATGAAAGTAAATAATATATACATACCCACAAAAACATATATATATATATATTATCATTCCTTTAGAATTATTATTTCACATATATTATATAATTTTACTGAACCCATCCTTAACACATTCCATGTAATGTGTGAATTAATCACATTTCTTTGAGGAGGTAGTAGTCCGCACATCCGCAAACAGAGTTATCATATTACCAAAAAATTAAATTCATGAAGTTATCTGTTATATACTAATTAATTAAGAAAAAATAAATGATAAATATCACATATATAAAATAAAAATAGCAATTCCATCATTATTACCAACCTTGAAATGTGGTAATGGAAGAATGAACGACATTAGTTTGTGAGACGGTAGTCCACCGTACACATGAAGGATGGTTGTGTGTCCCATTTGATGAAATTGAATGTTGGTGTAGGTATAACTCTTAAAATTAAAACATATAAATATAAATATTATACATAATCTATTATATAATCATGGAAAAATAATAATTTATGGGGTTTAGAAATAAATAAAACATTAGTGCTTGTTGAAGGAGGTTACCTCTTCTTTGTGTAATTTGTTTTAGTTTTCACCAAACGAAAAACTTTATTTTATATATTCCAAATGTTATGTTTATAGGGTGAGAGGAGTAATGTTTTGAGACTATTTTTTAAGCTATTTGACATTCCCGAGGGATTGATAGTAGTGAATAAGTTAAGGAGTTTGAGTGTCCTTTTATATTGGATGATGAATGACATTCTTGTAAATATAAAAAGGTAAACAATATTTGTGAGGTCTCCCTTACACCATGTTCCACTAATAATGGTCAATTATAGATAAAAGGGAGTATATGGTATAAATATTTACAGACAATGGATTTTTGACATGTGTGTAGGTTATATGGAACCTTATGTTAAAGATTAACAACCAAGTAAACACGTTTTACCTTAATCAGTGTAATTAATTTAAATTACTTTCACTAATACTTTGGGTGAAAAATAAGTTTAAATTTTTTGAAATTAAAAATTAATATGATTCAAAAATATTTAATCCATTTTTAGAACTTCTAAAAAAAGTTATAAAAATTTATTTAAAATTAATCCTGCAAATGGGACGAGACAATGTGTTTTTAAAGTGAAAATGTTCAGAAAGATTTAAATGTTTTTATATCCAATTTCAATGTGAAATTGATTAAAATTAATTAAATTCTACTATATGATAAAAAATTTAACTAATTATTATTTAATACCAATTAATTTTTTTTGAAACAAAATTATTTAGACAATAACTAAATTTTCAATTAAAATTTAGTATTATTTACTATTAATCAAAATATGAAAGTTCTCAAAAAAATACAACAAAAACTAAAAAAAGTAAATATTTAAATCCTGATTTTAAGAAATATTGTTTTAAATAAAAAATATAATTGTTTTAAAATTTAGTTCTAAATCATGTCTTCCATTAAAAGGAGGTAAAAATGCCTTTTAAAAATATACAACATTTGATTCTTAAAATTGGATTTATTAATGTATTAATCCATTTAAAATTATTCTATGAATTTAAAAAATTTCATTAACTATATTAAATATTATATTAATTGATATCATTCAGTAATAGTTATTAATTTAATTTAGTAAGATAAACTGCTATTATATTTTTAAAAATAGTTTTTTTTTCATAAAAACACATCCTTTATATTCCAGTGGTATTTATATTCATTTATAATTAATTAGTAACCAATGAATTCATTTTATAAACACTTGTAAACTATAATTTTACTAATTTTGTTATTATTATTCATAAATTCCATTCCAAATACTAAGTGATAAAAATAATAATATTTTAATAATATTAATAATATATTTTTGTTTAGTAAAACACGGTGCAAACTGTCAAAGTAAACTAGAATTGAGTGTAACAAAAACCAAATATTTTATTACATGTACCAAAAATAATCTAAGTGATTCATATAAGAAAATATTAACTTGGTGTTAAATACAGTACACACCAAACTTAGTTCTTTCATATATCAAAAGCTAAATTCAGTGTTGTGTGAAATGAAAAATATCAAAAAGTTTAAATTAATTAAAAAAATATTTTAGAAAAGCTCGGTTTTTATATTCAACATCCCTTAAAATGAATTTCTCTATTATAATTCATTTTGGTTATCAAAGGATTAATACTTAAATGTTACATTCATTTAAACTGACATAGTAAAAATGAATACTATCTTGAAATATTTTTTTTAATTTTATGAATTCCACTTTATAGTTAGTGGTAACCGTACACTTCTGAATATGAATACATGAGGATTATAATATGAAAAGTTTCAGATTCCAATTTAAAAACATAAACCAAACAAGATCTATGTAATCAAAATAAAGTTACCCTCAATTCCACCCAAATCAGCACCTCGAAGGCCCTGAGATCCACTGTGTGGACTGAGGACAATCATGTCGTGTCACATCCTCATCATCATCACCATCATCAAATCACCATAGGAATCATCCCTTCACCATGTTCCTCTCTCAAAGTGATATCATCACAAACATCACTGATGATTATCTAGAGGAATGGAATCCCACATACCATCACACCACCATCATCATCACCAAATGAAAAGATCAAAAACTCCGAATGATATCCTCGAACTAAGAAGATCCCATTTCATCCAATATGATGTTGGAGCCATGGTTGTTATTTTTTGAAATGGAGGATGGTTTGTGTTTGTTTTCAATCCTCTCATGGATGTCCAGGAATATTGCATGGAAATGTATCATATAGTTTAATCTGAAATTAGTATTGAAGGTGGAATTGTTTCCCAATGTTTGCCAAATTTTTGGGGTCCAAAATTTTGAAGTTGGATTTCAACATGAAAAGTGGTTTTTATTGAAGGGATTATTAATTTATGGAAAACGAATGAGTTTATAGAAGTGGGGCATAATGAATTGGATTTAATGAAGGAGTAATGTTTTCTAATGGTGTGCTCTATGAATATAAAAAGACTCATGAATAAAGATGGTGTTATCCATGATTATGAGATTTTAGGCCTCATGATCAGTGATAGAGTTTTGCACGGTCGTTAAAGGAATGATTTGAGATTACGATGGGTGTCTCGAAGGGTTTTGAAAAAAAATCTTAATGGTTATAATGAGATTTGCGAATAGAGAATTTCCATGGTTCTTTATGAAAGGTGGAGCGTCATTAAGACATTTATGAAAGATCCAGAAAATCCATGAAGAGGTAGAAGAGCTTCACTAAAGATTGATATTATAAATACAAGGTTACCCCCAATTCATTAACATAGAGTTTTGATGGAAAATTTAGAAATTCTTTGATTTCATGAAGATCACCGTGAATCGAGATTTCTCTACAAACATGATCTTCATGAAAAGACTATACGCATTGACTGATGTTCAATGATTTTGTTTAGAGGGTACTTTGTGATTATGGATTATTCCACGTTGAATTAGTGAGCTTCATGAAGACAGTCTCTTCTATGAAGACAAGGGAAATTCATAAAGGAAGGTTTTTCCATGAAGGCTGACGTGCTTTGCGAAGGTAGTGTATTCTGTGAAGGTAGGTTTGCTTTATAAAGGAGTGGGATTTGTGAAGGCACTTTGTGAAAGGAAGTATTGAATAACATGTTTATGTGAAAAAGGATTCCAATGTGTATCAACTCAGTTCCATGATGTAAGAAGAGTTTTGTGCTAAGTCAAGGACTAAGACATTAATGCAAATCTATTAAAGTGACCTTCTGGTCGATAAACTGAGTTTGACTTATCTCATAGAAGTGAGAAAGGGGGGTGTCAATAGATGTGTTCTAAGGGACCCAGTGATCTATCCATGAATTATGGTATAGTTAGTGTTCCTAGAATAGAGTAACTGTTACTGAACTTTTTTATTCCATAACTAGTGAAGATTAGTATATTTTGGTATCACCAAAACATTTTTGACATATGAACATTGGAAATAGTCCTTAGCGGTGAACCAAGTAAAAGTGTTGTGTCTCTTATTTTCATATGAATTTTTGATTAACAATCATATCATTCATATCAATTTAACAAGTTCCTATCAATGTGGGAAAAAGATCCATCACATTAAAACAAAAATTCGACACCATGATTCACCCCTCCCCTCTCAGGGTGTCCTAGGGTCCTACATAGGACTCTACCCAACATCCTAAAGAGTAACACCAATATTTGACATCATCCAATCACCACCATCATCATCATAAACCATAACCTAGACAAAATGCATGAGAATACTCCATAGTGATGGAAAAACATTCAAACCGCCAAACAAGAGCTATCTACATCGAAGAGCTTCATCAAATTTGGACCACCACAACTCAGATAAATGCCATGATCATCGAATAAGAAGAGATATAGATCATAAAAAAAGGATAAAAATGACTCAATTCATATAAGTAATACTATTGTACACCAAATCCCACCATCCAAAACCCCTTAGTTACCACCTCTATATATCCAACTAGGAGATGAGTAGTTGAACTTGGGGTTAGAGTATGGATTTGAGAAGATAAGGGCTCCTGACCATTGAATTCAAAACCAATAACCTAAAAAACCTTTGATACCTCCACTCCAGATCCTCCCGGAAGAGGTGGAAAGGATCCCTAGGTCAGAGAATGGTTGTTGAGTCTAGGGTAACAATAGAAAAAACCATCATCATAACCATAAAAAAATCAATAGATCTTCCACTAAGAAGAATGTCTCCACCTGAACAAATAAAGAGATTAAATAATATGGATATGAGAGGAGGAGAAAGAGGGAAAGAGGAAGTGGGGAGGGGGAAGACACCAATGATGAAACCTCCCCCATCTAGTTCATTATTGAGGGGAACCCTAAAGAGAGATGGAGAAGAAGGAGACACCACTCAGAGGTTGGAATACAAAAACATTATTTAAAAAAGAAATTTGGTTCCATAATGGTTTCCCAATGTAACTAATAACTAGGTATTCACATAGGTACGATGTGAAGATTAGAAATAGAATAAAATCATAAATAATTATAAAGAGTGATAAATATCACTGATCAAAATTATTTGAATGATCAATGGAAAGTTAAGGTCCCCAAAACAATAAATCTTTGAAGCTTTATAAAATCATCAGTTAAATAGAAGATAAGGTATTTGGATAATTTTTCTTATCCTTTTCCTATAGTTGAATAATTTTTCATAAGAAGAAGATATACTTACATTATTTCATTCCATTCTATATTCATAATCTCACCCTTTTTCTATTCCATGAACAATTACCAATCCATCTCTTACTCCATCGAATGAATGTGAAATTTTCAATTGCTAAAGAAATACCAGATAATGTGATCCATAAATAGAATGATTTTTAATTCCATCTATCTTTAGTTAACATCATGAAAAATGGTTATAATAGGTTATATAATAATCATAAATACCAATATGGAAAGATACAACTATTATCTCTAAAACCTCATCTGAAATTTAACTTAAACCATTCTATAAATGGTTAATTTCCCAATCATTTTAAAAGATGAAAATCCAATACATTAGAAATAAGGTCACTAAATTTTTAAAAATCAGCTTAACAATGATCCAAAATATATCATAAAGCATATCTTGGTTATTAAATTACAAATATGTGAATAACTTCATCATGTATTCTCTTGAAACATAGTAATAACCCAAATTACCATAAATAATTATAAAAAAAATATTTCTTTCTTATTCCAAATATTATTTTATATATTCCTTAAATAAAAAAAATGATGTTAACTTCAAAAATAAGAGTATAAAAACTTTTTCAATAGATATTTATCAGTTATGAAGTCATAAATACTCTCCAATTCACATTATCCATATCATCATATCTTTATCCATACTAAATCTCATTTTCTCATCCTTTGGAATATGATAAGGGTTAACTTAACATAATTTATCCTTTAAATTAAATAACTTTTAAAGGTCATCAATATCATTTAAAATATTCTTGAAAATACTTAGAGAAAACTTTATAAAAAAATCCATATATACTTTAGGATTTATATAACATAAAACATTAATTCAGATATATTAATACATTGATCATTCCACCTCTTCTTTAAGACATTAAATAAAATTCATTATCTTATTCCCTAATATTGATTTCATAAAATAAGAAATAAAAATCATGTCGACTCAATCAAGTCATTATTATTTATGATACTATTAGAAAAGAACAAACCATTCATATGTTTCTCATCCTCTCTTCACCATTAGTAACAATAACATTAATCTTACAACAATTCATATTTCCTTCATAATATTTCTCTTAAGAAATTTATTTCTCTAATTCAAATAATTTTTCATTTTAAATCCTTTATTAATCGATGATATCTTAGGACGGACTTTATTATCACCATTGATTTAACTAGAATTTTCATTTTCCCTTGACAATTACTTTCTTTGTGTACTTCTATTTGAAACATATTTCTATTACCCTAAGATATCCACTTGAAGTATCTAGACATGTATATGATTTTCTAGAAACCACTCCATCAATCCTGTACTAGCATTCCAAGAATTTTTCTTAAACTTTGACTCAAACTTAGACATATCCTTAGATATATCCCTAGAATTATCCTTAGAAATATCTCTATGGATCTCAGCAAAGTTTTCTCATCCTAGTTTCCAAAGGTTGACTAAAACATTCCTTTTATACCAAATATAGAGACCCAAGATTAACATACATGGATATTACATCATTTAAGATGAATATTAAACACATTAAATAAATACATAACCGGGGACTGTAATAGTTTAGTGTCATCAAAAACAAAAAACATAACCTCTTATGACTTGGTAAAAGATCCCTAAAGTTTCCCATAAAGATCTTCCTCTTGATTACTACTACTTAAAACTTTTCTTCATATAATGGGGATAAGAAATATAAGAAATGGTGGCCTTAGATTCTCATTAAGGGTAAAAAAGTAAGATATATAATTATAAAATGAACATAATGATATAATAACAAGAGAATAACATTTTTGGATCATACCCAACATATCAAAGATCATATACATGAGTCATAGAATAAATATTAGCAGTTTATAATGCATGAATCATAAGGGAAACAAGAGAATAATCCCTGAAATCATAATATAGGAACACATCATGGAATTTTGGCATACAAATAAACATATAAAATTAATTCCATAGTAGTCAAGGCTTACTACCAAGCCCATCTTAGGGGAATGGGTTCACTACAAAAAGAAACTTATTAGTCATGGTTTAAAACCAAGACTATCTATGTGGAACAGTTCCTTTATTTAAATGGGTTCACTCATCATTCAGGCACTGTATTACTAAACCAGGTTTAGTTCACATTCCATCATTGCATTATATAACCGAGTTCACTTCTTGTTCCATCCCTATATTACTTAACAATGTCGACTCCTCGTTCCATCCTACTATTACTAAAACAGGTTTACTATTCATTCAATCCATGTATATCTAATGAGATATAAATCTTTTTTCAATGTATTGGTTGGAGATATAAGTCTCACCCTGCAAATAATTAAATCACATATACTTGTGTGATAATATAATAAAACATTCATCAAATTATGACCCATAAAAGAGATAGGGTTTATAAACATCAAATAATAACCCATGAAATAAAATGGGTATCATGAAAATTTAATCCTATAATAACCTATGTAAAATTGGTAGGTTTAATAATAATTTCATGATATAATATCTTGTGAAAAGAAGTGGGTTCCATTAGTGTTTTATCATGGAATAACACATAGAAGAGGAATAGGTTTCATAAAAAGAAAGTCATCTTAAACATAAGCCACTCAATGAAATTGTAATAATGGTGTTGTTCGATCAAATCCAAAATAAATCATAAACTATATCAAAGGATTTCATATTAGATGGAATCTAATTTTTAATATATTATTTAAAAAAATTCTTGATGAAAATATCATTTTAGATTTGAAAAATGGGTTTTAAAGAATAAAACATTTTGAAAACACTTTTCTTTGAAAATAACATTGAAAAAAATAACGAAATATTAGAAAATAATTTGAAGAACTTTTTGTAAAAAAAAATTGAGATCATTTTTAGTTAAAAATTAGTATAAAATATCATTTAAAGACATTTTAGAACAAATTTTTAAAGAACAGTGGTTTTTAATGAAATAGATTTCTGACCGAAGAGAAATAAAGGCATATTTTCTTATTTTTTTTCTTAATTATCTTGAGTATAAAAGATTCTAAAAATGGTACCAAAAGACGAAGATATCATGAAATAACCAGAGGAGAAGAACAATAATAGTATTTATTAAGATATTGTTTAAAAAATTCCATCAATGGAAGCATAATCATAAACAATCCTCATAACAATGAGACCGTAGCAATAAACTACTACCACATTGGTAACATTGAATCATAATTCACATGAGATAAATAAGTACAATTAATCCAATAATATCATTAAAATAATTATATTCTTTATATAACATGTACAAGGTTAGCTTATACAACTAATAAAAGAATATAAGTTCATAACATGAAATGTGTCTCCAAAAAGGTAGATTGAGAAAAAACTATTCCACTGTTTTTGTAAAATTTGAACCCTAAAACCAATTAAATAGAGAACATAAAATTGATATGTATATAATTATAAATTTATATATAATAATAATATAATAAATTAATGATAAATATACACACCACACAAAATAAACAAGTGGTGAATATGACATAAGTCTCACAAAAATACGGGTGAGTTTAGAAATCCCCTTACTACTTGAGTAACTTTTGAATTATGAGATACATGAAAGAGAATATAATTTGAAACATTAAATATAATAAAATACATTAAATTCAAGATATTACATGTCTTAGGGATGTATAAGAACCACACAATTCAGATTAGTGGGGAAGATATCATATATCTCTTATAAATAAACGAGATAAATGAAATCTTATACATCAAGTATTGAATATATTCATACACTGTAAAACCTCATATGTAATATATATAAGTTTATTATAAATCTAAAATAGAACCCTATTATTATATATCATACAATATATGACTTTATTATGACTTTATATTACCAATTTATTAACAATTTCATGGTAAAGGTATCTTTTGGGTAATAACAACTTTGTTTTTCATATATGTTTTGACTTGTTATTATTTATCCTCTTACTTAAATCATGATTTAATTTTTTAGATAATTTAAAACAATATATAAATATAATATATATTTATTATATAAGTATTTATAATAATCTCTAAAATATATAAATATTAAATGGAATACAATATTCAGGGAGACGGTATGCCGTACGTATTCAAGAACACTGCTTTCATTTTCTTATCATATTGAAAGAAAGAAATTAAATGACATATATATAAATTATCATTAAATTATAATTATTATATCATATATTTCATATTAATTTACTAAACCCATCCTTAATACATTTCATGTAAAGTGTGAACGAATCACATCGCTTTGAGGAGACGGTAGTCCACATATCCATCAATGCAGTCATCATATTCCCAAAAAAATGACAAAGGTGTGAATAATATAATAATTAAATAAGAATAAATACATCATAAATATAATATATATCAGATAAAAATACTAATTACATCATTATTCCAAACCATGAAAGGTGGAAATGGAGGAACGAACCACATCGGTTCATGAGGCGGTAGTCCACCATACACATAAATGGTGATTGTGTATCCCATTTAATAGAAGTGTATATAGGTTTAGATAAAAAAATTAACATAAAAATATAATTATATTTAGTATACTAATTTTATTATATAATAATTGAATATTAAAAATTAATGAGGTGGACAATGAAATAAAAAAAAGTTTCTGTTGAAGGATATTACCTCTTATGTGGGTAATTTGTTTGGGTTTTCACGAAAGGACTAACTTGTAATGATTTATATCCAATGTTAGGATTATAGGATGATATTAGGGAAGTTTTAATATTATTTTTCCAGGGATTGGATGATAAAAATGGCTAGAGTGGTGTGAAGAAGTGAGGGGGAGTGAGTGCCCTTTTATAGTAGAGGAGGAGCTACATTCTTGCAAATATAAAAGGGTAAACACTATTGGGTGGTCTTCCTTACATCATGTACCTTAAATAATAGAAATTTTTAGATTCAAATAAGAATGTGGTTTAACTATATCCATAAAATTGTTTTTAAACATGTTTATCGGTTATTTTTTCATTGAAGTTAAAATTTAACCACTAAGAAAACTATTTTTACCCAATCACTGCAATTAATTTTAATAAGTTTTCCTAATATCTTTTTGGTTAAAAATCTAAGTTAACCTTAATATAAATTATATATTATGATTATTTAAAATATTTAATCATTTTTTCTAAATTATAAACATATATTTTGCAAAAATTAATTTGAAATTAACCCCGAAGATGGGACGAGACAATGTGTTTTTAAAGTGTAAATGTTCCAAAGTTTGAAATGTTTTTATATCCAATTTCAATGGTAAATTTTTTACAATTAGCTAAATTATTTTAAATTATATACAATTTTATCTAATTTTACTTTAAAACTAATTATAATTATTATTTAAAACAATATATTATTTTGATGATAAAGTAGTTTTAAATTAAAATTCAGTATTATTTACTATTCATTTAATAATTAAATTTCGCAGAAAAATACAAAAAATTTACCCAATGTTAATTTTGATATATCAATTTCAGAAATGAAGTTTTTTTATTCAATTAAAATTATTAATGTGTAATAATTTAGTTTTAAAATATTTTTTCCATTAGAAGGTGGCCAAATTGACTTTTAAAAATACAGAAACATTTATGCTTAAAATGAGATCTATTCTTTTCATAATTATGTCAAAAATATAGTATAAATTTCTAAATATTTTAATAAATATATAAAATATTATTTTAATTAATGTCTTTAACTAATAAGGATTATTTTAAATTATAAAGTTAAAATTTCATTATGGTCATAAAAATATTTTTTTTCATAAAAACACATTCCTTATATTCAATTTGTCTTTATTTTCATTTCTAATTAATTTTTAACCAATGAATTAATTTTATAAAAATGTTTAAACTATAATATTCGTCGTATTGTTATTATTATTCATAAGTTCCATACCAATTTCTAGGTGAAAACTATAATAATATTTTAAAAATATTAATATTATATTATAGTTTGGTAAAACATAGTTTTACATGTATTGAAAGAATTCAAATGAACTTGTCATTATGTGTAGATGAAGAAAAAATGTGTTGTGTATACTGAAAGATAATCTAAGTGTTTCATGTAGCATATTCTTAACTTGGAGTTGTATAGAATGTAAACATAACTTAGTGATTTTATATAAAACAAGATATATTTAGATATGTGTGAAATAAAAAACATTGAAAAGTTTAAATAAAATTTTAAAAATATTTCAAAAAATATCTGTGTGTTAAATTGATCTTTATGGTTGATCTGATTTTTTTGTAAATTTTCCGTTATTTCTATAAAACTATTTAACTTCCAAAAAACACATAGTTGATTAGAAACAACATAAACACGATTTTTCATTTTTAGAAGAAGAAATTAGTAGAATAAGACAACAAATATTAATAGAAATAAAGTGCATAAAATAAAGTGACAAGAGTTGAATATAATATAATTAATTGATATTAAAAGAATATTTTTGTTACATTAGGTCTATCAATCATCCCAATTCAAGTATAATTCATTATATCCCCAAATAGTAACAAGATGAATGACATATTTACCTTTTCCAAAAATTAGAGTTAGAGGAGGTGTATGGTAAGGGGAAGTGTCAGCTCCTAGAATCACATGGGTGTTAGAAATATGCTTGATTAGATGAATGGCTTGAGGAAGGCTGAGACCACAAGGTATTATAGGAGGGGGTAAAAGTGATGTAGTTGTAGGGTATAAGTAGTTGTAGAAGCTAGAATATAAGATACAAATGACACTTAGGTTAAAAAAGGGGATATGTTGGGTAAAAGAAGATCCAGATGTACGATAATTGGAGCATTTCCAATATACATACAGGGATCCAAGAGACTAGTAATGTATACTAAAACTCTATAATCATTCACTAGGCACTATAATAACTCATTCTTCATAGACATTTACTAATCTAGTAGAGGTTACATGATCAACAACTTTTCCATAATAGCAATGAAGGAATTAATTAGGGGAGGAAATTAGGACCTTAGTCAAATGATGTAAAGTGAGCTTTTAGATCCAACTCAGTGAAAATTATATTAAGATAATTGTTTATATCTCCCATAATGAAAATATATTCCTTAGCAGTATTCATGGTTTTAACCTTAACATCGTCTTAAAGATTCTCACTATGAGAACCAAATCCATCAATACTTGTTTCATTATATCCTTAACATTGTTCAGAATACTCTAGATTTCCTTAGGCACAAATCTTCTAATAATATCCATATCAATGGAATTAAATACAATATGAGGAGTAGAAATAGAAGTATAATTCTTGGAAAATATTGAGATAATAGTAAGGTACCACTTATCTATATTAGCTATAATATCTATCAAGTATTCCTAAAGAGATATTATCTATCCTGGGAAACAGTCAATCTATGTTCGAAAACATAAAAAAATGGTCCATATGATATAACTTCAAAAATATCATAGTCTATTATATGTGAAAACTAAATATAAAAAAAGGAAGCATCTTTCTTCCTATAATATTCATTAGTACTACTAATACTAAGAAAAAATTTGTTCTACATATCTAAAATATTATCCTTGAATTAAATGAAATTAGATAAGGTATTGAATGATTTATAATATGTTATAAATGGTTGAGGTGGAGAATATGTATCATAAGGATATATAACAAGGTTGGGGTTCAGATTTGAGTTAGTGAACTCAGTGTTATGAGGTCTCAACATACAACCTTAATTAAATGAAGAGTCATACTGTGGCCTCATAATTTATTGAACTATACTTTATATATCTCAATAGAGTACAATGTTGGTCCGAGGAGATGAATCATAAATGGGATCACAAAGAAATTTTTTTCTCTAAGTCATGTATGACTGAAGATTATACTGCTAGTCCTTGAGGATTAGATCCAAACATATCTTGTAGAGGTTCTAAGTGACCCTATTTCTAATGAATTATGGAGGAAGGATACCAGTAAAAGTTTTTTTAGGTATTGAGTATAGGATAAATAACTATTCCACTTAATTTGGATGGAATTTTAAAATCTTTTTCATCTACATAAACATTAGGAACAGGTATTTCTATGTTAATTAGACCAGATTTAAGAGGGGAAGAATAAAAAATAGGTTCCCCCTATCTCAAATATTGGAGGAATATATGAAACTTTATTATCATCCTTATCACTCAAAATGTCAAAGAGGTTGGGTCTAAATAATATAGAACTAGGGTTCTTTTCCCTCGAAGGAGTTTTTACTCCCTTCCATACTGATTAAACCTCCTTTTGAACATCTAGATTCTTTGAAACTTCTATACTAGGAGATAAGTACATGTTCCCCTCATAATATCTTTCTACATCTTCATCAGTATAAATAGTGTATTGAGATCCATTCTCATCAGATGAATAACTAGCTTCAACTATATTTTCAAGATCCAGTCCTGGATCCACTTAATGCTTTAGTCTGGTAGAGTTATCCAAAAGGTGGAAATTATCTTAAATATTATCCTCATATGATAACCACATATTTATCCTTGAATTCCAGCAAATATTTATCCTCTCACAAGTTTTTTGGTTAATAAAAATACCACATGAAAGTATATTCTTTTCAAATCCCTTAGTAATAATTCTATTGTATTCTAGTAGAGATGAAATGAACTTATGGTAAGGTAGAGTATTAAATATTTGGTTAGTATTACTAAACTATTTCACATGTCCCATAAAAAATATTGGTAGATATATATAAATATGATGAACCAAAAAATATATATGGAATATTTCTTGATGCATAATAGTTTGATATCAAATTTTATAGGGTATATGGTATGTTGTATAAACTTCAGAAACAACCTATATTCTTTTTTTGTTCATTTTCACTAAGAATTTTGAAAGGTTATATTACCATTTTGTTCCTCTAAATCACATATAAAATTAAAATGTATATTATAGGATAATAAATTTGGTAATATTCATACTCACCTTGATGTGTTACTTTTAAACTCTGAAGGAAAATAATTGAAGAAAACTCACATTCATAACCGTCAATAAATTTTATAATGAGTCATGACATATTTATGGACCCAATAACCATACTATCCTAAAACTTATTCAATAACCAATAATATAATGGTAAATTATAATCTAAAAACCCGGTAGTCCATCATTATCAAAGCAGGACTCACCAAACTCGATAAATAATTTCTATAAAAAAATCATCTTCTACTTGATTCCCTAGAATGACTTAACATGACAAAAAATGGAACTTAAATATTTTTATAGTTAAAATTGTGCTTCCCTTCAATATCTTCGAAGAACAAAAAACATCAGGAGAATATTACTCGAAGGATCACTTTATCTCAACTATACAAAACTAAGATATTGGAGTCTGAAAGTTAGGGTTTCGATAAAGGAATGGTTGAAAGAAGGCTCACCTTAGGTTGGAAAAGAACATGATGAGTTATATTCTATTTTGATATATTTAAAAAATTTAGGGATATATTTATAGTAAAATGTATGAAATGAAATAAAATATAGATAAATACTTAAAAAGATATATGATATGTTTAAATAAAAACAATTAACTAAGTAATCAATATAAGTAGAATGTATCATTACATACTAATAGATTTAATTTCATAAATGAATACATTAAATATATATAAAGTAAAATATAAAATAATTAAACATGATTGATAACCCCTAACTCATTTATAATATAATTTAACCTCTCAAAATTTATAGTCTTTTTAAAAATTATAGTAAGAAAATGTTTAGTGCTAATAAATTCTAGAGTGATATCCTCATTTTGAAAATTATTTCTAAAAAAAAATTTATTATTAAAATGTAATTCTCCTTAGAATGAGATAAAATATTTTTAGATATTTTATTAGAACTTGTGTTGTGAAAATATATAGGGACATTCCCAAATTGATATCAATAGTCTAGAAATGTCTGTTTCATCTACATAACTTGTTCAAAAAAAATTTCCTATATCTATTTTATCAGTTTCATAATACTATAATAGATCCAATTTTTTCTTTATTAATACACCAAGATACTAAATACATTCCCAAATTATTACATGTTTTATAGTTTTTTTATCTAACTTATAAACATTTAAATCAGCATTTGAATAGATAATTAAATAAATATAACACCCTATAGAATATAATAGTCCAAGATTGTTTTTACTTTTGAGGTATTTAAAAATTATTTTAACATAACATAAATGATATTTTACAGGGTTTTATTGAAAATTATCACACATACACACACTAACCATAATTATAGGAAGGCTAGATATCAAGTAAATTAATGTCCCAATCATACCTTTATAAATGGTTTGGTCAGTAGGTTTTATAGTTTCATCAAGATCCAATTTATCGGTGGTGGTATTTATATAACCATTTCCTTTTGAGCTATAAATTATAAAAAGTTTTAAGATATAATAATTTTAATTAATTTGGTTTATAATAATACCATATTTATGTTGAACTATTTTAAAATAAGGATATAATTTTAGTTAACCCATCACACACATTTAAAATTTATTTTTTAATTGTTTTGAAAATCAAATACACAAAGAATTTATATAAGAATTTTTTTATCATAAATATAATGTTTTGCAACCAAAAAATATTTTTTTAGTTCATTTAATAAATATATTAGGATAGAAAACACATTTATTGAAACCATTTGAAATTAAAAATTCCCTAAGCTATCATACCAAGATTTAGGAATGTGTTTTAAATAATAAAGTTCTTTATTCAACTTAAAAACATTATTCGGAAAATATGGATTTGAAATCCAACAAGTTTTGAACAAAAAAATCCTAAAAAATATAACCATTTAGAAAATAAAACATGACATACATTTGATATAATTTGAAACTTATATGGGTTTTATAATCAAGAAGTATCCTGACGACATTTAGTCTAGCTACTGGAGTAATGGTTTCCTCATATTCAATTCCCCCTTATTGACTATAAACTTATGGTAATGATCTATTTTTTATTTCTAATAATATTTATTTATTAATCAATCATATTTCTATAAACCTAATTAGTGCATATGGTGAAATAATATTTAGGTCTCTCAGCTTCTTCCCATACTCTATTCCTTTCCAACTGATTCAATTCCTATAACATATCCACAACCCAGTGTTTATCACTAATTTCATGATTAATATTATAGGGTTAAAGTTTTGTTAGAAGGGATTGATGTTCCATTTTTTTCTAAGCAATTCTCCAGTTTGAGATCCTCTATTTAGATTTCCAATAATTGATTTTAAAGGATGGTCTCTTTGAAAGCTAGTAGTTCTTGGTATACTAGATTCACCTATGTTTTCCTCAAGGTTTGGTTCCTCTAAATGGTATTTTATGGGATAATTTTAAAGTAAATCAATAGTAAGTTTCTTGGTGTTGGAGGTTTTATTGATTTTCAAATTGGATATATCATCCTCTAGGTTTTCAAAATACACTATAGGTTTATGTGGATATGTCTCCTCAAACGTGATATGAACAAAATCTTCTAGAAAATTTATTCTTTTATTAATGATGCTAAATTATTTACCTAATATAGAATAATATTGAAAAAATACCTTATTAATAATGGATGAAAATTTATTCAAATTATCCTTTATATTTAGAATATAAATGTTGTAGCCAAAAACATTGAAGAAATTCACAACAGACTTTTTTACAATCCATAATTCATTTCAAGTCATATTTCTAGGATATCATATCAAGAGTATATTAATTAAATAAAAATATTTATTTAATATTTATTCCTTAAAATATAATGTATTGTTAAATTCACTAAGAAATTCCTGAGATATCTCTTTAAGGGTTATATTCCTTCTTTCAAGCACCCCATTCGATTGAAGTTTTCAAAGAGTAGAGTGTTGATCCTAATGGATAACTAAATAGGGGGGATTGGGTTTAAAATAATATATCTTTTTCAAAATAAAAGAAAAAAATAAATCCCCAAATTTTATAAAAACACCCAATCAATCAAAATTGTAGAAATATATAACTTGATTTTTCAAATAGATTATTAAAGTCGAATCAATTATTAATTAAAATAATAATTGAAATCAGTTTAACTTTTGAAATTAAATTATTGATTACAAAATCTATATAGAACAAAAGTTAAGATTAACTATCATATTAAAATTATTTTATAGATTTAAAAATAAATATTTATATGAACATTGGAATACAGAAAAAAATTGATAAAGCACGTAATGGATTTTAAACAAGGGATATAGTCTCAAGAAGAGACTTAATCACATCCATTTAAAAATCATCCACTGCTAAGATTTTTCTTAAACAATAAATTTATTTTATAACTTGGATCAGTTATTAGAAACAAAAACACACATGGCTATGCCAACAAAAATCCATTTCCACAATTATACATGAGATAAAAAAAGACATGTTACACATGCCCTCTTCCATAGTTTTCTTAGTATACAAATTAACGAATTTGAGAGTGTCAAGAACTCTACAGTTATGTACAAGAGATTCCGTTTTATAGGTAAAATAAGTAAAACTAAACACATCTAAAATAAAAAGTATAAATTGAAAGATCAAGTTATTAGATTTGGGAAAAAATTATTGTCATTGATTCAAATAGATTCTGATGTTTAGAGGTCCTCAAATCTATCTTTATAAGAATATCTAATAGGATCCAAAAAAGGTACATCAAAAAAGATTTTTTTTATGCTCTAGAAAAACATTATGATTTCAATCTATATATTTTCATAGTCTTTCCACACATAGGTTTATTAAATATTCTTCCTGATTTAGTGTATGAAGGTTAGCGTTCTCTATGTACGTATCACTCTACTTCACATGATGGAAATATTTTGAATTTATATCGCTCCAGGTCTAATTATCTATTAGAAAATAATGATTATATAACCTGAATCATCTCACTAAGAATATAATTAGTAAAGGATGACTATTTATTTAATAAATACTTGGAGTGGTTTAGGAATAATAATCCTTAAATACATGGGTTTATGACATTATTTAATTTTTTTAACAAGCCATTGGATAGATTAAATTTTGAATAGAATATTTAGACAATAATGGAAGAACTCCAGAGGTAGTAACTCTAATGGTAGTAATGCACTGACATCACTGGAAACATAGTCTAGAAATTTCTCATCTTGGTGGTAGAATCACTAAACAATAGCACATAGTTGAAGTAGATTATCCCAGCGATAGATCAATATGGTGGAATTACTATCCAGTGATAGGTCTATTCTGGCGGTAGATGTGTCCCTCAATAGACCTATTTGGGTGGTGGATGTGTCCAGTGGTAGATTTTTTTTGGTAGCAGATACATTAAAATAATGTTATATCAATATTTATCCAAATATATTCACAATTTTAGTATAAATTTTTTTAATATAAAAAATTAAAATTTTTATAAACATAATAAACATGATTTGGGATCATTTAAATATGGAAGTGATAAAAATATCCCCCTTTTTGATCATCACAAATTATATAATTTATAACCATATACATAAATTGTATCATAGAGATAAGTATATATGAATATAAATAATTTTTCATCTTAACATTTCAAATCATAGATGTGATAAGTACCTTCCTAAATTCTATTAAAGTATACTAACCCTATGGGGATTATTAAAAATAAAATAAATATAATAAAGGATATCAAGACAAGAATATAAAATTACAATTATATATAAATGTAAAATATTACATCCCAAAAATAAATTAAAGGAAAATACTATTAATATAAAAAACTAATCAGAGCTGGAACTAACCTCTTTTTGATGAGAAGAAAAAACCAATGGATCCCTGAATTTTTCTATAACATGAGGTACAAAGGTGGAGAAAGAGGGTGTTCGGGTAGGTTTAGGAGGTTCCCTAATCATGATAGGCATATGTTTCCAAACTTCCTCAATAGAAGTCATTCCAAAATATTGAAAAGATGTAGGAATGGATGATAAAGATGGTGAATAAGTTGTAGTAGAGGTTGTTATAACCTAAGGTTTCACTACTGTAGTCCCAGATGATTGATAAAGATGTCACATAAATTAAAATAAATCTATGATAATATTTCCACTACTCTCCATTTCTTTTAATAAATATATTTTCTCTTCTAAAAAATCATGAGAATTGGGGATAAAACATTTAGATAATTTGATTTTCCCTTGAATTTACTTGTTGTAGGAGGAATTTTTGGATTCTCATCCAAAAAAATTATAGTGGGAAATTAAACCATCCTTTATTTAAATCAGTGTGTGTTAATAGTTAATAACTTTATTAATAGCTTGTCTATCACTCATAAACTCATTCAATCATTCTATGACCACCTTATAAATATTTATACCATGAAACTTTGTCTTAAAAATTTCCTCTATATGAGTGGTAAAAATTTCACCCATGAAAATATATAGTTCCCAACTAATAATAGACCGAATCACATTTGAATCAACTAACAGAGGATCGAGAGGTGGGGCACTAGAAGTGGAAGCATCAAATACAGGCACAGACTCCTATAACTCAATAAGAGATACCTAAATTTCATAAAATTTCCCTATCATCTAATGCATAATGGATCTAAATTATTCTATATTATCATCCAACTACCTTTTCTCAATTTTGAGTTCTTTTATTTTCATAATCATCATAGGTTGGATATAAGAGAAGACAAAGTCTAATATCCATCTAGTTTCATCATCAATAATGTTGGTCTCTTCAGGAGTTGTGGATCCAAGAGTACCTCTTAATTATGATAAAGAGCTTACTCAAAAGGAATACAAGTCCTCATTAATCACATAACCATAAATAAGGGAAAGAATAGGATGATGAGATGAAATCCCTTATTTTTAGGCTGTTCAGCCTCCTCATGTCTAGAATCTGCTGTAGGAACACCAGGAGGAAAAATTCTAATTATCCTACATCTTGAATCTACTTAAAAATAGATCCCTTAGGATTTTTATTAATTGTGATGAAGATTCCACCAAGTTCAGGCGGATTTCCATGCTCATCAATATCATCATCTAAATCTAAATATTCCATCTTTAGCTGACTATATCCTAGGGATTTCTGCCCCTTAATAGGATCTATATCCTCATCTCTATCAGAAAACTCATCCCCATATTAAATTTCAAAATCCTAAAACTTATTGTTAGATTATAAGATTTTATAATGGATATAATAAGGGGTGAATTGTAGTTAAAAAAAATAAACTAATTAAAATCTAAAACCCCCATATTATGTTTTATCAGACTCAATTATCATCTATTGAACAAATTATGTATACAGGACTCATATTTCATCTAGTAAATTATAGTATAATTTTTTTTGTATTTTTTTTCTTATAAATTCAAAATAGAATTATATAACATGAAAAAACAAGTAAAATGAAAATTCAAGAATTTATTTAGTAAAAATAATAGAATATTTATATAATAAATAAGTGTACGTCAACCTTAAGAATAATGGAAGTCAAAAAACATGACTGAAGGTATCCATTGGTTTAACCAAACTATAAGGAATGATTTTTTATAAAGAAATACCTCAGTAAAAATATCAAAATCACCATATTCATCCTATCTCTAGAAGGATTTGATTATAAAAATCAGAATTATTAATCTTTCTATCCACATAATCCCTCGATATAAACCCATATTAGACATAGATTAAAATTGAAAAAGTTATAGGGAATTTACAATCCCTTAACAGATTCCTTAGAACATAAACTCTCTAAAAAATTTAGAAACCAAAAGTAATGATATGTTATGAAAAATAAAATTACTATAGTTTGAGTTCAAAAATGAATCATCCCTTAGCTCCTTGAATTCACTTATATTTTTAGGCATACCTCTAATGGTAATATTTTTTTGGTTCTTGGACTTGGTTGTAATAGCATCAGATGATATATAGCTTGACAACTCAGTAAGTGTATCTTCATCTAATGTTTTTATGGTAGGAACAATATAATTCTGTAAATATTATTCCAACTGATAGAAGTTTTTTAAAAAATCTGATTATAATAATCATTTTGATGAAATAAATTCTATTTAATCCAATGGAAAAATATATGTTTTTCTAATAGATAACACTTGGTTATTCTGTTAAACCAGACTCAGTCTGTCTGATGGATTCAACTCAGTCAGTCCGAAGAACAATACTATGTCAGACTGATTGACTATATTTTTTCATTATAATAGATTAAAATTTAGTTAGTCCAATGGATCAAAGTTTAGTTAGATTTATGAACTAGAAAGTGGAAATGTTATAATCATTAATTAAGAAATATTTCTTAATTTTTAGAAAAAATTGTTTTGTAAAAAAATTATAAAACATGGTAAATATTTAAGGTCAATATAACATAGTTTTTAAGGGTGAATTGTGATTTTCAAAAATGACTATATAAAGGGTATAAAATGAAACTTTTGACTAAATAATCTTGAAATTTTTGTAATGTAAAAAACCAAACACTTAATGATAAAAATAATTACTTTTAAAAACATAGAACCCATTATTCATTTAGGAAATATTCTCCCTTTATCTTTCTTATCCCCCTTTCTTTATAAAACCATTTTTGTCAAAAAAAAGATTTTTATGGAAGTATAAGATAATATAACTTATTAATAACTTATTTTCCTAGATAAGATATTATTGAATATATTATCCTCAAAATCAGTTATTATAAAACTTCCCACTTATTAATTTTTTAATACATTTTCCCCCAATCAATAACTTCTCTTCCATTGTGTATTTTTAAAATGTATAAGGGATGTAGAAGGTACAAGAACTGTTAGTAATTTAAATCCAAAAAAATAATTTAGTTTAAATAATCCTTCATCCATTAAAATATTAAAAACATTCATCCAAATAAAATTAGAAAATAATTTAAATATAATATGTGGAGAAAAATTTATTCAAATATTCATTCATTCAATTTTTTTTGTTTTTACATCAATTGTTGGGAAGGAGAGAAAAAAATAATACTTTAATTTACAAATTATTCATTTTTAAATTTATCTAATTATTATATGATTCTTTTATAGTTGAATCCAATCTAGCCATATTATTTTACATAACATCAAACCTTCAATCTTCTTTTTTAATACATTTAAATTCTTCTATAAGAGATTGGTTATCGGTATTCTCTAATTCCTTTAACTTCCTAACTTATTCTTCGAGTAAAAATATATTCTTCTACTGTTCTAAAATTTATTGATATTAAGACTATTATAAAAAAAATTAAATATTGAAACATTTTAAATTTTTATTCAACTTCAAAACACATCATTTGGAAAGAATCTATAATCTCTAATGAAGTCATATTAACAAATTATATTTTATCATCATGGAACTCCATATCCCTTTCAATACCTCTAAAAATCTCATGATCTATTTAAGTCTTATTATCTCAATATTAGTCCCAAATTTGAAATAATTGAATTTGGATTCATTTTGTATAACATATTCCACTAACTGGTTTAGAGAATGTGATTATTTCGAGAAATTCAATCTTCTATGAATCTTCTTACATCAAGAGTCCATATTAGGTAGAAATGGAATTTAATACACTAACATCATCAAAGATTCGTTGAAATAAGTGAATCTTGATTCTATGCTCTATTCATATTGAGTATCTTCGGAATCTATTGTATTTGATCATGCATAAAACATTTGTCTCATTAAGGGTCCAGTATCTATCTTTTATTTTTCATTCTCTTTTCCATTCTATGTATTTGAAACTTACATAATATAAATGTTTTTATTGGATTAATCTTTATCAAATAATATAGTATAGGATCATTTGTTTTCAATATATTTTTATAATCTCTACCTATTCTTAGAAAAAACCAAATCAGTATCATTCTAATCTTATGTACCAAAGGAATATGTTTCTGAATAAATTTATTCTTCTCCATATTCATATTCATCTTCATGTTATGAAGTCTCTTTAAAATCATCTTCCATTTTTTTTCAAATTTTCATGAAAAATTTTCTTGACTTCCAAAACCATATTTTTCTGGATTCTATATACTTTCTAAATTTTAACTCAAACTTATTATGGGATAGGTATTATAATCACTAACACCTTCCCTTTTCCTTTTTCTATGACAATAGAAGCATATATTCTCTAATAAATTATGGTTTCCAAATATTTTTTTGGTAAATGACAATTAGGGGAGGAATTGGTTGAACTAATGACCAAGGATAAATTGAAATTACTCTTTTTTTCATATCCATTAGTAAAATTAATATCTCTATGTGAAATTTAGATACCCTTAATAAATCACTCAAATAAAGTTTCCGCATCAAACCTATTATTTTATTTCTTCTTCTTCTCTTCATCTTTCAAAAAATACTTTATTTTTAATTTAAGAGGTGAGAACACTTCCTTATCAAGTCTGAATTCTAGATATCCACCTTCTTGTATGATTTTATTTCCATTAAATGTTTATATGAGTCATCGAAAATGGTTTTTCTTACCTTTTTTCTTTGGGGGTGAATAAACTACATTCCATTTTTCCAGAACCTTTTCTTTTAACTGTTGAACTTTGTCATCCGATGCAATTTTTTCTAATTTATCAACAAACATCTTTAACTATGCCATGAAAACTAATTTAATTCTTGAAAGTGTATATTCACTTATCAAGGAAGAATTTTCTATCATCACTATTTCCTGATTCTTTTCCTACATAAAAATAATATAGTTTACCCCCATCTTATTGACAAAACATGGAAACCATAGAATTATTATTTTCATTGAAAATTTCATAATTTATTTATTTGAAAAGAATAAATAATTCACTAAATTTATTTTCATCATATTTATAAGAAAATCGATCACAAAAATGTCTAAATTGTTTAATTATATCGGCCACATTTTAATAAAATTAGATAAACTTAAATACACAAGGAAACAACATGAGAATCCAGTAACACATGACAAACCTTATATACTTACTCATAAGTTGTAAACAATAATGCTAGATAAGTATTTTTCTTAAATGAACCAAACTTTTTTAGAATCTTATGAGTTAGAATACATGCCCCTCCATCCAATGATACTTCCACAAGATCCATAATTTTCTAACTATTCAACTTGTAAGATTCATCCAAAAGGTTAAAATAAATTACAATAATACATTATTCCACAAAAAACTCATCAGATCAATAAAATTACCATCCTATGGCAAGATCATGAAGATCAAGATATTCATTTTTTACACATTGAATTTTTAAACCCTGAAATATGATAATTAATTTCTGGAGTTGATTTTATCATACCACGTTTTATTGATCAAAGTTTCCATTAAAAAATTATTGGTTCTCAATTTCTTCAATGGTAGTCATTTTTCAAGCAATGATCAGATAAAAAACGCGGATCAGATGGAATCCAAACGATCATACTGACTAAGAATTTTACGACCGAGAGTCTTCGACTATCTAAGAGATTGATATGGCATGTGGTGACCAACACACATATTTATAGGTTTAGGATGATGATCCAACTTCCAAGTATTTGAAGGACCAGATTAAATCCCATCTGATGATCAAAATTAATCATCAAAAGAATTAAATATATGATTTATATTATTAATTGTTTTTCGAAAGAAAATTTTTATTATAAGAATGTGTTGTATGAAAATTAAAACTTCATGATTTGTAAAAATATTTTTGATATTTTATAAAATTAAATGAAATGTAAATTATAAAAAAATCAATGCATAAAAAGATACTAAAAGAAGAATATTATATAATTACCTTTCTTGAGTTAAATTATATGATTCTGTAAGAATGTATGTTCAGTAATTATTCTAATTTTTTTAGAAAAACTAAAGAATTTAGTATAAAAAATGTTTTCTAAAACATAAAAAATTTTAAAAAAACAAATTTTTAGTAAATAAAAATAATTTAGTAAAAATGACGTTCTAAAAAAATAAATATTTTCGTAAATCTGAATAATCTATAGAAAATAATATTTTTTGGAGTACTTTAAATTTGATAAAAACTAATTTTTTTGGAGGACCAATATTTTTAGAAAACAAAAAAATAAGAACCCCCTTTGAAAAAGAGTTCATTAATGTAAAGATATTAGAAAATAATAAGTAGATATTAATGATTATTTGGTACTTATTATTCCGAGATTCTATTCAATAAATTCAAATATATTAGAAATACGGGGTTTAATAAAAATATCGGCAAGTTGCTCTTGAATTTCAATGATTTTTAAAATCATCTCTTTTTTGGGTGTGATCCTGACGAAAATAGTGCCTTGTTATATGTGTTTTTCTCATGAGTGATGTGTGGTAATTTTAATTAAGTATATGAAACTTTCTTTATCACATAAAATATGAGTTTTACTAAAACTCATTCCAAAGTTAGCGAGTGTGTCATGCATCAACAAAACATGAGAACAAAAACATCCAACTGACACATATTTATATTTAGTAGTGGAAAGTGTAATTGAGTGTTGTTTCATTAAAAAAAGACCATAAATCATCTCCTAAGAAAGGAAATGTTTTGGACTTAAATTTTCTATGCATTTTACATATATCAAAGTAAATAGTTGAAAAATGTTTTAGTTCAAAATCATTTAGAGAAGATTAAGATAAGACTATATCTATTGCTCCATTAAGATAATGAAAAAATATTTTTACATATTTAAGAAGGGAATAATTTATATTATCATGATATATTGAATACAATAATAAAAAAAAATTAAATCCATATGAAAAACTATTATGTATTGTAAACATCCAATCATTCTTGTAAAAATATTTTGATCAACTAGTTTCCCAGATTCATCAATATATATTGTATTTGGGGTTTTGATAGTAGTATTAATACTTTTTTTATTTTCATTTCCAAATGTCTTAAGAAGATATTTTATATACTTATGTTGAGATATAAAAGTTCAGTATTATTTTTATTAAAATTAAAATCATAGAAAATAAGTTAGTATTCCTATCATGTAAATTTCAAACACATTTTACAATACCCACAAAGGAATTTGTAAAATATTTTTGAGTTGAAGAAAATATAATGTCATTAACACAAATATTGAAATGATGATTTTTTAGAATCTTATTTTATAAAATGCGTTGGGTCCGTAGCTCTATTAACAAAATTATTTTAATAAAAAAAACTAAGTTAATATATCTTTCAATGCTTTAGGGAATTTTTTAATTCCGTAATGTTCCTTAGTAAGTTTAAAAACACATTCTGTAGATTTTTTATTTTCAAAACCATGGGGTTATTCTACATAATATTCATCTGGAAAACAAGAATTAAGAAAATTACACTTCATATCCATTTGGGAATTTTTAAATTAAGAAATGTTGTATATTATATAAGAATATAAAAATATTCATGTCTTGCTATCAGAGAGTAAGTTTCTTCATTGTTTACAATAAACATTAGAAATAATGATTTCTTTTTTTCTTAACATAATTCCCATTTCATCACAATTATTCCAAAAAACCATTTTACACAAATTTCATAAGTATCTTTATAACATTCAACCATTGTCCAAACTTGATTCCATTCATATTCATTGAGGTAATCATCCAAATATTTTATCATATAATCATCAATTAAAGCTTCATAAAAAAACATTTAGATTATAATTATGATAGAAATTATTAATTTTTATCTTCATTTCTTAATGATATTCTAGTTATAATTGGTTGATCAACATCACCAATGATATTATCTCTAGGATGATTCATAATAATCAAAATATTCCTTGGGTTTATAAAACTCTTTTATTCATTAAAATATTTAAATTATTCTTAATGTAAAACATTAGAAACATATTCTTAATTTATTCTATCATGATAATAATGTTCCTCCATTGGTTGAAAATAATTATTTTAAATAACATCCAAAGATGTTTCTTGAGTTTATTTGAAAAAAAACTGACCGACTTCATCAAATTTTACATATATTATGTCTGTCATAGTACTTTTGTTTTTATTAAATATTATAAATGAATTACAAGTTGTATAAGAACATAAAAAATATTATTTTAAATAATTTTAGAGAAAACATAGGTAAAATATTTTTAGTATTCATAATTAATGCTTTGAATACAAAATGTTTTTGTAATAATGTTTTGGTCTTCGTCTGGTCTACAAATCATAAGGAGTTTTATTTATAAAAGGTCTTATTAAAACATGATTAATATTATAGTAGGTAGTGTATACTAAATTTCCTAATAATGTTTAGTATCTAAGTTTTCACACCACATGGTCATTGTAATCTCTCGAATAATTCTATTTCTTCTTTCAACTACAACATTTATCGTGGAATTGTCGGTTCATAAAATTTATGTATTATACCATTTTTACTAAAAAATGTTTCCAAATTAGAATTTTAAAATTATCTACCATGTTAACTATGAATGGTTATCAATGACATATTTTTTCCATTTTTATCTTGGGCTACAAAAGTTTTAAAACATAGAATGGATTTAGACTTCTTTTCTAGAAAATATACCCATGTATATCAATTGTAATCATCAACTAAAACGTATAGATATTATTTACCACTGATAATTCTAGGATGTGTTGGATTGAATGAATTCATGTGAACTAACATTAAATAATCATAATTAGAGACTTCACTAATATATTTAATACTTTTCATATGTTGATTTCTGAATTTGAAAGGTTAAAAAACTTTTAAGTATCAAAATTATGATTTGGTAGGTCTTTAACTATTCCTTTCTTATATAGTTCAATTAAAGTTTTAATATTATACTGACCTAATATTTTATTTTGTAACGTAGATTATTATTCCATTACACTATGTAAAGGTATATCTTGGAGCCTATGGTCCTGTAAATTAAGTACCTAAATATTCCTATGCCTATTAGAAGAAAGAATATATTCATATTTTGAACTATGAATAATATATTTATCATTCTTGAGGTTAATTATATATCCCTCATCACATAATTGAATTATGATAATAAGGATTTTCTTAAGACCTACGACAAATAAAACATTTAAAAGTGAAGCTCTTTAAAGAAGAACAATATTACATATTTCGATAATTTATCCTTAAGAATTATCAACAAAGGTAAATTTTAAACCTTTCATTTTGATAATATTATTGAAGAAATATTTGTTCCTAGTCATATTATTGGAAAAAACACTATCTATTTACCATATATTGGTGTTGGTCTATTTCTTATTTTCAGGAAAACAATAATATTTTTATTTTGGAACCCAAGAATTCTTGGGTCAGATATTATTAGAAGAAAACGTTTTAGAATCCACATATATCAAACTTTTCCATGTTGAGAAGATGTTAAATCCTTTAAAAATCAATCTTTAAGAAAACCAAAAAAATTACATTAATTAAAAAAATCTAATTTTCAAAATTTCCATCACTTTTACAGTTCCTACAAAATTGTGTAATTTTTGGAATAAAGTAGTTGTTTTGAAAATAGGTTTATTATTTGTATAAACCATTCCAAATACTTCTTTATGATGATTTATTTATATATAAATCTTATCAAAATTTTCATTAACAATAATAAAGTTTGATAGAAGCATTTTTAAAATAGATATTTCAGAATTTATTTTTATATCTAAATTATTATCAGCAATAGAAGTTGAACTTGAATTAAGTTTTCCATAAATTTTTACAAACAAGTTATTTCAATATTAGATCAATTTATATCATTTGAATTATTTTTTTTCTCAAATTTAATCTTTTTTAATTATTAATAAATATTTATAATCTTAGAATTAAGAATAGAAATTCTTGAGTTTTACAAAGCAAGATTAGCCCCAACAATTCCATGGTTTTTTGTAAGTTTTAAATTTTGGTTTTCTAAAATTTTTAAAAATCTAGGGACATATTCAAAATAACTAAAAGCATTATTTTCTTCTAAAGAATCATATTCATCATTAAAGGATATAGAATTTTTTTATTATCACTTTCATGATAATTATCATTTAAATTATGATTAGTTAAGGAATCAATAATTACCTTATCCATAAATAAATTATTGTTCGTTGGAATCATAGAATAGAAACCAATATTCTTTTTATCTTCAATTTAACTATCTAAAAATATTCTATTGAAATATCTCCACCACTAGCACACCATGTGTTATATTCATTCATACTTTTCTTATGATTGTGTGTGTGGTATTTCTTAAAATTAATTTCTAATTTTCTATCCTTATTTTCTTTCTTTTTAATCTTCGGATAGTCTGATCTTATATGAAAAACATTCTTTTATTCATAAGATATATATTTAGAATAATCCTTATAATCACTTATATAATTTTGATTATTCTTATACTTCTTTCAAAAAAATTTCTTCACAAAAATCATGTTTATCCTCTTATCAAGATTGTCTAACCCATTATCATACTATTCTGACCAAATTCTCTCTGTTTCAATTATAAATTTCTTTTTCTTCAATGAATTTAAAACCTTATCAGCTGAATAAACTATACTAGAAATATTTGAAGTAGTAGTAAAATAAACCCCTCCATTCATTTTCTTTATTTTCTCAGTATTGTTTTAATCTTCCCTCACACTTCCTGAGAGTTGAAAACATATCATTCGAAGTTATTTTTTTTGTTTATTATATTATTATCCAAATATATAATTTTGGATTAATATTCTTCAAGAATAATTTCTATAATATTTTCTTCCAAAAGTTTAGCAGTATGACCCTTATCACTAATATTTTATAGACTGTTCACAAATGTCTTAAATCTCTAATTCATCCTCACAATAAAATCACTAAGTAGAAACTGAAAGTCTTGATAGTTTTCTCTAATCATTTCTCTTATAGTCTCAATAACATTAGAAGTTACAAAATGAGTAATATCCAATTTATTAGAAATATTGTTATCTTCTTCGTATGAAGATATATGAATATATATATATATATATTCTTTTTCATTCAATAGAAAAATTTATTCCCTACTCGATAATTCAACTAATATTGATGATTTTCTTGAGTTGTAAAAGTTGAAACTTCTTTCTCAGGAATCTTGTAATTACCCACCAAAATTACAAATTTATTAAATTTAGTGTTAATAACAAATTTCCTTTTTCTATCTCTCCAATATTCATATTCAGCACCACCAAATATTGGTGGTATTCATGGATTTAGATTTTTAAGGGTAGAAATATTTAAACCTTTCATCTTATAAAAACATAAAATATTTCTTCAAAATACACATTAGTGTAATTAGAGTTTATAAAAACATTACATACTTGATTAAAATAGAAAATTTTAAATCCAACAACTTAAGAAGTATAACTTCTTAGGATACCAATTATTGGATCATAAGAGATTATAGTGGCTATAAGAGGGGGTGAATTATAGTTAGAAAACATTAACTAATTAAAATAAAAAACATACTTATTATTTTTTATTGGGCCTAATTATCTTCTGATTAATATATTACTTATATCAAACACAAATTTCATCCGATAAAGAAGATTGTAAAAATATTTAGTAAAAAATAATTCCTTATAAATGAATACTAGAATAATATAACTGGTATAAAAATTAGAATTAAAAATTGAAAGTTTATTTAGTAAAAATAATTTAATATTAATAAAATAAATATGTACAATTAAATATTTGTCATAAAGAAATTAAATAACCTTGGATTAATGTGTCCACATTTTCAACCAAATTTTATGGTCTTTATTTATTTAATATAAAAAATACTATGATGATAAATATTAAAATTTTATATGTCTCCCTATCCTCAAATTACCTTGATTAAGAAGATCATAATAAACCATATTCTCTTCCCTAAAGAAACTCAATATAAACCTATATCAGATAAAGAATACAATTTCACAAAGTTATAAAGAATTTCCTATCTTCATATGGATTCTTTATAAAGAAAATATCAAGAAAATTTACAATGTGAATGTAATGAGATGTTATGGAAAAGAAAATTATAGATTGGTTATGTTTGAAAAATTAATCAACTCTTATATTCTTGAATGCACCTATATTTATAGGAACACCTCTAGTGGTCATATTTCAATAAATCTAGGAGTTGGTTGAAAAAACCATGGATTATATCCATCTTGACAACTCAGAAAGTACATCACTATCCAATGTCATTCTAGAAGCACCATTATAATGCCTTAAAAATTAATTTTAACAAATATATTAAATTCTAACAATCCAATTATAATTTTCATTATGATGGAACAAATTATATTTTTTATAATGGATTAAAATACTTTATACCAATAGATAAGACTTGGTATGTCCATTGAACCAGAATTAGTACGTCTAATGGACTAGACTAATTCAGTCCGATTAACAAATACCTATCAGGACGATGGACCAGATTTTTTCATTCCGATGGTTTAATCTTTATTCCGTATAATTGATAAAAATTTATTTAGTATTAAGAACTAGACTATGAAGAATGTTTATAATCCTTAGTTTAAAATGATTTATTCATTTTGGTAGAATAATTTGTTTTCTAAAAAAAATTCTATAACATGGGAAATACCTAAATTTAGTAAAGCATAGTGATTTTCAAAAATAATGATAGAAAGTGAAAAAAGTAAAAATTTCATATAAAAAATCATCACAATTTCTATCCTTAGAATCATCAGACACTTCAAAAATATCTCTTAAGCTCCCAGAAAAAGATATCTTAGATCATTATACATTTATGACTTCAATTTTATTAGAATATTAACCTATACTTTGTAAAATTTCTCCAATAGTAAGAGAAAGAGATTAACTATCATGTAAAATTAAGGCTTCTGAACACATTATCATCACATCCTTCCTCAACTAAAACACATACTAATTTTTATTCTCTATATCCAGCTTCCACTTATTCAAAATCAACATCAACTTATTTATCATATTAATATAAAAAAACTTCATCTGACTCCATTAAAAGATCAAATAGGTCTTTAGGTATGGAAGGGCGTTGAACAAGATTAAAATTTACATAAATATTATCATTATCAGTCACCCATCTCTTCAACTAATGGTTACAATTAAACATCATTCTCTTGTATGTAAACTAACTTAGACTTAATTATCTATATCTAATTAAATTTTTATCATCTCCAGGCACTAAAATAAATGCTTCAAACAAATCCATAGTGAACTTTTTGTAGATAAAATAATTTGATCTAGATTAAGTATTTCTCTTTTCCATTATATGCGATATCATGTATATGAACATGATTATAATATCTCCTATTTTCTTAATAAATATAAAAATAAATCTTGTTACCTCATAGTGATTAATTTCCTCTTCAAATGGAAAATAATATGCAGAATAAAAAATATCTTATATTTCCCACAAATCTCTATAGTTGTATGCCTTCACAAAAAACAATTTCAAGTTAAATCTAATAAGGCAACATCATACATAATAAAACTCAATGTTTTTAGGAATGGACCCTAATAAATCATTAGATATACCATTATGAGGTGCATTGAGAAATTTTACATACTTGTTTGATGATAATATTACTTCTCTTTAATCAATAAAAGTGCCAATAACATCTTTATTTCACTAAAATAATACTGTACAAAATAATAAAATAAGTGAACTAGCCAAGGTTATTATGGTCTATTATTTCTCAAAAATTAATCAATACATCATTTGTTCTTGATCACATTTATCACTAGAGACATATTTAAAACTAACCATTTTACATCAATTTCCTTTTTAGCAACAAAAAATAAGGATGAGAGTGGGGAGTTTCTTGGTTCAACATTAGCATAATTACTAGATTTACCTTGGGATTTCTTTGAAAGACAATATTATCCAAGAGATAAGACAATAATTCATTTTAATATCACCATCTTCATAGTGGTTTAAAATTAGAAGGGTGAACTCTAGGATCATTTCATGCTGAGAGGGAAAAGAGAATGGAAGGTTCAAATACAGCATGAGATAGAGGGTTCTAAAATTTCTTTTTTCCCTATTTTTATCAGTTAGGGATTTAAAAATGAAAAATTTAATAAAATATTAATAAATAAAGACAATAGAAATGTAATTATATAAAATAAACAGGAGTGGTAACATTCAATTAGAAGCACTCAAATATAGAACACCAATGGTTGATCACCAATGGTGGATCACAAACTATAGATCACCAATGGTGGATTACCAATAGTGTATCTACAATGTTAGGATGTCTCTAAAAAGAAAATATGAAGATAAATAACTAATCAATTTTTTTTCTTTCTTAGTTCATGTCTAATATATCTTAATCTCTATAAATTCAAAGGCTTTATAAATATATCAGAAAACTGGTGTTCAATTCCAAATAATTCATAATTGTTATCTCTGTTTTGGAAATGATCTATCTAAAATTGGTTTCTTATATCAATATTTTGTTTTCAAAAAATGAGATACGAGATTATTGGAGATATTTATTTCACCCATATTATTATAATTTATAGGGACATTTCAAAATTGATATCTATAGAGTATTAAAGTGTGTATCACCTGTAGATTATATTGCCAACAACTTCCTACAATTATACAATTAACAATAGTATAATATAGTCATCCAATATTTTAATTTTACTACAACATGAAACTATTGGAAATCCCAAAATATGACATGTTTTGGAAGTTATTTTTCAATATAACATTCAATAAAAAAAATATTCATTTGAATAACTTACTTGATCAATAATTCTCCTCTTGGATAAAACAATCCTACTTTGGTTGTATAATCTAGGTTCTTAAAACTTCTTTTAACATAAAGTAAATGTGATTATTTATATATTTCATGATAATGGTAACACGTACATGAACTAAACATAAAATACATTGGTATAGAATTTAAATATAGAAATCATCCAATCATACCTCTATAATTGGTTTGATCAAATGATTTTCCTATTACATAAATATCCAGTTTAAAGGTTGTACTCATGGGAGTATCACTACTCTTTAAGCTATCTATACCAAAATTTGTTACAATTTATTTGGTGTATTTATATTTATTTAAAATAATTTCATTTTTGTTTTAATTTTTTTTGAAAAATAAGGAAGACTTTTAACTCTCGGATTAAATTCATTTCAAATTCACTTTTTGTCATTTTTAAAAAACTAGTAAATAAATAATTTCTAGAAGATCCAAAAATTATATCATCAATATAAATTTATATAAATAAAATTTCTTTTGGAATTATTTTTATAAATAAATTAGGATAAGTTATTCCTATAGTTAAACATTTAGAAATCAAAAACATGAAAATCTTATCTTACCAATCCCTAAGAGATTTTTAAAGCCATAACAGATATTTTTTTTAATTTAATATCATAATTTGAAATATGGGATTTTGGAATTCATGGGGATATTACAAAAAAGCACCCTTAACTATATAAACATTTAGGAATACACTATTAATATATATATGATATAGTTTTGAATTCAAATGTGCTGTAAATCCAATATCATTCTAATAGTTTCAAGTATAGCTACTGATGACAAGTTTTCTTCATAGTAAATATCTTATTCTTGAAAATATCCTTATGTGACCAATATATATTTGTTTCTAACTATTGTTTCCAACTCATTTACCTTGTTTTTTAAACCCATTTTCTTCTAATGGAAATAATATCTTTAGTTCTATCCACTAGTTCCTAGAATTTATGTCTTTCAAATCATTTGAATTCTTCTTGAATTTACATTAACCAAAATTATATCTTAATTTCACTATTTATGTTCTTAGGTTTTTTTTGCGATATGAAAACTTTATTATCAACCTAATTTCAATGAAAAGAACTAGTTTTTGTTCCTCTATCTTTGTATCCAACTACAATATCTAAATGATGATATCTATAAGTCCAAATGGTTATAGTAAAGGATTTGATGGATATTTAATTATCTTATATTGGACCAGGTTTATGTTATTGATCTGAACTGGAAGATTTTTTACCCTATTTCACTTAATATCTAGATGGTTAAGAATTTATATTTATATTAGATAGATAATATTCAATGTTGTTTAATGGTGTATTAGAATCATGTGGATTTTATTCATTAGTGTTTAAATGTTAAAATTATTCTAATATCATAGTACTTTTAATTAAATACCTTTTATGAATTACTTTTTGTAGAATATAAAAGGAAAATTCCTTCATCACTTCTTGATTCAAATTTTTCAAAATTATCCATCGTATTGAGAATAAATACTTTACAACCAAAAAAATAATGTAATTATCCTTTTTTTCATACATTCCATAATTCATATAGAGTTTTATTTAAGTGTAGTCTTACAATAACTCTATTAATTATATAGAAGTTTGTATTCATATCTTCTGGAAAAAATAAATAGGTAAATCATACGATTGAGCATGATCTTGTAAATTTCATGAAGGGTTCCATTTCTCCTTTTTACTAAACTATTATTCTTTTGGGTTATTGTAGTATAAAATTTATGATTATATCCATGTTGTGAGCATAATGATTCAAAATATTTATTTTAAAACTCATAGCCATGATCACTTATTGAGTTCATAATTCTATGTCCACAAATATTTTCTATGTAACACCCTAAGCTTCTACGATACACTTCTCTTTGAATAATGTGATAGCGTGTGTTGTATGCAACACCGAGTTCTAACACACCATAACCAATCAAACTAGCCGTTATGAATAGTAATACATACTTTTCGAAATTATATATATTTTATATTTTAAAATGGACTTCATTTATGTATTCGTAATATAGAATTTAGCCTAAGGTTAAATTTTGGTACTTTTCGGATAACTTTCATATTTTGATGAATAGTGAAAATTACAAAATTTTAATTAAAAACAACTTTTTTAATAAAAATAATTAATAGTGATAAATTATGAATTTGAGTGGTTTTAAAGTATATTTTGAATATATTTTTACCATTTAATATAATGTTGGTCATTGGACATAATTTTACAATTAAACCGAACATAAACAAGTGTCAATCTTTTGATAGTTATTATCTCTTAAAAACACGCTTTTTGTTTTGACAGCGGGAATTAATTTTAAATTAATTTCTTCCACTTCTGTGTTTTGAATTTAGAAAAATTGATTCCATATTTGGAATCAGGATGTCCAAATTGTGTAAATAGGTAACTTTTATTTTTAGACATTTTGAATAATTACTGTGGTAAATATTTTATTTACCATGGTTAAGGGTAAATCTGGTAAATAAGGGTTAAAAAATAATATTATAATAATACTAAATTACCCTAAAACATGTCCTAGCCTTATTGGTTGATAAATGTTCGACCAAAGGCATATTAGGGTCGATTTGGGGACCCCATGGTGCCACTTGTAGGTGATAGGGACACTTTATTTTAATTAAGTTAAAATGAATACAAAAATGACACAAGCATATATCTTTTAGAAAAAACAATTATAACATAGGGTTATATGTGTTGGATTTTAGATTATAAATATTCATTAGAAAGATAAAACGATTTCCTACATAATGATATTTTATTTATAATTTTTAGACATTATATAATTTATTTTATTTATGACACAATGATGATGCAGTAATTACTAAAATAGTGAAAAATTAAATTAATTGATATTATAAATACCCAAATAAATATAATATGAAACTTTTAATGAATTAAACTAATTTTATAGGATAATATGATATATTAGTATTGATTTAATTTACTTTTTTCGAAGTAATCAATCTGTTATGAGTTTCAAAAAAATAAACTATTGAATAGTGTCAAAATTGACATAAAAGAGTTCTTAAAACAAATATTATATTATTAATTGATATTAAATTCATAAAAATCTAATGTTCGGCCAAGAGACTAATATCATGATATTTTCATCATTAATGGACCACTTGGGGGTCGCTTGGATGTATATAGTAAGTTTATTAACCATATTATATAAAAATACAAAGATACATTGTAAAAGTGAAACTAATTAACTTAGAGTTAATACTTAAAGATAAGGTTAATATAAGTACCCAAACCTGTATAAATTATATTGGTTGAGTTGTTTTCGACCCATCCCCACCTTAACCTTTGAATAGACAACTTTGGATCCATTGGAAACCGAATATTAATTTATTATAAACTAATATCTCTAGCTTTTCCAAAGGTGCCCCTCACCCCTCTTATAAAAGGGCACTCATCCTTCTCATTTCTTCACACCTTCAAAACCTTTTGGTTCGGCCAAACTCTACCCAAATACTCTCCCAACTTCCCTCACTACAACCTAGTGGCCATATTTTGATCATAAATCCAACCTAAGCATCCCTTTTGATCAAATCAAAAGGAAGAACCCAAAGAAGAGGTAATGATTTCACCACCCTTTTTCCAAGTTCATTACTTCTTCCACTTCTTCTTCCTTTGTTGTTACCATTATAAAATAATAACTCCAGTATCATATATATACTGTGATGTTATTATAAATATGGTACAACCATATTCAGTATTCTATCCACCCTTTGAATAACATGTCACCATACGTGCGTATGTACGGCTTACCGTCTCCACGTCGTGGTGTAATTGTTATTCAATATAATATTATTTGGATGGGTATAATAATGATGTGTAACTCATATAAATAATAAATATAACATGTTAATGATTCATTATATATGATATAACATCCTTTTATATATTATTTTAATATCAAAAGAATGATATTGTCGCTCGTGCGTACGTACGGACTACCGTCTCCACGAACGCGATGAGATTCATTCTCCATCGTATCCATTCAAGTATAATTATCATTTGATGATTTAAAAAATGAGGTTTAAGGACTTTATATCATTATGTATATGAATAATATACAACCTATCCTTTACAAATATGTCTTACGTAACAAAACATATCAAATAAAACAAGTAAGTTAACACCTGAAACAACGATAATACTAAGATATTATTATCAAATCAATATTAAAAGATCATATATGATATCATATTAATATATATATTTCTTGTATAATTTAATAATAATTATTTCACCATTATACAGGAGGTTAACCTACCCCAACCAAGGAAAAGTACAAGGTAAGGGTTATTTCACAATCTGTTCATTATCCGAGGTTGTTTATATGTAATAATCTACTGGGATCTCTTTATCATCCACATCCATGTTTCTTAAAAATGTATTTCAAAACATTTTTATTATTTAAAAGAATATGGGTTAAAGTCATTTATACCCTTGTTTGACTTTTTATAAGAGGAATCTTTCCGTCGTTTTCAAAACAAGGTCCTTTTTAACCTTTTCGACAGAATAAAGGTAAGAATGTTTTTTTAACTTATACGGTGAGTGCAGTTATTTTCTGCCGTTATAAAATCTTCAATGTTTTCCTTACAAGCTTATAAGAATATTTTCAAGAAAATGTTTTATTTTATATGGCTCTTAAATGATTTCAAAAATAGAAAGAGATATTTCTCCAAAAATTGTTTTTATTTCATCTATGTCAACATCCTTTGATGGATTTTACGCTTATTTGAAGTTGATTTATTATGATACAAAACTTCTATATTGTATTGAAGGTTTTGTGATATGTTTGACTGTGGATGTGCTATTTTTATACCATTCATAGTTTATGGTGAAATTATTGACATTTTGTATGCCATTTTTAATACGAATGTTTATGTTATGTCTAAACCTTTTCATATGGGAATGCATTGGACTTAATATGTGACGGGTGGAGCCCACTATAGCTCCTCGATGCATCGGTAGGTCTCGTGAGACAAACTAGTGTCTTGGCACAAGGCCTTGGAAATATCTTATTTGTAGTCTTGGCATGAGGCCTTGGCTATGTGGTTATGATAGTCTGGAATTATGCATTCCAACATTATGAAAGTGGTTATTGATATTGCATGTGATTATTTGATTAGTAGAATATCCATGTGAACAAGTAAATGGCATTATTTCATTTTACTTTTTCCATACTATGTTGAAGTTCAAGTTTAAAAGGATTTTGTTTTAGTTATACATAGCCTTAAATGTTTGTTCTTATTTATGAAAGTTTCCGGTATATTGTTATCCTTACTGGGCATTTGAGCTCACTCCTTTTCTATGTTTTATTTTTCCCAGGAAGTGAAGAAGTAAATTATGAATGACCTGCAAGGATATTATGTGGGGATATGAGTGTGGTTTATGGAGACAATATGTTGTTGTAGTAGTTTTTTCATTTTATGATATAATGTTAGACTTATGAATATATCTAGTGTTTCCAAGTCTACTAAACCAATCGGTCTTTCGAGATTTGATCTTTCTTGTGATCATGCCAATGTTATGTAATAATGCACCGACTCTGGGTAACTAGGGTCGGGGCGTTACAGTTGGTATCAGAGGAAGTTTAGTACAAAACTTGGAAGCTAGATTTAGATAAACTCTGATTAGAGCACGTAGACCTAAGATGAACTCTGAGGATTAGTATAGAAGAACTTCCTAGAATTTTGGTACTGTAGATATTTTGTGAGTTTTCCGAGCAATACATCCCTGTCTAGATACGAGCAGGTAGAGGCGGCTCTGGCACAGATGTACCTAGGGGTAAAACCCGAAAACACCGCTTTGAGCTAGACTCGAACGGGAACTGGTGCACGACAACGGGCCTTGCTGCACTCTTGGTTACGACACTCCCGGGGGATATGCTTAGGATAACTCTCATTTTCTTTACAAATCATTATGAAGGGTTTATGAGTATATACTTCCTCAAAGAAAACATTTTTATGATTATGGATTATATCCATAAATAGTTTAGTTTATGTTAAGTGTTTTATAAGTATGGGATTATGTATTTTGATTCATAAACTGATCTAGTTTATGCCATTTTTTAGAAATGGTGCCTAGTTGGAGAAATGGAAACTGTATCAATGCACGCACTCCATGTAGGGATTGCCCTCCTACTCAAGATAATTATAGTGGAGCTGATGATGCAACTGGTGTCGATCAGCTAATTACCATACTGGGACAACTTACTCAGGTTATGAATAATAACCTTACCCGTATGGAGCACCCTGATCCACAGTGTGGAGGATCAATGTTATATCGATTCATGAGGCAACAACCACCAACGTTCAATGGGAGTACAAATCACTTAGTAGCTGAGCAATGGATAAATTCCCTAGAGAAAATATTTCAGGCTTTGGGGAGCAGTAAAAGGGAAAAAGTTATCATGGCAGTTTACCGCCTCACCGGAGATACTGATCAATGGTGGTCATTAATTCAAAATATGAAGGAAGATGATGAAGTATCAAATATGGAATGGAGTGAGTTCAATGATCTATTTTTAGAAAAATACTTTCCTCGCGACCATCGAGCAGATATGGAAAGACAATTTCTAAGTCTGAGACAGAAGGAGGATGAGAATGTCACAAAGTATGAGGAAAACTTTACAAGGTTAGCAAGGTATGCTGGTGATTATATACGTAACCCAAGAAGTAAGATTGATCGTTTATTTGATGGGTTAAAACCATTTCTCCGTCGAGCATTAGTCTCACAATCCTTTTCGTCGTACGAAGACATTGTCTCATGTGTTATCAAGACCGAAAAGGAATTCTCTAAGTCTTATTACTTTAAAGAAAAGCAAGAGAAGAAGAGACCTGCTGATCAATCTGGGAATGGAAATAAGGGGAAGAAGGGAAAGGTTGAATATCCATATTGTGGTAAATGCGAGAAGAAACATCCTGGTACTTGCTTGAAGGGAATGGGAGTCTGTTACAAGTGTGGTGAAAAAGGACACCAAGCTCGTGATTTCAAGGGGAAGAAGGAAGCTACCAACGTTCAGTGCTACAATTGCAGGGAGATGGGGCATTATGCAAATGCATGTCCTAAGTGTCAGGAGAACTTACCTCAGAAAAGGCCAAGGGATCAAGGCCAGGCTTATGCTATCACAACTGCTGAGGTGGAAGCTCCGAAAGACGTGGTGGCAGGTAATTTAATGGTTTCCTCAAGTTTAACAAATACATTATTTGACTCTGGATCATCGCATTGTTTCATATCTTCCCAGTTTTCTAAGAAAATTAGATATTTCCAATTTTATTTAATAAGGGAATTGTCAGTTAAAACTCCTAAGGGAAGCATCATTGCAACAAAGTTTTGTGAATCAGTCCCCATTAGAGCACATAAATGTTCTTTATCTGCTGATCTCGTCGTCATACCTATGATTGAGTTTGATATAATCCTCGGTATGGACTGGCTTTCGGACTATGATGCGAAGATTTATTTTAAGAAGAAAGAGGTTACGATTCTTGATGATAATGATAAGGAACACCTTATCTTTAGAGAAGAATCGTCACCACCTAATTCTTATTTAGATCCACCCCCAGTAGCTCAACATAATTCAATTATTGGGGAGGAAGAGAATGAAATAACTGTCGGTGAGGAAAGGAATGTTCAAATAGAGGATGTACTTGTTGTGAAAGAATTTGTAGATGTATTTCCGGAAGATTTACCTGGACATCCTCCAGAACGAGAAGTTGAGTTTTCCATTGATTTGATTCCTGGATCAAGGCCTATATCAAAGACCCCTTATAGAATGGCCACTGTAGAATTAGTTGAACTAAAGAAACAACTAGAGGAATTGAGTAATAAGGGATTTATTCGCCCTAGTGTTTCTCCATGGGGAGCCCCTATTCTTTTTTGTTAAAAATAAAGATGGATCTATGAGGTTATGTATCGACTACAGGGAGATCAATGCTATAACGATAAAGAACAAGTATCCCCTACCTCGTATTGATGATTTATTTGACCAACTACATGGAGGTCAATACTTTTCAAAGATTGACCTTCGATCTGGATACCATCAGTTGTGTGTGAAGAAGGAAGACATTCCAAAGACAGCATTTCGAACCAGGTACGGGCATTACGAGTTTACCGTAATGCCGTTTGGATTGACTAATGCACCCTCTGTATTCATGGATCTGATGAATATAGTTTTCAAGGAGTATCTCGATGAATTTTTGGTGGTATTTATTGATGATATCTTGGTATACTCCAAAACCTACGAAGATCATGAAAATAATTTGCGCATTATCTTGAAGACTCTGAGGAGGCATGAATTATATGGGAAGTTTAGAAAGTGTGAATTCTGGCTTCAGGAGATTTCTTTTCTTGGCCATATTGTCTCTAAAGATGGAATCTATGTTGATCCTTCTAAGACCAAGGCAATCCAAGAATGGCCATCACCTACGAGTATAACTGAGGTACGTAGTTTTATTGGTTTGGCAGGTTATTATCGACATTTCGTCCAGAATTTTGCCCGATTGGCTAACCCATTAACGAAGATCACACGTAAAGGGGTTAAATTTGTTTGGAAAAAAGAGTGTGAAGAATGTTTTGAAGAACTGAAGAGAAGATTAGTCAATTCTCCTATATTGACTCTACCATCGGGGAATGATGGGTTCGTTATTTATAGTGATGCATCAAAGAAAGGACTTGGTTGTGTCCTTATGCAGAATGATAGAGTTATTGCCTATACATCACGATAGTTGAAAATTCATGAACAAAACTATCCTACTCAGGATCTCGAGTTAGAATCTGTGATCTTTGCTTTGAAGATATGGAGGCACTACCTCTATGGTGAAAAATATGAGATTTATACTGATCACAACAGTTTGAAGTATATTTTCTCACAAAAAGAACTCAACATGAGGCAAAGGAGATGACTTGAATTACTCAAGGATTATTATTGCACGATACACTACCACCCGGGGAAAGAAAACAAGGTGGCAGATTCTTTGAGTAGAAAAGACCATGGAGTTTTGAACAATATGAGAATTGAAAGGGATCCAATTTTCATGGATCTAGTGAAGATGGACATGGGAATAACCAGGGAAGGTGAAACATCAATACTTTTTCAAATGGTTGCCAAACCATCTTTACTAGAAAGGATTAAGAGTTCTCAGACTGATGATGAAGAATTTCAAAAGAAGATTAAAGCTGTGAATGATGGGAGATTGAGAGACATTGTGTATGAAGATGGAATTTTGAAATTCGGGAAGAGACTTCGTGTTCCCGATTTACCTGATCTAAAAAGAGAATTGTTGGATGATGCTCATAGTTCAAATTTCTCTATACACCCTGGGAGAACAAACATGTATAGAGATTTGAAGGAAAATTTTTGGTGGGACAACATGAAGAGGGAGATTGCTGATTTTGTGTCAAGATGTATGGTTTGTCAACAAGTGAAAGCTGGAAGGCAACAGCCTGGAGGAGTCATGCAACCTCTTCCCATACTGGTGTGGAAATGGGATAATATTACGATGGACTTTGTCATGGGGCTACCAAAGACTCCTAGAAGGAATGATGAAATATGGGTTATTGTTGATCGTCTTACCAAGTCAGCACATTTTCTTGCTATAAGAGAAGATCTACCCCTGGAACGTCTAGCAAGACTATATATTAATGAAGTTGTGAGACTTGATGGAGTACCCCTATCGATTGTTTCTGATCGTGATCCCCATTTTACTTCAATATTTTGGAAAATTCTTCAGAAATCCCTAGATACTGAACTTCATTTGAGCACTGCTTACCACCCTCAGAGAGATGGACAATCAGAACAGACTATTCAGACCTTAGAAGACATGTTGAGATCTTTCTCACTTGACTTTCAGGGTATGTGGGATCAATATTTACCACTGGTAGAATTTTCCTATAACAATAGCTTCCATTCGAGTATTCAGATGGCACCATATGAAGCGTTATACGAAAAGAGATGTCGTACACCAACCTGTTGGGATGACGTTGGTGAAAGAAAACTTGTAGGCCCAGAACTGGTGGAGGAAACGGTGGAAAAGGTGAAGGTAATCCAAAATCACATCAAAGCAGCTCAAAGTAGGCAGAAGAGCTATGCCGATAATCGAAGGAAGGATTTGGAATTTCAAGTCAGTGATCATGTTTTCCTGAAGATATCTCCATGGAAGGGAGTCATACGTTTTGGTAAGAAAGGTAAATTGAGTCCTAGGTACATCGGACCCTTCGAAGTTCTAGAACTAATTGGGGTTGTAGCTTACCGATTGGCAATGCCGCCAAGTCTCTCCAAAGTTCACGATGTGTTCCACGTATCTCTGTTGAGGAAATACATGCCTGACCCAACGCATGTACTCACCTATGAGGAATTAGAACTGGAACCCGATCTGTCTTATTGTGAAGAGCCTGTCAGGATTCTTGATACAAGAGAACAAGTACTGAGAAACCGGACGACGCGTCTGGTAAAAGTTTTGTGGAGAAACCATAAGATGGAAGAGGCAACGTGGTAACCCGAGGAACTTATGATGAAGAACCACTCGATTATTTTCATGCGGTAGTATTCTAGAAATTTCTAGGACGAAATTATTTGAAGGAGGGGAGAATGTAACACCCCAAGCTTCTACGGTACGCTTCTCTTTGAATAATGTGATAGCGTGTGTTGTACGCAACACCGAGTTCTAACACACCATAACCAATCAAACTAGCTGTTATGAATAGTAATACCTACTTTTCGAAATTATATATATTTTATATTTTAAAATGGACTTCATTTCTGGATTCTGAATATCGAATTTAGCCTAAGGTGAAATTTTGGTACTTTTCAGATAACTTTCATATTTTGATGAATAGTGAAAATTACTAAATTTTAATTAAAAACAACTTTTTTAATCAAAATAATTAATAGTGATAAATTATGAATTTGAGTGGTTTTAAAGTATATTTAGAATATATTTTTACCATTTAATATAATGTTGGTCATTGGACATAATTTTACAATTAAACCAAACATAAACAAGTGTCAATCTTTTGATAGTTATTATCTCTTAAAAACACGCTTTTTGTTTTGACAACGGGAATTAATTTTAAATTAATTTCTACCACTTCTATGTTTTGAATTTAGAAAAATGGATTCCATATTTGGAATCAGGATGTCCAAATTGTGTAAATAGGTAACTTTTATTTTTAGACATTTTGAATAATTACTGTGGTAAATATTTTATTTACCATGGTTAAGGGTAAATCTGGTAAATAAGGGTTAAAAAATAATATTATAATAATACTAAATTACCTTAAAATGTGTCCTAGACTTATTGGTTGATACATGTTCGACCATAGGCATCTTTGGGTCGATTTGGGGACCCCATGGTTCCACTTGTAGGTGATAGGGACACTTTATTTTAATTAAGTTAAAATGAATACAAAAATGACACAAGCATATATCTTTTAGAAAAACATTTATTACATAGGGTTATATATGTTGGATTTTAGATTATAAATATTCATTAGAAATATAAAAATATTTCCTACATAATTCTATTTTATTTATAATTTTTAGACATTAAATAATTTATTTTATTTATGACACAATGATGATGCAGTAATTACTAAAATAGTGAAAAATTAAATTAATTGATATTATAAATACCCAAATAAATATAATATGAAACTTTTAATGAATGATACTAATTTTATAGGATAATATGATATATTAGGATTGATTTAATTTACTTTTTTCTAAGTAATCAATCTGTTAGGAGTTTCAAAAAAATCAACTATTGAATAGTGTAAAAATTGACATAAAAGAGTTCTTAAAACAAATATTATATTATTAATTGATATTAAATTCCTAAAAATCTAATGTTCGGCCAAGAGACTTATATCATGATATTTTCATCATTAATGGACCACTTGGGGGTCTCTTGGATGTATATAGTAAGTTTATTAACCATATTATATAAAAATACAAAGAGACATTGTAAAAGTGAAACTAATTAACTTAGAGTTAATACTTAAAGATATGGTTAATATAAGTACCCAAACCTGTCTAAATTCTATTGGTTGAGTTGTTTTAGACCCATACCCACCTTAAACTTGAATAGTCAACTTTGGATCCATTGGAAACCGAATATGAATTTATTATAAACTAATATCTCTAGCTTTTCCAAAGGTGCCCCTCACCCCTCTTATAAAAGGGCACTCCTCCTTCTCATTTCTTCACACCTTCAAAGCCTTTTGGTTCGGCCAAACTCTGCCCAAATACTCTCCCAGATTACCTAAATACAACCTAGAGGCCTTATTTTGATCAGAAAGCCAACCTAAGAATCCCTTTTGATCAAATCAAAAGGAAGAACCCGAAGAAGAGGTAATGATTTCACCACCCTTTTTCCAAGTTCATTACTTCTTCCACTTCTTCTTCCTTTGTTGTTAACATTCTAAAATAATAAATCCAGTATCATATATATATTGTGATGTTATTATAAATATGTTACAACCATATTCAGTATTCTATCCACCCTTTGAATGACATGTCACCATACGTGCGTACGTACGGCTTACCGTCTCCACGTCGTGGTGTAATTGTTATTCAATATAATATTATTTGGATGGGTATAATAATGATGTGTAACTCATGTAAATAATAAATATAACATGTTAATGATTCAGTATATATGATATAACATCCTTTTATATATTATTTTAATATCAAAATAATGATATTGTCGCTCGTGCGTACGTACAGACTACCGTCTCCACGAACGCGATGAGATTCATTCTCCATCGTATCCATTCAAGTATAATTATCATTTGATGATTTAAAAAATGATGTTTAAGGACTTGATATCATTCTGGATATGAATAATATACAACCTATCCTTTACAAACATGTCTTACGTAACAAAACATATAAAAGAAAACAAGTAAGTTAACACCCGAAACAACGATAATACTAAGATATTATTATCAAATCAATATTAAAAGATCATATATGATATCATATTAATATATATGATTATTGTATAATTTAATAACAATTATTTCACCATTATACAGGAGGTTAACCTACCCCAACCAAGGAAAAGTACAAGGTAAGGGTTATTTCACAATCTCTTCATTATCCGAGGTTGTTTATATGTAATAATCTACTGGGATCTCTTTATCATCCACATCCATGTTTCTTCAAAATGTATTTCAAAACATTTTTATTATTTACAAGAATATGGGTTAAAGTCATTTATACCCTTGTTTGACTTTTTATAAGAGGAATCTTTCCGTCATTTTCAAAACAAGGTCCTTTTTAACCTTTTCGACAGAATTAAGGTAAGAATGTTTTTTTAACTTATACGGCGAGTGTGGTTATTTTCTGCCATTATAAAATATTCAAAGTTTTCCTTAAAAGCTTATAAGAATATTTTCAAGAAAATGTTTTATTTTATATGGCTCTTAAATGATTTCAAAAATATAAAGAGATATTTCTCCAAAAAGTGTTTTGATTTCATCTATGTCAACATCCTTTGATGGATTTTACGCTTATTTGAAGTTCATTTATTATGATACAAAAATTCTATATTGTATTGAAGGTTTTGTGATATGTTTGATTGTGGATGTGCTATTTTTATACCATTCATAGTTTATGGTGAAATTATTGACATTTCGTATGCTATTTTTAATACGAATGTTTATGTTATGTTTAAAACTTTTCATATGGGAATGCATTGGACTTAGTATGTGACGGGTGGAGCTCGCTATAGCTCCTCGATGCATCGGTAGGTCTCATGAGACAAACTAGTGTCTTGGCACAAGGCCTTGGCAAAATATTATTTGTAGTCTTGGCACGAGGCCTTGGCTATGTGGTTATGATAGTCTGGCATTATGCATTCCAACATTATGAAAGTGGTTATTGATATTGCATGTGATTATTCGATTAGTAGAATATCCATGTGAAAAAGTAAATGGCATTATTTCATTTTACTTTTGCCATACTATGTTGAAGTTCAAGTTTAAAAGGCTTTTGTTTTAGTTATACATAGCCTTAAATGTTTATTCTTATTTATGAAAGTTTCCGGTATATTTTTTTCCTTACTGGGAATTTGAGCTCACCCCTTTTCTATGTTTTATTTTTCCCAGGAAGTGAAGAAGTAAATTATGAATGACCTGCAGGGATATTATGTGGGGATATGAGTGTGGTTTATGGAGACAATATGTTGTTGTAGTATTTTTTTCATTTTATGATGTAATATAAGACTTATGAATATATCTAGAGTTTCCAAGGCTACTAAACCAATCGGTCTTTCAAGATTTGATCTTTCTTGTGATCATGCCAACATTATGTAATAATGCACCAACTCTGGGTAACTAGGGTCGGGGCGTTACATTCTATATATCTTTCATACTTAGAAAAATGGGAACAAGTTTTAATTTTATGAGTAAGAAAAATACCCAAGTTATCTAGAAAATTCATCTAATAGAACATAAACATAGTGATTAACAATTAAGGTAGAACCAATAAAGGTTCCAAAAAAATCCATGTGAACCAAATATAGGGATTGGGAAGTTGAATCATCATTCTTTGGTTTGAAATAGATTTTGTGATTTTTCCCTTTTTGAATTGGGATATCTACTTTGCCATTTGGGAATTCCAATTTAGATAGATCCTTAAATAATGATTTTCTATTAATATTTCTAAGTGAATGAATGTTACAATTTAATAGTCTCATATGATATCTCCAATACTAATTAAGAAATGAACATAAACAAGATTTTTTTTGTGAAAACAATGAATCCATATTAACATCATATAAAATATCATTTATTAAATAAGTAAAAAACTAAAGTATTTTAAAATTATAAAAATTTAAAATAATTATTTTAAAATTTAGCATGGGAAAAATCATCACATAACCATGAAATGATAATTACATTATAAATTAATCCACATAAAAATAAAACATTGGAAATTAAAATATTATTCGAGTAACCAATTTGACCAAGACAATTATTTTTATAATGGAATTGTCACAAAAGGTTAAATATCCCCCATAATATTTTATTAGGTTCTTGAAGTTTGAATAATACCCAGTTATGTGTATATAGAATCCACTATCCAGATACTATAACTGATTAATGAAACTTTTCATGAAGGATTCCAAAGAAAAATTAAACATGAAATTATTTTGGTACCCATATCTTTCTGGTTCCAGATATTTTATTAATATGGGATTTAGTAATTATTAATTATTTAATAGGTATAATTAAGTTAGATATAATACTTTTATAAATTTAAACAATATTTTGTAGGAAATAATATAAAGTATTCAATGTTTTGTTATAACTATACCTGGAAATAAATTTATTCTTATTGATATTTCTTTATCCATGTTAGTATCCAATTCATGTAGTTTACATAAGTGGATTTTTATTTCCAAAAATCTGTATTAGTGTATTTATCCCATGTGTGAATATATTTAAATCCTATTTTAATTATTTGTTGGATAATTTTAGATCATTATTTTCTTTTAGTAGTTGATAATTTTTATCATTTTCTATACTGAGATCTTTTTTATGGTGAACAAAGAGGTCATGATACTTAAATAAACTTTTGAATTTATCTTTAAGTTCATCAAATCTATCCTCCATAATATTTAAATATTAAAAAATTTCTTCATAATACTTTTTTTAATCATTATAGTCATTTTTATAATGGTTTGAATTATGAACAACATATGAATCAAAAATATTATATACCTTATATGTCTTATTCATAAAACATATATTGGGTCTAACATTCTTATCCACTATTATTGAGTATGAATCAATTGAACTATCTTCTAAATAACTCCAAGTTACACTCATATCCTTATTATATATCTTATCTATATTCTCATACTTTTTCTTAGACTTTAACATAGGGCAGTATTTTTTGGTATGACCCTATCTCTTGCAATCATAGTAAGCTGTTTTGTTTGTATAATCAACCTTTTTTCAATTCTATTCTTTACTTCCTTCTATTTTCATAGTTACATTTGTATTTTCAATTCATAATGAATTTATTCCTTTTGTACAATTTCTTGAATTTTTTGGCTAAGTGAACCTTTTCTTTTTCAATTTTAGAAGATGATTATCCATCAGATGAGTTATCTTCTTTAATCTTCCCATTTTTTCAATGAGTCAAAAGTCTTAAAATCTGCTGACATACTCTTTAGTTAATCTTGTTATTATACGTTCACTATACATCCCTCTTAAAACATCATGATCTTACATATTATATCTTTAATAAGAAATTTAATTATACCACATGACTCAAAAGTTATAATTTAAGATCCTCTCCATTTTCATAGTAAACATATTAGAAGTCACATCACTAAATCAATGTTATAAATTGATTTTCTAAATGAATGAATCATGTTCACAGTCTCATTGAACCTGTGATGCATATCAAAAATTGATTCGTCAGGTTTCTTTGTAATGTTATCATATTAAATAGTATAAGTCTTAAAGAACATTTATTTTATATTTGAATTTCATTCGTGAGAAATAGACATGGTATCCCAAATATAAAATGTGGTGGTACATGTAGATATCATATTAAACTCTTTATCTCCCAATGCTCAATGTAAATAATTCATATCATTATAGTTATAGTTATAAACAACATTATTAGGATCACTCAATCTAGATATTTCTATTTTGGTCAATTACTATCTATCCTCAGTGCATTCCAAATTTCAAATCTTGTATATTAAATATGAACTGTCATTATAATTTTACATTTAGAATAGCTAATACCATTAAAATGATGATGATGATTCTTAGTAGTTCCCTCTTGTATATTATTTTCCAAATAGATATAAATTTATAAAAAAAATAATATCTATAATTTTTATCTATAACACAAGAAATAGATACTTTTAGACAACTATGTTACCAAATTTTGGTCACAGTGGATAACTCAATACGGGGGGGGGGGGGTGAATTGAGTTTCCAATAAAATTTATATTTATGTTTTTTAAAAAATAAAATACAACTATTTGACAAAAAGACCCACTTAATTGAAACCATAGAAATATACAATTGTATTTTTAAAATAGTTTCTCAATGTAGGATAAATAATCTATTAAAATAATTTTTTAAATCACTTTAACATTTGAATCTAAATTACTTGATCAAACAATCTACATAGAAAAAATTTATGATTAACTACCAAATCACTGTATTGAATCTTATTTTAAAATATATAAATTTTTTTGAATTAAAAGAAATAAAAAAAAATATAAAACATAGAATAGAATATAAAAATGGTTTTCTGTATGAACTTGATAATTAATCCCCTTCACATGGAAATCAACAGCATCAAAATTTATTATTAAACAATAAACTTGATCCAAAACATAGATTGAGTTTTATGGAAAAAAACATAGAAGGATATCCATACAAAAATATTCTTCCATAGTTATATGTGGGATAAGAAGATCATAGGTAAAACAAAACATATTCCAAAGTTTTTGTGGGTATAAAACTGAATAAATTTGATAAAGTGTATTGAGTACACTCTAGTTAAGTACAAGGGGCCTTGTTTTATAGATAAATAGAGTTAAACTAAACAAATCCCCAATATAAATCATAAAAAAAATAGATAAAGTAAATAAAAATGGGGGAAAATGAGGATACTCAATTCAAATAGCTTAATAATTTTATAGGTCCTTAATTTTTTTTTTTTGAGAAGCTCAAATAGGTTCCACGAAATGCGATAAAAATGTGTCATAATGGTCTAGAAAATCCTTCTATTTTTGGTCTATAGATACCTAGAGTCTCTATATACATAGGTGTATTAAATATTCTTCTTGATTCAGTATTTAATAGTTAGTTTTCTCTATAAATATATCAATCTATCATACATGAGATAGTTCTTCTGAATTTATATTGCTCCAGGACTAATTATACATTGGGAAATAATGTTTATACATTCTGAATCCTCATAATACGCAAAAAATCTAGAATGAATATGTTTTTATTAATGCATCAATGGAGTGTTTTAAGAATAATTGTTCTAAAATACATTGGAATATGACTAAACTTATTTATTTAAACAAGACATTTTTGAGATTAAGTTCTTATAAGTAAATCTGAAAAAAAAGGTAGCACTATGGTGCTGGAAACCATAAATAGTAGTAGTGATATGATGGTAGTGGTATAATAGTCTAGCAGTATCTCATCAAAGAGGAACCATCATTTAATGGTATCATATACTGGTGGTATATCATCATAGTGGTATATCGGTATGGAGGTAACACTATCTAGTAGTAGATCTATTCTAATGGTAGATGTATCCAGTGGTAGATCAGTTCTTATGGTAGATGTATCCAATGGTAGATCTATTATGGTAGAAGATGTATCGAGTGCTAGATCTATTTTGGAATTATATTTGTTTGAATTAATATTTTTCTTAGAGATAGATCTATAGAACTAATTATAGACCATATATTATCCAAATTAAATCATAATTTTATTAGAAAATGGTTTACTATCATGAAATAGTAAACTATTAAGAGACATAACAAACATGATTTGTGATCATTAAAATTAGGAGTTTATAATGTATTTAAATTATGATTATATCCATTTTGTGACTATAAGGATTCAAAATCATGATTTGTGAAGTCATGACCATCATCACTTCACACACTCTTATTGTAAAGTCCACTATGGTTCTCTATAAATGTTTTTACACGTTGTACAATATCTAAAATATTCACTCTTGGGTGTCAGGAATCATACCCATGTAATCCTATTATAATCATTAATAATTACATAAGAATAATGTTTTATTAATAAACATAAAATTGCATATGATCTAAAAAATCCCATGTGAAGGATTTCTAGTGGCTGAGAGGTAGAAACCTATTTCCATGGTTTGAAAGGAACTCTAGGTTTCTTTCCCTTTTGATATGGATTACAAACTTTATTTTTGACAAATATAGTTTAGGTAGATAATTGAATAATCACTTTCTAAATGAATTTTTAAGAGAGTATATATTACTATAGCCTAATATCACATGCCACAATCAAGATTCATGATGGAAGGAATTTAAACATGAAACATTTTTAGAAAACATTGAGTTTAAACAAACCACATAAACATTATATTTCTCAACGAAGAAAACACTAAATTAAATTTGGAATCATAATAATTGAAATTCTCAGTCTTAAACTTCACATGAAATCCATTATCTCTAGATTGGGATATTATTAACTTATTTTCATGTAATTCATAAACAAATAAATCATTTGAAATTAAGTAGGTCTTAGAAATACCAAATTGACTACGACCAATAATTTTCCATTTTTAAAATTTCACCAAAAGTGGGATGAACATAATCAACTATGGTCAACCTTTTAATGCTTGAGATGTCATATTTCATGGGTTTAAGACACCCAATACCTAGATACCATAGCTTTATAGATGGGCTTTTCAAGTAGACTTCCTAAAATTAGTCAAATACATTTTAATTTTTATACTTAGATCTATTTGGTTTAAGAAAGGTTAGTATTTAATGATTTGGTAATCCACATATGTTTGATATATTTATTACTAAATTTAATAATAGAATTATAATAATTAAGAAATATGTTTTTTATACTATATATATTGTTAAATATTTATAAGTTTTACCTAAATTATTTACTATAGTTTTATTTATATCATTTTAAATTGTAATAAAATAATTTTTATATATTTTTTCATCTAGACTAATACCCAAATCGTGCTCTTGGTTTAGGTATTACATTAAAACCAATAATTTTATTTAGGATTTCAGTTTTTACTATAACCCATTAATATATTTCTTTGGTTTCTTATTTACCAAAATTAATTCATTGTTTTCTTTGAGAAACATCATGTTCTTATCTTTTTGCAAATTAATATCTAATTTAAAAATATTATATAAATAATTATATTTATTTAAAATATTATATTTATCCTTAATATAATTTAATGTATATTCTATCATGTTATAGTACTAAATGATATCTTCACTATGAATATAATTTTTATCATGATTTTCATGTTCATAGATATTGTAAATAAAAGAAGAATAAATAGGATGTAACTTCGAAGTAGTATCCTGGAAGAATATATTTTCCTTTCCATGAGAATATTATTACCTCATATTTGAGTCACTTGAAATATACTTAGAAGATCTCTAAGTGGAATTCATTTCATTCTTGTATTTCTTTCATTGATCCTAATACTTTTTCTTGTATTTCAACTTTAGACAATCAAATTTGGTGTATCTTATATTTTTACAATCATATCAAGTAACTTAAAAATTACAATCCTTTTTCTAGTCTCATTACTTTTCATATTTTAATTTTATGTTTTAATCCATGAAGAACATTTTTTGAAGAATATTGAATCTTTTTTTGCAAATGAGATATTTCATCATCACTTTCAGAGTTTCTATCACTTCCACTAGTGTTGTATTATTCGATTTCTTCTTTAGATTTTGATTGAGAATATTTGAATGTAATTGACTTATTATGTTCAAAATCATCATTATTTACTTTATGTTAATCTATGTAAATCATCAATTTCATTATTGTCTCCTTTTTAGTATCTTACTCACATAACATGATTATCCAATGGATACAACAACTCCTCTCCACCTGTAAGGTATGGATCCTAGAATCCTCAACACTTAAGACTTTTCATCAATAGTCTTTCCCAATTCCTGATTTGTATTTTTAATGTAGTTAAACCTAAAAAAGATTTTATAAATAGATCCATCAAGATTAATCTTAAATTTATAATTCATAATGGTATAAATACTAAAACACATTTCTTTGACATTATATGTTCCTCGATGCGACACATATAAGGTATACCAAATATGAAAAGCAGTAGCACATACATATATTCTACTAAATTCATCTTATCGTAGTAGATAGTATAATAATTTAATTTATGTAAAATTGTTGATATAAGTATCCTTAGTGTAATAAATCCTTTTAACTCTTGTATCTTTAGTTTTTTTTATATTGATCATTAATTATAGACCATATATTAAAACCCATAATTTCCATATATATTTTCACATTGATTTTCCAATGATCACTGTTTGTAATATTAAAATATATTGGATAGTTTTTATTATTTCCCTCGAGTATAATATTATCTATAATGATTAAATTTATAAATAACAAAAATTTAGATCTTTTTGTTGAAAACTTAATAACAATTAAAATTAGATATATAAAAACAAAAAATAAATGAAAACCACTAAGGAAAAATGTTTTCCATAGATGAGTACTCAAGAGGTGGGGGTGGATTGATAATCCCATAAAATATTTAGCTCAAAAAAATTTATAAAACAAAATATAGAGTTTTAACTTCATCCATTTAACAAATATCGTAGGTATATTCAATTTAATTATTTGAAATAACCTTTCATAAGTTCGATCAAAACACAGATTGAGTAATATTAATATTATCCAAATATATTGAGATTAATATACTTGAATTAAATAATATAAATATAAATAGAAAAAGATATCTATCTAAGTATAATTTATGAAAAGTAATTTTTTAATAAATTAACAATAGAGTATGAAAAAAATTAATATAGAGGGTTGAATTTTAAAATATATGTTGTTTGATCTCATGATGTGACCTAATCATATACACTTGATAGTAACCCACTTCCAATCAAGTTTATTAATCAACAAAATTTTCCATAACCTAGATTGTGTATACAGAGTAAAACAGTGTATAAGCCTATCATGGGTTTCACCAAGACTCTTCCATTATTTACATAGGAGTAAAAATATGAAGTAAAGTAAGAGTATGAATTTAATATTCTATTATTCATAAGAGTTTTTTACTTAATATATTAATATAAAATTAATGTAAAAATAAAATATAATAAAATTATAGGGAGATAAAAATGGAAGTAAAAGGTTGATGAAAAAAAATCTTGAATCTCATTTATTCTTTAAATTCCTCTCCTCCTCATGATGTCTTCTATTTGTTTCAAGATGAGATTCGAAGAAAAAATGTATTCTCATCTCATAAAATTAATATAATATGAAAAACATATTATCATATTTTCGAGAATAGAGATTTTTTGTAAAATCCCACGCTATCTCATTAGATTGAGAGGGCAGGGGAATGCCACTTGATCTTAAGGGAAAATCCCAATATGCCAAAGTATGGAAATAAATGATGTGGGATAAGAGAAAAAAGTGGGGACCAATTTTACCTTAATACAAAACCAACGAGACCATCCACAAACTATATGATGCATGTCAAAAAAACAACCAAACTCATACATTAATAAAAGACAACCAACTAATACATAACGATCCCACATGCCAAAACAACCAAACCCAATATTAGATTACCATACAAAAGACTTAACAAGAGACCAAAAATAAACCAAGACACACTCCACAACTCCACACCAAGCTCCATGATCCAAGCACCACCACATCTCCCAAGAATCACCAAGAGCCACTACAAGAAGATTCATTACCTTTACCTATGTCTGGGAATACGAAATCTGAAATAGCACCAAAGTGACATAGAAGGGGGTGAGTACTAATACGCAGTAGGTTTTCCCCAATTGACATCCCTATACACACCACTAGGATAAAACCATTATCACAGTTATTTAAAATAGTTAATATAAAACATTAATTAGTGCAACCATTACCACCAGCCAAACAAACCCTTATCAAGACATTAAACACAAGAGAAATCCCCAATCATGGCCTAAACCGTATCCCCATCACACATCAACACAAAAAATTCCATCTTTGATAAGCCACACTCAACAAAGCAATCATTATAATGGGAATTCCACCCATCCGGTTCACCCCATTCATAACTAGCGGTGCTCCCCGACCACTACCCTTAATGGTAGTTCTCCCGATCACTATCCATCACCTTTTTAGTGGGACTCCTCACCCAGTTTAACAACTCATTTCAACAAGACACAAAAAAACATATAACCCATCATGGACACTACAACATGAAAATAAAAATTTCCATAACATGGAAAACCACTTCAATAAATCACCCATTTATTGAAACCATCTTTAAATCATTTTCCATGACCAACAATATTTAAATAAAACACCATCTTTATTGAATCCCATTTTCATCAACAATTTTCTCAAATCAATCCTGCTGACCCATTTTAAAATCCACAACACAAGCATTTTACCAAAAATCCCCATTTATCCAAAAATCGCCAAACCTCACCATGAAATTTACAACCAATTTATCACATCAAACCACAATTAATTTCTAGAAAAAAAATTAATGGTAACCAAGATTCAAGTTCTGGAAATGTGGAGTTGAGAGAGAAGCCACATAACTTTAGGGTTCCTATGAAATCAACCCACAAGAAACCACACCCCAAATCTAGAAAACGTACCACCAAAACCACTCTAGATCCCCTTGCTTAATATCCAATAGACATAGAATCAACAACCAAGGAAAAAAATCCCCTATATCTACATAGAATAGGTGTAGATATAAACAACTGAGAGAGGGGGAGATGTATATTTATAGAAAACCAAAAAGAAACAAAGATGAGATACTTAATTGGGAAGAACCACCTTCAATCCACCAAGAAACCCCTTCAATTTTCTTCCAATGTGAGTGGGAGAGCCCCTACAACCCTTGAGAACCAAAAATCATGAGTGAGGCTTGAGTGGGAGTGAGTTCGTAGTGAAATAGGTTAATCCTAAATGATCCTGGATTTAAAAATTCAAACTTTAAGTAGTCACACGGTTAATCCGCATAGTTTTTCAAACCATTCGCTAACCGTGAACATGACGCCATCTCAAGAGAAGATATACACATAGTTTCCTCACACATTTTGGGAAACCATTCACAGGCTATGTGAATCCTACTGTCTCCACCTCTATGGTTTCGTGGAGAACCCGCACGGTTTCCCAAAACCGTGCTCAAACTGTGTGTCCTTTGAAAATCCTCAAGAATTATTCAAAAACCTTCCAAACTCTCCCAACCTATTCACAACTCACCCCAAGATCATAAAACATATAAAAAGAAATAAAAAAGGATACATACTTCAAACCAGGGGTTCCACATTGTCCATATTTTTTGACTCGTAAAAACCTTTTTACATTTTTTTTACTTTACTCTTCTATAAAAAGGTAGTCTTCCTAAAAAAAGATCCATTTGAAATCCATAATTATATATCATCATACATGCCTTGAAATCTAGACACATTGAATTATTATAAAAAATATTTTATCTCAGTGCTTTTAGTAGTTAGAATATATTACATTTAAATATAATTCCTTTCTTTAGATGTGGTCACATGAAGTGTTCCACAGAGGATTATATGTGGTAAAACTAATAATTAGAAAAAAAATTATGATGGATTGCATTTAAAATTTTTGTGGTTTGTTTTCATAAATTTTTGATTGATCAAATACATATCAAATTTTAAACATTTTCATATAGAAACTACAATTCAATGTGTGGTCACTTGATGTCATATAGAATCACTAATATTTTAAAAATTGATAACATATTCATGTGGTCTCTTTACTTCATCATACAGTTGATTGGATTCAATGGGAGGTCTCTACAATAATTTATGATTTTTCGATATAAATAATATATCATAAAGTTGGTTGATATAGGATTTAGTCAATTTAAATAGACTTTTGGTTTGTTGAAGGGTTTAAGAGTAACCAGCCACATTCGATTGAATAGGCATGTGGTTGATCCACTTTTCCTTGCAGTCGATTCATCCCTTAAGACAAAATTTTTAGACTACAGAGGTATCTCCAAGATATTACATGTAGTCACTTTTATTGTTCTTCATCTCACTTAATTACATAGTGATACTTCCATCAAAGTCGATCCGATGTTCATATGGTGAATACATTTTCTATCTGATCATACTAGTACTTTGTGAAATTTATCTTATTAATATTCCTTTTATGGTGTATATAAAGTAATTATGTAGTTAATTGATCCATTATGATCACTTAGTCACTTAAATAAATTTTTTACATCCGACTCATGGTCCCTTATTTAGCTAATCTGTATTTATTAACAATTGGATACTTTGGAAACATTCCATAATTTCATAAAAACTATTTCACATTAAAAAAAAAATAATTCATTAATTTTTTCGATTATGAAAACAAGTAATTACTAGACTATTCTAGTAGGAATAATTTAATTCATATTTATTTTAATAATTTCTAATAACTCTTATAGAAAATAATATTATAAACAAGTATATATTCCAAAATCTTTATTAGTGAACATGTCTAGACTATAATTTTGGGTACCAAAATATTTTGATTCTTGATCATTTTTTAGGAAAAGTTTCTCAAAATAAAAACCCAAGTAACTCTTGAAAATATTGATAGAGTTCATATAACTTTTGGAGATAATTTATAGTGTATGATCATTAGTATATATACTATTGGGTTTTAACATTTTTATATTATTAAATATGTTTTACATGTTAATGGATTAAAACACAATTTACTAATTATTAGTCAAATATGTGATAACAATGCTAATGTTTCTTTTTGAAATTATTTTCGTAAAGTCTTTTATACCAAAGGAACAATTTTATATTCACCTTATCATGTTTTAAAATGTTCACGACACTGATTTTAAATCTCTTTAAAATTAAAATGTTAACATTTCAAGAACACAGGAAAGTTATTCTTGGATTTGATATAGGTACCTTGGTCATTGTAGCATACAAAAACCTTTGAAACTAAATCAAATCATCTAGTATACTATTTACCAAAGCTAGATTTCAAAAATAACATAGTTTGTGAGCCTTTCCTACATAGTAATCCACAAAAAAATCCTTTAAATATAAAATGAATGTATCTACATCCAAGAATGTTATCTTTATTTTTCTTGATCTTTTTAGACCAACCTACATTTCATGGTTTTGAGGGAAATCTTATACTTTTGTAATTATCATTGAATATACAAGATATACATGGGGTTATATCTTGTCTCATAAAAAATGATTCTTGTAAGACCTTTATTAAATACTCTAAGAAGGTTGAAAATGAGAAATAATATAATATTATATCCATTCAGAGTGATCATATGGGGAAATTTTGATAATAAATGTTTTGATTGAGTTTTTTATTTACACAGTTATTGTAACGACCCGAAATTTTAAATAAATATTGTTTCCTAATTTTATGTGTTATTTTATTTTATTTTTATACTCAACAAAAATGTTTCATTTGATACCATGAGTATAATTAAAATGATAATGTTGGGTTTTGACTGTTATTTGACCATTGGTCAATATGACCGCTGGAAACTAAACGTTTTGACTATTGTCTCTAAATACAAGCAATCTTGGTTAATTAATATAGAAAGAAGATTCGATGGCCTCACCCAGTAGTCTTGGACCAATCGAAGCCCATCTAACAGAACATGGGAAGGAGGTAGCACCACTGGGCTTCGCTCTGGACCAAACCCAAGCTGAACTTCATCGTATAAAGCTAGAACGGGATCGCCTTCGCGAGAAGTTCAAACTGATAGAAATTATTACTCGTGCGATGTTGGCCGAGCCTCCCTCGGATTCTCTCACCTTAGCAAACCTTACACTTAGGTCCTATGCTGGTGTGATAAGGGGCTATGTAAGGAGACCGTAACTGTCTTGTGTAATCCTTCGTTTCAAATAAAAATTTCGATTTCTTTTATGAATTTTCAAATGACCGGATAAATATAGTATCCATATTTTTGATGAATTTTCGAAAAAGGATATTTTAAAAATGTTTATGTAAACCTTAAATAATTAAAAATTTGTAATTATTTTCAAAAAATGGTCTTCTACAATTATGTTCAGTACGAAATTTAGAGTCTAATAAGATCAACTTGATTTTTGATGAATAGTAAATTATGAATAGTAATTTTATGATTAGGATTAATAATGTGTCCAAATGGATTAGTAATCTCACTTAAAGAAAGTATTAAAATAAGCTAGGAACTTTGATTAAGTAATGTGATTCAATAAAATGGTTAAATAACGGTTTCATAAATTATTATTCAAGTATTAGTTTTTTCGGATGAATAGTGTTTTTTTAATTAAAATTTTAGTTAAAAATATTTAGAAAATTATTTTTATAAAATGGACTTCATTTTTGAACTCAGAGCATTGATATTATGTTTAGGTAATTTTTGGGGATTTTTCTGAAAAAAATAAATTTTCGATGAATAGTGATGTTAATTAAAAATTTAATTAAAAATATTTAGAAAATTATTTTTATAAAATGGATTTCATTTTTGAAATCAGAGCATTGATATTTGGTTCAGGTGAAATTTTGGGATTATTCAGAGAAAGTTGAATTTTCGATGAATAGTGAAAATGCAGTTTTAGGGTTTCGGTATGTTAAATGACATCATAACTGTGTCATGATGATGTCATGAGATATTTTAAGGGTTGTCCGGCCAAGGGTGATGAATTATTTGTTTTGGGGGCCCCATGTGGCCTAACTCCATGGTAAATGCCAAGGGAGAGCACATGGTTTTGAGAAAAGCACTTGTGAGGTGTCCCTTGGGCATTAATGTCTTGTCCCCTCACTTTCCCTATAAATACCCACCCTTTACTCCTTTAGTTTTCACTCCCAACTCTCCCCCAACGCAGTTCTGGTCTCCTTACCTCCCAAGGAGTCCTCCCAAAGTGCCCCCAAGCCCTCAAGGTCCAAACCTTTGAGTTTTAAGAGTTACGTTTTAAGGTAAGGGATCCGATCTCTCTCTTTCTTTTCAAGAAATCTCTCTTATGTAATTTCTTTTATGCTCCATGTTCTTATGTTAAAGGGTGTTATTTTATACTCCTCTTACTGCCCTTTTCATGTTTACATAATGACAGATCCCCTCTTACTCTCATTATTTCGTTTTATGAAGTTTTAAGTGGCCCTGTTAGGCTGCCGAAATTTTTGTAACGGATTCTTTCTCCCTTCTGATTTTTCAAGATCTATTATCATGTAAAGTATTTCAAGTTACTTTTATTTTTTTGGGGTATTATCTCTAAATTTATCATACTGATCTTTTATTATCATATTATGAGAGACCCCATTTGATCTCTTCAATTCAGTATTTTGAAGTTTTAAGTGGCGCGGTTAGGCTGCCGAATTTTTGAGTGGTTCTTCACCCTTCTCGTTTTGAAGTTCTACTTTCATGTCAATTATTTCAAGTTCCTTTTTGTTATGTTGGTGTATGATCTCTATATATATCATACTGGACTCTTATGTTCATATTATGAGATACCCCGTTTTATCTCTTCAAATCAGTATTTTGAAGTTTTAAGTGGCGCCGTTAGGCTACCGAATTTTTAAGGGATTCTTTCACCCTTCTCTTTTTCAAAGTTCTAATTCCATGTCAAGATTTGAAAGTTTCTTTTTATTATGTTGGGGTATGATATCTATATCTATCATACTGATCTTTTATGTTCATATTATGAGAGACCCTATTTGACATCATCAATTCATTTTTGGTTGAAGTTTATGTAACGCTATTAGGCTGTCGAATTTTCAAAGAGAAATCTTATTTTTGTCTTCCTTTCATGTTCTTCATTTCATATGGTATATTTTCAAATTTCATTACCATGTTCTTAAATCCCTTATATTCTGTACCTCTACTATTTTATGGGTCATTTATGATTTTTTGACCCATGTCCCTTCACTTTTCAACGTTTTCTAAAACCCTGTAACGTAGCCGTTGTGCTGCAGAATTTTCGTCTCAAAATGTCTCTCTCTTTTTCTCAAAATTACTTCATGTTATTAAGTGAATACTCAAAGCTCTTATTTCTACAGGGTTATTCACATATATACAAAAATGTTCTATTTTAAATTCTGGGACTTACATACATAAAACCCGCTCTCCCCTTCTGTGGGTTTAAAGTGACGTAAAGATCATGTCTTTAAAGCAGTTTTTAAAACGTTATGATTATGAAATGAAACCCATTTATTTTATGCTATATGGGTTATTTATGAAATGTTTTATGATGATATAAGTGGATCACATGATAATAAAGGAAAATTTAAGGGTGCGCCCTGATAGCACTCCAATGCATTGGGTAAAGACTTAATCTCTAGAGATGACCATTTTTAACGACGCCTTGGTGAATAACATTGGTAATTTTTAACGACGCCTTGGTGAATAACCTTGGTAATTTTTAACGACACCTTGGGAATGGACCTTGGTGAAACGAAACGATTGTCAATATTAAATGTTGCAGTCACATCTTCATATTATGAAAAATGTTATTTTTATTATGAAATGCCTCATTTTTTCTTTTTCATTCCTTAAAGTTCTTTTCATGACTTTATTGATGTATCTCAAGTTCATATGTAAAATGTTTCACTTGTTTCCCTTGCTGGGCCTTCTACTCACCCTTTCTTTTGATGTATGTCCCCAGGTTATGAGATGCAGTAATGAGCCTAGGGTGAACATGAGGAGAAGCCTTTCAAGTGTTTAAGAAGAATGTTTTTTTGTTTCATGTTTAATGTTCCTTGTTTCCAAGACACTAAATCTTAAAGATCCTCAGTTCTGTGTAATGGAATGGAAGTTATGTTATAAAAATACGGGATTCTATAGTTGGTATCAAAGGATGGTTTAGTTATTTGTGGAAATTAGGATATGAAAACTCTAGGAAGAACCCTATAGAAAAGTTTAAATATAGGAAATCTTTCTGGTATTTTGGTGAGTATTGAGTAAGGGGTTGCCAAGAAAATACATCCATGTCTGGATACGAGCAGGTAGAGGTGGCTCTGGCACATATGTACATAGGGGTAAAACCCTAAAACACCGTTTTGAGCAAGACTCGAATGGGAACTGGTACACGACAACGGGCCTTGCTGCACTCTTGGTTACGACACTCCTGGGGGATATGCTTTGGTAAATTCATAAGCTTGGTATGAACCATTGTTAAAGGAACAAAGATAAAATAAAATAAAGATTCACATAAGAATATATGATCATGGATAACCTAGATGGGAACCTACGGGATCACAAGTTAGGGTATACTTTTCTTCTACAAGTTATCCTTATATGCTTTAAGTTCCTTTTCATGATTATTGGTTAAGTATTTAAGCCTCTAATTATATTTTCTCTTCTTAGTTAATGGTGGGAAATGGAATAACGTGTCCTAACAACCAATGTGATAGGAAATGCGATGATTTCCATATTAATATGACAGAGATGATTAGGGTATTAAAAGATGATTATTATTTTGGAAGACGTTCACTATTTTGGGAACCCTATATGATCGAGGTAAATAGATTACTACGGTATTTTCATTGAGGAGTAAGGTTGACTTATATTTTGAAAAATCGATGAATTTAAGGTGGACTTATAGTAATTTTGGTTACTTATGAAAATGATTAACCTATCTTGGGGTAAATATGTTTAGGTTAGTTACTTTTGATATAAGATGTTAGGAGTAGTTGATGTTGTTTGGAGATGAATGATAAAGTTTACCTTGGAAGACTATGTTATAAAATCCTTCTTGTATTTGGGTTTCAATCTTAGTTTGGTTTATTTTGAGGATTTTTAAGGACAGTTATTTACAGAATGGTCTATGATGAACTCTGGGTAGTACCATGAAACTTTGAAGATTTAAAAGTAGTTTCCATTCCTATGGGATTATTTCTTTTTGAAGAGTTGTTTTACCTTACGCTTTCTGTTTTTGGGATAATGTTTAAAGATAGATGAAATAGATGGTTAATCTTCTGTGGATTATGTGATTCTCTAGAAGATGATTCTTGTGTGTTGATGAGACCAAGTGTTTTTGAATGCTCATCGTATGGAGAAAAGATTATTTTTTGGAAGAAACTTATTAAAGGATGAAACTCTACATGAAGGTAGGTTTATTTTCTTATGTTTCTGTTCTATGTAGTAAATGAATTCCTCAAAATTATGAAATGGAACGTAAAACAAAAACGTTGTTGGTTTACGTTTCCTACTAGGTAATCAAAGACCGTTTACACACATCATAAGTTTGGGATTTTCTTATGGTTAACTTTCTTCTAATCATGTTCTCTATCACTCTCCCTCAGAACATGAACCTTTGTTTTCTCCTCCATGTCCATGTTTTCCTACATCGAATCCTAGTGTGGGATAACTTGGGTGAGCTTTGTACTTCCCTTTCTTTCTTTTAAAGTAATAGTTTTACTGACTTCTTTTCCTATGTGGGACTTTCAATGAAATTTCAAAACCCAATTTTAAAAATTGCGAGGACGTAATTTCTTAAGGGGGGAAGATTGTAACGACCCGAAATTTTAAATAAATACTGTTTCCTAATTTTATGTGTTATTTTACTTTATTTTTATACTCAACAAAAATGTTTCATTTGATAACATGAGTATAATTAAAATGAGACTGTTGGGTTTTGACTGTTATTTGACCATTGGTCAATATGACCTCTGGAAACTAAACATTTTGACTATTGTCTCTAAATACAAGCAATCTTGGTTAATTAATATAGAAAGAAGATTCGATGGCCTCACCTAGTAGTCTTGGACCGATCAAAGCCCATCTAACAGAACATGGGAAAGAGGTAGCACCACTAGGCTTTTCTCTGGACCAAACCCAAGCTGAACTTCATCGTATAAAGCTAGAACGGGATCACCTTCATGAGAAGTTCAAACTGATAGAAATTACTACTCGTGCGATGTTGGCCGAGCCTCCCTCAGATTCTCTCACCTTAGCACACCTTACACTTAGGTCCTATGCAGGTGTGATAAGGGGCTATGTAAGGAGACTGTAACTGTCTTGTGTAATCCTTTGTTTTAAATAAAAATTTCGATTTCTTTTATGAATTTTCAAATGACCGGATAAATATAGTATGCATATTTTTGATGAATTTTAGAAAAAGGATATTTTAAAAATGTTTATGTAAACCTTAAATAATTAAAAATGTGTAATGATTTTCAAAAAATGGTCTTCTACAATTATGTTCAGTACGAAATTTAGAGTCTAATAAGATCAACTTGATTTTTGATGAATAGTAAATTATGAATAGTGATTTTATGATTAGGATTAATAATGTGTCCAAATGGATTAGTAATATCACTTAAAGAAAGTATTAAAATAAGCTAGGCACTTTGATTAAGCAATGTGCTTCAATAAAATGGTTAAATAACGGTTTCATAAATTATTATTCAAGTATTGGTTTTTTCGGATGAATAGTGTTTTTTTAATTAAAATTTTAATTAAAAATATTTAGAAAATTATTTTTATAAAATGGTCTTCATTTTTGAACTCAGAGCATCGATATTATGTTAAGGTAATTTTTGGGGATTTTTCTGAAAAAAATAAATTTTCGATGAATAGTGTTGTTAATTAAAAATTTAATTAAAAATATTTAGAAAATAATTTTTATAAAATGGATTTCATTTTTGAAATCAGAGCATTGATATTTGGTTCAGGTGAAATTTTGGGATTATTCAGAGAAAGTTGAATTTTCGATGAATAGTGAAAATGCAGTTTTAGGGTTTCGGTATGTTTAATGACATCATAACTGTGTCATGATGATGTCATGAGATATTTTAAGGGTTTTCCGGCCAAGGGTGATGAATTATTTGTTTTGGGGACCCATGTGGCCTAACTCCATGGTAAATGCCAAGGGAGAGCACATGGTTTTGAGAAAAGCACTTGTGAGGTGTCCCTTGGCCATTAATGCCTTGTCCCCTCACTTTCCCTATAAATACCCACCCTTTCCTCCTTTATTTTTCACTCCCAACTCTCCCCCAACGAATTTCTGGTCTCATTACCACCCAAGGAGTCCTCCCAAGGTGCCCCCAAGCCCTCAAGGTCCAAACCTTTGAGTTTTAAGAGTTACGTTTTAAGGTAAGGGATCCGATCTCTCTCTTTCTTTTTCAAGAAATCTCTTTTATGTAATTTCTTTTATGCTCCATGTTCTTATGTTAAAGGGTTTTATTTTATACAAATCTTACTTCCATTTTCATGTTTACATAATGAGAGATCCCCTCTTACTCTCATTATTTCGTTTTATGAAGTTTTAAGTGGCGCTGTTAGGCTGCCGAAATTTTTGTAACGGATTCTTTCTCCCTTCTCATTTTTCAAGATCTATTATCATGTAAAGTATTTCAAGTTACTTTTTATTATGTTGGGGTATTATCTCTTAATTTATCATACTGATCTTTTATGATCATATGATGAGAGGCCCCATTTGATCTCTTCAATTCAGTATTTTGAAGTTTTAAGTGGCGTCGTTAGGCAGCCGGATTTTTGAGTGGTTCTTCACCCTTCTCGTTTTGAAGTTCTACTTTCATGTCAATTATTTCAAGTTACTTTTTGTTATGTTTGGGTATGATCTCTATATCTATCATACTGGACTATTATTTTCATATGATGAGAGACCTCATTTTATCTCTTCAAATCAGTATTTTGAAGTTTTAAGTGGTACCGTTAGGCTACCGAATTTTTAAGGGATTCTTTCACCCTTCTCCTTTTCAAAGTTCTAATTCCATGTCAAGTCTTGAAAGTTCCTTTTTATTATGTTGGGGTATGATATCTATATCTATCATACTGATATTTTATGTTCATATTATGAGAGATCCTATTTGACATCATCAATTCATTTTTGGTTGAAGTTTATGTAACGCTATTAGGCTGCCGAATTTTCATAAGAGAAATCTTATTTTTGTCTTCCTTTCATGTTCTTCATTTCATATGGTATATTTTCAAATTTCATTACCATGTTCTTAAATCCCTTATATTCTGTCTCTCTACTATTTTATGGGTCATTTATGATTGTTTGACCCATGTCCCCTCACTTTTCAACGTTTTCTAAAACCCTGTAACGTAGCCGTTGTGCTGCAGAATTTTCGTCTCAAAATGTCTGTCTCTTTTTCTCAAAATTACTTCATGTTATTAAGTGAATACTCAAAGCTCTTATTTATACAGGGTTATTCACATATATACAAAAATGTTCTATTTTAAATTCTGGGACTTACATACATAAAACCCGCTATCTCCTTCCGTGGGTTTAAAGTGACGTAAAGATCATGTCTTTAAAGCAGTTTTTAAAATGTTATGATTATGAAATGAAACCCATTTATTTTATGCTATATGGGTTATTTATGAAATGTTTGATGATTATATATGTGTCTCACATGATAATAAAGTCAAATTTAAGGGTGCGCCCTGATAGCGCTCCAATGCATTAGGTAAAGACTTAATCTCTAGATATGACCATTTTTAACGACGCCTTTGTGAATAACCTTGGAAATTTTTAACGACGCCTTGGTGAATAACCTTGGTAATTTTTAACGACACCTTAGGGATGGACCTTGGTGAAACGAAACGATTGTCAACATTAAATGTTTCAGCTACATCTTCAAGTTATGAAAAATGTTATTTTTATTATGAAATGCCTCATGATTTATTTTTCATGCCTTAAAGTTCTTTTCATGACTTTATTGATCTATCTCAAGTTCATATGTAAAATGTTTCACTTGTTTCCCTTGCTGGGCCTTCTGCTCACCCTTTCTTTTGATGTATGTCCCCAGGTTATGAGATTCAGTAATGAGCCTAGGGTGAACATGAGGAGAAGCCTTTCAAGTGTTTAAGAAGAATGTTTTTTTTGTTTCATGTTTTATGTTCCTTGTTTCCAAGACACTAAACCTTAAAGATCCTCAGTTCCGTGTAATGGAATGAAAGTTATGTTATAAAAAGATGGGATTCTATAGTTATAATCACTCTTTTTATACTCTATAGACTACATAAAATTATGGGGTCATTGAGATACATAATTGAACTCTTTGTGAAATTTATAGAACTCTCTAAAGTGAATTTAATATATATTAATATCTTTTCACTGAGGTTGTTTACACAACTTCTTATACTTTAAACCATGCTCTCATAAGACCTTTCTTTAAAAAGACCCACATAAAGTTTTAAAGAATAAAATTCTTAAAGGAGACCTTTTTAAAATGTATGGATGTAAATAATATATTATTAGCACCAAAGAAACCTCAGAATATTTGAACCCAAATCTAATAAAGGTCTTATTTATTGGGGATCAAAACATAATTAAATCAAAACATGTCTTTAATTAAATGTTCAATAACATAGAAGAATAAATTTCAAGAAAATTCTATTAGAAGTTACATAATGATCATCCCCAATTTAATGATTAGGATAACCTAGAAAATTTAAACATAAATAATCCACCAAATTCTAAAGAAATTAATGTTATGGAAGAACAACCATCTATCCCTTTACCCAAGTAATGGGTAAAACCTAAAGGACATACCTTATAAAATGTTATCAGGGATTTGTAAAATTCCACTCATACTAAACGGTTAGTTTAAAAGGAGGATTAATATCATTTTTTTTCAAAACTAGAAACCATATATATTGATTAGGAAATTAAGAATGAAAATTAGGTACTTCAAATGAATGAAGAATTAAACCAATTAATAAGGAATTTTTTTTGGACTCTCATTGAAATACGTGATAATAATCTAATATTATTACCAAAATGGGTTTTTAGAAATAAATTATATGATAAAGGTATATATACTCATAAAAAATAGAATAATAGATAAAGAGTATAATCTAGAATATGAAATATATTATGGTGAGAATTATGTACCCTTCTCTAGGTTTGAACCTAGTATAATGTTATTGTAATTCAACACTCATTTAAATTCTATGATTTTTCAAATGGATATTAAAAATTCATTTAATAATATTTTATTTACAAAAATACATTTATTTTAAAGATTCCCTATTTTTAAGATTGAAAAATTCCAAATCATTTTTTTAATATAACCAAGGTTCTTTATAGTTTTAAATAAACCCCTCAAGGTTGGTATAAATGGTTGAATAAATTCCTTTTATAAAATAATATTAAAATGATGAAATACTGTTCAATTGTTTTTTAAAAAAATAAATTTCAAATGCATTATTAATTATTAAAATTATGTTGATGGTGTTATTTTCGGTTCTACAAAAGAATAACTTTGTAATGATTTTTATGACATAATGAGAACATAATTTGAAATAAGTTTTATTAGTGAAAATAAAATTTTATTTAAAAAAAATCAAAATAAAGTTATATTTTCTATGTTTAATAAAATAAACCAATGATTTTTAAATTTTTTTGGCATAGATAAAGAAAAGGAAATACGTACAACTATGATTAATTATTTTAATCCAACATTGGATGAATTAGGTAAACTAGTTGACAAAAAACCTTATAGAGGTGTGATTGATAGTACTCTTTACCCTATTACAGTGAGACAAAATATCATGTTTAGTGTTTTAATTTATACTTATTCTCAATCAAACATAAAAGAATATTAGTTTAAATATCTTAAATTAATTTTTACAAATTTAAAAGGTTCTAAAAATCTTAGTTTAATTTATCCAAAATATAATTCTTTTGAATATTTTTCTGATATGGATTTTGGATGATGATATCTAGATAAGAAATGTAATGGTGGGACTTGTCACAAACATAGAAATTCCACTTTATCTTAGTATATTAAGAATAAAAATTCCATTTCTCTTTCTATGGAATAAATGGATTATATAACCACTAGGCATTGTTTCACCGAAATTATATGTATGAAACACTTATCGTAGATTATGTTCTAAATTTGAATCATTTTGTTACTAATTGTAACAAAAATAGATCTAATATAATTTCTTGAAATACTATTCATCAATCTCACAATAAGAACATTGACCTTATATACCACTTTTTGGGAGATCACTTCAAGAAAGGTGATATATTTCTTGGTTTCATTATCAAAATTACTCATTTGGACAATATGATTACAAATCCCTATAAAATATATCATTTTGACTTTATTAGGGGTGAGTTAGGTATAGTAATTTTTTTACACATATTCTTTAACTTTGGTAACATTGAGTTGTTCCATGTTTTTTATATTTTTTAATATCTTAAAAATTTATTTTTAAGGATGGTAATATTTTAAAAAATTATAATGAAAAATTTTGGTAATGTTAGGTGAGTGTAATATTCTTAAAAAATAAATTACTATCCTAATATAAATAAGTGTTTTTGGTTCTTCATAGATGAACCATGAGGTTTTAACCTCAAAAAGGGATGGTTGGATTTTTAATCAGCTTTTCACTGTGGGAATGAGTTGTGGGCCTTTACAACACACAATGTTTGAAACTTTTGGGAAATATGATTTGGATAATTAATATAACCATTTCAAACTATAAATACGGATTACAAATATTTTATTGATCTCAAAATATATTTTTTCATTTATCTCTTGACTATTATTTTTATAGGTCTCCCTGTATTTTTATGAATCAATTATGGATTCTATTATCTTATAAATTTTAAAATATTCCTAGATGATATATATTATTTAGTAGAACTAATCTTTATTTAATCCTATTCAGGTCTTCTTAATTAACTTTTATAAATTTTAAAATATTCCTAGATGAGATAACTTATTTGGTAGAAATAATAATTATTTCATCATAAAAGTTAATTAATAACACCTAAATAGGATTAAATAAAGATTATTTCTACCAAATAATTAGGGGAGTATCATCGGCCAACCAGTGACAATAGGAAAAATCCCATACATACTCGAACCTCAGCGACCACCAATTTAATGGTGAGAAACCATTTTTTGGAACTGGATAAAATCATCAAAATTTCAAGATGTTCATAAGCTACATAGTGTATTATAATGACTATCTGGTGGAGTCTATCGTAACAAAAAGTCCTACATCAATCCCAGTAGTTATTTGCTGGCATCAGGTGTCTAATTGGTGGTGCCAAGTCAACATTTCATAGAGAACATTGTTGAAGGTCTTCAAATGATCCCTTTAACAAGTTGAACATATAAATTGACCATTGTTCCACCTAAGGAAAAAAATACCACCCATTGGGGACTACCAAATGTATAATTACAAACTACAACAAACGTATTCAATCCATAAAAAACGAAAATGAGTATCAGATACAAAATTTATTCATATTTAGATCCTGTGGTATTTAATTATTATACCACTTTTATCTCCCGTATTTATCTCTCTCATTATCTCAATTAAATATTCTCTATATTCTTAGATAGTTGATATATTTTCATTAAATGTTTTTACCTATGAAAATATCATCTTTATATCTATTTTCAAGTTCTTCGTTAACTGTTAAAACCAAGGTCATCCTCTCAAGGTTCTTGGAAAACTGGTAAAAACTTTTTTATTTTCTGGGTTTCATGGAAAATACTAAAGTCAACAGTTTTTGTTATATTTGGGTTTCTTTTTTACCACTAAATTTATGTTCTATATATTCATAAATCCTTAATCTATTAGGTGGGGGATGTAGGGTCTCATTATTGAGCTATTTCCAAATGTCCTTTAGAAATTGGGTTCATTTTTTTATTTATTTCCCATATATATTACTTTTTAATGTCATTATTTAAATTAATTAATAATTAAATTAATTTTCAATTTCTTAACTTATATAAATAGATTTCTCAAATATTTAATATTTTATTTATCATATACTTGTTTTCTTTGATTTCAAAATGCTTATGCTTATGAATTCCAAATCACTTATAATTTTAATTTTTCTTAGTTAGAAAAATTCAATTTATATAAAATCTCTAATTCAAAAGTTTAAAAGGAAGTTCACCACTCATTCCATTTTACTCCAAAAGTCTCCATATCATCTAGTACATAGATCTCACTTTTTCTTTATTGGAAGCTGAATTAGATTTGATTGTAAAACATATGCGAGGTCATGTACAACCTCACTAGTCTATTACTTATCACATCATAGATTGTAAGAGGATTATCAATCTGGATACAACTATTCAATATACTCAGTGTAAGGGGACTATAGAAGATGATATATTTTTTTAAGGGAGATCATCACCTAAATTTAATAATCTATTAAACATTAGACTCCATAATATTGGACTACAAAGTGATAGTTAGTGGGGACTTTCTTGGTCTCTACCATATTAGGCCAGAATAGGCCATTTATGTTATTATTTCACTTCATATTTCATAAAATGTTTACTTTTAGTCATTATAATGAACATGGAATTTTATTTAATTGTTAAATTTATTATACTGATTTATTTATATTTACTGAATGGAATTCAAATTTGTATTAAATAAATTGTAATTAAGTATGGGTGATGTATTAGTAATTTTACCAAATAGTAAAACACATATATCTAGTTATGTATATGAAATATTTCATAAAAAATAATAAAAAAATATGTGATAGAATGACATCATGAAAAATGTAACCCAGACTAAATTATAATAAATTGAGAGGAGTACATTCATAGTCCGAATAATAATCCCATTTTTTTTATCTTGAGAAAATATATATTTCAAATAATTTTTATCCAAATTTATTGAATTTTTATAACCAAAATATCTTCCTGACCAATTACATTCTTACCTCTCCAACCAATTCATCTTATCATAATTTTTAATTTATTCTCAATTATTCATTCAATAACTTTCTAATAGAGTTCCACATAAAATTTTGATAATATTTGAGGCCTTTAATAATGGGTTCTAAAGATAGAAAGTGATGTAAGGTAGAATTTTCTCTGCACTATCTCTTTTGTTTATTTATTTGTTGTATACTAGAAACATAAAATTTTAATTTCTTATTATATTATGTTTTTATATATAATGAATTACTGTTAATTTTAATTAATATGAATATTATTTTCTTATTCCATCTCCTTAAAATTTCATTAAAAGTCGGAAGACCACTGCTGTCCCACTATCACATTCTTGTGATGTCATAGATATGAAGGCAGCTCCGACACACCCCTCTCCATTGTTGGAGGGGGGGGGTGCTTTTAAATTTTCATCTATATATGTGAAGCCGAGGTCATTACCACTATTTTAAACCCCCAATTTAATTATGAAATTGTTTCCTATCTCTATACATCCAAGGATTACAGAAGTATTTGTAGGCTCGTCTCAACGATATCTTTCAATAATAGTGTTCTATGAATCATCAAATCTCATGAATCTCACAATGTTGGATCATTTATGATATCATCGGTCTTTAGTGGATTCTTTTGATAGTATTTTCATTTGATCCTTAGGGTTATGTTCTTAGGTGACTAATGGTCTTCTGGATAGACAGTATATAAATATTCAGTTTGAATTGATGGAAGACTTAATTCCGGAATGGGTCAGAGACCCTAAAAATGAAACATGCATATCTTCTACCTATTTTTATGGTATAATGATTTTCATATGGATCAAGATGTGCCTAACACAATGATCAAATTATGTTTTTCAGAACACCTGTTACCTAACCAACATACAACTATTATACGTAAGATTATAAAATTGGATGGTCGTTAATTTTTTTCTAATAATAGAAAAAATTCCATTTTCATCTGATTAGTCCTCATGTTTGTGTGGAAGTGAATTTTTAAATTCTAAAGGTGGAGTGCCTGTGGATCTCTATTGGAGAAGAAATGTGATGTAGAAAAGAAGTGGTCTTTGAGTCCTAGACTGGCTTTTTCTCATCTTATAGACATTTGGGAGATTGGTTCTCTATATGTCATAATGGAGGAAGGCATGGGGCGAGTAAAGTATTAGCATGATAGGTGATGGGGATAGATTTAACATTTGACCATTCTGATGTTAAACTGGATATTAATGGATATAATTTCATTTACAAATATTTCAGTTCCTCTAATCATAATATGAAGATGGAGAACATCTTCGACCATTTCCAGCACAATATGGTGAATCCCTTGTTGGAAATGCATGCTACAACTGATTTGGTGGGGGCGGGGGGGGGGGGGGGGGGGGATGATGGTTTGCACATAACTAATTATTTGTATTCATTCAAAACTTTATTGAAACCCCCTTATTTTTTAACAATTGTGACTTGGTGTTGAACCGGCTCCTAAGGTGGAGCTTCAGAAGGTAGGGAAGGGAGGTATAATGGGTTGTATTGCTCATGATAATTTTACGGAGGTATATCCAGTGGAACAGGTGGGTTGGGTGAATGTATTTAACATGAAAATTCATAGATTGGATATGAAAACTATTAAAAATTTTAACCGTATTGAAGGACAGTGAATAGAGGGGATGATTCCGGAACCAAGTGTTTCGGTAAGAGCGAAGAACTATACTGAGGGCATGGATCTTATAGGGAAGATTCATCTGTAGAACTTTCTTGACACTACTTAGATGAGAGTTAAATTGTGAGAATAAGTTGAGTTATAGACATACTAATAAGAAAGTAGGGCTATAATGGTAATCATGATTCATGTAACTGCATTCTTCTTAATGAGAAGAAGACCAAATGGTGTAACGACTATTCCCATTTACAGAAGGCAGTGTAAACAATGTATTCCAAAAATTCTATACAATAGGATTAGGATATCGAGATCTATGAAAAGGATCAAAATGATAAGGTGAACAAAAAACTTCATCATGTAAAACAAAGGGATTTTTGTGGTGTTTCTAGGGATCAAGGGTCAGTTGGTGGTTCGATAGAAGATCAAAATCATATGGGTGTAATCTGTAGTAGTGGATAATGTCACCATTGTGGTTAGTTTTGTTATGTAAAACATTGATATGTGTGGGATAACTGAACATAAATGGGAGGAAGGTGAGGAGGATACAAAAACAAAATGAAAATATATTGGATCCGATTAAGTATTCTATTGAAGAAATGTTAGAGGAGGAGTTAATGATAAATTCCTCACTTGTGGATGTCATTAGGATTTCGTATAAGGTAATTCATGTGAAAAATAACAATGAGAAATGTGTATAGATAAAAAATCAGTATCATATTGTGAATAGACATTTCAATGAAAGAAAGATAAACATATGGGATAACGTTCATACTTGGGACAAGATGGATGACCATTTTGAAGACTTCAACAAGGAGGATCCAGAGACAAAGGAAACCACTCAAAATTGGAAATAATTTCGGGTGAATATTTTTAATAGGCTTAACCTTGTTTTTAATTAGTTTGCGATATCTTAGAGTGTTTAATTTTTGTTCATGAAACTTTTTGGTTTCTCAATTTTTCCATAAAAGTATTTTTGAAATAAAAAGTTACCTTTATGTCTTCTATACAATTTATAAGTCCATAAGATATTATAATAATATTATTTTATTTTAATTAAACCCTTTGTTGTATTTTTATCAAAATCCCAAACATTTTAGTTATCTATGTAAGTTCATATATGAATTATTTGATAAGGGAAATATATTATAGATATATATAGGTATATTTAATTCATACATCAACATTAACTTGGATGAAAAATTATTGAATTGACATAAGAGAACCTTATATATCAAAGTCAATGTTTCAAAAAACAATTTCTGATTTTTTTGTATCCATAATGTGAATAATATATAAGGATCACATTATCTTATTTTTTAAATGGTATTTATTCCCCTACTTTTGTATCTCACTCTGAAAACCCCTTTAATTCAAACATGCTTCAATAATTTCTCATTTTTTTGTTACGTGGAAAAACCATATAACCCTTTTGAAATAAATTAAATTCAAATTGTTAATTTTATCATCTAATCTATCATATGAAGAAACTATATTTTTTTATTTTTTTAATGAAATTTATCTTAGTATCTATATAGTTAAATTAAAAAAATACTGATAACTCATATATTCTTTTATTCTATACCAATTAAATTTTTAAGAAAATCCTTATCGAATATCATGTCATTTATTTAAAAAAAATTTCATTATTAAATGTTACTACTAGTTGGTTTATAATTAGAACAATTGTATTCAATTTGGTATTGTAGGTTTTTGTAGGGGAGTTTTGTTGGCCCAGTTCTTGTCCCATCCGTTCGAGAGTGGGTGGTTTAGATGTCCATGTTGTAACCCTATTAACTAGGTATTGTAGGTTTTTGTAGGAGATTTTTTTTGGGCTTGTGTCAGTGAGGCCCAATTCTATCTCATGTTGAATTCTTGTCTGTTCGTTGCAAGTTGGTTTCTAATAGTGGGGAGACTCACCATGGGTTCTATGTATTTTCATCCTAAGAACTTTTCTAGTGCAAGTTGTTTCTTAATCGTGGGGAGTAAATTCATAAATCCTTAGGAATATTTGGTTTTGGTGAGTGATCTTTGGTTTGGGTGATGGTTGGGTTCAATGGGAGAAGGCCCAACAATTTGGTTCTTGGCTTGGTTGTGGAGGTGGTGGCTTGATATTTCCAATGATTTTCCAGAAGTGGTTGTGAGTAGTGTGTTTTTTTGAGCTAGAGGGTTAACATCCATTGATGGTTGAAGATATTTCCTTTTCTTGATAGTCCGGATCATGTTGATAGGTATTCCTTAGTTGTTGATTTTTTAGCCGGAAAGTGTTATGGCTTTCCGGTGGTGGAAAGATTTAATGGTGGGGATATTTGTCACAGCCGATTTTTTTTGTCTTTGTATTGATCTGGTCCACTTGAAATCCGGATACTTTTTGTGGGTATTTAGTGAGATGAATCTTGAGTTTTGAATGGGGTATTTTGGAATGTTATTTTTTTTTGAATCGGATAAATTAGTTTTGGAAATTGGTTTTGATTAGTTGGTGTTTTCCTAGAAAGGGTATTGCTCTCAATGGACCTCTGATTTTGAAAATATACCTTTCTGAATTTTAAAAAAATGGGAAGGGTTTGTTTGGAGTGGCTTGGTTATTTTAAAAGTTGTTAAAAATGAAAAGGAGTAGGTTTTTAAGAAAATGGTTCATAATGAAATATGGTTTTTTGTGAAATATGAAAAGGGGTTTTGACTTGGTGGTTGGTGTTCCTTTTGAAGGTAAATGATTTTTGGAATGATGTTGTTTTGTTTTAGCCTTTGGTGTTTTCATGGGTTCCCACATGCATGGTTTTATCGATATCAAGAATGATGGCCTATATGGAATGGTAGTTGGGTTCCTGGAGTGGCATGGAAATGTGCATGTGGGTGATACTTGATGAAACACCATTGGTGAATGTGGAATCCCACCATGTTAGTTTGTTTTTCAAAAGTGTTTTGAGCTGAAAAATTATGGCCTTTTTTATAAATAAATGGTCATGTGACTAGTTTTTTCTATGTCTTAGAAGATTTTTTTATTCAGTAAGCTTCCTTGTGATCTAGAATTCATACTCTTTTTGTATCTTGAGATGAGATCTTGTTGGTGGCTCAGTTTTGGAGTAATTTTCTTTGGGTTTCTAAAGATGTGTTTGATGTTGTGATGTGGCCATGGATAGTTCTCCGTTTGAAATCTTTCATGTTGATCAACCTAAGGATTCATTTCAAATGTTAAATACACCTCTTTTGATGATGCCTCAACCTGTTTTTTGGAATATAGAGGTGTTTGGGATCAATTAAAAGTGCTTCTAGGTCGTGATAATTTCTTTTAGACATAGTAGTTGTGTTCGGTGATGTTGATGTGTTTTTCCGTATTCCTTGTCTGTTATTCCCCTCATTCGTAGTGATACATAATTTTTATATGAACCTATGAGTTCATATTTAGATAAAGGTGTTTTGTTGGTCATGTGAGTTTTTTTTGAGTTGTTTAATCCATAGAACCCTGACTGAGGTGCAGCAGATGCTTCAAGAATCAGGGCTCCAGCCATAGGCCTAAGAGTGAAGCTTTTCACGCAGTCAGGAAATCGCCTGAGGGGTCGAGTGCTCGATTAGGATCCTGACTCCCTTGTTTTGGTAAGTTAGTTTCTATGTCAATTTTTTGGTTCCTCATTTCTTTGAATTTCCCTTTTTCGAAACAAGCGTGGTGGAATTACCCCTCATACAGTGTCTATGGTTATGCCTTCATGGATGGGGGTTTTCGATCAATGTCCCTGTGTGGACCTCCTATGAAAATAGGGTGCGGTTTTGGTGTTATCTATTTGTAGGTGGAGAGTGTTGGGTAGTTACTTTTGTTCTTTTGTAGTTTCAATGACCTAATTATTGGGTCCCCTTCCCTCCCCTCCCCGAGTGGTGGGGGTCCAGATTTGTGCTGAAAGTCATGGAACAGTTCTTATCTCCTGAATCCGGAGTGGGTGGATTAGTTGCCCATGTTGTAACCCTATTAAATTGGTATTTTAGGTTTTTGTAGGATAATTTTCTTGGGCTTGTGTGAGTTAGGCCCAATTCTAGATCATGTTGAATTCTTGTCCGTTCATTGCTATTTGGTTTCTAATAGTGGGGAGACTCACCATGGGTCCCATGGATTTTCATCCTAAGAAATTTTATAGTGCTAGTTGTTTCTTAATGGTGGAGAGTAAATTCAGAAATCCCCTGGAATATTTGGTATTTGTGAGTTCTCTTTGGTTTGGGTGATGTTTGGGTTCATTTGGAGAAGGCCCAACAATCATGTTCTTGGCTTGGTTGTGGAGGTGGTGGCTTCATATTTCCAATGATTTTCCGGAAGTGGTTGTGAGTAGTGTGTTTTTTTTGAGCTAGAGGATTAACATCTATTGATGTTTGATGATATTTCCTTTTCTTGATAGGTTGTATCATGTTGATAGGTATTCCTTAGGTGTTCATTTTTTCAGTCAGAAAGAGTTATGGCTTTCTAGGGGCAGAAAGATTTAATGGTGGGGAGATTTGTCACACCCAGTTTTTTGTCTTTGTATTGATCTGGTCCATTGGAAATCTGGATACTTTTCATGGGTATTTGGTGATATGAATCTTTAGTTTTAAGTTTCATATATTTCTAATCACCCTAATTTGGGTTCCCCATTATTTATTTAGTAGTTTTTGAAGAAAGGGTGGTTACTTCCAGATTTGGTCCAACCGTGAGCCCATTTCCAGTAAAAAAACCGAATTTGTTTCTTTTATAACTCCATTGGTTTTCATCATTTTTCACCCATTCAACTTCCCACTTGTCCTATACTGATATATTAAAACTTCCATATCCTTTTGGACCCCATATAAATTCATAAGCATGTTGAATTGGGGTTACTTATTTAGGTATTGGGCCAGCCCATAAGCCCATTTCTGGTTTTAAAACCAAATAATTGTTTCTTTTATATCTAATTCAAGTTTTAATATTTTTCTGTGATTCCACCTCACCCTAGAATCCAATATAATTATCCTCACTTCCTTATCTATTTAACCTTTTTGGAGCTCATATGGGTCACGTATTAGGGATAAAGTTATCAGGTTACCTCAAATCTCCCAAAATGGATAAGGTAAATTATTTCATACATAACTCATTCAATGCGTGATCTTTTTCCACCAAATCCTCTTTACCTGGTTCGTAAAGACATTATTAGCCTCTCCAAGAAGTTTAATCCCATTCCCTTTTCTTTAGGGTTGCAAATATAATGGAATACGAAGAGTTTCTAGTGGAAATGGTGAGATTCCATCTTCTTTATCCTCCCTCTTCTTCCTCCTTTCATTATTTGTTGGTTTTATAATCTCCCCTAGTCATGATCGACTTAGGGTTATGTTATTCCATGGTTTTTATGGAGTTTATATTCATTTAGGTCTGTTCTTCATAGTTTTAGGGTTTATAAACCCGTGATAGGTGATTTCGGGTGTGCGTTTCCGTTACGTCAAGGATTTGAGGTAGGATGTCCCTTGAAAAAACCTTAATCATTTAAGTTTCATCATTTTAATTCTGTTATAAGCTTATTTATATGATATGTGCTGATGTGAAACTTTGGTTTAAAGGTTTTGTGTGCAAATAATGTTTTATGACTAATTTTGTTAAAAATATAGTTGTTTCAGTATAAATGTGCACTCCTCTTGTATGACAAATTATTCCATGAGATCTCGTACTTTGTTTATCGTATTTTGAATATGTCTCAGTAGCTTGAATAAATTTATGTCATGAAAATTGTGTTTTATCCCTTTTTATTTTCTTAATATAAGTTGTTTTTTTAAGAGTATATTCCATGTGTTCGGTAAATTGCCCGGTTGGATTTTATGTGTCTAGTGCAATTTAAAATAATTTGTTTGGATTTTTAAATATATTAGAATCATATAATAAAATTATTTTGGGATCATTTTATGGCTTTCAAACCTGGATTTGGTTTTACAAACAATTGGTTTTTTTTACAACATGTTTTGGCCCGAGTTGCCGAAAAATGGCCCGTTTCATATTCTTATAAAATTGGTTGTGTTTTGAATATGTCACCTAAGTGTTTTAAGGGATTTATGATTGTGGTTTTAGTCTATAAATGGTGTGTACACACCTCCTTAATAAAATTGAAATGCAGAACATTGTCAAATGTTTGTTTTGAGAAAATGTTTAAAGGACCGTTTGGCCTTTCCTTGAAATGAAGAATGAGTGTTTTACATGTATATACCATGTTGTGAAATTGGGATTGATTTTATTTTACATGAAATGATTTTATTAAATGTTATTAGGGATGAAAAATATGGTTTAGTATGGTTTTGATGTGTTTTTATAATTTAAAGAGTGTTTTTGAATGATTTTTATGTGCAAAGCCTCAATACACTCTTTGAAATTGTTTTACGAGAATATTTAGCGGTTTGTTGATTCGTGAAAGAAATGTGAAGAATGTATGTTGGCTGTTTGTGTGTTTATGGTTTGTGAATGGAATTTTTATGTGAAAAGTGTATTTGATAATATGTGTAACTTTATTGATCATAAAGGGAATCCCGAGTATCTAGGTTGGCGGACGAGTACTAGTATGCTAGTGATCTAGTGGGGTTTGGCCCCTGTTTCACGTAGTAAGTTTGACAATGACAACACTAAATAAAGTATGAAGATGATGATTTTGGGGGACCACTAGGTTATGGGTATTATCTCTACTAGTGGCTTGTGTGCATGAGAACAGATATTTATTATGGTTTCTTTCACCGAGATACCAGGTACCAGGAGATCACAACTGACTAGTGCCTAGGGGTGTTCCCGTAACTTGTGCTCATTGGATCTTTTGTACTCACCATCGGTGTACAGTGTGTTTGGTTGGTAAATTAAGTAGTGTGTGTGATTTATTTAAAATTTAAAATTCTTTAAATCATCCCTCTTGAAAACTATTTTCATTTTGAAGTTGCACCGCTTTGAAAGTTGTTACTTGCATTCTTGTTTATAAAACATGCACATTTTTTTCTGGTAAATTTTTTATAGCATGGGAACTCATTGGAAAGACATAACATTATATTTTTATTTAAAACTTGAAATCTATTTTTCTTTTTTTTTAAAGGATGTTCATTGGGAATATAATATTGGGCTATCATACTATGTTTTTATACTCACGCCTATAGTCTTCTTCTATTTTTAGCCCTTGTGTAGGTTTTAGCATGAGTTAGATCTCCTTGGGAAACGTGTGATCATTTTTTCAAAGAGTGACCAGCGGGGTCACATGGAGTTAGTTGGAAATCAGGTTTGTTCAGTTGAGTTGTTGGCGTAGTTGTACTTTCAGTTTCTTGTACAAATAATGTTCAGTTAAATATTTATATAAATGTATTTTGGGATGTCCTTTTCTTTTCACTGTTTGTTTGATTGTTCATATATGGGAGAAATTGTTTCCTTTTGTACTCTATTTATTCCCTTGGTGCTTGTCTCAATCCCAATAGGATCAGGAACACCTCTTGGGACTTGTCACGGGTTGGCCTGGGTGACTGGTTTAGGGTTGACTTGGACTAGTTCGTGATAACTTATTTTTGAACTCATTATTTTTTGTCTTGTGTTTCCCTACCCTTATGTAGTTTTTCATTGGTTGAAAATGTAACACCCCAGGATTTCAGAGTGTGTTATTTCTTAAAAATAATTCAATAACTTGCACTACACGCAACACCGAGTTCAATCACACCATTAAAAGAGTTCATGAATAGTATTAACTACATTTTGAACTTTATATAATCCTTATAATTTTAGAATCCCTATTATGAGTTTCTTAGTCATATTGCAAGAACAGATTCATTTTCAGTATTATCAACTTCTAATAGTGAAACCTTTTTAAATACAATATTTTAATCTTTTTGACTAAATTGGGACATCAAAAATTTAAAATGAAACATCCCAAGCTTCCACGGTACGCTTTCTTTGAGTAATACAGTAGCGTGTGTTGTACGCAACCTTGAGTTTTAACACACACCACAACCAATCAAACTAGCCGTTATGAATAGTAATACCTAATTTTTGAAATTATATATATTTTATATTTAAAAATTGACTTCATTTTTGGATTCGGAATATCGAAATTAGCCTAGGGTGAAATTTTGGTACATTTCGGATAACTTTTATATTTTGATGAATAGTGAAAATTACTAAATTTTAATTAAAAACAACTTTTTTAATCAAAATAATTAATATTGATAAATTATGAATTTGAGTGGTTTTAAAGTATATTTAGAATATATTTTTACCATTTAATATAATGTTGGTCATTGGAAATAATTTTACAATTAAACCGAACATAAACAAGTGTCAATCTTTTGGTAGTTATTATCTCTTAAAAACACGCTTTTTGTTTTGACAGCGGGAATTAATTTTAAATTAATTTCTGCCACTTCTGTGTTTTGAATTTAGAAAAATGGATTCCATATTTGGAATCAGGATGTTCAAATTGTGTAAATAGGTAACTTTTATTTTTAGACATTTTGAATAATTACTGTGGTAAATATTTTATTTACCATGGTTAAGGGTAAATCCGGTAAATAAGGGTTAAAAAAATAATATTATAATAATACTAAATTACCCTAAAACGTGTCTTAACCCTATTGGTTGATACATAGTCGACCATGAGCATCTTTGGGTCTATTTTGGGACCTCATGGATCCACTTGTAAGTGATAATGACACTTTATTTTAATTAAGTCAAAATGAATACAAAAATGACACAAGCATATATCTTTTAGAACAACAATTTTTACATAGGGTTATACATGTTGTATTTTCGATTATAAATATTCATTAGAAAGATAAAAAGATTTCCTACATAATGATATTTTATTTATAATTTTTAGACATTAAATAATTTATTTTATTTATGACACAATGATGATGCAGTAATTACTAAAATAGTAAAAAATTAACATAATTGATATTATAAATACCCAAATAAATATAATATGAAACTTTTAATGAATTAAACTAATTTTCTAGGATAATATGATATATTAGAATTGATTTAATTGACTTTGTTCGAAGTAATCAATCTGTTATGAGTTTTACAAAAATCAACTATTGAATAGTGTCAAAATTGACATAAAAGAGTTCTTAAAACAAATATTATATTATTAATTGATATTAAATTCCTAAAAATCTAAGGTTCGGCCAAGAGACTTATATTATGATAGTTTAATCATTAATGGACCACTTGGGGGTCTCTTGGATTTATATAGTAAGTTTATTAACCATAATATATAAAAATACAAAGAGACATTGTAAAAGTGAAACTAATTAACTTAGAGTTAATACTTAAAGATAAGGTTAATATAAGTACCCAAACCTGTCTAAATTCTATTGGATTAGTTGTTTTCGACCTATCCCCACCTCATCCTTTGAATAGTCAACTTTGGAGCCTTTAGAAACCGAATATGAATTTATTATAAATTAATATTTCTAGCTTTTCCAAAGGTGCCCCTCACCCCTCTTATAAAAGGGCACTCCTCCATCCCATTTCTTCACACCTTCAAAGCCTTTTGGCTCGGCCAAACTCTGCCCAAATACTCTCCCAACATCCCTCAATACAACCTAGAGGCCTTAGTTTGATCAGAAATCCAACCTAAGGAGCCCTTTTGATCAAATCAAAAGGAAGAACCCGAAGAAGAGGTAATGATTTCACCACCCTTTTCTAAGTTCATTTCTTCTTCCACTTCTTCTTCCTTTGTTCTTACCATTCTGAAATAATAACTCCAGTATCTCACATATACTGTGATGTTATTATAAATATGGTACAATCATATTCAGTATTCTATCCACCCTTTGAATAACATGTCACCATACGTGCGTACGTACGGCTTACCGTCTCCACGTCGTGGTGTAATTGTTATTCAATATAATATTATTTGGATGGGTATAATAATGATGTGTAACTCATGTAAATAATAAATATAACATGTTAATGATTCTGTATATATGATATACCATCCATTTATATATTATTTTAATATCAAAAGAATGATATTGTCGCTCGTGCGTACGTACGGACTACCGTCTCCACGAACGCGATGAGATTCATTCTCCATCGTATCCATTCAAGTATAATTATAATTTGATGATTTAAAAAATGATGTTTAAGGACATGATATCATTCTGGATATGAATAATATACAACCTATCCTTTACATACATGTCTTACATAACAAAACATATAAAAGAAAACAAGTAAGTTAACACCCGAAACAACGATAATACTAAGATATTATTATCAAATCAATATTAAAAGATCATATATGATATCATATTAATGTATATGATTCTTGTATAATTTAATAACAATTATTTCACCATTATACAGGAGGTTAACCTACCCCAACCAAGGAAAAGTACAAGGTAAGGGTTATTTCACAATCTCTTCATTATCCGAGGTTGTTTATACGTAATAATCTACTGGGATATCTTTATCATCCACATCCATGTTTCTTAAAAATGTATTTCAAAACATTTTTTATGGGTTAAAGTCATTTATACCCTTTTTTGACTTTTTATAAGAGGTTTATAAAGGAATCTTTCCGTCGTTTTCAAAACAAGGTCCTTTTTAACCTTTTCGACAGAATTGAGGTAAGAATGTTTTTTTTAACTTATACGGCGGGTGCGGTTATTTTACGCCGTTATAAAATCTTCAAAGCTTTCCTTACAAGCTTATAAGAATATTTTCAAAGAAAATGTTTTATTTTATATGGATCTTAAATGATTTCAAAATAAAAGGAGATATTTCTTTAAAAAGAATTTTGATTTCATCTATGTCAACATCCTTTGATGGATTTTAAGATTATTTGAAGTTGATTTATTATGATACAAAACTTCTATATTGTATTGAAGGTTTTGTGATATGTTTGACTGTGGATGTGCTATTTTTATACCATTCATAGTTTATTGTGAAAGTATTGACATTTCGTATGCTAGTGTTTATGTTATGTTTAAACCTTTTCATATGGGAATGCATTGGACTTAATAAGTGACGGGTGGAGCCCGCTATAGCTCCTCGATGCATCGGTAGGTCTCATGAGACAAACTAGTGTCTTGGCACAAGGCCTTGACAAAATCTTATTTGTAGTCTTGGCACGAGGCCTTGGCTATGTGGTTATGATAGTCTGGCATTATGCATTCCAACATTATGAAAGTGGTTATTTATTTTTGCATGTGATTATTCGATTAGTGGAATATCCATGTGAATAAGTAAATGGCATTATTTCATTTTATTTATGCCATACCATGTTGAAAGTTCATGTTTAAAAGGCTTTTGTTTTAGTTATACATTGCCTTAAATGTTTATTCTTATTGATGAAAGTTTCCGCTATATTGTTATCCTTACTGGGCATTTGAGCTCACCCCTTTTCTATGTTTTATTTTTCCCAGGAAGTGAAGATGTAAGTTATGAATGACCTGCAGGGATATTATGAGGGGATTGTAGTGTGGACTGTGGAAACATTATGTTGTTGTAGTAGTTTTTGATTTTATGATGTAATGTAAAACTTATGAATATATCTAGTGTTTCCAAGGCTACTAAACCAATCGGTCTTTCGAGATTTGATCTTCTTGTGATCATGCCAATGTTATGAAGTAATGCACCGACTCTAGGTAATTAGGGTCGGGGCGTTACAGTTGGTATCAGAGGAAGTTTAGTACAAACCTTGGAAGCTAGATTTAGATAAACTCTGATTAGAGCACGTAGACCTAAGATGAACGTTGAGGATTAGTATAGAAGAACTTCCTAGAATTTTGGTATTGTAGAGATTTTGTGAGTTTTCCGAGCAATACATCCCTGTCTGGATACGAGCAGGTAGAGGCGGCTCTGGCACAGATGTACCTAGGGGTAAAACCCGAAAACACCGCTTTGAGCTAGACTCGAACGGGAACTGGTGCACGACAACGGGCCTTGCTGCACTCTTGGTTACGACACTCCCGGGGGATATGCTTAGGATAACTCTCATTTTCTTTACAAATCATTATGAAGGGTTTATGAGTATATACTTCCTCAAAGAAAACATTTTTATGATTATGGATTATATCCATAAATAGTTCAATTTATGTTAAGTGTTTTATAAGTATGGGATTATGTATTTTGATTCATAAACTGATCTAGTTTATGCCATTGTTTAGAAATGGCGCCCAGTAGAAGGAATGAGAACTCCAGAAATACACATGATTCAAAGAGAAGGAAGGATCATATCTTTCATGGTCTTAAGCTAGAATTTATAAGAGAAATAGTCTCCCATGTATTATCATCATATGAAGAAATAATATCATGTGTTGATAAGATAAGTAAAGAGTTTACTGAGTCCTATGGCTTTGAAGGGAATCAAGAGAAGAAAAGGATGGAAGAGAGAAAGATGGATAAAGGGAAAAGGGAAAAGAAGAATTTTCCCATATGTGGTAACTGTGGAAAGAAACACCCTGGAACTTGCCTGAAAGGAATGGGAGTTTGTTATAAGTGTGGAGGAAAAGGGCACAAGGTACGTGACTGCAAGGGTAAGAAAATGGTTTTAAATGTACAATGCTTCATTTGCAAGGAGTTTGGACACTACGCGAACCTATGTCCCAGTCATCAGACTATGCCGAAAATGATGTTATTGGATAATAATCAAGTTATGATACTACCACAGATGAAGAGGAATGATTAGAGTTCTTATGTTGATTATGTCAATTGAGTGTTGTATCAACAATGTACTTGTTACAATAATTATGGAGTATATAAGGATTGTACTGCAGTACTATTTCATTAAGGACTTGAGATTGTGTGGAACAAAGAAAAGTGACTCAATAGCAGGATAAATTTTTGGAAAATATATGGTTGAGAGAATGATAAATCATAACATAGTTCTGATACTGAGGTAGTGATTTTGGAATAATATGTGATTGTTTTGGATAAATTATATTGGATATTCCTGACTACCCTGGAACTGATTAATGATTTGTATATTCCATCATTGTTGGGGTTTAAAACATTTTTGGATTAATGAAGTATATCCAGCTTTCTATATGGAATAAGGGAGCATGAAGGTAATCAATAAGGAATATGGTAATTCAGGATGTTTCGGTGTATTAAAAGAATACATGATGAAGGTATTCATATGCTATTACGGGGTAAAAAGGTTCTACATTATGTTTACCTTACTTATAAATGTTGGACTGTGAGTTTGGATAGAAGTATTTTGGATAGTTCTAGTTTGGATTATTTTGGATTGCCATAAAAGGACAACCCGGAGGTCGGGCGGCAACCCGTCGCGTCCGGCAAGGCTGCGAGACTTGGACCCGAAACCGAAGGGCGACAAGGGTGTATCACCTACCACTGGCCCACGAGATGTCCTGGATTAAATAATGTAGTTTTTATTAAAAGATCTTGTAGATGAATTATAAATTCATTTATTTTGGAACCCTATACGAATAGTGTAAATAGAATTTTTCTTACATTCTATTATCTTTTAGAGTGAAAGATGAGTTTGTGGTAGAAATTTATTAATGGATAAAACTATAATTATAAAGTAAGTATATCTCCTTATGATCTTAGTCAATCTCATAAATAGATTCCTCAATATTAAGAAAAGCAACTTAGAACAAAAATGTTTTCCTAGATGGTACCTTAAATCATCACTAATTTATGGCTTTGGGATTGTTGGTCTTTTCATAGCCATGTTCTCTACCACTCTCCATCAGATAATTGATGGTTAGATTTCTCTTCCATATCCATATTTTCCTAAATGGAACCCTAGTATGTGTTATTTTCGGTAATCTTCATACTTTCCACTCTTTATTTTAAATAGAGGCCTCATTAATTCATTTTTCGATGTGGGATTTCAACTAAGATATTTTGAAATGTCAAAAATGTGTTGTCCCAATACCCTATATTTTGTTGAACCGATGGTACTTCAAATCATCATAGATTGATGAGTTTAAGGACCTCAATTTTATAATTGTTTGTGATTGATGACCTCAATCACTACCTATAAATATTTACGTTTTTCCTCCAATTATATGTCTCTAATTGCCACCAATGTTCTCCTAATCGAGATCATAATTTGGTGGTGACCCTTTCATTTATCTTTTCCTCATATTAAGACTAAATTTTAGTAACCCAATTTCCGATGTGGGTTTTCCCACAAATATATTTTCTACTTTCAACCTTTTATTTTCGAAGAACAATTTCAAATTGCGAGGACGCAATTTATTGAAGGAGGGGAGAATGTAACACCCCAGGATTTCAGAGTGTGTTATTTCTTAAAAATAATTCAATAACTTGCACTACACGCAACACCGAGTTCAATCACACCATTAAAAGAGTTCATGAATAGTATTAACTACATTTTGAACTTTATATAATCCTTATAATTTTAGAATCCCTATTATGAGTTTCTTAGTCATATTGCAAGAACAGATTCATTTTCAGTATTATCAACTTCTAATAGTGAAACCTTTTTAAATACAATATTTTAATCTTTTTGACTAAATTGGGACATCAAAAATTTAAAATGAAACATCCCAAGCTTCCACGGTACGCTTTCTTTGAGTAATACAGTAGCGTGTGTTGTACGCAACCTTGAGTTTTAACACACACCACAACCAATCAAACTAGCCGTTATGAATAGTAATACCTAATTTTTGAAATTATATATATTTTATATTTAAAAATTGACTTCATTTTTGGATTCGGAATATCGAAATTAGCCTAGGGTGAAATTTTGGTACATTTCGGATAACTTTTATATTTTGATGAATAGTGAAAATTACTAAATTTTAATTAAAAACAACTTTTTTAATCAAAATAATTAATATTGATAAATTATGAATTTGAGTGGTTTTAAAGTATATTTAGAATATATTTTTACCATTTAATATAATGTTGGTCATTGGACATAATTTTACAATTAAACCGAACATAAACAAGTGTCAATCTTTTGGTAGTTATTATCTCTTAAAAACACGCTTTTTGTTTTGACAGCGGGAATTAATTTTAAATTAATTTCTGCCACTTCTGTGTTTTGAATTTAGAAAAATGGATTCCATATTTGGAATCAGGATGTTCAAATTGTGTAAATAGGTAACTTTTATTTTTAGACATTTTGAATAATTACTGTGGTAAATATTTTATTTACCATGGTTAAGGGTAAATCCGGTAAATAAGGGTTAAAAAAATAATATTATAATAATACTAAATTACCCTAAAACGTGTCTTAACCCTATTGGTTGATACATAGTCGACCATGAGCATCTTTGGGTCTATTTTGGGACCCCATGGATCCACTTGTAAGTGATAATGACACTTTATTTTAATTAAGTCAAAATGAATACAAAAATGACACAAGCATATATCTTTTAGAACAACAATTTTTACATAGGGTTATACATGTTGGATTTTCGATTATAAATATTAATTAGAAAGATAAAAAGATTTCCTACATAATGATATTTTATTTATAATTTTTAGACATTAAATAATTTATTTTATTTATGACACAATGATGATGCAGTAATTACTAAAATAGTAAAAAATTAACATAATTGATATTATAAATACCCAAATAAATATAATATGAAACTTTTAATGAATTAAACTAATTTTCTAGGATAATATGATATATTAGGATTGATTTAATTGACTTTGTTCGAAGTAATCAATCTGTTATGAGTTTTACAAAAATCAACTATTGAATAGTGTCAAAATTGACATAAAAGAGTTCTTAAAACAAATATTATATTATTAATTGATATTAAATTCCTAAAAATCTAAGGTTCGGCCAAGAGACTTATATTATGATAGTTTAATCATTAATGGACCACTTGGGGGTCGCTTGGATGTATATAGTAAGTTTATTAACCATAATATATAAAAATACAAAGAGACATTGTAAAAGTGAAACTAATTAACTTAGAGTTAATACTTAAAGATAAGGTTAATAGAAGTACCCAAACCTGTCTAAATTCTATTGGATGAGTTGTTTTCGACCTATCCCCACCTCATCCTTTGAATAGTCAACTTTGGAGCCTTTAGAAACCGAATATGAATTTATTATAAATTAATATTTCTAGCTTTTCCAAAGGTGCCCCTCACCCCTCTTATAAAAGGGCACTCCTCCTTCCCATTTCTTCACACCTTCAAAGCCTTTTGGCTCGGCCAAACTCTGCCCAAATACTCTCCAACATCCCTCAATACAACCTAGAGGCCTTAGTTTGATCAGAAAGCCAACCTAAGGAGCCCTTTTGATCAAATCAAAAGGAAGAACCCGAAGAAGAGGTAATGATTTCACCACCCTTTTCTAAGTTCATTTCTTCTTCCACTTCTTCTTCCTTTGTTCTTACCATTCTGAAATAATAACTCCAGTATCTCACATATACTGTGATGTTATTATAAATATGGTACAATCATATTCAGTATTCTATCCACCCTTTGAATAACATGTCACCATACGTGCGTACGTACGGCTTACCGTCTCCACGTCGTGGTGTAATTGTTATTCAATATAATATTATTTGGATGGGTATAATAATGATGTGTAACTCATGTAAATAATAAATATAACATGTTAATGATTCTGTATATATGATATACCATCCATTTATATATTATTTTAATATCAAAAGAATTATATTGTCGCTCGTGCGTACGTACGGACTACCGTCTCCACGAACGCGATGAGATTCATTCTCCATCGTATCCATTCAAGTATAATTATAATTTGATGATTTAAAAAATGATGTTTAAGGACATGATATCATTCTGGATATGAATAATATACAACCTATCCTTTACATACATGTCTTACATAACAAAACATATAAAAGAAAACAAGTAAGTTAACACCCGAAACAACGATAATACTAAGATATTATTATCAAATCAATATTAAAAGATCATATATGATATCATATTAATGTATATGATTCTTGTATAATTTAATAACAATTATTTCACCATTATACAGGAGGTTAACCTACCCCAACCAAGGAAAAGTACAAGGTAAGGGTTATTTCACAATCTCTTCATTATCCGAGGTTGTTTATACGTAATAATCTACTGGGATATCTTTATCATCCACATCCATGTTTCTTAAAAATGTATTTCAAAACATTTTTTATGGGTTAAAGTCATTTATACCCTTTTTTGACTTTTTATAAGAGGTTTATAAAGGAATCTTTCCGTCGTTTTCAAAACAAGGTCCTTTTTAACCTTTTCGACAGAATTGAGGTAAGAATGTTTTTTTTAACTTATACGGCGGGTGCGGTTATTTTACGCCGTTATAAAATCTTCAAAGCTTTCCTTACAAGATTATAAGAATATTTTCAAAGAAAATGTTTTATTTTATATGGATCTTAAATGATTTCAAAATAAAAGGAGATATTTCTTTAAAAAGAATTTTGATTTCATCTATGTCAACATCCTTTGATGGATTTTAAGATTATTTGAAGTTGATTTATTATGATACAAAACTTCTATATTGTATTGAAGGTTTTGTGATATGTTTGACTGTGGATGTGCTATTTTTATACCATTCATAGTTTATTGTGAAAGTATTGACATTTCGTATGCTAGTGTTTATGTTATGTTTAAACCTTTTCATATGGGAATGCATTGGACTTAATAAGTGACGGGTGGAGCCCGCTATAGCTCCTCGATGCATCGGTAGGTCTCATGAGACAAACTAGTGTCTTGGCACAAGGCCTTGACAAAATCTTATTTGTAGTCTTGGCACGAGGCCTTGGCTATGTGGTTATGATAGTCTGGCATTATGCATTCCAACATTATGAAAGTGGTTATTTATTTTTGCATGTGATTATTCGATTAGTGGAATATCCATGTGAATAAGTAAATGGCATTATTTCATTTTATTTATGCCATACCATGTTGAAAGTTCATGTTTAAAAGGCTTTTGTTTTAGTTATACATTGCCTTAAATGTTTATTCTTATTGATGAAAGTTTCCGCTATATTGTTATCCTTACTGGGCATTTGAGCTCACCCCTTTTCTATGTTTTATTTTTCCCAGGAAGTGAAGATGTAAGTTATGAATGACCTGCAGGGATATTATGAGGGGATTGTAGTGTGGACTGTGGAAACATTATGTTGTTGTAGTAGTTTTTGATTTTATGATGAAATGTAAAACTTATGAATATATCTAGTGTTTCCAAGGCTACTAAACCAATCGGTCTTTCGAGATTTGATCTTCTTGTGATCATGCCAATGTTATGAAGTAATGCACCGACTCTAGGTAATTAGGGTCAGGGCGTTACAGAAAAATATATCCCTTAGTTGAATATTTTGCATGAAATGAATTATAGTTAGGATATTATGTTCTATAATTGGTTAATTTTGTTTAGTATAAATTATATCGATTGATATATTTTTGTGTAACAAGTTTCCTTAGAAAAAACGTTTTACCTTGAAAAGGACCTAATATCTTTGTTGAGATTGATTTATAGAACATCATACCTTTCATAATGCATGTATACATATTTCATTTTTTTTGTCTATTTATTAATATTTGTTATTTTAGTTCATTAGTTTTCTTATAGTTTAATATTTTTTTAAGAATTATTATATATTCAAGGATAAAATGGGTGTTATTTCACAAAATCAATAAAATACATTCATATTTATCATAATCATTTAAGATATTTTAGTGGAAAAAAGATAAACCCCATTAATTAACATTAGTCTCCCCTACCCATGAAAATTATAAGGTAAAGGAGATGATATATTTTATGACTTGTAGGGGTAAGATATGAGTTTAGAAGGGAGACGATGTTTTATGTCTAGTAAATGTAGGATGATTTAGGATTTTGTAAAAAGATATATATTGGTACAAAAGTAACTTTTCTTGTTTTGAGTAATCTATTAATCAAGAGTCTTAGTTTTGGATCCCATTCGGATATGGAATATTATTGATCCAATTTGCTAGTGACCAATGCAATGATTATTAAATGAAGAGTTAATAGGATTATTAGATAATAAGTGAAGTTATGATTTATAATATATCAAAGGATATAGTGTAAGTGTATCATTACCTATGATTATATCATAAAACATGTTTATAGAATGTATCTTAGCATGATTCAATCGTATGAGAAAACTCAGAAGGAAATTCCCACATATCATTTTGCTTGAAAAATATTCTCTATCAATGAAGTGGATAAATGTGTGTCACGATACATATTTTTATCATGAAATATTATATGAGTATATCTCTATCCATGAAAATGGGTTTGTGAATAAATTTCAATTATATAAATATTTTACAAATAACGATTGAGTTATTTTTATTACCACATTATAGAGTACCATATTATTAGAGACATTGATTGGATAATATAGTGGAACATGTTAAAAAATTAATTTTTAGGTCTCTATATTAGAAATTTTCTTGGAAGACATATGATATATCATATGAAAACATTTTCTAAAATTTAACTATCCCAAATAGTGATATAATTCTGCTCTAGGGTCAAGTGACTGAGAAACAATGACCTTATAGAATCATGGGCTATGACAAGAACTTTAACCCACTATGCAAACAACAAAAAGGGTTATCACCTTACATAAACCAATAATGAAATATAGTTTACCCCTATCATTGGTTTTTATTTTATTATACGAGTTAAAAAGAACATATCATATGTTATAACAAGGTTCACAACCTATATTACAATTGATGACATTAAATTATCATTGTATATATTTTAGTTCATCTAAGGATTTATGTAATGTATCAGACAATGATAAGGAAAATCATAGGTCACAATTATACAAAAATAGTTATTTGGTAGATTACTCCTTACAAAATGGAGGGTGAAATTATTATTATTTTTCTTCTTATGGTGCATATTCTTTATTTTGATATTTTTTATGACTTTAATAATTATGATTTGTGATTATTTTTCAAGATATTATGAACAAGAATATCCTTACACACAGACATATTTTTATTCTTTTAAATTGATTCATTCGTGAATAATAAGGATATTTTGGTATTTTTGGTAGGAATTTATCTAGTAAGGACATTGGTTTGGGGTCTATAATAAAAAGGTAACTATTAGTTGAATATAATCAATACATTTATGAGATTATAAAAAGAGTGAATTTTTGAACTATTCAAGAGTGTTTGTGAATTTCCATGACACACATGGAGTTATTTCAAGGTAGTATAATTTTATTATATTCCAAACATAATAGAGATAAGATAGTGTGAGACATTATACAACAAATAATATGGGGAAGGAGAGTCTCTTAGCGGAGATCTTACAGAATAGAGAAAGGGGATGATCAATGATGATTGAGTTGTGATAATTAGATCACCTACTTTTTTAGGAATGTTTCATATTATTTTTATCATAAATTTACTTGTATATTGGTATAATATAAATAAGAGAAATTTTTTTATTTTTTATTTATAGTGAGTCTCTATTTTTATCACTTTTAATCAGTGAAGCATTTTTGTGATTTTTTATATGAAATAGTGAGTTTGATAAAACATATAAATAGCCTACATTATATAAATTGAGTAAATAAATATATTATTTCCATGTGTATAAGATTTCAATTCTTATAATTATTATAACTAATGCAAGTTGTTATATCATCAGAATAGAGACAAGACTCATAAATGGAATTCAACTCCATTGAATGGAAAATTTTAAAAGGTCTGAAATCCTAATTCACCCACCACTCAAGTCACTATTAATATTTGACCAAGTTATTTTTACCACTGATAATTGATATCATATATCTTATAAAGGTATATATATTTATAGATCTATACTTTGTGGTTTTAAGATGTTAGAAATAATAAAAACGTGTTTATAATTGAATGATATTAGGTAAGATTTATTTTAGCTTTCAAATATACTATCAAGAAAATTCATTCCTAAATGATCTTATGTTATTCCAAAGTTTCTAACCTATTAGATCCGAGGAAGGAGTGTATTATTTGGTTTTTATTATTATGTTTCTAAATCATTGTGTGTTGTATTGTGACATTAGGGTTTATATTATAATTTGATGATTATTTCATGATTAAGTGATGTTTCTCTTAGATAATAGTTTTACTACATAATACTCATTACTACACCTTGAAATTATAAAGATGATTTTTGAGTTTATTGGATTGGGTGGTTATGTAATTTAAGTATGGAGTGGATTATATCAAGAATTTAAAGAGTTCAATCACTGTATAATGATGAGAACTATTAAAATATAATATATCTTGGAGTTATTGAAATTTTAAGGTAACTTACTATGTTATTTGGGTGACATAATGGATATATTTCATCATTTTTTTTTGGGGATTCAGTTAATCAACATTATTTATGTCATAACATGATGTGACACACCATGTATTAACTTCGTAGGATATTGATAACATGTTGAATATTTCCTCATCTTCTATTTAACACTTTTGATCTCTCTTAACTCCTATCTCAATTCTTCTACATTGAATATTGATGTTAGTGTTTGTTATAATGATTTGGGGGGGACATGACGAAAGGATAATGAGGTTTAGGTATTTTGAAGGATTATTGTTTATGAATAGAGGAAAAATCCCTTAAAGATCATTATTTTATTATGAGTTGGTTTAATAATCATTGACATAGGGAACACTAAATTCACTTTTATGCATGTTGAATAAATGGATATAATCAGTTTTATGTGATAAATATTAATTGATGAATTCTATTAGGAATTAAACAATGTTAATCATAATCATTTGATAATAGATTATTGATAATATAAATGAATAAAATGACGACTTAACGAATGATATGGTACTGTATAGAATCTATATATAAAATATTGATAAATATGTATTATATATTTTTAGTATTATATTACATATTATATATTTACATTTAATAAATTCTAAATTTATATTATTGATTGTTTTGAAAAATATTAGTTATTTATATGGAAAAATATAATAATAATCGAGTTATGTGGTTAAGAGGTAGTGGATTATTAGTATTTTGTAATGTTTTATTGTAATTTGTTAGAGATTATTTCTAGAGACATGTAGTTGATTATTATATTTTATATAAACAACTAAAGTATTAGTGAATGTAATTACGGAAATATTTGATTTCATATAATGTTATAAATTGTGGCAATATATATTTTGATTTGATTTATTGAAGTTTTATTAGCTTATATATAGTTATTGTTGTTATTATAACCTTATTTTGAATGATATGGGGTATTTAATTAGGGATGTGGTAGTCTTATTTATTATTTTGGTTGCTAGAGGGTGGTTTTATTTTCACAATAGGTACAACTACTATTGTTGTAGTTGGTCCACCATGTAGTTATTATTGCTAGAGTTTTATAGATTTGGTTATAACAATATGTAGTTATTATAGTAGGGGATAATATCGGTTGAGACAGGTATAGAGTGTGGGGATGTATATGTGTTTGTTTTTGTGTTGGTAATTGAGATATGTTTGTCATTTATTTTACTAACATAATTATGTTATAGGCACAACATCCCAAACACTCTCTAAGAGGGGTGCGGTGGGATTAGGGAATAATTATTTTTCACAGCAAACATTCAATTAATATTATTCTCACATTGGTAATAATGATATAAAAATATCACAATAAAACACACAAAAAATAAAAATAATGAAAAGTAAATGCAAAAAAACATATATTTTTACGTTGTTCATCACCAAGTGGTACATTCCGGGATAATACATTATTGATGTTTTTATGAACTAAATGAACAACGACACACTTTCAAGATTACAAAATCATTATTAGGTCTTACTATCGATCCATGGTGCACTACCTTAAATTATACCTTAAATAAATATTTAGAGAAATAGAACATGATAATATTAACACAATAGTCACTCATAAGAATTTTAAAAGGGATGAGTGATCCCAAATAGTGAGGTTTTTTAATGCTTTAATATTCTCAATGAAATCTGGATATTCAATATATATCCACACAGTATAAAGTATTTTCTCTCAAATCCTATACATATATATTATAAAATCTTTATTCTCACTTCTCTCCATTTCATAACTCCAATTCCATCTACCCTATTCAATAATTAGTCAATATATATTAACTAAATGTTTAATACTTGTCACACATTGATATTGTAATGTATTGTGTACTAATTAGCATGATAAATATGCAATTTGGTGTTTAAATAGGGATTATTTATATTGTTGAAGTGTGAAAAATTTGAATTAATGTCTTAGTGCAGGTTTCATTATTCATTCATGGGTTTTATTCGGTTTTAATTGACTGAGGATGATTTCTTATTTATTTTTGGATAAGATTCAATATTTAGACTAGAGTTTTGGAAGTTGAGGTACCTTCAATGGGGTTCCACTTTTTGGTTACACCTACAGGTGACACCAAGTAACCTATGAGAGTCCATTGGGTATATGTTTCACCTATTAGTGCCCAGAGTGGCCTAAGGGATCCACAAGGTACATGGTGGCCAAAGATTGGGTTCCTAGTTTCTATGTCCTAGTTTTTTTATGATGGAATATAATTAATTTCACCTATATCCACTTTATTTTATTGTCACTTATCCCTTGATCTCAATTCTCTATTTCTTGTTAGAGATCCTTATTGACCATCCATTGTTCTCCCTCTTCCACCTATATTTTTCTTCTTCGTACATGGGGTTCCCTTGGTTGGTTTTCATTACAAAGACCATGGTAAGAACCCATTATCTTATCTTCTCTCCCTCATCCCCTCTTCTCTTCATTTCCCTTATTTTCATATTGGTTTTAATGTGAATTCCAATTGACAGTTTTGGATTTCACTCTAGGAATTGGGGCTTTCAGTAATCTTTCTATAAGGAAGCTTCTATGATTCAACAACCAAACATTTATTACTATTTTTATTGAATGTGGGTTAGATCTATATTAACCTAAGTAATTCTAGTTTTTAGGTTGGGGTTTGAAAGTGATTTATACGAATGATTTAGAGATTTTGGTGTCTTTTTGTTTTGGATAACTTTGGTGATTAATTTCTTACGTTTTCTCTTAAATTATTACTAACCATTTGTTATAGTTATCAAGGAATTGAACTTTCTTGGTTATGAAACATGTAATGAATATTTTTAGGTTCTACTTGGGGATGTTTGGAGTCGGTAAATATTTCATAATGATACGGTAGGTGGTAATGAATCAAAAAGTGATACTCAAGATATACATATAACATTACTACCTATATTTATTCTTAAATTACATAAAAATATTATTTATATTTTAGATATATGAATGAAAATATTTAAAACAAATTTTTAATAGCATGGATTGAATTTTTTATAAATTTTTCAGGGATATATAGTAAAAACCTAATCAAATTTGATAATATTGAAATCTCTAATTTAACCATAGTGGTGATGAAAATGTGAATTTGTGGATTTGAAAGAGTACCAAGGAATAACCATAATAAAATCATGTTGTTTGGATAAATAAAGAAAATATAATACAACCCTTAAAATAAGATTTCATTAATAATTTTTCTTTGTAGAACTATTTAAAACTTATCAAATAAGCTAAATAGTGTAAAAAAGGTTATGGTGGTAAGAAAATTTGATAACACCATATACATTAAAAAGAAAAATTCATTTTACATCAATGTAAAAACAATTATTATTACTATCATTGTAAAATATAAATGAAAAAATGAATCACACCGCTTCGTGGAGGAGGTAGTGCACACATACACATAGACGATATTATCATTTTTCAATATTTGGAAGGTAATATTAAAGATATAATATTATAATTATATAAAGATAATTATTTTATTAATATCATATATGTTAATTATATCACAATTTTTATAACCATCCAATTAAATTGGTGATGAAAAATGAATTTCACCACTATAAGGTGAGGGCAAGTCAAACATATGCAGAACCCAAGTTTTTTCATTATATAATATAGAATGAAGGTGGATAACAGTTGTTAAATAATCATAATAAATGTTAAATATATTTAAGATACTGAATTAATTATTTTATAATGTATTCCATTGATTTATAGAAGTTATAAGAATAAATAAAATCAAAATTATATGGTTAATAGTTATACCAATTTGTTGAGAAACCTCTTTTTGATGAATCATTAATCCTTGAAATGATGGTATTTTGGAAATACTAGAAGATATAAGGTATGTTAAAATAAAATATAATTTTTTTATGAATGATATTAGATATTATATTTGTATAATTATGTGTGGATAATGGAGTAGAGTTGTATCCTGCAATAGTGGAGGTAAAGTACACACTTGGAATTATATAAAATATTTAATAATAAAATTCAAAAACATGTAAAGTGGTACCAAGGAACCCATAATTAAAATAAAAGATGTTATAAGTTAGAAATGAACTCAAAAAATATCAATTGGGAACATTTTGAGTACATTTAAATCCTTATTATAATGTAAAATGTTAACGATATTTTAATATTTTAGCCCATAATTTGAACCCAGTTGTACATCTTTTACTGAAGTAAAAAACCATTACAATTATCACTATTAATAATAAAAAAATTAATTTGATCTTATTAAATTATATTAATTATTTTGATTAAAAATTATTTAAACCATTTTACCAAATTAAATTCACATAATTGGGATAATTAAATTTAAATTTAAAACTACAAAACGTGATGAAAAAAATGTTTTCAGGAAAATATATTTTCCAAGGAAAAGATGACCTAACATTAAATATATTACTTGTAATGATTATTATTTTAATTTAGGTCTATATATAGATATATAATATATAAATTAAATTTAAATCTTCCCTCATTAGGGGTTATTTAAATTAAATATAATAAATAAAATTTATGAATTTTGAAACAAATTTGCAAAAATAATTGTGTTTTTACACATAGAAATGGACTTATATAAAAATCATGAAAAATGATTATCCTAGTGTAAAAATGGATATTATATCACTTTAATACCAAATAAAAAAATAGAATGATACTTTTAAATTACTTGATTTTTTCGAAAGAAATTATAGTTTTACAAAAAAACACTATTTTCACTATTCACTAAAAAATAAATTATTTTAGAAAAACATTAAAATTTCAACATAAGATGTTTTAAAATATGATACAACTATCTCAAAATATTATTTCCATAGGTTTTAGTGGTATTTTTAAACTTATTGTTTCAATTAAATTAAACTATCAAAGCAATTTTATGTTTATAAGGAGAAATATACCATAAAAAACATAAGACATTACATTCTACCGACATATAATAATTTTGCCCTCAAAATTTCCTCACTCTTATATAAATGGTTGAGAATAAATCTTACTCATCACATCCCTTGTTTCCCATATATCTTCATCAATTTTATTATTTTACCAAAAAACTTTCGACCAAATGATTGGTCTTGTTTCACAAAACTTTCCAGAATATCCATTGGGTTTTCCTCACAAAAAAATATTTATCAAGTGGTATAACTTTTAAGATTTTTCAATGTTAAGGATAATGTATATACTTCCTCAAAACATATACATAGAACCAATAATAAAAATCAGATGGATTTTGTTGAAACAATATATGATAAGATACCATCTTTAAATGATCAATAAATTCATAGGTAAAATTAAATAGTGGGATAAAATTTCCCATTTTAAAAATATAAAAATAAATTAAAAGGTTATATTTATATGAATACATTGTCACAAAATTGAAAGTTTATATCTCATTAAGGATTTACTACATAATATTTTTTGGACTCTGATCTACCCTTTTGTGATGTTTAGTAGAGCCAACATTATCTAAAATTTTCGTTATTAAATTCGGTCATGATAGATTTCATTATCCATCATCATCCCAACATGTTGAAGTTCTGCACTTCTTTCATTAAAGGCACTCATAAGGATCCATCAAAATTCTCAAGTGAAATAAATTTTTGTAAAAAAATTCTACCAAAGTAAGGTGTTGATGCCAACCTCCTTTGAAATTTATAGATATATATATCAACATGTATTCTAGAGCTTTATTGGTCCCTTAAGATAGACCATATCCTTAAGGATGATAACTAGTGCTGAAACTCAACTCTATATCCAATTACCGCTGAAGGATTCTCTAGAACATTGATATAAATCTCAAATCTTGATCATATATGATTGAGAGTTTTACTCCATGAAATACCAGAAATTATATAATGTATAACTGATTAAGATGATAAAGAGAGAAATATTCTAAAATAGTAATAAAATGAAATTATTTCATATGTTGACCAACTATAACCCAACAAGAATTTTCCTATTAATATGATTTTAGGGAGTTTTATGATGAAATCCCTGTTATTTTTTTTACTATTTCCATTATAGTATGGGTAATGGTTGGGAAATCAAAATTGACTTCTATATCTCAGCCTTAATTTAATGACACACAAAACATTGTGATATATATTGTACAATAACCCTTTTCATGTTATCCCATCATAAACATTACTTAATATCTTTATACATATTCATACTTTTGGGATGAATAGAGAATGATGAACTATGATATTCACCCAAAATCTCATTATTTATTTCATGTATTGATGGGACATATACTTTATTCCTCAAAATTATCATTCTAGCACGATCATTTTGGAAATCAAAAATATTACTCACTTTATTCTATAATTCCATATCTACTTTATGTACCTTATTAATCTTCTAATGAATGGGTGGTTTAATATTTGACTAATAAAGTTAATATCTACCAATTTTCCTCAATATTACAAGATATAACTTTTGAAATACTATAAATATAGCTTCTATTTCAATCCTCATCATTGAAAAACTAGCATGATCTTTCAGAATCAGAGTGTCAACCACCTAGTTTTTCTTTCTAGGGTGGTAATGTATTGAGCAATCATAATATTTAATTTAACCCAAACATATTCTCTAGCCCATTTTTAACAATTTATGTGTAAATATGTATTTCAAAATTTTTATTGTTATATATATCGCACTTTTCTCCACTTAGAAAATTCCTCCATATCATCAATGTAGAAATTACTATTTACCCCTACAAATAATTTGTTGGGTAATCTTTATAATGAATTCCCAATTATATAGAATAATAATAAGTGAATATATCATTATAAATGAGGAAAATTACCATTATATTATTTTATGCATAACTAAATTTCACAGACCCTTCACCACTACACGATAGTGTAATCACGTGCACACTGACCAAAATTATCTTTAGTTCATTGAAATTCTCCTCAAATTTATCTATCCATAAGATATTAAACCCCCACTAATTACATTTGATTAATAGATTATAAAGTCATGATAAATCTCACACAAATAATCAATAGTATCCAAACCACCCATGAATACTATAGATCTCAGTTACCTTTTTTGGTCTTGGCCATTTCTCAATAACTTCCATCTTTGAACGATCCATCAAAATTCCATCTCTTGAAATTATATAACCCAATAATGATACTTATCTTCTAAAATTTATACTCGGTTAGTTTAGATTATACATTATCTTTATGGTTTATGAATGAAATATTTAAATTTTGCACACGGTATTCCTTTTTCTCTAAATATACAAGAATATAATTTATGAAGACAACCAAAAAATGATAAAAGTAATATCTAAAGAATATATTCATAAAATCAATTATGATAATAGGATTTTAAGATTGTTATATTTATTTTATGTTCAAATATCATGAATATAAATTCATAATGACCATACTGTAAATAAATGGATTTCATGGGAATATCCTCCTTTGTAACCCTTATCTTATGATACCAAGATTGAAGATCAATATTGTAAAAATATGGAAATCCTCATAATTTATCCAATATATCAACTATTTTGGGAAAAATATTTTTTTTCATAATAGTAATTTTTTTATTTTTATGATAATCAATTTAAAGATGCACTGACCAAACTTTATTCTTAACCAAAAGAATAGGTGCACCACATGGTGATGTACATGGCCGAATCAATACCTTATCAGGATTCTTAAGTAATTGATTCTTCAGTTATTATAACTCAGTCAGGGCCATTTTATATAGAGTATTTTAAATTGGTGTAACACCAGGTATGAGTTCTATTGGAAAATCAACTTCACAAATTGGGGTATGACCAAAAAATTGTTCTAGAAAGACATTATCAAACTCTAATGTAATAGGCATATCTTTAATGTTGAGTTTCTCACAAACAATCTAAGATAAAAACCCTTATAAGTAGGATGTGATACCCATATTATGGAAGTAATTTTCAATTAGGATATTAGGTTCATCTGTGCACTGATAGACTATTGTAGGTGGATTTAGAAAATAGAATGTAAATTTCTAAAATAAGGAATATATTTTTGAGAAACCTAATCCATTTCTCATACACTAATATATTAATTTCTAAATTAAAAAATAGAAGCTTCTGTAAAATTAAGTTATAAAAAATAAGTTAATCATGTTGTGGATGAAATGTTTACTCCACATGGGAATTATTATTTTCTATTACCCAGGTCAACATCCCTGATATAGCTATGATATTTTTAGTTCCAGCACCAACTATATTTTTATTATTAGCAGGGAATTACCAAAATTGTCTTTGGGTGTTTATTTCATTTTTTTAGTGAAATCACTAAATAATTTCACATACAGAGTTATATAATGTTCATCATTAATATTGATCCATTAAACAAATATTAATCTAACTGTATGAATTCTCAAATCCTATAATTGAATATTATAATTATCATGTTAGATATGTTTGTTCAAAATCTAGTTCCATGTTTTCTACAAAATCTCTCTATGATACCAACCATAGATACCCAAAATTCAATAACATATTGTTGGTTACAACTTTCTTTATCTAGAATAATATTCCAGGGATTTCATCCTAAAGGACCAATTAATTTAGTAGTCTTGATGAACAATATAAAAACACGATTCCTATATTACATTTGAAATATAAAATACATATCATAAGATACATTCTAAAACTTATGGTATTAATCCTAATATTCCTCTTCATGACTATGGGAATGAAAAAATAACAATGAGATAAGATTATTAGTAAAAGTTTTATAAATTTGATGCTATAATGATTAAATGAGTTATAATCAACATGGCAAGGTGAACAACTGAAAACACATTCCATTAAATTAAAAATTCTAGAAAAAAAACAAATCCATGGATAATATCAAGGCAATATTCATGGGATAAGAATAACTAAATTGTCAATGATGTAAATTATTAATATTAAACCACATTATCTCATATATCTTTATACATTACCTTAAAAACCCTAGGTCAAGATTGTTTAATTGATGGGTAGGTATATAAAAAAACCAATTTAACAAGGATATAAAACTTGTTTGTCTCATGAGACCTATTAATGCATCAAGTTTTTATCTATAATAGATCCCCACACATCACTTAATTTATAATTAATTCCTTAAATATTGATTGATCAATTTAATTCATATAGAATATTCCTTATAAAAAATATATGTATTAAGTAAGGAATACAAAATATTAAGATTTCTACTATGAATAATAGTAAAACACTATATGTATAAATGGTATATACTTTATGAAATATGAATACCCATATAGACAAATAATATTTTTATTTTAGATAAATTTAATGTCTAATGAAAAATAATTATAAGGAAGTTAATGTTTCAGGAGAAATTTAATGACCACAAAATTAATAAGATTTAAAATATGAATATAAATTCACCAAAAATAGTGTTTTTAATAAAACAATACCCATTGGATAAATAAATAAAATATAATTAACCCATTAAAATAATTATTCATTATATATTTTTTATGTAAAACCATTGAAAACTTTTAAAAGAATCTAAATAGTATAAAGCATATATAGAGGTGGTAAAATTCAATAATTTTATATATGCTAAAACGAAACATTCCATTTTAGTATTTTTAAAATAAAGAATAAATTGTCTCTTTACTAAATAATTAAATATATTTATTTTAAAACTTTTAAAAATTTATAAAATTAATTTGAAATTTCATTCGAGTAAATTAAAAGGACTTCTGTAAAAAAAATTAAAAAATATGGAAATATAAGAAATATTTACCCAATCGAAAGTGAAATAAGATGTAATTTTCTTTCAAACATTTATTTTTTTGGATGAATTGAAAAAGAGTTGGAAAATTAGAAGAAAATAGGGAAAATATTTAATTATCCAAGGGATAAAAAATAGATGGAGTTTATGAAGGATAAATTATGAGATTCCATTAATAAATAAAAGACCAAAACCCAATATAATGATATTAAAAAATGTACTTATACCTATTTGGTTATATGCAAATTTTACCCCTTTGAGAGAGTAAATTTGAATTGAAACATTAATCATCTGGAATAAATAAGTACTATCTTAAATTAATAAAAGGGTTATTATATACACCATATAAAACTAAATATGTACATAATACTAAATATGTCTTAATAGAGTCGAAATTGAAAAAAATTGTTTATAAATATTATATCATTGGAGTGATATTTTAATCAATGAAATGATTCTGTGTAGGAAATTTAAATAAAAAAGTGGAAATAAAATATAATACAATCATTGGTAATTTCACATCTAAACGTGGTATAAATTAGTGAAGAAGTATAAGTGTAACCCAATGAATGAAAATTGAGTTAGGAAAATCATTACCACATGTAAAAATTGCCTCATTAATGCTTATAAACCCCTTTATATGTGATTTTAATTTATTATGATAACATATCAGAAACACATACTATAAGGACCTGGACATAAAAATTACATAATATAGATATTTAAACTATATTTCACTTCTTTACAACCCCAAATATATTTTCAGGTTAGAGTTTTAGAAAGTGAGGACATAACCCATACATATCAACCCACAAGTATACAATGTGGGTACCTTTAAAACAATATCCATTTCTTCTAAAACAAAATTTTTTTATATAAAAAAACAACAAACAGATTTCTTTGAAAAAAATTCATAACATTTTACATGACTTCCTTATTTATCTTACTAAAAACCTTATAACCTATGAATAACATTTAAAAATATTCGATGAGCATAAAAATAGCATTAAAGAATATAAAAAGAAGTAGATAAACCATTAAATCAGGAAAACTTATAAGCATATGAAATCATTTTCAGAAATACATACTTCTCACCCTTATATATTTACTTTGTGAAACATGAGATTTCCATAAAACATTATAAAACATATATAAAATCGTAAATTTATCATGGTTAATTACTTAGTTATATTTTAACCATTGTGGCACCTTATGTTTTATAACCCTCACGACTACCTTACAATGTAACCCTCACAGCTACTTTATGGTTTAACCATCACAGTTACACTTTGAGTAACCATTCGATAAAAATACAACTTCACATATCCAGTTAATTATAGGTAGACATTGGTCCAAACCTTCATCATAAAAAATTCACAAGAACCAGAACATAATAAAAAACATGAATAATTTCATACAAACATTGTTTTTGAATTTCGTAAAATAGAATTTTAAAAGGAAAAACCTTTAAAGATGTTATATAATTGCAGTGAGAATTAATATAATTAAAGGAATATATTTATACACTATAAATACACATAATACATAATAATATAAACTAAATCCATTAAAAAAATCTTAGTACCACATAATGAATGAAGTATAAGGTTAACACAACGAACATAAAATGGGTTAAGAATTCCCTTACCTCTGGTTCATATTACTAAAAAATTGTTCAAACCTACTGTATAATGGTTAAAACAGTGTTATTAATATTATAAAGAAACATATTCATGTTTATAACAACTTATATAATCATTTTATAAAATTATTAGACACCTTTATTAATAACATTTTTTTATTTCCATTTTTTGGGGTGTGGGCTTCACATGATTTCCTTGGTTGGTTCGTAATGAACTTTCTTGTAGAATGGGATAGAAACTCTATAAGTGGAATGAAATAGCGTTAATATTTTTATAGAATATTAAATTACACTATAAATAATTTTTGTTATATGGTATGATTATGAATCATTAAATAAATCATTAGTGATACTTGTTTAGATAATTTTGGCGGTTCTTAAATTATCACGAAGTTTTTTCATCATATAACATTAATATTAGGCATATAAGAAAATTACATCACATAATAGAGTTCATAAAATACACATTAAAACTTTATTTAACCATTAAAATGGTTTTACAATGGACTTTTATGGAAGAATAAAACATTGAATAATCATCATCCATGATGTCTGTAAATTGACGCATCACAGACGATGTTTTTATTTTTAGAATAAGAGGATGTGGAGAGGAAGAATGATAATTAATTTTTACATAAATATGATAAAAATTCAGAATATATATAATATTGGAGAATTTATTCCTCTTGGATTAGGGGAGGTGAAGAGAGTATGAGATAATAAAATAATTGAAAAGAAATCATAAGAAAATGACAGAGGATTTTTACTTCTTGATCTCTTATCCTTGAGATCCTTCTTAATGAATTTGGTTTTGGCCTTTTAGTGAGGCAAGTAGGTCATGGATTTGGGGAAGATCCTTGGGAAGGGGATTGGGAAGAATTTAGTCAATGATAAAATCTTGAGAGGTGTGAGAGGAAGAGGGATGTGAGGGTGGTATTTATTGGGGAGGAGAGGAGGGATCAACCATTATTTTAATCCTTATTTTAGTATTTTTGATCAAGACTATGAATAATATTGATTAATGTGACCCAAAATATTAATTATATAATTTGAGTTTTAACCAAGGGTGATTATATTAGCCATGATGCTAGGAATATTGTATTTATCTAATAATATATATATATACGGTATATTACCTTATTTTACTATTCATAAAAAATTCAAGAATTTTAGAAAAATCCCAAAAATTAACCCTGACTATTTTCTATGTGTAGACTTCAAATATAAACTCCATTTTTTGAAAATAAATTTCTATATATAATTATTTTAATTTTTAAATTAAATCATAATTTATTCTGAAAGTAATAATTTTAAAACTATAACTCATTTTATATCATCTTGAAAAATTAATCATCATATAATTATATTATAACCATAAGAAAATAAAATAATAATAATATTTACTATTCATAAGGTTCAAGTTACTATTTATATTAATGGTATGTTACTATTCACCAAAAAATAATTTGTTCCTATCACACTCCATATAACTTACTGATCACAACCGTAGATATCAATTTTTTGAAATTCATATCATAGAAGTGGAAAAATTATGTTCAATGACTATTTTATAATTATATCCTTCAAACAATGTTTCATTATGTAGAGATTCAGTTTTTCATTCATTTCTATCTATTTTAAAAACCTTTGGGTGTTACATTCTCCCCATGTTTTTCAAATTGTGTCCTCACAATTTTATTTGCATATTAAACAAGTGTGGGTACCTTTCCCTCATAGTATTTTCAGATTCCCATGTTACTTATTCAACCATGTGGTTTCTCCAAAAAAATCATCGCCTGGTAGATTAACTTCTTCCACAATACTTTTTTGTCTTCGTTCTAGAATCTGAACAAGTTTATCTTTACCCGAAAGGTTCTTTTCTAGCTAAGATGCTTCTGGGATAAAAGCTTGAGATGAATCTAGCACTTACTTTCTCAACATCGAAACATGAAAAACATTGTGTACCTAAGATAAATCAGAGGCAACACTATTTGATAGGAAACCGATCCAATTTTCTCCAAGATTTCATAAGGTCCAATTAACAATGTATTTAGCTTTTATTTATTACCAAAATGCATAAAACTTTTCTATGGAGATATTCTTAAAAAAAACATGATCACCTACTTCAAATGAAAAGTCTCTCCACCTATTATTTGTATAACTTTTCTGCCAACTCTAAGCTATCCTCATGTGTTATTAGATCATATTCACTTTCTTATCCAATTCCTCAACTAATTTTGGTCTCATAAACCTCCTTTCCCCAACTTCATAAAAAAGGCAGGATTTCAACACCACTTCCCATAGAATGACTCAAAAGGCACCATCTGTATATTGGAATGAAAAATGTTATTATAATAAAATTAAACTAAAGAAATATGATGATCCCAACATCCTTGGTAATCCATTGAAAAATCTCAAAGTGTATCCTACAATGTATGAATCATCCATTCTGACATCCCATCTGATTGAGGAAGAAAAAGTACGAAGAAATTTAATTATCATACCAACGACTTCTAAAGGCCTTTCCAAAAGTTAGAAGCGAAAATGGGATCACGGTCAAATACAATGGAAATAGGAACTCTATTTAACCTGATAATATTTTTGAGGTATAGATGAGAAAGCTGATCCAACGAAATGATATCTTGAATAAGATGGGAATTAAAATATTTAGTAAGTCGATCTATAATAACCCAAATTTCATTGTTACCTTAAGATGTCTTTGCTAGTCCCACAGCAATATTTGTGGATCAATTTTCCCATTTCCACTCTGGAACTGGCAAAGGGTGAAGAATCCCCTTTGGTAGCTACCACTATGATTTGACCTGTTGACATGGAAAGCATTTCAAGGTAAAATATGAAATATAACTTTTCATTTCATCCCGCCAGTAACACCCTCAATGGTCTCTGTACATCTTTATGTTGCTAGGATGAACTGAAAACCAAGAACTATGATCTTCGCACAACAATTATTTGTTCATCTTGGAAACAAAAGGCATAAAAAACCTTTTTCCAAATCTCAAATGAAAATAATTATCAATGATAAAATTTGGATACTTACCCATTTTAAGCAATTCAACCATCTTTTGTAATTCCTCCTCCGCATTCTGTATTTTTATAATTCTGTCTGACAAAGGTGATTGCACTAAAACCTAAAACAAAATAGAAGAATTTACTTCAACAAAAACATCCAAGACAAAATTCTTCAAATAATTAATCATACGGTCCTGTTCCAGTCATAACATAATTAATGATGTATTATGTTTTTGACTCAAGGCATCTCCCACTTTGTTTTCTTTTCCAGGACGGTAATTGATCATGCGATCATAATATTTTATAAATTCAATCCAAATTCTCTGTCTCATGTTTAATTCATTTGAATTGAATATATACTTCATAATTTTGTGGTTAATATATATTTCACATTTGGCTCTATATAAATGATGCCTCCAAATTTTCATAGTAAAAAAACATAGCTACTAATTCTAAATCATGTGTGGGATAATTTAACTCATGTGGTTTTAGTTTTATTATAGCATAAAAAATTACCTGACCATTCTTCATTATAAAAAAACCATGTCCCTTTAGTGAATAATAACTTTAGATGAATAAATCACCATTTCTGGAAGGTAGGGTATGAGCAGGAGCATTCACCAATCTTATTTTCAATTATTGAAAATAATCATCACTTTGTTTTTTCCAGATGAATTTAACTCCTTTTTGAGTTAACAGAGTTTACATACTAGATAACTGTGAAATGTTTTCAACAAGCTTCCAGTAATCATCAGCCAAACCAAAAAAAAACATTGAATCTCATTTATATTTGTGCGTCGTGCCCATACTAAAAAAATTTATTTTAACAGGATCAATAACTCTAGAATCTATAGAAACAATGTGACCAATGAATGAAATTTATTACAACTAATCTTCTCACTTTCTGAATTTTCCGTACAATTTATTTTCTTTTTATGTTTTTAAAACAACCATTATTGGTTTTTCATGATCCATTTTTTTCATGAACCATCCCCCAATCCCTGTTTCGTGACTACCCCATGACCACCTTCCATAGGCCAGGGGTAGGTGATTAGCTCCAAAGAGGCGTAACCCCCAAATGGGAAAGAATTTTCTTTAATCCTGTAGACACACAGATAAGGAATAACACAAAAATAAAACCACAAATGAATGAAGGTAGTAAAAACTCCACAAAGTAACACTACTAAGAGTAATGTGTGAAAATAGAGAGTAACGGAGATAGAATACACGCCCAACTGAAAGGAAAGTACAAAAAAAGAAATGCAAGCTCCGGAGGTCGTCTAGCAAGGATACTACCTGAAGGGTTGGTACAAATATCTATTAGATGTCACTACAACACAACATGTATATTAATCCACCACTGAGAACCATCTAGTCCTGGCTCCCTAATGTCCCAGTCAAGGATGTCCATAAGTCCCGTCCCCTAGGAAACCTCTGTTGAAGCATCGATCGTCTTCACCAGAAACAACACATGCATGCAAATTTCGTGCAGTGGTGAGTATAAAAATACATAGTAGAGACCCTAATACCTTTGAAGGTCTCTTGGAAATCCCTAAAGGAAAACACGACTACAAAAAATACCGCAGAGGTAAGACCACCAAGAAAGAACTCAACCACATTTCACAATGTAAAAGATACAGCTCACACAAGGTATTACTTAAGTACAAAAGTAAAAATAATTATTCATAAAGGTATATAGTATTATTCTATTGAGAGGCTTTACTGCTGACCCACACAAGATTTCTAGTGGCTGAACCATATAGGATCTCTCTGTTCTGAATCACGGAGGATTGCTAGGTGCTGACCCACAAAGGATCGCTAGGTGATGACCCACGGAGGATCACTAGGTGCTGACCCACTCAGAGGATTCCTAGGTGATGACCCACTTAGAGGATCGCTAAGGGATGACCCATAGATTATTTCTAGGTGGTGACCCACTTAGAGGATCTCTAGGTGATGACCCATGGAGGATCACTATTATTTCTTCATACCACAACCTACCACTGGATTCTTGCACTAAGCATGATTGATTTCCAGAGGATTTTCTCCTCAAGACATCAGTCATACCTCAAATTCCATGAAGTCCCACATAGAGGTAACCTGAAGTACCATCATTTTGTAAGGGTTCTAACACAACAGATGACGCATCGATCGAATGCCCAGTCAGTAAGTTATAGGCCTTTTTTTTAAAATGACCCCATTGGATTTGAGTCTGATACAAACCATCCATATGCCAAATTACATCAAAACATGAGCGATGTATCTCAAAATGACCGCACCATCATGAGGGTCCCAACTCCACTAATGACGCGTCAATCAGATGCCCGGTTTGTGGGATACATGTGTTTTAGTGAAAATGGGCTGGTTGGGTCTGGGTCCGAGCTGACTGGGTCGAACCGACCCAACCGGACCGAGTCAGGGGGTCCGGCATATGTCCAGTATGGGTCTGACCTGCTAGACGACCCAGTCGTCTAGGTTGGGGCACAACAGACAGTCATGTCTGACCTCCGTCCTGCCCTGTGGTTGATGCCTGGCATCCTCCTCACCGCAGTAAAGAGACCGTAGTAGCACCAAGTGGCCAGCCATGCTAGCCGACCGTTTTACATGCGCCCTAGAGGATTGTGCAGGCTACTACTCTATGAAACACCGACGAGCACCGAGTCCCCTCACTGTCACAACTGGTCAGCCGCTACCCCGCCTTCCATCTCGACGCGCTACTCTACCTGGCTGGTGGCCCTCAGTCCTCATCTAGCATGCGGTCGGTGCAGCCTTTGTCACTACTGGTGATGCCGCTGTCATGGTGGCAGAACCTTCAACGGACCATCAGATGAACTCCAGTGGTCTTTTCTTCACGTCTCCTGGATTTATGGAATTTATAGGCCATATCCTTCACTGAAATGACATAAAAATTGCTTCACCACATTTTTGAGAAATCATTCACGAAGAACACACAATAAACAACCATGGTAGAGGGTCCAGGTCTTGATCGTGTCGGCCCACACCCACCACATTAGAGTCTAACCAAGGGTGAATTTCAGGGGTTGAAGTTCAATCATTTCATAAATGGTTTTAATCCCTAATAATAAATATCCAAGAAAATTCACCCTCCCTCAAAATTCCTGAAGCACATATCAACTTTTTTTGGGTTGATCTGTGTTCATAGTTTATAGAAAAAGAAGAGAAGGAAAGAACATTTAAAATTAAACAACCCCTACCTCATTGAAGTTCAGTGCCGAAGAATTTGTCTTTGAGGTTTCAAGATGTCGACATCCCCTCCGGATCCATTGTTTGAGGCACGCCGAAGCTGGTGATGATCCGTCGGTGCGTCGTTCCTCAATCTTCGTTGGAGAGTGATTCTTCCAGCGGTTCGCCAGATATTTCTCCACATTTTGATCATCCCCAAACTCTAATACACTGGTTTAATAAAAAGGAAATAAAAGCACAGTTATGTTGCGTCCATTAATGATGCTCATTAAATGAGCCACATTTAATGATAAACATTTAATGAGTCATTAACATAACTTCATCGTAGTTTCAACAATCTATTATTAAACCTCCTTTAGTGTTCCTCGTCGTTGCCTCATCGTTGCGCCATAGCACTGTTGTCCTCCAGTCAAAGGTGAGAAATAAATAAAATAATTCCTTTAAATTATTTTATTCTTTTTTTCCAAAATGTCTGAAAAATAACTTTTCTGCTCAACCATTTAGAGCTGATGTTTAAGTCATTTCTTGGTGAATCCTAATGTTTAGATTTCAACGATACCCTCATATTTTTTATCTAAGAACCAGTTAAAAAGCTAGAAAAATCTGATAGCATGTCCATTTAAATGAACCTTAAAAAAATTCAAAAATTAACTTTCACCCTCAACCTGCACCGGTCGAGGTTAGGCTCCACCTAAAGGAAACATGCCCCCAAGATCTCAACGGTACTCTCAGATTTTCAATCTGAGTTACCATTTAAGAGTTATAAGATTTGATTATAAAATTTATATTACTAAATTATTTTATTTATGGCCAAAAACTAACTTCCACTATTGGCCCGCACCAGCCAATGTTAGGATATTCCTAAGGAAATATTACCCTCATGAGTTCAGCAGCAATGTCATATTTTTAATTCGAGTCACTGTTAGTGAGTTAAAAGCATTTGGAAAAATAAAATAATTTTATTTAATAATTTTATTTATCGTTATGCCATTTTTGGGTTTTCACCTAGGAGTCCTACGCCGACTAAACATATGTCATGCCTAAGTTAAACCTCCATCCAAAAAGTAATGGTGCCCTCAACGTTTTGATTCAGGAACTATTTAAGAGTTATTCCACTTTTTCTTAAAAACCACTCATGTGTGCTATTTAATGATTAATATTTTTTAATAGACCATTCTGGGCACTCCGGGCCTCGGAGTCATCCATCATCTCTGCACCTGATCTTGAAATAATTCCATATAAAAAAAATTCTACGAATGTTCAAGAATATTAAATATTTACTTCTAGAATATTACATAATTTCATCAAAAAACACAACCACAAAGTTATCCAAGATCTGATGAAATACTTTATTCATAATATCCATGAATACATTAGGTACATTAGTTAACTTAAATAGAATAACAACAAATTAATAATGACCATATCTAGTTTGGATTTTTTTTTTTGAATTTCATCCCCCTTAACCATCAGCTAATGGTACATGGATTTCAATTCAATCTTGAAAAAACAATGATATCCATCGATCTGATCAAACAATTCATCGATGTGAGGTAAAGGATACTTATTTATCATATTAATGTAATTCAATCCTCTATAATCAATGAAAAGTCTCATTAAATCATCTCTCTTTTTAACAAACAAAATAAGATCTCCCAATGGTGAAGTGCTAGTATGAATGAAGCCTTTATCAAGAAACTTCTGTAACTGATTTTTTAATTCAAGAACCTCCATTATATCCATTCAATAAGGGGGATTTTAAATTGTCATAAAATCAAAAACTAATTCAATTATGAATTCTACTTCCTGATTAGGTATAACACTGAGTAATTCATTAGAAAAAACATCAAGGTTTTAATTTACCACTGGAACATCATTAATCTGAATTTTCCCCTTATTTTCAACAATATGAGAAAGATATATTTCCTTTTCATCTTTCAACAATTTTCCAGCTTCTTGATATATTATCAATTGTATTGGTTATTTCTTATATAATAACTAAAACTAATAATGAAAAAAAAAATTATTCAGTTCTACAATGAATACTATCATGATAAACAAGAAGACAACCTTTACCTAAAATGACAGCATCCCCTACTAAGGGAAAAACTATTGGGTTTACAGGTAATGTCTTTCCCCAGATAACAATAATAATATTCTTAAAATTATTTTTTATTGTAACATTTCCCCAGGTGTTTTAACAATAAGTTTTTGTCTCATTTTTTGATGTGATATTTCTAATTTACCATAAAATTTCCCCAAAATAAAGGAATATGTAGACCCTGTATCAAACAAGACATTAGAAAAATATAAGTAAATAACCAAATTACCTGATACCACTTCATTGGATGGCTCAACATCAGATGAAATAGTCGCAAAGGATCTCACTATACCTTTCTACATAATGTTTGGATTCTTTCCATCACCTGGATCTTTCTTTGGGATGAAATTTTCATAATGACCCATCTAACTACATTTGAAACACTCTATAGATTTCTTATTAGGATTAATCTTAGGATCATTTTAATTAAATTTTCAGGCCATATGGCCAAACTAACAACATCAAAAACAATTCCCAATTTTGGTAAGGCATTCCCCAGGGTGATTTTTACCACACTTTTCACAAATTGGAATAATGACTTTCTTACCATCAGATTTCATTGATTGATTATTATCCATTACTTCCCATATAGACATATTCATCTCTTTGATATCAAAGTACATGTTATCATTAAAAAACTCTATTTTTACCCTCTCATCACATCATAAAAGTTTCTCATAACTTTTGAATTCTAAGGAGTCCAATTCCCTTCGATATCCTGGCTTCAGTCATGAGTAAAAATGGTTGATTTTTCTATGAAGATCCATAATAAGATTTGGAGTATACCTTTACAATTGGGTGAAGTTTTTTTCATACATGTCCACTGAATCTTCACCTTTTTTCCTCAATTCAAATAATTTCTTCTCCATTCTATGTTGATTGACCCTAAGAAAATACTTTTGAAGGAAAAGACGTATAAATTCATCCCACTACAAGGCTTCAATATCATCTCTATCCCTAATATTCTTGACCATTGACCCCCACTGATCAACTTCACCTTAAAAAAACATGGAAAGACTAACATATGATTATATGAACATCCCATAACATAGAATATCTTTTCAAGGGATTTAATCCATCCTTCAATCGAAACTAGGTCAGAAGATCCACTGTTAGTAGGAGGGTGTTTCCTCATAAAATGTTCCACTATAGTCATCCTACATTGTGGTAGCTCTATTTTTTATCTTTAATGGAAGACACAACCATTTATTTTCTACGTTAGCTATGCCATTACCATAAAAAACTAATCAGTTCCAATTCCCACTATCCCTAGTTGTAGATTCTGAAAGATATCAGTCTCTCGAGTCCTTTTAACTTCAGCTTCCCTATACTTTCTGTGGAAAACAATTCTGAACAAATTTATCTTAGATAAAGAAACATGGTAGTATTTAAATGATATAACATTTACACATAAGCATAATTTAGAAATAAATTAGGGTATTCTATTAACATCATACTAACTCCTAAACATATCTAAACTATTATATGAAACCAACTATAAGGACCCGACCAAAAAAATTACATAATCTATCTATTTCAACTAGATTTGAATTCGTTACAATAAAAAATATATTTTCAGTTTAGAGTTCTAGAATGTTTGGACAAAACTCATACATATCAACCCAAAATTATACATAGTGGTTACCCTTAATAAAATATCCATTTCATCCAAAACATATTATTTTTAACACAAAACAACAACATTATTTATTTGAAAAATATTCATAAAATTTTAATTGACTTCCTTATTTCTTTTACACATCCTTATAACCTGTAAAAAATACATAAAACATGGTGTGAGCATAAAAATATAAGTAAGGGATATAAAAAGAATTAAAGAAACCATTAGCCCATGAAAACTAATAATCATATGAAATCATTTTCACAAAGACATACTTCTCACCCTTATACACTTACTTAGTGAAACATGATAATTCCATAAACAATTTGAGAACATATATAAAACTATAAGGGAATCTTTGGGAATTTATTAAATATATTATTACCATCATGGCTACATTATGACTTGTAACCCTCATAGCTACCGCACAATGTAACCCTCATGGCTACCTTATGGTGTAACCTTCGCAGTTACACTTAGAGTAAGAATACGACCGAAATCCAAATTACACATAACCAATGCATTATAGGGAGACATAGGTCCCACCATTCATGATAATAAATTCCCAAGAACATGAAAATAATAATAAAACATGAGAAATTTCCTAAAAACATTTCTTTTGAAATTCATAAAATATAATCTTAAAAGAGGATTTTAAAAGAAAATTCCATTAAAAATATCATATAATTGAATTGAAAATTAATATAAGGAAAGGAATATGTGTATACACTATGAATAAACATAATAAATTATTATATAAACGAAATTCATTACAAAAATAATCTTAGTACCATGTAATCAATGAATTAGAAGGTCAACATAGAGAACAGAAATTAGGTTAATAATTCCCTTACCTCATGTTCATCTTATTTAAAAATTGATTAATCCTCCTTTATAATGGTTAGAAAGGTGTTATTAATATTTTAAACAAACTTATTCTTGTTTTTAACACCTTATATGATCATTTTATAACATCATTCGACCCATTTATTAATAACATTTTGTTATTTCCAATGTTTAGGGTGCCTGCTTCACATGATTCCTATGGTTTGTTCATCAAGAAATTTTTTTCAAATGGAAGGGAAAATACAGAAGTGGAATTAAATTGTGTTAATATGCTTATATAATTTTAAATTATTAGATAAATAATTTTTGTTATATGGTATGAGGATGAGTAATTAGATAAATCATTAGTTACACTTGTTTAGATAATTTTTTTGGTTTTTCGATTATCAAAAACTTATTTCATCATATAACATTAATATTATACAAATAAGTTAATTACAGAAAATAATAGAGGAAATAAAATAAACATTAAAAAGATTAACCAATTAAATGGGTTTACAACCATCTTTGAAGGATTTATAGTAAATTCAAGTCACGTCATCCATGATGTCGGTAAATCAAAACGCCAAGGATGGTGTTTTTTTAAAATAAGAGGAAGAAGAGAGGAATAATGATGATGAATTTTTTCATGAACATTATAAAAATAAAGAATATATATATAATTATTGAGGTTTAATTCCTCTTACACAAGGGTGGGATAAGAGAGTATAAGAAAAGAAAATAATTTTAAAGAAAACCCAAGAAATTTGAAGGGGATTTTTACCTCTTGAACTCTTCTCCTTGTGATCCTCCTTAAGGCCTTGTTTTGGCCTTTTGGTGGGACTGGAAGGTCTTGAACGTGTGTAAGAGACTTGGTAAGGGTATTGGGTATTTTTTTAAATTATCAAATCTTGATCTGTGTGAGAGGAAGAGGGGGTGAGGGTGGTATTTTTAGTGGGGTAGATGAGGGGTTTACCCTTATTTTAATCATTAGTTTAATATTTTTTAACAATATTATGAATAGTATTCATTGATGTGACCCCAAATATTATTATAGAATGTGAGTTTAAACTAAGGGTTCTTACATCATCCATGATTCTAAGAATAATGTACTGAACTGATAATATATATACGGTATATTATCGTATTTAAATATTCATAAAAAATTCAAGAATTTTAGAAAAATCCCCAAAATTCACTCTAACCATTTTTTATGTGCATAAATCAAAAATGAAAATTATTTTTTAAAAATATTTTTCTAAATATTATTCATTTAATTTTTAAATAAAACCATAATTTATTCCAAAAATAAAAATTTTAAAACTATAAATCATTTTATATCACCTTGAGAAATTAATCATGATCACGTTATAATATAACCATAAGAAAATAAAATAATAATAATATTTACTATTCATAAGGTTCATATTATTAGACATAAGCGTATGTTACTATTCATAAAAAATATTTTGGTTCTAACAGACTGAAAATAACTTACTGATCATGACCATAGATGTTCATTTTTCTAAATTAAAATCAGAGAAATAGAAAAATTATGTTCAACAACTAGTTTATAACTATACATTTAGAACAAAGTTCCATTATGTAGAGATTTAGTTTCTCATGAATTTCAATTTATTTTTATTACCATGGGGGGTTACATATACATATCTATAAAATCATCTATGATCCATTTTGAACATCGTACCACCTATTTTTAACAATATTTTATTACTATCATTATATCAGGTGTTAACTATTTCATTTTTATGAGAATTTTGGTTTGGTATTTGTAGTCTGTTTACTTTGATTATGGTTGTATCACCTCTATAATGTTAATCATAATATAAATATCATGTATATTAATTATATAATTATTTATATTCACTTATTAAATGCAGAGATTGAAAAAATAATTACATTATTCATGGAGATGGTAGGTTGTACGTATACATGAATGTTATTTTCTATTTTCAATGGATGGAATGAAAGAAATTTATATAATAAATAAATTTTATATAATCATTATTATATCATATATATTAATTAAATAAATTCATATTACTATCCATATAAAATGGAAATGAAAAATGAGCCACATCACTTCATGGAGGTGGTAGTCCACACGTACACATGAGTGACATTTTCATTTTCAAACAAATTAGATGGTTAGATGGTAGAGAATGGATCAAATGAAGAGTAATAAACCCTAATATGGGGGTGAATTAGTGTTTAACATTTTTCATATTACCCTTTAACTCTCTTTCTAATAGAAAAACGTATCTATCAAGATACTTATTTATGTAGATAAATAAAAGAACAAAATATTTGATAAAAATGATCACTTTTTTATGAAATAGTCCCTAGTGTGTCATGGTTTTTATCCCAGACAAAAAAAATCCTATCATTATCTAGATGAACATAGTAAAGGCAATATCCTTGGACCCATTGCAGTGTTTTGTTCAAACAATTATATCACAGGAAATATGTTTCTTAATAGCCATTGAATGCTTGAGACTCTAGAAGAACTCTAAATGTTTCTTGTTTTCTTATTTCTGAAATTAACCCCATCGCTTCATTCTTCTTCATATATCTATTTGTGTATGAAGACTAAAAATATTTTTTATGCCATTGGTTAGACAAATAAAACTTTTTCCTCATATAGCCTATGTGGTATATGAATTCTTCTTCACACAAAAGATGTGTGGGGAAACTCACCGTTGGGAAGCCAAGTGACTCATGGAAACTCACTTCTTCACATAAAATAACACACTAGAGATTTATTTTTCGCATAATATGATACACACAATATTTCTTAATTCATATTTTTTAAGTCACAAAGGCAATATCTTATTTATGGAAATCAAATCATCACATTTTTCTGTTTCTCAATGAAAACAAGATTGAGTTATCTGGAATAGGTAGAACCAAATCAAACCCATCTCAGTCCCATGGAATTTATAAATGAAGAAACATGTAATATCCTTCACAAATAAGTCCACATTGGATCTTCATTTTATGGCTTTTCAAGACCCATTCATAGACATCTGTATACCTCAACAATAATCTAAACACAAGTTTACTTTTTTACATGATGACTTTATTTATGTTGAAGATGGTGTCATCTTTGTATAATAAGATGCTTATATCACAAATTAGTCTCATGAAAACTTGGTATTTAATCAATTTCATCCACACTTACAAATCCATGTTATGTAAGAAAACCTTCTATTTGTTTACTACTTGATTTAACGAATCATGTTATTCGAATAATGACATGGATGTAAGATGAAGATAGAATTCATGGGGTTGGTTTATCTAGAATAAATCACTATCATCTAAAATGGTATTCATCATTGGAGAAGACCAAACATCAGGTCTATCTTGGAACACTGAACCAATGATGTTGGGGATCTCATATATAATGTGTATGAGAAGTTTTTTAAGATAAATACATGAAGGAAATTGAATGAATCAACATTGTTTTTTTGAACCACTATGTTATATCTATTTTTGTATGGATAAACAGTACACATGTTTCATAGGAACCCATATAAATTTTTTTTATGTTTTTATGAAGCTTAATAATATTCCAAGTTCCATTCATCTCGTGAGACAACAGAAGGGTTGAATCCAAGACCACCATTCAAACACACACCCTTACAGGTCATTCCACACACTTGCACAGTCACCTATAAATCCTCCTCCATACTCTACGATCACCCTGTAAGAGTTATAAAAGCCCACTTCCTTCTTTTTATTGATGGAATTTATCTTCCTCCATGGTTTACCTTTCATGGTCAAACTCACATGTGGTAGATCCTAACTCCCATATGTGGTTGAGTAACCCTACTTCTATTGCTATGGTTCACAATTTTTTTTAAACAAAGGCCCACAAAATACATAGTAAAAACTATGTTTGGAATTAATAATAACAATCCATTTAAAATAAAATTCTCAAATACATTTGAAATTAATTTCTTTTCACAAGAAATTATACTTCAAAATATGATATTCACCTCTATAAATGTTAAAGATAATTATCACTATCCTAGTGGAATTGACACACGTTAGTTGACTTAAATAAAAATTTATGAATCATTAGAATTATCTATTATTGAAAAAAAAACACAACATTATCATGACATGAATTTCCTTAGGCCATGAAACCAATCAACTAACCCCATGGGTCTCCTCTAATACATTTTTTTCCTTCCCAACACACCACATGATACTACCCATAGGGGACACTTCTCAGACTAATGACTATCATTACATTCCAATACATCTTCTTTCAAGGGTGCTTTGTCCTCTCATACACTTCCCAGAAGGTTACTCATCAAGATCACTACTCCAAGATATGTATGCTTAACTGTGGAGTTCTAATTTGGTGGGATCTTGAGAATAATGATTCAACTTGTTGACATGAGTAGTAACATTTATCATTTTATGTCTCAAATTTTTAGGGGTGTAACACTTTCCCCCTTTAAATCTAAATTCCTTAGTTCTGGTCCCTATACCTAAAACCCGTGCAATTACTCGACACTTATTACAATTTATTAGCTATGATACCATTTTTCGTGACCTAACCTACATATGGCCATAGACCGAGTCAAATGACCCCATGAGTATCATGTAATACCATTGTTTCATTCCTAACACCCCATATGCTATTACCCCTCAGGGTCACTTATAAATCCCCTTAGGACAATACATGTTCTTCTAGTTTGTTTTTTACTCACATACACACACCTAGGAAACATCCCAAAAGGTTACATTGTTGAAATTTATTGTAACATTTATCCTTTTATGTCTCAATTTTATAGTTGGTTTACAGAATCCCCCATTAATTAATAACACCATAATTGTGGGCCCCACAATTCAATCCCAAGTAGTCTATTTACATTTCTATTCTGGTATTGGATTTGATAACACTTGTCACAACATGGCCTATATCCATCCATGAACCTAGTCACATGAACCCATGGTCTTTTTGGGTGCCTTCTCAACACACTATAGTCTATTACCCACTAGGATCACTTATCATACTAATGACTATCCCCATAGGCCAACACATGTTCTTCAAATGTGCTTTTTCCTCTCACACACAGTCTATGTAATTTCTTAGAACATCACCCATCATGATCACTAATGTTGGCCAATAACCCTTAACTTTCAATTTCTAATCCGGATGGATCCCAAAACGTATGGTTCACCATATAGATATGCGTAGTTAAATTTTTTCTTTTAAGTCTCACTTTTCTAGGGGTGTTAAAAACATCATCCACACAAGGATTCAAAAATACCCCTTTATATTTGTTTTCAATACACCATTGAACACTTCTCCCCCTTATTGAATAGAAAATGAAAGTAACAGAATGAAGTAAATTAAGTCAAAAGATTAATGACTCGTGAATTGAAAAACTCTATGTCCATGTGAGCTAGCTTAATATAGAAAAGAAGAGTGAGAAATACTGACATAAATACTCATCTTAAGAAAAAATCAACTCTTGATTTTCCTTTTATTAATTGTAAATTAGAATATTAAATGAATTTTATATTTATTTCCTACATACCACATATCCCCAAAAAGTAAATCATGAAATAATAGATAAAAAAACTCAAGAAGAAAAACACTATTACATTAAGTGGGATACACTCCCATTTTTATCCATAACTTCTATAATGAAACTATTGTCAATGGTCTAGTAAAGATGTTAGAAATTAGATTCATAGAAGAAATAAATTACAATTTTAATATACCATCAACAACTTTATATTTTAAGATATGATACATGATATTAATGTGTTTAGATCTAGAATGTTGAACTGTATTGTTTGAAAAATTATTAGCACATTTATTTTCACCATCAATAATAATAGGAAATTTACCTTTAACATTAAAATATTAAAGTTGTGTCTTTATCCACATCATTTGTGTAACTTCCTATGTAGAAAAAACATATCCAGCCTTACTTGATCTTAATATAACTGTAGTTTTTTTATTTTATTTACATGATACAAGACTTATTCCAACAAAGGATAACCCACTAAATGTAGATAATTTTCATCAACAAATCCATCCAAGTCAGTATCAATAAAACTATTTATATAAAATTATTCCTTCATCTTATATATCAATCCCTAATTATATGTATTGGATATTTATATCAAGATGGTATTTTTTAGCATGTTAAGTGATTCTTTATGATCAGATTGATACCAAGTTTTAGACAGTGAAAAAATTACAATACCAGGCATGGTTTCTGTTATGTACATTAGACTAAAAATAAAAATTATAAATTATTTTTCCATACCAAAATTTATTTCATAATATTTTATGAGTTTTATGGTTATGTGAATTGGAGTGGACACAAATCCAAATTCTAATATGTCAATATTCCTCAAAAATTTCTTTAATACTTCACTTCTCATATAAAAATGTAATCAGCTTCTTGGGTAATTTGTAATCATAGGAAAACTTTTATCTCACCAGGAATCAAAATTTCATTTCCTACCATCATATGAGTTAAAACTGTACACATTTTTTTGAGAAAAAAATAATTTCCTCAATATACACAAACATAAAAATTGATGTGGTGTTGGTCTTCTTGACATAAAAATTGATGTCAGTTTGTCCTTCTATAATTGCATACTTCTCAGGTATTCATCGATCAAAAAATACCATCTATTAGAGCATATTTCGAACTATTAGGATATTTATTCATCTTATAAACCCGGATTCCATCTGAATCTAGCATGAATACCTATGGATATTCTACATAAACTTATTTAGTAAGATTAATATTAACAAATTCCTACTTAACATCCATTTAAAACAACTTTAAACTTTAACATCTAGTTCAAAAAACATGAAACATCTATGATATACTATAGTTAAGAAAATTACAATGGATTAAATTAATTCCACAAAATAAAAGGTTTCATGAAATTTAATTCCTTCAATTTTAAAGTATCCCTTTCGAACCAATATAGCCATGTTTTTAGAAAACTCTACCTTTCTATCTAATATATTCCTGGAAACCCACATTGTTCCAGTTTCATTTTTGTCTCTAGATTTAGGAATATGTCTCAAAGTTTCATTCTAATCAATCAATTCTAGTTCTTTATTCATATACTGAACCCACTTCTTATGATCGAATGATTCCTCAACCCTTTGAGGATCAAAATTTTATAAAAAATTTGTAAGGTTTTTATCTGTAATTATTATAGAAGGTTGTTCTCCATGATTTTTATCATCAATAATATTAAAAATATTAACATCATTATTCAATATAGTGTTAAATACTTTTATTCTTTGATTATCATAATTATAATTGGAGAAGTTTGAATAGTAATTGTCTGTTTGAATCATGGTATTTTCTCCAAATTCATCAACTGGTTCAAAACTGATAAAATCATCCTCACAATCCAAAATGATAACATTTTTTATTTCTTCCTCATTTTTGAAAATAGAAACATCATCATTATGGAAATTCACTCTATTTTTTGTAATATCTAAAGGAACTACCATTTGGTGTATAACCAAGGAATATTCAATCTTTATCTTTTTCATCAATTTTTTATTCACTTTTATCCTTCTTCATTGTCAAACATGGACTCCCAAACACTTTCATGTTCTTAAAATTTGGATGTTTCTTGAACCACATCTCATAAGGACTCATATTTCAATTTTTCATGAAGAGAAACCTATTCAAAATTATTCCATTTTTTGTAATATCCAATATCTCAAAGTATCTTAAGGTGGCATAATCTGGTAGCATAGGTCATACCATGTCAATTGGATTTTTTTTCATTTATCCAATCCATTATAAAAAAAGAGTATATATAGAACTTAACTAATTAATGATACCATATTTATTAGGATATTCATTAAACTATATGTTGGCATACTCACTCCCATTATCTGATATAATCATCTTAAAAGAATATATTATTAGTTTCTCTATAAATATTATGAAACTCTTGAACATGTCTATGTATTGTGACTTCTATAGAATGAATATGATAGACATAACACTTTTGAAATAATATATGAAAGTAGTAAAATAATTTTCTGTAGTTGTTTTAAATTTTTTCATAGTACAAAAAACATATGAGTATATCAGCTTAATTGGCTTTGACGTGGGAATTCAAATACATTTGTGGGTTTTGATGAAAATTTTTTCATTCTTAAAAGTTTTATAGAAAAAGGAAATATCTTCTTTCAGAATTGAAACATTCTTTATATATTCTTATTTGTAATGTTTTTTTGTGTTATTTTAGCCAAGATGACAATGTATTATATTCAAAAAATGATTTTCTTTTTTTTCTAAAATAAATATATTTCCCGACTTCTCCATATTGAAATAAATTACCTAGGGTTCTCAAAACCATATTTAATACTACCCCATATTTCATTATAATTACTAAAATTCACATTTTTATTAAATATAAATCCATTTAAAACATCATAAAGTTGTGATACACTAAAAATATTATGATTTTCTCCATAAAAACAAGATATTATTTGGACTAATTTGAATCTTCATAACATTTTATATTATATATCCTTTGATAATTAAATATATTATATCCTTAAATGAAACAAATCATCCTTTATACATGTCTAATTTTTTATATTTTTGGAACTTCCTTTCAAGTGTGATGAAAAAAATATTATCCTTCATCCAAGGACTTTTAGTTTTATAATATTTGAGTACCACTTCCATAATAACATCTTAAAATTTGATCTGATTTTGAATTTCTTTGTTTCCAAGGCATTGATATTAATTAAACTATGTTGGGATTAATGAACTACAAATATTTTATTTATATTCTTCTTTATCAAATATTCCAAAATCTTGTTTCAATATTAGTTAATTGTTTCACACTAACGTTATTTTTAGGTGGTTTAGGATTTTGTTAAGTTCATATCAAATATGGTTATCTCCACATCAAATCATGCTCCTTTTTAAATCCTAGTAAAGACATGTTGTACCAAAAACTATAATCCTTATGTACAGATAAACCACAAAATGAGAAACAACCTCTAATAATTATTCATTGAAAGGATTATTTCTATTGATCAAGTTGTTTTCCGGCTATATTTTCAACTCTCAATTTTTTTTCTCATTTTGTATTCTTGTGAATCCCCTCTATAAAATTTAGAGACTAAATTTGACAGATTGTCTTAATACATATTCTTCCAACCTAGAGATAATTTTTAATATTTATCATAATTTTTATTGGAAAAATGTATTAAATTGTTTCTATAATCCTTTATAACCATCCATTTATTATATGGTTGATTATAAAAAATGTTTTCATCCATACATCTGGCCTTCTGAACAATATTAGTTTCAATAACCTATTATTTATAAAATTATCCAACCTCATTTATATTTTCATTAAAGTTAGTCCACACCTTTTCTTTTAATTTATCACATTCAGTTACCCTTCTACTCATCTTATTGATTTCCTTATTACTATGAAAAATTTTACATGTCTTCTATTGTTTCTCAACCTTTTCAATTTCAAGATTCATATTCTCATTATTTTTAACTAAAGTATCCTCCCCAACCTAATATTCACTTTTCTCATCTAAAATTTCTTTAACTAATGTATTTTATTTTTTCATCCTTACCATCTCTTCCATTCACATTTTGATTTCCATTCTCATAGCGTATTCATTGGTAGTGTAACCTTCCATAATAAAATATTCACTACTAAACTATGAATGATCATATGAGGAATGATTTTTTTATTCCCATTCTATAATATTTCTTTTTACAGACCCTAATAATTTTTTTAAATCATAAATACTTTATTCAATATTAGATAAACCATCTTTAATTGATTAAATGTTTCTTATAAATTCTATGGATGAAAAAGTCTTTTTTCTCTTTTATTAATTTTCCTTTTGGGAGTCTCGCTTATTTCTTACCATTATTGATGTTACATCATATTAATTTTATTTCCTAAATTTCATTGTATATTTTGTAGAGAAATGAGAAAAACATTAAATTATTAAATCACATAATTGGATGTTTACCCTTATACTTACCTCTCCCATGTGTGAAGCTTTTGGAAATTATTGGAAGTACTTCAGAAAAATCTTCCAAATTCTCATCTTCATTAGAAAATCTCTTCTCCATTTTTTTTTAATATTTTGAACATTTTAAGGAAATATTGATTTAATGTTTAACCTTTTCTTCTTAGTTCTACAAATATTATCATCTCAGAGTTGATGAGTGTCTTGTGAATTACAAAAACAGTGACTTCATTAAGATATAATTATTCATTAATAAATAATTTAACATCAAATATTTCTACAAATATTATCATTAGATTCTTTTAAAATATTTATTCATAAAGTATTTCTTTGAATCCTCTAATAGTACTAATAATTAAATTAAAACCTGTGAAAAAATCATCAAGTGATTCATCTTCTTGCATTCTGACATCATCAAACTATTGTTTAATGACCCGATGATTTTCTTCTCCAAAATTTTTATTTCCATCATAAATAATATGATTTTTTCCTAAAAATAGTTTTGGAAATTATGTGATAAATAAATTTTGTCTACTCTTTTATACGTTAGGCAGAAAATAATGTATTTTGGAATTTTCCAACTGTGAAATTCCAACCCTGGTTCCACCCAAAGGTGACACAAAACCTGTTAGCCACATGGAAAAAGTGAACCACCCTTTATGATAGAGGTTTTCGTCTGTTAGAGAGGGTCTAGGGTGTGTCTAAGTGGATATTATTACCTCTTCTCAGATTATAGAACAATAAAAATAGATATAATTAACTAATGGATAGCAATATCGGAAGCATAATAATAAAAGAATAAATATGTCTATAAGTGGAAGGAAAAATAAAAAACCATCAATAATAATATGCTGAAATATTAAAAATATCATATAAAAAATTATGTTGATGAAATGCATCTAAAACACTGAAACATAGATATACACGGATAAATGAAATAAACTACAGTACATGATATACAAAAGAACAAAATACCAAAAACTATCCACGAATCCCAAGTAATGTCGATGGCCATCTGCTATCGGGATCCATCCTATATAAGAATACATGTCTAGTGTATAAATAATGACACTTCCCCTTATCAAAACCTATAAACATATAATCCACCAAGGTACCATCAGTGGCCTAGATAGCGTTTGAGAAAAATCTTAGTAGGCCACCATAGATGATTTCTATATAATATACTCTATGAATATAAACTGATAGTGTATAGATATATATATATATATATATATATATAAATGTAAAAACAACACATAAATATAAACATCCCATACCTTCTTTAGCCTCAGCTTGTTCCTAAACATGTATCATTTAGTTAATTATGATCTAGCTTATAATAAGTCTCAATTGTACTATATATGATATATATAATGTCAGAGTATCCAAGATATAACTAGGAAATCCTACCATGATGATAATAATTGTTTCCCTCGGAATTTGGGGATGACCTCCTTGATTGAAGGTTCAAACATTCCAATCAGTTTATAACAGGTTTGTTCGTAGAAACAGAAACATCCAATGATTCCACATCCATTTGGACCTACTTTCCAAAGGTAGGCGCTCATTAGTTTGTGGACTGATGAGGCTTATGAATTTTCATTGTTTGAGAGGATGGGAGGTCGGACTCATCACACCTTTTTGAGGGGAATTATTGTCTACTCCAGGACTCTGTTTATAGATTTAAGTTATGTTTGTGAATTCTTATTACTTTACCAAGTATAAAATGAGATTTCCTTCAGTTCTGACAATCAATGATTAAATATGTTGGAAATTTAGAGATTCTTTTATATGTATTCGAGGTTCTTCATCGATAGATAATCATCTGTATTTATTATAGATTCCTGGTCAATGGTATACTTCGACACATTTATATAGAATTCTCTTGGTCATTATGATGACCATGCTGGTTTTAAAGCCACATAGTGGGGTACTTGAAGTTTATTGTCATTCAGAAGGACATGGATTATTTCTGTGTTGGGATCAAACACGCAGATGGGCTACCTATGTATCCTTTGTTTAGAAAAGGAATTAGAACCCATGTAGTTCAAGTAAGGGAGTATGATGTTTATGATTGATGGCTCAAAGAAGGATTTCATAATTACTTTTACACTCTAAGCTCATGTGAGTCATGCTCGGTGTGAGAAACAAGAGGTATTGGTAAAAATCAGACAATTGTGCCATGAAAGATGAAATGATAAGAAATATTGTGGGACTTATGTATGCATGACTGCCTAGATAAATGAAGATTAGGATTTACTTCAGGGATGAAATCCAGGAACAGGGTCCATAAAGGTATATGTTCTTTATAGAGATTTGAATAGTCTAACTTGGGGCTTACTCTTGAAATGGAGGCCCAAATTAGGAGAGGACTTATGATTGGGTTTTTTACTCCTGAGAAGGGATCCCAGATCAAAGGTAAATTATGACTGGTTAAGAGAAATTAAGATTGGGGCTTACTCCTGAAATGGAGGCCCAGGTTAAGAGACTTGAAAAATTATGGGACTTGGGGCTTACTCCTGAAGAGGATGCCCATATTTGAGACTGGGGATTATTCCTGAAAAGGAGGCCCATATTAAGAATTGTGACTGGGGATTATTCCTGAAAAGGAGGCCCAGGTTAAGAATTATGACTGGGGCTTATTCCTGAAAAAGAGGCCCAGGTTAAGAATTATGATTGGGGCTTATTCCTGAAAAGGAGGCCCACATTAATAATTATGACTGGGGATTATTCATGAAAAGGGGGCCCAAGTTAATGAGTTCTCTCATCTTAAAGGATGAGGTTGAATGAATGAAATCTCAATCTTTAGTGACATAAAGCTGTGTAAATCACTAGGCTTTTGAGAGATATTCCACAGAATTCCTTTCAGATAATGAATTCCAATCATGAAATCATGCCATAAATGGCTTTGAAGAGTGTCTTGAAGATTGAATCTTTAATAGGAGAGGTGTAATGGCTTAAGATGGATGAAATGGGCAAGAAGGGCACCCAAAAAGGCAGGGGCGCGCAAGTCTTGGAAGGTGCGCAGGTACTGTGTGGGCATGCAAGTCCTGGTCGCGCTGGTATACCTGCGCAACACATGGGTACTTGCGCGACGGTTAACCAGTGGGGTAATACTTGAGAGACTCTTGGTTAAAGCCTTTAGAATCATCTTGAGGTTCTTCCAGAGGAGTGGTGCGCAAGTTCTATTGAAGGAGTTAGGCGGAGCGCAAGTGTGGCCATTTCCCTTAAGGGCTAGCCACTCAGGCATTCAAGTGTTGATGAGTTTCAACACTTAGGTCTTCCTCCCCCTCTTTAGATCATCCGTTCTAGGTAAGAAATTACCTTAGTAGTATTTCAGAAGCTTTGAGAAGAGACTAGGGTGCCAGGAGCTCAAATCTATGTTTTTACAAAAAAAATCCTCCTCAATGGGGGGCCCACAGGGTCTATTTATAGGTTGGAGAAGACCCCGGGCAGTTATCCTTTAGGGCGCGCAAGTCACCTGTGCGACAATTAGGTGTCACACAAGTATAATTGTGTGATAGTGATGAAACTTGCGCGACCCTTATGATTTTGAAGCATTGTTCATGCCTTTGTAGATTTTTGAAGTTTTCTTCAAAAGATGGATCAATTTGTGTTAAGTCATTTCCCTTTCCATTCTAATAGACAATGTGATGAAAAAGGAGAATCAAAAAAAGACCCCCCCTTAGAGTTGGATCCGAAAGAAATGAGGATGTGACTCTGAGGAAAAGAAGAAAACCAAAGGAATAGTTGCACGCTAGTGTTGATGGAGCAGAGGGCGACACGCAATTGTGAGTCGCACAGGGCTGGATCGCGCCTGCTGTAGGTGCATAGGTGGGTAGCCTGGCCTATAAATATGCCACCCCATTTCCTTACAAAGCATCTGTATTCCAAACCTTCGAGCTCTCTCCGCATAGGTCACCTTCACCGCGCAAGATGCTCTGTTTTTCGATGTTTCTTTGCGGTCGCGCTGCTGTATAGGTATTTGGACTTGTGCGGTGATACTTGAACGAAAAAAACTTGCGCGGCACATCCATACTTGCACGTCAAAATTAGACTTGCATTCCTTAATGTCTTAGCCATTTTTTCTGAAATTCCTTCACAAATTTTATGAAAAATCAACTTACTTAAAAGTTAATTTAATCAAATTTTGTGCAGAATCAATGGCTCTTAGAACCGGAATAGCTGATGAACTGGCTAGAAAGCGGATTGATGATATGATGAACATAATTGGCTATGATTACTATGATATCTGCAACAACACTCTCCCATATTTGGCTATGTACTTGAAGAAATATCATCTTAATTTCCCACAAAGCATCTACCTGCCTATATATGGTCATGGTCATCTGTAAGGAGTCAATGTTCCAGATGAAAAGAATTATATGTCTGAGATGCAGCTTCACTGCCACTCCTCTATGTTGTTTATGCTGTGTATTAAGAGCAACAACATTGGCATGAACATTCAAATTTTTCCTCCATGTCATTTCCTTGCAGATATGAAAATGGAAAACCCATGGGCTAAAAATTTTTCCGTTGTCGGTTTGTGGAGATAAGACAAACATGGCATTAGAGCAATATTTGAAAAGATTACTCTCTCCAAATGGCTCTTTACTTCCAATGTTTCATTCTCAAATCCATGTATCAATCTTCCAAGTTTATTGGACAGAAACAGAGTCACTGTTTGATCAGTAGAAAATTTTCTCAAACCTCACTCAAGAACATTCTTTTACAATTGTTCCATGAAGAGATGGTATCACTGCATCTCTTATGGTATCCAATTGAATGAATTAACTCTATGTGTCTACTGATGAAGCTCGGGATGCCGTAAATCAAATGAAGAGTTATTTTGAAAGTCTTTTGTAATTTTTGAAAAAGAGAAGAGGCTCCAATCTGTGGATGTCCTTCTAATTCTTGTGCATCAAATGGAAAGAATGCTTTCATCTTCAATCACTTGCGCACATATTTTCCTGCTACCTGCTTTAAATTTTACCTAATCCAACGGGCCTAGTAATAATAGTTTGATTTTAGTAGGATTAATGTAAATAACCCTACAAAATTTGAACCTTTTAATTTCTCAATATTACCTAAATCATACAAAATGTATGTTTAGTGAGATGGAACTTGACTTTTATTTAGAGTTCCTTTGTCTTTTGAGAGCAGTTTAAAGTCATGCACATCGGACATAAAAAGGCTAATGTTTAAGGTTGAAATAGCTTTGACCTAAATGGATTAAAATTGACTCAATTCCTTGACAATTCATCTGAAAACATAGTACCATACTCAAGTATGAGGGAAAAAAATGTAAACTATGACTTAAGAATATTTGAACCCGAGGAATGATATGAAAAAGATCTAAAAGGAATTAGAATAAATAATTCCAAAGAATGAAGTTACCATTATTTAACAAACCCATTAGGGGGTTGAATTATGCAGGGCCATCTAAGGGCATTGGCTGCATAGTCAAATAAATAGTATCTTTTGGCTAACAAGTCTATTATGTAGACTGTTTATGCAAGGCCACCTAAGGGCACATGCTTCATATTCAGGCAAAATAACTCTCAGAAATTTACTTTCCTAGTGCTAAAAAGCCAGTGAATGTTTATGGAGATTCAAATTTTCAAAACTATAGAGTTTGCTTTATGGAAAGAGGTACTTGAATACGGAGAAGATATTTCCAAACAAGATTATCGAAGAACTGGATGGATATCACTCCTACAAAGGTCTGACCCAAACATAGGGAAGGAGAATATAAACCATAGACTTGAACACTTTCAGATCATGAAAAAGGATATGGGACAAATATGTTAAGGATGACTATCTTTGCGGATCCCTACATATTGTCATTTAAGACCAACAAGGACAAAAGAGGATTTCTTCCAAATAATGAAGTTACCAGTATTTAACAAACTTGTTAGGGGGTTGAATTATGTAGGGCCACCTAAGGGAATTGGCTGCATAGTCAAATAATAGTATCTTTTGGCTGAAAAATCTATTATGGAGACTGTTTATGCAAGGCCGCCTAAGGGCACGTAATGCATAGTCAGGCAAAATAATTCTCTGAAGTTTGACATTTTTATGACTAGAAGTCAAGAAAAGGGTTATGAAGATCTGAAAATATTTATTGTTAGGATTATGACACATAATGATGGGCATTGTCCAATGTATGCAAAGATACACAAATCAATGCTAACCATAATCATGTTGTGGCTAGGTCCTGAATGGAAATGTTGGACATCACTACGTATCCCATAAGAATGAGAATCAATCCATACGTAGTTCATAAATTACAGTTTAACATCATGTGGGACAAAAGGATTATAGATCTTACTTTAGGGTCATAGAGCTTGGACCATTGTAAGAAATACCCAGTGTGTGTTTTCATGGGGACTTTTCAGCCAGGGGACTGAAAGAGGAATTTGGGGTTAGACCCAAAAGACTTTGGGATGGATTTGAGGGACACTCAAATGTTCCTACTTATCCCATAAGGATGGGAATCAAGCCCACGTAGATCTAGAAATACCCTTTGTACAAATTTGGTTCGTACATGTGAAGGGTGAAATGGGACTTTAGTCAATGATGATTTAACCCAAGATAAAAGGTTCAGGTATTTCCATGTATGCACGTAGTCTTTGAAATTAAAAATGATTGAAAATAAATGTAAATAATGATCCCCTCTCAGGTGAGGGTGTCAAAGAATATTGTTGTTTATTTTCATATTGGACAGAAGTGTTGTATAGTTTAACATCGTATAGCAAGGACGAAAGTGAACCAATGTAAAGATATTGATTCTAGAGGCGATTTCACGAATCAACATCGTATGAGATGGAGGTGAACTGATGTGATGAGATTGGTTTTGGGCTTGAACCTTGGGAGGTTGCCTACGTACCCTACCTGGAAGGAAAGGATTAAAGTCCACATAGTTTAATTAAAGAATGAATTAATGATCAAGTTGTTCATGGGGAAAACGACCTAAAAATGATGTTTTTGGGACGTACACATGGTTAGTATCCCAGAGAGCGTGTAATGGTTGAGGTTTTCTCTAAGCTCACGTGAGTCATACTCGGTGTGAGAAACAAGAGGTAACAACAACCTTAATGATGCACAGATTAATGTCATGTAGGACATATAAAGGGGCTATGCAGTTTAAAGTCTTGCAGTTAAGACTATTGGTGCTGCACAGTTTAGTGTCATGTAGCAGGGACAAAGAACAGTTTAATGTCATGTAGGACATATTAAAGGACTTTCTATACAGTTTAGTGTCATGTAGTTAGGACGATGGAGACAACACAGTTTAACGTCATGTTGGACAAAAAGACGGCTGTGCTATTTAATGTCATGCAGTAAGGTCAAAAGAGTACACAATTTAACATCATGTTGGACGTATTGGGGACTTTTTTTATAGTTTAATGTCATGTTGGATGAAAAAGGGATGATACAATTTAGTGTCATGTTAGACAAAAGTGCGAATAGTTTAAGGTCATATGCATGGACTGTGGATGGTGCAGTTTAATGTCATGCTGGATGTAAGGGACTTCTGTACAGTTTAGCATCATATAGTTGGGACGTCACAATTTAACGTTATGTGAGATGAAAGGAATACAAATAGTTTAATGTCATATGTATGGACCGTTGCTATATAGTTTAATTTCATATAGCAAGGACGATGAAGGGGACACAGTTTAACGTCATGTTCGACGTATGTGAAAATAGTTTAGGTTCATATGCATGGACCGTTAATGATGCAATTTAACATCTTGCTGGACTTTGGTGTAGTTTAAGGTCATACCGGACCACGGATGATATATTTTGTGTTTATAAAAAATTCTTCTTCAAAAATATAGCATTGGTTGGAGTAGTGATGAGTTCTCCATCCGTCGAGATTAATGAATGAGCTCCATTGGAGTAGAACCTATGTATTGAGTAAGGTCCTTCCCATTTTGGATCAAGCTTGGGAGGTTTCTTTCCTGGTATCATTGGAGTTCTGAGAACTAATACCAATTCTCCCTGAGTGAATGAATGAAGATGAACTTTTTTGTTAAAATCTCGTGCTATTCGATTCTGATAGACTTCCAAGTGGTGCAAAGTGCACAATATTTTCTTGTCTAATCGTTCGAATTCGTTCAATAACTTTTGAGATTGTTCATCTGTAGATGATTGATCACAAATGGAAACTCTGAGCGAGGGTAGTTGAACTTCAATTGGAAAGACTTATTTCGTTCCATATACCAATGAATATGGAGTTAACCGAGTTTCAGTGCGGGTGGTAGACCGATAAGCCCGTAAAGCATGAAAGAGTTTATCAGGCCACGATTTCATATCTTTATCCACCATATTTTGCATTATATTTGAAAGAGTCTTGTTGAAAGCTTCTATCTGGCCATTGGCCGCTGTATGATATCGAGATGAATGGTTGGATATGATGTTGTATTCTTGATACAATTTCTTCACCTTAGATGAACAAAAGTTGGTGCCATTGTCCGTCAATATGGTATGAGGGACACCAAATATGGTAATGATGTTAGAATTGATGAAGCCAACAACACATTTAGAACTAACATCCTTGAGAGGTATTGCCTCTGCCCATTTCGAAAAGAAGTCAGTAGCAGTAAGAATGTACTTAAATTGCTTGGCCGTATCCGAAGGGTAAGGTCCCCCCACATCCATTCCCCATGTGGAAAATGGCCATGAGTATTTACCTGTATGAAGCAACTATGGAGGTTTATGAATGAAGTTGGAATGTAATTGGCATGGATGACACTTCTTTGTGAAATCAAAACAATCTTGTATCATTGAAGGCCAAAAGTATCCAAGCCTTAGAATCTGATCAGACAGTCTATATCCAGACTAGTTGTAACACCCCAGGTAAATAAAGAATATGACATTTTCATATTTATCCATTTTTGTGAATAAAGTATTAATATGACTTTAAATGAAATTCTATGCTCTATGGCGTACCCAACACGCAACAACGAGTTTCTTGGGAATCTTACGTTGCACTCTAATAATAAAATAATATTATTTTAAATGGTAGTTAACATATAGCCGTTGTATTGGCGGGAATGGATAGAAATAACTAAAATATTATTATATATGTTTTTAAATGTTTTTACATTTATCCAATAAAAGATAAAGGCATAAAATACGGAAATAATTCGATTTTAGGCGTATATGCCCTAGTTTTCACTAAAGGTTCACTTATCGCCTTTTGACGAAGAACCGTCATTAAATATAGTTTTGTTCACTCTTATACATCCTTTTGGACCAAATAAAACTTTTCTTAATAATTGGGACATCAAAATTTACTTTGTGTAAATTTTTGGTATCTTTCCGATAAAGTTCATTTTTTTAATGAATAGTGTAAAATGTTGTATTTTAATTCAAAACCTCTTTTTAATCTAATTTATTTATATTATTAGATTATCTTTTGAATTGGTTTTAAAGTGGAATTAGAATATATTTTTACCATTTAATCCAATAGTGGTCGTTGGAATTAATTTCACTTTGAAATCAGACTTAAACTAGTGTCAATCTTTTGATACTTATTGTTTCATAAAAACACGCTATTTGCTCTGACTGCGGGAATTAATTATTAAATTAATTAATGTGACTTATATGTTTTGAATTTTGTAAAATGGACTTCATTTTTGAATCTGGAATATCAAATATAGCTTAGGGTTAATATTTGGGATTTTTCTGAAAACTTCAATTTTTGATGAATAGCGAAACCACTAAGTGGTACTTATAAAAACTGATTTTTACGTTTAAATGAAATTTTGCCATATTTGTGTTTTTAATTTCAAAAATCCAACATACATGGTTGTCATTAATAAGTAAAATGTGGTTCAATGGGATAAAAATAATTTTTCGGTGAATAGTAACTTATTAAGTTTTTAATCGCGATTAGAGGTAATTAGTGTAGTTTAAGGTAAAAATAATGTTTTAATAATATGAAATTAACTTGACACATGTCCTAACATCATTGGACGTGTCATGGTCGACCAAGACAACCCATGGGTCAACTTGTGGACCCCATGAAGCCACTTTGGTTGGAAAATGACATTAATATCTTTTTATTTAAAGTTAAAGTGAAAATGAGACAAACATGAAATGTTTTACTAAAACAATTTTTACATGGGGTTATACAAATCAGATAATTGACTATAAATATTCATTGGAAAGATACAAAGATTTCCTACATCATAGTAGTTTTTTTTATAATTTTTAGACATTAAATAAATTAAATTATTTATGTCATCATGATGATGCAGCGATGACCTCATTATTTAACGATTTAAATAAAATGGGAAGATAATGTAATATCTAAGACCTAAAAATGTCAAAAACCTATTGGATGAGTGGATTTAGAACCCTTATCACCTTATCCTCGAAATAAATTAATGTGGGACCTTTAAAATCCGAAACTCTTTTGAAAATAAAGTAACATTTTGTAACTTTACAAGAGTGCCCCTCCTCTCCTCTTATAAAAGCCCCCACCTCTACCTCCTTACCCACACTCCCAAAGCATTTGGCTCGGCCAACCCCTGACCATTTTGTCTCTCCACTTCCCTCTCTTACTCCTTGAAGCCTCACTTTGGGAATATGTCTTCCCAAGGAAGCCTTTTAGCTCAAACCAAAGGGAGTTACCCGATTTTAAGGTAATGTCTTCACTTGAGTCCTTTTGTTTTATTTTGCTTCTCCAAACCCCTAAACTCTTTTTATTAATTTATTTTGTAACAAATCCAGTATAATAAATATACCAGGATGTTTCTATAAGAAGTATTCTAGCTACACTTTCACACACATACATCTAACGGTTAAAGAACATACTGTTTCCGTGGATGGTGAATTTCTGCCTCACGAAACGGTGATTGTTCAACACTCATATAACACCTTCAAAGGTGTCCATTAAGATGTCAATATATTTGTATATGATATTTAATATGTTTATGTTTTACTTAAGCTTCTTTATTTTTCATTTATGGCATACCTTTATGGTTTCCATTATGGGTAAACGCGAAATCTTTATTTAAGGAAGTGCGGACTACCGCCCCATTAAAGTGATGTGATTCGTTAATGCCATATGTGGGACGTATAAAGAATGGATTTAAAGTTATTATATATTATGTTATACTGGAATTATAATATAACTCTATATCCTTATTATTTCTTTCCATTAATGTATGAGATAGAAATGAATGTAGCGTTCATGCGTACGTACGGCTTACCGTCTCCATGAACGGTGCATTTCATTTCTTACCCCCAAATGTAATGTACTATTATAAGTACATATTTATAATGGATATATATAAGGTATGTTACATATAAATTATGAATATAATTCTATAATTAAAATATACATACCACTCATTTAGTTTTAATTCCATTAATATGACAAAGAAATGAAAGTAGCGTTCATGCGTACGTAGGGCTTACCGTCTCCATGAACGGTGCATTTCATTTCTTACCTCTAAATGATTATGTAATATTATAAATACATGTATATTCTGGATATATATGATATATATGATATCTAAATCATGAATATCATTCTGGATATAATGAACCATTGACCACACGAACAACACATAATTGTAAGAAGTCCACTTTTGACTTAAGAACCAAATATCGACAAAAAAAAATTATTAACTTAAATGATTACATAATGTTTATAACATGTCAATAATTGATATAAAAGGAATAATGAACTGGAAAAAGGTTCTTAAGAAAGTATAAATTAACTCAAGTTTATTATTCAGGACGTTAAAGAACGATCGAGTCAAGTCAGACCCGAGGTAAGGGATCCTACTCCTCTCTTTCTTTTTAAGTACACTCTTTTATGTCAATCCTTTTAAAGCTCATATTTCTTGTTATTGGGATGTTCTTTTATATTAATCTTACTTTAATTTTATGTTCATGTGATGAGAGACCCTATTCTCTCTCATCAATCCATTTTGGATGTTTTGAGTGGCGCCATTAGGTTGCCGAATTTTCGTAAGAGATCTAACCTCTCTCTTTCTCTTTAAGTACTCTCCTTTATGTCACTTCTTTTAATCTCCTCTTTGTTATGATGGGGGATGTTCTTTTATATTCCTCTTGATGTACATTTTATTGTAATGTGATGAGATACCCTATTTTATCTCATCAATCCATTTTTGGAAGTTTTAAGTGGCGCCGTTAGGCTGCCAAGTTTTCGTAAGGGATTTTTCATCTCACTTTTATTCCCGTGAGATTTATGCTACATATGCCACAATTTCCTTTGAGTGGTGTATGTACTACCCATTATTTTACTCATTGTGTAATATACTTTCTTTTATGAGTATTTAAATAAATTTTGTATTGTCCTTCTTTCACGAGGTGTATGTTTCGAAAGATACCCATGTCGGTAAGGGAACCTTTCACCCTCCTCTTTTTAAAAGGCTTATTTTGTTATGTATTTTAATTCACATAATATTATTTTGGGATATGTTCTTCTATATCCTTATTAATGTAAATTTTATGTCCAAGTGATGAGATACCCTTTTTATCTCTCATCAACTCTTTTTCTGAATTTTGAAGTGACGTCGTTAGGCTGTCTAATTATTGCAAGGGAACTTCTTAACCCAATTTCGATTATTTGGGATAAACTTTTACACCTTGAATATGCCGTTCTATGATTATGTGTGAATGTCCTCTGATTGTTTTACACTTAATACCCACTTATATTTTGTGTATTCATTTGTCACACATAGGTATGTAACTGATTTATCCTTAATCCAAGGATACCATCTTCGTATGGGACTTCGTCTCAATATCCTTTCATTGAGGCATATTTTTTTTTATACACAACCGTATTTTATATGGTGTATAAACCCCTTTGAATTTTATGCTTATTCAAAAGGAATATTTTTTATACGAAGAATTTTACAAAACGACAAAAGGGAATGTTTTTCTTGTCGTACGTATGCGGCGACAACAACTTCTCCGCCGCCGTGACCATTATTGGAGTTTCGGCTTCCTCTATAACCCATACCTTTTTTAAAAAAAAAGAAAAATAAATACCATGTTTTAATTTTCTTTTACTTTGGTATTGAAAATGGTTTTCATAATGTTTTTATATCAATGTGTTGTATTGATATCTTGTGATTGAAAGGTGGAAATTTTATGTTTCCTTTATGCATGTTATATGTGATACGATTATGTTGAGGTTCTTGGGAATTATTATGAAGATGGGTGGTTCCGTGATAAACTAAGGGTGGGTGAGCCCGATATAGCTCTCCAATGCATTGGGTAACGCGAAAGAGTGAAACGTTAAGGTTTCTCCGAAGACATTTAGGGAATATACTGTGATGGGTATTCCAAAACCTAACCAAGAGGGTTACTCCCTACGTAAGAATGTTATGAATGCCTCATGTTACCTTTTATGTCTTATGATTTCTATGATTTATTCATGATTTTATGAGGTATGTTAAAGTGATTATGTTTTATGGGTAAAGTATGATTTCATTATTATGTATACATGTACTCATGTTTCCTTTCCATATTTTTATATCCCTTACTGAGCTTTTTATGCTCATCCCAAGTTTTTGAAATGTTTTTCACAGGTCAAGGGAAGGGTACATGATGTGATGATAGTGTCAAGGACGTGTCAAGAAAGAATCCATGCTTTATTTTAAATATGTTTCTGTTTATGGGAAGAATGAATACTGTCTTTTATGTAACCACTTTGTCTAAATGTGGAATGTAATGCAAGTTTCATGATCTAATTGTCTAAAACTCTAAACCTGAAAATATCCTCAATGTGTAATCTTGTATTAACTCAAGATTAAGTAAGGTTTAAGGCTGGGGCCTTATAGTTGGTATCAAAAGTCGGTTTAGATAACTTTAGAGGTTAGGGTATTCTGTAAGCATAAGTGACATTACCATAATGGTTAGGATTTCAGAAAGAGTCTTAGTTTTAGATAAAGTGAATAAGTAAGTGTATCTTAGTGTTTACATTACTCATTAGTATATGATGGTTTTGTTGATATACTCACACTGACATTTCTGTTTTTAGTGAATGGATGGATCTAGCAGGCACCAAAGAGACAACAGGTTTGAAGGAAACTGTGGTAGTTCTATGATTAAGATACTAGATAAAATGGGGGATTCAATGAGGAAACTCGTGGTTGTTCTAAACCAACTATCAAGGAGTCATGATCAACCACTTGAACCTTGGTATGATATTTAATGCATCATGTACGAGATGACCAATCCATGTGGAAGTTCAGGTAATAATTATAAAGGTAACCATTAGAGTTTATATGACCCTTACTTTTGAGGTAATTATGGGTTATTATATGGTATGCTGGAAAATGAAAGGCATGAGATAAACTTGAGGTTAAAATATGTTATGATCATTTTTGATGATTTTATCTCTTTTTGGGGAATGATTTAAGAATTATATAGTTTTGGAAAAAGGACAACACGCAGACCGTGTGACAACCCGTCGCGTCGGACAAAGCTACGGGAATCGAACCCACAACCAAAGTGTGACTGGTATTTATCGCCTACCATTGGACTACGTGAATTCCCTGGTTAGTTTGACCGATTCTTTTTAGTTAGATGATTTTATGAATTAAGAGTAAGTTGATTTTGGGTTATTTATGAAAATGATTAACCTATCATGGAGGATATGTGATTAGGTTAATTACTTTTCAATACGAGACTTTAAGAGCAACTGATATTGTTTGGAGATAAATGTTACGATTTAACTTGGAAGACTATGTGACTAAATCCTTAAAATATTTGGGTTTCAATCTTATATTGGTTTACTTTGAAGAATTTTATGGAAAAATTGTTTATCGGATGGTCCTCGTTGAACTTTGGGTTTTGTTGGACAAATTTTGAGATTAAGAATAGATTTTATTTTTATAAAGGGTTATCCTTTTTTGGATTATCTGACCTCTTACTAACCTTTCTAGTTTTGGTTTTGGTTAAATCCTAAAGACATGGGATGTATATAGTTCTCTTTTGTGGATTAGGTGATTCTCTAGAAGTTGATTATAGTACTCTTAATGCGAACAAGTCTCCCAAAATACTCGTCTTTTGGAAAAAAATATGAGTTTGATTAAGGAATCTAGTAAAACTTGAAAGTCAACATGGTAAGTGATTATTTTTCCTTATGAATAAATTCCTCAATAAAAAGTAACTTAAGAAAAAAATGTTGTCTATTAACTTTTCCTACTGGGGAACCCAACACCGTTTAACCCATCACAAGTTTGTGATTTTCTTATTGTTAACTTTCTCCTAAACATGTTTTCTATCACTCTCCATCAGAACATGACCCTATGTTTTCTCCTCCATGTCCATGTTTTCCTACATGGAGTCCTAGTATGGGTTAACTCGGGTGACCTCTGTACTTATCTTTCTTTATTTTAAAGTGATTGTTTTACCGACTCTTGTTCCGATGTGGGACTTTCAAGGATGTTTCCAAGCACAATTTTAAAAATTGCGAGGACACAATTCCCAAAAGGGGGGAAGGATGTAACACCCTAGGTAAATAAAGAATGTGACATTTTAATATTTATCCATATTTGTTAATAAAGTATTAATATGACTTTAAAGGGGACGCTATGCTCGATGGCGTACCCAACACGCAACAACGAGTTTCTTGGGAATCTTACGTTGCACTCTAATAATAAAATAATATTATTTTAAATGGTAGTTAACATGTAGCCATTGTATTGGCCGGAATGGATAGAAATAACTAAAATATGATTATATATGTTTTTTATTGTTTTTACATTTATCCAATAAAAGATAAAGGCATAAAATACGGAAATAATTCGATTTTAGGCATATATGCCCAAGTTTTCACTAAAGGTTCACTTATCACCTTTTGATGGAGAGCCGTAATTAAATATAGTTTTGTTCACTCTTATACATCCTTTTGGACCAAATAAAACTCTTCTTAATAATTGGGACATCAAAATTCACTTTGTGTAAATTTTTGGTATCTTTCTGATAAAGTTCATTTTTTTAATGAATAGTGTAAAATGTTGTATTTTAATTCGAAACCTCTTTTTAATCTAATTTATTTATATGATTTGATTATCTTTTGAATTGGTTTTAAAGTGGAATTAGAATATATTTTTACCATTTAATCCAATAGTGGTCGTTGGAATTAATTTCACATTGAAATCGGACTTAAACTAGTGTCAATCTTTTGATACTTATTGTTTCATAAAAACACGCTATTTGCTCTGACAGCGGGAATTAATTATTAAATTAATTAATGTGACTTATATGTTTTGAATTTTTTAAAATGGACTTCATTTTTGAATTCGGAATATCAAATATATCTTTGGGCGAATTTTTGGGATTTTTCTGAAAAACATCAATTTTTGATGAATAGTGAAACCACTAAGTGGTACTTATAAAAACTGATTTTTACGTTTAAATGAAATTTTGCCATATTTGTGTTTTGAATTTAAAAAATCCAACATAAATTGTTGTCATTAAGAAGTAAAATGTGGTTCAATGGGATAAAAATAATTTTTCAGTGAATAGTAACTTATTATGTTTTTAATCGCGATTATAGGTAATTAGTGTAGTTTAAGGTAAAAATAATGTTTTAATAATATGAAATGAACTTGACACATGTCCTAACCTCATTGGATGTGTCATGGTCGACCAAGACAACCCATGGGTCAACTTGGGGACCCCATGAAGCCACTTTGGTTGGAAAATGACATTAATATCTTTTTATTTAAAGTTAAAGTGAAAATGAGACAAACATGAAATGTTTTACTAAAACAATTTTTACATGGGGTTATACAAATCAGATTTTTGACTATAAATATTCATTGGAAAGATACAAAGATTTCCTACATCATAGTAGTTTTTTTTATAATTTTTAGACATTAAATAAATTAAATTATTTATGTCATCATGATGATGCAGCGATGACCTCATTATTTAACGATTTAAATAAAATGGGAAGATAATGTAATATCTAAGACCTAAAAATGTCAAAAACCTATTGTATGAGTGGATTTAGAACCCTTATCACCTTATCCTCGAAATACATTAATGTGGGACCTTTAAAATCCGAAACTCTTTTGAAAATAAAGTAACATTTTGTAACTTTACAAGAGTGCCCCTCCTCTCCTTTTATAAAAGGCCCCCACCTCTACCTCCTTACCCACACTCCCAAAGCATTTGGCTCGGACAACCCCTGCCCATTTTGTCTCTCCACTTCCCTCTCTTACTCCTTGAAGCCTCACTTTGGGCATATGTCTTCCCAAGGAAGCCTTTGAGCTCAAACCAAAGGGAGTTACCCGATTTTAAGGTAATGTCTTCACTTGAGTCCTTTTGTTTTATTTTTCTTCTCCAACCCCCTAAACTCTTTTTATTCATTTCTTTTGTAACAACTCCAGTATCATAAATATACTAGGATGTTGTTATAATAATTATTCTAGCTACACTTTCACACACCTACATCTAATGGTTAAAGAACATACTGTTTCCGTGGATGGCGAATTTCTGCCTCACGAAACGATGATTGTTCAACACTCATATAACACCTTCAAAGGTGGCCATTAAGATGTCACTATATTTTTATATGATATTTAATATGTTTATGTTTTACTTATGCTTATTTATTTTTCATTTATGGTGTACCTTTATGGTTTCCATTATGGGTAAACGCGAAATCTTCATTTAAGGAAGTGCGGACTACCGCCCCCTTAAAGTGATGTGATTCGTTAATGCCATATGTGGGACGTATAAAGGATGGATTTAAAGTTATTTTATATGATGTAATACTGGAATTATAATATACCTCTATATCATTATTATTTCTTTCCATTAATGTATGATATAGAAATGAAAGTAGCATTCATGCGTACGTAGGGCTTACCGTCTCCATGAACGGTGCATTTCATTTCTTATCCCAAAATGTAATGTACTATTATAAGTACATATTTATAATGGATATATATAAGGTATGTTACATATAAATTATGAATATAATTCTGGAATTAAAATATACATACCTCTCATTTAGTTTTAATTCCATTAATATGACAAAGAAATGAAAGTAGCGTTCATGCGTACGTACGACTTACCGTCTCCATGAACGGTGCATTTCATTTCTTACCTCTAAATTATTATGTAATATTATAAATACATGTATATTCTGGATATATATGATATATATGATATCCAAATCATGAATATCATTCTCGATATAATGAACCATTGACCACACGAACAACATGTAATTGTAAGAAGTCCACTTTTGACTTAAGAACCAAATATCGGCAAAACAAACATTATTAACTTAAATGATTACATAATGTTTATAACATGTCAATAATTGATATAAAAGGAATAATGAACTTTAAAAAGGTTCTTAAGCAAGTATAAATTAACTCATGTTTATTATTCAGGACATTAAAGAACGATCGAGTCAAGTCAGACCCGAGGTAAGGGATCCTACTCCTCTCTTTCTTTTTAAGTACACTCTTTTATGTAAATCATTTTAAAGATCATCTTTATTTTTATTGGGATGTTATTTTATATTAATCTTACTTTAATTTTATGTTCATGTGATGAGAGACCCTATTCTCTCTCATCAATCCATTTTGGAAGTTTTGAGTGGCGCCATTAGGCTGCCGAATTTTCGTAAGAGATCTAACCTCTCTCTTTCTCTTTAAGTACTCTCCTTTATGTCACTTCTTTTAAGATCCTCTTTGTTATGATGGGGGATGTTCTTTTATATTCCTCTTTCTGTAAATTTTATTGTAATGTGATGAGATACCCTATTTGATCTCATCAATCCATTTTTGGAAGTTTTAAGTGGCGCGTTAGGCTGCCAAGTTTTTGTAAGGGATTTTTCATCTCACTTTTATTCCTGTGAGATTTATGCTACCTATGCCACGATTTCCTTTGAGTGGTGTATGTACTACCCATTATTTTACTCATTTTTTAATATAATTTCTTTTATGAGTATTTACATCAATGTTGTATTGTCCTTCTTTCATGAGGTGTATGTTTCGAAAGATACCCATGTCGGTAAGGGACCCTTTCACGCTCCTCTTTTTAAAAGACTTATTTTGTTATGTATTTTAATTCACATAATATTATTTTGGGATATGTTCTTCTATATCCTTATTGATGTAAATTTTATATCCAAGTGACGAGATACCCTTTTTCTCTCTCATCAACTCTTTTTCTGAATTTTGAAGTGACGTCGTTAGGCTGTCTAATTATTGCAAGGGAACTTCTTAACCCAATTTCGATTCTTTGGGATAAACTTTTACACCTTGAATATGTCATTCTATGATTATGTGTGAATGTCATCTGATTGTTTTACACTTAATACCCACTTATATTTCATGTATTCGTTTGTCACACATAGGTATGTAACTGATTTATCCTTAATCCAAGGATACCATCTTCGTATGGGACTTCGTCTCAATCTCCTTTCATTGAGACATATTTTGTTTTATACACAACCTTCTTTTATACGGTGTATAAACCCCTTTGACTTTTACGCTTATTCAAAAGGAATCTTTTTTATACGAAGCATTTTACAAAACGACAAAAGGGAATGTTTTTCTTGTCGTACGTATGCGGCGACAACGACTTCTCCGCCGCCGTGACCATTATTGGAGTTTCGGCTTCCTCTACAAGCCATACCTTCTTTTTAAAAAAAGAAAAATAAATACCATGTTTTAATTTTCTTTTACTTTGGTATTGAAAATGGTTTTCATAATGTTTTTATATCAATGTGTTGTATTGATATCTTGTGATTGAAAGGTGAAAATGTTATGTTTCCTTTATGCATGTTTTATGTGATACGATTATGTTGAGGTTCTTGGGCATTATTATGAAGACTGGTGGTTCCGTGATAAACTAAGGGTGGGTGAGCCCGATATAGCTCTCCAATTCATTGGGTAACACGAAGGAGTGAAACGTTAAGGTTTCTTCGAAGAGATTTAGGGAATATACTGTGATGGGTATTCCAAAACGTAACCAAGAGGGTTACTCCCTACGTAAGAATGTTATGAATGCCTCATGTTACCTTTTATGTCTTATGATTTCTATGATTTATTCATGATTTTATGAGGTATGTTAAAGTGCTTATGTTTTATGGGTAAAGTATGATTTCATTCTTATGTATACATGTACTCATGTTTCCTTTCCATATTTTTATATCCCTTATTGAGCATTTTATGCTCATCCCAAGTTTTTGAAATGTTTTTCACAGGTCAAGGGAAGGGTACATGATGTGATGATAGTGTCAAGGATGTATCAAGAAAGAATCCATGTTTTATTTTAAATATGTTTCCATTTATGGGAAGAATGAATACTGTCTTTTATGTAACCACTTTGTCTAAATGTGGAATGTAATGCAAGTTTCATGATCTAATTCTCTAAAACTCTAAACCTGAAAAGATCCTCAATGTGTAATCTTGTATTAACTCAAGATTAAGTAAGGTTTAAGGATGGGGCCTTATACTATTGGGCACCACAGACTCCTGCATGCACTTCTTTCATGACAACCGTTGTCTCATCACCATAAATGCATCTGAAGAAAACTCCATCAAAACCACATTTGTAGAGAATTTTCTTTAGGTGATCTGGGCTATTATAAATAGTAAAATTGACCACACGTCGTCGGATTTGTTCTTTCTCAGCTTAATCAGGTGGAAGTGTTCCATTTTGAAGGTATTCCCTGATTGGTGACATCCATCCTATAGTATGACCATACAGTTCAGGAATGGGACTAATTTCATTAATTTCCACTGTTATGATTCGAACGTAAGGTGAAATTGCACGACGGTGGGCAATACTGATGCTTGTCTCGTCCTGATTTGGATATGCCAGAGCTATGGCTATATTAGCCAGTGCATCAGCTTGAGCATTTTGTGATTTTGGGACATTAGAAAATGTCGGTTCTGAAGGGAATTCCACCATTAACTCTCTGACAAAATCATACAAAAGGATTAGTTCTTCTTTTCTAATGGAATAATCCCCATTGACTTGTTTGATTACCAGGTCTGAATCGCCTTTCACTTTTAAGTGATTCACTTGTGCTTGAAGCACTAATTCCAAGCATGCGATGAGAGCTTGGTATTCTGCTTCATTATTGGTACCACCTTACCACAATAAGAAGGAATAAGGTAACACTTCCTTTTCTGGAGAAATGATCACAATTCCTAAGCCAACTTTTTTGAATTTAGGATTTTCCATTTTCCTCCCTGTTGGACTTCTGGAAGCACCATCAAAATAAATTTCCCATGCCTAAGGACTTTCTTGAATAGAGAAGACTTACTCATCAGGGAGTTCAATATCTGAAGATGTGTCTTCCACTGAAGGGTGTTCATCCAAGAAATCAGCCAGAGCTTGGCCCTTTATTGCCTTTTCAGACACATACTGAATGTTGAATTGCTACAAAATAACTTCCCACCTTCCCAGACGTCCTGTAAGCATTGGAAGACTAAAGATGAATTTGAGCGGGTTATTGCGAGATACCAAGTAGACCTCGTGATGTTTCAGGTAGTGTCTCAACTTCTGAACTGCAAAGATTAATGCCAGGCAGCACTTCTCAATACTTGAATACCGGGTTTCTGCTTCAAGCATAGTCCGACTGAGATAGTAGAGGTTGTTTTCATTCCCAGCATCATTCTTCTGCGCAAGAAATGAACCTAATGACCGCTCTAAAGCTGTCACGTAGAGGATAAGTGGTCTTCCTTCAATAGGTGTCATGAGTACTAGTGGACTCAAGAGGCATTTCTTGAGAATATCGAATGATTCTTGACATTCTTTAGTCCACTGGTAAGTGACTCCCTTCTTCATCAATTTGGTAAAGGGTAAACTTTTTCCTACCAAATTGGCGATGAAACACCAAATATAGGCTAAGTGTCCTTGAATTCCTCTTAATTATTTCAAATTTTGAGGAGGTCACATACCAAGGATTGACTTGGTCTTCTCAGGATCGACTTCAATACCACGATGACGTACAACAAAGCTGAGAAATTTTCCTGAGGTTACCCCAAAAGCACATTTTAATGGGTTCATCTTCAAATTATGTTGTCGAAGCATGCGGAATATGACCTACAAATCATCCAAATGATTAGAACGTTGTTTTCATTTAACCACCAAATCGTCTATATAGCATTCAACAAACTTCCCTAAGAAGGGTTTGAAGATATGATTCATGGCACGCTGATATGTTGCACCTGCATTCTTTAAGCCAAAGGGCATTACCCGATAGCAAAAAACACCATGAGGGGCTCTGAAGGCTGTGGATTCATCGTCTTCTAGGGGCCATTCAGATTTGATTATATCCAGAATATCCATCCATGAAGGAAAGTGCTTCATAGCCAGTTGTTGCATCAATTAAAAGTTATGTAATTGGAACTGGGAAATCATCCTTAAGACAATGCCGATTAAGATCTCTGAAATCGATGCAAACTCTAATTTGTCCATTCTTCTTCTTCACAGGGACAATATTAGCCAACCACTGGGGATATTGAACTTCTCTAACGAAGTTAGATTTGATAAGCTTATCCAATTCAGCTTAAATTTTGGAAGCATAAGTTGGGTGTGTTCTTCTCGCGGCTTTCATAAATCCTTGATGTTCTTCTGGTAAACCCAAATGATGAGTAGCAACATCAGGATCAAGCCCGGACATTTCTGTATAGATCCAATAAAATATATCTCTATTTTGCTTTAGAAAAGAAATATACATCTCTTTCTCTTCAAGAGTCATGGCTACACTGATTAAAGTGGGGGGTGGATCTTCTTTTTTACCCGGATTTATTTCTTTGAGTTCATCCACAGTGGTAGAGATACCCTCTTCAAATTCTGGAGGAGAATCTCTGAGATCTTCCTCTTCTTCTTCATCATGTGTTATTTCTTCCATTTCTACTTTCATAGTAGATGATAAAGCAGAATTTTCATGATCAGAAGAGATGTCAAAATTTGCATATCTTGAAGAAAAAGCTTCCATTTCCGACCCGATTGATGATGAAGGGTCTTCTTTGGGTAATAAAGAGGAGATTATGGATTGAGAATCGACATCATTTTTCACCTATGATGTTGCAATAACTTCTTCTGGCCTAATTGGTGAAGTATAGACTTGATTGATTTTAGCAGATGAAATGAAGAAGTCACCATTTGTGCTTTCACCACTGCTTGGTGGGTTACCAATTTTCCCATGTTGTATGGCTCAATTACCGTAATTGACATTATGGATCTTTATTTTGATTTGGTTCTATCTTGTCAATTTTACTGATAGGAAACACATAATTTGTACTCACATGTGTAAATGGATTTACTAGAATCTTCTCGAAACCATATGAAGCATTAACTTTGGTAGTCTCCTTTGTTGTGGATTTCTCCCTTCCCTTCATGTGATAGAATTCCACCTCAATGTATTGAGACTCACATGTCTTGAATGGGTCCTTATCACCATAAAATGTCCCAACATGACCATTGAAACAATATTTGAGACATTGATGGTATGATGAAGGGATAGCCGCATGTTGATGTAGCCAGGGTCTTCTAAACAAGATGTTGAAAGCTGAGTCTTGATCAACAACCATGAAATCCGAATTGGATACAAGATCTATAAACTGAGTTCTGAGTGTAACTTTGCCCAATGGTTCTTGTTCATTTTTATCATATCCTTGTAACATCATGGTAGAAGGAGATAAATCAGATTCTGTGAGGCCCAATCGAAGAAGTGTACGAATGGGAATAAGGTTGACTCCTGAACCATTGTCAATGAAATCTCTTCGGATGTCTATGCTATTGACCTTGCCAGATAAGTACAAAGGTATAATATTCCCATGCACAACATCATCTTCATATTCATCAGTAAAAGATATTATTGCATGGAATTATGCATGATTATTCTCTATGTGATAGACTTCAGCTGCAACAATTTCAGTTTCAAACTCCCGAGGACTTGACAAAACCTCGATGAGTGCTTCCCGAAGATCTTTTGACAGATTCAGAGAATCCAGAATTGATAACTTGTCTGGTACTTGGGCCAAGTGTTTCAATAAATCATACTTTTGATCCAGAGTTCTGCATTTCCCAACAGAAATATGTGGTTTAGCAGTTACCTTGGAAGCAGATGCTTTAGAAGTTGATGCATCATGTATTGCGATTGGATTTGGAAATATTCCTGGTTTTGGAAGATTAGACCGATTAGATTCATTTACTTGCTGAGAGGAAGAAGATGGAACCTTCAAATCGTCTTCCAAAATAACTATGCCAGGATTGAATTTGATATTGGTATAAGAACATTCTTGTTCTTGCTGAGCTCGCTGAAGGGCTCTACCACGAGTTTCTGCTGCGTACACAGTTCTAGTAGGGGTAGAATTGGAATAGTGGCTTCTGAAAGATCCAGATCTTCCCCTATATCCTAAGCCTCTGGAACTTCTTCTGATTCCCCTATTTGATATGGGGAATTCAGGCTCATAGAAATCGAAACTACGACTGGAATATTGATCCATTAATTGAATCATATTAATAGAACCGAAGATTAACTCTTCGTCTGATGAAGACTCTTCCTGATTATCCTGTTTAGACTATGCCATTTGGTGGGGCGGTGCCCGTGGCTTTGAAGTAGAAGGCATGAAGTCTACCAGAGACAAAGACAACTTAGGGTTTGACACATTTTAGATACCCGAAGCTTGACGTATATGGACATTACATTACATTTGCGGAATAATTGGTACAAAAAACACACACACAAGGATCGTAATAGTTTAGTGTCTTTGGAAACTCGGAACGTAATCTTCTAATAGTGGTGAAAGATCTTCCCTTTTTTTTACCTAAAACCTTTCTTTATATCCTGGGGAAAAGAAAACATAAAAGGGTGAGCTCAAATGCTCAGTAATGGTATAAAAAGAAAAATCAATCACATCATATTCATAAGAACATAACTTTTGGAAATCTTAACCTGCAAAAGAGAGCATAATTTCATAACATGGGATAAATCATAGTAGTGAAATGAAATCCCAATAATCATAACATAAAACATGAAACTTTGTGGCATACACATATAATCATAGAGAATCATTTCTTGTTAGTCAAGACTCATTGCCAAGACTATCTTAGTGGACAAAGTCCCTTTCTGAATCGAGTAACCCTCGTTTCAGTCCTGTTTCACTGAACCGGTATAACCTACCATTTCATCCATGTATATCTCATGAGATATAAAATCATTACCCAATGCATTGGAGGGAGATATAGGTCCCACCCATCTCATAATGATACCATTCTTATGTGTGCCACAAAATCATAAATCATACATCATTTCATAACCCATGTAATAAAATGGGATTCTTAAACATCATGCCATCATAATCCATAAACAATTGATATCATTTCATCATAAGAAAACTGAAACCATTTAAATCATAGAGACATTTTACTTGAAACATACATATCAAATAACGTCATCTTAGATGGAAAAATAGTTTTAAAAAAAAACTTGAAATGAATTCTTGAGGAAAATATCCTTTCTTCTTTAAAAACATTTTTCCTTTCTTAACATGTCATAAAACTTTAAATTAAAAAAAGTTGATTAAAAATAAACTTGAAAACTTGTAAAGGAAGCTTCTTGGAAATAATGTTTTAAAAATCCATCCATGCCGTATAAGTTAAAAAAAACATTCTTCGTACTTTTGTCGGAAAAGTCAAAAAATCACCTCGTACGAAAAAGCGACAAAAGATTCCTTTCATATTCTTTACTAAAAACTCACCGAAGGGTAAAAATGGATTTAAAAAATTGTAGGTGGATGGAAATAATATTACATATTGATGAAACATGGACGTGGATGATAAAATACACCCCAGTAAATACTTACGAATAAACAATCTCGGATAAAAATGAGATTGTGATATTTCCCTTACCTTAGGTCCGATTTGCTTCATATGTGTCCGAACCTCCTCTTCTTTGAAGCGCCTCTTTGAGACCTCCTCTTAGGGCACTAAAATTGGTCTTTGAGGAGGACCCGAACCTCTATGATGTTGCTAGGGAAGAGGAGAAGAGATTTTGGCAGGGTTTGGCCGAGCTTGAGTGCTCAAATTGGTGTGAGGAGGAGGGGGGGAGGTGTCCTTTTATAAGGGAGGAGATGGGCACCTTTGGAATTCTTAAAAATATTAATTTATAATAAATCTAACCCCACATAAAAACCTCCAAAAATGACTCATATTCGAATATTAGATAAGATAAGGTTGTAATATCATCAACCAATAGAATTTAGACATGTTAGGAATTTAGTTTAAACATTATCAACATGATTTATCCTTATTTAATCAATTTAATTTTATTTGTGGTAATAACATTCTAATTTTTAAATTATAACAAATAATTACTTATTTTTTGTGAATTGTACATAATTGGATTCTTAATAACATTTTAGATCATATAAATTTAAATTTATAATTTTGAAATATTTTGTGATTTTTAATCAATTTTATAATATGTTTGTTTTTATAAAATAACAATAGTGTCAATTTTGACACTATTCATTTATTTGAATTTAAATAAAATAAATACAGAAGATATGTTCGAACTAAAAGTTTTAATAGATTCATAAAATGTCATATGTATCTTAAAAATTATTGGAGCACATTAAATAGTTCATATAATATTTATTTTATTATTTTTGAAACCATTTATTTGGTTTATCTCTTAATAAAATAAATACTACAATATTTTTGTATAATTATTTCATATACTTATTTGTTGCATAAAAATTAAAAATAAAATCCTATGATGAATATAAATCTATTAACTTTCAAAATAATACTTTTACTAGAATTTATCATCTTAAAATCACAATATTTAAATTGTTATATTTATTAAATTATGAAGGTGACAACTTTGGCATCATTTAAAATAAAAAAATATAAGTGTCATAATCGCTTTTATAAGGCTCCAAATGGTCAAATATTCTACCATTGGATGCTTATGGTTTAAATTTACATGGAAAATAAGTTTTGGTAGGTATTTGTGCATTTTATGGTCACTATTAGTTTAATAAAAACAATATTCTTGATTTTTCACTAGATAAACAATTTCTGCATCACTATTGTGTCATAATTAATGATAATTATTTAATCCCTAAAAATTATAAATAAATTTATATGATGTAGATAATTTCATTAGCTTTATGGAGACTATTCATGTTCTAAGTTTCATGAAGTTTATCACTAAATTAAAATTAATATACATATAAGATTTAAGAGAGTGACATGTTGTCACTTTCTTTGGTTTTAATAATAATTAAGTTATTTTCATGGACAAATGTCCATTAAATGATTCTAATCCAACCCTTAGGTGATATGGGTCTACTTTTAGTCATCCAATAGGATTTTGACATTTGTTAGGGTAATTTTAAAATATTATATTAACCCTTAATTACCCGATTTACCTTTAACTATGGTAAATAAAATTTACCGTAGTTACTATTCATAATTCCCAAAAATAAAAAGTAGCTTATTAACATAATTTGGACACACTGATTCCAAATATGGAATCCATTTTTCCAAATTCAATACACAAAAGATGCAGAAATTAAATTAAAATTAATCCCGTTGTAGAAAGAAAACGGGTTTTTCTTTAAAACATTGCAAAAGATTGAATTGATTTAACCTACGAATTCAAGGTAAAATCAATGCTAATGACATACATTATATTAAATGGTAAAAATATATTATATTTATACTTTAAAACCATTCAATATTATAATTTAACCACATAAAAAATTACGATGAAAAAAGTTGTTTTTAATTAAAATATAGCGTGTTTTTACTATTCATTAAAATATGAAAGTTATCGAAAAAATATCAAAACATTATCTAATGTAAATTTTTATATCCTTAATCAAAAGAAGAATATTATTTTGTCAAATTGAACATATAAACATGTAAAAAACTATATTTAAAGTGGGTGCGCCATCAAAAGGCGGTAAAACTGCATTTTTTGAAAAATACTTATTTTACCCGAAAAATTTATTTTGTTCTTATACCATGGTCTAGAAATGTGTAAGATGAATAATAATGTTATAAAATTCAAAATTTAGTTAATACTATTCATAAAGGCTAGTTCATGACAATATTATAATAATATAACATTGTTTATTAAAACCCGGTATTGCGTACAACACACGCTATCGAGGAAGGTCGCGATTGCGTGTAATGCAAGCCAAGTCGAGGTTGCGTGTTGTGAAAGAGTCCTTCATTGTTTCGTATAACGGAATCCAACCATATTTCATTTATACATTTAATATATATATATATATATATATATATATATACTCAATGTTGCGTAGAATAACTATTATCAAAATTATGTGTAACACGGTCCAAGAATAGTGTTACGTATACTGCAAGCTAATACGGTGTTGCGTATAGTGCAGGGTAATCTTGGTGTAGAATACAACATAAGACATTAATGAAATTAAAATAATATTTTTCATAAAATCTCGGGGTGTTACATTCTACCCCCCATAAAATGAATTTCGCCCTCGAAATTCGTCGGGGTTATAAATGGTTTACTATTTGAAAGTTTCTTTGATAGGAACCCACATCGTAAAAGGAATACCAAAACTTATTTTTAAAAACAAAAGTATGAAATGTAATGGTTACCCAAATAAACTAATCATTGGGTTTCCACATAGTTGAAAATATGGATATGGAAGAGAAATCTAACCATCATGTTCTGATGGAGAGTGGTAGAGAAAATGGCTATGGAAAAGCCAACAATTACAAAGCCATAAATTTGTGACGATCTAGGGTACCATCTGATTCATCGGATATAAGGGCACTAGGAAAACATTTTTGGTTTTCAAGATCATTTCCCTAAAGTTGAAGAATTTGAATTAGAATAAATACTTACTTTATTTTGGTACAATCTCACTGTTGTTCGTGCCTTGAACAATTTCCACTTCATCTCTTATATAAATGAAGTTGAATTTGTTATTCGTGAAGTGTTATCAGATCTTGTGAGAGAATGACGGGTCATTCCATCTGTCTCAAACAAAAGGTTAACAAAAATTATATACATAAGTCGATATATAGTGAGATTAATCACATATGGTTCCTAAAATGGACTTATACTTCATATATCATACTGCTTAATATAATAAAACTAGTTTCTACTAAACATCGACTTCCTGTAGGCCAGTGGTAGGCGATAAAGGCCAGTCGCACTTCGGTTGTGGGTTCGATTCCCACATCCTTGTCCGAAGCGATGGGCTGTCGCCCGTCCTGCAGGTTGTCCTTTTTCTAAAACTACATTACTATAACATCCCATCAATAATATCGAATAAAAAAAACTTCTATCCTTAAACAATACTAACTTATGTCCAACATAATCCATTCCAATCTTTAGGCTTATCCATAATACTGCAGTCCACTCTCATAACATAGTGAAAATGATTACCAGAGATTTAACACCATCGTCGATCCCCATATATCATAAGATATGTTTTGTTGGTCACATTCCAAACATTCAAAGTCCTTAATCATGTATTCTCTTGAATACCTTAGTGAAAACATGAATGCAGTTAAAATTTAACACTTTCCACATACCAAAATCCTCAAAATTCTATATACTCAAACCATGATATCACTTAGTCCTTATATCAATCATGAGCTCATGAATACTGTCAAACATTTCATTTTCTCCTTATCCCTTCATTATGCGCATATCATCTGCTTTCCAAAATATTTGAATCACTTTTCATGGTTACCGGTACCTTAAAATTATTGAAAACCACAATAATACAAAAATATTATAATAAACAATAAAAGTACCTCAACAACATTATTCTTGAATACCAATACATAAACACTTCAATCCATCCTCTTCAATTATTGTCCTGGAATAAGTCCTTCCTTGATTTAGAAGTACCTTTTTAGGTCCGGGCATTGAGTTGGGTAATGCCCATGTTCTCCACAAATAAGACATTGAACTCCATAACAGTCTGGAACTCTATGACCCTTTTCTCCACACAGATAACATCGTTCCCTCCATTTGAGGTATTCTTCAAGGTTCTTCTTCCCTTATTTAGAAATCTCAATCTTCCTTTCTTTATGCTACTCAACATGCGAACATGCATAATAGTATATCTTCCTCTTATTTGATGAATTAGGTATACCACTAAATTTCACCTTGTTAATCATATATCGCGATGACAGATTCGGCATAATCACAATATCTTTCTCTCTAGGAATTACATAATTTTGTTGCTTATAGTCACCAATTTGTCCATTGGATTCAATGTTAACCGAATTCCGTCTGGTTCCCTCCATTAACTAAAACACAAAAAGAATTCGTTGAGAGGCAAAAATCATGCTAGAGAAAACAACATAGTAAAGGGGGAGTACCCTCAATATCTAACATCTTAGGTTAAATTCTAAGATTTTTACCGTAGTTTTAGGACTATATCCTATATGTATACTTATCCTTAGGGACATCCCTAGACATGTAACACCCCAAGATTTCATAGTGTGTTATTTCTTCAAAATAATTCAATAACTTTCACTACATGCAACACCATGTTCAAGCACACCATGACTTACCAAACAAGCCGTTCAAAAGAGGTTATGAATAGTATTAGATAAATTTTAATGTTTATATAATCCTTATAATTTTAGAATCCATATTATGAGTTTCTTAGATATAATGCAAGAACAAATTCATTTTCAGTATTGCACTTTTATCAACTTTAATAGTGAACCCTTTTTAAATACTATATTTTAAACTTTTTGACTAAATGGGGACATCAAAAATTTAAAATGAAACATCCCAAGCTTCCACGGTACGCTTTCTTTGAATAAAACAGTAGCGTGTGTTGTACGCAACCTTGAGTTTTAACACACACCACAACCAATCAAACTAGCCGTTATGAATAGTAATACCTAATTTTTGAAATTATATATATTTTATATTTAAAAATGGACTTCATTTTTGGATTCGGAATATCGAAATTATCCTAGGGTGAAATTTTGGTACTTTTCGGATAACTTTTATATTTTGATGAATAGTGAAAATTACTAAATTTTAATTAAAAACAACTTTTTTAATCAAAATAATTAATAGTGATAAATTATGAATTTGAGTGGTTTTAAAGTATATTTAGAATATATTTTTACCATTTAATATAATGTTGGTCATTGGACATAATTTTACAATTAAACCAAACATAAACGAGTGTCAATCTTTTGATAGTTATTATCTCTTAAAAACACGCTTTTTGTTTTGACAGCGGGATTTAATTTTAAATTAATTTCTGCCACTTCTGTGTTTTGAATTTAGGAAAATGGATTCCATATTTGGAATCAGGATGTTAAAATTGTGTAAATAGGTAACTTTTATTTTTAGACATTTTGAATAATTACTGCGGTAAATATTTTATTTACCATGGTTAAGGGTAAATCCGGTAAATAAGGGTTAAAAAAAATAATATTATAATAATACTAAATTACCCTAAAACGTGTCTTAACCCTATTGGTTGATACATGGTCGACCATGGGAATCTTTGGGTCTATTTTGGGACCCCATGGATCCACTTGTAAGTGATAATGACACTTTATTTTAATTTAGTTAAAATTAATACAAAAATGACACAAGCATATATCTTTTAGAACAACAATTGTTACATAGGGTTATATATGTTGGATTTTAGATTATAAATATTCATTAGAAAGCTAAAAAGATTTTCTACATAATGATATTTTATTTATAATTTTTAGACATTAAATAATTTATTTTATTTATGACACAATGATGATGAAGTAATTACTATAATAGTGAAAAATTAAAATAATTGATATTATAAACACCCAAATAAATATAATATGAAACTTTTAATGAATTAAACTAATTTTCTAGGATAATATGATATATTAGGATTTATTTAATTGACTTTGTTCGAAGTAATCAATCTGTTATGAGTTTCACAAAAATCAACTATTGAATAGTGTCAAAATTGACATAAAAGAGTTCTTAAAACAAATATTATATTATTAATTGATATTAAATTCCTAAAAATCTAAGGTTCGGCCAAGAGACTTATATTATGATATTTTAATCATTAATGGACCACTTGGGGGTCGCTTGGATGTATATAGTAAGTTTATTAACCATATTATATAAAAATACAAAGAGACATTGTAAAAGTGAAACTAATTAACTTAGAGTTAATACTTAAAGATAAGGTTAATATAAGTACCCAAACCTGTCTAAATTCTATTGGATGAGTTTTTTTCGACCTATCCCCACCTCAACCTTTTAATAGTCAACTTTGGAGCCTTTGGAAACCGAATATGAATTTATTATAAATTAATATTTATAGATTTTCCAAAGGTGCCCCTCACCCCTCTTATAAAAGGGCACTCCTCCTTCTCTTTTCCTCACACCTCTCAAGCCACTTGGCTCGTCCAAACTCTACCCAAATAAGCTCCCCACATCCCTCTCCTCCTCCTTGAAGCTTCCCCTTAGGCAGAAATCATTTCAACAAGTCCTTTGGTTCCAACCAAAGTGAGTTACCTAAATTAAAGGTAACGATTTCTCTTAAATTATTTTCATTTATTTTGCTTCTTCAACCCCCAAACTCTTTTTATTTCCCTTCTTTTGTAACAACACCAGTATCCTCAATATACTAGGATGTTGTTATAAGAAGTATTCAAACTACACATACACACAACTCCATCTAATGGATGATGAACATAATGTTTCTGTGGATGGCAAACTAACGCCTCACGAAACGATGATTGTTCAAAAACATCTTACCGCCTCTCATGGTGGCCATTATGATGGCACTGTAATTAAATATGATATTAATGATATATATTTTATATATAAGCTTCTGTAATTCCATTTTATTTCATACCATTATTCGTTTCATGTTGTATATACATACGATAATTTCATTTGAGGAAGTGCGGACTACCGCCCCCTTAAAATGATATGACTCGTTCATACCACACATGGAACTTATAAAGGATGGTGTTAATAAACTTAAGTAACATATATAAAATATTATATTATACTGGAATAGTAATATACCTATATATCATTTGGATTCGATTCTTTTAAAATAAAAAATTAAATGGAAGTAGCGTTCGTGCGTACGTACGGACTACCGTCTCCACGAACGCGATGAGATTCATTCTCCATCGTATCCATTCAAGTATAATTATCATTTAATGATTTAAAAATGATTTTTAAGGACTTTATATCATTCTGGATATGAATAAGATACAACAAACATGACTTATGTAACAAAACATATAAAAGAAAATGAGTAAGTTAACACCCGAAACGGCATTAATACTAAGATATTATTAACAAATCAATGTTAAAAGATCATATATGATATCATATTAAAGTAAATGATTCTTGTATTATTCAATAACAATTATTTCACCATTATACAGGAGGTAAACCTACCATCGACCAAGGAAAAAGTACAAAGTAAGGGATTTTCTTATCTCACTTTCAATTCCGTGAGATTTCCATTTTTCGCCACTAAATTATTGAAAGTGGTGTATTGTGTACTGCCATTTGATATATATTCATGATCCTATTTATATTCATGTTATTCTGTAAATCATTTGGTGGTTATTAACTTTTGGCCATACGACTCAGTTGATTAACGTGGTAAGGGGTTTCTTATCTCACTTTTAATTTCGTGAGATTTCCATTGATCACCACTTAATTATTGCATGTGGTGTATGTGTACTGCCCATGATTGTATTCATTGTGTAATATAATTTAATTTATAGGTATTTACATCATCATGGTATGATACTTCTTTCATGGGTGTATGTTTCTTAAGTTACCTAATCAATAAGGGAATTTGAGATTTCAATTTCCACTCATTTGGCTTTACGCATATTTCATTGATTATATTACCCCAAGATTATGTGTGGAATCACTATTCATTTGATTATGTCATAATTTCCACTCCCCTTCCTGTGTATATAATTTTGATACACATAATCACTCCATTGATAATTCTCAAGTCATTGATATGAATTTGATAAGAGTAATTTTAACTCATTCTCCATTTGTTGAGTTAAACATCCAATTCGTTGGTATTGTTTTTACAAGAATATGTGTGAATATCCTTTGATTGATTTACACTGAATATCCAATCATATTTAGTGTATTTATATTTGTCACACATAATTATGTCATTGATTTATCCTTAACCTAAGGATACAACCTTTACGAGAGATTTCATCTCAATTTACATTCCATTGAGACTTCTTTGTTGATATACACCAAATCACTTTTATGTGGTGTATATAATGTACTTTGACATAGTATATCATGAATCCCTTTATTCTCATGATATTACAAAGTTTTGATTACCACAATTATTTGTATTCAAGTGTCTCTTTTGGTTGGAATCTCTAACTAAAATACCATTTTTCAAAATGATTTAAAGACTTATTCATCTAAATCTTTCTCATTAATGTCCATGTTTTAAAAAAAATGGTTTTAAGGATTTATTTATATGGACATTAAAGTTTACAAATTAAAAACTCCTTTTAAAAAGTTTCAAAGTGGTATGGGACACTTTGATTCAAAAATCTATTTTAAATGGCTTCTTGACAAATAGTGTGACTTTTAAATGTTTTCAAGAAAAAGGGGGATATTTCTCTCAAATAGTTTTGATGATTATTTTCATCTATGCCAACATCCTTCATTATTATTTATTGAGGTTAATGTGATACAATACAATCTTCCATATTGTATCAAATGAGTTATGTTTGACTATGGATGTGCTATTTTTATACCATTCATGGTTTGTGGTAGAAGTATTGACATTTCGTATGCTAGTTTTAATACGAATGTTTATGTTATGTTTAAACCTGTTCATATGAGGAATGCATTGGACTTAATAAGTGACGGGTGGAGCCCGCTATAGCTCCTCGATGCATCGGTAGGTCTCATGAGACAAACTAGTGTCTTGGCACAAGGCCTTGGCAAAATCTTATTTTTAGTCTTGGCACGAGGCCTTGGCTATGTGGTTATGATAGTCTGGCATTATGCATTCCATCATTATGAAAGTGGTTATTGATATTGAATGTGATCATTCGACAAGTAGAATATCCATGTGAGTAAGTAAATGGCATTATTTCATTTTACCTTTGCCATTTTATGCTGAAGTTTAAATTTAAAAGGCTTTTGTTTTAGTTATAAATTGCCTTAAGTGTTTATGCTTAATTATGAAAGCTTCTGCTATAATGTTATCCTTACTGAGCATCTGAGCTCACCCCTTTCAATGTTCTATTTTTCCCAGGATTATGAAGAAGTAATTTATGAATGACCTGCAGGGATAGTATGAGGGGATATGAAGACAAGATGTTTTTTTTATGATGTAATGTAAAAAAAAAATTTATGAATGTATCTAGTTATTCCAAGGCTACTAAACTAATCGGTCTTTCGAGACTTGATCTTTCTCATGATCATGCCAATGTTATGTAATAATGCACCGACTCTAGGTAATTAGGGTCGGGGCGTTACAGTTGGTATCAGAGGAAGTTTAGTACAAACCTTGGTAGCTAGATTTAGATAAACTCTGATTAGAGCACGTAGACCTAAGATGAACTTTGAGGATTAGTATAAAAGAACTTCCTAGAATTTTGGTATTGTAGAGATTTTGTGAGTTTTCCGAGCAATACATCCCTGTCTGGATACGAGCAGGTAGAGGCGGCTCTGGAACAGATGTACCTAGGGTTAAAACCCGAAAACACCGCTTTGAGCTAGACTCGAACGGGAACTGGTGCACGACAACGGGCCTTGCTGCACTCTTGGTTACGACACTCCCGGGGGATATGCTTAGGATAATTTACATTTTCTTTACAAACCAATTTAAGTAATATATATATAAGATGAGAGTAAATGACCTTGGTTAATCCTAATATGTTTCAAATTGAGAATATGGTGACATTTTAATCTCTAAATGATTTTACGACTACTATTACTCACACAATGCTTTATGGTTTTAGTCAATGGCTGGATTCCAAGGAAGTCATAGTGACTTTGAGAATGATGTACAAGATGGGAACGGTGGTGGCAATGAGCAACAAAATGGAATGTTGATAGGCGTAAAAGATATCGTCTTTATGCCAAATCAGTTTTCCAAAAATATGATCAACAACATATATATTAACCAACTCCCAGACTCAACAAGGAAGAGAAAGGTGATAAATGATAAGAGCTCCAGCAATGGAGACCATGGAGAAAAGAACCCTCAATTTTCATCATGCAGGAAATGTGGAAAGAGACACCCAGGAAAGTGTCTCAATGGGACAACGAAATGTTTTACGTGCGGGAAGGAAGGACATAAAGTAAAGAATTGCCGAAGAAAAATGAAGAGTACTATGGAAGAAGATAAAAATGGTCCCAAGAGTCCATTTACAGTCATTTGCCGTAAATGTAGGGGACCTGGCCATTACCCGAGTGAATGTCCTATTCTATAGGATATTTTCTTGGTCAAAGAAGAAGCTATGTGGGAATAAATGGTTGGAGAAATGTTTAAAAAGTATTAGCACTCCTTGTTGATGGGTTTACTATGGAATAATTTTCTCTTGTATTTGTAACCCCGCAGTTTGCCATGTGAGAATGATATTTGAGGAAGAATTGTCTCTTCTCTTGTGGATATGGGTATAAATAACCATTTGGATTTATATGATCATTGGGGTTTGAGAGAATTATAAGTTATTCTAATTTGGGATGAAGATTCAAGGTATGATATAACATTTGTGGGTAAATTTATGATATAGTATTTGGAGGAATTTATCTCATTTTGGCAATATTATAAAATATAGTTTTTGAAAAAGGACAACACGTAGACCGTGTGACAACCCATCGCGTCGGACAAAGCTATGGGAATCGAACCCACAACCAAAGTGCGATTGGGATTTATCGCCTACCACTGGACTACGTGAAGTCACTGGTTAGTGTGACTTTTTTTTTAGTTAAATGATTTTATTGATCAATAATAAGTTGATTTGGGTTCTTATTTCATATCAAAAGAATACCCTTGGTATAGGAAAATGATTTGGTGATTAAGTGATAAATGTTATTTTGGAAGATGTTCGCTTTGTTGGGAACAATATATGCCCAAGGAAAATAGAATACTATGGGGTTTCATTTGTGGAGTAATGATAGATTTTTATCTACGTTTTTATTGTGGATTTATAGTGATTTGGGTTATTTATGGAAATGATTAAACTATAATAGAGAATATGTGATTAGGTTAATTACCTTTGAGTATGTGACTTTAAGAGTATCTGATGTCATTTGGAGATACAATTTAACATGGGAGACTACCTAATCAAATTCTTCTATGTTTTGGGTTTCAATATTAGTTTGGATTATATTAAAGGATTTTAAGGACAATTGGTTATTGAATGGTATCTATTTAACTTTGGGGTATTGTTGGTTTAATTTTAGAAATTAAGATTAGTGCATATTTATCTCAATGAATATCCTTTTGGGGGATCATTAGATCATTCACTGACCATTTTGGTTTTGATTAATCTTCAAAGACAATGTAAATATATGGTTTATCCTTCATGGATCATGTGATTCTATAGAAGTTTATTCTATCTCTTCCGGTGTGACCAAGTCTTCTTGAATACTCATCGTTTATAAAAAAATTGAGTTAGTGGTGGAAATTTATTAAAGAATGAAAATCTACTTAAAATTTAAGTATATCTCATAATGTTCTTAGCCAATCTCATAAATAAAATCCCCAACATTAATAAAAGAAACATAGAACAAAAATTTTGTCCTAGATGGTACCTTAAATCATCACAAATTTATGGCTTTGGGATTTTTGGCCTTTTCATAGCCATGTTCTCTACCACTCTCCATCAGATAATTGATGGTTAGATTTCTCCTCCATATCCATATTTTCCTTCATGGAACCCTAGTATGTGTTATTTTCGGTAATCTTCATACTTTCGACTCTTTATTTTAAATAGAGGCCTCATTAATTCATTTTTCGATGTGGGATTTCAACTAAGATATTTTGAAACGTCAAAAATGTGTTATCCTAATACCCTATGTTTTGTTGAACCGATGGTATTTCAAATCATCATAGATTGATGATTATAAGGACCTCAATTTTACACTTGTTTGTGATTGATGACCTCAATCACCACCTATAAATATTTACGTTTTTCCTCCAATTATATGTCTCTAGTTGCCACCAATGTTCTCCTAATCGAGATCATAATTTGGTGGTGACCCTCTGATTTCTCTTTTTCTCATATTAAGACTAAATTTTAGTAACCCAAATTCCGATGTGGGTTTTCCCACAAATATATTATCTATTTTCAACCTTTTTTTTTTTCTAAGAACAATTTCAAATTGCGAGGACGCAATTTATTGAAGGAGGGGAGAATGTAACACCCCAAGATTTCATAGTGTGTTATTTCTTCAAAATAATTCAATAACTTTCACTACATGCAACACCATGTTCAAGCACACCATGACTTACCAAACAAGCCGTTCAAAAGAGGTTATGAATAGTATTAGATAAATTTTAATGTTTATATAATCCTTATAATTTTAGAATCCATATTATGAGTTTCTTAGATATAATGCAAGAACAAATTCATTTTCAGTATTGCAATTTTATCAACTTTAATAGTGAACCCTTTTTAAATACTATATTTTAAACTTTTTGACTAAATGGGGACATCAAAAATTTAAAATGAAACATCCCAAGCTTCCACGGTACGCTTTCTTTGAATAAAACAGTAGCGTGTGTTGTACGCAACCTTGAGTTTTAACACACACCACAACCAATCAAACTAGCCGTTATGAATAGTAATACCTAATTTTTGAAATTATATATATTTTATATTTAAAAATGGACTTCATTTTTGGATTCGGAATATCGAAATTATCCTAGGGTGAAATTTTGGTACTTTTCGGATAACTTTTATATTTTGATGAATAGTGAAAATTACTAAATTTTAATTAAAAACAACTTTTTTAATCAAAATAATTAATAGTGATAAATTATGAATTTGAGTGGTTTTAAAGTATATTTAGAATATATTTTTACCATTTAATATAATGTTGGTCATTGGACATAATTTTACAATTAAACCAAACATAAACGAGTGTCAATCTTTTGATAGTTATTATCTCTTAAAAACACGCTTTTTGTTTTGACAGCGGGATTTAATTTTAAATTAATTTCTGCCACTTCTGTGTTTTGAATTTAGGAAAATGGATTCCATATTTGGAATCAGGATGTTAAAATTGTGTAAATAGGTAACTTTTATTTTTAGACATTTTGAATAATTACTGCGGTAAATATTTTATTTACCATGGTTAAGGGTAAATCCGGTAAATAAGGGTTAAAAAAAATAATATTATAATAATACTAAATTACCCTAAAACGTGTATTAACCCTATTGGTTGATACATGGTCGACCATGGGAATCTTTGGGTCTATTTTGGGACCCCATGGATCCACTTGTAAGTGATAATGACACTTTATTTTAATTTAGTTAAAATTAATACAAAAATGACACAAGCATATATCTTTTAGAACAACAATTGTTACATAGGGTTATATATGTTGGATTTTAGATTATAAATATTAATTAGAAAGCTAAAAAGATTTTCTACATAATGATATTTTATTTATAATTTTTAGACATTAAATAATTTATTTTATTTATGACACAATGATGATGAAGTAATTACTATAATAGTGAAAAATTAAAATAATTGATATTATAAACACCCAAATAAATATAATATGAAACTTTTAATGAATTAAACTAATTTTCTAGGATAATATGATATATTAGGATTGATTTAATTGACTTTGTTCGAAGTAATCAATCTGTTATGAGTTTCACAAAAATCAACTATTGAATAGTGTCAAAATTGACATAAAAGAGTTCTTAAAACAAATATTATATTATTAATTGATATTAAATTCCTAAAAATCTAAGGTTCGGCCAAGAGACTTATATTATGATATGTTAATCATTAATGGACCACTTGGGGGTCGCTTGGATGTATATAGTAAGTTTATTAACCATATTATATAAAAATACAAAGAGACATTGTAAAAGTGAAACTAATTAACTTAGAGTTAATACTTAAAGATAAGGTTAATATAAGTACCCAAACCTGTCTAAATTCTATTGGATGAGTTGTTTTCGACCTATCCCCACCTCAACCGTTTAATAGTCAACTTTGGAGCCTTTGGAAACCGAATATGAATTTATTATAAATTAATATTTCTAGATTTTCCAAAGGTGCCCCTCACCCCTCTTATAAAAGGGCACTCCTCCTTCTCTTTTCCTCACACCTCTCAAGCCACTTGGCTCGTCCAAACTCTGCCCAACTAAGCTCCCCACATCCCTCTCCTCCTCCTTGAAGCTTCCCCTTAGGCAGAAAGCATTTCAACAAGTCCTTTGGTTCCAACCAAAGTGAGTTACCTAAATTAAAGGTAACGATTTCTCTTAAATTATTTTCATTTATTTTGCTTCTTCAACCCCCAAACTCTTTTTATTTCCCTTCTTTTGTAACAACACCAGTATCCTCAATATACTAGGATGTTGTTATAAGAAGTATTCAAACTACACATACACACAACTCCATCTAATGGATGATGAACATAATGTTTCTGTGGATGGCAAACTAACGCCTCACGAAACGATGATTGTTCAAAAACATCTTACCGCCTCTCATGGTGGCCATTATGATGGCACTGTAATTAAATATGATATTAATGATATATATTTTATATATAAGCTTCTGTAATTCCATTTTATTTCATACCATTATTCGTTTCATGTTGTATATACATACGATAATTTCATTTGAGGAAGTGCGGACTACCGCCCCCTTAAAATGATATGACTCGTTCATACCACACATGGAACTTATAAAGGATGGTGTTAATAAACTTAAGTAACATATATAAAATATTATATTATACTGGAATAGTAATATACCTATATATCATTTGGATTCGATTCTTTTAAAATAAAAAATTAAATGGAAGTAGCGTTCGTGCGTACGTACGGACTACCGTCTCCACGAACGCGATGAGATTCATTCTCCATCGTATCCATTCAAGTATAATTATCATTTAATGATTTAAAAATGATGTTTAAGGACTTGATATCATTCTGGATATGAATAATATACAACAAACATGACTTATGTAACAAAACATATAAAAGAAAATGAGTAAGTTAACACCCGAAACGGCATTAATACTAAGATATTATTAACAAATCAATGTTAAAAGATCATATATGATATCATATTAAAGTAAATGATTCTTGTATTATTCAATAACAATTATTTCACCATTATACAGGAGGTAAACCTACCATCGACCAAGGAAAAAGTACAAAGTAAGGGATTTTCTTATCTCACTTTCAATTCCGTGAGATTTCCATTTTTCGCCACTAAATTATTGAAAGTGGTGTATTGTGTACTGCCATTTGATATATATTCATGATCCTATTTATATTCATGTTATTCTGTAAATCATTTGGTGGTTATTAACTTTTGGCCATACGACTCAGTTGATTAACGTGGTAAGGGGTTTCTTATCTCACTTTTAATTTCGTGAGATTTCCATTGATCACCACTTAATTATTGCATGTGGTGTATGTGTACTGCCCATGATTGTATTCATTGTGTAATATAATTTAATTTATAGGTATTTACATCATCATGGTATGATACTTCTTTCATGGGTGTATGTTTCTTAAGTTACCTAATCAATAAGGGAATTTGAGATTTCAATTTCCACTCATTTGGCTTTACGCATATTTCATTGATTATATTTCCCCAAGATTATGTGTGGAATCACTATTCATTTGATTATGTCATAATTTCCACTCCCCTTCCTGTGTATATAAGTTTGATACACATAATCACTCCATTGATAATTCTCAAGTCATTGATATGAATTTGATAAGAGTAATTTTAACTCATTCTCCATTTGTTGAGTTAAACATCCAATTCGTTGGTATTGTTTTTACAAGAATATGTGTGAATATCCTTTGATTGATTTACACTGAATATCCAATCATATTTAGTGTATTTATATTTGTCACACATAATTATGTCATTGATTTATCCTTAACCTAAGGATACAACCTTTACGAGAGATTTCATCTCAATTTACATTCCATTGAGACTTCTTTGTTGATATACACCAAATCACTTTTATGTGGTGTATATAATGTACTTTGACATAGTATATCATGAATCCCTTTATTCTCATGATATTACAAAGTTTTGATTACCACAATTATTTGTATTCAAGTGTCTCTTTTGGTTGGAATCTCTAACTAAAATACCATTTTTCAAAATGATTTAAAGACTTATTCATCTAAATCTTTCTCATTAATGTCCATGTTTTAAAAAAATGGTTTTAAGGATTTATTTATATGGACATTAAAGTTTACAAATTAAAAACTCCTTTTAAAAAGTTTCAAAGTGGTATGGGACACTTTGATTCAAAAATCTATTTTAAATGGCTTCTTGACAAATAGTGTGACTTTTAAATGTTTTCAAGAAAAAGGGGGATATTTCTCTCAAATAGTTTTGATGATTATTTTCATCTATGCCAACATCCTTCATTATTATTTATTGAGGTTAATGTGATACAATACAATCTTCCATATTGTATCAAATGAGTTATGTTTGACTATGGATGTGCTATTTTTATACCATTCATGGTTTGTGGTAGAAGTATTGACATTTCGTATGCTAGTTTTAATACGAATGTTTATGTTATGTTTAAACCTGTTCATATGAGGAATGCATTGGACTTAATAAGTGACGGGTGGAGCCCGCTATAGCTCCTCGATGCATCGGTAGGTCTCATGAGACAAACTAGTGTCTTGGCACAAGGCCTTGGCAAAATCTTATTTTTAGTCTTGGCACGAGGCCTTGGCTATGTGGTTATGATAGTCTGGCATTATGCATTCCATCATTATGAAAGTGGTTATTGATATTGCATGTGATCATTCGACTAGTAGAATATCCATGTGAGTAAGTAAATGGCATTATTTCATTTTACCTTTGCCATTTTATGCTGAAGTTTAAATTTAAAAGGCTTTTGTTTTAGTTATAAATTGCCTTAAGTGTTTATGCTTAATTATGAAAGCTTCTGCTATAATGTTATCCTTACTGAGCATCTGAGCTCACCCCTTTCAATGTTTTATTTTTCCCAGGATTATGAAGAAGTAATTTATGAATGACCTGCAGGGATAGTATGAGGGGATATGAAGACAAGATGTTTTTTTTTATGATGTAATGTAAAAAAAAATTTATGAATGTATCTAGTTATTCCAAGGCTACTAAACTAATCGGTCTTTCGAGACTTGATCTTTCTCATGATCATGCCAATGTTATGTAATAATGCACCGACTCTAGGTAATTAGGGTCGGGGCGTTACAAGACATACCTTAGAAATATCTCTAGGGATCTCACTAACGTTCTCACATCCTAGTTTCCAAAGGTTGACTAAACCTTTCCTCTGATACCAACTGTAGAGACCCGAAGCTTGACGTACATGGACATTACATTACATTTGCGGAATACTTGGTACAAAAAAAACACACACACAAGGATCGTAATAGTTTAGTGTCTTTGGAAACTCGGAACGTAATCTTCTAATAGTGGTGAAATATCTTCCCTTTTTTTTACCTAAAACCATTCTTTATATCCTGGGGAAAAGAAAACATAAAAGGGTGAGCTCAAATGCTCAGTAATGGTATAAAAAGAAAAATCAATCACATCATATTCATAAGAACATAACTTTTGGAAATCTTAACCTGCAAAAGAGAGCATAATTTCATAACATGGGATAAATCATAGTAGTGAAATGAAATCCCAATAATCATAACTTAAAACATGAAACTTTGTGGCAAACACACATAATCATAGAGAATCATTTCTTGTTAGTCAAGACTCATTGCCAAGACTATCTTAGTGGAAAAAGTCCCTTTCTGAATCGAGTAACCCTCGTTTCAGTCCTGTTTCACTAAACCGGTATAACCTACCATTTCATCCATGTATATCTCATGAGATATAAAATCATTACCCAATGCATTGGAGGGAGATATAGGTCCCACCCATCTCATAATGATACCATTCTTATGTGTGCCACAAAATCATAAATCATACATCATTTCATAACCCATGTAATAAAATGGGATTCTTAAACATCATGCCATCATAATCCATAAACAATTGATATCATTTCATCATAAGAAAACTGAAACCATTTAAATCATAGAGACATTTTACTTGAAACATACATATCAAATAACGTCATCTTAGATGGAAAAATAGTTTTTAAAAAAAAAACTTGAAATGAATTCTTGAGGAAAATATCCTTTCTTCTTTAAAAACATTTTTCCTTTCTTAACATGTCATAAAACTTTAAATTAAAAGAATTTGATTAAAAATAAACTTGAAAACTTGTAAAGGAAGCTTCTTGGAAATAATGTTTTAAAAATCCATCCATGCCGTATAAGTTAAAAAAAACATTCTTCGTACTTTTGTCGAAAAAGTCAAAAAATCACCTCGTACGAAAAAGCGACAAAATATTCCTTTCATATTCTTTAATAAAAATGAGATTGTGATATTTCCCTTACCTTAGGTCCGATTTGCTTCGTATGTTTCCGAACCTCCTCTTCTTTGAAGCGCCTCTTTGAGACCTCCTCTTAGGGCACTAAAATTGGTCTTTGAGGAAGACCCGAACCTCTATGATGTTGCTAGGGAAGTGGAGAAGAGATTTTGGCAGGGGTTGGCCGAGCTTGAGTGCTCAAATTGGTGTGAGGAGGAGGGGGGGAGGTGTCCTTTTATAAGGGAGGAGAGGGGCACCTTTGGAATTCTTAAAAATGTTAATTTATAATAAATATATCCCCACATAAAAACCTCCAAAAATGACTCATATTCGAATATTAGATAAGATAAGGTTGTAATATCATCAACCAATAGAATTTAGACATGTTAGGAATTTAGTTTAAACATTATCAACATGATTTATCCTTATTTAATCAATTTAATTTTATTTGTGGTAATAACATTCTAATTTTTAAATTATAAAAAATAATTACTTATTTGTTGTGAATTGTACATAATTGGATTCTTAATAACATTTTAGATCATATAAATTTAAATTTATAATTTTGAAATATTTTGTGATTTTTAATCAATTTTATAATATGTTTGTTTTTATAAAATAACAATAGTGTCAATTTTGACACTATTACTTTATTTGAATTTAAATAAAATAAATACAGAAGATATGTTCGAACTAAAAGTTTTAATAGATTCATAAAATTTCATAAGTATCTTAAAAATTATTGGAGCACATTAAATAGTTCATATAATATTTATTTTATTATTTTTGAAACCATTTATTTGGTTTATCTCTTAATAAAATAAATACTACAATATTTTTGTATAATTATTTCATATACTTATTTGTTTCATAAAAATTAAAAATAAAATCCTATGATGAATATAAATCTATTAACTTTCAAAATAATACTTTTACTAGAATTTATCATCTTAAAATCACAATATTTAAATTGTTATATTTATTAAATTATGAAGGTGACAACTTTGGCATCATTTAAAATAAAATAATATAAGTGTCATAATCTCTTTTATAAGGCTCCAAATGGTCAAATATTAGACCATTGGATGCTTATGGTTTACATTTACATGGCCAATAAGTTTTGGTTAGGTATTTGTGCATTTTATGGTCACTATTAGTTTAATAAAAACAATATTCTTGATTTTTCACTAGATAAACAATTTCTGCATCACTATTGTGTCATAATTAATGATAATTATTTAATCCCTAAAAATTATAAATAAATTTATATGATGTAGATAATTTTATTAGCTTTCTGGAGACTATTCATGTTCGAAGTTTCATGAAGTTTATCACTAAATTAAAATTAATATACATATAAGATTTAAGAGAGTGACATGTTGTCACTTTCTTTGGTTTTAATAATAATTAAGTTATTTTCATGGAAAAATGTCCATTAAATGATTCTAATCCAACCCTTAGGTGATATGGGTTTACTTTTAGTCATCCAATAAGATTTTGACATTTGTTTGGGTAATTTTAAAATATTATATTAACCCTTAATTACCCGATTTACCTTTAACTATGGTAAATAAAATTTACCGTAGGTACTATTCATAATTCCCAAAAATAAAAAGTATCTTATTAACATAATTTGGACACACTGATTCCAAATATGGAATCCATTTTTCCAAATTCAATACACAAAACATGCAGAAATTAAATTAAAATTAATCCCGTTGTCGAAAGAAAACGGGTTTTTCTTTAAAACATTGCAAAAGATTGAATTGATTTAACCTACGAATTCAAGGTAAAATCAATGCTAATGACATAAATTATATTAAATGGTAAAAATATATTTTATTTATACTTTAAAACCATTCAATATTATAATTTAACCACATAAGAAATTACGATGAAAAAAGTTGTTTTTAATTAAAATATAGCGTGTTTTTACTATTCATTAAAATATGAAAGTTATCAGAAAAATATCAAAACATTATCTAATGTAAATTTTTATATCCTTAATCAAAAGAAGAATATTATTTTGTCAAATTGAACATATAAACATGTCAAAAACTATATTTAAAGTGGGTGCGCCATCAAAAGGCGGTAAAACTGCATTTTTTGAAAAATACTTATTTTACCCGAAAAATTTATTTTGTTCTTATACCATGTTCTAGAAATGTGTAAGATGAATAATAATGTTATAAAATTCAAAATTTAGTTAATACTATTCATAAAGGCTAGTTCATGACAATATTATAATAATATAACATTGTTTATTAAAACCCGGTATTGCGTACAACACACGCTATCGAGGAAGGTCGCGATTGCGTGTAATGCAAGCCAAGTTGGGGTTGCGTGTTGTGAAAGAGTCCTTCGTTATTTCGTATAACAGAATCCAACCATATTTCATTTATACATTTAATATATATATATATATATACTCAATGTTGCATAGAATAACTATTATCAAAATTATGTGTAACACGGTCCAAGAATAGTGTTGCGTATACTGCAAGCTAATACGGTGTTGCGTATAGTACAGGGTAATCTTGGTGTAGAATACAACATAAGACATTAATGAAATTAAAATAATATTTTTCATAAAATCTCGGGGTGTTACACACATACTCATCTTCTTCTGATTCTTTTTCTTTCTTTGAATCATGCCATTTCTTTGAGTACATTCCCTATGATGAAGAGGGTTTTGCCGCAACATTCATGGAAGAAGACACAATAGGTTTCTTTAATTGTGTTCACAAAATAGCATGAGTTCGGTTGATTTCCTTTCTGACCATCCAATCATCATAATTCTGTGCATTTTTGCTTTTGAATTCTTTCCATTCGCCTTCCTCCTCTGGAACTGTAGCAGTAAGACATTCTACCTGAGCTGAAGAACCATTCAGTTTGACTTGTCCCGAGTCGACCATATTTTTCAGGAGGTCTTTGAAGACAAAACACTCCTGGATGGGATGCCCCAACATTTGATGAAAAGGAAAATAATTGGGATGGTCTTCATCTCCTTCCTTGTTTGTCCTCTTAGGCCTTGGCAATTGAACTAGATTATTTTCCATTGCCGAAATGAAGTAACCAGGAACTTGTTCATTTCAGAAAGAGTATGTTTTTCTCTTCATATCCTCAAATTGTTTTCGTCTTTGATCTCTTTGATCATCTAGACGAAACGACCTTTTTTGTTGGCACTCAGGAGGTGAAGCCCTTCGAGAAGATGAAGGTTTTGAAGTAGAAATAGGTACAGGTGCTTGTTAAAGCATAACTGTAGCAGTTTATGCTTTACCCATTCTCTTTCCTGGAGCTAATGAAATTGCACAAGATTTAGCCTTAGCCTGTATAAGGGAATCTTCAATCTGCTAAGTGATTGAAGTAAGGTCACGAAACCCTCCTGTGTATTGCACAGGGATCAACGGTGTGCGTAATTCGTCATGTAGGTTTGCCACATAGATTGGGAACAATTCCTCTTGAGGGAGTGCTAAGCTTAGGGAATATGTTAATCCCTTCCAGCGAGTAATGAAATCTGAGACCCTTTCATTCTCCCTTTGCTTACAGTTTGTAAGATAAAAAACTTTTGTCTTTGGCAAAGTTGAGCTGAACTGAAGAAGGAATTGTTGACGGAGATCTTCCCATCGAGTAATTGATCGGGATTGCAAGCATGTATACTAGAGAAAGGCTGGTCCTTCCAAGGTCCATACGAAGCATCTTAGTTTTACTGCTTCTTTCTGCTATGGAGTTCCCATCATAGGATCACAACAAGACACGTAATGCGTCAAATGTTGTTCAGGGTTTCCTGATCCATTGAAAATGGGGAATATAGGGTTTCCAAAACTGGATGGAGGAGAGATTGAATCTACCCATTCAGGGTAAAAATTATTTTCTGGTTGAACCTGCGCACGTTTCCCTTCCATAGTTTCTAATCGAGATTTTAATGACTCAATGATAGTTATTAACTTTTGAGAAACATCCAGTTGAACTTGGTCTTGGGTAGGTGAAATGACTAGTGGTTGGACAGATGTGGTGGTTGGTGCTGCAATTGATGGTAGCAATACCAACTGTTGTTGCACTTGACCCATAGGATTAGACCTGTGAGGGCGTACTGATAGAGGATGATATTCTTGATTCATCTCAGTAGCTACAACAAATTCCCTTGTCTGACTGACTCCAGCACGCTTAATAAGAAGACTACCCTGAAGTAGTTCTACATTCAACCTCCTTAATTCCTTCATTTCTTCCTCTTGTTGTGCAAACCTTTGCTCTAGTGAGAGCGATTAGCCTTCTCAAGAGGAAGGGTATGTAACCTGATTCTTTCCCCTCCCTTTGTTGGATCCTTTTTGGAGAGGGGTAAGTGGGTTACATGAAGGATTACCTTGGTTCTGAGTAACCCTTTGATTTAGTGTACGTACACCTTCTTCATTTTTGTCGGTGCATACATCTTCTCGAGCAGGAACCTCTTCATCTGAGTCCCCTGAGTGAGCCTCATCTGGTTGATCAACAACAACGACATTGATGAAATTTATTGATGAATAACGCTTCGCATCCCTTATATCAGAATTTCTGTGATATTGTCTTCTTCCATGTCATTGATGAGACATTTCCTTTTGTTGATTCGATCCCTCGGTAACTTCTTGACGAATTGTAATTTGGAGGGAATATCCTGATAAATTGGTTCTTCGTTCCTCTTGAGGCTTCTTCCCCAATCTAGAAAATACCGACTCTCTCTGAGGAGGGGATTGATGATTTGAAAAAGTCCCTACTTTGGTGGAATGGGGTTGTTCCTACTGTTCCCGCTCAACTCCTTGAATCCTATTTGTTGATTGTGAGGGTTGTTTTAAAACATTCCTCAGTCTAGCAAGCTGGGGTGGCTCTTGACATGCTATGTCTGAGGCTTTCTTAAAAGATCTCCTGATCTTTCATACCTTAGTCCGAAAATTAGCTGGATGCATTAACCTGTATCCACTTTTATCACTTGGTTAAAAAGACCATTGGATGATTTCCAACACTTCTGTCACTTAATGATGTGCTTGCTCCATATGAGAGGCCTATTCAATATTCTCTGTTGCTTGATGCAGGAGTAATTAAACAACTTGTTCTTTGTATTCTTGATTTTTAGAGGAACTAGTTGAGGCCCGTTCTTGGGAAGGCTTTTGATTACAAACAAAGCCCATTGACTGTGGCTGGCCATGGGAAATAACATTGCATGAGACCATTTTAGGCGGGCTTTGCTGACTGGAGAGCACCATGAAATGTAGTGCTCCATGAACACCCCATCCTCTGATATGAATTCCAGATGGTTCATTGGCAATTAACTGGTGCAACTTTCTTAGTGTGCCAAGGCATGAACATTGAAGGGCTCTCTGCTGGTTTTCAGCCTTCTGATATCGAGAGACTGATAGAGATTCCAAATCAATCTAACGTTGTAACCCTTCTATTATCTTAATATTATTTTCATATTCATCATAAGATAATACTTTCTTCTTCAACTGACAATGAGTATTCCATATGTTGAGACGAATATCATGAATTCCATCTTCCGTCAATATTTCTGCAATGTCATACTGAGAATCAGCCAGAGGCCAAAACATGACTGGCACTTCTCCTTTCGCTAGTTCTTTTCTCATGTTCAGCATTTCCTCTTCATCATTCAATGAAGATTCTTCTACCTGATTTGACCATAGTTGGTGTTTCCTTGTTGCTTCATTGGATTCAACAATATTAGTAGAGAAATCATTGATCAAACTAGAAGATGCATGACTTAGGGGTGGTTCAGAGAATGACCTACACCCTGGGATATCTTCTGATTGAGAAAGTATTTCACCTGCAAGCGATGAAGCATCAGACATGACTGGTTTCGCATTTGAAAGTGCCTCAAGATAAGAGGGCTTTCTCAGCACTACATTGTCCCATGGAGCATTTTCCGGGCAATGTACATCACTACTGTGGAGAGGACTTTCGTAGCGAAATTCATCATCATGGGGAGGACCACCGTAATGGGTTACAGAAAAAGATGAGATCTCTTGCTCCTTGGTCTTATGACCACACAGAGGGTTCTTATGGCTCTCATCTGAAGATGAAACTTTGAGATTGACCGAATTTACATGAAGAAAGCCTTCATGATGAAGTGTCTGTTGAAGACCTTCTGAATTAATGTTCCCACTATTGAGAAATGAGGGAGTAGAATCTTTAATTCCAGTAGATAACTGTCTAAGGGCTTCAAGAACTCCATCATTAAGTAAGGCCTTATTACAGATTGTCTCTTGATCTCCTGACTGTGCTGGGTGGGTCTTTTTCTTAGACCCCTTCTTACTCACTTTGGAAACCACTTGTTGATGAAAGTGGCTATTCTGAGCAGGTGTATGTGCTTGATCAGGAAATATGGCCAGGTTAGGATGCCAATCTCCACTCAAATCAGGTGTATGTGCCTGACTTGGTTGTCTATATGATATGGGGAGTATGCCCCACAACCCTCTTGGACTAGAATAAATGTGTGTGTCTGTTTCGAAGTGAACTGTTGATGTGTCACTCCACTGGTAGGGATAGATTTATGCATCTTTCCGTGAAATGCTGCTGAAGAAGTTATAATATCCTAGAAATCATCCAGAATATGAGCCGGGATTTGCTTCCACTGTTTCACCATTGATAGAATATTTTTGGTGACTTCAGCTGCTAGAACGAGGATATAAGTCCATTCCGTGATTGGAGTAGGTTTATGTGTCTGCTCCTGTCCTCCTTTTCTTATCAATGAATCCTGACTGTACTCAAGTGCGGGGGGAGAGGGTTGAGTCTTCCTCCTATTTGTTGCCGGAGATTTCCGATTGACTTCTCTGTGTGCTACCAAGCGAGACTGTTGGTAGGCTTGATTAGTATTAGCAGGTGTATGTGCCTACTAATTTCACTTCGCCGAACATGGTTGATGAGCTCCATCATATGTAGTCAGACGAGCTCGCTGACTAGCTGATGATGTATAAACAGGTATATGTTCCTGCCTATAGTACTCCGCCGGAATTGCCTGGTGGGATTGGCGTGATGCAGCCAGAAGATTCTGCTGGACATCGGAACTAAAACGGGTAGTTGTGTGTGCCTTCTCGTTCCTTGCCACCATGTTAGGTTGGTGGGCATCTCCGGAGATGGCAGAGATGAGAACCTACTCACTGTTAACCGGATTTCGCCTCTGGTGATTCGTCTTGCCTGCTCGGGTTCGAGGAACCTGAGCCGAACGCCTAGAGTCGACACCCTTATCATATTGAGGGCGCACTGCCGCACGAGTCTGGCGGTGATTATTGATGAGAGCCCTCAGGAAGAACTCATGCTTCCTTGAATTAAGGCCCTGATGGACCTACTCATTCACCTCCCTAGAATATGGGAGTTAATGGTGATTGCGTTCCAGGGATAACGACCCAAAACAGTTGGAGATGGTGGTTAGCACCGCCTGCTTCTTGATCACTGGTCATCGTTGTTCGGACGACCGGTGTGAGTTGTTCACTTATAGGGCTTGTTGGACAGCCTCTAGAGTTGGTATGGTACTGTGTTGACAGTACTCCTTAACCAACGCATTTGATACCCAGTGTTGAAGATGCTGAGTAGGTGATGTCATCCTCAGAGTGGACGATGATCCAGCAGGAGTAGCATTAGTTCCATTCACAGCAGCGGTATTCAAAGTTGTGAACTTGAGAGCATCCATTCTGGAAATGCAGAAGATCTTAGAAAAGAGTGCCTTTTTTATATAACAGACGTAATCAAGATAAATTCATCCACTACATCTTTTGGATGAGCACATATGTCAATGATTGTTTTTGTTGGCCCTCTCATTGGGTTTTAAATAGGGGCCTAACAAATAGGTAAAACATCATTTTAACTTGGTTAAGGATTCACGTTGGGTTCACCATTCTTTGTTTCCCTCAGAATTTGGGGATGACCTCCTTGATTGAAGGTTCAAACATTCTAATCGGTTTCTAACGGGTTTGTTCGTAGAACTGGAAACATCCAATGATTCCACATCCATTTGAACCTACTTTCCAAAGGTAGGTGCTCATTAGTTTGTGGACTGAGGAGGCTTAGGAATTTGCATTGGTCGAGAGGATGGGAGGTCGGACTCATCACACCTTTTTGAGGGGAATTATTGTCTACTCCGGGACTCTCTTTATAGATTTAAGTTATGTTCGTGAATCCTTATTACATTACCATGTATAAAATGAGCTTTCCTTCAGATCTGATAATCAATGATTAATTATGTAGGAAATTTAGAGAATCTTTTATATGTATTCGAGGTTCTTCCTCGATAGATAATCATCTGTATTTATTAGAGATTCTTGGTCAATGGTATCCTTCGACACATTTATATAGAAGTCTCTTGGTCATTATGATGACCATGCTGGTTTTAAAGCCACTCAGTGGGGCACTTGAAGATTTTTTTCATTCAGAAGGACAAGGATTATTTTAGAGTTGGGATCGAACCCGCAGATGGGCTACCTATGTATCCTTTGTTTAGAAAAGGAATCAGAACCCATGTAGTTCAAGTAGGGGAGTATGATATTTATGATTGATGTCTCAATGAAGGATGTCATAATTACTTTTACACTCTAAGATGACGTGAGTCATGGTCAGTGTGAGAAACAAGAGGTATTGGTAAAAATCAGACAATTGTGCCATGAAAGATGCAATCATATGACATAATGTGGGACTTATGTATGTTTGACATCCCAGATAAATGAAGATTAGGATTTACTTTAGGGAAGAAATCCTGGAACAGGGTCCATAAAGGTATATATGCTTCATAGAGATTTTAAAACACTAACTTGGGGCTTACTCCTGAAAAGGAGGCCCAAATTAGAAGATGACATATGATTGGGTTTTTTACTCCTGAGAAGTAATCTCAGATCATAGGTAAAATAGGACTGGTTAAGAGAAATTAAGACTGGGGCTTACTATTGAAAAGGAGGCCCAGGTTAAGAGACTTGAAAAATTAAGGGACATGGGGCTTACTCCTGAAGATGATGCCCATATTTGAGACTGGGGCTTATTCCTAAAAAGGAGGCCCATATTAAGAATTATGACTGGGGCTTATTCCTGAAAAGGAGGCCCGGGTTAAGAATTATGACTGGGGATTATTCCTGAAAAGGAGGCCCACGTTAAGAATTATGACTGGGGATTATTCCTGAAAAGGAGGCCCATGTTAAGAATTATGGCCGAGGATTATTCTTGAAAAGGAGGCACAGGTTAATGAGTTCCCTAATCTTAAAGGATGAGGTTGAATGAATGAAATCTCAATCTTTAGTGACATAAAGATGTGTAAATCACTAGGTTTTGAGAGATATTCCACAGAATTCCTTTCAGATAGGAAGTTAAAATCAAGAAATCATGCCATAAATGGCTTTGAAGAGTGTCTTAAAGACTGAATCCTAAATAGGAGAGGTGGAATGGATTAAGAGAGGTGAAATGGGCAAGATGGGCACCCAAAAAGGCAGGGGCACACAAGTCCTGGCAGGCGCGCAGGTACTGTGTAGGCGCGCAAGTCTTGGTCGCATAGGTATACCTGTGTGACACATGGGTACTTGTACGACGGTTAACCAGCAGGGTAATACTTGAGAGACTCTTGGTTAAAGCCTTTAAAATCATCTTGAGGTTCTTCCAGAAGAGTGGCATGCAAGTTCTATTGAAGGAGTTAGGCGGCGGACAAGTGTGGCCATTTCCCTTAAGGGCTGGCCACTCAGGCGCGCAAGTGTTGATGAGTTTCAACACTTAGGACTTCCTCCCCCTCTTTAGATCTTCCGTTATAGGTAAGAAATTACCTTAGAAGTATTTCGGAAGCTTTGAGAAGAGACTAGGGCACCGAGAGCTCAAATCTGAGTTTCTGGAAAAAAATTCATCCTCAATGGGGGGCCCACAGGGTCTATTTATAGGATGGAGAAGACCCCGGGCAGTTATCCTTTAGGGAGCACAAGTCACTTGCACGACAATTAGGTGGAACACAAGTATACTTGCGCGAAACTGATGAAACTTGCGCGACCCTTGTGCTTTTGAATCCTTTTTCATGCCTTTGTCGAGTTTTGATGTTTTCTTCAAAGGATGGATCAATTTGTGCTAAGTCATTTCCCTTTCCATTCTTTTAGACAATGTGATGAAAAAGGAGCGTCAACAATAATGAACGATGATCCATGGTGAAACCATGGAATCCTTGACCTGTTGGGTTGAGCCAACTCAGTAATGACAGGTATTTTGGAAATAAGGGGGTTGATTGTAATATAAGGGGAATGCCCAAGGAAGTATACTATAAAATATTCTAATTGAGTCCAAGGATCTCTTTTATGGTAAACATGGGATAAGCATGACTATGTCCAATAGGGTGAATCCCTGGCTCCACAGGTCTGAAGATATCAAGCTAGATCCATGTAGTGTATCTAAGGAACCCTAGTCTCCATATAAGGATAAGGGATCCAACAACATCATGCCGAGCATACAAAGATATAAAACGACGTTGTTCCAAGGTGGGTATCTCCCTTGGAAACTGTGTCATTAAATAAAAATTGTGTCCTCTAAGTGCTCAAAGAATTCCCTTAGGAACCCAAGGCTTGATCAAGTATAACCATTACTAATAATAAAAAGGGTCTAAAAGTAATAGACATCTTATACCAGATTAACTATCTAATTTTGGACACGTAATACTCATGTAAATAAATAAGTCAGTTACCAAACCATTTCTTTTCGTACTGGATGAAAAGGCTAAATAGGACATGAAACCAAGTCAATTAATTATAAACAGTAAGTAGGTTTATTACACTTCTCTTTATTATGTTTAACAAGGAAAATCAAGAAATTCAACCAATTAAATTTATATAAGTTAAGGACAAGTTATATATATATATAATTTAATTTCAATTAATAATTCATTAATTAATTTTAAATACATACCTTATCAAGGTCAAGTCAAATCACACATGAACAATACCGCATATAGACTCATGTTGGACAATAAGGAATAAATATGGAAAAGACCTACTTATGGTGGTAGAAAATGAGGTAATAACACCCAAATATGTGATGATCATGTGTCAATAGGGATCTAGAACATGATTTTTATAATTATAATCCTGTGATATGAATTTAATAAGCAATGCCTGGTAAAACCGACATGGGAACAATGATGAAAATTTATAAACGATGAGAAATTTAGGTAAAATTCAAAAACCACATATATTAATCCTATAGTAATATACTCATTCATTATGAAACCTTAGTTTGTCCAAGATTAGAAGAAAGTGTATGAACCGATCATCACCCTGAAAAAGGTTATATGATCCTACATTTAAATATCTTCTTTGAAATAATGGTACATGATAAACTGAGCTTATGGATTAAAGCACATACCAAGTAGAATCCAACGAGATGAATGAAGATTGAACCTGAGATCAGATTTTGAATCAAGGTAAAAATCTATGAAAAGGGGTAGATGAGCTAATCTGAGAGAAGAAGGAGAGTCTTTTCTACTAAAAATAATAAAATTATTGGTTGAGATGAGTTTTAAATAATTTATTGTAATTTTTTTCATTTTACCCAAAACATGGGGGTCAAATGATTTGGATGCATGGTTGGCCAAACTGTGCACCATCTATATGTACCTCTCTATCTTAAGTGGGGATCCACATAGTTTGGACACATGGTTTTATAAAGTGTTCACCAACCATTCTATAAGTATTTTCTAAAAGATACAAAACACCCCCATGGGAGTCAGACCCTATCCACATGGTTAGGGTAGACCTTACACCCTACTCTACCTTCTAATAATTCCCCGCAGGGTGGGGAGAACCCATGCAGGCTAGACTACATGGTTTCAACAGACCATGTGTCCCAGTGGTTTCTTCCCCCAGCCTGGGTTCCGAGCTCTAAACAATCCTTGGTCACCCCCAAAACTATCGTGACCTAATTAGGAATCCATGAAAGTCCAAAAAAAGAATTAAACCTAAATTTTATGGATCATTACATCATAGAAAAAGAGGTTCTTACAGTCTTCCACCCTTAATGTATTTTATAGATGAGTTCTATTCTAAAGGTAGTGAAATGTTGTTTGGGAAGAACTTTGTCCATTGAGCACATACTTCAGCCTCTCTCTCTGAAGTCTCATCCTTTATAGGACTATGCTACCATAACACATATAATAAAGGGACATATTGGCCTTAGAGAGCCATTATTCTTTGGTTAATTATGCATATGGGATAATCCATAAAATAATAATCAATTTCCAACTCAACCTCCAAGGGATCAAAATTACGAGAAGATTCAATATGAGAATGATGAATCTATGAAAAGTGGATGATGTTTTGTATGGAATGATACCTCCAAGGCAGTAGAAACCACTAAGCTACAAACCTGATTCTCCCCAGAATCACATAAGATCCAACTAAGTGTGGTGATAGATTCCCTTGCCTCTATATTTGTATATGACCTGGTTTGAGTGATACCCATAAGAAAACAAGATCACAGACCTCAAACTCCATAAGTTTTCAACAATGATCGTCATATTTTTTTTTCAGAAAGAGTAGTTGATTTATGATTACTAGTCAGATGACCTACTCTAAAGTCTCTTTCATGGGACAAGGACCTTTTAGTAATTACTCACATTAATTTAACCATCATAGGGGTGAATGTAATGACCTACCATAAAAGGCCCAATACGGAGACATCTCAGTCATCACTTGATTACTATTATTTTAGCATAACATAAATAGAGTGATATGATTCTCCCATGAACAACTGAAATAATGGAAAAATGATTGAAAATAGTGCCTCGACACCTGTATCATCCATTCATACAATCCATATTTCTGAGTGTGAAATGTTTTTCTCTGAAACACCTACATACCCATAGATCTTTGTAACCCCTACCAGAACTTAGATGTGAAACGAACGTCCATATATAAAATTATAGTATGATGGACCCTATGTAGACGTATAATCTCACATAAATTTAGTCTTTATAGATCATCAGCTGATAAAGTATCCCAAATATAACGTAAGTGGGATACCTTTTTTAGTCGATCCATGACTAAACAAACCATGTCACTACCTCGAGGCGATCATAGTAATTAGACTATAAAATCCATAGTGACATCTTCTAATTTCCATGTTAGGACTGGTAAAGACTATAGTATGAAATTAGGTCACTATTTATCTACTTTCACCTACTGAAAGGTGGATCACCTAGTGAAAAAACCTAAAATATGGTGTTTCATCCCATGCCACCAATACTACTGTCACACGTCTGAATACATATGGGAGATGCCTGGATGAACGTACCACTAAGATGTGTGGGAATCTCACTTCAGTTACTCTCTAATATATGTAGGAACATAGAAATTCCAATCTATATGTAGGATTTTAACATAATTAAATGAACAATATGAAGGTAGGTCCCCACCATAAATGATTTCCTATGGGACCATGACTTCCAGATCAAAAAACTACCTACTATTTACCCTATCCATAAAAATTAGGCAACTGTTGATGATGTATGATAAGACCACCCCTGACTCTCATGAAACTACAAATGAAGCTTAGTGAAGACGGCCATAAATTTTTATTCATCACTGGTTCCTTTATGGAATGTTCATGAGTTTTCCATCTCATCACATCAACTAATTGATTTTACTTTTTGAGGTGTATAAGAAAGAAAAAAGATGATGGATGGAAGATATTCAACCCATATACACCATACGAGATTCAATTAAAATTTATTAAATATATATATTTGAGGCTCTAGTGGTCCATATACACCACAAAGTGATCATCCATCATATAGTATCTCCAACAGTGTATGACCTAGAAAACTACTACAAGCTCAAGGTTGTGTGTCAGGGAATTATTCTCATGAGGTCTCACATAGAGATACCAATATGAAACAAATATACCTTCCTACATCAACACTACACACAAAATGATGCTTCATATATCTTAAAAAGTAGTATATCCCTTTCCTAGCTCTTCTAGAATCACAATCGATGATGACGTTAGGATTCCTTTCAGTTTATAAAAGGCCTTGTCACACACTTTAGAATAAAATAACTTTATAAACTTATTCGTAAGAACAATAAGAGGTGAATAATTTCATGAGAAGTCATGTATGAAACTCTAGTAATATCGTTCTAGCCCCAATAAACTCCATATATCAAACACAATCATGGAATTATCCTAGGATAAAATATCACTCACCTTCACTAGGTCAAATGATTCTCATGATTACTACAGTATATGACCTATGAAGTGACATTTTTTGATCCAGAAATATCATATATAAATATTATCAAATAGATGATTCTCCCATAGTGTTTTTAAAATGATCTCAATATGTCTATTATGTTCACTCTAAGTACGAGAATACAACAAGACGTTATCCAGAAAACTCTAAAAAATGTAGATAGGGGTGGGAAACCCCTATTTATAAAATCTAGGAAAATAGAGGGAATGTGAGTAATATTGAAAACAAAACAAGATACTCATATAGTTTGTATCAACTTAAAAAATATGTACATGGTATATATGAAGGACTGACTCACACCCGATGATAGCCAAAACTCAGTGTGCTCTTTAAGAATACCCTAGCTCATCAAATCTGGTCAAATAGGTCATCTATTCAGGAAGTGAATATCAAATATTAACTACAATCTAGTTCAACCATCAATAATCTAACCATAAACAATGGGTCCCATCAACCTTCTTTGTGAAAAGCATAAGTGAACACTAAGAACAAGTTCTAGTTTAGACAAAACCTATAGCCCCTATGTATACAAACTATCATTTGAGTTCTTCGATCTCAGTATGTTCATTTCTATATGGAGAAATGGACAATGGAGATGTTCCTAGAATATGATAAATAGTAAACCTTACCTCTTAGATGAGAGTGAAACAAGAAAAATTATTAGGGAAGAAATACTGGAATCAATATACTAAAAGAGGAAAATATATTAGATGTATGCTCTACTCGTTATATTCAATGGAGTTTCAAGTGACTTGAACATGCTCGCTTCCCGTTTTCCTCTTCACTGATGGCGTAGGGAATGAATGCGGTGCTGCCTCCCCTCCTCGACCCGCTCTGGCCAGGGAGGGGAGCTTCTTCTTCACGCTCGCTTCCTCCCTGTTCTCCTTCTTTCGCCCGTTTCATAGAACCTTCCTCCCTCCCTTTGTTCCCTCCAATATAATTAAGCCCTAAAGTCCAATCCCTCTCTAATGGAGTTCTCCCAGTTCCTATTTCCCCCATGGAGTTCACGTAAGCTTCACCTTTACTGGATCTCAACTTGGTAAAGCGATTCAGAAGGAATCGACCATCTGTTGATGCATTCGACCAGTTCATCTTTTCATCCTGAAATTTGTAAGATCGAGCGATCATTGGTCTGTTAGATGTGTGACACATTCAAGTAAACTTCTCAAATGAATAGGACCTTATTACTGAGTGGGACTTTTCTCCATGCTCTCTGGGAGGAGTTAGGTTGTCCCTCTTCTGGTGGACCTTTGATTTTCAACTGAGGCCCGACCCTCCAACCACAGCTCTCTGGATTTCTCTTCCTAGACTTCCTTTTTCGTTCTAGAACCTGGCGATCCTCCGGTTGATAGGTAATTTTCTTGGACGTTATTTATGTTTTGACTCTCGCACTAGTGTCATTTTCCATCCCATTATACCAAGGATCTGTGTTGAAGTTGATATATCAAAATTCCCTCTAAATTCTGTCACCATTGAGATCAAGGGAGAGCTCTACTGGAACCAGACGGTTCATTATGATTCTTGAATATCCTTATATTCTGTTTGTCGTCGTTTAGGCCATGAGGATTCCAAATGTCTACATAGATTCCATGGTTGTTCCCTGTCCGATCATATGGAGTTTGTAATAGTCCCGATTTTCAATGCTATAATTGTTAATCAATCGGAGAAGGTAGTTGATTCTGTTGGTCCGTGTTGTAGAGGTGATGCAAGGGCTACTGTAATGGTAGATAACTTGGGTAAAACCATGATACCTCCTTCTATTCCATGCATGGATAGTGGGTCGAGAGAAAATCCACCGGTGTACGAGGTGTTTAGTTATTTGAAACATGACCTGGGTATCCTTAATCAATTACAGGAACTGGGTGATAAAGAGCCACAACCATTGAGACAGCCTATTTGCTTCAGTCTTTTTCCAGCAAGTGCGCCTCTAGGAGAAAAGGGAATGTCATTAATCACCATGGGGACCTCTCGTTGTGCTTCCATTGGGATTGACACCAGTGGGAAGACTTAGATATCTGGAAAAAAATTGCAGGAGGAGTCAGTTGTTGTATCAAATATTGGACAAGGCAGGATGAATGAGGCGAATGTCTTGGGTCCCATTGACCCCAACACCCACTCTTCACAACCTCTAGGCCAGGTGAAGGCTATGAGTGTAGGGAAGAATAATGCCTTTGAGGTTAAGGCAGGACTGGTGAAGTCTTTGTGCAGGCATATCCCTCTCAAAAAAGACCTATTTGTGGTGTTGGGTAACCACTTTGATGGTCTGGATGTCCAAGAACCAACACTAGCTTCAGAGGAGGAGGAATCTGGTGTCGACAGTTACAACCAATACTCAGTGGATAGTTTGTAAAGAATTCATGGGAATGGACTTCATAGTCCTAGAAGGAAGAAAGGGCAGAAAGGAAATAGAGACTCCGAAAAGTGCATTGTGGTCAAGGGGAAAAAGTCAAAGGGACAGAAAGACTATTCCCACATGCCTAAGCCGATGGAAACTAAGTCGGCTAAGAAGGGTGGAAACAAAGAATGCAAAGCCAAGTAAATGGAAAGTGTATAAAAAGTGGTAAAGAAAGAGTAGTTGAAGAAGAAGAATAAGGGGATTGTTTGAAATACATCCTCCATTCCAAGGAAGAAATGTTTGAAAAAGATGTTCGGGTAGACACTTCGAAAGAGAAGATTGACATAATATATGAAATAAGGTTGCAAGTTGACGCCAAGGAGGAGCAAGAGGTGTGGTTAGACAAACAAGACCGAATCCCAACTCGAGGTTTCAACCACTGCAAAATCAACTCTGAGGAATTCATACAGACAATGGATAGAATGGCTACCCACCTTGAAGAGCTAATCAGTAAGGATCTAGACATCCAGGTTAGTACTCTACACTGGGAATTATATAGTGTGTCTGATTCTAATAATCTTAGTCTTGTGTTGAATCAATTTTTGAGTTATTTCAGTTTGTAGTGGTATCAATGGTTTTGTGAACTATGGTTTCCCACTTCTCCTTAAAGTGCCTTAATAAAAATTATATATTTGGTGGTTATGCTCTACTCATTTATGAAATGTTTAGAAATTTGGGTGGTCACTCCACCTAGCCCATGATTCCTTGGTTCGTCTCTACTAGACTAGACATTCTTCTCACCCATGTAAAGATTACTACTACCCTATGGTGATGTAAAGGTTATCCTTTAGTGATATTAGTCCACATAGGTGTGATTAGGGACCCACAATTCTATATTAAGAATGAACATCGAATCTCATATTCTCAAGGAAGAAGAGGTCCCATAAAATTGTATAACTACCTACCTGAAGTGTATACTCCCTTCATTGGAATATTCTTTCTGATTGTACACACAATGAAATGTGAAGGTTCATCACACCATAGTAAAATGTATTTATTTTCTAACACTTTTCATGGTAGATAAAGAGATAATGTAGTAGGGATCTCATTTATGGAATAAAATAGATAAAATAGTGGAGGCTACAAGAATATCACATCAAATGTTTAATGACCCTTCAATCTAATCCTTGGGTATTGGTTGTAAATCATGAAACTGACCAGATCCATGAACCTATCCTACAACTGGACTACCCTGAGTAGGTCCAATCAACCAACATTGATAATCATTAGTCTAGATAAAACAACCACAACCTTTTCCTCAACCTATATTTCTAGTGAAACTATAACTCCCTACCTAACACAACTCAACTAATCTTGTCCTTAAAGTGGAGTTGGTGTAGATCCTCCTCCACTAGAAGTTGGAAAGGTTTGGGAGAATATTTAATGATTTCCCATATGGTTGAAAGCATGAAAATAAAGAGGGTATCCATCACACTCATGCTTAAGATTCCCCAACCATCCATACAGATGTAATATTACAGAGATTCCAATGTAGATACATGGGTGGCTACTGATTTGATGAGAAACTTCAAGGCTAAGCTTCTTGCTACTAGAAGAACTACTTCCCTACCTCAACACTAAGCCAATATTCCTTTTAAAAACATTTTGTCTCATGTTGCGCTATATGATAATATCTTGATTAACAATATTACAAAATATAGGATAATGAAAGTAATCTACCTATGAGAAGAGGGAATACTTCATCCCATCCTTGAAGCATCACAATCATGATAGTTAAACATCATCTTGAATCAATTCAAATCATTGCTACTCAATAATGCATGAAGAATATTCTATAGCCTATATATCACACCGATCTAGGTGCATTAAATCCCTAGCATGGTAATATCTCAATGTATGAGGAAAAAAGTAATCATAGAAGGAAACATGAATGCATATTCAGACCATGCCATGATGATAACCAACCTATGTAATCACATACCAGTAGTGTTTGGAAGAATTATGAAGTATGTAGGTTTAAATCAAGACCCTCCTCTCTAGAGGTGTCTCTAGATTCTTAAATATAGAAAGAGTGGCCTCCATCCAAGGCTCAATATATTGAGGACCTCCATCCCCTGAAAATGTTGGAGGATTATACTATTGGAACTCACGAGTCTAATCAGCCATGGTAGGAGCAGGTCATAGAGCACCGTTAATGGACTGCATTATATTTAGAAAACTCTAATGAAGATGAGTGTTAGTACCCCATTCAGGGATAAAAGGTGGTGCCTTAAGTGGAACTACTAGAGGTATCACTAGAGGATCAGGGCCCACTAACTCTGGGGAATGATCGTCGTTTCATTCATAGGGAATGAATAAAATATGTCATGATGGAATAACTCTAAAAATTACATGAACATGCCTCAAAATAGATTCTAGTAGACAGAATCACTAGAGTAACCAGATCATAAAGGTAAGTGATCACTAGCCATGGTATACTAACTTAAATACCCAATTCCAAGGATTTATTATTTGTAAGTGTTAATGTTTAATTTATAAGGGTATCAATAAGTGAAGGGTCAATTACACTTTGATTCATAATTAAATTTAAACTGAATCATTTAATAATTCTTGTTTTACATTTTAGGTTTACAGTTTCTTATTTACATATATCAATGTTTGATTAAATGGATCATATTTACCAGATAATAATGTCCCACCTAGTTTATAACCGAAATAGATACCCATTTAATTTTAATAAATTCCCAATACAAATTGGTCTTCGAACATAATAGGTAATATATGATGAATCGACTTGGTAAATTACCCTTACAATATATGAGGGTCCACACAACTCATCAATTAAAACTGGTGGTCCCTCAATCATAACAAAAGTAAAACTCATGTTACTAGAGGCACTTAAAATTAAATGCATAAGACTATATTTTTATGGTTCCTCCATCAACATATATAAGAAAATACTATTTTGATTGATAATGACACTTTACAAAACCAATTATCTCACCCTAGAGAAGATGTTAGTAGAATAAGAATATATCATAACCATGGGTCACTCGACAATCACATGAATCATAAGAAATGAAAGTAGTTAAATGAACCTATAAAGAATGACATATGCATGGAATGTGGATTCTTGGTGGCTACAATGCATAAAGAAACGATCCTTGCTCTAACAGGACAAGGTAAATATTCCTAAAGAATATCAAATACCACAACTCATGTGAATCACCCAATGGTAAAAGTATATCAAATGTAATAATATAAATACATAACAATAAATTCTTATTCCTAGAAAACATGATATTTACCATGGACAAGGGTTAACTACTCACAAGAATTCCTTATAAAAAATTCCAATGATTTCTTAATATCATTTCCATATTTCTAAAAAATAAAAAAAAAAGATAAGAAATGAAAAAGTAACTTTGATACCACTTTTTAACATCCCAACATAGGTGCCACTCAATGGTTCCCTGAACATGATTGGACACAATGCCTCAAGCATGCCCTTCCAGTGAATTTCTTACTCAGTCTTCTAGGCACAATCTCTCTGTCGGGCTGATATTTCCTTTTCCTTCAGCTGCCCTATTAGCAACCATCATTCCCAGTCCTCCTGGACCATACCCACTACCAGGACAGTGCTGCCTTTTCTACCGGTTGCCCCACCGGTGGCCTCGTCACACCGTGATCCACCTAAAATGGTTGGAACCACATCCTTAGATCACCACCTTGCACATCCATGGTTTCGAATTACTGTCGCAGATTGTGAATCACGAGGACTAAAGAATGAAGAACAGGGGGACTATCAAGCACATGCACACACAAAATGGTTGGATCATGGCCTTGTTCAGGTAATCATTGATTCTTCTATGTTTGATGAATAAATAATGGAGAGAATAAATAATTTCTAACATGAATCAACCTGAATCAATCCCTGCAATAGAATAAAACCATCCCTCTAGAACGATTGACCCGCGAATCAACCTATTTTGTGGGTTTCTATGAAGTCGTCATTGGAAAGTAAGAATGGGAAATAAATCGCATAGAATTAACCCCCAACTTGGATTTTTGATTGATCAGTGAAGAACATTTGTCATTATTGGTGATCCATCCACGAGTGACCTTGATTTGTTATATCTTCGTCATTCATCATTCACTAATGAGAGGTTTCACCAATGCTTTTCTTCTCTAAATCATCGAGGTAATTTTTCCAGGATTTTCAATCAAACAATGTATCCCTAAAAATCCATTAAATGAAGAAAACATGTTTAAGAGTCACTGTGTTAGTGTGTTACAACATCTCAATGATGTTTTATTTATGAAAGGAAATGGGATACCCCGTCATGGCATCGCAACATCGCCGCGTTGCTATGAAATGTCAAAAAGAAATAAAATAAACATTTTATTATATTTTTTCTCTTTTAAAATGTCCAAAATTAACTTTTGTGGTTGACCCACACCAATCTATGTTAGGTATTTTCTAAGGAAAAAACCCCTTATAAAATCAACGAGGGTCTCAAATTTCAAATCTGAGTTTCTTTTTATTAATTATTAGGATTTTAAAATAAAATAATTTTTATTTAATTATTTTATTTATGGTTATTCCCCGGGATAATTTTTTTACAGACGACCTGCGCTAAAAAATGTTATGTCACACCATGGGTAAATCCATAACTCGGAGATCAACGGTGACCTGGGATTTCTAATCTGAGCACCCGTTTAAGTGTTATTTCACTTTTTCAAAAAATTCATGCACCCATGATATTAAAAACGTAACATTTTTCACATAACTGTTCATAGCACACGAGGTCCCAAAATTGCACACTCTCTTAGCACATGGTTTTAGAATTTTCACATGCTTTTTCTAAAATTAATATCAAGAAAATATGTGTCATTACACAAGACTAAACTTTAGATAAAATTCAAGATGATGAATGTTTGTGGAAAATTTTATCCACTAATGTTTTTTTATTATGTTATAAACACCCAAAAAATTACAAATCCCCATCCCAAAAATTTCTCTATGAAAGTTGTGATGTATGAATCCCATAAAATATGTGGGAAAAAATACATTATCTTTAGGGTTGTTAAATTACCCACCCATGAAAATATGAGCACCTTTATTCCATTGAACAATAATTCTAAAATCTTGACATCACTATGATTTCATTATCCCAACACCCCATGCACCACAAAATCAAGCCCCTCCTTATAACATTAATGGGGTTATATTCCTCAAAAGAGGACTACCTCAAGGATCATGAGAAAGTGTTAGGCATACTTCATGTTCAACACCTGACGATAAACCCCTTGAAATGTGAATTTATGGATACCTCTCACATGTTTCCTGTCTTCTATATTAAATATAGAGGCATAGATATGGACCCTAATATTCTCAAATCAACAATAAAATGTCTCATTAGCGTAATCTCTGAGAGCTGTGGGGCCTCCAAGGTAACCTAGATTATATAAAGTTCATAGTCACCATTATAGCGGGAGAATTTTATAAATTTACTATGTTGGTGAAGAAAGGAGTTTCTTATTAGTGGTATGAATATTGTTAGGTTATGTTAGATGAAATCATGTAGTATCTACACTATTCTTTAGTTCCAATTCCACTTGTTCTATAGAATATTTTGGTCCCTTATGTATCCACCATGAAATGATCCCTAATAAGCCTCTTAGCATAAAAGAATAAAGATTGAAAATATAATAGTCTATTAAAATTTAGTCACATGATTCTTGATATTGAGACAATATATTTTCCTATTGAGATAAACTAACAAAACATGGTTTTTATAATCCATAATTCAAATCACTATCTAAAAAATCATTATATTAAACATATGTTACTCACTAACTAGCTGAAATATATCTTTAACCATCCCATGTTTAATGGATGAATGGCTTGATGAGAAGTGATGCTTTAATAGTTCAACATCTATTTTATTCCCAAAAAATCTATTAAAGGTCCTGCACTAGTCGATTTTTTGGATGAACATCCAAATTAATGGAAGTTTCCCCTAGATGAGGATTTCCTAAATGAGACTATCCTCGATGTTGATCAAGTATAACCATTATATAAGATATACATATATGGTTCCCACTAAATATCAATTAGAATAATTATTAACAAACTTAATCTAAATTGGGTTGGCCTTGGAGTCATCTACATCACTCCCTCCACGAACCTGATATCATCCCCATTCCTCTTGTTTGAGGGGTGTACTGATAATGAGGTTCAGTACTAAGACCTCATAATTAATCTTGGACACTCTATTGAGATTTGTGTTTCATAGTAACATGTGAATGGATATTAAAATCTAGTTATCAAGAAAATTAATGGATACTACTCTTTTAGAAAGCATGATCTCATCCCTTTAGAGTACCTATGAGCTGATGGCCCAGTTCCCATTTGAACTAAAGGAAACTCATATCCTAGACTCATATAATGATTATGAAAATTAACTACAAAGGTTGGATGCATCTATTGAATGTTGGATCAAGATGACCTCATCATCTATGTGGAACATAAGAAAGAGATTTACCATATTTTTATGGATAAATAGAACTAAGAATTAAATCACATGCTGCCATTTATCTCCATGAAGGTCCTTAAAATTATTCCATGGTTTAATAAGAATCAATATTGATGACTCCTCTAATCGGTTACCTCCATAAAAGATGTAAAACCATCTGTCCAAGCTGGGTATCAAAACATCAACTGGAGGGTGACCACTTTTATATTATGTGATAGAAAAAAACTCAAAGAAGGTCCTATACATATGTATATTTGATGGAATCCTTCTATATTGAATTCAAATAGGGATATTCCTTAGGTTTTTATGGACTTCATCATGGGTCTTGTTGGGATCAAAAATCAGGGTTTAATCTCTCCAATCAGATCTAAAGTTTGAGTTACTTCTGGCCCACCAAGTTCTTGACTACATGGAAATCAGTAATAAGTTTCATTTGTGTAAGATCATTCCAAATTTTTTTACATTAGACACCACTGATTTTATATAAAACGAAATATTATTCTCCCTTTAATATCTAGGGACATAATGTGGTGGGTCCCTACACACCAACAAAATCCCAATAGTTCATGCTCATCCTTATTGCCAATGATTTCTTTTAGAATTGGAATAAGACTATTACCCTCAAAGAGGCCCAGAATATATCCATGATTAACTATGTGAGATCTTACATCATTTATCAGTTCAAGGTACATCAAACCATTATTATGGATAGAATAACCATATTATGATATTTTGAGATGTAGAAGTTGTATTCCAAGTACAATATCCATTATTAATATACTTCTCACTATCATGAAACAAAAAATGGATAGATCAAGGTGTTCTAAAAGATCCTATAAAACATTACATAAAAGATGGTGGATTATAATAAGAATATATGGATTGAAAATACCTTCAATATACTGTGGGTATATCAAAAATTGACAGATCTCCACCCAGGAGACTTCATTCTCCTTGGTATATAGAACAAAAGTAGTGAAGGTCCAACAATCATTATTCTAGATGTAAATATATGATAAGTTGACATGAGAAAAAATTTAAATTATATATCTAGATTAGATAGAGGACCTCAATGAAACTATAATATAGAGATTTCATAATCTCAAGGTGAATAATAATTATGTGGCCCATGATTTAATAATTTTTTCCCTATACATCATTCTCTAAGGCGACTCAGTGGTAGACCTGATAATACCAATGATATTTAGAAGGAAACCAAAAATATATATAACCTAATTGGAAAGGTCCCTTAACAATCTACAAGTCTTATTATAATAGTACATACTCATTGATCACCATAGACATGGACTACATCATGCCTCCCATAAATTAAAGGTTCATTAAGAAGTTCCATTAATAATTTCATGTTGGTACACTTGTGTCCAAGACGTGAGATCCAAAATTTCATTACACCATAGCTCTATTTATATACATTTATACAATATAAAAACCACATTATTGTTCTATAATGAAAAATATGCAATGTTAGGGTCATTGTTTCAAAACCCATAAGGAACCCACTTAATTATGACCTTTATGAATTTAAATTATATATAATAAATCTATGTTACATGAAATGTTAGTCATTGGAATGGGTCCTCATCACATGAACCTAAACTACATGTAATGTTATCCTTACCTTTTAATATAAAACTACATTTCCAACATCCAATTTGTATGATGTAAAAATACGCCAAATTTAATCCTAGTTGCATAATTGTAAACGGTGTTGCTAACATATTCCTATATGATGATTAAAATAATTATTCGAATCATCATCCTCACTTGATAGGAAAACCTCCTCATTTTGGTGTTTCCTCATGTTATTCCATTTCATAGGACCATTTTTTGATTTATTCTTGTTCCACTAGATTCATAGTGATACCATACTCAATTTTCTTATTCTTAACCGCTGTCTTTATGTCCTTTCCTCATCCTATTTTGGTTATCAATACCAAAAAAATCAGGTGTCTTTATTACACAAAGTATTAGGAAGATGGTCATCATAGGAGGTCAGTTTGACTCTTGGATATTTATTAATCCCTTCAATGTGTTAAAATTCATGATGAAATAACATCCAATATATTCCAAAATACCTAAAAACCCCTTCAAAATCAATTTCACATGTTGATTCATCCTCAATTTTGATCCCTATAAACCTTTCACATCTAAAAGTAACACCTTATTGTGATAGAATAATGCAAAATATGCCAATCTCTAATCCATGTTATATGATTGAAATGACTAATGATAGAAACATGATATGTCCTCTATATAAAACATAAATAGAGGTCAAACATAGTATGTTTTCCCAATACTTGATGAAGCAATGATGAAATCTATGTTTTTAAGACATTTTCATCAGTCATCCACAACACATTTTTTCACCCCTTGATTCAGATATTGGTAGTTTCAATTTACCTCCCATATATCATAATATATTTTTGTGTAACTTGAATTTCCTCATAGTAACACCTTAATTCATATGCATACATTTTTATAGCAAGTTAACCTAGTAGAGTTATCCCTAGTTGACCTCTTTCTGATGTGACTCCTCCCATGGATGACATGAAATGACAAATTTATCCATTTTATTGATTGTGCTCTCTAATGTGATGTGGGAAATTCTATTATATTCATTTTTTCCATTTTAATCATCACTCATATGCATACATGGTTTTAAGTAATTTGGTTCCTAAATTGAGTGAAATAAATTGGGTAGGGGGGCCATTTGGTCATAATATCATGATTCTAAACTTCATTGCCCCATTTACCTTTTTATGAGGCTCTCTATACCAGCGTGGGGGATATCCAATTCTCTTAAATTTTATCTTCACCAGGTTTTTTATTGGACACCATTTTTTTGGGTCAAAGATGATGTTCACACTAATTGAAATGTATTCATTCACAATAGGGATGATTGGATTGGTTGTCTGAAAATGATATTATATTTTGAATCCAATGATTGTTTTTTGAGTATTTTTATGTAAAATTAGTTTTTGATAGCAGCTTCAATATCTCAAGACAATATCATCCTCCATGAACACATTAGGTCACCTGACCTTCTCATTTTCAGCTTCAAGAACATTTAAAGTTGTTTATCAACTACCAAATATTTCTCACTATCCATCTACATTCAAATGGTTTAGGCATTATCCAAGAACATTGATTACATATGTAATAATTTCTTATGAAATTATTCTCATCTTCAGTCTCAAAATATCAAATGCTGGTGAATACAAATACCTTTTTCTGCCAATGAATATTCCCAAACTCAATAATACTTATAAAAGTATTATATTTCACTAATCAATATAGTATTAATCATTATCATTAACTAAATAGTTTCAAATTCCCTTCTATTATGAAATATGAAATAAATTAAGTATAATTAATGTCTTCACCTTATTCAGTCTTCTAGAAACTCAGTATTTTTTACTCTTCTACTTTGTGAAACCCAAGCATGCATAATGCCTCAATAAAGGTGAACAAAAAATACCTCAAACACAATCTTGTATGTAGAATGATCAATGGTATGTTTCTTATTTTTATTTATGATAACTACTACCTCAATAAACTATCTCAATTTTGAAATAATTAATTTAAAAATAGTATGCAACACTTGTATATTTTTTCTTCTCCGCCTAAGTTTGAGAACTGCATGTGTTAACCTGTTCTCCTTCACATAACCTCATGTTTTTAATGTAAATTAGAATATGGAATCTTTGTATTTTCTGACACATAACAAGGTGAACATATCTTTAATCTTCATATAACTCTCAAAAATAAAATATATCACATGTATTTCATGCAATAAATATATTTACATCATCATGAAAATGAATGCATGAAAACATCACCATCACTCTATTTTATAGATATTATTTCATTAAAAAACAAATTTCCTTATTGTATAAGCATTTTTATGAAACTCACTATCTCATATAAATAATCTATATGCATTAATGAGCTTGAAGTGTTTGCGAGGGTCATGTATTGAAAACAGTTAACATATATGAAATCTTCACTGATGATAAAGGTAGATTATGACTCCCAAATTGAACAAAAAACACAGCTTCCTTAGATAAAATTTTAACGGGGAAGGTACAATACATGACATTTTTTAGCCACACATCAGTGTTTCTTTCTTCTAATCACCACTTAATAATAATCTCTATCACATCCACAATTTGATCAATCACTGTGATTGACACTCAAACACACCTTCATAGACTCACATGAGAAGTGTTCTCCTACAATCACCATCTATGCTACCAATGATAATCCCATGGGAACTATTAATGAACCATTCTTGGGTATAGGATTGGAATACACTATGATCAGATGATAGGATGGCCTTTTTAGGATTGCTCACATTTGACTGAGCTAGTCTCTCATATTTGTGGTTGAGCTGACTTGATTTGGTTGTCTATGGATGATCCATTTTAGCATAATCATCCTTAAAAAGTGTTATACTAAAGAATCGGTAAAATTTTTAATAGATTTATCAACATAAAATTACTGTCCAAAATTTTCAACTATATTTGCAGTCTTCCTTTTTTATTGATAAAATTTTAAAAATTCCAAAACATCATTTATTTGATTCAGTTCATCAGTTATAATAAGATTCATAAAATTATTTAATAATGTAGTATCTAAAAATATTTTTTCACATGTCTTTTAAATTAATATTAATTAAAAAATCCATCACAATTACATTGAGGATTCTTCCATAACAATTTCCAAGAAAATTTTCACACATAAAAATATATTTATATCTTCACATGAATAAGTCAATCAACCTTATTGAAAAAATTAAAATTCACTCAAAGGGAACTTAAATATCTAACATTGGATTTATTTTCAAAACCACCAAAACACATTATCTTTCAATTGGAACATGAATTATTTAATTTCACTCCCTCATTGAAAATAAATAAAAGAATTCATTAAGAATAACTCTTCTCATATCATTCTAATAAACCATATTCATCTCCCATTAGAATGATACCACACATTTTCTTTAAAAAAACATTTTTCTTAAAAATATATAAATCAATCTGGGGAAAAAATGGTGTAGACTATAGAGTGTATAAATAATATAGTAAATACATGTGATACAAATCTCACATAACTCCAACTTCATACTTTTGAGAAACTCAAAGAATTATATTTATCCTGCACTCATATGAACAAAAAAATCAGAATTTTCCAATGTAAAAGAATACAAAAACTTCTTTTTAGCTTAATATAATTTTTTATAATAGTTTGAAAAATATAATCATGTTATGAATTTGAATGTTTACCTCATTTACAAATATGTTTTGAAATTTCATAGTAAAAAGTTTTTGAATATTTGATAGTTTCAAGTCGTCCATAGTCCCCCTTAAGGCGTTCTTCCATCTATTTCAATTCCCTGTATGTGAGTAAAACATAATATATATATATATATATATTCGAAAAAGGAGTTACCTATTAGTTCCTTATAAAAAACACTCAGGTAGAGAGTTTACACTCAACCATTCCTTGTCCTTCTTCCTTTTTATTTCATATCGGGAAGAGTTTACCTTTTCATTCATGTTCATTATAGATATCATGCTCCAATTACTCGCATGAATTTTTTATTCAAGTGGAACATTCTTTAACACTAGTGTAAGTAAATAAAATTTATTTTCTTCTATTTTTATAGACATTTTAATCTACTCATATTGGACTGTAAGAATAGATATATGGTTTATTATGTCATGACCAACCTATTCTCACTAATTCTTTTGATTATACAAATCATAATGAAAAAATTAATTCTAAGGATATTCAATATATTATTCTAAAATAACATGTTTAACCTTAGTTGTATCATTTTTTGATATTTATCAACTTGTTAATCATTTATAATTGATCTTTCAAAACAATAAAATTTTCATTCTCTATATGTTCAAACTTTTTGGGTATCTCACTATTTCTTGCTGATGTACATGAATTTATATATCTTTTAACTGAGTTATATTCCTATTCATATTATTGGTAGCCTCTCAAGGTATTTTGGTCATCCATAACACATATTTATGACTTTCAACTCTTCATCATACACACATTTATTCTATGTTTTCCTAACATCATTGTATTATAAACTTAGATGGATTTCTTGCAACAAATTTATTTATTTAATAATATTTTATCATTAATGTACCATGGATCCCACATAGTTTAGACATATTTCCTAGAATTGACCAGTTTTTGAGAAAGAGTAGGCTTTATTTATATTTTTTCAAAAATACCGTCAAAATAATATGAATTATATTCTTATATTATATTGATAAACCTATATATAATATTCGTCAGTTAATTTAATTTTAAGACTAGATTGTTTTCTCCTAGGGGAAATAGTATCCCTATCATCTTCCTTTAATAATTTGATTTGGTAGATCGAATCTCTCTTGACTAATTATTCCAAATAGATTCACATGCACTATTAGTGAAAACATGTCTATATTTAAATAGTTTGGGAATAAATATACCTTATTTTTGGAAACAATTCTCTCAGAATCCTGATAAGAATCAAATTTTATCTTAATATACCTATTAAATCCTTCTCTGTTCTTGTTCAAATTCATTTTGGACTATTAGATACATCGATTTTGTCTCAGAAATATCATTCTTCATGTGATCAAATTTCTCCTCTAGATTACTCGATATCACCTCAATATATAACACCTTTAATACACACATCATATTATCTTAAAAATGTTATTTATTTTCTATCAGGCTATTTTTAGTAGATAATTCTAATTTCTTTTTCCTTCCTCCTCTTAAATTTATTGATTTGTGTTCTTTTCTTAAGAGTAGCTCCAACTCTTTTTTCCATATATTCCAGTTGAGTTCATATTTCCCCATCATTATCACAACATGAAGAATTAGTGTCTTTATCAACATTAAGAAAGAAATTGAGTTCATAATTTTAAAAAATATAAGATAATGAATTATTTTTTCAATACATTATCATCAAGTTCATCTTCATATTACTAGAATATTTCCTCTACTTTATAAATTTTTTTATTTTTAGGTTTCTTATCATTTACATTGGATTTATATTCATCCGTATTCTTCTTGGAGAAATTTATTGAAATGTTTCCAATTCCATTACAGTTATTACATTTTATATATTTTTATCTATTTCCATTTCTATTTCCCCTTTTTGAATCCTAAAAAAATAAGATCAACAATTTCAATGAGGTCTTCACGACCTTAACCATCATAAAAGTCACTTGATTCTATAAATTCTAAATAATTTAATTTTTTTAATTATATCCACTAAGGGTATCCCAATTTATATTCTTTTTTAAAGCTAGATCCTTCCTCATTCCATAACCTGTGGGTATTTTGTGAAACTCATCCAATGGAATATGTTACCTATATTCCAAGGATGAAACTAGGAGATAAAATATTTTTGTGAATATTCTCATAAGGTTAATCATAATTTTCTAATCTTACAGATTCTATCTAAATACATAGATATTATTTACTATTTATTTTATTCTAATGAAATATTCCTCAGTTATTTTATATTCCACCATTTTAATATATTAAAAAATTCTTCTCCATATTTTCTATTTTTCATCTAAGTCACTAATATTACCTTCATAACTAATTTTATGTTTACTATAGATCTATTCAGTAGTTCTGAGAATCATCAATTTATTATGTACCATTTCTGATAAATCCTTAAATATAATATTTTGACACTTTCTATAAAATTCTATCTTTTTTGTTAGCTTGATTCAGAGAAGCATACTCAACAATAATCTAGAAGTTCACTATTTTTGCATGTGTTACTTCCAGGACAATCGATATGCGGTAAGGAATCATAACATTCAACTATATTTGGTAGTTATTTCCAAAAAATCTGTATTCCCAGGATATTAACTTAAATACAATTCTCTATTTGCAATAAAGATCTCAGATCCTCATAGGGAACCCTAGTATGATACAGTTTTAAGTATCCTTAGGGACTACTAGGGGTGATGAAATGGTACACTATTTTTTAAAAAAAACATCTCTTTTATTTCTACCATTGTGACCAATTAATGTCATGATGCCTCATCATTAATTCATATCCTCACCCTATAAGTGATAATAACAAAGAGATCATAAACAAGAAGGGTTTTAAAGGTTTAGTCAAAAAATTCCCTCCTTTCATTAATCAGTTATTCCCTTGTTTCATCGATTCATCCCTATATTTAGGTGGTTACATCCATGGAATGTACCATTACAATCATCACTGAGCTCCAAAGTGTTTCCACTCTAATGTTCCATTAGATATCACAAGTTCCCACCAAAAAAATCATTTAACACAAAGTCCCATTGTGTATTCTACTACATTGAAATACAACTACAGTCTTAATGTACTATTAAAATATGATCAAAAGAATAAAAATCTGTCTTTTTGATTTTGATAGATTATTCACTACCTTGAAATTAAATCATCCTCCAAGAACAAATTAGATCACCTTATTTTATCCTATATAACTTCAAAAACACCAGTAACGGATTATCAACTACCTGATATTTCTCACTATCCAACGATATTCAAATGATTTACACAATCTCTCATAACACCAATTTCTCATGTAAGAACTCCATCTGAACCACTACTCAGATTTGGAAGTCATTCATACCAGAGTAATTTCTGTGATGAGAGAATGTCCAGATCATTTTAAGATTAGTGGATATTGTAAAAGATCAGGCATTTGATAATATATTTTTATATTTATTGAATTTTTATATGAGTTGGTAATGTGATCCAATTTGTTTGTCGATGAATATTTTGTCTTGATGTAGTTAAAAATCCACTTGAACTTGTCATATATATTTCTTATCATTTGATCATTTTTGAAGAGAAACTGATGACTCTTAATGGAATATAGAATAGGATAGGACACAATGTAACTCTCTGTTGATATGTTGTATGGGTGGAAACATGTGTTCTCTAGTGGGACTCTATAGTCGGCACACTATAGGATAAATTGTTGATGGTAACATGGTGTTTATTTGGATGGAATAATCTAAATATAGTTAAGAATCTATAGAAAGTTTGAATAACTAGTTATAACAATGAGTAGGTTATGAAATATGAGACCTTTAACAGAAAAGCAAGTATCTTATATTATAAAAAGAAAGTCCAAATTAATGATGTTTCAAAATAAGAAACTTACTCTTATCTCTCTTTATAAAAAGTAAAATATCATCAAGAACCACATTAAAAGATAATGAATTTTTTAAAATAGTGTAACAAGGATTCCCCCTATTATTGGTAACTAATGATTCTTAAGAATCTATTAAACCCTAAAATTTAGAAAACCTAATCCGTCCATATAATATGATGTTATTTTTCATGATTATTATCCTTACAAATTGTGTTAAGATGTGTGTTCATCATCTATAGTACATGACCTTAAACTTCATTCTATAGTCCCTTTCACATAACACAAAACCAAGTGATGCTCTAGGTCATCATTTGATATCTTACTACTCTTTTGTTTCTAGGATTGTACCAAACCTCCTTCTTGAACTACACATGCCTTGATCCCCTCTATGAGGAATATGTAGTGATTTACAGGATTTTAATGTAAGTACCAACCATCATTTCCCCCATTATCATCTCATTGTTCTCATGATTCCCCAATCAATAGTACCCTCAAATTGTACTCCGGTTCTCACATGACACAGAGATGATTCTCTCATCAAGATATGGGTTTGAATCTTATATTTATTGATATGCCTTATTATATTCAAAACCCATAATGGCATAACTCTGAGAGCACAGAACCTTACTCAAAACACCCTTAAATAAACATTTACACTTTCAGTCTTCCAAAATTTGTATTCTTAGGATCCTTCACATCCAAATGTGATCCCTTATAGTGATTGAGAAATTTCAAATATTCATACAAACCATCTAGGGTAGATGTCTAGAATGTATTTTATTATTAACATAAAAGGACCTATGCTTTTAAGAGATGATGAATGGTTGAACCCAATGTTATGTTACCCCATCCTTGATGATGTGGTAGGGAAACATGAATTTTTAAACCACAAATAGTAGTCATCCATATCCTTATTTTTATCCCCCATTGTGATTATGATACTGGAGGCCATGATTTTTGTCATCCACCTCCCATTTGTTATGTTGGAATTTGATACCCACGGCATATTCTTGTTCTTACATTTGAATATGTCTATAAATCATGTTTCTATGGTAAAATAAATCTCAAAATATCTTCCCCACTACTAGTATTCATTCAAAGGACAATGTATCATTTATGTCCTAACCCTTCCACTTAAGTTGTGCGCTCTCCTATGATGCATATTATCATATTCAAGTCTTTTTTTCCACACCAATAATGACCCATGTAAGCTTACGATTTTTTGTTTTTTTCTTCTGACATGATTATAGTATATTGTGTTTAAGGGTAGGGGACCACATAGTCATTTCAGTATGAATCTATACTACACAACCTCATTTTCCCCCAATAAGTTCATCAATATTTTCTTGGGATTTCCAATACACACTGGTTTTTTTCTTTACCAACTGCTGTAAATACTTTATCTCCAATTTTCTAAGGATCAACACCTTAAACTTATTTCCTTATAACAACTTATGATTTTGGAATTTAATTTTTTTGATTAAAAATAATTCTATGGATTTTATAACATTCTATACAATGAACCCTAAAATTATAAGAACAATGATATATTGTATTAATAAATGTGAAAATTATAACCTAGGTGCTAAAATGGTGGGTATGAATAAGGTTAAAATAATTAAAAAATATACATATGAATTTTTTCTTTATATAATAGTATTGATTAATTTTTTTGAAGTAATTACTCAAATTTTAATGATAAGATAAAACAATAAAATAAGTCATCATTTTTTTAAGAATTTTGATGTCAAAATATTTCATATATTGATATATTTTGATCAGTGTGGAAATAAATTGATAATTTATTCAAAAAATGATTACTAATTTATAATTTTACATTAATTGGTTTAAAATGAAGATTAATTTTTTTGAAGGTAAAAATAGATTTCTTTTTTCGGATGATTTTCTTAGTGTTCATAATGTAATTTATCATAATAGTTTAATTAATCACTATTTATGAATTAATTTAATATATGGTGTCGATAATAAATTCACTCAAGAATATTAACAATGAGCTAATAGTATTTATTCCTCATGGAATGAGAATAAGATCATTTTTATGTATAAAAATAAAAAAAAATTAAAAATGTTTTTTATGTTTTTTGTGTGAGGGTATTTGAATTATATTCTACCAACTCTAGGAATTTAATAATGTAAAATGGATTCCATATTTGGAATCAATATAATTAATATTATTAAATAAGTTCAATTTAATCAAGATAAGGGTTAAAATGTTTGGAGGGGGTAACTTGGATATAAGGCCACAAATATCAATAAATCTTGTTAAAGTTTGATTATTTGAATGTATTTTGGCTGTAACCATATCCTATTGTTGAAATATTATCCATTTGGAGTCAATTTCTCTAAGAAATACATTTATTATATATAAATGTTCTTAATATTTACAATTGTTTCACTCCCCTCTCTTACAAAATGAAATCTCCTCTTCCAACTTCTCCACACCACTTAAATGCCTTATCTCAACCAAGCTCTTCCAAAGTAACTTTCTAACATCCTTATACATGACCTAGACATCCAGTTATCAAAAAAATACTAACTTAATGTGTATTAAGGGTTAATTCAAAGGAATAACTTTGAGGAAAATGAGTTTAATGTTTGTACAATGAAAGTTAGGAATTAGGGTAATGAATAATGGTTTTAAGTGGGATATGTCTAATAAGGGTACTATGTAAGAAGAACCTGATGGAATATATTGAATATATTTCATAAAATAAGTTTATTATCTATCTATTATCCAAATAAATTAAACAATTATTGTTAATAGTCTTTTATTATTGTGAAAAGTAATGAATATTAACTTAAGAGATGTAATATTTATGTTTGTTATTCAAAAGTTTACTTAGTTGGTATCAGGGTAGGGATAATTTATTTTTAGATATTTGGTTATAAATAATATGATTATAGAACCTCAAATAACCTATTTTTTACGAAAAAGTGATATATTATGAATTTAAAGTGTCATACATTGATGTGAAGGTGTTATAATTTAGGAAAGCTTATGATTGATTTTCTTATTATATGACTTCTGACACTGATTATCATTTACCAAATACTTAAATTATCTATTAGTAGTTTATTAATTGGATGGAACTAGGATGAATTGTTTTATAAATGAATGTGAATTTAAATTCAATGACGTCCCTCATGAGAAATCAAATGGAATGAGAGTTATAATGAAAAACCTTATAGCAATAATTGTCCAAATCTCTAATGTAATGAATAATAACATGAACCACATTGATTTTGTAGGTCCTCTATTACACAATTTTATGATTGGTGGATAAATGATATTTCCTATTCACCAATAGTTTAACCATGATAATGTTGTTTTAACTTTATATCACGTGTAAGGTGAGGTTTATCTAAAGCAGAATATCATTAATAGAAGAAGGATTAAGAAATAAATCTAATCTATTTAATAGGAGGTGTTTAAGAGGGTATTTATCAATAAGTATTTTACTCAAATATTCTATAATAAAATAGTGAGGTATTTTTTTAATTCTAATGATGAATGATGATTATTCCATCAGTTCCTAAAATGAAAACACTATAATAATTATGAGGTATAATTCTATTTTTATCAAAGACCCTGAAATCCAAATAGATTTATTCTTTATTGGGTTAAAACCAAGTCTATTAAAAAATTATCAGAAATATAATTTAGTATCTATGAATAAATAATTCAATGTGTTATAAAGGTTGAAATGGAAGTTTTAAATAACACATATTTTTAGAAGATTGGTTATAAGATAAAGATGATGGAGTTTCAAGGGAACTTAAACAGTTGATCACATAACGAAAAGAAAAATCAACCACCTACATGCTAAATGTGTAGAAATAAGAACTATAGAAATCATATCAAAGGGATGAATGATTATTCTTATATGGGAGAGTCGAACACTAATAACACGATTTCCAAAGAAATATGAAAAGGAAAATAAAACAATAGTGTATAAGAGGGTTCTATCTAATGAAATTCAATTTTTTAGAGTCAAGGAGTTTAGGAATTATGTGAATCAATTCCATACTCCAAGGGATAATGAGAATAATAATCCCAAACAACCTTATATTCTTAACAATAGAGGGAATTTTTTTCCAATCACATCTACTAAATAGAGATAAGAAAATTATGTGGTGAAAAGTACAACTGTTATCCACTATATAATAAAAAATTTGTTATTTTATATTGGTTCTACCCACTCTTTTATATTAATAAATTTTTCAAAAGTTAATATTTCACTCCCAAAAATATTATATTTTTATTTGTTTGTGAAAAATTATAATGTTATAATGAACTAATATCATGTCTATAGATCCTCTTAGATATTTTTTTGTGGGAATGTGTGCCTGAAAATCATGTTATTCTTCTTATAGTTGGATTTGATGTAATTTTGGAAAAAGAATTCCCACTCTATATAGATCCAATATCTATTACGGAATAAAGAAATTCACAATTTTTATTCATAATTAACTATGATTATATATATATATGTGAGTATTTACATGAAATTCCAATGGAAATTACATCCATTATATGTCTCTTGATACCTATAACTGAGTAATATTTATCTCAAATGGTTGGGGTAAAAACTCAGAATTATGGGTCTGACTATTTTTCAGGAATATGATGATGTATTTCCTAATAAAATTCCTAGTATTACCCAAAATCATGAATTTTAATTTTAAATTGAACTCATACCTAGTTCTATATCCTTTTCAAAGACCTCGTATAGAGTGGATCCAATAGAGATTCAATAATTAAAAAAGAAAATATAGGGGAATCATAAAAAGGGATCCATATTCCCTATTTCACCACCTTGGGGTGCACTTTTTCCTTTTATTGAGAATAAATAGTGTTCAATGTATCTATAGATTTATTATCATGACCTTAATAATAATACTATAAAAAAGTATACTCTACCCAATATTGATGACTTGTTTGATCAATTTCATTTAGATAAATACTTTTATAAGATCGATATTCAATATTAATATTACTTGTATTTGGTCAAAAGAGAAGAAATTCCCATGAAAACCTTATGTAGGAGGTATAGACACTATGAATTTATAGTAATTCCATTTTTACTTACTAATGCCCCCACTTTATTTTTAGATCTAATGGGTAGTGTCATTAGATATATTTGTGATTAGTCTGTGGTAGTATTTAGAGATAATATTCGCATATATATCATGTGTAACAATGTCAATGACTTAAATATTCGGTATTATGTTTATGACTTTAATAAATGAAAATTCGTTTTCCTAGTTTAGAAAATATGAATTTTGGCTGTAGAAAGTATAATTCATGGGGCATCTAATTACAAGTAAGGTTATATAGGTAGATCCTCATATGATATATGTTACTATGAAATGGACAAAAAAACTATTTTGTAACAAAAGTTTATTCTAAAATAATAGAATTGTGTTTGATATCATTTATGACATTTACCACTATTCTTAAAAAGTACGATGAAATAAATTTCATTAAATTTAATCTCTTCAATGTCTTGTTGTGCACATAAAATCAAGCCTCAATAAATCATAATGTAGTATACTGTGATATCCTAGAAATTAAATTAGAGGTATGAATAGGTAAAACTAAATTATTAAAAAAATATATTTTATAAATTGATAAAAAAATAAAATGGCTATTTATTTATTATAAATAATATTCAAATAATTAGAAAGAAAAAGAAATTTTCCCTGGAAAACATTACTTTCTAAAAGGTAGTTTCATTGATATTTTTGAAGATACTGTAAAAATAATTTTTTAACATTTTATAAAAGTTAATAAAAAAATATTTTTTAATCATAAATTAAAAATTAAATTACGGTGAATTGTTTAGAAATTTATGTAATGGTTAATTTTTTTATGAATAATGAAAATATGAATATTTATTGAAAACAACCTTTTGGTTTAAAGAATTTAGAATGTTAAATTTTATTTTATTTTTAAAAAAATAAAATTAGTTCAATAATGTTATAACTAATTCAATTTATCTCTTTATAACCAATTTCATAGTGAATTATTATATAAAAACATATTCATATTTTGAAAGTATTATCCTTGGAAAACCATTTTTTCATCGCATATTAAGGTTTAATTTTAAATAAGATTATACTACTTCTATGAATTAAATTTGGAAAAATGGATTCCATGTTTTTAATAATTATAATCAATATTATATAATAATTTCATATTAATTTTTTATCATAATTAATTGTAAAAGTATTAAAAAGTAATTACCTTCATTAACACGATAACAAGATTAAAAGGCGGTAAAACTAAAATGGTAAGGGTTAAAATTACCTAATAAAAAATCCAATTCATATTTTCTAGTCATATTATGACCTTATAACTTCCATGGTTTGATAATGGACCATATCTGTGTCTAGTATCAAGTGAAAAACGTGGGTATCACATTTTTCTCAAGAATATCACGTCTGTTCACTCCCCCACTTATAAAAGGCCACCCACTTCCCTCTCCAATTAACAATACCAAATACTTCTATTTAAGTAAATCCCTTACCAAATATATTCCCTATATACATACACACATAATAGGTTAATTCTTTTGATCATAAATCCAATCTTTCAATTTGTTAGGTATAAAACTAAAGAGGTTATTAGAAGAAGAGGTAATGTTCCTAGCCACGTGTTTTCATTTTACATCTTATTATAACTCCATAAAATATATTTAAAATATTATAAAATAATTAAAAAAATTCTAACATATAATTAACTTTTATTATTTAAATGGAAAATTATATATCCATATCATCTTCTATCAAATTGGAAATATTGTAGATCATGTCTATGGTGGACTACCGCTTTGCGAACCGCTATAAATATTTTTCCTTCACCTCGTATATAGAAAAAATATAATGATGAGTTTAACATATCTATATTATATTTATGACATTATTTTACATTTATAATCATTAAATAAAAAATTAATTCTTACCTTACACCATGCAAGAAAACAACAATGTCAATCCTGCATACGTATGGATTACCACCTCCACATAACAATGTGAAATGTTACTTTTTTTTAACATAGATGGTAATAATTATATATTTAAATATTATATATTATATATAATAATGTTTTTATAATGTAGAAATATTATTTACCTTTCATATGTTCCATTTGTTGAAAAAATAGAAACAACATTCATGCATACATATGGCCTACTGTTTCCATGAACAAGGTCACTAATTTTACCATATATAATTTTTATTGAATATTATAAATAAAAATACAATGATAATATATTATATTTATATCATGTCTAAAATTATGTATATTTTTTATAATTATAAAATTAAAATGACTAAAATTATCAAAACAAATCATATATGAAAAACAAAGAAATTATTTCTCAAAATAGTGATTTTTGTCCATGAATATATTATATATACTAAACTTGGTTTCTCTATGCTGATGTGCCACCTTCCCATGCTTCCACGTCACCCTTATTTATTTATTCCTCCCTTAAAACCCTAAAAAATAACATGTTATCCCTCTCTGCTTAGGAATTTCCTCAATCTCACACTCCCCTCTGCGAAACCCCTCCCCAAATCCCCTGGGTTCCCGCTCCCCTCTCTGGTTCCTCTCTCCCAACCCCCTCCCCGATTACCCCTCCAGCCTGCACCACTCCCGTTCAAGATTTTCATCACCCACTCCTACAATTTCCGGTTTATTTCGTCTCCTATAAGCTCTCCTAAGTGCAACACCTTTGATTCGGTCTACATCGTCATCTATTCATATCTTCCTCTTTCTAATCTCAGCTCAGATCCTCCTTCGGCTTCATCCATTTTTCATTGGTCGGAACCCTTACCCATATAGTGACGTCTAAAGTGACAACCCACTTAAATCAAATTATGGATATGCTCTGAAGCTCAGATGTGGTTCGACATGGACGTCCTTAATTAACTTCCTTCCCAAGGTTCGGATTTGGTAGAAATCTATCCTATAACCCTATCCCCTTAATCCGAATTTATATCCAAAAAACTAAGCTAAAGTCAGTATATTTTTTCTATCTACTTTAGAAATTTTCCACCATTTTTATCGATGTATTCTTTGTTTGGATTATGATGTGTCGATTCTTTTGATTTTCGGAGTTGGGTTTTCATTTACAAATTGGTATTTTGTTGGGAAGGTATCGGTTCAAATAAAATATTTACTTGGAAATTCAGTTGGGACTATCATTGCATCCTATGTATGCTCCTTCAATCTTCTAGACGGAATATTTGTTTAAGAATTTTTCTGGTAGAAAACTATCTTCTCATAGTTCCTGGTTTTATGTGTAAATGCATTGTGAATTTTTTCCTTTTGTGGTAACTGATGTGTGGACTCTATTGATTTTGGGAGATTGATTCTCATTGATGAACACATTTTTTCATGTGAACATGTTGGTTCAGTTGAAGTTGATACTTTAAAACACTTCACTATATTTATACAATGTTAGTTTCTACATCCACATGCATTTATCCTATTAACTATACTTCAATTTTTATCATCCTCCCTTAGTGAAGAGGTTAAATCCCAATGAATTTTCATGGACATATGGAATGATTGTCTTCAATTTACATGTATGGTGGAGGATAAAAACAAAAGAAACATATAATTTCTAGCTCAAGGAGGTTTGATCCTGTTGTCTTTTTACCAATTAATTCTTCATCCCAATTTGATTCATGATTAAGAACTCATAAATATTATATTTTTTAGAAATCAAGGGGTTAATGATATATCAAAAACCATGTTCTTCTTGATTTTTACTTGACAACACTAGAATTTGGATTCAATGGGCAGGTATGAGTAGTTTTGGTTGTTTTTCCTGTACATAAATGTTTAATTCCTAATGTTTTTTCAGTAAGAAAGGTCACCTTTTTCATCTTCAAAATGAATTGCTCGCATTTCAATTTGTCTTTTTTTATTCTATGTTGTCTTAAATTGAACTATCTAAGCATGTTTGGAAGGTATGAGTTGTTTTGATCAGGTATCTAACATTCAATTATTATGTTTTTAAGGAGGTGCGACATCGACAATGGGTAACTATTGTGACTAAAGGATTCAATGTATTGTCGAAGGTATGGTTAAATCCTCCTAAAAGGTCTGATTGGTAAAAATTCATTATGTCTTTCATTTCTTTGATTAATTTCATTTAGAAGGATATAGATGATTATTTTTTCAAGTATTATTTTTATTTTTTAATCCTGTTTAGAATGAGTAGTGAGCATGTTTTGAAATAATTTTTTTAAATCTACTGTTAACTACATATCTATTCATCCACCATTGTATGATGAAATTTATCCATATCTAATTTAATAATTTACATGATATTTTCCATTATTTATGTTTTTGTAATCAATTCATTAGTTTTATCTTTGTTTTCAAATCTGTCAGTTGATTTTGTCATTTGAGATGGAATATAACATATGGTGATATGTGATTCTTAATTTTCCTTATCCTTGTCAACATATTTATTTTTTGGTTTCCACAAATCATGAGAGAGATAATTTAATTTCATCATTTATTATCAAGGAACCTTGACTATCTAGAACAAACGACTCTTGAGCTCCAGGGTATTAGGTTGGTGTACTCCTCCATTTCTTTTAGATTCATATCACACTACTATACAAAGTGTTAATTAAATAGGTATAGTGGAAATCATATATACCATCCATTAATATATCTCTAAATCTAATTATGTTATGAATAGAAAAATGATCAAGGAACCTGGACTGACTAGGTGATATGATTGTCCCATTTTTAATTTGATGTTGTATCGAGAACACTTTGCAAGGCTTAGTTTGGTTGATAATTTTATAATAGGAATTATTTTGAAGGATTTAAGAGGTCGGGATATGAGAGTGAGCATTGTATTGGATTATTCAGGTCTTGTTTCCTTAATTTGAGGACAAAACTTAAGTTGTTTGCTCCTTTCTGAATCTCCTATTGTAAGTACATGGAATTATTTTTACACCTTTGATTGATTGTCACATGTGTTCTATTGTTTTTTTATGAACGTGGCATATGTTCAACCTGTTGATGATTATGGGTAAAGAGAGTAATTATGTTTTTCATATTCTATATAAATTTACTCTGTTCAACTATTTTTTCTCTTTTTTAATTTATATATGTCTTGAAAGCATATAGAGAGGAACATGAAATGGTTGAATCCTCTGATCAAAACCCTTTCTCTCACTTCCTCATTTTCCTATATTTCATTTTTGATTTTACTAAATATAAATATCTTATTCTCTTCACTGATAATAGAATATTTTAAACTACCACATTCTTGTCATGCATGTGACCATGACCCCACTATAGAAAAATTGAATGCTGTAATGATTTTGTTAATGTTTCCCATTTCTTTATTTCTGCATTTATTTGTGCATGTTCCTCATAATAAACTCTAGAGAACCATTATCCTTATGTCATTCATGTTTATGAATAATATTTTGGGCTATGTATCTAGGAGGGGCTGCATGAATTCTGTGGATGGATTTTGGATCTATTTTATCTAGGGTAAGATAATTCCTGGGTGCATTTCCTACTGATTTGTTTTGATGAAGTTATATGATTTTATTTAGTATAACCTGTTAGAATATAATTTGTCCATAAATTGAATGGAACTATTTCAGTATTACTTCTATTTGTGTAGAATTATTTTAAATTTATAATCAGGATTGAAAGCTTCGATTTTTTATGACACTTATAGAAATATTTAACATATTTATAACTTATGATAATTGTTTTTAAAAATATTATTGACATTAACAATATATAATAAATTTGGGTGACTTCTTCCAATGTGTCACCTAGCCATGATTCCACTTCAACCTAAATTATTCATTCCTCCCTCCAAAATAAATTATGTTTTATTTTACAATAAAGAATAAAGTCCAAACCCGTTTGGTTTTACACAGTAATTATGATAGGGACCATGATGACTTAAAGCATTTGGTTATTTTTTATGTTAAAACTATGTTCAATTTTAGTCATTAAAAACATTGGAAAATTTTTATCACCATTTTAGTACTATCCACATTAATTTATCTAATACCCTTATTTTTCTTCAAAGGCCATGTGATTAAATATTATAAACCGGAGATAAACCGTCCTTTAAAACAATATTTGTCATATAAGCTGAATGTTTGGCAATTAGTTCATAAATTACATGGATTTAATCAAATATGAGTTTCTTTAATTTTTTGTCACAATACCTCGGTCATAATGATGTTTAAAAATATGGTTTCTATTGAAAAAGTGGGTAGCAGGAAGCTGATATTTTTACAAAGGTTTGTGGCTAGATTATTTCAATAGGCTAAGAATTATATAAGGATTGTTCAGTTTCATCACAATATCAAATTGAATGTATTTCAGTAATATTAGTTGGAGATATTGTGAAATTAATGCTTTTTATTATTTTGTATGTTCCTGTTTACATAGTTTTATGAATAAAATTCTGAATAGACTGGATTTCTTCAATGAAAGCTCCTCCATCTGTTCCTACCAAAGATTCACCAGGCTATTGAAAGAAATGTACACCATCGATGTAGGTTCCTTCGGTTCCATCCACTCCCCACAGCTATTTGCACTGGACTTGAATAGGTTTAGACCATACTCCCGATCTCCCTCCACCATCATAGTGATGTTAACTCTTATCTGTTGTACCTCTCGAACCCCTCAAGGTTTTATTTTCATGATCACAATCACCCTCATATTTATCTAATACTTTTTCAAGTGTTTTTGGATGATAGGAATCATTTCAGGTGGCCACGGAATTGGGCCAAGAAGGCCAAGAAGGCAAAAAGCCAATCTGGACTGAAATTCAGTCCACCGGCCAACCGGTGGCTTCACCACCGATCGACCGATGGACCCTGGGCAGAAGACAGAGGCACTGCCTCACCACCGGTCAGCCGGTGGCTTGACCATCGGCCAGCCGGTGGCACCTGCACTCAAGAGGGAGCCACTGCCTCCCCACCGGCCCGCCGGTGGCCTCAGCACCGGCCAGCCGGTGGCCTCAGCACCGGCCAGCCGGTGGAACCCTCTCCCAACAGTGCCAGCTACTGTCTTGCCACCGGCCAGCCGGTGGCTCTGGCACCGGTCAGCCGGTGGCCCCTGGACAGGAATCCTATGCCTTTTTGCAAGCACCGGCCAGCCGGTGGGACTGTACCGGCCAGCCGGTGGACACAGTCAAACTAGCCGTTGGGCTGTTGACCAGCCTGTCCACTTGGCTCCCAACGGCTCTTTTAGCCTCTCCAACGGCTCCGAAGACTCCCCAAGGGTTCCATGCCTATAAATAAAGGCTGAGGAAGCCCCGGACTCCTACCGAAACTATACGGAAGCCCACGGACACCTTGTTGATCATTTGGCGTACCTCCGGCGCATTCCTCCAAGGGAACCCCAATTGCTCCAACAACTTCCACATCCAAGGAGCTCCTCCAAAGAAGCTTGGAAGCGGCCTTCAACATCTCCATCCATTCAAAGGCGCCCAAGACTTCTCCAAATACGGTTTTTATTGTTTTATTTATTTTGATCTTTAAAATTGGGTTTGTCCCTACAAACCCCAACCCTTTTCTCATCCCCCTTTCTTTTGGGTTTCACACCACCACTAAGGTGTGAAGAGGTTTCTTCAAGCCTTTCCTTTTAAAAGGCTTGAGTTGTCGGTGAGCTAGCCTTCACCCGTTAAAAAGGCTAGTGGGTTCTTGCTATTCCATTGAAAGCAAGTGGGTTCTTGCTAAACCACAAAAAGCAAGCTGTAATAGGTCCTAGTGCTACCTCAAAGCCTAGTGGGTTTCTTGCTAAAACCATTGAAAAGCAAGCGGTAGGAATCTCTCAACGGTTGAGTTGGGAGCGGAGACGTAGGCCGGGTTTTGGCCGAACTCCGTTATCAATTTCGTGTGTCTTGCCTCTTTACTTTCCGCTGCATTTCAACTTTGATTTTTAATTTGTTAATCAATTTTTTTTAAAAGGCAATTCACCCCCCCTCTTGCCATCTTTTCCCCGTGTTTCTTCCGACCCAACAATTGGTATCAGAGGGGTAATTTGAGTAATACCTTAAAAGGTTTCAAATTCAAAGATCCATTGTGATGGCATCTACCTCTTTCGCCCCCGAGGGCTACTCATTGGGTCGGGCTCCATTTTTTGATGGGACCGACTACAATTATTGGAAAACCCGCATGACTACCTTTCTTAGAAGCATAGGATATCCTATTTACAAAATTGTCATGCATGGTTACACTTTGTCTACCCCCGACGAATCCAAATGGACCCCCGCCGACATTAGAAACTTTGAGCTTGATGGCAAAGCCATGAACGCTCTCCATTGCGGCTTAGATAGAAATGAGTTCAATCGAGTGTCTACTTGCACCTCCTCACATGAAATTTGGAATCTTTTTGAAGTAACTCATGAGGGCACTAATAAAGTCAAGGACACTCGGTTAGACATGTATAGGAAAGATTTTGAAAGCTTTTCTATGCACCCACAAGAATCTATTTCTGAAATGTTTACTCGATTTACTGACGTGTGCAATGGTAGAAAATCTCTTGGAGATGACATTTCTGCAGAAACGATGGTCAAAAAGATTCTATGGGTCCTTCCGAGCTCATGGGCACCAAAGGTGACGGCGATCCAAGAAGCTAAGGATGTCAAAAACATGCCGGTCGAGGAGCTCATCGGATCTCTCATGACTTATGAGATCACGACGAGGAGGCAAGCTCAAAAGGAGGGCACACCAATCAAGACACCAAAGAACATTGCCCTCAAGGTTCAAAAAGAAGTAAGCTCCTCCTCATCCTCATCTTCCTCATCATCATCTTCATCTTCTTCATCATCGAGCGGCGACTCGGAAATGGAGAATCTCGCCCGCCAAATGCACAAGTTTATGAAGAACCACAAGAAGAACAAGAAATCTCGCAAGGCGCGAAAGCAAGAACCCACCGCAAAATCCGAGCCCAAGGTGAAATGCTACGGGTGTGGCCAAAAAGGGCATTACAAGCCCGATTGCCCACTCAACAAAACACGGGCCACGCCAAAGGAAAAAGGAAAGAAGAAGGTCCTCAAGGCGACATGGAGTGACACCTCCTCATCCTCCTCCTCCTCGAGCGACCAAGGTACAAAATGCCTAATGGCATTCCATGAGGTAACATCTTCCGACTCCTCCTCTTGTTCTTCAAATTCCAATTCTTTAAATCATTTATCTTATGAAGAACTCTCACACGCTAGAGACCAACTTGAAAAAGGTTTTCATGCTTTATCGTCAAAATTTGTTGCTTTAAAAAAGTCTTTCAAAAAACTCTCCTCTGAAAAAGAACAACTTCTCAAAGAGAAGGAGGAGATGTCCCTCAAAATCCAAAATTTTCCAAATGTTGATTCCATGGAATCAACCATCAAAGACCTAAGGGAGACCCTAGCTAAGCTCACCCAAGGGGAACAAAATTTGAACAATCTCCTAGGTTCCCAACGAATATCCCGAACCACCCAAGGGCTAGGCTACACCAATATAGCTTCCTCCTCCCATGCACCCACTGTTTTTGTAAGGGGGAGCTCTAGTTTTAAATTTTGCAACTATTGTAAAAAATCCGGGCACCTTATTTATGAATGTAATTGTAAAAATGTCCGGTACGGCCAACCAAAGTCTATTTTCTTTTCCGATGAGTTCTATAGGAGAAGACCCGCTATGAGACAAGTGTGGATTGAAAAATCTCTTCTAGCGAGTCTCTCCGGGCCTAAAATCATCTCTTTTCAAAATCCCTCTCCCCGGTGATTTATTGTTTTTTATTTAGGGGGAGTTAGGTTCTTTTAAGCCTTTTTGTGAATTAAAATTTTTCATTCAATATTCTCATTTCAATTTTTTATTCAAAACTTTCGATTCAAACTTTCAATTTCAACTCTTGGTTTCAAATTTCAAAATTCATTTGGTTTTTGATTCAAAACATTCAATTCAAACTGTTATTCAATTTTTGATTCAAAACTTTCAATTCAAACTGTTATTCAAATTCTCATTTCATTTCAAAAATTTCAATTGATTTAAAATCTCTTTTTGTTTTTCAAAGCTCCCTCAATCAAGTTTTATGCCCCATTCTATTTTGATAATCACAAAGGGCGAGAAATTTCTTGATTGATTGGGGGAGAATCCTTTTTCATCATGCTTTGATTTATTTTCAAATTATCTTTTAAGAATGTCTTTAATTTCAGTATTTTACATTGTTTGTTTCGGTGATTGTGATCATCAAAATAGGGGGAGATTGTTGTACCTCTCGAACCCCTCAAGGTTTTATTTTCATGATCACAATCACCCTCATATTTATCTAATACTTTTTCAAGTGTTTTTGGATGATAGGAATCATTTCAGGTGGCCACGGAATTGGGCCAAGAAGGCCAAGAAAGCAAAAAGCCAATCTGGACTGAAATTCAGTCCACCGGCCAACCGGTGGCTTCACCACCGGTCGACCGATGGACCCTGGGCAGAAGACAGAGGCACTGCCTCACCACCGGTCAGCCGGTGTCTTGACCACCGGCCATCCGGTGGCACCTGCACTCAAGAGGGAGCCACTGCCTCCCCACCGGCCAGCCGGTGGCCTCAGCACCGGCCAGCCGGTGGAACCCTCTCCCAACAGTGCCAGCTACTGTCTTGCCACCGGCCAGCCGGTGGCTCTGGCACCGGTCAGCCGGTGGCTCTGGCACCGGTCAGCCGGTGGCTCTGGCACCGGTCAGCCGGTGGCTCTGGCACCGGTCAGCCGGTGGCCCCTGGACAGGAATCCTATGCCTTTTTGCAAGCACCGGCCAGCCGGTGGGACTGTACCGGCCAGCCGGTGGACACAGTCAAACTAGCCGTTGGGCTGTTGACCAGCCTGTCCACTTGGCTCCCAACGGCTCTTTTAGCCTCTCCAACGGCTCCGAAGACTCCCCAAGGGTTCCATGCCTATAAATAAAGGCTGAGGAAGCCCCGGACTCCTACCGAAACTATACGGAAGCCCACGGACACCTTGTTGATCATTTGGCGTACCTCCGGCGCATTCCTCCAAGGGAACCCCAATTGCTCCAACAACTTCCACATCCAAGGAGCTCCTCCAAAGAAGCTTGGAAGCGGCCTTCAACATCTCCATCCATTCAAAGGCGCCCAAGACTTCTCCAAATACGGTTTTTATTGTTTTATTTATTTTGAGCTTTAAAATTGGGTTTGTCCCTACAAACCCCAACCCTTTTCTCATCCCCCTTTCTTTTGGGTTTCACACCACCACTAAGGTGTGAAGAGGTTTCTTCAAGCCTTTCCTTTTAAAAGGCTTGAGTTGTCGGTGAGCTAGCCTTCACCCGTTAAAAAGGCTAGTGGGTTCTTGCTATTCCATTGAAAGCAAGTGGGTTCTTGCTAAACCACAAAAAGCAAGCTGTAATAGGTCCTAGTGCTACCTCAAAGCCTAGTGGGTTTCTTGCTAAAACCATTGAAAAGCAAACGGTAGGAATCTCTCAACGGTTGAGTTGGGAGCGGAGACGTAGGCCGGGTTTTGGCCGAACTCCGTTATCAATTTCGTGTGTCTTGCCTCTTTACTTTCCGCTGCATTTCAACTTTGATTTTTAATTTGTTAATCAATTTTTTTTAAAAGGCAATTCACCCCCCCTCTTGCCATCTTTTCCCCGTGTTTCTTCCGACCCAACATTATCATGCTGGTATTGTTACATATTTAATTTTCCCACATTCATGTATGTGGGTATATCTATTTATGTTGAAGCATATTTCAGTCATAGGTACTCTTACTGACTCTAAAATTTGGATTATTTTAATGTATTTATTCTTTTTCTGATTATTCATTTAACTTTACATATTCTGTTATAAAAATAACATGCTAAACATGTTTGGTAAGCCCATATTTTTCTGTTTTTAATCTTCTTAATGAAATCGTTTATCATTGTAAATTCATAACAATCCAGATTTTTCTTTAATAATTTTTTAGATTTAATAGGTGTTCATTAATTTTTATTGTGTGTTTTCCCCCATTATTTAAATGTCATTTGAGAAAATTCCTATTTTTTGAGAATTGGATCATTTCAATAAAATATATTTCAGTTATTAGTTTGTTTTACAATTAATGGTATTCTATAGTTTTTTCCTACACATATTTCTGTTATGTAGCTTGAATCAGTAACTTTCTTTCATCACCATCATCATGAAGAAATACTTCTTCGCTACTATGGCATGGAATTCCATTATAACCACTACAACACTTTCATTCATATTCATCATTAATAGCAATGTAACATATGATAATTTATTTTTTACTAAAAATATGCTAACTTAATGTGATTGAAATGAACAGATCATGTTAATAAAAGGTATTGAACCTTTTGTAAGAGGAATAACTTCTCTTTTATCTTCAACCTTGGTCAGGTATTAAGGCAGGGACGAAATTGTTTTTGTTGAAAGGGTGTCATAACAGGTTTTGATTGACAAAAATCATTCCAATTGTCCAAACTTGGAAATAACATTAACAGACAAAATTTTTTCACTCACAACATCATTCTTCAGATGGAGGGAATGATAGAAGAAGATATACTTGATTGTAATGACCCTTCTCCATCCCATCATTCCATGTCTGCATGTATCCAGATCGACTTTTTCCAAAACCTTCTCTACTATTAACTATTGATTGAATCAGTGTTTGTTCATTGATGTCTGTTGTTCTGTAACCAGTGTTTCACTTAGGAGATTCCAAGGGTGTTGAAGTGCATGTATTTATGCTTTTGGAAATAGAAGGTGTCTTGATGATGCGATGTTTTTTCCACCAGAATGCATGAGCAGTCCCCTAAAAATAGATGTACATGATATTGAACTAGAACGCATCTCCACCTGAACGCCTAAACGTCCCAATTGAAAGGTACCTATTATTTTTGGGTTCTTGAGTACCATGGAATATGCATCCAATTTGATGTTTCCAAATAACACTTTTAGAAAGTGAAATAATACTTGTCACTATGAAGAATTCACTACTTCTTCATTCCTACAGCCTCCTAGATCGAGAAGGGTATGTGATATATCCTTTATACTATCTAATATGTTAATGTCTCATATTGTATTTTCATGGACCTTATTTCTTGTCATTTCTCATTATAGGTGTCAATGAATGTTTTTAAATAACCAAGGATTACCATGATAACTATAACAATTATTTTGATAAGCTCTTATATGGTTGGTATGGAGCGATTCAGAGCCAACTACAGAGGTCGTAATATCAACAGTTGATTCATTTATTGCTTAGAAACTATAAAAAGAATTAGGAGAATCCAAAATATCATGTTTATGAAATATTAGCATATTGAAATTCGGAACATCTTCTACTTGCCAAAAAATTTCTCCAAGTCTTAACATCACAACATCTATGTTGTGGACAATAGTTTTTTCTTTATATATATAATTATTCCTCCACACATCTAATATTGTTTATTAGAACAACACTTCTTTATTTAAATTCTAGTGAACTATGTGTTTCACAGTATGCAATAATTTTTTTTCACTAAATACAGTTTATATTGAAGTGAGGTTTCCATCCTTGACTATTGAAAAGTGTTTCACTTTAAAATTATTCTATCTTAATTAAACTATTATAATGTAGTCTTCTTATTAGAGTCACTTTTATTTCAAAATTATTCACCACTTATTTGTGATTAAAAAATACTAAACTTTACTGTTTCTTCTCAACTATTTCAAATAGTACTCTCTTATTAAAATAATAAAAATAATTACATATCACCGTGTGTATGCATGAACAAGTACTAGTTGTTAATAAATGTGTCATAACAGACTATACATAAGTCACATATGGTATGAAATATATTATTATGGTCATTTAATATATTTATAATTAATATTTATTTATTATATATGTGGTATAGACACGCGTGAATGAAATCAGACATGAGGTAAGGGAGTTCGTCTCAATTTCCCCATTATTGAGGCATATTTTAGTGTTATGTACCTAATTTATTTTATATGTTGTATATAACACCCAATTTACATATAATATCATGAATTATTCATTTATAAAGGTATTTTATGTTTTAATTTAAATTATTTCATCCAAGTGCTTTTGACTTGAAAGTTATAATGTGTTAAATAATTTCGTAACTCAATTTATTTTTGTTGTTTTATATTACATATTCATTGAATTTGATATCATAAGATTATTTTTTAATGAATATTCATTATATAATTTTTTTTAAACTTTTTTAGTTGGCTTTACATTTTAAATTCATAGTCTATTCAGTAATTAATTCTCACTTCAACGTTATGATCAAAATAATGGTTTCTTGTTTTAGTTTTACATTAGTGATAAATATTCCATATTCACCACTGAGTTATTTTTATGTGGGGTATAAACTTTAAATTTGATAGGTTATATCATGAATAAATTTATCATCATGTTATTTAATGTTTCATTCTAAGTTATTTCTTTCATGGGGATTATGATTCAAAATTTACCAATGTGGTAATGGTTTACATTACAATCTCATTTTTTATCAGGATTGTTTAGGACTACATTTATGATGATTAAATATTATGATATACCTCTCATGAAACTCAAGAAATTTTTTACCCTCTATTTATTCATGATATGTTCATGTAATTATTCCACATTACTATTTTTTACTCAAAAATAGAGTGAAAATGTATTTTAAAAAATTGTACTTTATTTCTCTCTTCAGTTGGAAATCCTTTTTCTTATAAATCCATATTTTTCTAGAAATATATTCAAAAATGTTTTAGACACTATCATAATTATTTATTAATAATATTTTAACTTTTTAATATAATTTATAAAAATATTATATGATGAATCATCCTATTGTTTTTTAAGGTATTTTTTTTACTTTTCATAGAAAAATGTGAAAGAAATCATTATTTTAATGTGTATGACATGAAGGAAATTTTATAAAATCATAAAAAATAAATATTTTAATGATTACCATATGGGTTTAAATAAAAATTAAAAAATATATTTTTAAAAAATATTTTTAACATTAAATTTTAAAAAAGAATATTTTCAGAGTGGAAAGGTTATTTTCCCCCAGAATGAATTTAATGGCATCTTTATAGAATTTATATTCATTAACATCAACAAATATTTTTCTATTTATAATCCACTTGGGTTTTTTGGTAATGATACAATTATTATTATTTATCAAGATGGTTTATGACCGGTTTGATTGGGGATATACCATGTCGATACCATTCATATTTTTCTGGATGGTTAATTTTTATTATGATTATTTATTAGGGTAATTATCAACATTAAATATACTAGTTTTTAAATAAATTTTTTTATGTTGATTATATATCTCCCCTTTCATATGAAGAATTAATTTGAGTTATTAAGTGATGGTAATGGTCCACTCTATCCTCTTGATGCGTCAGTGCATCTCCTGAGACAGACTAGATTGGGTTTTGGATGAGGATTACTAATATATATATATATATATATATATATATATATATATATATATGTACGGACACAAGGCCTTAATGATATTTTTATATCTTGTAATAAGACCTTGATGATATGTTTTTGATGTTTATAATTATGAATTCCATCATTATGAATTTAGGTATTGATGTCCATGTGATTATTTTATTTGTTATGATATCCTGGAATGAGTTTATAGCTCATAAGATAGTTTATAGGGAATTATTTGATCATCATTTATTCATTCTATATTATTCTTCATGTTCAATATAATGTTTAACTTGATTTTTTTAGTTATTAACATTTTTATATTGAATATTTCTTATGTATTCATGAAATATTACATTTTCAACATACCCTTACTCGGCATTGGTGATCACCATTTTATTTTGATTCTATTCCACAGGATTCCAGGAAATGTATTATGAATGATATGAAGGAACATGATAGGGAGAATACATATTATATCAAATAAAGTATAAATATATTTTAAATTTTGTTTGAAATTCAATTATGTATCATGTTTACCAAGATATGAAAACTATTCAGTCATTTGCGATGTGATCACTTGAATTTATTTATAATGTAATAATGTAACAACCCACTATGGGCTACTAGGTTCAATGTGTTTATTATTGTCTTTAGAGGTGTTTAGAAGAATTATTGAGAAATATATTTATGAAAACATATTTTAGGTAATATTATACAATGATATAATGTTAGGATAAGTAGAGGAGAACATCAAAAAGTTTTTGTGAGAAATAGATTATGTGTTTTTCAATGAAATAAATACCAATTTGGATACATTGAGTGGATGTGTATGTACCTTGGGGGTAATAAATCAAAAAATGGAACATGGTATTGAATTTTTAATTAACAGGTATATGAAAATAAGACCTTTTGTTCACTAATTCTGAAATTATTGTTGTTTATGCTTTGGATAATTCGCATTTTATTTACAAACCATTTGGAAGGATTTAAAAATATTTTTATGATTTTGAAACATTACTAAATAAAACGTGTTTATGATAATGATATCAGCTATGAATAAACATTTCAATTAATGATAATTGTTTCAATAGTTTTGGGATTATATATTTTGTTTCACAATTTAATGATCTAATATAGTGCATTCCATTTCTTATAAACAATACCTACTGGAAGGAATGATAACCATAACAATGAATGTGATCTGTGTAGGGATTTTCGACATGGGAAGGAAAATAAAGATAAAGGTTGTGATATATCTATAAATGATAAAATTATAACCATAGTGGGGTATCTTACTTAGTTTATAATGAATAACCTTGCTCATATTGAGCAACTTACTAATCAACGATGAGGTGTAGTAATGTTTGACTAGTTTATGCGTCAGCAACCTCCATCACTTAGTGGGAATATAAATCCATCTGTATCTAAGAAATGGATATGTTCCATAGAGAATATGTATCCCACAATGTGAAGAAATGGAAAGGGATAAAGTATTCATGGTTGTTTATTATCACATAGGAGATTAAGATCAATGGTGGTCATTGATACAAAATAATAAAGATAAAGATGAAATAGAAAACATATAGTGAAAGGATTTTAACAAACTCTAATTGGAAAAAAACATGGTTGTGATCAAAAGAATATATTAATAGATAATTACTGAGTATAAGAAAAATGGATTATGAAAATTTTTCTATGTATGAATAAAACATTACAAGGTTACAAGGTCATGTTATGGACTATGTACGTAATCCAAGGAGAAATATTGACTATTTATTTAATGGGGTAATTCCAATACTTTGAAGTTCACTAGTATATAAAAAATAGTCATCATATATGTACATAATATAATTTTCTATAAAGATAGAGAAATAATTCTCTATGTCTTATGGGTTCAATGGGATTTAAGAGAAGAATAGGATGGTATAGGAAAAATGAATAAAAGGAATAAGTGAAAGAAGGATTTTCCCACATGTGATAAAGGGAATAAGACTTTTCATGAAGATTGGAGATAAAGGCTACAATAACATGAATTAGTGGTTAATACATGAACATATGTTGTTCAATGTTTCAATTCTAAGTACATGGGGAAGAATGAATATTAATTACCCAAGAATCAGGGAAAAATATGCCAAAATAAGCTACATGATCAAGGCCAAGCTTATTCAATAAATATAGATGAAGTGGAATAAAGTAAATCTGTATTTGGATTGAGTAATTGTGTTTTATAATTAATTTATAAATGATATTATTACTATAAAAATAATGACACTTATATGGATTATAATGTAGTAGTTTTTATATTTATTTTAAAAAATTTGTTTAATGGTACCAATGACCACAAAAATCAATTCAATGGAATGTTTATATTTTTGGAAGACACACGACTGAGGTATGGTAACCATTAATATATGACTGATTTTATGATAATAATGATAAATATTTGTTTATGGAATAATATTGGGGACCATGAAATTGGTAAGTCAATTGATTATTTATGTTATATTTACAATAATTTTCTATTTTTTTGGAATTATGCTATATATTTGATAGTATAAGATTTTATTTAAGGAATAAGTGAAAAATGGGATCATGCATGTTTTATTTTGGATTTATTGTGATATATTTCTTCGCGTATTTTTATATGATTTTCAAAGATATTTTATTATGTTTTGGGAATCTATTGATAAGTTGATTTTTAAATTTATTGATCATACTTCTAAATTATTGGACTTTGAAATTAGTTAGACATGTTTTGGAGGAGTCATAAGGTTAAATATTTATGTAATGTATTAATTATAAATTTTTGTGTACTATTTATTTTTTTATTAAGGTATTATATTGGATAACTTTTGATAATTATTTTGGTTTTGGTAATTACTTAGAGATAGAAAAAAACAATTGTAACACTTTTATGCATCTTATGATATATTAAAAGTAAATTTTAGTGCTTCATGTATAAAAAAATCCTCATGGATATTAATTTTTTATATTAATAATTGTATTGGAAATTAATCAATGAAATATGAAAGGATTAAATTTTGTATGTATATTTTCTAGTGTTCTATATCTTGATAGTAAAATATTTCTTCAACTATAGGAAAAGGATATTGAAATAAAAAATTCATCCTATTAAATTTATATCCAATGAAGAAATGATATTTTAAATAATCATAAATTTATGGATTTTATTTTTTTAACTTTCTCTTGACCATTAAATTTCCTATGATCAATGATCTCCATCACTCTCTCTAATTATTTTCACTTCTCTTCCATGCCCATATATTCACTTATCAAAAAAATATTTCATAGTTTGAAAACTAGTAATGTTATGTTGTATATTAAATTTAAACATTAATTTTTATTTTATCAATAGGATGTTTTTTAATTCTTTTTATGATGTGGAATTTCAATAATGGTATTTCCAAATAAAGAACCATCGATTACTGAGATCCAGTGTAAATTGGGAGGGCGGAATTTATTGAAGGTCTAGAGAATATAATTCCTTAAGAATCTAATATAATAAAATTGTGTTTTATATGGTATTTGTCTTGTAAAAATGAGATTAAAACATCATGAAAAATATATTTCATTGAATTTAATCTCTTATATATCATGTAGTACACACAACACTAAGTATAAATTAACCATAATATATTACAGATTAATAACATAGCCATTAAATTGGGGGTTTAAAAACGGCTAAATAAACTATGAAAATTATATTTTTTAAACATTTATAAAACACAATAAATGGTTATATACTGATTAGATATAATATAAGAATCATTTGGAAGAAAAAGAAATGTTCTCTTTTAAAACCACATTTTTCTAAAAGGCGGGTTTATTGTGCTTTTCACACATTCTTTATGATTAATTTATAACATTTTTTGAAAATTAATTCATCAAATGAAATCATGTTTTTAAATAATCATGTAAAAATTAATTTGGAGTGAGTTTTTAGAATTTTACAAAATGTATAACCTTTTTATGAATAGTGAAAAATACTAAGTTTTATTAAAAGTTTCATTTTTATTTAACAGGTTTTAAAATCATCCATTTTTTTAAATTAACATAAAATAAAAAATGATTTCAATAAAATTATAATAAATCCAATCTAAGAAATTTATAAAAATTTCATATTGAATTTTTATATAAAACATTTTTTTCATTGGAATCTTTTTTCTTTTGAAAACTAGTTTTTCATCGCATCTATAAGTTTCATTTTAAATTAAATTATAAAATATATAAGAATTAATTTTAGAAAATTGGATTCCATATTTATAAAAATAATAATTAATATTATATAATAATTGAAAATTATTTTTTAGTCATAATGAATTTTAAGTGTTCAAAATTATTTACCACAGTTATGGTGAAAATAAGATTAATGTGGGGGTTAAACTAAAATTATAACTTTTAAAATAAACTATAAAATCAACCAATTCATAATTTCTAGCTATATTTCAACATTATATCTTCCACAGTTCTAAAATGACCCATTTTTTGGCCTTGGGGGAATTTTAAAAATGTTGATAACTATTTATTTTCCAAAATTACATGTGTTTCCTCTTCCCAAATTATAAAAGTTCATACTCTATCTTCTGTTATTCACACTCCCAAATCCATTTGGTGCTAATTATTTTTTGATTCAATAATTTTTTTAATTTATTATTGGTTTTTATCCTCACAACTTCCCACATTTATCAGACTAATGAATAATATTTTTACTGAATTTTAGAAAATTAATAAAAATTGAAATATTTATTCTGGATTTATATTGAAATCTGTGATTCACTAATAATATTTTTTAACGTATTCAAGACATGTTTAAACATATTCTAGAAAAAAAATTCATAACTTAAATTTGTATGCATAACATATGGATCAGTAACCTAATGTTTGGAATAGCTCGTATGCATCATGTACCCCATGATTATAGAATAACAACCATAAATTTTTAAAGAACACTAAATTTGAGGGAAATATTTATGGTACATCAAAACTATATTTTAATAAACCATACATTTTAACCATTAGTTTGGAGTTGTTTTCAAAAAGTACATGAACCATATATTTCACTATCCAATGAGAGAGTTTTAAATCAGAGATATTATCTATGATTTTTGGAACGGTCTTGATAAATTTAAATATCTATCCTGAGATATTTTATGACCAATTCAATATATCATTATGGTTTATTTAAAGTCTCATATTCAAAATAGTAAATCATTTCTTTTATTTTGGAATGTTATCACTCTCTTGAATAACCTTTGAATTCAAATATTCACAATTTGCTGTCTGATATTTCTCGAGTTGGTTTGACCTAGAGCTTTTTGACTGACTATATAAATATAGAGACATTCTTCATCAAAATATACTAGCTGAGAAGATATACATAAGTAAAAGCATTATTTCATTGCCTTCAGAGCTACACTTTGTGAAGTGCACTGTGTTGCATTTGTTGTCAATGAGGCATGATGTTGTCATGATATGAATGGTTGTCAAGGAATGTCAATATGTGAATGACAAAGGATGTGATGGTGTTGGTGAGGAAAGGAGAATGGCCATGGTACTAAGATGCATGTCACTTAAGAGATTCACTAAGTGACATAGGATGTTGTGGTTGAAACATTCTCTATGAATATCAGACGATTTTAGAACTGATCTTAATGTTTCAATACTTGTATCAAGATGATACTAAGTTACACCACTTGAAGAATGGATGATGATGGAACATCATCATTAAATCAGATGATTGTTGAGCTGCTCTTTTAGTTCCAAGAACTTGTATCAAGTAGATACAATGTCACAACAATGTTAGAAGACCATGCATTGTCTTCACAATGCATGAGGAGATGAAGTGATCCATCCACAATCACTAAGTGGATGAAGTGGTGCTAATGAAGTCCATGTACTATTTCTTAGTGCATGATGAATTGAAGATGATCCAACTTGATCTCTAATTAGATCAATGAAGAACATTGAAGAAGTTATTTGATTAAGGAGCTCGGTTGATGAAGAAGAACCTTCGGGACGTCCATTCTTAAATATTAAATACATGATTAAGAAGAGGAGGAATCCATTTGAAGAAGAAATGATGAAGAAGTGAAGGGAGTGGCATTTGGCATTTGAACATGGGTTACTTTGTTTTTATACAAAGTCCCTAAGTCTCTACTCTAGCAAAAAGGAAGCCACCAAGGGCCAGCCTTAAGGGTTCAACCCAAGGCACATGTGGGACTAGGTCACCACGCCCAAGGGGATCCCATGGGGCCAGCCCGAGAGAGGACGAGGCCGTGTATAAGCCCTGAGGCCATGCGGTGATGAAGCCCGCGCAGCGTGAGCGCGAGGAGCGCACCCGTGACAAGCATAGTGGGCGCCAGTGGCGCGCCCGAGTGGCAGGGGTGGGCGCAAGAGCGCGCCCGCAAGACGAACTCGGTGCGGGGCGGCACCGAGAGGGTTAGAAGTTCAATCGAGGGGTTGCGGCAGGATCTGGGTGATAAACCGCGGAAAAACTACGTTCCGTTTCGATGTGGGACGCGCAATTTTCACCGGGAGCGAATCCTGGCCGCTCGATTGATCGCGCGCCAGATCTCGACCGCAAGATCAATCCCGCGCGAGATCTTCTGATCGCGGCCGTCCAAAGATCTGATCCAACAGCCTGCGAGTCGTCTCTTTCCTCAAGCTTGACCGAGGCACCCGCGACGTCCCCGCTGAACCAGTGGGCCTCCGAGCACTGGATTTCGAGTTCTCGGCCACCGTTGTTCGAGCTGAAGGGTCCATTGGGTTCGTCTCGACGTAACGAACACGATCATGCAAGAAAATAGGAATGCATGCAATGTTTGGGAGATTTCGAACAAGGCCGAGGCAAAACGAAGTTGCCGAGGCTTCGGTGAGTTCGTGTTTTTCATGGGATAGAAGAGATTAAGGTCATGCATGCGTTCTAAGTCGCATGCACGTGGAGGAGAAAAACAAAAAGAAAAGTACCCGTGTGTGAAACAGAGGAAGATATCAAGATTTGCAAAATCTTGAAATACCCAAAAACTTCGAGGATTCAAAGATTGTATCACGCGGATGAGCCGAGGAATTCCTCTGCCTATAAAAGGAGCACTCGAGGCTCTTGAAGCTATTGCTGATCCTTTGTTGAAAACCTGACGTCCCGTGAGTGCTTCAAAGCCTCGCAAAGAACACCCTACGCGCCCCCTGCGCGACAGTGAAGCCCGGATCCATCAGAGGCTCCGTGAGGTTCCTTTTGCGCACTCCTTGTGCGAAAGATGAAATAGAGGTCCCATGCGCGCCTCCCTTGTGCGACAGGAAGAACCCCAGCCGCATCTCCTTGCGTGCTCGAGGTTGGCACCCTCACTGCCCGTGAACCTGCATGGCAGGAGGAAGTGCACGCGGGTGTTGCACTTGCGAGCCCCGCGGCCAGTACACACTTGCGCGCCCTTGTGGCCTTGTGCACTTGCGCGGCCAGTGACACCCACACCCAACGTGGTGTTTAAAGTGAGGAGAAGGCCGCACCACTTGCGCGCCTCTTTGGGTTGGTGTTCGGGTGTGAGCAAGAGAAGGTCGAGACCTTAGTTTTGGTTGTTCCTAATTGAAGAACACATTTTGTGTGTGAATTTGAAGAAAAGGACGTAGCCTTCGAGTGTGTGCAAGAAGAATCCAAGAAGTCCATAGCCACATTTCCCCTTGTGTGTGTGCTAAGTGCAAGGAATGATTGTACCTTGTGTGTGTGCCACTTGGGAGAACACCCTACGGGCAGTGTGTGTGCAAAGGAGGAAGGCCATAGCCTCGTGGGTTCACACTTTGAATAAAAAATAAAAGAACATATTTTGTGTGTGTGAAAAACAAGAAGAGGAACAAGGCCGAAGCCTATGTGTGTGCACCAAGTGAAGACCACATATTTTGTGTGTGTGCAAAGTGAAGGAGGAAGGCTAAAGACTTACCTTAGTGGTGTGTGTGCAAAGGAATAAAAAGGCCGAACCTAGTGGGTTCACTAAGTGAAGTGTATACACTTAGAAGGAGTGGAAGACTTCCACACTAAAGTATAACACACTTTTAAGTGTGTGAACAAATTGAAAAAAGTGTGTGAAGTTCAAGGAAGGTGTGTGCTTGAAGTGATTACACCCTTTGTGGGTTTATTGCACCAAGAGAAAGAAGAAGGGGAGTGCATGCATGCATGCATGCACATGCACACGTGAACAAAGACAAATCTGGTTGTGTGAATTTGAGGAGTCCAAGACCAGGAGTTCTTGAAGTGTTTTGAGAAGCCATGAAATCAGTGCATGAGGATGCAGAGATGCCATGCACTCAGTGCATGAAGTTGATGTGAAGTGATATTGGACCAGACTGAAGTTAAAGATATCAGTTGTCTGAGTATTCAGTAGTTGGAGAGAGAAGCCAGGTCATCCTGAGAAGAAGGAGATAAATCCTAAGCAAGATGAGAAGACCTGATCAACTCAAGTGATCAGAGGTACAGAGCAAGGCCAGCAGTCTTTATCCCAGACTTCTGAGGATACTTGAAGAACTTAAAGAGAAGAAGAGGTACTCGTGTGACTCGAGGAGCCAGGAGAAGCCCCCTGTGAGACTCAGGGTGGAAGAAGTCTTCAGTGGGATTCTGGAGCAGGCCAGTGGGACTCTGGTAACACTGTGGGACGCAGTATAAAGACCCTCCTGTGGGACTCAGGAGAGATACAGTGGGACTCTGTATCGACCATTGTAATTCTAACAAGTTATAATGGAGAAACCATGTTGGGGCGTATAACCAACATGGTAAGGACGTAGGCCTATGGTGCCGAACCATGTAAATCCTTGTGTCCTGTGCCTTTACATTTACTGCATTACTCGAGGAAAGGATGAGAGATACAAGAAGAGTGGAGCGAGGCTTTAACCAGCCATAGAGGTTTAATTGATAAGGAATCAATTAGTAAAATTTTTTAAGGGATCACTGATTCACCCCCTCCCCCTCTCAGTGATTCACACTGATCTGGGCACTTCAATTGGTATCAGAGGCAGGTTACCTCTAAAAGATCCAAGGGAGTCTTTATGAAGTGCAGATTTGAGGAAGTGAGTGAATACACTCAAATGGAGATATCTTCCAAGACTCAGAAAAATAGGATGAAGAAACAGGCCAAGAAGATGAAGAAGAAGATTGTTGCTGATAGAGAAACACTTGACAATTCCTTCTATCACTCTTCTGGTGAAGCCTGTCCTAGCTGTGATGATGATGGAAGAATCAATGATCTTCTAAATGCAATCAAATATCTTCGGAAGATAGTCCCCAGGGAAGTAGCAATGTGTATTACTACAGGCATACTTGATCTTCAAGAAGAAAAATTACAGCTAGAAGAAGAATCCAATACAATGGAAGATCAGTTGGCTAAAAGGGTTGGCATAACCAATGCTCTCAGAAAGCTGGTGAAGGCAAAAGATGAAACCGTTTCTCTTTGCAATGAAAGATATGAAGACACTGCTGAAGAATTGCAGAGAATCCTTTCTAAGAAAGAATTCTTTAAAGTAATAATCAAAGATGTTTACCATGCACTGGAGAAGAGGCATAGAGTATCAATGGTTGTTAAATATGCTCAACTTGAATAAAAAGTAAAAAGGATGAAGGATCTTGACAACTCATTGCTTGAAATGAATAAGGTGCATGAAGACCAGATAAAGCAGCTGGAAGAGAAATGGGAAGGAAGGCTAAGAACTATTGAGGATGAGAAGAACTCCCTCAATATGAAATGCTTAGAACTGGAGGTGATATTGAACAATCAGAAATCACCCAAAGCCAAAGCCTCCCAGTCAGCTGAAAGGAGAAATGTTGTTACTCAAGTATGCTTTGAGAAGGATAATTCTAAAAGAAAGACATCCTCTAATGAAAGGGCAACATATTCTAAAAAGAAGGTATCATCCATACCATCTTTTACTCATGCTTCTAAAAGTGTTTCTACTAAAAGTGCAGGATGGAAGAATGAATCCAAACAAGTATGGATGAAGACAGTGAAGAAAGAATGCTCTCCTGAAACAACACAGCAAGTCAAGAAAAGTACCCAACAATCAGAAGGACTGAAGAGGTCAAGATTTGTGGGTCGGTGTTGGTGTTGTAACAAGTATGGGCATTGTGCAAATGATTGTTGGTACAATCCTCTCAATGTGAAAGCACAAGGGAAGCCCATGCCAAGGGGGAGCAAGCCAGAGGAAAAGAAGCAACATCCACAGGTCCAGAGACATCTATCTACTGCTAACAGATTTGGATTGCTTGATAACATCTGGGATGTGTGCAAAAGTGGTCAAATAGATACATGTCAATCTACAACTGCATCCAGAGCTCAAAAGAAGAAAAGTTCACAGAACCTGGCTCAGAAAGAATCCTTGGGAAGCAAGAAGAAAGTTGAAGATGCTCCCAAGAAGGTTTTGAAAAAGGAAAAGAAGTCCTTGGAGTCTAAATCCAAGAAGGGTGATGCATCCAGAAGGACCACCATGAAAACATGCTTCTACTGTGGAAAGAAAGGACACACCATGGATCTTTGTGAACAAGCCATGGAACTGAATAGAAGCAAACTGGACTCAAAAAAACAATCAATCCAGAAGAAGCAGAAGGGATTGATTGAAAATAAGTTTCCTAAGAAAGGTAGCTTAACAGCATCAAAAGAACCATGTGGAACTTCCAGAACTGAGGCCACACTTCCAAGTGACTTACTTGTCATATGGCCAAATCAGTTGCAACTTGCCAAAGATCTGCAGAGAGCTGAAGATGAAGTTCTGGCAATTGCTAAGGCAAAAGGGAAGAAGAAGATTTCACATGAAGATGTGTTGAGATCCACACCAGCACAACCATCATTGAAGATAAAATGTGCAAGTGTGAAGAATGGTGAAAATGGGACATCTCGGTTGAGAGAATCTTCTCAACCTTGTTGTTCACATTGATGAACCAAGGAGGTTCCATCTTATTCCCTTATACATCTGGTATTTACATGTGCTAACATTGTAGGGAATTGAAGATGATGATCATTCTCAACTGGAGAGTGGTTTGGAAAGAATGGAGTGCACCCCTTAAGGGGGAGCCGATCTGTAGAAGATGGGATTCTGAGATTTAATACCATCTTGAGAAAAGCTGAAGTTATTCTAATCATACTTTCATCCCTTGTTTCCAAATTGTATTCATCATGACAATTAAGGGGGAGTATTGATTGAAGGCAAATGGTTGAAAGGGGGAGCTTTATCTTTGCACCTGAACTTTCTAATGAGTTTTGTGAAGTTGTGCAGGATTTAGCAAATTCATTATTATATCTGAAAAATTTCAAGCCCCTTGAAGCATGATCTCACATGTATAGTGAATGTTGGACAGCATTGAGTACCTTGGTTACATCACTCTTGTTTTCTACACCGGGTTAGCCCAAGTAGACTTAGAGTTGATTTACTAAAGGTTCTTTGCTAAAGAGAACATGTGACATCATCCCTCTCTCAGTTTTTTTCAAGAAAATGTTTTTCTAAGGGAGGAAGAGATTTTTGAAAGTGAACCACACCACATCTTTGCATTTGATTTCCAATAAAGGGGAGAAAATATTGGCACACATATTGACCCATTCATATGTGCTGAAGAAGTGTATTGACAACAAATACAAAGGGGGAGATTGAAGTGCACTGTGTTGCATTTGTTGTCAATGAGGCATGATGTTGTCATAAGATGAATGGTTGTCAAGGAATGTCAAGATGTGAATGACAAAGGATGTGATGGTGTTGGTGAGGAAAGGAGAATGACCATGGTACTAAGATGCATGTCACTTAGGAGATTCACTAAGTGACATAGGATGTTGTGGTTGAAACATTCTCTATGAATATCAGACGATTGTAGAACTGATCTTAATATTTCAATACTTGTATCAAGATGATACTAAGTTACACCACTTGAAGAATGGATGATGATGGAACATCATAATTAAATCTGACGATTGTTGAGCTGCTCTTTTAGTTCCAAGAACTTGTATCAAGTAGATACAATGTCACAACAATGTTAGAAGACCATGCATTGTCTTCACAATGCATGAGGAGATGAAGTGATCCATCCACAATCACTAAGTGGATGAAGTGGTGCTAATGAAGTCCATGTACTATTTCTTAGTGCATGATGAATTGAAGATGATCCAACTTGATCTCTAATTAGATCAATGAAGAAAATTGAAGAAGTTATTTGATTAAGGAGCTCAGTTGATGAAGAAGAACCTTCGGGACGTCCATTCTTAAATATTGAATACATGATTAAGAAGAGGAGGAATCCATTTGAAGAAGAAATGATGAAGAAGTGAAGGGAGTGGCATTTGGCATTTGAACATGGGTTACTTTGTTTTTATACAATGTCCCTAAGTCTCTACTCTAGCAAAAAGGAAGCCACCAAGGGCCAGTCTTAAGGGTTCAACCCAAGTCACATGTGGGACTAGGTCACCACGCCCAAGGGGATCCCATGGGGCCAGCCCGAGAGAGGCCGGGGCCATGTATAAGCCCCGAGGCCACGCGGTGATGAAGCCCGCGCAGCGTGAGCGCGAGGAGCGCGCCCGTGACAAGCATAGTGGGCGCCAGTGGTGCGATCGAGTGGCAGGGGTGGGCGCAAGAGCGCGCCCGCAAGACGAACTCGGTGCGGGGCGGCACTGAGAGGGTTGGAAGTTCAATCGAGGGGTTGCGGCAGGAGCTGGGTGATAAACCGCAGAAAAACCGCGCGTCGTTTCGATGTGGGACGCGCAATTTTCACCGAGAGCGAATCATGGCCGCTTGATTGATCGCGCGCCAGATCTCGACCGCACGATCAATCCCGCGCGAGATCTTCTGATCGCGGCCGTCCAAAGATATGATCCAACGGCCTGCGAGTCGTCTCCTTCCTCGAGCTTGACCGAGGCACCCGCGACGTCCCCGCTGAACCAGTGGGCCTCCGAGCACTGGATTTCGAGTTCCCGGCCACCGTTGTTCGAGCTGAAGGATCCATTGGGTTCGTCTCGACGTAACGAACATGATCATGCAAGAAAATAGGCATGCATGCAATGTTTTGGAGATTTCGAACAAGGCCGAGGCAAAACGAAGTTGCCGAGGCTTCGGTGAGTTCGTGTTTTGCATGGGATAGAAGAGACGAAGGCCGTGCATGCGTTCTAAGTCGCATGCACATGGAGGAGAAAAACAAAAAGAAAAGTACCCGCGTGTGAAACAGAGGAAGATATCAAGATTTGCAAAATCTTGAAATACCCGAAAACTTTGGGGATTCAAAGATTGTATCACGCGGATGAGCCGAGGAATTCCTCTGCCTATAAAAGGAGCACCTGAGGTGCTTGAAGCTATTGCTGATCCTTTGTTGAAAACCTGACGTCCCGTTAGTGCTTCAAAGCCTCGCAAAGAACACCCTGCGCGCCCCCTGCGCGGCAGTGAAGCCCGGAGCCATCAGAGGCTCCGTGAGGTTCCTTTTGCGCACTCCTTGCGCGAAAGACGAAAGAGAGGTCCCCTGCGTGCCTCCCTTGCACGACAGGAAGAACCCCAGCCGCATCTCCTTGCGTGCTCGAGGTTGGCACCCTCACTGCCCGTGAACCTGCGTGGCAGGAGGAAGTGCACGCGGGTGTTGCACTTGCGAGCCCCGCGGCGAGTACACACTTGCGCGCCCTTGTGGCCTTGTGCACTTGTGCGGCCAGTGACACCCACACCCAATGTGGTGTTTAAAGTGAGGAGAAGGCCGCACCACTTGCGCGCCTCTTTGGGTTGGTGTTCGGGTGTGAGCAAGAGAAGGCCGAGACCTTAGTTTTGGTTGTGCCTAATTGAAGAACACACTTTGTGTGTGAATTTGAGGAAAAGTCCGTAGCCTTCGGGTGTGTGCATGAAGAATCCAAGAAGGCCATAGCCACATTTCCCCTTGTGTGTGTGCTAAGTGCAAGGAAGGATTGCACCTTGTGTGTGTGCCACTTGGGAGAACACCCTACGGGCAGTGTGTGTGCAAAGGAGGAAGGCCGTAGCCTTGTGGGTTCACACTTTGAAGAACAAATAAAAGAACATATTTTGTGTGTGTGGAAAACAAGAAGATGAACAAGGTCGAAGCCTATGTGTGTGCACCAAGTGAAGACCACATATTTTGTGTGTGTGAAAAGTGAAGGAGGAAGGATAAAGACTTACCTTAGTGGTGTGTGTGCAAAGGAATAGAAAGGCCGAACCTAGTGGGTGCACTAAGTGAAGTGTATACACTTAGAATAAGTGGAAGACTTCCACACTAAAGTATAACACACTTTTAAGTGTGTGAAAAAATTGAACAAATTGTGTGAAGTTCAAGGAAGGTGTGTTCTTGAAGTGATTACACCCTTTGTGGGTTTATTGCACCAAGAGAAAGAAGAAGGGGAGTGCATGCATGTATGCATGCACATGCACACGTGAACAAAGCCAAATCTGGTTGTGTGCATTTGAGGAGTCCAAGGCCAGGAGTTCTTGAAGAGTTTTGAGAAGCCATGAAATTAGTGCATGAGGATGCAGAGATGCCATGCACTCAGTGCATGAAGTTGATGTGAAGTGAGACTGGACCAGACTGAAGTTAAAGATATCAGTTGTCTGAGTATTCAGTAGTTGGAGAGAGAAGCCAGGTCATCCTGAAAAGAAGGAGATAAATCCTGAGCAAGACGAGAAGACCTGATCAACTCAAGTGATCAGAGGTACAGAGCAAGGCCAGAAGTCTTTATCCCAGACTGCTGAGGATACTTGAAGAACTTAAAGAGAAGAATAGGTACTCGTGTGACTCGAGGAGCCAGGAGAAGCCCCCTGTGAGACTCAGGGTGGAAGAAGTCTTCAGTGGGATTCTGGAGCAGGCCAGTGGGACTCTGGTAACACTGTGGGACGCAGTATAAAGACCCTCCTATGGGACTCAAGAGAGATACAGTGGGACTCTGTATCGACCATTGTAATTCTAACAAGTTATAATGGAGAAACCATGTTGGGGCGTATAACCAACAAGGCAAGGACGTAGGCCTTTGGTGCCGAACCTTGTAAATACTTGTGTCCTGTGCCTTTACATTTACTGCATTACTCGAGGAAAGGCTGAGAGATACAAGAAGAGTGGATCGAGGCTTTAACCAGCCATAGAGGTTTAATTGATAAGGAATCAATTAGTAAAAAGTTTTAAGGGATCACTGATTCACCCCCTCCCCCTCTCAGTGATTCACACTGATCTGGGCACTTCACTTTGGATACATACAAGTTTTGAACTATTTAATTGACTCACTACTATTTATTTTCCAAATTTTAAATTTTATTGTTATATATTCTTCTACAAGAATGGAGAAGTACTTGACAAAGATACACTTTAAAGACATCCAAGTTTAAAAATATGTTTTTTGTTTTCTATATCATTTTTTGAAGAAATATTTTTTGATGATGAAGATAAATATGGTTATTGTTATTATGGAAGATCAATTATATCTGTAAGTTGCTACTACAATTGGGATATTTAATTAGTATTCTAAAAATATCAATATCTATCTATTTGGAGGAGTTTTGTGTGCTCATATTTAGTCGTTGTGAAGTGTCAACTTCTTGTAATAAGAATTGGATTTTTGGTTCCTTGTAAGGAAACCATAAGGACCTATAAAATCATTTAAAGGTGTAAACAACCAAAATTCAGTTGTTTAAGTCTTATGATAAGTGGACCTGAGAGTGAAAATCACCAATCTTTTGGAACTATGCTTTGGTGGAGTGATCTTGGGGAACTTTGTGCCCAAAACCACTATACAACATTGTGTTCATTTCCTTTATTTATTTCTGCTTCTCACTCATTTTTTAAGAGAAAAATAAAAGTTCAATGCATAAAAAAGAGAGGTTTTTTGAATCTATCAAAATATTGAAGTCCATAATTTACCATCTCTTGTGTCATTTTCTTCATCATCGCCATATAAAAAACATAATTAGTATCAAAGGCAAGGAACTACTTGTATATTTTCTTCTTTATTTTTTTTATATAAAATTTTTTAATAGAAGGCTATACTGAAAATTTACCAGTTCTAACTAGATTATTTTAAAGATTTACATGAATTCATATTGAAATGGATGATTCTATAGAGGGCATGTCAATAACCCATGCTCTTTATTTTAATGGAGACATTAATTGATGATGGAGAGCCCATATGGTTACTTGTTTTAAAAATGTTGGAATAAGTGTTTATTTGAAGGTTGATAAGCCTTATGATATTCCTAAAGAAGATTTGGAATCTTGTAATAATGATCAAGAAAGAAAATATGATCTCAATTAAAATCATGTGAATTCCATTGTGTGTCATTTAGGAATCGATGAATTCAATCGAGTATTTCAATGTATTGCGACAAATGAGATGGGGAAAATGATTTTTGTTTCCTGTGAAGGAACTGAAAATTTTAGACAATTAATGTAAAATACTATAAAACTAATTTTTGATATTTTCAGAATGTATGAGGATGAATATATCACCAAATGAATGGGCATTTGAAAGAAGTTTTCAAATATTTTACTGAGTTGGGAGATCTGATTTTACAATCAGATCAAATGTTAAAATTACTCATTGTACTCCCAACTAAGTGGAATAGAATATCTACAGCTATACATCAATATATACTAGTGAAAAACTTATATATGATGGAATTGATCAAGACATTAATGATCTATGAATTTGATATATAGGTTGAAGTTTAAAATCATATGAAATATATAGAATATTCTCTCAAAATTACTCAAAATTACTCTAAATGAATCAAATGATTAAATTAATCCATATTTGGAAAAATATTAATCATATATTTTTAAAATATTTGATAAATTCTATAGAATGAATAAGAGAGGGACTAAGGATAATAGATGTTTTGAATTCATAGAAAAAGGTCATCCAGAGGATAAATATCCTTTACTCATTGATGAATGGAAATTTGAATACAAGATAAAAGGAAAGAATGTTTTGAAGGATACATGGAGTAACACATTTGTTTCACACAATGAATCTACAATAGATTCTGTGGTTGAGCTTAACATAAAAATGAAATTTCTTATGGCTCATACATATGAGGTACAATCTTCTTACATTGAAAACACTAGTTGTGAAAAAATATCTTATAATGAATTAAATATTTTTTTATTATACAATATAAATATTAATCCTTAAATAAATATCATATAAAAATTAGAAAATATCACGATACAGCTCTATTAGATAATGTATGTTTTTTAAAATAGATTTTATATATAAATTATAACTCTTCTAAAAATTCTTGTGTTTTCATGTTACTAATAAAAAAGAACTATTTTATGAAATTGGTAATTTAAATTTATCTTATAAAATTCTAATAAAAAGAGAAAAATATTTAAATTAATACCCGGTTAAAAATAAAATCTATAAAGAAAAACTATGAATAAGAATTAATGGTAAAAGTCCCAAACAATATAAAAATTATTTTATTTCATGTTTGAATTGAAAAAACATTCCTACTATTAACTATTTTTATTCTGATACTAATGTTCAATATGAAAATTATTGATTCTTTATAAATCCTCAAAAATTTTGTGTGAAATTTTTTATTGCTCGCAATAATTGTTTAACATGAATATTAGGATTCTTACTCCAAATAAGCACGTTTGGTTAATTGCGAATTTAATTCTTAACATTGATATACCCAAAAGCATATGTGTACCAAAAAGAATTTCTTTAACGTTTTCCTGATTACAACACTAATCTATATTGATAAATATTTAAGTAGTCGATCATTTGATATATGAAAACTCTGAAGTTGTTCATTATAAAAAAATTGGGTAAGAAAATCACTGATCCATGAAGTATTTCATTTTAATAAATTTATACACTTCTGGTGCATTAATTGTTTTTATATGGGGATAAATATGTCTCTGAAAATATGATAAAAACATTTCTTTTTTATTTAAATTAAGTCTTAATATATTTTTATTATATAACTGATTTTCTAAACATTTCAAATATATCAAAAACATTGTTTTAGATCATTTATAAAATTAAATATTGATTTTATTTATGAAAAATTTTATATTTACAATTTTTAAACCAATTTTAAATCATTATATTTTATTTTTTCAATATTTTTTGGGTTATATAACTGTAACTCCTTACTTATGTAATATGAATTTTAATAAATTAAAATTTGTAATGATTATTCTGTATTTTTCAGCTAAATAATACAAAACATATCATCTTCCACATGAAATTTTTTATTTATCTATATTATTCATGAGAATGTCTTATTCTAAATATTTTAGAAAACAAGTAATATTAAGATGAAGGGATCAAGTTCTTTATGTTCAGAATAAAATCTTTATCAGAAATGGACAAATGGTAGTCCTTTTGATCCATTGAATGATCAGTCTGTTCTTTATATTAAAGATTCATTTGGAAAATATTTTGAAAGAAATAAATAAGTTTTTAGTCATGAATAAATGGTAGTGTCTTATTTTAATATGTCTTATGAAAGGATTTAATTCCAATTTAACATCATGGATGAAGAAAAATTGAAGCTGAACGATACTTTTGGTGAATCTAGAAAGTTATATTATGAATTTCAAAATGTATCTATATCAAAAATGGTATTTTATTTGTTATAATAGGAATATAAGATTATGAAAGATAGTTTGATCTCAAAGGTAGTCTTTTTAATCTCATAAGGTTGAAATTATAAGTTAAATGGAGTTTCTTAGAATAAAATATGTTACTAAGATAGATGAGAACAAAATTACATTTTTCCCACTTGAACAATGTCATTATTATTCATATCAATGAAAAATAGAAGTTTGAAGAATATTATATTAATTATCAAGTGTTTTAACTACTTAAAATGAAAAAGATTGATATTTTGAATTTTCAGACGAACCATCTACTATTTATTAACCATTCAATTTTATCATCTATTTTTAATAAATTTAATATTATATAATATTATTTTATGTTTTTAGTGAAAATAAGTTATATAAGTTGTGTTTTAATTTATTTAAACTATCATTATGTTATCTTACATGATCATGAACTAAATGTTTGATTATCTCATAAATAAGTTCATTTCGATGATAAAAAATATTAATAAAATAATAATAGTGTTATTTTTTATTACTTTTGAAGATAGTTTCATTATATGTTTTAATTCATTGAATATCTATTAAATCTTTAAAATAGGTGTATTTTTTAATAAAATATTTGTTGTATTCAAAATTACATTATGCTCCTTGTTTTAAAAAATTTATGTACTTTTATGAAAGCATAAATTTCAGGGGATCTAATTTTACTAATCATATCTTTTTTATTTAATAAAAATGGGGAGAATTTTATAGTTTTAATGTTCTCATCATGTTTTATGTTGAATAATTTAACATGGAGAGATGTTTATAATTGTAGTTTACATATTTTTCATCATCTTGAGGAAGTATAAAAAAATTATCCTTAAAAGAGGGGAAGTTCTGATTCTTATAAAAGGGGATATGTTTTCCATAATGAAAATTATATAAATTAATAATGGAGAAAAGTTTCCATTATATGGAAGAAATGTTATAAAGGTAAAAGGGAGAAATTTATTTTGGTTTTTTAAATATCTAATTCATGGGTTTTGTGATAATCCAAAGGGGTGACATTTTTGGGAATATTTTGATTCAATAATTTATTTTTTCTGGTTTTTATGATAAAAAAATTAACACATTTAGGTTACTAATGAATTTTATTTTAAGTAAATTTCAGGAAGTTAATAGTTGTTGAAATATTTATTATAGAATTATAATCAAGTAATTGATCAATTGAGAAAATTTATTGAAGTATTCGATACATATTTAAATGTATTTTGAAAACAATGTTCATAACATACATTTATAAGTGTAATGTATGGTTCACCAAACCTATGTTTGGAAGACCGCATATAGATCATGTACCCTATGCTGTTGGGAATATATAGATGAAAAACCCTACATTTGTAAATAACCCTAAATGTTAGGAAACAAACTAATGTCCCATCAACCATTCTTTTGTTATCAACTGTATGTTTTCAGCCCTATGTTTGGAGTTTTTATTTTTAAGTGGAGGAACCCTACGTTAGATGATTAATTGATGGAGTTTAAAATATGTGATATTATATAAGATTTATGCAATAAAATTGATGGAAGTAAATATCCATTCAATGATATTTTATGACTAATTAAAAGGCACATTATGATTTTTATAAAGGGTCATTTTCAATGTATTGAATAATTTATATTCTTATAGGAAGTTACCACTCTCCTGAATTATTTTTAATTCAAATATTCATGATTTTTTTTTCATATTTCTAGAGTTGTTTGACCTAGAGATGTTTGACTTTCTGTATAAATATGAAGACATTATTTATCAGAATATAAAATGAGAAGAGATATACATAAGAAAAACACACGTTTGATTTCATTTAGAGATACAATTTTGAGACATACATGTTTTCATTTATTTGATCGACTAACTTTTATTGTTGTCTCTACAATTACTTTTTATTAATATATCTTTTTCTATAAGAATGAAGAAGCATTTAATAGAGATACACTTGAGAGACATAAATTTTTAAACATGTATTTGGTGTTTTCTCTATTTTTATTTGAATAAATACAATGAGATATATAATATATGTCTATAACTGTGTATTATTGAATATCAATTACATCAATTAATTGCTGATGCAATTGTGAAGTTTAATCCGTATTCTCAATAAAATTTATCTCTACTAATTTGGTGGAGTTTCAACTATATGAACTTAGTCTGGGTGAAGTGTTATCTTCTTGTACTAAGAATGGGATTTTTGGTTCAATTTAAAATAATCAGAAGACCACATAAAATTGGTATAAGGTTTCAAATTCATAAAAACTATTTTTACGGTATTATGATAATAGGATATGATTGTGAAAATCACCGTGGTCTTGGAGTTGAGAATTTATGGAGTAGATAAGGGAATAATTATGACATGAACCACTCTATATCAATATGTTCATTTCACTTAATATTTTTTACGACTTGTTCATCTGTTAATAGTGAAGGAATGGTTTTCCGCATAAAAAAGAAATGTGTTCTAAATCTATCAAAAAATTGAAGATTATAATTCAACCCCTATTTTTTATTTTTCATAAAAATAAAAATACCAAAAAGAAATTTGGTTCAACCAAGAGCTAAAAAAGTATTACTTATATCCCTATAAACATCCTCAATTCCGTTGTTTGACCATAAATCCAATCTAGGAAGGTTTTAAATATAAACCAAAAGTGGTTGTCTGAAGAATAGGTATAGTTCCTAACAGTACGTTTCCATTTTCATTATTCCTATAAATCAATAAAATATTCTCCAAATATGTTGAAATTATAAAAAAAATTATATTATACGAACATATATTTTATTATTTTAATTAAATTTCCTGTAACTATTTTCAATTTTAGAATTTTTGAAATGAAACCGTCGATCTTGTGTATGAAGAAGTACCGCCTTGCAAACCAATGTAATTCATTTTCCATCACCACCTATATAATATAATTATAATGATGAATTTTAGATATTTATATAATATTTATGAAATTATTATACCTCTTTATTTGTAATATCACGTATACCATCTTATGTTCAAACCCGTTAGAAAACAATAATCTCTTTAGTGCATATGTGTGGACCACCATCACCACATAGTTATGTGAAATGATTTTCATTTTATTTTGACATGGATAGTAATAATGATATATTTAATTAATATATATGATAAATTTAATATGATAATGGTTCTATAATGTGGAAATATTATTTATGTTTCTTACATTCCAACTGTTGAAAAAATTGAACAAGCATTCGTGCGTACATATTGCCTACTGTCTCCAAGAACGGTGTATCTTGTTATCAAATCACTAAATTTTATTTAATTTTGTAAATAAATATATAATGATTCTATGTTATATTTATATCATAGTTAACATTATAAAAATTATGTATCTATAATCAAATAAAAATGTCCAAAATTACCAAACCAAAACTTACATGAAAATAATGTAATTATCACCAGAAATAATGATTTTAACATTGAGTTGTTAATAAATAGGCCATAAAATACTTTAAGTAAATAAAAAATGTTATGAAATATATGATTATGGTTATATAAAATAGTTAGAATAAATCTATATTTATTATAAATGAGGTGCATACATGTATGGGGGAAATCATACCTAATGCAAGAGACATCATATCAGTTACCCCTTCACTGAGGCATATTTTAATGTTAAGAAACCAATTTCTTTACTAAAGAGTATAGAACTCCAAATGTAAATGTAAATATAAATCCATTACACATCATGGTATTTTAAATTTTATTTTTAATTGTTTAATCCAATGGGATTTGACTTGAAATATACCAAGTGTTAAATACTTTCATAACTCAGTTTCTTTTTATTTTGTTATATCTATTCATCATTGTATTTGATATTATAAGATTATTATTGTAAAGAATTTTGATTATATTAAGATCTAGTTAAACTGGGTTTTTTATTTACATTTTATACACATAATTGATACATTGGTTAATTCCTACTTCAATGTTGGGATCATTATAAGGTTTTATCATCTCACTTTTACTTTTGTGAGATAAGTATCATATTCCCCACATAGTTATCTTTTAGTGTATATTATACCAATTTGATCTATTATATCATGAATAAAATTATATTAATATTATTTAAACTTTCATATAAATTTATTTCTTTCATATGGATTATGATTATGAGGTTATAGAAGAATTAAAGGTTTTTTTGTATAGTATCATTATTTATCGATATTGATAATGATTATGTTTAAGATGATGAAAACTTATGATATAAATCTCAATTAACTCAAGAATTTTATTATCCTATATTTATTTTTTATTTTTAATGCAAGGATTTTATATTACTCTCATTGGTATATTAAATAATTGAGAAATTGTTTTTAGGAAAGTTGACAAAATTTCTCTATTCGATTGAAATTAAATTTTCATCCTAAACTATATTTTCTAATTTTTTTAACAATATACAAATTATTTTTTAAGGAAATTATTTCCTATTATTGGATTTTTAATTTTGTTTTAAATTTAATACTCCTTTCATTTTCTAAACAATCTACTTTTTATCTTTTATTATAAAATTTGAAATGGAATCTATTTTTGAATGCACAAAATGAAAAAAAAATGTTTCTTTCATCATTAAAACACAACGTTTTAATGTTTTATTTATATTTTTCTATAGTTATATTTAATGAAAAATAAATTTTCAATTATTTTATGAAATTTTAGTTGAAAAATGTTAATTTTTAAATTAGAAAGGTTATTTTTCTAAAGAACGTTTTTAATAATATTTTAATAAGTTTATATTCATCAATTCCAAAAAACCCTATTCAACTTATTATACACAAGGGAAATTTTGTAATGATATAATATTTATTATTTTATTTGATAGTTTATGATCAGTTTTACTGGAGATGTACTCTATTGATACCATTCATGTTACTCTAGATGGTTAATGATTAAATTTATTAATTAGTGTAATTATTTACATTTTATATGATATTTTTATATAGAAATATTTATGTTTATTATGTTTAAACTATTTAATTTTAGAAATTCGTTAGACTTAATGAGTGATTGGAGGAGACTACTATATCCCCTCGATGTAACTGTATGTCTCCTGAGGAAAACAAATTATCGGTTTTTGCCAAGGTCTTAAACATTTATATAGACGTCTTTGTAGAAGACCTTGATGGTATTTCAGATGTCATAGAAGAAGGCCCCAATAATATGTTTCAGATGTTTTGAATCATACATTCCATCATTATGAATTTATTTATTGATTTCCATGTAATTATTTTGTTTTTTATGATGTCCATGAATGAGTTTATAGATTATTGGATTATTTATTTGGAATTATTTGATAATAATTTATTCCAACCATATTATTATTCATTTTAATTTTATCAATTAAATGGAAAGTGTTTCAGTTATTTAACATTCCATCTTTATTATATATTATGTATTTATAACAGATTCTACTATACACATACCCTAACTGATTATTGGAGCTCACCCCGTTATTATGTTTATTTTACCTAGCATTATTAGAAATGTTTTATGATTGATATGAATGGACAGATTAGAGGGAATACGAATGATCTTGTTGAAAATATTTATTGTATTTTATTTCAGAAAATGTATATCATGTTCAATTATGTTTCAATTTTACCCTGATTAATGAACTCTATAGTTCTTTGGAATGCAACCACTTGTATCTTGTGCTAAGGTAATAAAGAAACCACTAACTATGGGTTAAATGGGATGAGGTCTTTACAACATTTACTAATATCCATATTTTTCTTTGGTTTTATAGATATTATTGATTATTTTTGAGATATTTCACATGAATATAAAATCCATTATACAATTTGACTTAGAATGTATTTAAGTTCTTTTAGATAGATCAATATGTGGAAAATTTCATCGTGATAAAGGGAAGGTTTGGCAGTTCACCTGTTCTTATACAACCCCATTATAGATAAGGGTCTGTGATATTAATTATTGAATTGAAGAAGGTACATGGATTTGTTCTCATACTTAATGGAATGATAGAATAATATTCCTTACACAAAATGAATATTATTGAAAAAATTACCCAACTCATGATTTAGAGCCAACAATGGTATTTCTTTCATTGTAAATAGTGATGAATGAAATTTAAGGTGAAAAGTTTGATATATAAACTAAAAATATAGTTTTCAAATATGTATTAATGTAGAAATATGTTAATATATTACCTAAGAGGTTGTTAGAATAGATTATATATTATGAATGCTTAATACATTACCACCCTCTAAGACATAAAATGTGGTTGATGCTCTGAGTTGGAATGACCATGATAGTTTTTATATTTTTAGGATTTATGGGGATCTAATACATATTAATTTTCATAGGTTAGACCTTGAAATAATGATTGATGTGGGGAAATACTATCTTTTCTAGTTGAATATTTAACAATATATTCATGAAAATATCAATTAGTTGTAGAAGGATAATGTGAATTTGAAAATTTAGGTATGGGGTATTTTATAGTTAAACCATGACCAATGTTAATTGATAAGGATTGGGACTCAATAATATATTCCATAAATGACAGGAATGAATAATTAGATATTGGATGATGCATAGAGCTCATCATACATTATTAATCCTTGAGGTATGAAGTTGTATATAGATACAAGAGAGAATTTTTAGTAGGAAAACATGAAAAGGTATATTCAAGAGTATGTATGTAATTACTTAGTATGTCAAAAAGTTAAGGAATAGTGATAGGACTCTAAAGGGATGATACATCCAATACCTATACTAGAATTGGAATGGAAAAAATCACCATGGTTTTCATTTTTGACCCCTAGAAACAACTAAAAGCCATACATCCATTTGGTTTATAGTTAATCATCTTACGAAGTCATCTAAATTAAATTTCAATCGGTAATTGTTTTCCTTAATCATATTTCCATGATTTTCTTTAAATAAGTACAAATGATACATGGATTACCATTTTAAATTGTATCTTATTGGGATCTGAGGTATGCCTATAATTTTTGGACAACACATAAATAGTAATTAAATACAATATTGTACATTACCAATACATAACATCCTCAGATAGATATCCATTATGAGGGAACAATTCAAACATTATAGGATATTATGACATCCCATTATATAGATTTCAATGGTGGTTGTTATCAACACCATTCTATGGTCTATTTTTCATACAAAAAATATCTTTAATCAAATAAATCATATGTATCTTTATAAAGGTATCTATGGAAATAAGTTCAGAACTCTAAATTTAAATGAGTAAATTAAAAAATATATATTTAAACTTTATATAACTAAAGAAATGGAGAAGAAGGATAGATCCATTCATTACAACAAAAAGGAAACTAGGATTAAAAAGAAAAGTTATGATGACAATCATCACTAAGATATATAGTTCGAAGTTAGTTGTATGGTATTCTAATGAATATAAACTTGGAATAATTATATAGTAAAATGGAACTCTAATCCCAAGTTATATATCTCCCTTCGAGATCATTGATCATATAGAGATAATATCTTTTCAATTTTAACTTTTAATGAATATTTCTGAATTGTATGATGTGTTCTAGGTGTCACTTTTGAGGAAGTATATACCTTACCTTCACATGTACTAAAATCATAATGAATGAAAATTCATTTTTTTTATTTCAAGAAAATACTTTTTGAGGATTGAGTGGTGACCAAAACATTTTCAGTGGGAACCAAAATCACAGGAGAAAATGAAAAATAAAAAATTTAAAAACATCGACATAGTCACATCGCAAATCATCACCATCATGATCACCAATGATGTCATCACCATCCTGAATCCACCATAAGAATAAAAATCAAAATTCCGCACCAGATCACTGTAGGAATCCATCCCCTAGAGTACAATTCCACTACCATGAGCCGAACCATCCACATAGAGAATCCAAACACATCACAATGCCACAAAAAACATCTCATCACTGGCGTTGACTGCCAATGATCGCCACCACAACAAAAAATGAACATCTACCAAAACCATACACAAATCAACATCTCACCAAACATGAAGTAAATAGATGAAACGCTCACAAAAGAAACCAAAATACCTTCAAAACGATGAAAAAATATGACAAACTAGAAACATCACCATGAATGAAGTGGATGCCAAAAATGAATGACACCTTCATTGAAGGACTCATGTCAGGAAAAAAGGCCTCCAACCCACAAATCCCAGAGACCTCATTATTACCTATTCTCTAGATTCATATTTGAGATAAGTAGAGGAAATTGAGCCCAGAGTAGTTGATAAAGTGGCTGAGGGCTTCACACGACTACATTGAAGAATTAAAAAACTAGTAGAAATAATACGAGAGCATGCCCAGTAAGTTATCAACTTGGAACCCATCAAAAAATGAATCACAAATCCCAAACCCCCTTTGTTACCTCTACTCCATATCTGACGTAGAGATGAATAGGGGAATGAGAGGTCAGAGCTCGTTTAACAACCAAGTATTGAATGAAAATCAACCATTATTAGGATCAAAAGCCACCTTGAATGAAATCATTACTGATGTTTACTCGAAAGGAAACTAGGGTGAATTTTCCTCATCAGGCATGAGTAATAAGAAAAAAATAGAAGACAAAATCTGGGCACAAACAAGAATCCAAAGATAAAATATATTGTCGAATCAAGAAGAAGGCATAATACGGCGAATAAGGGGAATAAAAGAAGGAGAAAAGATCTCACACATTTTATTGACCTAGAGGCAAAGGGTTTCAGGAGGAAACACTAGGTAGAGCTAAGAGAGAGAGGGGGATGTCCATTAGAGAAAGGATCCATCCCTCACGAGAATGAACTGAATGTTACCAAGTAAATTACATTACTAAACTCAGATGTTTTATATATGGATCATGATATTTCCTATGAGTAATAGGCGGTGGATATTTTGTATCGATGAGATGAAGTTTAGCATATTGAGTCCACTCACATGGTCAATGTCTTTTTGAAAAACCATATATATGATGATGCTATGTGTGAATCTAAGGATGTAATGATGTAGGGGTATCACAATTTGTTTTTAGTAGAATAACAATGTTTTTAGAGAGAATGTAGAGAATAAAAACCCATGTGTTTGGAATATATTTAATTCCCAATCAAATACATTTGAAGTATTTTATAGATTTCTTTACACAAAATCCTTAAAATATATTAATTGTTAAATGTTTTATTAGTAAAACTGACCATTAAAACCTAGTATCTAATTTAGTAGGTATGAATATTAGTGGCAACATTAAATATTATATGTATGAAGGTGTTTCTTAATAAAAACTTATTGATTAATTCTTAAGAAGGTACTGAGAACATTATGTTATTAATAAAATCATATAAGTTGATTTTATAGATTTGTATTATATATTTATTATATATATTTATCACTATTAATCAATGATGAAATATATTGATCATTTATATAAAAAATGAATAATCATTTATATACATATTATTAATTGGTTATAAAGGATGATAAAATAATTTGATGCTAAAAGGAGATATTAATTTATTAAACAATTTATTTAATTGTGAGAAATATATTTCATCTCAAAAAAATAGAATTAATAAATATTAATAAATGATTGAAATGAAATATATATATAAATTAATAAATAAAATATATTAGAAAAATAATCTAATGGATGTTACAATAAAAATAATGAAAAAATATCATTTATATACTTAAGAATACTTTTTTCTAAAAAATATATTATGCGTTTTGTGTGTGGATATTAGAATTAATTTAAAAAACACCCTAGAAATGAATATTCTAATGTGGATTTCATATTTAGAATCATCATAATTAATATTATCTAATAAATTCAAATTAATATTTTAACCCTGATGAGTAGTTACAATGGTAAAATTCTTATCACCATGATAAGGGTTAAAAGGTTTCGGGAGGGGGGGGGGGTAACCTAGGAAATAAGAAAAAATATTAAAAAAAACATGCTTATTTTTGATTATTTTAGTATATTCCATACAAAAATTATCCTATCTTTGAATATGTGGAAATTGTTATCCCATTTCTATGAGAAAGACATTTATTATTTTTAAAATTTATAAATATTTACATGGGTTCCTCTCCCCTATCTTTAAAATATAACCTAGAATTCTCACTTACCCATCAAAATTAAAGCCCTTAGCTCAACTAAAAAAATAAATAAATACCTTTCCAACATCTGTAGTAATGATATATGTAATATCCTAGACCTGGGTGCCACTGAATGGGTTCCCCATGTGCGGTGGGCCACATGGCCTCAAGAATATCTCCCCAAAACGGAAGTAGGTGTCGATAAGCAATGAGGGCCTAGGTTGTGTCCATGGGGAGACTATGCCCTCAATAGTAGAGTGTATCATAATGGAAGGGAAATAAAAAAATAGTAAACAAAGGAAGTAATATAATTAAATAGTGGAAGAAAACCGATGAAATAGATAAATGGGAATAACAATAATTTTATCAACTGACACAATGATGATGTAAAGACATGTAACTAGAAAATTAGAAAACATGGATATAATACAAAAGACATAACATGTTCCAAAATGTAAAATAAAACAATTGCTACTATAAGAATCCTGAGTTCCTACTCAGTTGTCTACTATCATGGTCCATCCTATCTACACACAATCAAGTATTAGAAGCTATAGGATTATCTTTTTCAATAACTAAAACAAAGTAATCTACTCTGGATACCAAACAGTGGCCATGGAGGCTGTGAGATAAATCTCACCGGGCCACCACCAACGGTTTCTATAACATCCGGTCCATGTAATGGATTATAGCAGTGCATGGGCATGCATATATAAAGTAATGAAAACAATGAAATTTAAATAAATACCCATGTATCTACTTAATACCTTGTCTAGTTTCTGAACATGTAACCAGTTCATTTTATTGAGTAATTACCATTTAATTTTAATAAGTCGTGTTAGGCATAGCCAACACTGACATCACCTCATCATAGTATATATAGTGAAGGTCCCAAGATATAATAAGGAATACTGAGAATGGCATCTGACGAGGGAGTTATAGGGAAATAACCAATGTAACATAGATCTCACATAGTGATAACTCAGTAGTATCTAAGTCCAGATAAGGGGTAAGAGTGTAATCCATAGAGAAAAATCCAAGGCATTCAATAATAAGGTGCATACTAAGTACAAGGTAATAAACCAATGTAAAACCAGGCCAAAAAATGATAGGGTTACATGGCCTTTCACAATGGCACCTACTAGTAAATGATGGATCCAAGGAGTGTATATGAGGTGTCATGTAATAATTTCAAGCGCCCTATGGTCATATACTAGGAATTTGAGGAATAGAAAATAATCAGATTCTAGGTGGGTATCAACTTAAGAAAACTATATCCTTAAATTGGAATGGGGTTCCTGAGACCCCATGTATTCCCCTCTTATAATCCTAGGTAAGATCAAGTCAGTCAATTCTTATTTGATATAGTAATCATGTAATCATTCAATTGGTTTAAGCATTATCTTCCATTAGTGTGGATAGGCCAAGTAGTATTACAACCTTCTATTCTAGTCTTAAATAACCATTATGGAATATTTATTTATCAAGTTCCAGTCCTCTACCTTCCATCAATATGTAAAGGGGTTCTATGAACGTGTGACCATGATTAAATCTCTTTTGATAAGGCTAAGTTACATACAGAGTATACTTTCCAATCCATATTTCACATATAATAATCAATTTGAGGAACATAACTTAGGTGTGTCAAGTGGTGAGCATACATGGTACCTTCCATTATGTAATTCTAATTTGTAATAAGAAATTTATTTTTGGAAGGCTCACCTTTAGGAAGGCTAAGAAAAGGAAAACCTGAACGGTGGATCAAACTTGCTGAAACTCTAAAAACCCAATTCTGGAATAACCTTCGACATGGGGCTGATTGAGTTGTGTGTGTAACCATTAACAAATAATCAAATATTTAGAAGGAACATAACCATATTATTTTAAAAGTATAATCATGAAATGTGAATTTTAAAAATGACAATTGATGAAATTGCTAGGCCCCACACAAATATTCAAAAATCAATGAACTATAAGGATGAGTTATAGACCACACACCTTACAGTTGTATGACTCTCCTCCGGTATTGTCCCTTGATTTTTCTTGGATCAGAGTAGATCTAAAAAGAGGTTGAAAAAACTCACATGACGATATCAAGGTTGAGAGAAAAAGGGAAGAAGAACCAGTAATGTGGACTCAATTACATTCCATTGTGCATACAACATGATGAACATAAGTTAGATCAGATTCCATACGATGGATATCTTTTGATCCATAGCTTTGGCCACCAAAAAGATCCAAAATAAGAGGAAAATGGCATAATCCTACTTGTTATTTGATTAGGGAGGAAGAGGGGGGGGGTAAAAAGATCATTAAGGAAATTTTGGACATTTCACCCAGAATTTATCCTACGCACGGTTTGTCCAACCATGTACAAACCGTGTGGGATAATTATTCTTGAAAAAAACATCCACCAAATGGATTGATCAAACCATGCAGAAGACATGCACCAGTAACTATGAAGAAAGGGGTCTTCGCACGGTTAGGCTAAATGACCGTGCATCAACTATGTGAGGTGGATCTACTAAAAAACATAATCTGAACTGTTTTCCAGACTGTGTGTAATTCTAGAAATGTTTCCTATAAAACATTCATGAGGACTGTTTTCCACAAAAAGATGGGTTCATGGATCCGAACTAGCCCTGATTACCCTCAGATCCTTCACTAACACTTTAGGCATCCATATTAGGTCCAAAGTAAATATATAGACCATAAATTAAAGGATCCATACATAAGTCAAAATCTGGTTTTTAAAGTACCCCACACCCTAAAAATAACTCACCTCCAAGTTCTCTTTCCAAGGGAAATGAAACATTGTCTAAGAACCACTATGGCCATTGGGAACGTACATCATCTTCCCTCTCCTAGGTCTCATCTTGTACATGACCATGCTTCCATATCACCCGTATGAGAGGGAAATACATTCCTTGGAGAGACTTCATGATTCATTCAACGATTCATATTGTATATTTTTCAAAGGTAGAATCGAAATATAATACAACATCAATGGGATAAAATGTATGAGATAGGTCGGAATGATATTAGCGAAGCTATGATACATGAAAGACGTTGTGCAGGTAATGATACCTTTGAGGTAGTATCAACAGATAGGCCACTAGTCTGACTCTCCCTACAATATCTAATTTCCTGGCATAACAAAGCGATATATTTCCTTGATTTCTTAACAATCTATTCCCTAAACTGGATGATACATAAAGAAATACATGATCCACAACCTCGAACTCAAGAGGTCATTGACGACGATCGTCATAATATTTATGTCTAGAATGAGAAGTATTCATATACTTCCTGATCTGTTGAACCTATACCTATGTCTCCTGAACAAGATGAGGACCAAGTAAGAATGCCTCACCTACCTCTAGCCAGAACAAGGGTGAATGGCATAGCCTACCATATAAGGCCTTGAAAGGATGCATCTGAATCATCTCATGAAAACTATTATTATAAGAGAAATCGATGAGAGGAATATTCTTCTCCCAAGAACTACCAAAATCAAGGACACATGCTTGTAGCATATCCTATAGAACCTGTATTGTCTGTTCTGATTGTCCATTAGTTTGAGGGTGAAAATATATTCTTTTAAGCACCTGAGTCCCCATTGCTTTCCGCAAACCTTTCTAGAAATGTGAAGTTAAACTAGAATCCCTATATGAAACAATAGTATGTGGAAGCCCATGTAGTCATATGATCTCATAGAAATAAATTCTTCCAAAATAATCAATTGAGAATGTATCCCATTTAGTAATGAAGTGGGATGATTTAATTATTTGGCCAACTACTAACCAGATAGCATTGCTACCCCTCAGCGACCTAGGTAAGATGACTACAAAATCCATAGAAACATATTCCCATTATCATTTCTGGGCTGGAAGCGGATCTAACAAGCCTGTAGATCTTTGGTGCTCCACCTTCACTTTCTCATAGATGGAACACCTAGTGATGATACATGTAATCTGACATTTCATTCCTGGCCAACAAAACTGCCGTCACATATCTCGATACATCTTTGAGATGCTTGTAAGAACTTCTAACTAAGAAGCATGATACTCTTTCATCAATGCATGTATCATATATACAGGAACCCAAATACGTACACATTGAAGCAAGACATCTTCTTTTTCCAAAAACCTATCCGAAGGTGGGTTATCTAAAAATATACTCTCACGGAGAACCAAAACTTCTAGATTTGAAAACTGAAAACTCTCCGGTTTCTCAAGGAGGGAAGAGGTAACAATTAAGGATGAGCGGTAAGATTTCTCATTATTGTAATGAAACTCCAAATGAAGTTTATAAAATAGGGTCATTATCATCCATTTATCACTAGCTTCTTGTGCGGCCTGCATTTTAGTTTTCTAACTGAGTACATCTGTGACAACATTGCCCTTTCCAGGTGTATAGGCAATATTAAAATCAAATAATTTTAGATATTTGAACCATATCTACTCTCTAAGGTTCAATTAACATTGAGAAAATATATATTTTAGGATCATTTGATTTTTATACACCATAAATAACTCACCTAATAGATAATGTCTCCAGCAATGTAAGGCATGGACAATTTTTGCTAGATCAAGGTCATGCACAAGGCAATTTCTCCCGTGAGGACTCAATTTGAGATATCCATATGCAATAAATTTTTTTCTAACATCCAAACTACTCCAAGGTGAATTTTTGATGCATCGTAGTTGATGATATAACCCTTACTTGGTTCTAGATGAATCAGAATCGGTGCCGAGAAAATCCTCCCTTTCAGTTCCTGAAAGGATTTCTCACATGCTTATGACTATATAAACATAACACCCATCTTTGTAAGTGTAGCGAGAGGTGAAGAAAGATGTGAGATGTCCTCTATTAAATGTCTATAATATCTAGAGAGCCCTAAGAAACTCGTGATATCAAACACATTCATATGATGCTCCTAGGGAACGACAACACTAGTCGTTCCAGGGTCAATATAAACTCTTGATTCTGAGATAATATGACCAAAGAAGTGGAAATTTTCAGTCCATAAGCCTCAAATAGAAAGTTTGTCATAAAGATGATTCTATTTAGGTGTACTCATAACGATATCAATAAATTTGGCATCGTTGTAATGAGTGCGAGAATACACCAAGATGGCGTCCACAAAGACCACGACAAAAGAGTCCAAATAACGGTGGAAAACGCTATTCATCAAATCCATGAAAATAGCAGGCATATTTATAAGACCGAATAGAATAACAAGATACTCATATAAACCATAACTACTAAATTAATCTATACAAGTTATGACTGATGGTCTGACTTGCACCTGATGATAACCCGATCTCAGGTCAATCGTAGATAACACCTTTGCTCCTTGAAGTAGGTCAATGAGATCATCTATTCGAGGATGTGTATACCAGTGCTTGACCATAAGTTGGTTCAACATTATGTAATCCACAAATAAATGAAGAGTTTCATCTGCCTTATTATAAAAATCATGGGTGAACCCCAAGGGGATGTAATAGGTCTTATAAATCCTTTGGCCTCAAGGTCCTTTATATGCCATATGAGAACCTAAATCTCAATAGGTTCCATCCTGTATAGAGGAATGGACACTAGAGCTACTCTTGGATCAAGATCAATTGTGAAGAATACCTCTCTTTTAAAAGGTAATCCCATAATTTCATCGAGAAATACCTACATGAAACGATAAATGACAAGAGGGAAATTAGTTTGAAGAAAACCCTGATCCTTCATGAAAATATTTTCTATCTGGGTGGTCACTCCACCTTTCCCTTGATGATTTGGTCCCGTTCTCCCAGCCTAGACATCCCACTCACCTTGAAATGATAAATTCTTCCTTATAGTGATTTATAAGATACCCTGCAGTGATAGGAGTCCACAAAGGAATGATAGTAGACTAACCAGTCCATACTGAGAAGGAAATCGAACATCATAATCCCGAGGACAATGAAATTACACAAGAATGGGTAATTTCCTACCTCAAGGGGACACTCCCTACATAGTCGTATTCCTTAATTATGTATTCCCAATGGTGTATCAAGGGCCATTACACCATAGTGATACAATATCTATAGTCGAAGACATTCCATGATAGATATAAAAAGGAAAGTGTTTGAATCACCTATATCAAAAAAGAAGAGACAATATTATAGTCTACTATAATTGTACCTCATACTGTAGATGGTCCTGAAGCCTGATCCTTAGGCATCGGCTGTAAAGCCTGCAACAGACCTGATCCATAGCCCTGTGCAATAGATGGACTACCATGATCATGGCTACTCTACTATCACTGCTAGTGATCAGGGGTTAAACTACTATGGCTACGATCTCCTCCTCAACCAGACCTGTCAGTGCTATTCCAATTCCCCTCCTGAGGTGGTGCAAAAGAACTCGCTCAAATAGGTGAAGAAGATGATGATCCTATTCCACTTGAAGCTAGTGAAAATTTATTTCTAAAATTATAAAGATGACCCATATGACTACAATCCCAACACTACATAGGGACTTTGTCACATTGTGGATTCTTATGACTTGGTCTTCCTCACTAAGGACACACCACAGAGCTATCAAACATGATACTCTGGCTACCACTACAATGATGAGAAACCTAAAAGAAACATTTCCTTCTTCTAGAAGAACTACTAGCCTGACTAAGAATAGATCCTTTAGACTCGGTACTCTTTCTTTCCCTCAAGTTATACTCAGTGATAAGGGCCCGCTCAACTATTTCAGAAAATGTATGAAGGTGAAAGATATTCACCTAATTTTAGATGGAGTACTAGAGCCCATCCTCAAAACATCTTGCATGTGAAAGATAATCACCATCTAGAAGTGGTGAAAATCCCTGTAAATAAGTGAAACATGATGAATATTCCATGACCGACATAGAACCGTACTCGAGATGCATGAAATCTCAGGCTCTATCAGCTCTCACTGCCTGAGGAATGAACATATCATAGAAGGTAGTATGGAAATCATCCCATAACATCACATGATGACAACTGGGCTAGGTAACCCCATCCCACAAACGCTTGGACGAATCCAAAATCTTGTATGTAGAAATATTGACTCTCCATTTGGGAGGAATTTATTGATTCTCAATGATAGATAGTATAACCTCTATCCAAGACTCAGTAGCCTGAAAAAAAACTATCCCATGAAAATGTAGAAGGATGATGCTACTGGAACTCACATGTCAGATCATCCATCACAGGTGCAACCCATGGAGCACCATGAATGGAATGCATCAGATGTAGGAAACTATCATGAACATGGGCAGCCGTTCCAGGATCAAGTATAGTAGGAGGTTCCTCAAGTGGTACTCATGGAGGTAAGACTGGTGGATTTAGACCCATTATGTTTAAGGCATGGTCATCACCACCCTCATAACGAAGGTCATGAGGATGTCGTGGAGGTATTGGTATACAAATGCTAAGAACACCCCTCAAAAGAAACTAAGAATAATAATATAACATCACTAGCAGAATTTAAATGTAAGAAAAATTACTACACAAAGCATACTACCCCAAACTACCTTCTTAGATATCTAGTAATCAGTAAGTGCCCGAGTATAAGTTTAATGTCATTTTGTAGTTAATATCTAGGTTCACTTATTTACCTATCAAATACATGAAAAGGTGGGATAACGTTATAAAAACAATTAATTTTAGATTTCAAAATTCACCTTATAATTGATATCCATTTCTAATGAATCACTGCTCATACACCTATCACAAAAAACGGAACCCACTTATATATATCATAATGGATCGACTTGGTAAATTAATCATCCCAGTCCATGAGGGCCCATACTCCTCATGAATTAAGACATGAAACCCCTCAATCATAGAAAAATTAATTCAAGTACAAGTAAACAATCACAAAATCAATAAATAATCACAAGCATATCAAGCAATACAAAGTAGTGAAAAACACCAATAGGGCATGGAAATATGAATGACATGTGAAATTTAGGTGCCTATAAAGATGCATGAAACAATTCTCCTTTACCTAATATCATTGGGCTATAGATGATGGAAATTCCCAAATATATTAATAATCAATAACACTATACAACATGTGCGTCCCCGAACGGTGAAATAATATCAACTGTAATAGGAAAAATAGAACAACAATTTCATTTTGGGTAACATGGATTTTACCCTGAACATGGGTTTACGATGCCCAATAAAAACTTATGACCTATTCCCAAGCATTAAAATTCTACAATATTTTGTCACCAAATAGTAAAGTAGGAAAAGAAACCACCTCTAATAAAACTTTGTTACTTCTTGGACCCGGATGCCACTTAGCGGGTGCCCCGAGCCCGATGGGTCACATTGCCTCAATCAAATCTCTCTAAACACTAGAGGCTATCAACTAGAAACGTGGGCCAATGGTTTGTTTATGGAGAGACTATACCCTCATTAGCAGAGTGTATCGTAGTGGAAGTGATATAAACAAATGGTAAATAGTGGAATTAATATAATTAAGTAACAGATGAAAAATAATGCAATAGATAAATGAGAATAAAAACAACTGTATTAACTGACACAATTATGATGTAATGATATGTCACTAGAAAACTAAAAAACATCAATACAAGACAACAAGTATAACATGTTATACAATATAATAGAAAAAAAGTCATGTCCAAGCATCCTGAGATTCTACACAGACATCTGCTATCAAGATATATCCTACCAGCACACAACAAAGTTTTGGAAGCTGTATACATCCCTTTGTCAATACCTGCAACCATGTAATCTACATTGGGTACCACACGACACTTGGAGAGGGTGTGATATAAATCTTAGTGGGACACCACCAATGATGTATATAACATTTGGATCGTGTAATGGAATATAGTAGTTTTCAGGCATTTCTATATAATGTAAAGAAAACAGTACAATATAACTAAATACCCAAGTACCTTCTTCATCCCTCGACTGGTGTTTGAACATGTAAACAATTCATTTTATTGACTAATTACCAGTTAATGTTAATAGGTCACGTGAGGCATTGCCATCACTAACATAACCTCATGATAGTATAAGTAGTATAAGTCCCATGATATAACAAGGAAACCTAAAAATGGTATCTAGTGAGGGAGTTCTAGGGTAATAACCAAGGTAATGTACATATCATGGAATGGTAACTCAGTAGTATCTATGTCAAGATAAAGGGTAGGACTGTAATCCAAGGAGAATAATCCAAGGAATTCCACAATAAGGCGCTTACTGAGTCCAAGGTTATCGACCAAGGTAAAACAGGTCTAAAAAAAGACAAGGCCCAATGGGCTTTCACCATGACACATAAAAGTCAATTCTAGATCTAAGGAGTGTATTAGTGGTATCTTGTAAAAATGTAAAGGACCCTACGGTAGTATACTGGGCATATGAGGAATAAAAAAGAACCAAAGTATAGATGGGTGTCAACCTAAGAAAACTGCCTCCTCGAAATAGAATGGGGTTTCTGATACCCAAGGTATTCCCCTCTCTGAATCCAAGGCGATCTTGAGTCAGTCCATTCCTACTTGATATAGTAATAACATAATCATTCATTAGGTTCAAGCCATATATTCCATCAGTGTGGATATGCCTAGTTTCATTGAAACCTTTTAATCATGTCTTAATTAACTATTAAGGCATATTCAACTATTGAGGTTCACTCTGCAACCATCCACCAATATGAAAAGGGGTTCTACAGACATGTGACATTTATTAGAACTCCTTTGATAAGTCCCAATTATATAATTAGTATACATTCCATTACACATTTCACATTTAATAATCAATTTTAATAACTTACCATAGGAAGGTCAAGTGGTGAGAATACATGGTACATGCCATTATTCAATTCTCATTAGGAACATTCCATTTATATTAAGAAGGATCACCTTTAGGAAGGTCAAGAAAAGGAACACCCGAATGGTGGCCCAAACATGCCAAAACCAAAAAAAACCTAGTTATGGCCTAACCTTCCAGATGCGGTGGATTAAGTTGTAGGTGTAACCAATATCAAATAATCACATATTTGGAAGGAGCACAATCGTACGATTATAACACGTATAATCATGAAATGTCAATTTGAGAAATAGACTCTGATGAAATCAGCAGGCCCCAAAATAATATTCCAAAATAAACAAACTATAAGGATGAGTTATAGAACACCCACCTTAGGGTTGTACAACTCTCCTCCTCCGGTATTGGCCCTTGATTTGTCTTAGATTACCTTAGATCCTTGAAAAGGTGGAAAACACTAAAATGATGATATATAGGTCGATATAAAAATAGAATAACACTGGATAAAGAGGACTTGAGTACTTACCATTTCTCATCCAACATGACAAACCGAAGCTCGATCAGATTCTATACAAAGGAATCTCTTGATCCCTTGATTTGGCCTTAAAAAATCCCCAAAATTAGATTATATGGGATTAATACTGTTGTTTCTTAGATTAGAGAGGAAGTGGGGATAAATAGATCATTAAGGTAATTTTTGACATTTTACGCAGAATTTAGCCTACTCTCTGTTTTTCAACACAGTTTTTCAAACTGTGTGCAAACCATGCCAGAAGGTTCTACCCAAAAACATATCCTCCACATGGTTTGCAAAAACATTGCACAATACATGCATGGGTACCTAGGAAGATAGGGGAATCCACACGGTTAGGATGCATGACCATGGTCCAACTATTTGTGGTGGCTATGTCATAAAAAACAAAATCCTCACATTTTTTTAAACCTTGTGGAATTCCTATATAGTTTACTCTAAACCGTTCCCCAGGCCTGTCTTACACAAAAAGATGGGTTCCAGGCTCCGAACAAGCCCCTGACACCATCAAAACCTTTACTAACACATTAGGCATCCATGTTAGGTCTAAAGTAAAGATTTAGGTAAAAAATTAAAGGATCTATACCTGAGTGAAATACCTGGTTTTTACAAGCTAGATTTTGTGGTGATAGTAAAATACGAACCCAAGAATGATTAAGTTGTAATTAAAGTAAGATACTTAATGAATAGGTTGTTAAAGTCTGTATAAAAAAAATAAAGACATAGAGTTTTGAAGAAATAATATTAAGTAAAATATATATAATAGGTGTATGATTTTAGAAGAACCTTATGGTTGATGTTGAAGATCATTCATAAAATAAGTTGATTATGTATATAGTCTCCTAAGACACTAAAACATTACGATTCTTAGGATTGTATTTTTTGAAAGGTTTTGAATATTCATTTAAAATACACCATATCATTAAATATTACACTTAGGTCACCTCATGACATATACTTGTGGTATGACCTATGCTAGCATCAAGCCTGTGGGGATACCCACCTTATATTCATATTAGGTTTTCTATACTGTAGATAGATAGATCATCTCACCCCCATCAGTCTATATAACATGAACTTAAACTAGTTTTCACCATAATAGTCCATGGATCATGACCTTAAACATTGTGCATCCCCCTATGATGTTCTTTTTGTTGAACATGGTCCTTTAGACCCACATTCAGATTAGGTTTTAATTACCTTTCATGCTATAAAATCTTCCTCACCCGATTTTTTCATTACCATATGACTTATATATATATGTCTAATTTACTTCCCTCATGATGATAATATGTGAACTATAGTAAAAATAACATGACTTTAGATTGAGTGATACTTTATACCTTTCCTAAGAGGATGACACCCAGCTTCTAATGTGGTTATCTTATTATGCCCCCATCTAAAAAAACTGGTGTCTTGAATCATGTTCTAAGGGATACATAAGAATTCATGTATCTATTATCACTATCCAAGATACATGTATTATATTTCCTTAAACTTATCTTGGCGCTTAATGATTACTCACCAGGTCCCATTTCCCTTATATGCATCAAGTGGGTACTGTATCCACAGTCTAAGCTGTATGGCCCAAAAATGAAAACCCACTATTATCTAAATATAATTACCTTATACCATGTACATTACCCTATATATTGTTTACAATATCATATGGTATTTTTGATTCACATCTTGATTTCCTTTACTATAATGTTGTGTAGAGAACCTCACTTGGTCCACACATCATGACCATAAACCATGTGCTTCTATTATTGAGGCAAGTTTGTATTAACATGTCACTTTAATAATTCTTTTTGTGTGTGTTCTTACTCCCGATATCTAATATTTTCCAATCTCTATTACTAGATACAAGTATCACCATTTTTGTAAGAGTCCAATGATCTTAAAACCCAATAATATTGAGGTCCATGTTGTGTGGTTTTAAACCACGTATTTGAAGTATCTTACTAGAATGAATCAAATATTTCTCAGGATAAAGGCATAAAAGTATCAACAGGATAAAGTCCTATAAAGGGGGTGATGAGAAAAAATAAAATCCTCTTCTCAAAAAGTGATTACCTTTTATGACTTGGGAAAAAATAAGATCACCAATGGAGGAGGCACACAACATATGGGGTCTACCATCTAAGCCCAACAAGAGCTTGGATTCACCCATTGGATCCAAAAGAATATGAAATATTCAAATAAAATATATAAATCTTAACCTCATTGTCCTTAATATATGAATTTAAACTACAAATCACGTGTTCCACACAACATGAACTTAAACTGTGTTTTCTATTCCCCTAAGATGGTCTGCATTGGCAACAACACCTTAATTCAAGTTGGAGTTTTACAAACTGATTTCATTGAATTCATATTGGGACCCCTCAGTCTGAGATTTATGACATTGAAAATAAAAATTTCTTTCTTCTTAAGTACATGTCCTCAGAAAAAATTACACTATTATTCTAAGGTTCATGACATTAACCAATTTGTAAACTTGTAGATGTTTATATATATTGGAATCATGTAACTATTTACATTAGGTTATTTCACATCCCCTTTCGTATAAATAAACACACTATGGGTCCATGAATAAAAAAATAAAAAGTACATATCTTTTCCTCTTTCTATATTATTTATCAATATTGTAATTTATGTTCATTTTATACCCCATATCGATACGATCTCTAAAAAAACTAAACTATTACATTCTAATGCATTGATCAAGATTAACCAATACCCTATAACATTGAGGAAACATAATTTTCTCTATAAGATAGATTAAATCACTTTTCCCCATTCCCCTCGTGAGTTTTCCACTATTATGAGTCTATTACACCTCAAAAACATTCTGAATGCATGAAAGTGTAACTCTAAGGTTCTTAGAAACCCCATTGATCATTTTACCTTATCTACATAATTTTTTTCCCAGATATTAAATTTTCATATCAACTATTCGTGCCCAAATATGATCCCCTATAATGATGTAAAATTACCAAATAATCACACCTCTATTCCAGGGAACACACCCCAAAGTATTCATAATAGAAATATGACGAGCCATGTGTTTCAATTATTTGGTAAGTGGTAAACACCTATTTTATATAACAATTATTGATGATATAAAAATTGAAATAATAATTTTTTTAATAACAACCGTCCATATTCATTCCATCACACCCTTGAAATTCTTAGTTTGAAATAATTAGTTTAAATTCATCCACTACCATTTCTTCGATTGGAGTCTTAGATCCCATGTGTTATCAGTTTTCATACCTTTCAGTATGTATTTTTGGTCGTTCGACTTTGGGGAATATTTACCAAGCACCCTTCCCATATTCATGGATCGTCTTTGTGGACAAAACACAATTTTGATATCAGAACATTCATTTTAATGGTAATCTAGTGTAGTGTGAGTATACCTCAATTTCCCACTGTTTCTCATGTCAGGAATGATTCATAATGGATTATGGGTTTTTGATATTTTTTCTTATTAGTGTAAACATGGTTACTTATTTATTTTCTTTATCATATGATGTTAAACTAAATTCTCTACATTTGTGTCATATGATGCAAAATTGCAATGTATCATCCCTATCTCATAATATAAAAATACTTGATATCTTGGTCCATTATTGAGAGGAAAAGGCTTGTTAGTGTTGGTATTCTATAATGCTATAATCAACAACTGCACATGGATTGATTAAAACTCTATGGTATATTTAGTGAAATCCTTATACTATTTCATGGACCAAACCATGTATGCTAATTTATCTTCATATTAACACTTGGTTTATTTGATATACTCATGTCGATCCCCTTCCAAACCTGACTCTGGTAGGATCCCATTTTCTCTTGCTCGTGGTCCTTATCTATAATGAAATGTACCAATTCCATGAATAGACACCCTAAAACATTTCCCACTATATTGGAGAGATTATCGATGATGGAATTTTATCCCTTGATCCCCTTCATTCACAATGGGGATTTTCCCCTCCTATCAACACTATCTCACCTACCCCAGTCCTTGATGCATGAACTTAAAATGGAATAACACTAGGCAATAAAACACATTGATAAACTACTGTCACCTTTGGTCAAATATGTATAACTATAATTTTCACCAATTTCATTGGTTCAATCACCTTAACATTAAATGGTCTGACACTACCTCTGAGTTGGTCGTAATAATCCTTAAGAGAGAAGAGATTGAGAATTAATTCACCTTTTTAAAATATAGATCATATCACCTCTTTATATTAGATAAATAAACTAAATATTCACCCCTATTGTCTAATATCTATGACCTTAAATATTATCCCCCTTTCATTATTAACTACATTACCATAATCAAGGAATCTATGAGATAACCCTTCATCTCATCCCTAGATCATGATCAAATCTTATTCTCAATTATTAAATAGTTAGTTCTTAAAATTTCTTTGTATTCCCATGTTCTTTAAATAAATATTGTATTAACCATTAATAAAACAAATGTGTGATGATATATCCCGAATATTTTTTGAACTCTTCTTGAGCATTCCACTTCCCCATGCACACACTTGATCAACATCCAATATCATGCCCAAACCAGCTTCCCTATGGTGATGGAAACATTCACAATAGGTATGCCTCCCATTAAAGGAAAATTACCAAGGGGATAAACCTTTATCATATTTTAATTTAATCCATTATAGTGATAGAAAAACACAATAAAGGTCATATCAGATCCACACAAATGTTGATTCAAACTTGCTCAAAATTTTAGGCTATTGCTAGAGATATTGCCTTGACTGATAGATCTTTGGTCGCCCCCAACTGCTCCCTCAGTTGGTTGATGGTGTCCTGTTTAGTAGTGATGACAAAAATCTAATAAAAAATTACATTTTCAAACCAAGAAATATCCTTCTAATATACTTGAAGATACTTTACACACTTAGACATGGATTCATACCAGGAATCATCAAACTATGACCACTCTATATGCACACGATCGACAAAGAAGTACCAAGGGAATATATGGTGCATGTGATAGTCTCCTCCACTAGCCATTATTTTCTTTAGCCAATAGTTAAGGGATCCTATCAGACCCATTAATTCACCCAATGTAATGTGAGTGATAAATTTATATATTCTCCTCCATGTCTGATGCATGGGGTAGGCTGATACTCAGAGATGACCATGATAACATGAGTGAATGTGTTCTCCTCTGGAATCATCTATAAGGGCCTGGACTCTATATCAAATGGATGAAATGAGTATCTATACCTCATTTTTAGCTTCCACATCTTACAAATCTTATCCCATAGGTTTTCTATAACCAATAGTATTTATTATAGGTGTCAACTCCACCAATCCTACCATTGAGATGGTGATTGGGTCCTTAAGACCCTAGAGCCTCCCATTTTCTCATCCAGAGGACACATGTAAGCATATTCCATCATAGAGAGTCAAATTTTAATTTAATATATGAGAGTTTCAAATGTAGAATCATGTTATAGGAGTTACTAATTAATTTATATAAAGGAATGCTTGATATAAATATATTTCAGAGGTGGTAACCATCCAAATATATCCTAAATGTGCCTACCGACCTAACCAATACATCCAAGCTCAAATAATAAATCGTGTGATCCACATTAAGTGATTATTATGTACTATTCGTCACAATGGTGGACTCTATGAGTTCCCCCATGGTTGGGTGCATAGACTTTATATAGAATAAAAAAATGAACATGTCATGAAAGGGTGTTAAACAATAATTGTGAACAAAAGGATAAACTATAGGAAACACCCTAAGTTTTTATAGACTATTTTATTAAAATAAATTAAAATTTTTAAATATATATATATATATTAAAATTCACTATGTCAAATATTACTTTCACACAAAACTTGGTTATCATACATTACCCACAACAGTATGTAGGCATACGATAAACACAACACTATGTTTATATGAAACATATATTTTTATTCTTTTAATTAGTTAAATAATATAATTATATCCTACAAATTAAACATAGTTATATGAATAGTATTAAATAATTTTCAAATGTATTTTTTAATTGTTTTATGTAATTGAATCATATTGATAATAAAAGATATAATTTTTGGTAAAGTCCTTATATGCATAAAAATACAATCTTAATGTACTTATAATATTTTTAATTTCAGACCAATTTTGAAATTTAATTTTATAAAATAATCCTCATTTTTGAATTTATTATTTCCATATTATCCTAGAGTGAAAGTTTGAGATTTTTCTGAGAAACATCATTTTTGGATGAAGAGTGAAATATACCTGTTTTTAATTCAAATTTTCTTTTTTAATTCAATATATTTATAAGGTTAAAATATATTTTAATTTCAATTTCAAAGTTTGATTATATAATATACTTATCAAGTAATCAAATTTTGTTCAATGAAAAAACTTCCATATTTAAATTGAGCATAAAGACTTAAAAAACGTTTAATCTGTTTTACTATAAAAACATGCAATGTCACCCCACTAGTAGGATTAATTTTAAATTAAATTATTCTTCATCTATGATTATAATTTGGAATAAAGGATTCCATATTTAGAATCATACTAATTTATAATGTCTAATAATGTCAAATTTGTTTTAGAAAAAAAAAATATTAGTGAAGGTGATTAAAATTCCTTACATCAGTTAAGATAAAAATTTGGTTACAAAAGTACTAATCCTTAAATATAAGACCCAAAATGACCTATAAACATTTACAAAACCCATTTTAATCCCATATTTTGTCTACAAAACATGGAAGTTAACATTTTTATTTATTATGAAAGGATCACCATACATAAAATCCCAAAATGAGATACCTCATGGTGGTGTAACGTAATGTAAAACCAAATCATCATTGACATCCAAATTCATCCTCTCCTTTGGAAAATAACCCAAGAAAAAGAAGGAATGCATACTTTGATTTGATGGTTCTAGATATTATAATAATTTTTCAACCATGTTCCTCTACCGCCATGTATGAGAGACCTCCATGTGATTACCCATGAGAAATTTTCACTTTCTTATAGTATATGTGACTTTCCAAGGGATACTGTCCTTACCCATCATGGCATTATACAAAAACATGGAGTCCATCTCTACCACTTTAAGACTGATCTGTGTTTTCTTACATACCTCCAGCCCGGTCTCCATGGCCATTGCCTCTACCTGCAAGAAAGCTCCTCTTCCATAAGTATCAGCGAACACTGCAATGACTAAACCCCACTGGTCTCTCACAACTTCGCTGCCTTGTATCACACCCATGACAAGGGACCCATCTGTGCTAATATTAAAGCCCTGACCTGGTGGATTCCATCGAACCCACCTTCCCTACCATGAATGATCCAATTGGTTGACATTTGAGAGATTTTGGAATGTATAATTCACCAAGGGGGCTGATTGGAAATCTGAGCATAGTCCAAACAAATCCAGCAGTATATTTTTCATTTGGAAAGTCACATTAACATGAGACCTCAAGGAATCATTATAGCGAACCATGTTTTAGACCTACCAAATAATCCATCCACCAGAAACAAGGATGATGGTCCTAGACTTCCACTCATCCCTATAGGAATCTGTACCCTTAAACCCTATGCTTATAAAATTCTCATATACCCCTTCCGACACCTCCCAACCAAAACCCCCCAAAGGTCTTCCAAATCCCCCTAGCCCATTCACTATTTTAGAAAAGATGGCCCACTATTTCATGATTTAAATACCTACAACACTATCACTTAGAGGCCACATTCAAACCCATAAGACATAAAATATTTAGTTTTTTTGGTTTGGTATGAATTTATTCGGTAGGAACATGTGCACATCAATATTGTTTCTAAACATTCAATGTGAGTCCTTGTCCTTCCCAATAAAAGGACACCACCTCTACCCACTACTCTAACCTATCAAACCATTTATGTTCGGACATGATCGGATTATTAAGACTCCCCAAAATCCTCCCTTATACCTTGAAGCCTTCCTTTTGGAAGAAATACTCTCATGGAATCCTTTTGGTAGAAACCAAATGAAGTTACCCGATTAAGAGGTAACATCTTATCTCAAGATCCTTTCCTTTATTTTTCTTCTTCACCACACCTATATAATTATTACATTCTTGTGTAAAAATAGTATACTAAATATAATAAGTTGTTTTTATACAATTTGGTTGACCTAAAATTACAGAAACCTCAATCTAATGGACGTTGAACATACTGTTTTTGTGTACTATGACAACCCTGATCTTTTATTACACAATTAAACATAATTTATTACATAAACTTCACTTGATACAACATAGAAGATTGATAGGTCTAGTGTTTTGGGGCTTAGGATCATTACATAACAACCTAAAACTTGAAATACAACATCTTTATCAAAAACATCCTTTACATGACCACTACATTCTCTCGTACATAGCATTTCATGGGATAACCTGAGGACATGCATAAGAAAAGGGTGAGCTATAAAGCCTGATAAGGTAATAATCATGGAATAACAAGAGTAATACAATAGATTTTAGATAATAGGAATATCAATATAGCATAATAAAAGCATAAATATAAAGGCATGATAATGCATGATAATCATAACATGGAAATGTGGCAACAACACTTAACATTGAATTTGCATGAGTCATGGCTCATTGCACATGGATAATGAGTAAATCCTCATTGCACATGAAGCATGAGTAAAACCTCGTCTCACTTGAATTATCATGAGTCAACACCCATTGCACATGACATATCATGATTCTATACTTTACCCAATTAATTGAAGCGTTATAAGGGCACACCCTTCTTAAACATTTCATTTCATGCATAAGTGTTCACCATAGATCATATAAAATAGATTCATAAAACATCATCATTTATTCCACGATAAAAGAATGATGAATTTATACATGAAAATTTATAATCAATAAGTAAATGTGCAAAAATATAAATACCCTTGAGAGAGATATGGGCATGATATTCACTACATAATGGCATTGGCTTGGAAAATCAGTGCACTTTTGGCAACGTAATGGCGTGAAGTAAGAATTCATAAAAATGGTTGATGAGAGAGAAAGGGATGTCTCATAATATAAAAATGACATGGAAAATAAGGGGGTCATATAGATACATGTCCCAAAAAATTTAATGGAAATTATATTCATGATACAAAAGAATTGCTTGAATGTAAATAAAGATAGATAAATTCCTTTCAAAACTTCGACATAGTAAAAGGTGTACATGGTAGGCTTTTAATGAGAGATAAAGGGGTCTCCCATTCAAACATAAAGGGGGAAGTATGGGGGAGTTGTGAAACCATACCCCAACATTTATAATAGAAATTAAAATGGCATAACAACATTAAGAAAATTGGACAAAATGAGAAATGAAGAAAAACCCTTACTAGGAAGTGTGCATCCAAAGGCTTGAGAGAGGCTTTAGAGAGGCTTCTTGGGAGCCTGGGGCACCTTGGGAGGATTATAGATAGAGGAGGGAGGAGTTTGGACGAACTATACAGGATTTGAGTGAGGATGAAGTGGGAGCTTGGGTGGGTTTATATAGTAAAGGTGAGGGAATTCTTTATTATTTAGGTTTGGGACACCACACATTAAACTAATCCAAACCACAAACCATTCCATGGTTTTTCCCATGGTTTTTGGAAAAGGGAAGTGTAAAAAAATATTTGATCATTCCAAAGTCCTAACTTCTAAAAATATTGAGGTTGCTTATGTGGAGGTGAGTCACACTCCCAAGGAAATCAATTTAAAAATACAAGATGTTTAATAAGTCTTGAAGGATCCATTAATGCTTTGTAAAAATAAGTCAAACAAACCCAAAATTACATTATTTTGATGGTAAAACATATATTGGCCAAACATAACTGTAAAAACCTGAGATTTTATGAAAACTATTCATTTCATAATGGACTTCATTTTTGGATTCGGAATATCGAAATTAGCCTAGGGTGAAATTTTAGTATTTTTCTGAAAACATTCAATTTTTGATGAATAGTGAAAACATTGGGTTACTACTTAAAAACTGACTTTTTATTTAAATAATTATTTATATTATTTAAATTTATTTTATGTCAAAATTGATACATAATACCTATATAAGTTCAATGTAATTCATTGGAATCATTTTTTAATAATTTTAGATATATAAAAATTTTATTGAACTTTTGACCGTCTTTTACCCACCTCCTAGGAGAATTTGCAAATTTACATAATACATAATTTTACCGCTTTTGTGAATGGAATTTCAAAAATCCAAGAGACACGGTTGATATCAGTAACTAAAATGTGGTTCAATGAGATGAAAATAAATTTTGGTGAATAGTAACTTTTTACTTTTATTTACCACGGTTAAAAGTAAATAGGGTAATTAAGGGTAAAAATGATATTATTATTACCCTAACACATGTCCTAATTCTATTGGATAAGTGTAAATCTACCAAAAACAACATTAGGAATAAAATATGACCATTTAGGCCCACTTGGATTAGATTGGGACATTAATTATTAATTTATTTAAAGAAGGGTTAAAATAGTTAAAATCAAAGTTTAATAAGTAAATCATTTTTAATATAGGGTTATGCATAAGATAAATTAGACTATAAATATTAATTAGAAAGATAAAAAAATTCCCTACATAATTATATTTTATTTGTAATTTTTAGACTTTAAATAATTTAATTTATTCATGACACAATGATGATGCAGTAATTATCTTATTAATGAAATATTGACATAATTGATGTTATAAATACCCAAATAAATGTAATTTGAGACTTTTTATGAATTACAATAATTTTATATGTTAATATAACATGTTACTGTGGATTTAATTAACCTTTTTAGAACTAATCATTCTATTATGATTTTCACAAAAATCAATTACCAAATAATGTCAAAATTGACATAAAATAGATTTTAAAACAAATATTATATTATTAATTGTTATTATATTCCTAAAAATATAAGGTTCGGCCAAATGACTTAGATAAGGTTATATATATTAATAATAATAAACTTGGGGTTCTTTTGGATTTTTATAGTATGTTTATTAAGCTTATAGTGTAAGAACACAAAAAGACACAGTAAAAGTAAAATTATCTAACTTAAAGTTCAATCTAAATGATAAGGTTAAAATAGGAACCTAAACATGTCTAAATTCTATTAGATGAGATTATTTCGACCCATACCCACCTTAGCTTCGAAATAACTCAATTTTGAGCTATTAAAAATCGAATATGACTTTATAATAAAATAATATTTTTTGTTATTCCAAAGGTGCCCCTCTCCTCCCATATAAAAGGGCACCTCCTCCCTCTCTTCCTCACACCACTTTGAGCCTTAAAGCTCGGCCACCCCTGCCAATTTCTCTTATCCACTTCCATAGAAACATCATAGAGGTTCTGGTCTTCTTCAAAGACCAATATTAGTGCCCTAAGAGGAGGTTTTAAAAAGGCGCTTCAAAGAAGTGGTAATGCCCGATACCGATTTGTTCAACTTTATTTCTCCTTCCACTTCTTCTTCTTTAGTTGTTTCATTATGAAGTAATAAAATCAGTATCAATCATATAATAATATGTTATTATAATTATTAAACAACTGTATTTCACCATCTGTCCATCCTACGGAAAATGAAATCACCACGCATGTGTACGTACGGAATACCGTCTCCACGTCGTGGTGTAATCTGTTTTTCCACCACCACATTTCATGGGTGAGTATAATGGTGTAAATAAATGATTACTGTAAAGTGATATTTATTCTGAAATAGTATACATACACTCCAATACAATTCCACAATCATGGGAATGATATCATCACTCGTGCGTACGTACAGACTACCGTCTCCACGAACGCGATGAGATTCATTTTCAATGATTAACCATTCAGGAATGATTACGAAGTGTATATAATGAATAATAATGAAATATATGACTTAATAATGATACAGGATTTATGTATATATATATATTTATGTCATATACTCAATTCCATTCAATTCAATAAGGAAATGAAAACAGCGTTCATGCGTACGTACGACCTACCGTCTCCATGAACGGTGTATTTCATTCCATTAATCGATATATAATATATATATGTATATAATGAATATATATTATATATAAATCATGTTTTACATTCTGGAATTATGTAAATCATGATATAAGTAATAATATCAAGAACGACGAGTCGAAGCACATATGATAAACGAAACAATTTTACCCAAAACGCTCTTTAACATGGAATTTACAAAAGAACAGGTAATATAAAGTCATAAGTGAACCATATATGATATCATAACAATGAATATGATTCTGTAATAAGTCAATGACATTATTTAAATCATTATACATGAGGTTCGGATACATACAAAGCATATCGGACATAAGGTAACAGATAATTTTGCAAATCTCATTTTTATCCGAGATTGCTTATTCATAAGTATTTAATGGGGTTATTTCTATCATCCATGTCCATGTTTTATAAAAGAGTTTTCATATATGTTTAAAGTCCTTTTTACCCATTTTTGACTTTTACTAAATTGTATGTAAGGAATCTTTCTTTTGTTTACGTTACGAGGTACTTTTTTTACTTTACCGACAAAAGTATGAGAAGAATGTTTTTTAACTTATACGGCATGAATGAATTTTTACGGTTTTATAAAGACTTATTTTCATGAAGCTTCCTCCAAAATATTTCATGACTATTTTCAGCAAAATCCTTCTCTTTTAAAATTTCATGACATTTTGTGAAAAGAAAATGATTTTAAAGAAGAAAGGATATTTTCCTCAAAAGTTCATTTCAAGTGTTTTATCAAAACCATTTTTCATCTAAGATAACATTATTTCATCTATGTATATTTCAAGTAACATGTCACTATGATTTACATGGTTTCAATTTTCTTATTATGAAATTATATCTATTTCTTTTATATGGATTATGTGATGATGGGATGATGTTTATGAAACCCATTTTATTTAGTGGGTTTTTATGAATGATGTATGTTTATTTTGTGGCACAAGTAAGAATGATTTAATTATGAGATGGGTGGAACCTATATCTCCCTCCAATGCATTGGGTAAAGATTTATATCTCATGAGATAGAAATGGCTAGAATGGTATGTTAATCTGGTTCAGTGTTACTGGACTGAAACGAGAAGTGAACTCGATTCCGAAAGGGACCTTGTCCACTAAGATGGTCTTGGCAGCAATGCCTTGGCTACTATGGAAATCATGACATGTGCTGAATAGTTTCCACAATTACATGTTTTATTCTGATTTTATCATGGTTGATGTTGTATTATGATATATTCCTTACGTACTTCCACGATTTATGTCTTTTCTCAAGATTTTCATGTTTAAATTTCATGTTCAAGTTTTTGCTTCCAAATGTTTATGGATTGTTTTATGTTATCTATGTTTTCCCTTACTAAGCATTTGAGCTCACCCTTTTTCTGTTTTATTTTCCCCAGGAAGTAAATAAAGGTTTTAGGTAAGGAAACAAAAAGGGGAAGATCGTAATGGGACTTGTTGAAGATCTTTCACCGTGATTAGAAGATTTTATTCTGAGTTTCCAAAGACACTAAACTATTACGGTCCTTATGTGTCTGTTTTTTTATGTATTAAGTATTCCGAAAAAGTAATGTATTGTCCATGTACGTCAAGATTCGGGTCTGTACAGTTGGTATCAGTGGAAAGGTTTAGTCAACCTTTGGAAACTAGGATGCAAAAACGTTAGTGAGATCCCTAGAGATATTTCTAAGGTATGTTTAGGGATGTTCCTAAGGATAAGTATACGTATAGGATATAGTCCCTGAACTACTGTAACGATCTTAGAATTTAACCTAAGATGTTATATATAGAAGGTACTCCCCCTTTATTATGTTGTTTTCCCTAGCATGATTTTTTCCTCTCACACTCTTGTTTTTGGGTTTTAGACGATGGATGGAAACCGAAAGAACTGTGTTGATCAATGTAATGGACAATGCAATTATTGTCCTCCTGAACAAACTAATGTTATGGGATATAGAGTGAAAAATCTTATTGCTATACTTACACAAGCTATGAATCATTCTGGAATTCCAAATGAGCAGAGAAGGGAACAATATTCTATTGAGTCCTTCATGAGGCAACTTCCACCTTCTTTCAGTGGGTCTTCTGATCCACTTGTTGCTGAACAATGGATCAGTACCACTGAAATGATATTTTCAGTTCTTCAATGTTCTGAACATGATAAAGTCATATTAGCAGTATATTGTTTGGAAGGTGAAGCTGATCAATGGTGGAATCTTATCAAGAATATGAGGCCAAGAGATGAAATTGATTCCATGGAATGGGACGAGATCAAGAACTTAGTTTTCAATAAGTACTTCCCTCGTATTCTTTGAACAAAGATGGAGAAGGAGTTTCTTGAACTAAAGCAAAAGGATGATGATTCTGTTGGTATATATGAAGTGAATTTTACAAGGCTTGCAAGGTATGCATCTGGCTTTATCATCCAACCTGAAAGTAAAATTGATCGATTCTTCAGTGGCTTAAAACCAAATCTTCAAAGGGCATTAGCTATAAGAGACTTCAGTAGCTATGAAGAAATTGTGCGTTGTGCTATCAAGGTAGGAATGGATGTTGGTGTTACATATCCATCTCATGGTTTTGACAAGAAACGAAAGATAGAGTTTAAGGAGAAATCTCAGAATAATGGTGAAAAGAATATGAATGCTTCCTTATGCTAAAAGTGTTGAAAGAAGCATGGTGGAGATTGTATTAAAGGGACTAGAAAATGTTTTAAGTGTGTAAAAGAAGGTCATCGAGCAGCTGAGTGTCGAAGTAATGGAAAAAGGGTTGCTAATGGTGTGAATAAAGACTGCAGAGAATGCACCAACAACACTTCAATGCTTCAAGTGCAATGAAATGGGGCATTATGTTAATCAATTTCCTAATACAAGGGTTAATGATGATCGACATGAGCAACCACATAAGGCAAAGGACAAAGGGAAGTCACATGTGATCACTATTGGAGATGTTGAATATGAAAATGATGTGGTGGAATGAGTAAGTGTTTATGTAATGGGATTCCAAAATAATGCGGTATATAGTATCGTGGAATATTGGAATATTTATGTATTGGAAAATTGTGGTTTTCAATAATTTTACGGTACCGGTAACCATTGAATGTGATTGAGAAATTTTGGTAAGCAGATGATATGCGAATAGTGAAGGGATAAGAAGATAATGATATTTTTGATTGTATTTATGAGCTCATGATTGATATATGGACTAAGTGATATCATCGTTTGAGTATAAAGAATTTTGAGGATTTTGGTATGTGGAAAGTGTTAACTTTTAACTGCATTAATGTTTTCACTAAGGTTCAATGGGAATTCATTATTCAAGAGAATACATGATTAAGGTATTCACATGTTTTTAAGTTGACCAACAAGATATATCTTATGATATATGGGGGATAAATGATGGAATTCATGTGATTGTTATGTGACATTTCAAGTAATAATTTTCTTTATACTATGAGCTTGGACCGAAGTATTTTAGAAAAGCCTAAATATTGGAATGAATTATGTTGGACATAATTTAGTATTGTTTAATGATAGAACTTTTTCGATATTATTAATGGGATGTTATAGTAATATAGTTTTAGAAAAAGGAAAACCCGCAGGATGGGCGACAACCCAATGCGTCGGACAAGGCTGTGGGAATCGAATCCACAACCGAAGTGCGACTGGACTTTATCACCTACAACTGGCCTACAGGAAGTCCCTGGTTAGTAGAAACTAGTTTTATTTTATTACGCGGTATGATATATGAGGTATAAGTTCATTTTTGGAATCATATATGATTAACCTCACCATAGATGGCTTATGTATATTTGATAACTTTTGCTAACCTTTTGGTTAAAATAGATGGAATGACCCATCATTCTATCACCTGATCTGTTAACACATCACGAATAACAAATTCAACTTCATTTCTTTAAGATATGAAGTGTAAATTGTTCAAAGCACGAACAATAGTGAGATTGTACCAAAATAAAGTAAGTATTTATTCTAATTCAAATTCTTCAACTTTAGGGAAATGATCTTGAAAACCAAAAATGTTGTCCTAGTTCCCTTACATCCGATGAATCAGATGGTACCTTAGATCATCACAAATTTATGTCTTTGTGATTGTTGGATTTTTCATAGCCATGTTCTCTACCACTCTCCATAAGAACATGATGGTTAGGTTTCTCTTCCATATCCATATTTTCACCTATGTTCCCCTATGTGGAAACCCGGTGATTTGTTAATTTGGGTAACCGTTATGTTTCATACATTAGTTTTTAATGATTGGTTTTGGTATTCCTTTTTACGATGTGGGTTTCTATTAAATAAAAATTCGAGTAGTAAACCATTTATAACCCCGACGAATTTCAAGGGTGAAATTCATTTTATGGGGGGTAGAATGTAACACCCCGAGATTTTATGAAAAATATTCTTTTGATGTCTTGTGTTGTACGCTACAAAAAAGGAGTATTTCACAACACGCAACCCTAACTTGGCTGCATTACATGCAATCATGACCTTCCACCATAGCGTGTGTTGTACGCAATACAGAGTTTCACTAAACAACGATATGGTATTAAAATATTATTAAAACTAGCCGTTATGAATAGTAATAACCACTTTTTGAAATTTTGTAAATTTCATCTTTCAAAATGGACTTCATTTTTGGATTCAGAATATCGAAATTAGCCTAGGGTGAAATTTTGGTATTTTTCTGAAAACTGTCAATTTCTAATGAATAGTGAAAACACTCGGTTACTATTTAAAAATCGACTTTTTTATTTAAATAATTATTTATTTTATTTAAATTTATTTTAGGTCAAAGTTGATACATAATACCTATATAAGTTCATGGTAATTTATTGGATTCATTTTTTAATAATTTAAGATATATAAAAATTTTATTGAACTTTTGACCGTCTTTTACCCACCTCCTAGGAGAATTTGCAAATTTACATAAAACTCAATTTTACTGCTTTTGTGAATGGAATTTCAAAAATCCAAGAGACACAGTTGATGTGAGTGAGTAAAATGTGGTTCAATGAGATGAAAATAATTTTGGGTGAATAGTTACTTTTTACTTTTATTTACCATGGTTAAAAGTAAATAGGGTAATTAAGGGTAAAAATGATATTATTATTACCCTAACACATGTATTAATTCTATTGGATAAGTGTAATTCGACCAAAAACAACCTTAGGAATAAAATATGACCATTTAGGCCCACTTGGATTAGATTAGGACATTTATTATTAATTTATTTAAAGAAGGGTTAAAATAGCTAAAATCAAAGTTTAATAAGTAAATCATTTTTAATATAGGGTTATACATAAGATAAATTAGAATATAATTATTAATTATAAATCTAAAAAGATTTCCTACATAATTATATTTTATTTTTAATTTTTAGACTTTAAATATTTTAATTTATTCATGACACAATGATGATGTAGTAATTATCTTATTAATGAAATATTGACATAATTGATGTTATAAATACCCAAATAAATGTAATTTGAGACTTTTTATGAATTAAAATAATTTTATATATTAATATGACATGTTAGTGTTGATTTAATTAACTTTTTTCGAACTAATAATTCTGTTATGATTTTAACAAAAATCAATTACCAAATAATGTCAAAATTGACATAAAATAGTTTTTAAAACAAATATTATATTATTAATTGTAATTATATTCCTCAAAATTTAAGGATCGGCCAAATGACTTAGATAAGGTTATATATATTAATAATAAACAACTTGGGGTTCTTTTGGCTTGTTATAGTATGTTTATTAACCTTATAGTGTAAGAACACAAAAAGACACGGTAAAAGTAAAATTATATAACTTAAAGTTAAATCTAAATGATAAGGTTAAAATTGGAACCCAAACTTGTCTAAATTCTATTGGATGAGAGGATTTAGACCCATACCCACCTTAGCTTCGAAATAACTCAATTTGGAGCTATTAAAAACCGAATATGACTATATAATAAAATAATATTTTTAGTTATTCCAAAGGTGCCCCTCTCCTCCCTTATAAAAGGGAACCTCCTCCCTCTCTTCCTCACACCACATTGAGCCTTAAAGATCGGCCAACCCCTGCCAATTTCTCTTCACCACTTCCCTAGAAATATCCTAGAGGTTATGGTCTTCTTCAAATTCTAATATTAGTGCCCTAAGAGGAGGTTTCAAAAAGGTGCTTCAAAGAAGAGATAATGCCCATTACCGATTCTTTCAACTTTATTTCTTCTTCCACTTATTCTTATTTAGTTGTTTAATTATGAAGTAATAACATCAGTATCACTCATATACTTATATGTTATTATAATTATGAAACAACCCTATTTCACCATCTATCCATCCTACGGAAAACGAAATCACCACGCGTGCGTACGTACAGAATACCGTCTCCACGTCGTGGTGTAATCTATTTTTCCACCACCACCTTACATGGATGGGTATAATGGTGTAAATAAATGATTATTGTAAATTGATATTTATTCTAAAATAGTATACATACACTCCAATAAAATTACACAATAATGGGAATGATATCATCACTTGTGCGTACGTACGGACTACCGTCTCCACGAACGCGATGAGATTCATTTTCCATGATTAACCATTCAATAATGATTATAAAGTATATATAATGAATAATAATGAAATATATGACATAATAATGCTACTGGATTTATGTGTGTATATATATATGTATGTTATATACTCAATTCCATTCAATTCAATAAAGAAACGAAAACAGCGTTCATGCGTACGTACGGCCTACTGTCTCCATGAATGGTGTATTTCATTCCTTTTATTGATCTATAATATATATGTATATAATGAATATATATTATATATAAATCATTTTTTACATTATGGAATTATGTAAATCAGGATATAAGTAATAATATCATGAAAAACGAGTCGAAACACATACAATAAATGAAACGATTTTACCCAAAATGCTCTTTAACATGGAATTTACAAAAGAACGGGTAATATAAAGTCATAAGTGAACCATATATGATATCATAACAATGAATATTATTCTGTAATAAGTCAATTATATTATTTAAATCATTATATAGGAGGTTCAGATACATACGAAGCATATCAGATATAAGGTAAGGGATAATTTTGCAAATCTCATTTTTATCCGAGATTGCTTATTCATAAATATTTACTAGGGTTATTTCTATAATCCATGTCCATGTTTTATAAAAGTGTTTTCATGTATGTTTAAAGTCCTTTTTACCCATTTTGGACTTTTACTACATTTTATGTAATGAATCTATCTTTTTTTTACGTTATGAGGTACTTTTTTGACTTTACCAGCAAATGTACGAGATGAATGTTTTTTTAACTTATACGGCACGAACGATTTTTTACGGTTTTATAAAGCCTTGTTTTCTTGAATCTTCCTCCAAAATATTTCATGTCTATTTTAAACAAAATCCTTTTCTTTTAAAATTTCATGACATTTTGTGAAAAGAAAATGTTTTGGAAGAAGAAAGGATATTTTCCTCAAAAGTTCATTTCAAGTGTCTTATCAAAACCATTTTTCATCTAAGATGACGTTATTTCATTTGTGTTTGTTTCAAGTAACATGTCTCTATGATTTACATTGTTTAAATTTTCTTATTATGAAATGATATCCATTTATTTTATATGGATTATGTGATAATGGGATGATGTTTATGAAACCCATTTTATTTAGTGGGTTATTATGAATGATATATGTTTATTTTGTGGAACAAGTAAGAATGATTTCATTATGAGATGGGTGGGACCTATATCTCCCTCCAATTCATTGGGTAAAGATTTATATCTCCTGAGATAGACATGGCTGGAACGGTAAGTTAATCCGGTTCAGTGTTATAGGACTGAAACGAGGAGTGAACTCGATTCAGAAAGGGACTTTGTCCACTAAGATGGTCTTGGCAGCAATGCCTTGGATACTATGGAAATCAGGACATGTGCTGAATGGTTGCCACAATTACATGTTTTATTCCCATTTTATCACGGTAAATATTCTATTATGATATATGCCTTACGTACTTCCATGATTTATGTCTTTTCTCAAGATTTTGATGTTTAAATTTCATGTTCAAGTTTTTGCTTCCAAATGTTTATGGATTGTTTTATGTTATCTATGTTTGCCCTTGCTGAGCATTTGAGATCACCCTTTTTATGTTTTATTTTCCCCAGGATGTAAAGAAAGGTTTTAGGTAAGGAAACAAAAAGGGGAAGATTGTTATGGGAGTTGTTGAAGATCTTTCACCATGATTAGAAGATTTTATTCCGAGTTTCCAAAGACACTAAACTATTACGGTCCTTGTGTGTCTGTTTTTGTTATGTATTAAGTATTACACAAAATTAATGTATTTTCCATGTACGTAAAGCTTTTGGTCTCTATAATAAGTCTTGTATTATTTTATTACATCACTATTGGGTCATTATGATGTCATAAAACTCTTTATATATTTAAAAGATATTTAATTTTTACCCAAAAATTTGACTGTCTTAGAAAATTTTGAAAAATTTACCGTTTGATAATTTCGATGTCCTGATTCCAGAAATAATATTTATTTTATCTAAATAACTTTCTAAATATTAATTTTTTACTTTTAAAAATAAAAACGGACATTTATCAAAAATTCATGGGTTTTGACAAAAAATGGCTTTCAAACGTTAATAAAAATTACAATTGAAATCATAAAATTATACGATCATTTATATTTAATAAAATTTAATTTAAAAATAATAATAATATTTTATTAAAATATTATTTAATTAAAAAATCCATTAATTCATCAAAATAGCTTTCTTAGTTGAACACTAACTAAAAAATACTATTTGTTATTTAAAAATTATTTACATGGTAACAATAATAAAATAAAAGTGTATTCATTATTATATACAAAAATAATATACATAACCATAGTACTATGGATTTTTTACATAACCCCTTAAAACAGCCGCATAAGACCTAAGGGTAAGGTGTGCGATGGTGACAAACTCTTGGGGTGGCTCGGATAACATTACACATATGGTGATCTCGATCAACATCCACTTCTACCATAGACGGTCCCATTCAAGCATGAAATAATGAAGCCCGACTTGGGCTTGGTATATAGTGAAGCCCAATAACACCACCTCATTTTTGAGCTCTGAAAAATGGCTTCGTATGGAAAATTTTATAGGGTGAGGCCATCGCTTCCTTTTTCTGAGTAAATTGGATTCATTAAAGCCCTATATTCATACTAATAATGTGATCACTATTCAATGACTACATTAGCAACAATCAGAATTCTTATTATAAAACCAAAAATGTTGACATTTTATATAAACATTTTACATAAAGAAACATTTTATTAGATCAAGAGGGGTTTCAATTAATGAAAGTTTGGGTCATTACAATCTTTGCCTTAAGAAATTTCTCCTTCGAAATTTCCTTTTCCCACACTAAGACATATGTGGGTAACTCTACTTCATCATTTCCTCTGATTTCTACGTCACTTCTTCAAACTTGTGGTTTCTCCACAACACCATGATGAGAGGAATTATCGTATTTTGTAGAATGTTTTATCTATGATCTATGATCTTCACTGGGGTTTCCTCATAAGAACGATCATCCTCTAACTATACCACCTTAGAAGAGAGTACATGTTAAGGGTATGGTATGTACTTCCTTAAGAGGGATAAATGAAGGACATCGTGTACTTTGTCGTTTGTAGGTGGAAGTGCTAGTCGATTGGCCACAATCCCTACACGATCAATAATCTTAAAGGGGATTATTTAACTTGGACTTAACTTCCCTTTCGTTCCAATCCTCATGACCGTCTTCCACGGAGATATGCCTAGAAATACTATGTCTCTAAATTTAAACTCAAGGTCTCTTTGATGGTTATCTGCATAACTCCTTTGTCGACTCGGGTCTACCTTGATATGATGTTGAATGGTTTTCACCTTCTCCACCATTTATTCAACCATTTATGGTCCAAGCAGCTTACGCACATCAACCTCATCCTAACATGCCGATGTTCTGCTCCTTTTCCCATAAAGGGATTCATATGGTGCCATTTGGATGCTAGAGTGGAAACTATTATTATAAGAGAACTCCACCAGAGGAAGATGTTGATCCCATCCTACTTTAAAGTCCATTGAGCATGCTCTCAACATGTACTTATGTGGTTAGATAGTCTTCTTGGATTGGCCATCAGTTTGAGGATGATAGATCGTACTGAAGTTCAGTTCTGTATCTAGAGCATGTTGAAGAATCTTCAAAAACATAGAGGTGAATCTTGGATCTCGATCAGACAAAATAGATAGTGGTACTCCATGCGGCCTTACCACTTCCCTGATATATATCATTTCCAGTTGATCCAATGAGAAATCCTCCCGAATTGTAATGAAATGTACAGCCGTTATAAGACGATCCACCATAACCCAGATTGCATTGTGGCCTCTGTATGTCTTTGGAAATCTGATGACAAAGTCCATGGTTATGTTCTCTCATTTCCATTCTGGTATGAGAAATGGTTGCATCATCTCCTTAGAATTTTTCCTATCTGGCATTACTTGCGGACACACTAGGCACTTTGATGTATATTCAGCGATATCCTTCTTCATATTATTCCACTAATATTTCTCTCAGAGATCTTGATTCATCTTTTTGTTTCCTCAGTGAATAGAGAAATTTGAACTATGTGCATCATCCCAAAGTTCCTTCTTCACCTCCGGACTTGATAGAACACGTAGTCTTTTTCCAGATATCACAATTCCCTCTTCATTAACATTAAACTCCGAGGATGTCCCTTTTTCAATAGCTTCCACTTTTTCTTGAATATCCACATCATCCTTCTGAGCATCCTTTAACATTTCCAAAAGTGATGGTTGAACAATCATTTATGAAATGATTGATGATGTTCCCTTCTTTATGATTCCCATTTCCATATTCATCAAATCAAAGAAGATTGGATCCTTTTCAATTCTCATCAATGATAGAATCGCTGGGTCCTTTCTCCTTAGGGAATCTGCCACCTTGTTCGCTTTCCCAGGTTGGTAATGGATTGAGCAGTCATAGTCTTTGATCAGCTATAACCATCTTCGTTGGTGCATGTTCAACTCTTTCTATGTGAATATATAATTGAGGCTTTTGTGGTCTGTATATATTTCACACTTCTCCCCAAATAGATAATGCCACCAAATTTTCAAAGCGAAGATCACTGCAGCCAACTCAAGGTCATGTGTTAGATAGTCTATTCATGAACATTCAATTTCTTTGAATCATTGGCAATGACTTTTTCATTTTTCATCAACACACAACCCAGGCCCTTCTTCGAAGCATCACTGAATACCACAAAAATTTATCCACTTATGGGTAATTTGAGCACATGCGTAGTGATAAGCCTAATTTTCTACTCCTTGAATATTTATTCACATTCATCACTCCAAGAAAACTTTTCTCCCTTCAATGTAAGATTGGTAAGAGGGTTGTACAATCGTGAGAAATTTCTCACAAATTGTTGATAATATCAAGCTAACCCCAAGAAGCTATGGATATCTGTTACGGATGATGGCCTCGACCATCCCTAAATTGCTTCTATTTTGGAGAAATCCATAGATATCCTATTGCTTGTGATGATATATCTCAATAATGAGACCTCCTTCAACCAAAAATCACACTTTCTGTACTTTTCATAGGGATTCTCCTTCCACAAGGTCTCTAGTTCAGTTCTAGATGCTCCTCATGATCCTCCTTGGTTTTGGAGTATATCAGAATATCATCTATAAAGGCTACCACAAATTTGTCCAGGTAATCTCTAAAGACTCTATTCATCAAGTCCATGAAGATTTTTGGAGCATTAGTGAGTCCAAAAGGCATTACTATGAATTCATAGTGCCTGTATCTTGTACGAAAAAAGTCTTCGGGATATCTTCCCTCTTCACCCTTACTTGATAATATACCGACCAAAAATCCACCTTGTAGAAGTATTGTGCTCCATGCAGCTGATCGAACAAGTCATCTATTCATGAGAGAGGATACTTTTTCTTTATCGTGATATTTTTAATCTCATGATAATCGATGAAAAGGATCATTGACCCATCTTTCTTCTTGACGAAGAGGACTGGTGCACCCCATGGTGAACACTTGGGCGTGTAAACCCTTTATAAAGATTCACCTATAGCTTTTTTTCATCTCCTTAAGCTCCACAACATCCATTCTATACAGAGTATTGGATATTGGAAAATCCCCAGGTATAAGATCAATTGAGAATTCAACATCTATTCTAGGAGGAAGACAAGGAAATTCCTCGGGAAACACATCAGCAAATTCCCTCACAGTAGGCATGTCTTCAATGATGGTTGCTTCCTTGGACTCAATCATCTGAGATAGATATGCATGCTCATAGGATAGTAATATCCATGCTTGATATGATGGAGTTAAATAAGATTCATCTTCCTCCTTGCACTAGCATAGAATCATGGGTCAATTCTCCACATGGAGAGTGATTTCTCTCTCACGATAATTTATGTTGGCTCTATTTTAAGAAAGCCAATCCATGCCATGAATTGCATAAAATTCTACCATAAAGAGTATGAAAAGGTTTTCCAGGAAGATTAATCCACAAATTATGATAGGGGACGATTTATATTCATGGGATGCAATGATTTTCCCATTTTCCATACTCACCGACATCTTCATTTCAATGATTTGTGGGTGTGTTGGGATTATTCTAACAAACTTTCGAGATATAAAAGAATTCATAGAACCTAAATCAAAAAGTACATTCTCTATTTTTGAATGAATTACTAGTGTACCTATCACCACTTCATTGTCGGGGTTTACTTCGGAAGTAGTGATGGAAAAAGTTCACCCTTACTACCTTGGAGGTTGTTGGTTGACTCCGAAAACCCTTGTCTTAGGGAACAGATTTTCCAGATGCCCTAGTTATTTGTAGTTGTAGAAATGAAACATGGGTTGAGGTTCAAACATAGTGTTCCTCACCTCTATCGCAGCTGTGAGTCTTTCTTTCTGACAGTTGATAGCTAGGTTCCCTTCTCTTCCACACCTAAAGCATTTCCACGTCCCCTTCAAGCAATTTCTGGGGTGATTCATTCCACACCTTTGGAAAGTGTGGGGATGGATCTTCTTAGCACTGTTGGATATATCCATTAGACCACCAGTATTGAATTCAAACTTACGCTTATTATCCCCATGATACCCATGATATTCTATGATCTCTATTTCATCCTTGAGGGAACATCAGACAATTTCTCATAGCTATTGAACTCACGGATCACCATCTCTTTCTGCAGGATAGGTTTCAGCCCACCAATGAGGCGGTTAACCTTGAATTTAGGGGTAATGACAAAGAAGGAAGTGTATCATGCAAGCCTTGTGAAGTTTTCCTCATACAATCCAACAGATTCATGGTCTTTTTTCTTGAGGGCAAGGAAGTACCTTTACATCTTAAGCCATAGGGTGTGTGGAAAATATTTATCGAAAAACATCTTTTGGAAATCCTTCCATTCCAATGCCTCAATATCCTCCTCAGGCTTCATATTTTTGATCAACGTCCACCATTGGTCTGCTTCACCCTCCATACGATAAGCATCCTGGAGAACCTTCCCTTGTTCAGAACATTGAATGATGGAGAAGATCTTTTCAATGGAGTTGATTCATTGTTCAACGATTGAGGGATCAGATGATCCATTAAAAGTAGGAGGCCTTTGTCTCATGAAGATCTCAATAGTGACTTGTTCTTTTTTAGGGGGGTTGAATGTTCTTATTGACCCATGTTTCTATTCAATTCTTGAGTTAGCTGAGATATAAGTGTGAAAATGTTGATGATTCCAGCTCCCATTGGATTGGACATCTCATTAGTATAGTAATCAGATTGATCTTCACATCGGCTTTTAGCTCGAGTCCTCCTAATACCAGCCATTGGCGAAAATAAAAGGAATGGTAGGGGTAACACATAAAGGGTAATCCAAAGACAAAACCTGATGATGTATAAATAAATTTTATTTCTTTAACTTATAAATCTATAGGCTTGAATCTATGTTATCCATGATCTACTTTCTAACATATATTCTTAGGGGAAATTTTTAATTGATTTAATTAGGGTTCATACTAAGATTGTGAATTTACCAATGCATATCCACCGGAAGTGTCATAACCAAGAGTCAAGAAAATCCTGTTGTCATGTACCAGGATACCCCAGGTCAAGCCTGAAACTCCTTGTCATGGTTTTCACCCCTAGGTACATCTGTTCCATAGCGGCCTCTACCTGCTCGTATCCAGATAGGGATGTATTTTCATGATAAAACACTTACTCAATACACACAAAAACATAGGGATGTTTTTATTATACGTAGTCTTGTCTCCAAGGCTTTACTAGGGTTTTCTAATCTTAATTACAAAAATAACTAAACCTGTCCTTTGATACCAACTATGACAACCCTAGTCTTTTATTACATGATTAAAAATAATTTATTACATAAACTTTACTTAATACAACATAGAATATCGATAGGTCTAGTGTATTTGGGGCTTAGGATCCTTACATAAAAACATAAAACATTAAATACAAGAGCTTTATTGAAAACTATCTTTACATGACCACTACATTCCCTCGTACTTACAATTGCATGGGATAACCTGAGGACATGTATAAGAAAAAGGTGAGCTATAAAGCCCAGTAAGGGAATAATCATGGAATAACATGAGGAATACAATACATGTTAGAAAATAGGCATATCAATAGAGAACAAGAGAATCATAAACATAAAGTCATGATAAATCATGATAATCATAACATGGAAATGTGGCAATAACACTTAACAGGGACTTAGCATGAGCCAAGGATCATTGGACATGGAGCATGAGTAAATCCTCAATGAACATGAAGCACATGTAAAACCTTTTTGAACTTGAATTATCATGAGTAAACACCCATTTAATATGATGTATCATGATACTATACATTACCCAATTCATTGGAGCGATACAAGGGCACTCCCTTCTTAAACATTTCAATTCATGCATTAGTGTGCCACATGGATCGTATAACATAGATTAATAAAACACCATCATTTATTAAACGATAATGGAATGTAGAATTCATACATGAAACTTTTAAATCAATAAGTAAATGTGCATAAAAGTTAATACCCTTAATAGAGAAATGGGAATTGTATTCACTACACAATGGCATTGGATTGGAAAATCAGTGCAATTTCGGCAGCGTAACGGCGTGATGTAAGAATTCCTAAAAATGGATGATGAGAGAGAAAGGGTTGTCTCATCATATTTACATGACATGTATAGTAAGTGGTTCATATAGATACATTTCCCATCAAATTTAATGGAAATGAGATTCATGATACAAAAGAATTGTTTGAATGTAAATGAGGAGAGAGAAATTCCTTTCGAAATTTCGGCATAGTAATGGGTGTACATTGGAGGATTTTAATGGGAGAGAAAGGGTTATCCCATCATTAAAACATAAATAGGGTAGTATGGGGGAGGTTTAAAACCATACCCCAACATTTATAATTGAAATTAAAAGTGCATAACAACATTAAGAAAATTGGACAAAAATGAGAAAGGAAGAAAAACCCTTACATGGAAGTGTGCTTCCAAAGGCTTGAGAGAGGCTTGAGAGGGCTTCTTGGGATCTTGGGGCACCTTGGGAGGATTCTAGAGAGAGGAATCTAGAGGATGGACGAACTCAAAAGGCTTTGAGTTAGGAAGAAGTGGGAGCTTGGGTGGGTTTATATAAGAAATGTGACATAATTCCTTATTATTTAGGTTTGAGACACCTCACATTAAACTAATCCAAACCAGAAACCATCCCTTGGATTTTTCCCATGTATTTTGGAAAAGGGAAGGGTAAAAAAATATTTTATAAGGAAAAAGTCCGAACCTATTAAAATAATGGGGTTGCTTATGTAGAGGTGAGTCACACTCCCAAGGGAATCAATTTAAAAAGACAAGATGTTTAATAAGTCTTGAAGGGTCAATTAATGCTTTGTAAAAATAAGTCAAAAACCCAAAATTAACTTATTTTAATGGTAAAACATATATTTTCCGAACATGAGGCTTATATTATTTTATTACATCACTACTGGGTCATTATGATGTTATAATACACATTATATATTTAAACGGTATTTAATTTTTACCCCACAATTTGACTGTCTCGAAAAATTATGAAAAATTAACCGTTTGGTAATTTTGACATTATGATTCCTGAAATGATATTAATTTTATCCAAATAATTATATAAATATGTTAATTTTCACTTTTAAAAATAAAAACCGTCATTTATCAAAAATTCATGGGTTTTGACAAAAAATGGCATTCAAACATTAATAAAAATTACAATTTCATTCATACAATTATAAGAAAATTTATATTTAATAAATATTAACTTAATAATATTAATAATATTTTATTAAAATATTTTTTAATTCAATAATCCACTAATTCGTCAAAATAGATTTCTCACTTGATCACAAACCAACAAATACTATTTGTGCTTTAAAAACTATTTACTAGGTAACAATAATAAAATGAAAGTATATTCACTATTATATATAAAAATAATTTACGTAACCATAGTACTACGGAGTTGTTATGTAACCCCTTAAAATAGCCGCATAAGACCAAAGGGTAAGGTGTGTGATGGTGACCGACTCTTGGTGTGGCTAAGATAACATTGCACGTGTGGTGATCCCTATCAACTTCCACATCTCTCGTAGATGGTTCCGTTCGAGCTTGACATGATGAAGATCGGCTTGGTGTTGGTCATGATATAAGCCCAATGACGCCACATCTTTTCCAAGCTCCAATAAATGGGCTTCGTATAGAGTAATTCTACCGGATGAGGCCATTTCTTCCTTTTTTTGAGTAAATTGGATTCATTAAAGCCCTATATTTATACCAATCATGCGATCACTGTTCAACGACTATATTAACAACAATAATAATTCTTAACATAAAACCAAATAAGTTGAAATTTTATATAAACATTTTACATAAAGAGACATTTAATTATATCATGAGGGATTTCCATTAATGAAATTTTGGGTCATTACATGTACGAAGAACTACTGCCTCACGAAATGATGATTGTTCATTTCTCCTTTACCACCAATCATGGTAGATATTGTGACGGGAGCTCTATTTATATATGTAATATATTATATTTATTATGTATTTAATTTTCTATATTAATGTTACAACACACATCTCCTTACATTCCGTTTTATGTTAATAAAATAATCTCTCTTGAGGGAGTGCAGACTTCCACCCCCTCAATGAAATGTGATTCATTCACCCACCACATGGAATGTATTAAGGATGGGTTTAATGAACATATATGTAATATATGATATATTTATCAATAATGATATATATATATATATACATATGTGTCATTTAAATTCTTTCTATAAATATGATAATAAAAATGGAAACAACATTCTTACGTACGTATGAATTACTCTCTCCACGAATGGTTTATTCTATTCCACACATCATTATGCTATATATTATTATAAAATAAAGATAATGGATATAAATTATATTTATATATTGATCTATATTCTTGAATCAAGATATAATTATAGGGTCCAACGATATATTAAATTAATATTCATGTGAATAACAAAGCTAATATTACTCGAACCGAAACCTTAACATAAGATAATTAACAAGTGGGTAATATAAGTTCATAAAAATTCATATATGGTATTATGTATAAAAATATTATTCTTTAAAATATGTACAATAAAATTATATTTATTATACATGAATCTTTTTTGAGTTCGGAGAGAGTTAAAAAAATGTAAGGGAAATTTCATCTGAATTTTAATTTCTGTGAGATTCATGTTATGTTCACCACTCTTTACAATTGTGTGATATATGTAATTTACATGATTTAATAATATATATATATATTATCCTTAAATTTATTGGTATTTATATATCCATTCTATAATTCTTTTTTATAGGGTTTAACTTTCAAAAGATACCAAATTAGTAAAATATTTTTATCGTAATATTTCTAATGTGATATTCAAGTGTTGTTATGCACCAAAAATATTTTTTGTGGTGTATATACTTCCATTTTACATGTTATATAATTAATATCCTTATTTTAATGATATATAAATCATTATTTAATAACATTTTCTTACATGGATAGTATGATCCCAAGTTACGGAGTTATAAGAGTTTATTAAGGCAATCTCATGGATTTCAGAGATTGTTTATGTTTATGATTCACTTGATAAAATATTATAATCTATATATGCATAATATTCATGAGTGTTTTTAAACTATGTTTATCCACAATTTCCTCTATTTTTAGTACCATTGTTATACTCTTTGGTTCCTAAGATAATGATTTTTATGTCAAATCTGACTGTCTCTCTATTTATACAGAAATGCATTTTATTCAAAAACCATATGTTCAAAAATGTTTTCAAAATAATTTAAAAATATCCTTGAAGATAATTTTAAAGGAAATAATATTTTAAAAATGTTTTATTATTTTAAAATAATCCATTAGAATTTTTTAAATCTATTTTCAAAGAAAAATGTTTTTAAAATGTTTTATGTGATAAAAATCATTTTTAAAAAAAGAAAAGATATTTTAATAAATAATTATTTTAAAATATGTTTTAAAATTATTTCTCATATAAGATAACATCCATTGGTGTTACTCATGAATTTATGGGGAAATTATTCAATGATTCCATTCATATTATTTCTTTGAATAGATAATGATTTGATTGTATGATGTTATGAAACCCATTTCTCTTTCATGGGTTAACTGATTTTGAAACCCGCTTCTTTTCATGGGTTACATTTATGATGAAATGATTATAAAACCTATCTATTTCAATAGGTCATGATATGTTTACATTTTTATGATACCCATTTAATTTCATGGGTTATGATATATTTATTTATGATCTTGTGGCACATGTATGTATGATTTCATTATGTGATCGGAATGACCTATATATATATCCTCTAATGCATTAGAGAACGTTTTATATCTCATTAGATAAAAGAATGTGGCCTTGGGAGTGAACCTTGACTTATATGATAGCCATATGAGTGGACCGTGACTAAAAATATGTTATAAGTAGTGAATATTGGCTACTATGATGGCCATGGGAGTGAACCATGGCTATTATGATGGTATGGATAGTGAACCTATACTACTAATATGGTATTGAAAAAAATTCCTTTGATACTATAGAAATTATTATATTTGGGTTTTTCACAATTCTATGTCTTACTCCTATTTTATTCTTTCATGGCTTATGTCCTTTACTTATTTTTTATTCATGTCTTATGAACTTCCAAGGATTATTCCATGATTAATATATATGATATTTGATTTTAAGGGCATGATCATCTATTTTCATGATCACATTATCATACCCTTATGCTCATATTTATGATTACATGTTTCCCTTGTTTACCCTTATTGAGCATTTGAGATCACCCATTTTTATGTTTCCTTCCATAGGTTATGTAGATATTTATTATTATTGATGTGTCTAAGAATTGTTCAAGTCAAGAAGAACCAGGTGTAAGATAATGTAGCTCACATTTGTATAAGTGTTTATGATTCCATGTTTCCAAATACATTGTACCAACAATGGTATTTGGGAATCTATTTGTTTAATGTGTAATTTTTCTATAAAAGTTTTGTAATGTTAATGTTTGAAAATTGAGGGTCGATATTGTTTGTATGAATGAAAAGTTATAGTTATCCTTTGGAAGCTAGGATGAGAAATCATAAGTGAGAACCCTATGGAAATTTATAAAGGATAAGGAAACAAATGGAAAAATGTCCTGGAATTATAGTGAAGGATATAGTGATTGTTTTCGTGGAAATACATCCATTTCAAGATACTAAAAGTGGATTTGGATATGGAATAGATGTACCTAGCGGTAATAACTCCTAAAAGATGTTATGGGCTAGACTTGGGGTTATCTGGTACACGAAAATGAGCCTTACTGAACATCTATTTTGACACTTAAGAGGGATATTCTTGTGGAATTCACAAACTCTTCACGAATAATTATAAATAATTTAAACATATGTTGGGTATGTATAACCTAGGATAAACATAAGGTGTCATAGATTATGTAAGGTGTCATAACTAAGACATCCTAAAAGTGATTTCTTCATTATTATGTGGTTCCTCATTAGAGTAACTATTTCTTACTCTATGATATTGGTTTTAGTCAATGGATGTAACTTAAAGGAACCACATTTATGGAGATTACGATGGGAAATGGAACAATTATACTCCTAAACAATCAAATGCTATGAAAGATGGAATAAAAAACCTTGTTTCTATTTTCACACAAATTTCTCATGCTATGAATTATGGTGGACATCCAAATGAGAAAATGAGGGAACAAAATTCTTTGGAGTCTTTCATGAGGCAACATCCACATTCTTTGAGAGGGTCTATAGATCCACTTATTGTTAAACAATGGATTAGTACCACTGAAACAATATTCTCTATCCCCAAGTGTTCAAATCATGAGAAAGTCAATCTATATATTTATCAGTTTGAAGAAGAATCATATCAATGGTGGACTCTAATCATGAATGTGTATTAGCATGATGAGATTGAATCCATAGTTTGGGATGTGTTGAAGATTTTTTTTTTTCAAAAAGTACTTTCCATGAATTTGTTATACCATGATGAAGAAAGTGTTCCTTAAGATAAAGCAAGGGGAAGATGAGTCTTTTGGTACCTAAGAGTCTAATTTCATGAGACTTGATAGGTACCCTTCATGAGTTATCATCCAACCAAAATTAATGTTGATAGGTTATTTGGTGTCTTAAAGCCAAGTCTCAAAAGGGAATTGGACATAAGATACTTTATCAGCTATTAAGAAATTGGGAATTGTGAAATCAAGGTTCAAATGGAGGGTGGAGTCATGTATAATTCTCATGTTGTTAACAGGAAGAGGAAGATGGATTTTATGGATGCTCCATAAACCAAGGAGAAATTAAGATGTAAATTCTTTTATGATCTAAGTGTGGAAAGAAGCATGTATGAAATTTCCTTAAGGTGTCTAATAAATGTTTTATGTGTGGAAAATAAGTCCATCCGGTAATTGATTACCGAGGGGTTGGGAAGAAGTTAAATCAAAATGAAAATTAGGAAAAAGACACACATAATGCACCTCCCATTATTTATTATTTCAAGTGTAAGAAGAATGGGAATTATTTTAACTACTTCCCAAACCCAAGGGTTGGTGATAATGATTGACATAAACAACCTCTTCAGCTGAGGGAAAATGATAAATCTCATGTAATGTCTATTACTCATGAGAGGAGTGATAATGACTTGATGAAAGGTACACTAACCATACACTCTAGAACTATTAATGATATATTTGATTTTATATCTACCCCATATTTGATATGTAATGAATTTTCAAAGGGTGTTGATATTCCTCCAAAACAATTCGAGGCGAAATTAGTTGTGCAAGCCCCTAATGGTTTGATGATTGCATCTTAAGTCTATAATTCATCTCTAGTTGAAGTATGTGAGAATGTGCTTCCTGAAAATTTAGTTATTCTTCATTTTTTCTAATTTTATTTCATGATAGGAATGTATTTGTTTGTCTACATAATAGACAAATCAATTTTCTAGGAAGAGAATTTATGTTCAATATTTCAAATCCTCCTAAGACAATCCATCAATCTGATTATAAGTCTGAACTTATTATGGATATTACATTTAGTGTATGGGTATTAATACACAATAAAAATGGTTTTTGTCTCAAATGGATGGTGAATGGATTGAAATTGATGATATGCCTATTTTTTTGGATTTTATCGATGTCCTTCCTAAATATTTTCCTAGTCTTTGACGAAAACATGAAGTTGAGTTCGCAATAGAACTTATATCTGGTTCCAAACCAATTTCCAAGACTCATTCTTGAATGGACCAATTGAGTTGTAATAATTAATGAAGAAACTCCAAGAAAAGTGTGATAATGTATTCATTCAGCCAAGAGTGCCACTTTGGGGTTCACCGATTTATTTTTTGGAAATGGAATATGGATCAATGTAGCTCTGCATTGATTATCAGAAGTTGAACAAGATAAAAATAATGAAAAAGTATCCTCTTCCATGTATCGATGAATTGTTTGAGCAACTATGAAAATTTCAATTCTTTTCAAATAAATAACATCATTATAGATATCATCAATTGAGGGTCAAGAAAGATGATATATCCAAGACGAATTTTAGTAAATGGTATGGTCACTACAAAAATACAATGATGTTTTTTGTCTTACTAAATCCTCTTCTATCATCATAGAATTAATAAATAGAGACTTTAGAGATTAACTCAATTTGTTTGTGGTAGTTTCATAGAATACATTCTTATCTATTCAAAGAGTAAGGAATAGCTAGAATATAGCTTGATAAATGCATTAAAGATCCTCTGGAAGGAGAAGTTATATGAAAAATTTACAAAGTGTGAATTTTGGCTACAAATGGTTTCAACTTTGGGTAACATAATCTCAGTAGATTGTATAGATGTAGTTCCATCAATGACGGTGGCTATTGAAATCTGATGTAGACTAACCCTAGTAATTGAGTTCCGTATATTTCTTGGTTTAGCTAGATATTATCGATGGATTGTGGGGAATTTATCATGACTATCTAATTAGTGGACCATGTTAACTCAGAAGGGTGTTAGGTTCATCTAGACAGATGAATGTGAGAAACATTTCAAGGAAATAAAGAGAAGTCTGGTCAGTTCCCATTTTCATACATTATCCTATAGTGGATAAGGGTTTTTAATTTATTTTAATGCATCCATGAAGGTATTGGTATGTGTTCTTATGAAAAATAACACTCTTAAAGCCTAAACCTCACGTCAGTTGATGAATCATGAGAAAAACATCCAAAATAATGATTTAAAGTTAGAAATAGTTATTTTTTCATAAATATGTTGATGCATTATCTTTATGTGGAAAATTTTTATATATATACCGATCATGAATGTCTCATATATATATATTCATACAGAAGGAGTTGAACATGTTACATAGATTGTGGTTGGAGTTGATAAAGGATTATGACTACTCAATACATTACCACCCAGTGAAATTGAACAAGGTGGATGATTATTTTAGTCAAAACGATCACTATAGATTTTCTATTATGAGGATAAAAAATATCAAATATTTATATATTTTCAAAGGATGGATATAGAAATCTTGATGGAAGGGGGAAAATAGTATCATTCTCAAATTATTATTCAACCCTCTATCCAAGTGAAGATAAAGGGAAAAACGGAAGATAATGATGTACAAAACAAGGTTATTAATGTTATTGATCTTATCCTTGATTATGATGGAATGATATAGTTCAGAAACCATGTATTTTTTCTTTCCGTGCTATATTTGAATAAGGAGCTGTTAGATGAAGATCATTGTTCTTTATTCTGTATTTACCCGGGAAGTACGAAGATGTATATGGACTTAAAAGTATAGAATTTGTGGGAGGATATAAAGAAATATATCATGGAGTTTGTATCTTGTTGTTTGGTATACCGACAGGTTAAGGTTTAATGACAAAAGGCTACATGGATGTTGCATCCGTTACCGATACTATAATGGAAATGAGAGAACATCACTATGGATTTTGTTGTTTGACTACCCAAAACCTCGAAAGGGTATAATGTTGTATGGTTGTTAGTTGATTGCCTTACTAATTCAGAACAATTAATTATTATTATAGAAGATTTCTATCTTGATCATCTTGCCATAAAATAAATTAAAGAAGTAGTAAGGTTGTATGATGTACTCCATTATATTGTATCAGATCAGGATTTGAGGTTTACCTCAAAGCTCTGGATAAGTATTTAGAATAAATTCGATATGAAATTGAGTTTCAACACTCCTTATCATCCAAAAATAGATTTCTATTCTAAAATAACTATTCAAAACCTAGAGGATATGTTGAGATCTTGTTCTTAGTATTTCGAAAGTGGTTGTGATCAACACATTCCTTGAGTTGAGTTTTTTTTAAAATAATATATTTTACTCAAGCATTCAGATGGTACCTTGTGAAACCCTATATGGGAAGAAATGTAGAGCTCCAATGTGATAGGATGAAGCTAGAGAGAGAAAGTTTTTAGGACTTGAGATCACTAATGAAATTTTCAGGAAGGTTAGAACCATTTTGCAACATATCAAGGTAGCTCAAAGCTGAATGAAATGTTATGCTGATAACCATTGGTGTGATCTAGAATTTGATATAGATTAAAATGTGTTCCTATGAATATCATAGTAGAATAAAGTTATGAGATTGGGAAAAAAAAGGGAAACTAAGCCCCAAGTATATCATCCCCTTTGGAATTCTTTATCATATTGGGATGGTAGCCTATTTATTGGAACTTACTAAAAGTCTCCCTCAAGTCCATAATGTGTTCGATGTATCACTCCAGATGAAGTACATACATTACCATTCACATGTACTAAAATCATAGGTCAAACCGATGGATCAATTTATTTCTTACGAGGAATAACTTGTTGAAATTCTAGACCAATTAGATAAAGTTCTACAAAAGAAAACCATTTATTGGGTCAATGTTTTTTTGGAGAAATCACCAATTAGAGGAAGCTGTGTGGAAACTCAAGGATATGATGAAGTAGAAGTATCATCAATTTTTCTTAACTGGGTGATTAATTTCAAGGGAGAAATTCATTTTAAGTTGGTAGAATATAACTATAACACCCCATGATTTCATAGTATGTTATCTTATTAAAGTAATTCAACAGTTTTCATTGCACACAACATTGAGTTCGAGTGCACCACAACTTAGAAACTAGCTGTTCAAAAGGTGGTTATGAATAGTATCAACTACATTTTGAATATTATATACTATATATAATTTTAATATCCATATTATGTGTTTCTTAGACATAATATAAGAACAAATGCTTTTTTTAGATAAAAGAAGTATTTTTCAAAAAAAGAAATTTTACCGCCTTTTAATGGTGAATCCATTTTTAAAACACATATTTGACACTTTTATATATTAAATTTAATGAAATTTAATTTTAATTTAGAAGAGGGACATAAAAATTTAGATTGGATACATTTTTGGTACTTTTCTGATAACTTTCATATTTTGATGAATAGTGAAAAATACGATGTTTTAATTGAATTTTTTTAATAGAAATAATTTATAGTGTTAAATTATGAATTTTAATGGTTTTAAAGTATAATGAGATTATATTTTTATCATTTAATACAATTTAGATCATTTTAAGTAATTTCACATTTAAATTTGACATAAACCCATGTGAATCTTTTGATAGTTTTTATTTTTTAAAACCCGCCTTTTGGTTTTGACAACAAGAATTAATTTTTATTTAAAAAATTCAAATTATATGTTTTTAATTTATTAAAATATATTTCATTTTTGAATTCAGAATATCAAAATCAGCTTATGGTGAATTTTTGGTATTTTTCTGAAAACTTTCAATTTTTGATGAATTGTGAAAAACATTATGTTGGTATTTAAAGCCGTATTTTTATTTTAATAATTATTCATTTTTTTTAAAATTTATTTTAAGTAAAAATATATATATAATACTTATATAAGTTCAATTTAATTTATTTGAGTCATTTTATAACAAAATTAGATATATAAAATTTTATTGGACTTTTTAAACTATTTTACCCACCTTCTATGAGCATTTGCAAATTTGCATAAAACATAATTTTACCACTTCTGTGAGTTGAATTTATAAAATATGATAGACACGGTTGATATTAGTTTGTAAAATATGGTTCAATAAGATTAGAATAATTTTTTGTGAATAGTAACTTTTATATTTTATTTACCACCGATAAAAGTAAATAGGGTAATTAAAGGTGAAAATGATATTATAATTACCTTAACACATTTCCTAATTCAATTGGATAAGTTTATTTCAACCAAAAACAACCTCAGGAATAAATATGATATTTTAGGTCCACATGGATTAGATTAGGACATTTATTATTATTTTATTTAAAGAAGAGTTAAAAGTATTAAATTTAATGTTTAATTACTAAACCAATTTTTATATTGGGTTAAACACAATATAAATTCTACTATAAATATTCATTAGAAATATAGAAATATTTACTACATAATTTTATTTTATTTTTATTATTTAGATATTAAATAATTTAATTTATTTAAGACACAATGATGATGCAGTAATTACATTATTAATGAAAGAATCAAATATATGGTATTATAAATTATAAAATAAATATAATTTTAAAGTTTTTATGACATCAAAGAATTTTATTGGTGAATTAGACATGTTAGGGTTTATTCAATGTATCTTTTTATAAGTAATCAAGTTGTGATGACTTTCACAAAAAACAAAAAACAAATAATGTCAAAATTGACATAAATTAATTTTTAAAACAAATACTATATTATTGGTTCATATAATATTCCAAAAAATCTATGGTTCCTCCAAAGGGCTTAAATAATATTATATACCTCATTAATGAACCACTTGAGGATCTCTTGGAAGTTTAGAGTATGTTTATTAACCATATAGAGTAAGAATACAAGAAGACACAGTAAAAGTTAAAAAATTTAACTAAGAGTTAAATCTAAATAATAAGGTTATCATGGTAACCTAAACTTGTATAAAACCAATTTTTAGAGATACTTTATACCTATTAACACCTTATCTTAGAAATAAATTATTTTTGAGCCATTCAAAATCGAAAATTACTTTATTATAAAATAATATTTCAAGCTTTTCCTAAAGTGACCCTCACCTCTCTTATAATAGGGTGCTTCCCCTTCTCTTACTTTCACACCTCCAATGCCATATGGATCAAACAAAACCTACCCAAATATCCTCCCAACTTTCCTCCCTTACTCATAGAGGCCTTCCTTTGGTCATAAATCCAACCAAAGGATTCCTTTTGAACAAATCAAAAAGAAGAACCCGAAGAAGAGGAAATATTTCATCACCTCTTTCAAGATCTTTTCTTCTTCCACTTCCATTTTCTTTGTTGTTTCCATTATAAAATAATAACTCCCGTATCTTCTATATACTGGGATGTTATTATAAATATGGTACAACAATGTTCTTTATTCAATCCATCCTATATATGACAAAGTCACCATATGCGTGTATGTACGGCTTACTCTCTCCGCGTCCTGGTGTAGTTTGTTATTCAAACACATCATTATTTTGGATGGGTATTATAATTAATATAACTGATGTAAATAATAAATATAACATGTTAATTATTCTGTATATATGATATAACATCCAATTATATACAATTTCACCATAAATATAATGATATTGTCGCTCATGCATACGTACGGATTATCGTCTCCACGAACGCGATGTGATTCATTCTCCATCGTAATCATTCAAGAATAATTTCAATTTTATGATTAAAAATAATATTTAAGAACATAATATCATTCTTTTTATGAATAAAATACATCCTATCCATAACAAACATGGCTTACGTAACCGAGCATAAAAAGGAAATAAGATCAGTTAACACCCAAAATGATGATACTACTAAAATATTATTAAAAAAGTAATATTATAGGATCATATATGATATCATATTTATGTATTTAGTTATTTTATAATTTAATAACAATGATTTAGCTATTATATAGGATGTAAAAATACCCTCAACCAATGAAAAGTACAAGGTAAGGGTTAATTTCACAATCCCTTTATTATCTGAGGCTATTTTTACGTAAGTATCTACTGGGAAATATTTATTATCCATGTCCATTTTTCATAAAAGTATTTTCAAAGGGACTATTTTTAAGGTAAATTTTACTAAAACATAATTTTAAATGTTTTAAAGATTTATTCTTATAAACCATTCTCAATAATTTTCATGTTTTTAAAATTGTTTTAAGGATTTATTTATATGGACATGAATGTTTTTGATTTTAAATTATATTCAAAAGTATCAAAGTGGTATGGGAAACATTCATTCTAAACTATATTTTAAACGAATTACTTTATATGACTTTTAAATGATTTCATGAAAAAGGGATATTTTTTAAAAAGTTTTTTACTGATCATTTTCTACTATGTCAACATCCTTTACGAGATATTATTCTTGATCGAGGTTGATTTATTGTGATAAAAATCTTCCACATTGTATTTAACGTTTTGTGATATAGTTGACAGTGGATGTGTTATTTTTACACCATTCATGGTTTATGGATAAATTATTGAAATTTTGTATGCTCGTTTTAATATGAATGTTTATGTTATCTTTAAACATTTTCATATGAGGAATACATTAGACATAGTAAGTGATGAGGGGATCCCTCTATATCTCATTGATGCATCGGTAGGTGTCATGAGACAATATAGTGTCTTGGAACAAGGCCTTGACAAAATCTTATTTTTATTCTTGGAACAAGGCCTTGAACTATTTGGTTATGATGTATGGAATTATGCATTCCATCATTATGAAAGTGTCTATTGATATTTAATGTGATTATTCGACTAGTAGAATATCCATGCATAGAAGTAGTAGGAATTAATTGATTTTATCTTTTCCATATTATGCTGAAGTTTAAGTTTAAAAGTGTTTTGTTTTAGTCATATACATTTCCTTAAATGTTTATTCTTATTTATGAAAGTTTCTTCTATATTGTTATCTTTACTGAGCATCTTAGCTCACCCCTTTCTATGTTTTATTTTTTCCAGGATGCGAATAAGTATATTATGACTGACTTATAGGGACAATGTAAGAGATAAGATTGTGTCCTATGAAGAATATGTTGTTGTATATTTTCATTTTATAATGTAATGTAAAACTTATGAACCTATCTAGTATTTCCAAGGCTACTAAACTAATCTTTCTTTTGAGACTTGATCTTTTATGATCAAGCCAATGTTATGTAATAATGCACTAACTCTGGGTAACTAGGGTCAGAGAGTTATAGTTGGTATCAGAGGGAGGATTATTACGAAACTTGGAAACTATATTTAGATAAAGTCTAATTACATCCCATTACCCTAAGATAGAATTTGAGGATTAGTATAGAAGAACTTCCTTGAATTTTGGTAATGTAGAGATTTTTTTTATTTTTCTAAGAAATACATCCCTTTCTAGATACGAGCAGGTAGAGGCGGCTTTGGAACAAATGTACATAGGGGTGAAAACTCTGACAAGGAGTTTCGGGCTTTACTTGGGGTACCCTGGTATACAACAACGGGCCTTGTTGCACTCTTGGTTACGATACTCCCAAGAATATGCTTAGGATAATTCACATTTTCTTTACAATCCATTATGAAGGATTTACGAGTAAATAATTCCTAAAAGAGAACATTTTATGATTATAGATTATATGCAAAATCTTTTGAATTTACATTAGCTATTTTACAAGTTTGGAATTATGCATTGTGATTCATAAACTAACCTAGTGTATGACATTGATTATAAATGGCGCCTATTAGAAGGAATGTGAATTCCAGTAATACGCATGATCGAAAGATTAAGAAGGATAATATCTTTAATTGTATTAAGACAATATTTAAAAGGGAAATATTCCCCCACGTAATCTCATCATATAAAGAAATAGTATCGTGTGTTAATACAATATGTAAAGAATTATTTGAGTCCTATGGCTTTGAAGGGAAGCATGTGAAGAAAAGGATGGAAGATAGAAATATGGATAAAGGGAAGAGGGGAAAAATGATTTTCCCATATGTGATAACAGTGGAAAGAATCACCTTGTCAAATGCTTGAAGGGAATGAGAGTTTGTTATAAGTGTGGGGAAAAAGGACACCAATTACTTGATTGCAAGGGTAAGAAAAAGGTTTCAAATGTACAATTATTCATCTTCAAAGAGTTGGGACACTACGTGAAGCAATGTAAAAATCATCAAAGTATACCCCAAATGTTGTTATTGGATAATAATAAAGTTATGATACTACTGAAGATGAATATGAATGATTATATTTCTTATGTTGTTATTAAATTATTGTGTAATTTGAGTATTGTATTAATGATGTACATGTTATAATAATTACAGAGTATAAAAGGATTGTACTGTAGTACTATTTCATTAAGGACATGAGATTGGGTGGAACCAAGAAAAGTGACTCAATAGTAGGTTAATTTTTTTTGGAAAATATATGGTTGAGAGAAAGAAAAATAATAATATAGTTCTGATAAGGAGGTAGTGATTTTGGAATAATATATGATTGATTTGGATAAATTATATTGGATATTCTTGACTAACATGAAACTGATTACGAATTTGTATATTCCATCATTGTTGGAGTTTACAAGATTTTTGGATAGAAGAAGTATATCCAGTATTCTATGAGGAATAAGGGAGAATGAATGTAATCAATAAGGTTTTATTGTAATTCAGGTGTTACAATGTTTTAAAATAATACATGATGAAGGTATTCACATGTTATTACATGGAAAAAAGGATCTTCATTATGCTTACCTTCCTTATAAATTTTGGACTGTGAGTTTGAAAAAAAGTATTTTGGATAAGTCTAAAGGTTGGAATCAATTAAGATTGACATTGGATACTATTATTAAGGTCAAATCATTTCTTGAGATTATTTTTGTATTTTCATAAAAAGGATAACCTGGAGGTCGGGCGGCAACCTGTCGCGTCTGGCAAGGTCGTGAGACTTTAACCTGAAACTGAAGGGCAACAAGGGTGGATCGCCTGCCACTAGCATATGTGGTGTCCTGGTTTGTATGATGTAGTTTTTTTAAATATACTTACAAATGAATTATAAATTCATTATTTTTGGAACCTTATACGATTAGGATAAATAAAATATTTTTGAATTCTATTATCTTTTGGAGTGAAAGACGAGTCGTGGTGGGAATTAGTTGAAGCATGAAACTCTACTTGTCAAGTTTATTTTTTTCCAAATTATTCTATGAATAAATTAATTCTTAAACTCCAGGGGAGGGATCTTAAAACAAAAAATGTGTTATCCTAATACCATATGTTTTGTTGAACTAACGATATTTTAAATCATCATAGATTGATGCTTTGAGTCCCCCAATTTTACATTTGTTTGTGATTGATGACCTCAATCACTACCTATAAATATATAAAATTTTCATCCAATTAAGTGTATCTAATTTCCACCAATGTTCTTCTAATCGGGATTATAATTTGGTTGTTACTTTTTCATTTCTGTTCCCCGTTTATTAAGACAAAATTTTATTAACCCAAGTTTCTAATAGGGGTTTTCCATAAAGTTATTTTTCTATTTTTAACCTTTCATTTTCGAAGAGCAATTTCAAATTGAGAGGATGTAATTTATTGAAGGAGGGGTGAATATTACACCATGATATTTAATAGTATGTTATCTCATTAAATTAATTCAATAGCTTGCGCTGCACGCAACACCGAGTTCGAGTGCACCACAAATTACCAAACTTGCCATACGAAAAACGGTTATGAATAGTATTAACTGCATTTTGAATCGTATATACTCTATATAATTTTAACATCCACATTATGTATTTCTTAGACATAATATAAGAACAAATTCATTTTTTCATATAAAAGAACAATTTCTCAAGAAGTGCAATTTTACCGCCTTTTAATTGAGAACCATTTTTTAAAACCAATATGTGACACTTTTATATATTAAATTTAATGAAATTAAATTCTCCTCTAGAATTGGGACATAAAAATTTTGTTTTGATAAATTTTTGGTACGTTTCAGTTAATTTTCATGTTTTGATGAATAGTGAAAATTACTATGTTTTATTTGAAAAACACATTTTTATTCGAAATAATTTATATTGTTAAATTATGAATTTTAATGGTTTTGAACTATAATTATATGATATTTTTATCATTAAAAACAATTTATTTCATTATAAGTAATTTCACATTTAAATTTGATATAAACACATGTCAATCTTTGATAGTTTTTACTTTTTTAAAACCTGCTTTTTTATTTTGACAACAGGAATTAATTTTAAATTAATAAATGAAACATATATTTTTTAATTTATTAAAATAGACTTCATTTTTGAATTATATGTATCAAAATTCTCTTAGGGTGAATTTTTGGTATATTTCTGAAAAATTTCAATTTTTGATGAATTGTGAAAAACACTGCGTTATTGTTTAAAACTGACTTTTTATTTAAATATTTATTTATTTTATTTTAATTTATTTTAATTATAAATATAGATATAATATCTCTTTAAGTTTAAGGTAATTAATTGGAGTCATTGTATTAGAAAATTAGATGTATAAAATTTTATTGAACAATTTAACCTATTTTACCCACCTTCTAAGAGCATTTGCAGATTTGCATAAAAAATAATTTTACCACATTTGTGAGTTGAATTTCAAAAGTCCTAGAAACAGGATTGATATATTAAGTAAAATTTGGTTCAATAAGATGAAAATTATTTTTGGTGAAGAGTTAATTTTGATTTTTATTTACCACGGTTAAAAGTAAAGAGGGTAATTAAAAGTAAAAAATGATATTTTAATTACCATAACACATGTCCTAAATCTATTGTATAAGTGTATTTCGACCAAATACAGATTTATAAATAAAATATTATCCTTTAGGTCCACTCTGATTAGATTAGTACATTTATTATTATTTAATTTAAAGAAGAGTTAAAAGTGTTAAATTCAAAGTTTATAACTAAACCATTTTTAATATAGGGATAAACACAATATAATTTCTACTATAAATATTAATTAGAAAGATAAAAATATTTTCTACATAATGGTATTTTATTTTAAATTTTTAGAAATTAAATAATTTAATTTATTTATGACACAACGATGATGCGTTAATTACCTTATTAATGAATGAATCAATTAAATGTTATTATAAATATTAAAATAAATATAATTTCAAGTTTTTATGACATCCAAGAATTTTCTAGGTGAATATTACAGGTTTGGGTTTATTAAATGTATCTTTTTTGAAGTAATAATGTTGTGATGACTTAAAAAAAACAAATACCAAATAATGTCAAAATTGACATAAATTAATTTTTAAAACAAATACAATATTATTGGTTGATATAATATTACCAAAAATCTAAGGTTCTTCCAAATAAATTAAATAATATTATATATATCATTAATTAACCACTTTAGGTTATCTTGTAAGTTTAGTGTATGTTTATTAACCAGATAGTGTAATTATAGAAGAAGACAAAGTAAAAGTTAAACTATTTATCTAATAGTTAAATCTAAAAGATAAGGTTAAAATGTTAACCCAAACATGTATAAAACCTATTGGTTGAGAATATTTAGACCCATAAACTCCTTATCCTCGAAATAAATAATTTTTGAGACATTTTAAACTGATAATGATTTTATTATAAAATAATATTTCATGCTTTTCCTAAAGTGATCCTCACCTCTCTTATAAAAGGGTACTTCCCCTTCTCTTAATTTCACACCTCCAAATCCATTTGGCATGGCCAAACCCTACCCAACTATCCTAAAAAAGTTCCTCCCTTTATCATAGAGACCTTAAATTGGTCATAAATCCAACCTAAGGAGACCTTTTGATCAAATTAAAAGGAAGAACCTGAAGAAGTGGTAAATATTTCATCACCAATTCCATGATCTTTTCTTCGTACACTTCCTCTTTCGTTGTTGTTTACATTATAAAATAATAACTCCAGTATCTTTTATATACTGTGATGTTATTATAAATATGGTACAACCATATTCACTATTCTATCCATCCTATAAATGACAAAGTCAATATACATGTGTATGTACGGCTTACCGCCTCCACGTCGTGGTGTAGTTTGTTATTAAAACACTTCATTGATTTGGATGGGAATAATAATGAATATAACTGATGTAAATAATAAATAAAAAATGTTAAGTTTTGAGTATATATGATATACCATCCAATTACATAATATTTCACCATCAATATAATGATATTTTCGCTCGTGCATACGTACGGATTACAGTCTCCATGAACGCGATGTGATTCATTTCCCATCGTTATAATTCAAGAATAATTTTCATTTTATAATTAAAATTAATGTTTAAGAACTAAATATAATTCTTGATATGAATCAAATACATCCTATCCCTAATAAAAATTCCTTACATAACCGATCATATAAAGGAAAAAAGATCATTTAACACCCAAAATGATGATACTACTAAAATATTATTAACAAATAAATATTAGAGGATCATATATGATATCAGATTTATGTATATAGTTTTTTTATAACAAAATAACCATGATTTAACTATTATACAGGAGGTTAACGTACCCTTGACCAAGGAAAAGTACAAGGTTAATGTTAATTTCACAATCTCTTTATTATTTGAGGTTGTTTTTACATAAGTATCTACATTGATATATTTATTATCCATGTCCATGTTTCATCAAAGTGTTTAACAAGGGATTATTTTTAAGGGAAATTTTACTAAAACATCATTTTAAATTTTTTAAATATTTATTCTTCAAAAACTTTTTCATTAATTTCCATGTTATCAAAACGGTTTTAAGTATTTATTTATATGGACATGAATGTTTTAAAATGTTAATTCCTTTAAAATGTTTCAAAGTGGTATGGGCCACTGTGATTTAAAAATATATTGTAAATAAATTACTTTATATGACTTTTATATGATTTAATAAAAAGGTTTTTTTCTCAAATATTTGTACTGATCTTTTTAAACTATGTCAACATCCTTTACGGGATATTATTCTTGATCGAGGTTGATTTATTATGATACAAATCTTCCTTATTGTATTGATGGTTTTGTGATATTTTTCACTATGGATGTGTTATTTTTATACCATTCATGGTTTATGGGAAAAGTATTGACATTTTGTAAGATAGTTTTAATACAAATATTTATGTTATGTTTAAACCTTTTCATATGAGGAAAGAATTGGACTTAGTACGTGATGGGTGGAGCCCGCTAAAACTCCTCGATGCATCAGTAGTTCTCATGAGACAAAATAGTGTCTTGGCACAAGGCCTTGAGGAAATATTATTTTTATTCTTGGAACAAGACCTAGAACTATGTGGTTATGAAGTCTAGCATTATGCATTCCATCATTATGAAATTAGCTATTGATATTTCATGTGATTATTAGACTAGTAGAATATCCATGTGAATAAGTAAATGGAATTATTTGATTTTATCATTTCCATATTATTCAAAAGTTCAAGTTTAAAAGGATTTTGTTTTAGTCTTATACATTGCCTTAATTATTTATGCTTAGTTATGAATGTTTTCACTATATTGTTATCCTTACTATGCATCTGAGCTCACCCCTTTCTATGTTTTATTTTTCTCAGGATGTGAATAAGTATATTATGACTGACCTGCAGGGATAGTCTAAAGCATATGAGTGTGGCCTATGAAGACTATTTTGTTGTAGTTTTTCATTTTATAATGTAATGTAAAAATTATGAATGTATCTAGTATTTACAAGGATACTAGACTAATTAGTCATTCGAGACATGAACTGTTGTGACCATGAAAATGATATGTAATAATGTAACAAATCTGGGTAACTAGGGTTTTGGCGTTACAAAAACGCCCTAAATGTTTATGCAATATTTTTTCAAATAAAATAAAATATTCAATTATATCATGAAATGCACTAAGTCAAAGATTCCTTTCACACAAATCATACAAGTCATATGTTACACAAAACACTAAGTTTTCATACTATACACACAACACTGAGTTGGCACATGATATACACAACACCGACATGGCGTACGATACATGCAACATCTCTTTTTATTTTTTAATTATTTAAATAATATAATTATAACATAGTCATTAAACATAGTTATATGAATAGTATTAACTGATTTAAAATATTATTTATAATTTTTTTATATAAATGAAACATATTGATAATAAAAGATTTGATTCTTGGTAGAGTCATTTTCTGTATAAAAATACCTTTTGTAATGTACATATAATAAAATTAATTTTAGACACATTTAGAAATTAGATTTGAAATAATATAATCCATTTCTGAATTTAATATATCAAAACTATCTTTGGGTGAAATTTTTGGATTTTTATGTGCAACTTCATTTTTGGATGAATAGTGAAAAATACCGGCTTTTAATTCAAATAAGATTTTTGAATTCAATTTATTTATAAGGTTAAAATATATTTTAATTTTATTTAAAAGTTTAATTAAATAATATTTTTATCAATTATTCCAATTTTGTTAAATGGAAAAATTTCCCCATTTAAATTGGATATAAAGACATAACAATGTTTTGATCATTTTTAATATAAAATCCTACTGTCACGACCCGCCCTCGGGGTCCGTGCCGTGACTACCCCAAGCCCGCCTTCCATAGGCCAGGGGCTGGCGACTAGCACCAAGGCGTAAATCCCGGTAAAAAGGGAAGGCATTTCCTTTGTAAGGTAAAAAAACACCACAGAGTAAGCAAGCGGAAAGTAAACACTAAAGAAAAGCAGAGCACAACTGAAAGTGCGGAAAAGTAAATGGGCCAGAATACAAACCCAAACTGAAAGTAAAGTACAACTCGAAAGGGAAAACAGCAACTGAAAAGTAAAAGCCGCTACTCCGAGCTGTCCACTGGAAATCCCACCTGTAGGGTGGGTACAGATAGCTCCTCTGCTCCACGGGTCCCGCCGTCTGCTCCGAGCACGTCCCGCCCAGTGGTCCACCTCCGGGTACCGTCCCGCTCTGCTAGCCTCAGCTAAGGTCAACGTTGTCCGTCGTCTGCAACCAACACAACGTAGTGCGGGCAAAGCCCGTGCAGGGGTGAGTATAAGCTACTCAGTAGGGACCCCGAGAACCCTGAAGGTCTCTCAAATCCACAATGGATAAATCACGAAGAAAGGTACAATCACGAAGTAACAACCGTCACTGCTTAGGTATATGCCCATACATATACCTAAGTCATCAAATTCAAATACGCTCCAACCTCCGAGCCCAAGTACAACTCAGTCCACACAGGAAAGTAAACGTATTCCACACAGGAAATCAAAACGTAATCCACACAGGATAGCACAACACAATCCACACTGGAAAACAACAGGTTTCAGCTCAACCAGGATTTTCATTAACGAAACCGTAACTGTTGAAGAGTCCCATCTCTGAAGTGTACAGTAGTCCTGTCACGACTCCGAGGTACTGCTCACTAACCTAAGACTGCTGAAGTACTCCTCCTGTCGAGTACCGCGGGTCTGCTGCCAACTACCGGGCGCTCCGTCCGCTGAGGGTCTGCTGCCAAATACCGGGCGCTCACCCAGATAGCCTACAGAGGTACTCCTCCAGTCGAGTACCGCGGGTCTGCTGCCAACTACCAGGCGCTCCGTCCGCCGTGGGTCTGCCGCCGAATACCGGGCGCTCCGTCCACTGGGCTAGTCGACTCACTCCAAGTTGAGTCGGTCGAGCAGTCTTCAGGTCTCAGCCGGTTTCACGGTCTCCGTACTCTGTACGCTCGTCTCCAGTATCGCAGGTCTGCCGCTACAACCGAGCGCTCCACTGCCAAGGATATGCTGCTACAACCAAGCGCTCCACCGCCCAAGGTAAACAGAAGATTCAGCTCACACAGGTTCGGAAGCACTGTTGCACGTAGGATCGCTGAGTGCTGTAGTCGTCGTCGTCGAATCCACACAGGATTTCTGTACTGTCGTCGTCGCAGTCACAGTAGCAGTAGTAGCAGTAGTAGTCACAGTAACAGTCACAGCCAGCACTAGGGTTCCCGCACGCAGAAAGCTCGTTCGGAGGGTCCGCTCCACGAGCCGAGAGGCTGATACATCAACTGTCACGAAGACCAGAGTTGATGTATCCAAAAGTTCCATATCGTCAACAGGAACTCAACGCAACAGACGGCGCGTCGATCGGACGCCCGGTCTGAGAGTTATTGGCATTTTCGTCTCCGGGGCCCGGTTGGTTTTTATGGCAAAACCAACCCGACCGTACTCCACCTGCGTCCAAACCTCGGGCGGAGTATGCCAAAAGATCCGTCTCATAAAGAGGAACACAACACGGCTGACGGCACGTCAATCGGACGTCCGTAGCTCAAGATATGAGCGTTTCCGCTCCGAAGGCACGATTGGTTTTGTGAACGAACCAACCCGGCCGAACTCAAAGTAATCCGAAACCTTGAGTGCGATAAACCGAAACGACCGTCTCGATCCAAGGATCGCATCGCCGCTGACGGTTCGTCAATCAGACGTCCAGTCTGAAAGATATCAGCCTTTCCGTCTGACACCCACCCTGGGAAACTTCCCAGGAGGTCACCCATCCTGATCACTACTCTAAGCCAAGCACGCTTAACTACGGAGTTTTAACCACGTAGGCTCCCGAAAAAGAAGGTGTGCCTTGAGTATAGTATACCGAAACGACCGTCTCGATCCAAGGATCGCGTTGCTGTAGACGGTTCATCGATCGGAGGTTCGTGCCTCAAGTTATGGCCAAAAGACCGAAAAAGATTCGAAACGGGGGGGTCCGGGTCCGGGCCGACCCGGCCCGACCCCCCCCTGGGGCGGCGCGGGGAGCCGCGGCGGCTTGTCGCCGCGAGGTGGCTGCACGCGGGGCTAAGCCCCCGCTTCCTGGAATGGCGGCGCGGCCTTTGTGCCGCGCCATTTGCAAGAAACGGCCCCCGCACGTGGGGGCCGGCTGGAAAAGAAACCGGGGGGCTGCTGCCCCCCCTTTATATGAAAACCGCCCCCCTTTAAGAGGGGGGTTTTTATGCGCTGGCCGGGGGATTAATTCCCCCGGTTTAACGTTATCCGGCCGGCCAGCTGGCCGGCCGGTTTTCTCCAACGGGGCCGGAAATTCCGGTCCCCTCTTCGGCTTCCGAAGCCGGCGGCCCGGCCGCCGGTCTTCTCTTCCCGCCGCGGCCTGGAACCGGCCGCGGTCTCCTCGTCCCGCCGCGGCCCGGAACCGGCCGCGGTGTTCGTCGTCCGGCGCGGTGCGACGACACCGCGCCCCTTCGTCGTGCCTTGATTCCTTTCAACGTTGCGCGACGGCGTCGCGTTCTTGAAGATTCTTCCTCGGCGTGGCGCGACGGCGCCGCGTAAAATAATTGCACGATTATTCGCGTGGTGCGACGGCACCACACCACTTTGCTTCCACCCGCAAGAAAATAACAACAAGAACGATGGAGGGGGTTCGGCCGTGTTCATGCGGTCCGACCCCCTCACGTTAAGCAATAACGCATCTTAAAATTAATCCAAAGCCACACAATAGACTTGCTAAAATTCATGATCAAGAATAGAATAATTAAACAATAATCAACAACCCCTACCTCGGGTATAAGGTTCGAAGATTGTCAACGTTCCGCGGAAGACGACGTCGCGGAGGTCGGGCGTCGCGGTAGCCGTTCGTCAAATCCGATGACGAAGGAATGCGTCTGAAGAGACACGTCGATGGCGAAACTTCTTATGTCGACGAAGGGAATCCGAGGAGGAAGCGGCGTTCCCACTCGTTGACACGGAAGACGAAGAAGAGCGGAGCAGTGTTCTTCGTCGGGACTTGAGCGTTCTTCGTCAAGTTGAGCGTTCTTCGTGATCTTCGTCAGAGATGAAGAAGAATAAGAAAAAGCTCTCCACCTCTCAAGAAGACAAACAATTAACCCAAAATAAAATAAGACTCTATCTTATTTAATTAACACAACAACTCACTAGAATTTCAAAAGTTTGAAATTTAAAATAACCCTCTTCAATTAATTAAGTCAAGTTGACAACATTAATTGAAATGAGTTAAAGGGGAGGTTTTGAGAGAATTTGAGGAGTTGGGGTTTGTGTGGACCCCACCTCACTTAATCCTCCCAAGGGAGGTAAAGTGGATGTGGGTCCCACTCCCAACTCCCTTTGGTAGTATTTAACTAGTTAAAATAAAATTTGTTCCTCACAAATTTTATTTAACTTAAACTAAAAACCCAAAAACTAACTTTCAACCCGCAACAAACGCAACTTCCGAAAAGGTCCCTTTAAGCGAATAACGGCGCTGCGAGTTCATCGGTGCCCTCGGATTTCAATTCCGAGCACCGGATCAAAAGTTAGGAATTCCTGCTCATTCGTTCACTGAACGTACTCGAGCCAAACTTCGGAAATTGATTCCGGGCACTCCGGGCCTCGGAATCAGGTGCCGTCAGAAACCGCGCTCTTGTAAAATTCTAAAGAAAATTAAGAAAAAAATTTCCTTGAATTTTTCGGGTCTTTACATTACTCCCACCTCAGGGCTTTACGTCCCCGTAAAGATACATCAAAAACTAGGGAAACAAAAGAGGGTACTGAGCACGCATCTGAGCCTCCCGCTCCCATGTGCTCTCCTGGAGATTCCCGTGCTGCCATCTGATGCGCACAAGAGGAATCGATCGCCCACGCAGGACCCGCTCATGTCGATCCTCTATCTCCACCGGAACCTCCGTGAAAGTCGCCCCATCGTCAACGTCAAGCTCCCCATGGTCAATGATGTGCGTCGGGTCGTGCACGTATCTCCTCAGCTGAGACACGTGGAAGACGTCGTGCACCCGGTGCAACTGAGGTGGTAGAGCCAGGCGATAAGCCACCTCACCAACCCTGCTGAGGACCTGGAAGGGTCCGATGAAGCGCGGAGATAACTTGCCGCCTTGGCCAAATCTCCAAATACCACGTCGAGGTGAGACCCGTAAGAAGACGTGGTCGCCATCCTCGAACCCCAGTGGCCTCCGCCTCCTATCAGCGTAAGACTTCTGTCGGCTCTGAGCTGTCCTCATCCGCTCCTGGATGACCTGGACCTTCTCTGTCGTGGCCTGGACCATCTCCGGTCCCATCAGAGCTGCAAGATTTCTTCTTTGCCGATAAGAGAAATCTGGTCCCATCCCCTAGATGAACCACATTCTTTGCCTAAAACAGTCAATCCTAACATGGATGATACTAATCCATACCAAGGATGACGTCGTAAGGCCTCGACGCTACTACTAAGAGATTCAACCGTTACTCTCGCCTCGGGTTGATTCACACTGTCGGCATCAGTGTGTGGTAACTGGGTCTCCTCCAGTTGATGTCTCACAAGTGAGGGTCAAGTCAACAGCCAAAACTGGAACCTCTTAGTAACATCACGAAAGAGGACAGGAACGAAAATATCACAAAGGTATGCATCTTTTATTATTGCAGCTCATAATACAAGACGCTACACAAAAGCAACAAGGAACCAGAAGTACAAAGGATGTATCCACTAGTTCTGCTCCTGTCCGTCGGCTCCCAGAACTCCATGATCAAAGGCCTCGGCTGCCTGAAGCTGAGCTCTCCCCTGCGGTCGGGGTGGACCTCCTGGTGGTGGTGGTGGCAGAGCCTCAAAGCGTCGCCCACCACCGTCTGCTCGTCCAGCTCCTCTGCCTCGTCCGCCTCCTCCCTGCGGACCGCCACGGTCGAACCTCTGTCTCTGCCTGGGAGGTTCTTCACTTAACTGCTGATCATCAGCATGGCGGGTCGGACAGTCACGAGCCATGTGACCTATCCCGCCACAGGAGTAACACTGCCCACTCTCGGCACGCCTGGCTCTGACTCCACCCCGGCTTCCCCGCACAACTGAGCCTAAATCGTGCAGTCGGCCACTGGTAGGTCTGGTCTGCCTGGAACCCTGAGTCATCCGTCGGCTACCTGTTGCCGAAGACTCCGCTATCGGCCGCCCTGCGGTGGGTCGCTGTGCTGGTGTAGACTCAGCAAGGAAGCTCTCGATCAGAAGGGCCCGCTCCAGTACTCCTGTCTGAGTCGGTATGCTGAGGGAGATCAGTGATGCCCTAATCTCGTGTCTCAAACCCTGCTCGAAGGTCCGGGCCCGGAAGAATGGGTCCCGTACCATGTCGGTCGAGTAGCGCGAGAGATCGGTAAATCTCGCCGAGTACTGAGCGACCGTTATGCTGCCTTGCCGCAGCTGTAGAAGCTACTGGATACGCACCGCACGAAGGGTGGCTGGGACGAACTCTGAGCGGAAGAGGCTCTCAAAGTCCGTCCAAAGTAGAGATGCTTCATCGTGCACCTGGAGCATCAGGCTCCACCATCGTCCTGCTGCTGCGTGTAGTAGGCTCGCAGCGAGGATCACCATGAGGTATGCTGGTGTCCTCACTAGCCTAAACACTCGAACCACTGCCTCCAGCCAGTCCTCTGGTGCCTGGGGATCCGTCTCCCCGCGAAACCTGGGCGGTCGCTGGCGCTGAAACTCATGCTGTGCGCTGAGGCGACGTGCATCGTCAGCGGCTGCTGCTGGAAGCATCGGGGGCTCGGCGGGTAGAGCTACCGCCGGTGCCACTGCTGACAGAGGGCCCTGCACCGAAGCCTCGTCGCTCAGTGGGCTGTCGTCACGCTCGACTCTCGGAACCCTAGCTGGCTGCCGTCGTGGGGCCATCCTGAAAAGGAAACAGGTGCGTCACGGTCAGAACAGTATACCTGGTGAGCTGATATAAGTAATCACAAAGAAAACTTTGAAACACACACGCAATCAATGTTTTCGTGCATTAAGTCGGAAATCAGAAGTCAGGGTCCTGGTGTACGGATACGTCGGCCGCCGCACCAACACTGGACTCCCTGGACTGATAACCACACTCAATACGCTAAACATTATTGCTTCACATAGAAAAGATCAGAGTTCGCGGTAGAACCGAACTCCTCTGATACCAATTTGTCACGACCTGCCCTCGGGGTCCGTGCCGTGACTACCCCAAGCCCGCCTTCCATAGGCCAGGGGCTGGCGACTAGCACCAAGGCGTAAATCCTGGTAAAAAGGGAAGGCATTGCCTTTGTAAGGTAAAAAAACACCACAGAGTAAGCAAGCGGAAAGTAAACACTAAAGAAAAGCAGAGCACAACTGAAAGTGCGGAAAAGTAAATGGGCCAGAATACAAACCCAAACTGAAAGTAAAGTACAACTCGAAAGGGAAAACAGCAACTGAAAAGTAAAAGCCGCTACTCCGAGCTGTCCACTGGAAATCCCACCTGTAGGGTGGGTGCAGATAGCTCCTCTGCTCCACGGGTCCCACCGTCTGCTCCGAGCACGTCCCGCCCAGTGGTCCACCTCCGGGTACCGTCCCGCTCTGCAAGCCTCAGCTAAGGTCAACGCTGTCCGTCGTCTGCAACCAACACAACGTAGTGCGGGCAAAGCCCGTGCAGGGGTGAGTATAAGCTACTCAGTAGGGACCCCGAGAACCCTGAAGGTCTCTCAAATCCCCAATGGATAAATCACGAAGAAAGGTACAATCACGAAGTAACAACCGTCACTGCTTAGGTATATGCCCATACATATACCTAAGTCATCAAATTCAAATACGCTCCAACCTCCGAGCCCAAGTACAACTCAGTCCACACAGGAAAGTAAACGTATTCCACACAGGAAATCAAAACGTAATCCACACAGGATAGCACAACACAATCCACACAGGAAAACAACAGGTTTCAGCTCAACCAGGATTTTCATTAACGAAACCGTAACTGTTGAAGAGTCCCATCTCTGAAGTGTACAGTGGTCCTGTCACGACTCCGAGGTACTGCTCACTAACCTAAGACTGCTGAAGTACTCCTCCTGTCGAGTACCGCGGGTCTGCTGCCAACTACCGGGCGCTCCGTCCGCTGAGGGTCTGCTGCCAAATACCGGGCGCTCACCCAGATAGCCTACAGAGGTACTCCTCCAGTCGAGTACCGCGGGTCTGCTGCCAACTACCAGGCGCTCCGTCCGCCGTGGGTCTGCCGCCGAATACCGGGCGCTCCGTCCACTGGGCTAGTCGACTCACTCCAAGTTGAGTCGGTCGAGCAGTCTTCAGGTCTCAGCCGGTTTCACGGTCTCCGTACTTTGTACGCTCGTCTCCAGTATCACAGGTCTGCCGCTACAACCGAGCGCTCCACTGCCAAGGATATGCTGCTACAACCAAGCGCTCCACCGCCCAAGGTAAACAGAAGATTCAGCTCACACAGGTTCGGAAGCACTGTTCCACGTAGGATCGCTGAGTGTTGTAGTCGTCGTCGTCGAATCCACACAGGATTTCTGTACTGTCGTCGTCGCAGTCACAGTAGCAGTAGTAGCAGTAGTAGTCACAGTAACAGTCGCAGCCAGCACTAGGGTTCCCGCACGCAGCAAGCTCGTTCGGAGGGTCCGCTCCACGAGCCGAGAGGCTGATACATCAACTGTCACGAAGACCAGAGTTGATGTATCCAAAAGTTCCGTATCGTCAACAGGAACTCAACGCAACAGACGACGCGTCGATCGGACGCCCGGTCTGAGAGTTATTGGCATTTTCGTCTCCGGGGCCCGGTTGGTTTTTATGGCAAAACCAACCCGACCGTACTCCACCTACGTCCAAACCTCGGGCGGAGTATGCCAAAAGATCCGTCTCATAAAGAGGAACACAACACGGCTGACGGCACGTCAATCGGACGTCCGTAGCTCAAGATATGAGCGTTTCCGCTCCGAAGGCCCGGTTGGTTTCGTGAACGAACCAACCCGGCCGAACTCAAAGTAATCCGAAACCTTGAGTGCGATAAACCGAAACGACCGTCTCGATCCAAGGATCGCATCGCCGATGACGGTTCGTCAATCGGACGTCCAGTCTGAAAGATATCAGCCTTTCCGTCTGACACCCACCCTGGGAAACTTCCCAGGAGGTCACCCATCCTGATCACTACTCTAAGCCAAGCACGCTTAACTACGGAGTTTTAACCACGTAGGCTCCCGAAAAAGAAGGTGTGCCTTGAGTATAGTATACCGAAACGACCGTCTCGATCCAAGGATCGCGTTGCCGTAGACGGTTCATCGATCGGAGGTCCGTGCCTCAAGTTATGGCCAAAAGACCGAAAAAGATTCGAAACGGGGGGTCCGGGTCCGGGCCGACCCAGCCCGACCCCCCCCCCCCCTGGGGCGGCGCGGCGGCGCGGGGAGCCGCGGCGGCTTGTCGCCGCGAGGTGGCTGCACGCGGGGGCTAAGCCCCCGCTTCCTGGAATGGCGGCGCGGCCTTTGTGCCGCGCCATTTGCAAGAAACGGCCCCCGCACGTGGGGGCCGGCTGGAAAAGAAACCGGGGGGCTGTTGCCCCCCCTTTATATGAAAACCGCCCCCCTTTAAGAGGGGGGTTTTTATGCGCTGGCCGGGGGATTAATTCCCCCGGTTTAACGTTATCCGGCCGGCCAGCTGGCCGGCCGGTTTTCTCCAACGGGGCCGGAAATTCCGGTCCCCTCTTCGGCTTCCGACGCCGGCGGCCCGGCCGCCGGTCTTCTCTTCCCGCCGCGGCCTGGAACCGGCCGCGGTCTCCTCGTCCCGCCGCGGCCCGGAACCGGCCGCGGTGTTCGTCGTCCGGCGCGGTGCGACGACACCGCGCCCCTTCGTCGTGCCTTGATTCCTTTCAACGTTGCGCGACAGCGTCGCGTTCTTGAAGATTCTTCCTCGGCGTGGCGCGACGGCGCCGCGTAAAATAATTGCACGATTATTCGCGTGGTGCGACGGCACAACACCACTTTGCTTCCACCCGCAAGAAAATAACAACAAGAACGATGGAGGGGGTTCGGCCGTGTTCATGCGGTCCGACCCCCTCACGTTAAGCAATAACGCATCTTAAAATTAATCCAAAGCCACACAATAGACTTGCTAAAATTCATGATCAAGAATAGAATAATTAAACAATAATCAACAACCCCTACCTCGGGTATAAGGTTCGAAGATTGTCAACGTTCCGCGGAAGACGACGTCGCGGAGGTCGGGCGTCGCGGTAGCCGTTCGTCAAATCCGATGACGAAGGAATGCGTCTGAAGAGACACGTCGATGGCAAAACTTCTTATGTCGACGAAGGGAATCCGAGGAGGAAGCGGCGTTCCCACTCGTTGACACGGAAGACGAAGAAGAGCGGAGCAGTGTTCTTCGTCGGGACTTGAGCGTTCTTCGTCAAGTTGAGCGTTCTTCGTGATCTTCGTCAGAGATGAAGAAGAATAAGAAAAAGCTCTCCACCTCTCAAGAAGACAAACAATTAACCCAAAATAAAATAAGACTCTATCTTATTTAATTAACACAACAACTCACTAGAATTTCAAAAGTTTGAAATTTAAAATAACCCTCTTCAATTAATTAAGTCAAGTTGACAACATTAATTGAAATGAGTTAAAGGGGAGGTTTTGAGAGAATTTGAGGAGTTGGGGTTTGTGTGGACCCCACCTCACTTAATCCTCCCAAGGGAGGTTAAGTGGATGTGGGTCCCACTCCCAACTCCCTTTGGTAGGATTTAACTAGTTAAAATAAAATTTGTTCCTCACAAATTTTATTTAACTTAAACTAAAAACCCAAAAACTAACTTTCAACCCGCAACAAACGCAACTTCCGAAAAGGTCCCTTTAAGCGAATAACGGCGCTGCGAGTTCATCGGTGCCCTCGGATTTCAATTCCGAGCACCGGATCAAAAGTTAGGAATTCCCGCTCGTTCGTTCACTGAACGTACCCGAGCCAAACTTCGGAAATTGATTCCAGGCACTCCGGGCCTCGGAATCAGGTGCCGTCAGAAACCGCGCTCTTGTAAAATTCTAAAGAAAATTAAGAAAAAATTTTCCTTGAATTTTTCGAGTCTTTACACCTACAATATAATCAGGACATCGTTATTTAATTTAGATTAATTTCTAACAGTTCAGTGATTAGAATTTATAAAAAACAAATTCTATATTTTAAATAATAATTATTTATAATCTATAATAAGGTAGACTCTGTTTTTGACCAAAAAAATATTATAGAATTTGAATAAAATTAATTACATCTGTTAAGAGAACAATTAGGTGAATAAAGTAGTAACCCCTAAATATAAGACCCAAAACAACATAGAAACATTTAAAAAACACATTTTATGACCATATTTAGTTCAAAAACCTTGAAATATTGTGTTTGGTTGGTTTTTTATGAATTCTATTAGGTAAGAAAATGTGTACATCTAACTTGTCTCAAAAACATCATTGTGAATCCTTTTCCTTCTATACAAACGGACACCACATATACCCATTACTCACACCTATGAAACCTTTTAAGTGTAAAGACCCATAAATTTCAAGGATATTTTTTTCTTAATTTTCTTTGAAATTTTACAAGAACGCAGTTTCTGACAGCACGTGATTCCGAGGCCCGGTGTGCCCGGAATCATTTTCTGAAGTTTGGCTCGGGTACGTTCAGTGAACGAACAAGCGGGTTTTTCTAACTTTTGAACTGGTGCCCGGAATCGAATTCTGAGGGCACCGATGAAATCACAGCGCCGTTATTCGCTTAGAAACGCCTCTTCCGGAGTTGCGTTTTCTCGGGTGTGGTTTTTAATTTTCGGGCTTAAAGTTAAGAAATAAAATAATTTTACGACAACTTTATTTTATTTCACTTGAGCCACTTGGAAGCCACTTGAACCCACTTAAAAGCGGCTTAAACTGAGTTGAAACAGATAGGGGACTATCCAAAAATATCATAACCTCTCGGTAGGATATTTGTGAGGTGGGGAAGCACGAGCCCCGCCGTTTCTTTCCGCTAAGTAACGCACCCGCGAAAACCCATCTTTATGAAAGTCAACTGACGCGTTTTCTTAAAATCTTAACGCACCATTTAATTGGGAGGTTTATTTCATGAATTAAATGGGCGGTTTATTTAGTTGAATTAATTCAACGAATTGATGGGTCGTTACTTACCTTTTTCGTTTGTTGGCGTAATAATAAAATAAGATCAACAAGGTCTTTTGAAGGATTAATCGTTGATAGGCTTGACAGAATCCTTGAGCCTTCATCCTCCTTCGCGAAGAACGCGAAGAACGCGAAGAACGCCGGCCTCCGACGAAGAACGCCGAACCCGTGGAAGTCGATGACACGACGCCGTGTTCCGCGACGCCGACGTTCCCTTCCTGCAACGTTCTTCTGCGCCGTCTCTTCCTCCGCAACGAATCTTCGATCAGCTATTGAGTTTGCCGACTCAATGCCGGATTCCGCGACGACGTGACGCCCTTCCGCGACGACGCGGCGATCCCATCCTACAGTTACGAGCAATTCCGTGAAGAACGCTCACGCGCGAGGACTTGTCAAGGTAGGGATTTTATTTTTGGAAATGCCCTTATTTCCCGTGTTGTTTCCGTTCAAAATGAAGAACCCGATTCATAAAACAATTTTATTTCATTAAAATTGTTTTCGGATATGTATTCATGTGTTGAATATTATTTATCCCGTTGTTTATCTCTAACGAGGAGGGTGCGGGCCAAACGAACACGGCCCGACAACCCTCCGCCGTTCTTCGTTGTTGTGCGGATTTGACGGGCGACGACAGAACGTGCTGCAACGGAAATTTGATGATCCCGCAGTGAAGAACGAGTCCCGGGAGGAGCAGCGGCGCAGACGGGAACAGAATCGGACCACCGAAGCGATTCTGGTGGCCCGCGAAACACGTCGGAGCCGCCGCCGCGGCGGCGGCGGCCAACGGACCCCCGGCCGCGCGGGTCCGGTTGTCCAGAGCGACACCCCGCGGGTGCCGCAGGGTTGTCACGTGGGGGCGGCGGCTCCCCCCGCGTCGCTCCGGTTGTCCAGAGTGACACCCTGCGTGTGCCGCGGGGTTGTCACACGGGGGCGGCGGCTCCCCCCCGCGTCGCTCGGGTCTTCCAGGGCGACACCCCGCGGGTGCCGCAGGGGTGTCACGCGGGGGCGGCGGCTCCCCCCCGCGTCGCGCGACCGCTCGGCCGAGCCGGGCCGGTCCTACCTGGTCGGACCGGGTCAACCCGGTTCGGCCAACCCAGGGGGGGTCGGGCCGGGTCGGCCCGGGCCCGAACCCCCCGTCTTCGGACCGTTTTCGGTCAAATGCCCGTAACATGAGCTACCGGCCTCCAAACGACTCGCCGTCAGCAGCAACGCGATCCTTGGATCGAGACGGTCGTTTCGGTATCTCGCACTCAAGGTTTCAGAATACTTTGCGTTCAGCCGGGTTGGTTCGTACACGAAACCAACCGGGCCCTCGGAGCGGAAATGCTCATATCTTGAGCTACGGACGTCCGATTGACGTGCCGTCAGCTTTGTTTAATTCCTCTAAGTGATACGGATATTTTGGCTTACTTCGCTCAAGGTTTGGATGTCATCGGAGTGCGGTCGAGTTGGTTCGCTCACGAAACCAACCGGGCCCCTAAACGAAAAAGCCAATAACTCACAGACCAGGCGTCCGATTGACGCGCCGTTTGTCTCGTTGCTTTCCTCTTGATGAGGCGGAACTTTTGGCATCCTCCGCCCGAGTTTTGGATGCAGATGGATAGTGGCCGGGTTGGATCGCACCGAAATCCAACCTGGCCCCTGAAACGGAAAAGCTGATATCTTTCAGACCAGACGTCTGTTTGACGAACCGTCAGCGGCGTTGGTGATCACGTTGAGAAACAGTCCCTATGAGTATTCCCTATGAGTGTTCAGGGTATAGTTGAGTAATGGCCGGATTGGTTCACACACGAAACCAACCAGGCCCCTGGGATGAAAATGCTAGTAACTCACAGACCGGGCGTCTGATTGACGCACCGTCTATTGCATTGAGACCCCTATGATGAGGTGGTCCTTTGAGATACTTCCTTGTGGGACTTTGTGATACTTGGAGTATCGACGAGTAGCTTGTGGAGCGGACCCTCCCGGAGACGAGCTGGCGGAGTACGGAGACCGTGTAGCTGACTGAGACCCGATGACTACTGATCAAACGAAAGAGGTGCGCTTGGTTGTAGCGGCACATGGGAGCGCTTGGTTGTAGAGGCAGACCCACGACTGTGGTGCGCTTGGTTGTAGCGGCACATGGGAGTGCTTGGTTGTAGCGGCAGACCCACGACAGAGGTGCGCTTGGTTGTAGCGGAACATGGGAGCGCTTGGTTGTAGCGACAGACCCACGACAGAGGTGCGCTTGGTTGTAGCGGCACATGGGAGCGCTTGGTTGTAGCTGTAGACCCACGATAGAGGTGCTCTTGGTTGTAGCGGCACATGGGAGCACTTGGTTGTAGTAGCTGGCCCGCGGTACTCGACAGGAGGATCACCTCAGTAGTCTAAGGTTAGTAAGCAGTACCTCGGAGTCCTGACAGGACCACTGTACACTCCAGAGACGGGGTTCTTCGGCAGTTGTGGTTTCGATAATGAATATCCTGGTTTGAGCTGAGTCTTTTATCTTTGTGTTACCTCATGATTGAGATGGGTACTTGGTAACTTAGGTATATGTATGGGCATATACCTAAGTAGGGGTTATCTGTTGAGATCTTCTTTGTGGTTATCCTTGTTGGTTTTAGTGAGACCTTGAGGGTCTCGGGGTCCCCACTGAGTATCGTTATACTCACCCCTGCACGAGCTATGCCCGCACTTCGTTGTGTTGGATGCAGACGACGGGCAGCGCTGATCGTGGTGGAGGCTTGCAGAGCAGGATGGTACCTGGAGGTGGACCACTGGGTGGGACATACTCGGAGCGGTCAGGTGGACCCGAGGAGCAGTGGAGGCTATCTGTACCCACCCTTCAGGTGGGACTTCCAGAGGACGGCTCAACGCTGCGGATTTTCTTTCAGTTGTTGTTTTTCCCTTTCAGTTGTACTTTACAGTTGGGCTTGTATTTCCGGACCCTTTTACTTTCAGCACAGCTTGTTACAGTTTTTTCTTAGTGTTTACCTTTCCTCTTTCTTACTCTGTGGTGCTTGTTTACTTTTCAAAGGCAATGCCTTCCCTTTTGTTGGGATTTACGCCTTGGTGCTAGTCGCCAGCCCCTGGCCTATGGAAGGCGGGCTTGGGGTAGTCACGGCACGGGCCTCGAGGACGGGTCGTGACAAATTGGTATCAAAGGTGGTCGGTTCTACTGCAGACTCTGATCTTTCTTCTATGTGAAGCAATAGTGTTTAGTGTATTGAGTGTGGTGATCAGTCCAGGGAGTCCAGTGTTGGTGCGGCGGCCGATGTATCCATACACCAGGACCCTGACTTCTGATTTCCGACTTAATGCAAGAAAACATTAATTGCATGTGTGTTTCAAGTTTTCTTCATGATTACTTATGTCAGCTCACCAGGTATATTGTTCTGACCGTGGCGCACTTGTTTCCTTTTCAGGATGGCCCCGCGACGGCAGCCAGCTAGGGTTCCGAGAAATGTGCGTGGCGAGAGCCCACCAAGCATCGAGGACTTGGTACAGGGCCCTTTGACAGCTGAGGCACCGGCGGTACCTATACCCGCCGAGCCACCGATGCTACCATCCCCAGCCGCTGACGATGCACGTCGCCTTAGTGCACTGCATGAGTTCCAGCGCCAGCGACCGCCCAGGTTCCACGGGGAGACGGACCCTCAGGCCGCCGAGGACTGGCTGGAGGCAGTTGTATGGGTTTTCAGATTAGTGAGGACACCAACAGACCTCATGGTGATCCTCACAGCGAGACTCCTGCACACGGCAGCAGGCAGATGGTGGATCTTGATGCTCCAGGTGCACGATGAGTCATCTCTCCTCTGGACGGACTTTGAGAGCATCTTCCGCTCCGAGTTCGTCCCAGCCACCCTCCGAGCGGTGCGCATCCAGGAGCTACTACAGCTGCGGCAGGGCAGCATGACAATGGCCCAGTACTCGGCGAGATTTACTGATCTCTCGCGCTACTCCACAGATATGGTACGGGACCCGTTCTTCCTGGCCCAGACCTTCAAGCAGGGACTGAGGCATGAGATCAGGGCTTCGATGATCTCCCTCAACATTCTGACTCAGGAAGGGGTGTTGGAGCGAGCCCTCTTAGTGGAGAGTTTCCTTGCTGAGCAGCCTCCAGCAGAAGGAACCACTGCTTGCTGGCATTTGGCAGAGTCTTATGCAGTGGGAAGTAGACAGATGACGCAGGGGTCCAAGAGGACTAGACCTACAGGTGGTCGACAGCATGACTCTGGATCATTTGTATGAGGCACTCGGGGTGGGAAACGACTTGCCATGAGAGGGCAGTGTTACTCCTGCGGCGGGATTGGTCACATGGCTCGTGACTGTCCGACCCGCCATACGGATGACCAACAGATGGACGAAGGGCCCCCCAGGCAGAGGCAGAGGTTCGATCAGGGCGGGCCGCAAGGAGCAGGCGGCCATGGCAGGGGAGCTGGTCGTGCAGCTGGAGGTGGACGACGCTTCGGGGTGTTGCCACCACCACCACCAGGAGGTCCACCCTGACTGCAGGGGATAGGAGGATATGGGAGAGCTCAGCTTCAGGCAGCTGAGGCCTACGATCCTGGAGCTCCGGGAGCAGATGGACAGGAGCAGGGCTAGCTCCAGACCTGGAGACTTTTGTTCATGTTGCTTCTAGTTTTGTTGATGTATGTTTGTGGATGCCTTGTGTCTTGTACTTGAGCTGCAGTAATAAAAGACACATTTTCTTGTGGCATTTACTTTCATGTCCTCTCTTGTGTTGTTACTAAGAGGTTCCGGTTTAGACTATTGACTTGACCCGCACTTGAGAGGTACCTACTGGAGGAGACACAATTACCACACACTGATGCCGACAGTGTGACTCAACCCTTGGAGGCGAGAGTAATGGTTGGATCTCTTGGTAGTAGCGTTGAGGCCTTACGAAGTCATCCTTGGTATGGGTTAGTATCATCCGAGTTGGGATTGACAATATTAGGCAAAGAACGTGGTTCATCCAGGGGATGAGACCGGATTTCTCTTATCGGCAAGGAAGAGATCATAGCAGCTCTTGTGGGACCATAGGTGGTCCGGGCCACGACAGAGAAGGTCCAGGTCATCCAGGAGCGGATGAGGACAGCTCAGAGCCGGCAGAAGTCATATGCTGACAAGAGGCGGAGACCACTAGAGTTCGAGGATGGAGACCACGTCTTCTTGCGTGTCTCACCTCGACGTTGTTTGCGGAGTTTTGGCCGAGGTGGAAAGTTCTCCATGCTTCATCGGACCCTTCCAGGTCCTCAGCAGGATTGACGAGGTGGCTTACCACCTAGCTCTACTACCTTTGTATCCCTAGTTTGTGATGAAGCTTTACGGGGACATAAAGCCCTGTGGTGGGAGTAATGTAAAGACCCGTAAATTTCAAGGAAATTTTTTTCTTAATTTTCTTTGGAATTTTACAAGAATGCAGTTTCTGACGGCACCTAATTCCGAGGCCCGGTGTGCCCGAAATCATTTTCCGAAGTTTGGCTCGGGTATATTCAGTGAACGGACGAGCGGGTTTTTCTAACTTTTGAACCGGTGCCCAGAATCGAATCTTGAAGGCACTGATGAAATCGAAGTGCCGATATTCGCTTAGAAACTCCTCTTCCGGAGTTGCGTTTTCTCGGGTGTGGTTTTTAATTTTCGGGCTTAAAGTTAAGAAATAAAATAATTTTACGACAAATTTATTTTATTTCACATGATCCACTTGGAAGCCACTTGAAGCCACTTAAAAGCGGCTTAAACTGAGTTGAAACGGATAGGGGACTATCCATAAATATCCTACCCTCTCAGTAGGATATTTGTGAGGTGGGTCCCGCACGAGCCCTACCGTTTCTTTCCGCTAAGTAACGCACCCGCGAAAACCCGTCTTTATGAAAGTCAACTGACGCGTTTTCTTAAAATCTTAACGCACCATTTAATTGGGCGGTTTATTTCGTGAATTAAATGGGCGGTTTCTTTTGTTGAATTAATTCAACGAATTGATGGGTCATTACTTACCTTTCTCATTTGTTGGCGTAATAATAAAATAAGACCAACAAGGTCTTTTGAAGGATTACTCGTTGAGAGGCTTGACAGAATCCTTCAGCCTTCATCCTCCTTCACGAAGAATGTGAAGAACGCAAAGAACGCCGGCCTACGACGAAGAACGCCGAACCTGTGGAAGTCGACGACGCGACGCCGTGTTCCGCGACGCCGATGTTCCCTTCCTGCAACGTTCTTCTGTGACGTCTCTTCCTCCGCAACGAATCGTCGATCAGCTGTTGAGTTCGCCGACTCAACGCCGGATTCCGCGACGACGCGACACCCTTCTGCGATGACGCGACGATCCCCTCCTTCCGCGACGAGCAATTCCATGAAGAATGCTCACGCACGACAACTTGTCAAGGTAGGGATTTTATTTTTGGAAGTGCCCTTATTTCCCGTGTTGTTTCCGTTCAAAATGAAGAACCCAATTCATAAAACAATTTTATTTCATTAAAATTGTTTTCGGATATGTATTCATGTGTTGAATATTGTTTCTCCCGCTGTTTATCTCTAACGCGGACGTTGCGGGCCAAACGAACACGGCCCAACAACCCTCCGTCGTTCTTCGTTGTTGTGCGGATTTGACGGGCGACGACGGAACATGCTGCAACGGAAATTTGATGATTCCGAAGTGAAGAACGAGTCCCGGGAGGAGCAACAGCGCAGATGGGAACAGAATCGGACCACCGGAGCGATTCCGGTGGCCCGCGGAACACGCCAGCGGCGCGGGTCGCCGGCGCGGCGGCGCCGACAGCCGGGAGCGATGGCGCCCTGGTGCGCCATAGGACGGGGCCGCCGCGGCGGTGGCGGCCAACGGACCCACGGCCGCGCGGGTCCGGTTGTCCAGAGCGACACCCCGCGGGTGCCGCGGGGTTGTCACGCAGGGGAGGCGGCTCCCCCCGCGTCGATCCGGTTGTCCAGAGCGACACCCCGCGGGTGTCGCGGGGTTGTCACGCGGGGGCGGCGTCTCCCCCCCCGCGTCGCTCGGGTCGTCCAGGGCGACACCCCACGGGTGCCACAGGGGTGTCACGCGGGGGCGGCGGCTCCCCCCCACGTCGCTCGGCCGCTCGGTCAAGCCGGGCCGGGCTGGCCGAGCCAGGCCGGTCCGACCGGCTGGGCCACACCCTGGCCGGGCCGGACCGGATCCGACTGGTTCGGACCAGGTCAACCCGGTTCGGCCGACCCAGGGGGGGTCGGCCCGGGTCGGCCCGGGCCCGGACCCCCCGTCTTCGGACCGTTTTCGGTCAAATGCTCGTAACTTGAGCTACGTGCCTCAAAACGACTCGCCGTCAGTGGAAATGCGATCCTTGGATCGAGACGGTCGTTTCGGTATATTGCACTCAAGGTTTCAGAATACTTTGGGTTCAGCCGGGTTGGTTCGTACACGAAACCAACTGGGCCCTCGGAGTGGAAACACTCATATCTTGAGCTACGGACGTCCGATTGATGTGCCGTCAGCTTTTTTGAATTCCTATAAGTGAGACGGATCTTTTGGCTTACTCATCTTGAGATTTGGATGTCGTCGGAGTGTGGTAAGGTTGGTTCGCTCAAGAAACCAACCGGGTCCCTGGAACGAAAAAGCCAATAACTCACAGACCGGGCGTCCGATTGACGCGCCGTCTGTCTCATTGCTTTCCTCTTGATGAGATGGATATTTTGGCATCCTCTGCCTGAGTTTTGGATTCAGATGGATAGTGTCCGGGTTGGATCGCACCGAAATCCAACCGGGCCCCTGGAACGGAAAAGCTCATATCTTTCAGACCAGACGTCCGTTTGACGAACCGTCAGCGGCGTTGGTGATCACATTGAGAAACGGTCCCTATGAGTAAACCCTATGAGTGTTCGGGGTATTGTTGAGTTACGACCGGATTGGTTCGCACACAAAACCAACCGGGCCCCTGGGATGAAAAGGCTAGTAACTCACAGACTGGGCGTCTGATTGACGCATCGTCTGTTGCGTTGAGACCCCTATGAAGAGGTGGTCCTTTGAGATACTTCCTTGCGGGACTTTGTGATACTTGGAGTATCGACCAGTAGCTCGTGGAGCGGACCCTCCCGGAGACGAGCGTGTGGAGTACGGAGACCGTGTAGCTGACTAAGACCCGACGACTGCTGATCAAACAACAGAGGTGTGCTTGGTTGTAGCGGCACATGGGAGCGCTTGGTTGTAGCGGCAGACCCACGACCGAGGTTCTCTTGGTTGTAGCAGCACATGGGAGTGCTTGGTTGTAGTGGCAGACCCACGACAGAGGTGCGCTTGGTTATAGTGGCACATGGGAGAGCTTGGTTATAGCGGCAGACCCATGAAAGAGGTGCGCTTGGTTGTAGAGGCACATGGGAGCGCTTGGTTGTAGCGGCAGACCCACGACAGAGGTGTGCTTGGTTGTAACGGCACATGGGAGCGCTTGGTTGTAGCAGGTGGCCCGCAGAACTCGACAGGAGGAGCACCTCAGCACTCTAAGGTTAGTGAGCAGTACCTCGGAGTCATGACAGGACCATTGTACACTCCAGAGACGGGGTTCTTCGGCAGTTGCGGTTTCGATAATGAAAATACTAGTTTGAGCTGAGTCTTTGATCTTTGTGTTACCTCATGAATGAGATGGGTACTTGGTAACTTAGGTATATGTATGGGCATATACCTAAGTAGGGGTTATCTGTTGAGATCTTATTTGTGGTTATCCTTGTTGGTTTTAGTGAGACCTTGAGGGTCTCGGGGTCCCCACTGAGTAGCATTATACTCACCCCTGCACGGGCTATGCCCGCACTTCGTTGTGTTGGATGCAGACGACGGGGAGCGCTGATCGTGGTGGAGGCTTGTAGAGCAGGACGGTACCTGGAGGTGGACCACAGGGTGGGACATACTCAGAGCGGTCAGGTGGACCCGAGGAGCAGTGGAGGCTATCTGTACCCACCCTTCAGGTGGGACTTCCAGAGGACGGCTCGACGCTACGACTTTTCTTTCAGTTGTTGTTTTTCCATTTCCGTTGTACTTTACAATTGGTCTTGTATTTCCGGCCCCTATTACTTTCAGCACAGCTTGTTACAGTTTTTGCTTAGTGTTTACCTTTCCGCTTGCTTACTCTGTGGTGCTTGTTTACTTTTCAAAGGCAATTCCTTCCCTTTTGTTGGGATTTATGCCTTGGTGCTAGTCGCCAGCCCCTGGCCTATGGAAGGCAGGCTTGGGGTAGTCACGGAACGGGCCCCGAGGACGGGTCGTGACATTAAGATGGTCAATGTTCTTCCCAATTAGCCTCACAAAAATCCTTCCATCAACCTTGAATCATCCATTTGGGAAAAAATCCTCTCAAGGGAGCCTTTTGGCAGAAACCAAAGGAAGTTACCTGATTAAGGGGTAACATCTTCTCTCAAGCTCCTTTCCATTAATTTCTTTCTTCACACTCCCAAATATATTTATTCCATTATAGTGTGAAGAAAAATGTATCCTCCATATAGTAGGATTTTTTTTATGGAAAGGCTTCACCTTAAACTTAACACACCTCCATCTAATGGATGTTGAATATACTGTCTCTGTGTTTGGTGAACAGCTACCTCAAGAAATGATGATTGTTCATTTATAGTTTACCACAAATCATGTTTTCCATTATGATGGAAAAACTATTTATATATGTAATATAATATATCTTTATATATTTTAGATTATTTATTCTTTTTACAACACAAATCCCTTTACATTCCAATTGGTGTTAATAAGATAATCATGTTTGTGGAAGTGTGGACTACAACCCCCTCAAAGCGAGGTGATTTGTTCATACACCACATGGAATGTATTAAATATGGGTTTAATAAACTTATATGATATATATATTATTGTCATTATAATTTAATAATGATATATATATATATGTGCGTGTGTGTGTGTGTGTTTTACATACTTTCATTTAATATGACAATAAAAACAAAAACATCATTCATGCGTATGTATGAATTACCATCTCCATGAATGGTGTATTTAATTTAATTCTTAATTATGATATAGATTATTATAATATACATATAATTGATAAAAATTATATTTATATTATGATATAAATTCTTGAATCATGAAAAAAGTATTAGGACCAACGATATAAAAAATTAAGTCACGTGTGAAGAACAAAGAGAATATTACCCGAAGTGAAACATAAACATTGGAAAATTCAAAAATAGGGAATATATGGTCATAATAAAAAAATATATGGTATTTTTAATAATTATATTTTTATTTAATAGATCTATAATAAAATTATATTTATCATACATGAATCCTGTACGAGTAGGGAGAGATTCAAGACACTAGGTAAGGGGAATTTAATCAAACATTAAATTTCTACGAGATTAATGTTATGTTCACCAATATTTAATTTTTTGTGTATTATATAATGAACATGATTGAATAATATGTATACTATAATTAAATTTATGGGTATTAACATATCCACTATACGATCCTTCTTTCATGGGGTTTATCTTACAAAAGATACCAAATCGATAAAATAGTTTTGTCTCAATTTTCCTTCTTTGAGATTCATGTTTTGTTATTCACCAGAATTTTTTTTCAAGGTGTATATACTTCCATTATAAATTTTATGTCATGAATAAAATTCTTTTCATGATACCACAATTTTCATGTAATTTCATTTTCTTACATAGAGAGTATGATCCAATGTTACTGAATTATAAGACTTTATTGAGACAATCTCATCACTTTTCGAGATTGTTTTTGTTTATGATTACCTTGAAAAATACTACAATGAATATCACATGATTATTCATGAGTTTTACTCACCTATATTTATTCATGATATCCTCAATTTTTAGTACCATTTTCCACCCTATGTTACTTAAGATAATGATTTTTATGTAAAATATGATCATCTCTCTCTTCGGTCAGAAATATATTGTATTGAAAAAACATGTTTTTTAAATTGTTATCAAAATGATTTCAAAAGATCCATGAAGATAATTTTCAAAAAAAAATTTATAAGTTTTTTATGATTTTCAAAGATTACATTATATGTTTTCCACTCTATTTAAAAATTAAAAGGATTTCAAAATTTTTTATGTTATAAAAATAATTTTTCCAAGAAGAAAGTATATTTTACTTAAGAATTATTTTAAAATATCATTCAAAATTATTTCCCAACAAAGATAACATCCATTGGTTGTACTCATGTATTTATAGGAAAATTATTCAATGTTTCCAATCATAATATTTCTCTGAAGGGATTATATTTTGATGGTATGATGTTAGAAAACCGGTTTATCTTTGATAGGTTATATACTTTTAAAACCAGATTCTTTTCACGAGTTATGTTTATGATGAAATGATTATGAAACCTGTCTCATTCCATTGTTTATGATATCATTACATGTTTATGATAACCATTTCATTTCATGGGTTATGATATTTTTATTTATGATTTTGTGGCACATGTATGTATGATTTCATTATGTGATGGGTGTGACTTATATCTCCCTTCAATGAATTAGGTAATGTTTTATATCTCATTAGATAAATTAAGATGGTATTTGTTGTGAAACTTGAGTACTATGATGGCCATGGTAGTGAACCAAAACTACTAATATTGTATTAGTAGGGAGCTAATGCTATAACGATGGACATGAGAGTGAACCATGAATTATATGATTGTATGGGGAGTGAACCCATACAATTAAGATGGCCATTGCAGTAATTACTTGTATATTATGGAAGTGATTATATTCTTATGTATTTTCCACAATTCCATGTCTTACTCTTATATTATATGATCATGGATTATGTCGTTTACTTATTTCTTGTTCATGTATTATGAAATACCAATCTTTATGAAATGATTCATGTTTATGATCTTTGATCTTCTAGGTATGATCATCTATTTTAATGGTCACATTATCATACTTTTATTCTCATGTTCATGCTTAAATGTCTCCCTTTTTACCCTTATTGAGAATTTAATCTCATCCATTTTTATGTTTCGTTCCCCAGGTTGTGAAGATATGTATTATGTTTGATGTTTCAAAGATGGGTGCTAGTCAAGAAGAACCTAGTGGGAGATAATGTAGACCACATATATATTAGTGTTTTTGTTTCCATGTTTCCAAAGTCACAATACAAAATATGGTGTTTGGGTGTCTGTTTGTATAATGTTTATATTTATCACAAAAATTATTTTATGTTAATGTTTGAAAAGTGAGGGTTATTATACCACAGTCAAGGATACTATAATTTATCTCTAAGAATCACCCTGATTCAGATGATCATATAACCTTGAAAACCTATTTTTTATGATATAAGATGTCACCTACATGATTCCCTGGAATAGAAACCATAAACAACTAGGATGGTAGGTGAGTAATTATATTGTTGTCCTATTTGTTTCATTATTTTCTACTCACAATTTTATTTTGAGATGAATCCAAAGCATCTTAATCATCACTTTTAAATTCACCTATTTCGTCACTCGATGGATCAAACAAAAATTATAAACAAGAGTTATCACTACTAAAAGTTTCTTTATAACATTTATCATGGAAACTAGAGACTTATCTCTCTAAATAGAAGTTTTATGGAGTCATACTAATGTGTTATTTCCCAATATTCATGGGATCCGCCCTATTATGCATAACTTCCCTATGATTCCTTATCACTTGATTCCCTTTTCTCTATATCATGTTTCAACAACTTTTGAGTTGAAACATCATCATCTGATTCATCAAACATTATTGTGATAATAATTAGGTAAACTCTAATAATATAAGAGTCTCCCTCTCTAAGTCAATGTTCCATGGAACCCTACACCATGACATATACAGATTTCTCTTTCCACTCCACCCAGGTGGCGAGTATGGTTATCATAATCACTTGAATCTCAATTCAATCCCTATTAATCCTTTACTAGACATTCCATTTTTGTAGTCATAGTATAATCTAATCCCACTCCTCTTATAGACTAGGAAAGATTATGCCATCTAGAATATCTATGAGATATCATAGATACATGTGATTATCCTTGATAGACATGATTGTCGTAACCAGGAAGATTTTTAATTTTTCTTATGACTATATCCATGTGATTACACTGACTTTGGGGACATATATATAAACAATCCCTCATAGATGATGAATAGTAGACATTGTGGCTCCCCCAACAGATTCCTATACCATAATGGATGATATTCCCCCTACTTGGAGGGATCCCCTATTGGAAACATTTCATCTTCTCATATTCCATAGATATTACTCTAATTAAGCCACTCAATTTACCCATCACCACAACATTTCATCATGGTATGATTTCACCTAGCTACTTACATGAACCTAGATTAGATCAATGACAGGTTGACTAATGGAATCAGGATTACCTCTTCCATGACATATTCAGTGAGAAATTCTCATAGTTGATGCATATAGTTATGATGTCTCTCTACGATATCCCCAATTTACACATGTGTCATGATGAATTAGATTAAATATAAATTAGAGGGTGAACATGGCCAGGGTGTATGGACTAAAATACACGTATCTCTCAATCCATGTGACCAACACCCCACCTATAATGTAATAAAATAATGTATAATTCATGGTAGTTACATTATAATTTTTTATCATCTACCCATCCAAAATGTGGAAAGGAGACAATTTCTTGTTATTAGTGTCACTTATGTTGACAATTACCCTATATCATTTATCATTTTAGGTCTAACCAAAAGGATATTGACTAGAGATGGTATGAATACAATCCATGGTGGAGTGATGGGGATTTGGAACCCAGACACTTGAAGATGCACTATAGAAAAACCCATCCTAAATTGAATGTAAATAAATAGGTGATTGGTCATGCCCATTATTGATATTACATTACTAGTTTTATATCATTGACAGTATGAGAATGTCCATGTTGATCTAATTCTTATCTTTTAGCAATGTTTCTATCAACAGAGTGTTGGTATATAAACCTATTTTCATTTCTCCGACAACAAGAATACATCCACATAGGATCACCATAAAAAATCCCTTGATTAATATTTCTTTAATCCATTCATCCTTCACACTATAACCCCATATCTTGAATTAGTTTTCATTGAGAATTATCCATTATGACACTTAATTCTGGTGGTGTTTCACCCATTGAATTTCTTTGGTCACACTGGAATTTTATTATGGGGATCATTCTAGAATATTTCAAGAAACATATTGAATGGTAGGCCTCATTGAAGATACAATTGATGTAAAAACATCCCCATTAACTAATCTAGAAGAAAACTCATCATCACCGATGTCTACTCTGTATCACCCATCCTCTTATGAACTGATCTCCATGAGAAACTCATCTTAAATGAAACCAGTGATTGAGATCCCACAAATGTGGTATAGATCCCATAGGTTGAACCCTACCTTCACTTGATGATGATGAAAGGTGTTCTTATTAGTTTAATCACTACTTCGAATCTATAGGATTTGGACTAGATTGGGAGAAATGTTAAACTTTGATATCTATATGGATTTACATATCCCTTCTCAGCATAGGTGATCCTTAAACTCTACAACAAAATAGAAGATATAGTATGTCTAGGAACAATCATCAGTTAAGTTTCCACCATAGTGTAAATACCAATCCTTATTCCACCCATCTTATTTTATAAGATTCTATATTGGATTCCTATTGAGTAGTAATTAAAGAACAATTGGACTATTAAAAATTCACCGACGATAGTCCTATTCGGGGTGCCATTAGTCTAAAGATTTGTGATATTCTGGTCCCTCATAATGTGGATGGTGGTATTTATATTCCATTGGATCAACATAGTGTGACTCATGAACTGATATCATTCGGTATCAACATCTGGGTAAGGTTTGGTGATGTCCTCCTATAAGATGGATTTAAATAAAAAATATGTTTCTCATAATATATTACTTCTGTAGTTCTATCAACAAATCCAATAGTGCATCATTTTTTGAAACATATCCTTTTTCCTTTATGATCTTTAGATTATCATTCATATCAATTTTCCTAGAATGAGTATTAAAAAATATTAACGTTATCTCAAGTGTTCTATTTTACCATTTTCAATCATTTTTCATGACTTTATGTCTATTTTGAAAAACTTTTTTTATTGTTCTTGCAATTATTTACCAATAAAATATAATTAATTTGTGATTAATCTAATGAATGGTTAGAGTCCGTTTAAAAAAATTCAAGATGAATTTAGTTTCACATATATTATAAATACATCGATTGGTATGGATTTTAATTAAGGGATGTTCACATGAATAATACGTTCCAAAAAAGAGATGATAACAATCTCTCAAAAAAGCTCATAGGTTGAACTCACCCATACCACTATTTATGAGAAAGAGATAAGACTACTTTCATGAGTCACACATATCAATTATGCTGGTATGACATATATTTCATGAAATAGGGTTAAAATGTCCACAAATTTGTCTTTTTCTATATAATTTGGTTCTCTACTTCATTTTCAAATCCCAGTCTGTGGGTGGGGTATTTTTTGGTAGTGAAAACGTTCTTCTATGGTATTAAATGTGTTCTAAAGAACAGAAATAATACAAATGGTATTTTGAAAGAATTTTTAAGAAAATACTATATATTTTTTCATGTTTCTAGTGGTTTTCAATCATCATACAACTCACACAATGCCAATTATTCAAGACCTTTAAAAAATTTGTCTTTAAAGAAAGGAGTTCCATGAAAATTTGAAAATTAATATTAAAAGTAAAGGATATGGATTCACACAAAATATTTAGTTAACATAAAATTCATATTTTCTTGAAAATCCTATGTTACATGAGTCTAGGTGAGATGTGCAGGTCAAAAAAATTTGTGCAAAAAATTGTCCATAAATTAAGCACCCATATTTATAGGGATAGATATATGGAATTATAAGTATTTTTCAATCATCTTGTGTATATATTTCTTATTTTAATTCATGCAACTAGAGGCCCAAATAAAATGTTATAGGTTGGAAACTTATATAAAATACCTTTCGTTGTTTATAAATTATATAGCATTAATTAAACATTTATTTATGATGAAGAAAATTCATATAAGAAAACAATTATTCACATAACTCCAAAATTAACATAATACCATAATTGCTTGAAACCCTAACTTGGCCTTCCATGAAACAACCTTGTGATTGAGTTCATATCTCACACAACTATTATTATTATCAAAAATCCAATGATGTTTAAACTAGACTATGGTAACAACTATTTGAAAGGTCATTCCACCAAACATTATTGTGTGAAAGATGAGTACACATGGACCCCACATATAATGGAATAGGGAAAATCATATAAAAACCATATTCACAAACTTAGTGATTGAACCTTATTCCCAAGCCCTCAAAACCAATTACGGGATTGATAGTCTAATTTACTTATTCAACTAATCATTATGTATCTCACAACAGGACCTTCCAAAAATGAGTAAATTCCCTACCTTTTCCCTTCTAATATTACCAAAATAGTTGGTTTGTAATCCCAGACAATGGAATCCTTGAGGGTGGCCACATATTATTCTTCTATACTATAATGTGAAGGATCCTTGAATCCTATACTAATACCATACTAACTAAAATTAAGAATCATTAAGCCCAATCTTCACATAACCCTTGGTTGCTGACCCATTTGTGACAACTAATTTCCTTAGGGCAAGGTGTTAAACTGTAGACAATGTCTTTAGTAAAATACACTACAATGTTTCCTACCCTATACGACCCACATAAGACTCTCTATGTGTTGATCTTGAGATAACTCAAGTGATGAGAAAAAAATTCATCTAGTGATGAGAATAAGATACCCCCACTTATTGGGAAATGTTAATAATAAGACCCACACAACCCTTAGTTGTCACCCCTTAGAGAAAAACAACATCCTTAGTGAAAGATGTTATACTATTGGAAATTTACTTAGAAAAATAAATTAAAAATCAAAAAAATGTTATCTTCACAAGGAATTAAACTAAAAATACCTTGTGTGATGTACATATGATTTCATGTGTCAAACAATTTGGAAGACACATGTGATGAGCACAAGATGACATGTGTAAAAAGACTGAGATGATCCTATCCTATCAGGAAACATAAAGTATAATCCCCAACACATCCATTTTTCCCTCTTTTTTCTCTATAATATTTAACATATAATATTAATCAATATGAAATCGTCCAATTACATGAAACAAAACTATAACCTCTAAATATTTCCATTTTTATTACTATACAAAAAATGATATTTCAGATTCCTATATGAGGTTCAATCCCAATATAAAAATACCTCTATTTCCCCTACAGAATGACATTCATCCAGTGATGGGCTTGTGGATGCTCAAACATCTCCAAAAAAACCTATTAATATTTTTTCTCCATAGAGGGAGGCTGAATACCTGAATCCCAATTATCTTTCCTGATTATAATAAAACACTGACACTGTCATCATGAAGATCCCATAGGCCTTTCTCATCACAAAAATATATTAACCTATGCCTAAAAAATATTAAATTAGTTTATAAGGGATATTTATTCGTTAGAATTTAAACCATGAGAACCCTCTATAATTTAATCTACAATCACCCCCCAATGGAATTTAAACATTTAGTTTCACCCACTATAATTTTAACCTAAAGTCACCCTAATGTATTTTAGACAATGGGAGTCCCCATGGATTTTAAACCAATCATCATCTCGTATTGGTTTATAAAATATAATCCACCCCTATAGGACATGAAACCATAACCATCCCCATTGTAAATTAATACATGATAATCCCCACTGAAAATTAAACCATAACAATACCCTCACAGACTTTACCCCATGATCCTTCCGCACTAGATGTTAAATAATGAGAATCCCACACTGTACTTTGGACCATTATGATCACCCACTGTACATTAAACCGTGATATAAATTGAATTAATTTTAAACCATTATCACATCCATATGATTCAAATAATTGAATTCGATGATGATAGAATGTTTACTAATGTGATGAGAACATGACACCCCATATTATGGGAATGAGTTTCCTCTACTGATGAGATGGTGTTTCCCAAGCCAATGAGCCTATGAACCTAATTCATTGAGTATAAGTTTTTTTATATGATGAAAATGTGATGTCTTAGGTCCCGAACTAATGATGAATTATATATTTTACATAGGATTCCCTTACAACCCATCCCTTATAATATATTTATAGATTCCTAACATACCCAAAGTTATATGATTATACAAAAAGACCACTCCACCCCTCTAATAGATGGTCCTTTCCTTTATAAGGATTTCAAGGATATAGTCAACTAGAATCCATTAGAACATAGAACCGATAATGAGATTTAGGATGTTTTTGTAAATTAATGAGGAAAAAATAGTCTAGAAAATAATCTCCATGAACTAATCCATGGAAATTAGGGACAACATACCATCATCCTATTAAACTCAAGGTTTTGACACTATCACCCCGAGTGGTGAGGGATAACTACCTTAGTATAGAGTGAATATAATACCAATAAGATCATAATATGTCCAAGGAAACAAATCTAATGTGAAAGGAAGGTCCTAGTGGAAGCATTGGAAAAAAACCAACTTGGTTTTTGTGGATTACATATATGTATTGACACCAACTATATAGTTTCTAAAGTTATATAGTTTATTTAAATAAAATTCTTATTACTGAGACCCTTTTTCCACAAGGTGTTGGAATTTAGCTTTATAATAAACACATGATTAAATTAGGTTACCTGGGGGTGTTTTTGATCCCGACCCATGTTAAGGGATCCTTTTACAATATGAGTCGTTTTTAAATAAATACTCATTATTTCATTAAATTAAGAAAAAAAATTAATTTTGGAGTCTAAATTATATCATATGATAAGGAATTCATATTTTATACAAAACATGAAAGATCTTTAATCCATGAAACCACACTAATTCTATGGATAGAAATGTTCTTTTGTGAAGATGCGACTGATGAGTTTTTGTGGAGGGATTATGTAATATGAAAAAAAAATCCTAATGTATTTAGTTATTATTCATCCTCCCCACATGAAAAATAAAATGATTTCTAAAAATATTTATGACGTATAATTGAAACATTATTTTAACAATGGTACTTTTTGGGAAATGTTTTTTAAATTAGTTTGATTCTCTTTTTTATGCTCCCTATTAGAAATTATTACAAAAATATTTTTTTATAGAATAATCCATCCACCTCATAGAACATGTTTACGTTATTATTTTATTATATCATGTATTGGGTTTTTAATCTACCACATGAGATAGTATATTAAATATATAATTTAAAATTATAAATATAATATAATATAATCAACTATTAAGCAACACTCATAATTATAAGATTCATGTATCCCTTATTATCCTATGCACTTCCATTTCTATTCCTTAGTATGAAATTGTGTTTGGTTTATAAGAACATAGATGGGATTTAGAAAAATGAATTAACTATCACCCAATGTTGGTTTCTATCTAGTGTTTTTTAGAGGGAGATAATTATAAACACATGTGGTTTAAATGGTTAAATACTAGCTTGTTTTGTGTTACTTTCATGTTATACCATATTCTCATATTTTTCTACTTTATTATTTGTGCATGTAAATTTAATTGGTGACTTATATTCATATATTATTTACTAAATGAGTGTGTTTATGATGGATATGAGTTTTATAATGTTTTTTTCATTTCATCAAAAGAGTTCTTTGTTTCTTGTAATGAAACAAATGGTTGATATAGCTGTGATATGTTTTTAGGCAGGCTACTACTTTATTATGTAAAATATTTTCTTATCCTGCATATACATAGTTGGATTGACACTTTTATTTACAATGAATGTTTATATATCTATCTTTTATCATTCCTTGAGCATAGATAGTAAGTTATTATTTTAAATGTATTGTTATGAATCTAAGGGTTATATCATGAGGTAATATAAAAATTTTCCATGTAATCCTTGAATTACCACCACCACCAACAAATATTTTTATTATTTCAGAAAGCACCTTTAAGGAAAAAGTGGGAAACCAACAGGTTCAAAATACAATAAAAGTCAAACCTCGTAAGAAATAGTCAGGTCATTCCAGAACAAATTAAAGAGATTAGAATCCTTTACCTTGACTAGAGGCCATTTGATGGAGGTGGCCTCCATATCTGGGTTGTCCTTAATGAGATCCTCGAAGTGGGATTCCATCCTGTCCCAGGTTTGCACATGCTCCTCTATACTTTTTTTCCCTCATTGAAACCACGTATCAATATCCTTTTCTGTTTGTCAATCCAAGATGATTGGTCTTCACTAAAATCAACATGCAGCATTCTTTCTAACATTCTATGTACACCCTCCACTAAAATATTGATCAAGAAAGATTCCTCTAGAATTTATTCATTAGAGTTCATGATAATCTCTTCGATGATGTCTGATTCAACGTCCTCCTTAGTCTTTGGAATGTTAGCAGAAACTTCCAAACTCTTTTGAGGGACTTTCCCTTTACTAGAAGACCTTGTAATAGGAGGACTATGTAAGGTTGGGTAGTCCTTTCATCTCCTCGTCCTTAGATTGTTCTGGATAAGCCCATCTGAATCCACAAGGGTGTTCTTTACTTTCATTAAAGAGAACCGAATGTACTCTTCCACAATTTCTGCTTCCATGGGCTCTGGAGACCAGAGTTCTGAGTCAGACTCATTATCTTCTGCTATAACATCTGACCTGACTTGTAGAGTATGGATCTCTACATGCCCATCTTCATAGAGAGTCACTTCTTCAAATGGAGTAGGATCATCGACACTCAACACCACAAACTGATTCTGAGAGCCACTGGAAAATCTAGCTAAACCTATGCGAACAGGAGAGGGAGTCTTTAATCCCCCGCCAAGGACCTGTTCTGTTGACACTGGCATCTTAATAAGGCATAGGCTGTAAACTGTACTCATGCCAGCCCCCTGATCAGCATGAACCCCCAGACAACTGGAAATACTACCTGATCCCGGGGCCATAACCTCTTAGAAGAATTGAAAATGGATCTCACAGCCTCTGCATATGTGGGAGGGTTCCTTGGGCCCACCATCACACCCTCAACCTCCCCTGAACCGCCTCGAACCAACATTTGAGAAGGGTTAATACCTAAATCCTGCTTCAGACAACCAAAAAAATCCATAACCCTCGGCTCTAAAAACCTCAGCCCTGTTTCCTTTTGGGAGGCAGTATGAACTCTCACCTCCCTAATACTTCGATTTTCCACTATAGGAGAAATACAAGAAAAAACAGGTATCGAGTTTTTGGGACCATCCTTCACAGCGACCCGCAAAGACTGATCCTCTTCCAAAGCATGCCGGCATCTACCAGAATCATAACCAACACACTTACAAAATGAACAGAAAGTAACCCATGATTTATAGCACACCTTCTCGTACCAACATAATTCTCCTTCAACCTCGATGCAGATGGAATCCAGCGGGTTCTTAGATACGTCGACTTTAATGCGAATCCTCAGGGAAACTGGATGACACATAATGTGAGTACAAAGATCCGAGCAGAGAAAACACCCCACCATATTTCCGATCAAATGAAGAATCACCGGATTTTGAAAAGGAAAAGGGGGACTAGGAAGGGAAATACAAATTTCCGTAATGGGGGAGTCATGCTACATATGAAAATCAAACGACCACCAAAAGAGAGAAAAATGGAATCGTAGAAGAAAACGTGGAGCATGAGCCAAGGTAGAGATGATATCGTCTTCATTCGTGAACTGTATCAAAATGTGCCTCAAATCCAGAAGCCCTACAATCGCACGATCCTGAAGCTTCCAAAAGAGGACACATATCTATCTAAGGCATCCACAGAGGGGAGACACTTCCTGAAGCGATCAAAAAGAGATAGATACAGTATCGCTGAAGCTCTAGTGAGCTCTAGGGAAGAAAGCGGTACTGATAGAACTCCATGCTCGAGTGAATGGACCTTCGGGAAAACTTCTATTGGGGGAAAGCTGGGGAGGGTAGCTAGGTCAGTGAAAGTGGAAAACGAGGGAGCACGGAGAGTCAACGAGGGAAGGGGAAAATGAGGGAGCGTGGAGAGTCTATGTTTAATAGGCTAACTGTGTAGGGAAAGGGCCAATTAAACATCACACCCTTCTTATTTTTGATACTAGGTGATGACCTAAAGTATGAATATTTTGTAAAGACCCTTTCCGTAACAATAGTTCCTGGTTGATGTTTAATACAAATTATAAAAATTTATAACCCCTAGTTTGGTACTATTCAAAGATTGTGAACAAAAAGATTATTTTACAATATATTTATGTAAATGTTCAAACCTATTTATGAAAACACATATCACAACATTATTACGTTAAGATGACATGGGTGGTTCCCTACTAAGTATTTTATGCTCACAGCCTTCATGGAGTCTTTGGTGCGAATGTAACATATTTTTTCTTATTAGGTAAATAGAGTTTTTAATTTCCTTTGGTCCATTCTGAACTAGTTTTTCATGTGGTCATGGGAGTAAAATTCCCCACCCCCCACCTCATAGATGGAACTATTGTAAATTATTATAGATATAAATGGTCTATTTTCCATATTCTCATTTATTTGTGTTCAAGTTATTCCATGTTTTTTATGAATTTTTTAGTGAGTTATTTTATTTAAGATTCATTTATTTTGAGTGTTTCGTATACATCTATATAGAGTATTATAACATTATTGTAAATAGTAACTACTTTGTGAATTGTTTGGATTTTTATAAATTTTTTGTTTTATTTTGGAATGCATGGCTTAGAGAAGAGTCAGGTCAGTTTATTGAAAGAATACATATATAGATTATATATTTATTAAAATTTGGTAGATCATTATTCAAATTCAATATTATGGATTTTAGAACTATTCACTAGAATCTTGGGATTTTGAAAGGATTATGTGGTAGTAGTGCATTTGATTTGGGTGATGTAATTGGTATTTAAGTCAAATAAATTATATAGTGGGAACAAAAAAATCACCACCAGGGTCATTCAAAAATTTCCATCTAGATTACCAATAGCTATAATTGATAAATTATTTCAAATATTAAGAAAGATATGAAAATTATAGTACTTTGACATTATTCCCTTCATTTTCCTATGATTATCTTTAACTAGAATCTCCTTTCAATAATATCAGTTTTGTGGTGGCATGACATGTATAATTGTAGTGTGATCCCCTCATCTAGAATGAAATAAAGTTATACTGAATTTTCATTCCATAAAATTATTAGAATATTGCATCACCTATTAAGTGAATTATATGCTATTATGGAATAATAATGGCATCATCATCAACAATTGATTCTCCATTATAATGTGATATTTTAAAATGTGCCATGATGACTTCAACCTAGTCCATACGAAGCTACATTATTTCTTTACTAGGTATCTCTTACACAGTGATCCTTACTCCCCATTTAGAAAACTGAATACATATTCTGGTATTATGCCTATTATTTATTTGTAATTCAGTTAGAAAAATTCTAAACCCCACTAAGCACTCCAATTTTGTGGTGTTACCCTTTATATTTATGGAGTGACTAACCAACCAACATTTCAACTTAATATTACGATGCCTTTTTATCGACATGACCATCATAGATTCACTATGTTTTTTCATCCTCTATATAATAACCGCTAAATATTATCCAAAAAAGAAGACTCTTTCAAATAAAAAAAATCACTTACAACCTTAATGATTATGTATAAAAAATCTTCAATAATTTTGACATTATCTATGTTGGATAACATGGGTCCAAATAGGATATTATTATTCATTATAATATGGATTTAAAAAATATTATTATATAACATTTATAAAGGATTTATTATTTTTATTCAGATGAAATATCTGAGGTTAGATAAGGAATATATTGTGTTTAGATGTATGATCATTATACTATTATACGATTTTTAGACTTATTGAATCATGTTGAGGGTGGAGTTGAGCATCATTAATTTAGGAATCTGGTAACCAAATAAGTAGTGTTATTTATTATAGTTTCTTAGTTTTCTCTTATGGGATAGTGTTTTGGAGGGGTTTTCCAAAAAAAAAAATCACATGTTCATTTTATATTTTCTATTCATCCATGACGATTATTATATTTGATGTTTTTATCCATTTGGTATTTCTTATTTATATTTGAAAATTAAAATTATTCCCATATATTGAGTTTTATAGGATTGGTATTGGTCACCACACTATGGCCTATTGGAGGTGAGCCTCATGGGTTACTCTTGGTCCGGTTTCCCACTCAAGAAGAGTATGGGAAGGTCCATGTTATGATAAAATTGTTTCAGAATGAGTGTCCTTGGATAGATTTTGGAGATGGAACTGATGAAGATTTCATTGGTTAGAAAGTATTTTATACTACTTGATTATAATATGTGAAATTGACTAGAGAAATTGGAAAGGGGATCAGTGATCCCCTATGATTCCAAATACAAACTTCAATTTTATAAAAATCACTAATAAGGGATGGTGTACAATCAGTATGATATTTACATAGGTTGGGGACTATGCACTATATAATACTATGTTCAGAAGATTTAATGAACTATACTATACTATTTTATAATATTGAATCATTATTTTATATGAACGTTCACATTATCCATGGGATGGGTAGTCTGTTTAGTTGTATTTATTCTATCATAAATCAAAATCATAAGTTGGGGGAAGAGAGGGTGTACACTGTACCTATGTTTTTCTATAAAATGGTAGTTTTAATAATAGAAATGTTATAAAAAGATTCATTATTATAATTATATAAATAAAACATACCATAATATGTGGATGTTATTTCATATAGAGAAATAAAAATAGGTTAGTTGAAGTAGGTATGCCATTTATGATTATTCAAGTTCTTTATAAGCGTTGGATTTCATTAGTTGTGAGTTTTTTGTGCGGATAAACATAAACATGTTGAGTGCTATATCTATGTGAACATGGTATATCTATAGTGAAGAGTATTTTGTTTAATTAATAGTTTATAAAGGATTTTTTTGATCAGTAAACATCTGTTCAGGAATTAGTAAGATATTTTATCTATTCTTTAGGGAATTAATAATGTTTAAGAATATAGGGTGAAGTTTTTGAGATTGATTCAATGTTATCATGAGACTCTAACAGATGAAGAATACATAACTCTACTTTTCAAGAGAGAAATTTGAAATCATATTTATTTAAAAGATATCCCTTTTCTATGAAGAATATTTTTATTTTCTCAATAAGGAATATATCACTAACGTGAATTTGAAATGGACTAATGGAACTATAAATGATGGTAGACATAAGATTATGGTATGAAGCATATTTAGATATAGGGGGTCATCATTTTTAGGATTATTGTGTCAGTAGAGTATACCATGCTATATATGATTCTTAGGAGGTGGTGGTTCACTTAACATGGTGGTGAGTAATGGCGTAGTTTTTTATTTATGTGGTAGTAAATTACATCTACAATTTATGTCTTTATATTACCAGAGAGGTTAGCCTGCAAAAAATCATAGTGTGATGGTTGACAGCTTTCCCTATTATCCATAACCACTTGGATAGTTTGGGGCACAACAAACCTATAATGAGACTAACTTCTATTATAGAGTGGTGGTGATAGAGGAAAAACTTGTAACATTTATCTTCTTTAGTGATATGGAAATTATAATAGGTGATGTGTTAGGAAGGATAACCAATTAGGTATAAGAGTCAATTATGGTAAAATTCATATAATATATTTTGATAGGCTATGTGGACTTGGGGTGGTATGAATTATAATTTTATCTTCTTACATGTTGATTTAGTATTAGTTTATTTTATATTATTTAATTTTATCATTATCCCCAAGTTTATAAGAGGTTTTTGGTAATTCTTTGATATTATTTTTCAAAAACATTAATTGTCTACCAGAGTGGAGGATTATTCCATTTTGGTGGGTGTGACTTGTGAATAAGAATTATGGATCAATGGAGAACCTGTGAGATTGGAATTTAAATTACTAAATAGGTAGCCATAGAAAATTATACTTGGTAAGGATTTTTTTCATGAGGTTTGATATTATAATATTTTTTCATTGGAAATGTTTAAATTTCATTAGTGTGAATAGAGGTGATGTGGTGTTTTTTGGGGGATAGATCGAAAGAATATTTTATAGTTTTCTGAACCAAAATAATTACTTCCCATGTTGTGGATTTAATTATTTTTACCATTTATGGTGGAAGGGAATGAGAATTTTTGATTAGTGAAGGATTTCAATGATGTATTTCCAAACAAGATCTTCTGTTTTCCACCATGTAATAAGATTGAATTCAGTATAGAGTTATATCCAAGTACATTTTTGATATCGGTGGAAAATTATTGGATGAAACCCGACAATATTTATATTGAGTGTCCCCGTTCCAATTTATTTCTTTCATTTTGATAATTAATTTTTTTTGTGAATTTGTTTAGTTTATGGGTTTATTTTTTTATATTATTAAATTATTATTCTATTTTTAAGAAATCCTTCATTTTATGTGTTTTTTGTTTTTTTGTTTGAATTATTTAATTAATTTATTTTTTTTATTATTATACTTGTGAAAATTAATATAGGAATAATAATATATATGTTTCACATAGGTTTTTTTATATAATAGACTTTCATTATGTTGGAATGGAAAATATTTAGAATAATACTACAACATATGAAACTATAATTTCTTAGAACATATGTCACTATACTATTTTTTGGATCTAGTTCGATAAAATACCACAAGAGTTCCTTATAGTAAACTAGAGTCTACCAAATAGTAGTGTGGATCTAAGGTGGAATAGTTAGGAGACTATACTCCCATATTTGAGTGAACAAGCTAATGTAAATAACCAAACATCATATAGAACAAAGAACACAGAGAGAATAAATAAACTAGAATAGAAGCATTCTATAATAAAATGAAATACTATAAAGTCCCGAAAAACCATACCATATATACAGAACCAATAAAATACTTGGACGATCACATATAGAAAAGAAAAAACTAAAAATTAAATACATCTGACCCTATTTCCAACAATAATCCATGTCATATTCCCTGTCTTTTGTACATTGTCGAGCTACTCTATCCTGTTCATAAGACTCAATATGAGAAACTCATAGAGCCACACAATCATGTTCCTTCACCCTATCAATCATTAATACATGCTAAACATGAAAGCATATATAATTTCCATACACACATCAATGAGAATTTAAATAGGGTGATAAATAAATCATTGTTGGCCACACCAAATAGTAAACCTATAACATGCTTACATAAGTTCATTCTCATGGAATATTTTCTTCATATAAGAAACATAACTGAAATAAATACAAATAAAGGTATCATCAATCCATGGGTCCATGAATCTGATTGACCATACCTGATTTTTCAAGTTCCATGTATCTATGATAATGTCTTGATGACTGTGTATCCAAAAAAACCTATAGACACCACCTACATGGCCACCCTAACCAAGGCTTATGACATTGCTCACTATCTCTTACTTGATACCTAGATGAATCTATCTCAGGTACTCATTCCACACTAAAGTACCACCAAAACCATAACATCAATATAACCTTTATCTAGTGTTCATAAATGACCATTATTGGGGAATCAATCCAACAACTAACTATGATTTAACATCAGTGGTGTCCAGAGAATTAATATTGAACTAAACCAAAATAGAGTAGCATCAGTCCTACATCTCATTTTGTATAGAATACCATCACTTCCTAAATTATATGTCTAGTATCATATACATATATGTGGAATTTCATATCCACCATACTAAATAATATCAATTATGATTCTTGGAACCTTAGTCCACCAATCAAACCATTAACAAAAAACCAGAATAAATACAAAGAATCTTGTCCAACCTCATATCAAATGGGAATGTATCATCCTGTTCATCTACCTGGCCTCAGATTTAGAGATCATGATAGACATTAAGAACCATATATGTGGAATTTCAAGACCAACTCAATCACTCTAGGATATGGAGAGTCATGTTAGATGCATACAACCATACCATTAGATCATATAGTCCAACTCTCTCAATGATGGAAAACAATATAATTATAGAATGGTCTAAAACATGGAATTATAACCATATTATAATTTACCCATTATCAGAAACAAAGAAAAGACCTTTAAAAATAGAGAAACTTATTAAACGATAGCTAAACGCCAATGCCTGTACTCAATATTTCAGCCATATCAGATGATTATATCAAATTGGGACCCTAAAAAACATATGTGACAAGTATTACCTGTTCAAATACAACCACATGGGTTTATATATCAAAAAAATACAAATGATCCCTTTAGTTCATCATGTAAACAGAGGAATACCTATTGGTATTCATGAAAAGGAAGCATAAGAGGAGGAATCCATCTTATAATCATTTATAACAACCAAACTCTTAAGGAGATTCCCATATCTCGGGTAACATATCCCACAACCTAGTATATACCATCTCACAACCTCATAGGAAAAAATGATAGTAAAAATCATAATGTATATGGCCTAAATCACAACTCCTTCCCAAACCAATCTTGCTCAACCTGAACATCTAACATATCTGTCATATAGAGTCACAACTAAGTCCTTCTAATTTAGGATAATCTCTTATCAAAACCAATCATGATCTCTAATGAACTCATGACATTTCCTGCAATCATTTTCATGACCCTCACCCAGCTATCATCCCATATCTCACCCTCAGATAATTGATGAAAACACTACATGGAGGAAAACAACTTTGTCACAACACACTCACCCCATAATGACTTTTATACATCCTGAAAAAAATCCAATGGTTCCACCATCAGATACTATGTTAAGAAATTCTAAAAATGTATTATACTTGTGTCTCATTCCTAGTACAGGGAAAAAGAATATGCAATATTCTTTGAAGGGTAACAAAGGGGTAGTATATAGTGTATACCACCAATACAAGACATGTACACCAAAACCTCCTTTATTACCATGTACATATACCTAACCTAGATCATATGGTGTTTGGTCATATACTAATACACTACCTGGGAATACATGGGGTCTTTACATGTACTACTACATGTCCATGTCATGCATGTGGTCTAGTTGGATACTTCTATACAGCCATATCCCCAATGTATGGAGTATCTTCCCATGTTCCCATGCACATGGATATGTCCCACTACATGGAATATTCTATAATTACACAATGTTTAGTTATGAAATTTTATATATCTAGTTACATGGACACATATCACCATATGTCCATGTACTACTACACAAAATATTCTCCCCAAACACGACATGTACTCCCAGGAAGCCAATTTTCCTCGAATGGGAATAATATATAGTGTGTGTTCTTAAAATCACACATTGTGTAATTGAGATTTTCTAATATGATATCACTATAAACCTCCCAAAACCCATATTTTCCATGATTAAAAACATATCAATAATTATTATTTCCTTAAATGTCACAACATAGCTCCAAAACAAAAAAAACATTTATGGTTATAGGGGCATAAAACCCAAATATTATCCAACATCATGGAAAAAAACCAAATATTCAGGTCCAAATATACCCTTAGGCACTGATACACCTCGATCCTGTCTCGATCTCTATCATTGAAAATTTACCACAACCCCCCCCCCTCCCCTTTCGGTTTGAATGTCTCATGTAAGGGAGAATACCATCCCATCCTCCTTGGAATCTAATATTGGGGGGTGCATTTAGTTACTTAATTAATTACCAATTTAAAACAACAACCTTTAATCACAAAATGCTATGTGGGTTTATACCATACTTAAGGAAAAACCCCCATTTTAACTCAACCACAATGTTAGATTCGCAATCTAAATATCCGTTCAAAAGATAGCCCCACCTGAACTCACCTGAATAATTAAATATTTAAATAATTAAATATTAAATATTGTACTAAAACCAAAATGACTCATATTTTCACACAACTCCTATCATAGGGAAAAATAAAATTTTGGGACTAATAATGTAACAAAAAAACTATCTAAGATCATCCAGTAGGAGAAAATTACTATTTTAACCTTCAAGGGAACCCAAAATAAAAAAGTCAAATTTTTACTCAAACATAAAATATGTGGATAGACATGGGTACTTATAACCTCCCCAAAATAAAAATTCTCATCCTTGAGAAGCCTCAATCTTCCTTCAACCACACTTCAAAAAACTCCTCTATCACCAAGAAATGATGAAGTCATTATGTTCTACTCTTGGATAGAAACTGAGTTCTTCTACTTAACTCCAACGATTAGCTATAGAAATCATCAAAGGTCAAGAAATATCATGAAACCATCATCATATACTACAAGGACCCTTGAGAGCAACCATCCATCATGAGATTTCAAAAAATCATCCAATACCCATCATCTAGTTGTTAATACTCCCCACTATAGAGATCAACCAATAATGAATGATTCCCATCCATGGTACTACCCACTATCAGAATTTCCTGTCAAAACACATCCTATGGGGTCCACCAACCCACATAATATGTTTCCTTCTATATCCTTTACCCTACCCACATAAAGGTCATATCACCACAACTGATTTGATATTCCACAACATAGGAGTATCCTTGAAGTCTCCTCATAAATAAACACCAACTCCAAAACCCATGTTCCTATCATGGTCGAAAATCAAAAATTGATGTGTCCATCTCACTCTCACCTCATAAAAAAATGAAACATCAAATGTCACCCATTCCTATAAATTAAGAATAATACATTTTCTATTCACAAAAAATACCTATCATAAGTTCCTAACTCATAGATGACAGATTATGAACTCCAACCAAATGGAATCACATACATCAATTATCAAGAACAAACTCTACGGAGGCCCATTATGAGACAAGACATGGAATTAAGATACCTAGGTGTATAGATGATGCTCTATTAGTGAACTCAAAATGATGCCAAGATATTGGAATGATCATATCTAGAAAGAGAACACAGTAATATGGGATTAACAAAGGTCATCAAAACCCATAAATTCCTAGAACATCACAATTCCATCCTAGGGGCCCTAGGTCCCCATGACAACAAGACACTCATCACATTCCAAATTGTTCTTTAGATACCCAGTACATTCTAGTCATCTCAAGCATCACACGGGTACAATTATGTGGCAACCAACCTACTGATGAAACAATATAGAATTTCACCATGTGTAAATGCCTCTAAGATCTCATTAATACTTAACTATTACATGATCTTGTGAAGCCCAACCACAATTATTAATTCAAACTATTACAAGTCAAATATCATGAAAAATCATCTCACAAACCCTAACCATATTCCCTTAAGAACCTCAATTTATTTCGATCGAGTTCAAACCCTCAAGCAGAACTTGACCTCCCAACCATTACCTAGGTAGGGAACCTAAAGAAAACATACCCTCTTAAACTATCCGAAAATCTAAAACACTAGAAAAAAGTTCCTATTCTCAAAAAAATTCATCAAATTTTCCTAAAACAAATATTAGGATACACCATTTTTGAACTATTTTCAAAGGTCCCAAAATAACCATATATGCCTCACACACTCATAACCGCACCCAACATGCTTGAACCTATCAAGATTCCCCCATGAAGGATAAATAAAACTAACTCCAAAAAACACAAGTCATGTCATGAAGGACACTAGTGTCTCCCACATAGCCCTACCGGTCATGTCCCATGATAATTAATTAGGCCAAACCACCTTTGTATTGGCCAACTCATAAAGGGAAATTGCTCACGTGGTGTCAACCATAATCCTATCCAAATGTGACACATCATTAACATAAAAAACCCATCTATATGGTCTCATATTTGAAGGAAATTAATTGATAAACCAACATCCAATAACTTGGTAACCCATACTCTTTGAGCATCTCAACATCCGACCTCTCCCAAGAGGACCAATCCACACAACTAATAAAAACTATCTTCAAGGGGTATAATTGTAATACACCAATACCATACTAACCAACCAGGTTCACTATACCTACTATGTATGAGGAAAAAGTCATCATACACAACATCATGTATCTCACCATATATCCACGTAACACTCCATTTGTAGAATATCAATCCAAAAGTTAACCCAACTAAGTATAATTCCACCAAGTAATTATAAGAGGAAATAATCTTGGAGTTGTTTTTGACACTTTAAACAATTATTCCTCTAGCACCCGCAAAATCCGACACTATTAGGAAAATAACATGCGGATCCTACATGCCTAAAAAGATTCATGATGTGAATATTTCATCTAATGTCAAGAGTAAAATTTTAATCCTTTGCCTCTTTCTAGTGGTGAAATTTCCATAAATCCATCATTAACCATAAAATTTAAATAACATGTGCATCTCCCATTGTGAAAATAATATATAGCATAACATCATATTTGACAAACACCAATCCCTACCCCTAATAACAAGGAAATACTATCATATCAAGTGTTAAAAACTCACCAGTTATATATCCATCAAAATATATGATGCATTATTATTTATCCAGAGTACTAAACCAAAAATTCTATAATAAAAGGAAAGTAACTCATGTCATTCCACTTTTTAATAAACTGGCATGGATACCATTATACTGGTTCCCCAAGATTATTCACTACAAGAACTCAAGAATTCATCATTGTATGAAAAAGGATGATGACTAGATATAGGGGTCTATGGCGGAACTATGAGGAGACTATAACCCTATATTTGAATGCATAACCAGAAGTAAATAAATAAACAACATACACATCAGTGTACACAGAAAGTATAAATAAACTGAAATAAGAACATGCTATAAAAATGATATATAGTAAATGACCGAACAAAAATACCATTCAGACAAAATTGATCACATATACAAAATAAACAACTAAATAATTTATACATAATGCTCTTACTCCGAAACATTCCACATACCCAATCTCTAGTACCCCATAGAGATTCTCTATCCTAGTATTAATACTCCACTTGAGAAAACCACTTATTCACACAATCATGGGACTTTTCCCAATCAATCTTGTATATATCCTAAACATGAAATAAGGAATAATTTATGTATGAAAAATGATGTGAACATAAACAGTGAGAAATAAATATCATCATGAACCCCCCCAATGGTGAACCTATAACCTGCTTCCATTAGTGAATGCTCGTGAAATATTATCATCCTTATTGAAACATTACTGAACTAAATAAAAATAAAACAATCATTTATTCTTATGTCTATTACTCTGATGAACTATCCATGATTTAGATGGTGTTGTGTGTCTCTAAACATGTCATGATGACTGTGCATCCAAAACAACATAACGGTGCCACATCTATGATTATCCTAACAAATTCTTATGACATTACAAACTATATATTACTTAGTACCTAGATTTAATAGTGTCTGTTAATAATTACACTATAAAGTACTACCAAAACCTATAACATTAGTCCAACCTCTATCCCATGTAACATAGACTAATTTTCCTCGAGAACTAGTGCACACATAACAATTCATTAAAATGGCTTGTTCCCAATGAAATAATATCACACCAACCTAATAGAGTGGAGAATCATTCCTACATTCTATACCACATGGAATACCATCACATCCTAGTGCATCATTATAGAATCATACACACATAATTGGATTTTCATGTAAACTATACTTGCAAATATCAATCAATATGATTTGAACCTCATTATTTCACTCAATCCTTGTAAAAAATATTAGTACTGATACAAAGTTTCTTTTTCCAGTGCTATATGATATGGGTGGGGAGTGGCATGTACAAACATCCGAACATTGAATGTGTAACCTCATTTTAGACATCCATAACCATGTATGGTGAATTATATGTCCAACTCTATCATCCTCGGATGTGGAGTCATTTCATATATATGAAACCATATCTATCGATCATCCAATCTAGCTCTCTATTCCTAGAAAGTGAAGAAGCATGTCATACATTAGGAACCATACTAGTGTATCATCATGTTTTCCTCACTCAATAATGGTAGCCCATATCATTAAACCATGTTCCAAAACATTGAAGTTGTACCATATAATAATACTCCCAATGGTTTAAACCAAGTCTCAACCTTGTGAAATATAGAAACAAATCAATGTATAATCAAACTCCCAGTCCGATCTTCAACATATCAACCCCATCATCTCATAACATATACTCAGGTCCTAAAGGAACACCTAAAACCATTACTACCCAAATAGAAGCACCCACTAAGGCTCAATATATCAATCAATATCTCACTCAACCCACTTGGTCAAAAAAAGAACCCCTTATTGGATTCTTGAAACCGATACACAAGTGAAGGAATCCATATTATGAACCAAAATAAGATACAAAATCTTAGGATAATTCCCATATCTCAGGGTAACATATCCCAAAATCTATTATCTTATTTCTCATAACCTCTTAGGCCTCAAGTAATATAAACACATAACACCCTTGAATGATAATGGATTAAAAGACTCAATGATATGACTCATTCCAACAAGGCCCATCTTTCTTTTTGGGAGCCAACTTGATTAGAAATCCATAGTTATGCATGATTTTTCTAGAGTACTGATCATGATGGGTGATGTTCATTGAATTTAATTAGGGTGTGTGATAATGATGACAAAATAACACTAGAAACAAATTGCGTTGTCCTATGAGGACAATTATTATTCTCATCAACAATTTAGGAATGTGGGTATGCCCAATGTTGGGGACCATGTGTCTGTAGGTATAATGGTAGTACCTAGTAGGCGAATACTAAATGACCATTTTAAGGAGGGCTTTCTATGATTTCAACGGGTAACCATTGTTACATCGGTATCAGAGGAGTAACCCAAACTTATGTGTGGTTCACTTTCTTATATGATATTTAGGGTCCAAAATGAGGACATTATCTAATTAGGGGGGGGGGGGTAATGTAACACCCCAAAATGATAAAGTCTAAAAAAAATTAATTATATGACTCATGTTCACAAGGTGTGATTTGTTGCGAGCCTTACTTATTTGAACTCCATAGATAAGCATCCTTGGCTTGGAGTAGTGATCAGGATGGGTGGCCTCTAAGCAAGTTTCCAAAGGTGTGTGCGAGTGAGAAAAAAGTATACTAGAAAGAATAAGTGTTGGACGATGGGGAAAAAATTAGTCAGTTGACCAGTTCAAGCATTTGGATGGGCACCATATATGGGACCACATGTCTGTGAGAAAAATGTTGGTATGAGGTGGGCTACGACTCGATAACAATGGTTTGGATGGGTTTCCATGTAATTAGTGAAGCACAATTTTTTAATAACCTCATACAGGATATGGAATCAATCCTCACACATTCCCAAACAACACTAAGATGGACCATACATCAAACCTATATGTCACATTGAGTCAAAAATCCATCCCACTAATCAGAGAAAATCTCAACCCAACAACATTATAGTTCCCGAACAAAATCATGCTATGACCTCAAGTCCTTCTCATCACCCTCATTATGGTCTTATCCAATATCCAACCCTTAAGAGATAGTTATACACAATACACATATTAAAACATTTTTCTCACAAAAAACTCACTGAAAACACCTCTTATAAGTCCACATAATAGCTTAAGGGTAACTCAATCTCTTTCTACATGAAAAAAACTGAACATGGGCTCATGTTGTGTCACATTTTGATTCTTGGGTGAAAAATCACTTGAACCCCTCAAAAGGGTTACAAATATATAGTACTCAACATGTAAACCTACTGCCCATGATGAACTCAAAATACACATATCTTCCCATGGTCATCTACCTGACATAGAGAATACGGGGTATGACCATGTACTACTACATAACCTCAACATCCAGGGGGTCTGGGTGTATTCTACTACATTTTCATTTCATACACGGGGTCTGAACATTTAAATCCTCTTGTCCATGTACGTCAAACATGTTGTGTCTTACCATGTATCTATCTATAATTCAATGTCCCACTATAAGATGTATACTCTAAATACTAGAATATAGTTACAAAAATTCAGATACCTAGATTCATGGCCATATATTGTTACATGGCCATGTACCACTAAATGGAGTGTGCTCCCATTACATGGGGTGTAATTCCAAAAATTACAACTTCCATGAATGGGATTAACACATGGAGGTTGTTATTAAAACCACACATAGTGTAGTTGGGGTTTCTGAATATGAAACCCCTGAGAACCACTAAAAATCCCCATTTTCTGTGATTAAACATAAATCAACCCCATGGGACCTTTTTAGTAATAATTGTTTTAACAGCATAAAAAAGAAAATATGTGGGGAATAAGGCACATAACATAGTAACTATTATATCTTGTTTGGAAAACACTAAAGCTTCAATAATTAATGCTCCTCCGGAAGCTGTTTCCCCATGATTCAACCTTAATATCCACCATGGATGATGTTCGGTAGAAACTCTTCCCCCTTAGCTCTCAACAAATCCATAAATTATAATATAGAAGACAAAACACTCATCATTCATGTGTGGTAAGATAAAATGTGATGGGGGATCTGTTAAATAAATAAATAAATACATACATACTTAAAACACCCATCTCAATTCCGAGAACCCGAAGTCGGTTTACACATCATCTCATAAAACTCATATTAATAGATCAACCATGGAGTAAACATATCAACAATATTCTCCGTTCAAAAGATATCATTACACCAACCTTTATAATTTTTATTATATTTAATTAATTAAATTTTAAATGTTATTCCAGAACAAGAATGGATTATAATTAAACTAAACTCATTTCCTAGTGTAAACACCCTATTCCAGGATGAATGGAGTAGTAATAAAAGTTACGAAAGATAATATGTTAGGTAAATATGAACATTTCTTCCCTCAAGAGCACTCAGAAGAAAAAAAATTAAATTTTTTATAAAATTTAAAATAAAAAAAAAATCCCTACAGAAATTTGTCCACTAATATTTTTAAAGTGCATATTATAATATAATATGAATTCAAATCATGAATCAATTTCTATATAAGTAGTTTTCAAATTATTCAAGAATAATTTTTTTATGTTATAATATTATTTACTGTGACTCATTGAGAACACAATTTATAATAAAATATGCCCAAAAACCTTGCCTTGTATTTACATTATTATTTATAGAGAACATACTCACTAAAATTTTGATAACTCTACATCAAATATGAAATTTTTTTAAAAAGAAAATATGAGGTAGTGTTATGATAGAAACACATTCTTAAGAATCAATGTATTATGAAAATTTGACTCAATATATTATAAAACATTAATGCAACACTACATTAGATTTATAATGTAACATTAAGGGGATATGTGAGACTACATTGATCATTTTACACATGAATCATAAAATGATGGTACATGAAATTTACATATTTTTTTAAGCAAACCATTTCTTATAATATAAGACTTTGATAATTATATAAACCAAAGTATCTAAATTAATGAAGTGATTATGTAAATAGACCATTGAAGAAAAAGGACCATTGAAGGTAGTGACATATATTTTATTCTTAAATACCATGAAAGTGTCTAAGTTATAAAAAAACTAGTTAAAATTTAAAATATTATAGGTCGTTCGACTATTCATACTTTAATTTTCATTTAATGAATAAGAATTATTGGATCTCCAAATGATTCATGATTTTAGACTATAAAAAATGGTCAAGTATCCCTATTGATTCTAGAATCTATATTTAGTATTCCTACATTGGTTGCAAATTTTTTATTATTTTATTGTGTTGTATTGTATTTTTTTATTTATAGTTATTTATTGAGTTTCAACCCAAAGAAAAAATTATTCCTCCATAAAAGGAAGTGTTTGATTATGTTCACCAAGAAAAAAGACATTTTTTATAGGTTATGAATCTACCTTATAAAAGAAATTAGGTTTATGTCTGAGTTTGATGAAATTATATGTTTGGTAAGATACTATGTAAAAGATTATATTTTTTGACACCCCTTTAAAAGAAACCACTGTATTAGGATATCACTACCATGAAAAGTGATCTCTATAGTGGGTATCCACACTATTGAGTTTAAGAGTGTAAAGAGTAGATGTAATAATTTTTTATCCAAACTATTGTAAATTAATTATTATATTTTTCTCAATAATTTACTAAATAAACGATGAATACACACTTCAAAAATATAATTATGCATGAAATTTTATATTTAATTATAAATTCACATCCTCATTATCAATTTAGTAACTTTTATTATTTATGATTGATAATTCACCTGGATCATATCTTTTTCAATCTATATTATGGGACCAAGGACATTGAGAGTTAAAAATTAATGTCAATGATATATTTTTGAACATTTTTACTCAACCAAGTATACATCCATTAAATGAATTGGAATATTAATATAATAAGGATGATTAAATTATAAGGTTATGCATCACTTAACATAAATAATATCATGTAATGGTAAAGAACCAATACCCCTAATTAAGGATTGATGAAGTATTTTACTTATACAAATATAGTTTGTTAAAAAATATAGACTTTTGGTGATGATATCAACATATAATGGTAAAAGAGGAAAATATATATAAGAAAACATTTCTATGTTTTTATGGATGTTTTTATTTCATCACGATTCCCCTCAATGTCACCAATTCACTAGTTGGGTTTCTGGGCTTGATATATTGTTTATTTAGTCCCAAAATCGACTTTTTTCATGGTTTCATTAATGATATTTTGTTTATTTATGGATATAAGAGTATCCTTATTATTTCATGGATATTTTTAAATAAAATTTATTAGAATATAATATATGGGAAGATTCAAAATTTTAATTACTGGGTAGAAGAATTTAATTTACATGAGTATGTTATTTCTCATCATGGAATAAGAGAGGGACCATTTATGATTATGGTGGTTGTTTATTAGATGGTTTCAAATATTATATCTGGTGTGTGAAGTTTTTATGGATTAAAAAAATATTAACAGTAGTTTTTATTAGATTTATCTCATATTTAAACACCCTTATCATATTTGAACAAGAACAGTTAATATTTCAATTGATTTTTAAATTTTAATTGACTTTTGAATTGTAAAGAGAGAAGTTTCTGAGAAAAAGTATCCTTCACACACCATAATAAAGACGGATTTTTGAGGTTTACTAGGATGAATCACATCATGGATTGGGCTATATGTTAATACATGAGGGGGAAGTTACATTATACTTTTCTAGGAACCTATTACCCCATGAATGCAATTATGTTACCCATGATCATGAGTTAATAGACATGGTGATTATATTGAATATATGGAAAAATTTCCTATATTGAGAGTGTTTGTTGTCTTTACTATCTACATGTGTTTATGATATATATTATTATAGATATATTTGAACTTTATTTAATGGTGGTGGGTGGAGTTATTTAATGATTGTGATTTTAAATTTTTATATACATATAATAGGGGAAATATATTTTATAAATCTTTAAGTATAAATATTTATATTGATGTTGTTAGGAAAGAAGGTGATTAATAAAATATGGTAGTGAAACTCAAACATTTTTACTTGGATTTAGATAAATTTATTAAGGAGGATGCTTATACAAAATAATAGCACATTATACATTATTTTAATAAGTGACAGAATATCAATTTGGTAACCAAAAGTTTTGGTTAGGAGACGTTGTATCATTTATTATGATGCTATTGAGGGATAATTAGAGGATGATCAACACCTAGTATTGTTCCATGAAAATCTATTTATTTTTTAATTTACATGACATGATTTATTAGATGAGTTTCACAGAACACACCTAGGAGTATATCTCATAATTTATAATATGTATCATTCTTTAATGTAGTAGTTTTTATTAGTTAGAGTGAAACATTTTTTATTGAATTCATATATATATATATGTCTTAATTTTTAAAAGGTTATGGTCAAACATTAAGTTCCATATAGATTGTTGAAACCTATAGAGGTTACCCAAATGAAGTGGGAGGAATTATATATTGTTTTTAGGATAATAATTCAATAGGTTACAATATGATAATATTCTACCTGACCAATTATAGATCATATAATGTAGTTTGATCATTTCATTGAAAATAAGTAGTCATGTGTGATAGATGTATTATTAAGGAGATATAGAGAATAAGCGCTAAGGATTGTTGGTGATCCATAAATGTTTTTTTAATATTTATAATTGTTTCACATAATGAGAATATAAGGGATTAAAACATCATTTTATCTCATAATTTTCCTTATCAAAGAATTCAATCCTCTGAAAATCAGGAAAATTGGTTGAACTATAAAGTCATCAAAGGGTATTCTTTATGAAAGCTTCCTTGATTTTATATTTTCCAAGGTGAATCATTTATCCTTCTATGAGTTTTCGTATTCCAATGAAACCATTCATCTATTATCATGGTGATTTTTAGGTCTTATATATATGACCAAGAAGATCACCTTTATACTTGTCCAATGTTTGGGAGGTGGTAGTTATTGTTCTATAATTGGGGTAGATTACGAAAAAATATATGTATAAAGCGAGTGGATACATGTTTCCAATGATTTAAATAAAATCTTATACAACTTAGAGGTTTATACCCTTTAGTGTGTAGATTAGTGATCTAATTTTTCTAACGGTTTCCCCTTCACATGAGTATTATAGGTTTGGTAGAAGAGGAAATATTGATTTATAGTTGATATTAACTTTTTAAATGATGGAGTGAATTAGATAAGTGTTATATAGGTTTTCACTTCCACTATAATTGGAATGTGTTAAAGGAATTTTCCATGCATCATTTCATTGATGATATCTTTAAGAAGACTACCATTTCATCGATTGTGGGGAGTTGAATAAAAAATATAATGAGTCATTTGTGGTGTGGGATTATATAATATATAATAATTTGGAAAATGTGTTTCATAGATGAATCATACTATTGATTCACTTCTTATGGAGTCTTGAAGTCTTGGATGAATGTACAATAGAGTGAAAATCATTGATGTTGGTTAAATATAGAGTGTTTTTTTATCTTTATTCTTATAAATATTTTGATATTTGATCTATTCAAAATGAATAATTTTATTTTTACCTATTTTATGTTTAATCATGTTTTTTATGATAGATATTTTCTTATTTTGGAAGAATCTAATGGGATATTTGGTTTTTTGTGTTTATATCATCTATTATTGGTTTTATTTTTTATTATTGAGGATGAAAATAATTAAAGAGATATTTAATGTAGAGGTGAATTATATATGGGTAGATAAATTTAAATATTTAATTTAGAGAATAATGATACACTAAAAAAATAATTTTCATAAAACATTCCACTTTACGTCAAATAACATCATAATTCTATTACATTTTTTCTATGTCTTGTAACATAGTAAAGTTGGAGTGAAATAGTTTACTCTTGTTGTTATGGAATGGTCATTGGGTTATGGTTTGTTCTATTTCGGAATAAATGGTTATTTTATCCCTTGGAGATTAAGATAGATATAATTTGTGTTTAATTTAGTTATTCCTATGGAACTATGATTCACATTATTACATTGTAATGGGTTTTGGTAGATTTCAAGTTTAAAGGAAGGGTTTGTCAGAGAATTTAAGGATGGTAAGGATTGAAATGTGAATAATAGATGTTTAGTTATTGGGATGTGATGAGTAAAATTAAACCATAATACACCTTGTTGTTATCCCAAATAAATGTTCATTAAACATATTATGCATAATAGAGAAAGGGGATATTTATCTATATATCCATATGACCAACCCACATATGACAACCCATATATTTCATACACAATAATTATTTATTTATTACATAAAGGTACACAAAATAAAATTCTAAAAGATAATGAGGTCAATTTTATTTTGGAGTTTAGGTACATAGAACAATTAAATTAACTAGAATTCAATGAACTAATCTAAAACTAAGTAATATACCCTTAAATTTACTTAATCGTTTCATATTGTATGGGATATCCTTGTGGTATATGTAAGAAATCAGTGATATGTAAAACCAAATAAGGGATTAAAAAGAATAAAATATTTTATTGCAGTGAATGTGATCCTAGAGACATATAAAGGTAACATAAGAGGGATGGGAATCATAATCCTTAATAATGAGGCATGATATATCATTATAACATAATGAAATCATGGGAATTTTGAAAAATGATATACCCTAAAATCATTATCATATGCTTAGGATAATCACGACGAAATTATAACATAATATTCATAGGAAAACCCCCAAGAATAATACATGGAATCTAATGAGATAAATTCATCACCCAATGCATTGGAGGGCTTTATAATTCTAGTACTACCCTTCATATTCATAACATATACATGAATATGTTTTCTATATAGATCATAAAATATATTGATATATTTAGTCACATTTAATTCTATTATTATGGAGTGTGGGTTACATGAGTTTAATTATAAAATTAATGAATTACTCGTACATATTGGTGAATACCCATGAGTGTAAATGAATATGCATATTTACTATACATTTTTAGGCATAAAAATCATAATATTATTTTGTATAATAATATAGGTACATAAAAATTCAAGGAAGGGTTATATGAAAGTTTTATTAGTATATCATTACTTGTAAATCATAAATAAAATAATATGTATTTCTAAAAAAATTCTCACATGAGAAATTGAAAAAAATGAAAAATATAAATAAGGTGCTTGAATAAGGAGGAGAAATAGAGGATTCCTTACTCTGGTATAGTGATGACTTAGGTAAAGTTTATAATAATAGTGTATAAGTGATAAATAATTATTAGAAAGTAAATTTAACACTAATATGATATTTATAAATTCATGAAAACAAAATCAATTGATAATCAAATAGATAAATAAAAAGAAGGTGCATGAATGGAAAACAATAGAGATATATCCCTTGGCTTGGGAGGGGATTTATTTAAGCTTCTTGGAAGCTTCTTAAAAGAATGGGGAACCTTGGGGGGATCTAGAGATGGAAGTGAAGAGTAAAATAATTCTATAATGTTTTTTAGTTAAGAGGAATGGGAGTTTGTGTGTGTTTTATAGAGAAAGAGGGGATACATATTTATTTATTTCTAAACATAGGTTTTGGACTCTATTTGATAAATATATCCAAAAGAAAAACCATCACATAATTTTTTCATAAGGTTTAATAAAAAGATGATTTTTTATTATTTTAAATGGAAAAATTAAATGCTTAAAATAATAACATTGGTTATGTGGAAGTGGGTCATGTTTTAAAATACCTTATTTAAAACCTTAAAAAATAATATAGGTTTTGGAGTATTCTTTAAGGGTTTATAAAATTTAAAAAATAATGTTAAAAAAAGATATTTTAAAGGGGTAATACAATTTTTTTGATAATATTTAAAGTACTTATTATAACATTTTTGGGATTTTATGATTTTATAATACAAACCAAATAATTATATGGTATTTAATTTTTATCAAAGAAATATATTAACATAGAAAATAATAAAAATTACACCATTGGATAATCATTAAGAAATGATTTTTAAAATAATATTTATTTTACTAATATATTTTTTTGATTCGAGAATCTAAAGTTTTAAATAAAAAATCCCCATTTTTTTTTTGAAAAATACAAAATTTTCAGTAAAAATTTTCTATCCCTAATAAAAATTACAATTGACATCAGAAAATTAAATTTTCATTTATATATAAAAAATATTATTTAATAATAATATTTTATTAAAATCATTTTTATTTTTTAAAATTATTGAATTTTTAAAAAAGAGTCTCTTGTTTGAAACTATATATTTCCAAAATATAAAATTTTTGTTTCATCATATCCAAATATATTTTTTAGAGAACATATTATTTAATCCCTATAATATAAATATAATAATTATATATATATATATATATATATTACTTTTTACTATAATAGTTTAGTTATATATCCCGTTATTATATAATAAAATTCCATATGGGTAAGGTGTATAATTGTTAGATTTTCATGGGGTTGTTCAGTGAACGTGATTTGGTCCATGATCTTGATGACCATAAACCTCTACCAAAAATGGTTTCAATAATTCTTTAGTTGTTTAATCCCATATTGGGATTGGTCAAGGGAATATCGAATTGATGTTATCTCCCTTGGAAACTATGATAAATGGGCTTCGTAGGGTATGATCATACTATTTAAGACCATCAATTCCATTTTTTATATCAATTGGATTAATATTAACCCTATATTTATATAATACTAACATGATCACTAGATAATATCTATACTATCAATGGTTATGATGCTTAATCACATTTTAAATCTTATACGATATTACATATAATAGTCCAAAATAACCAGAGTAGTTCATGCATTTTCTATAAGTTAATTTATCAATAATTAATTTATTAATTTTAATAGGGAATTTCATTTATATAAATTATGGTTATTACATTCTTCCCCCACAAAAAATGTCTCCCTTGAAATTTCATTTGTACCCTAAAATAGATGGTGGTACATCTGTTTCATCATTTTTTCCCGTTCTAATGTTGCTTCCTTAGATATTTGGTTTCACCATAAAAATTTAACTAGGTGAGTTTTCTTGTTTCATAAAACCTTGTATCTATGATCAAATATCTTCACCGAATGCTCCTCATATGAAAGATCACCCTATAATGGTACCACCTCTAGGTTCCTTACATATGTGGGGATTGAAATTTACTTCCCCAAGAGGGATACATAGAATAAATCTTATACTTAATATATAGGTGGTAGTGATAGTCGATAGGTAATTGTTCCTATCCAATCAAGGACCTTGAAGGGGAAAATATATCGTGGACTAAGAATTAACTTATTCTAAAATCCCATGAGTTTATTCCATGATAATATATGAATGAATAAATTATCTCTGCCCAAAAAATCTAGGTACTATTGATATTTATTTTTCATAGCCATTCTATCGAATTTATTCTGATTTCATATGATGAAAAATGATTTAAAACTTCTCTAAAATATCTTGGATAATATCGTGTCACATTAGTTTACACTCTCAAAATTTATGCTAGAACATTGGATTCTAACACCTATTCTTATACAGAGCCTTATATGGTTCTATTTTTAGGCTATAATGGAATCTATGGTTTTATGAGAACACAAATAGGGGAATGTGATGTTCCAATGATCTTTGAAAAACTATTGAAAATATATCAAAATATACTCTATATTTTTATTGGTACTTTTAGAATAAAAATCTATCTGGGGGTGATAGGAAGTGTTGAAGTTGAGTTATGTATCCAAATATATTTAATGTATTATTAATAACCTAAAGTTAAACCTTGTATATTGGTGAAATAAAATAGACAGTGGAACTCCATACAGCCTCCCAACATCTATTATCTATATCTGGGTGATTTGGTCAAGAGTTAAATCTTACTTGATAATAATGAAATTTTATTACATGGTATGGATAATTATTACCACTTAGATGGTGTTATTTCCTTTTGAGGTGCTAATGAGTCATATTATAAAATAAATGGTTATATTCTCCCATTTTAATTCTGGGATTGGAAATGGTTGAATCACACCATTAGACTTATATCATTTAACCTTGACCTATTGACGTACCATGAATTGAGATAGAAATTCTGTAATCTCTCTCTTTATGTTACACAACCATATTTTTTCCTCATATCTCAATGTATCATAGTGCTCTCTAGATGAATAGAGAATTATGAGATATGAACACAATCTATAGGTTCCCTGTTCAATTATGTTTTTTTCTGAAAAAATATCTCGGTTCCAAAATTTTTCACTCTATATTTAGAAAATTTGATCTCCAAAAAGGTGGATATATTTTTCTATAGAACATAATCATCTTTATGGGCCTACATGTTCTTATATAGAATGGATGGGAAATAAATTATTTGAGGAAGGTATTCTGAAGATCTTTATTCTTTTTTTATGTCAATCATCCTTGTATCCAAGAAAATTGGATCCATTTAAATTATCCTCAAGTATAAGGTTTCAAGGTCATTTATACTTAGACTATCTACCAATTTTTTAGCCTTTCCATTATGGAAATGGATTGAACAATCACAAACGTTGATCATATCAAACCAAAATCATGGTGCCTATTAAGCTCCTTTTTGTGTATATATACTTCAATATTTTTTGATCTGTTTATATGAAACAAATATCCCTATAGAAATAATGTCACCCAATCATCATCATAAATATTACTATCACCAATTAAAGATCCTACATTTTGTATTTATACTCAAAGATCATTAATTAGTGGGATACATATACTTTCACATTATCTAATTAGATAATTATGCACCCAAAGTCATTTTTTAAAATAATCCTAAAAGATTAGAAATCCTCTCCCACTAGTGGGTAATGTGAGAATATGTTCAATTATTAACCAATTATTAAACTATTTAAATATATCTTGAAATTACTCATTCCAAAATAAACATGACACCCTCTTGATATTGAATGTTTAATGGGATTGAAAATCTTGAGAATTTTATATCAATTCAATTATAATACCAAACTAATCCAAGAACATTAGTGATTTTTATCAAATATGTTGGTATGGGACATCCTTAAATTTAGTTTTATTATGATGTATCTACATATATCCAATTTATGTTGTAACATTTCCCGTATAAAATCACTTGATCTATCCAAAACTAACATTTAAAGAACTTGTCAAGTATATTTTATTTCTATAAGGAATTTAGTACAACATCCAAATACTTGTATGATCCTCCTTTATTTTAGAGTAGATAATAATATAATTTATAAAGGCTACCAATTTTTTTAGAAAAATACCTAAATACTCTATTCATCATATCCATGATGATTAATGGAGAATTAGTGAGCCCAAATGGCATGACTATGAACTCATAGTGATCGTACCCTATATGAAAAGAAGCCTTATGGATATCCTCCAACCATATTACATGGTAAAATTCTAACCAAATATCCACCTTAGAGAGTTATTTTATTCATGTGGATTATCAAATAATTCATTAATTTTTTAGAGTATAGTCGTTCCTTATTGGGATCTTATTGAGCTTATAATAAGGAATGAAGAGGTCCATTGACTTATCATTATTATTGATTAAAAGGACTAGTGAAACCCATGATGAAGAACTTGTGTTAATAACCCTTTATATATATTATTTCATCTCCTTATGTTCAAGAAATTCCATTCTATATGGATTCAGGGACATTGGAAAATATTTACTTATAAATCTGATTGAAATATCCACATTTTGGCTAAGAGGAAGACCCAGAAATTATTTGAGAAATAGATTAAAAATTTACCTTACAATGGGAATTTCTTCAAAGATAATATTTTCCTTTGTCTTAATAATTTAAGAAAAATATTCGTACATAGAATAAAATAATATTCATAATTAAGATGATGATACCAATGGAGATTTAACCTTATCACTGAACTTGTATAGTATGAAATGTTGATTTTTTATACAGAGGGTGATTTCCTTCCTCATAAATTTATTGGGATCTATATAATGAAATCCAATCCATTCATAAAATTGCATTGAATTATTCTAAATCGATAATTAAACGAAATTATAGGTAATTAAGACCAATTTTTTTTTATAGGATGGAGTCATATAATTGGAATTCAATAATTTCCCTATTTTACTTTTTCACCCATTCTCTACTTCAATGTTTTTATTGGTGGTTAAAGTGTTAAACTAAACTGGTGTTCTATGAAGGAATCAAAATATCCATAGAAGATAATGATACCTTCCACTATTTGATTCTATTTTTAATCATGTACATCATCCACAAGTGACATAAAGATGCGAATTTTAAGAATATTAAACACATAAAAGGGAACCAATTAACATTAAATACACAACTAAAACATAATATATTTATTAACCAATGAATTTATAGAATATAATATAATTTATCTAATTGTTTTACTAACATAAAATTTACAGGATCATTTGTCCCCTTCATGATGGTTCAAAAAGAGATTTTAAATTTTCCAAAGAATATATCCTAAGAGTTTCAAACCAAATTTTCAATATGTCCTTCTAGTTTTTCACAATGTGAGGATCAATTTAAGCTCAATGATCCCTTTTCTAGGTTATTCTACCTCGATAGACATTTCTTCGATCCACTTTGACTTTTAGTATCCAAAAAGGGATTTAATTTCATGGAAACCACTTAAAATATACATTAAAAGAACTTAAATATGCCTTCTTATGTTTAGTATTATACCTATGTCATTTTCTAGGGTTTTATAATCTTAATCTAAGGAAATAGCTGAAATATCCTTAGATACCAACTATGAAAACCCATATTTTCCATACACATTATTTTTATGATTTATTACATTATGGTAAACATAAAACAATCCCAGAAGGTCACGTGCATATTTAATTTTCCAAATTAGTTACACAGTAGAATAAAATGAACATATATATAACTCCATAAACTAAAATTCAGTAACATGTACTTAAATTTCATTGATCTTATAAAACCACAAGGGATAACCTGGGGACGTACATATGAAAGGGGTGAGCTATAAAGCATAGTAAGGGAATAAAAATAGAATATAATAAGGTAAATTTGTATATGTGATCCATGAAAAATAACAATGTAATGTAATATGTGTGGGAATTATAATCTTGGTCAATGAGACTTGATATAACATGATAACACAAAGGCAACATGTGGATTTGGAAATAATATAAAAATGAGATCATAAGAATAATTTAGGGGATTACTAAGAAATAATATCATAATGAACTTATGATGATGTATTTCCACCATATATGGAATATCATGGGATAAAGATGATACCCAATGCATTGTAGGGCTATATAATTCTAGGCATACTAGACACATTCAGAAAATGTACATTCATAAGTGTGCCACATAGATCATAAATAATAAGGATATATTTCATAAATATTAATTTAATTAAAATTTAGTGTTGTTTATATATATATTAGCACCCAATAAATGAATTATAGGTATATTAGATTGAATTCCCATTATTGGAAATGGGGACACGTATTCACAACACAAATGTTTGGTATGGAAAATCACAGGATAATTTTGACAGCATAAAGGGGGTATATAAAGATTCATGAGAGGGTTAAATTAGTCGGAAATGGGTATATAATAAACATACATACTAGTTATATTAATATTTATGTGTAAAAATAGTTCCAAAAAATGAGAAATAGGGAAAAAGGAATAAAAAAGTTCTTGAATAAAGAGCAGAAGGAGAGGACCCTTACACCGACATTGTAACGACTTATGTAATGTTTATAAAAAATGGGATAAATGATCTATAATTATTATATTATCAATTTTATAATATATGTATATTTAATAAATCATTTTTCTAAAATAAAATGAGATTCAATAAGGTAAATACAAAAAAGGTTCTTGAATGGAAAAAAAGAGAGAGAAATCCCTAACCTTGAGAGGGAACTTGTAAAAGCATAAGAGTAGCTTATTAAGAGCATAAGGAAACATTATGAGGGATAAATAGTGGTAATGTCAGAGAAATTTTATGTTCAATGTGTTTTGAGTGACTAGGATTTTAAGGTTGGTGGGTCTTTATAATAAAAAACTAGGGGAATTATTTATTAATTTCTAAAATTTGGGTTTAAAATCAATTTTATAAAATTTTCAAACCAATAAACATCCATTTAATTTTAAAATGGTTTATAAAAAAATATTATAATATTTTATTATTTTATCAGGATAATAACTTAACTACTTAAAATAATATCACTGGCGATTTATAATTGAGTCATGTAAATAAATAATTGATTTGAAAACATTAAAATATAATATATGTTTTGGAGGACTTATTAATGATTTTTAATATTAATAAAAAAAATTAAAAAACAAATTATTTTAAATTTGGAACACAATTATGGTTTTGGGTACTATTTATATTATTTATTATATCACTTTTTGGTTTTTATGATGTCATAATACAAACTATATCTAATTTTTACCCAAAAAATAGATTTTGTTATAACATTATGATATATTATCCATTTGGAATGTTCAAAATTTTGATATAAAAATAATATTAATTTTGTCAAAATAATTATCTAAATATTATAATTTTTTATTTTAAATAAATATCCACTTTAATTAAAAAATACTAGTTTATCTTGACAATAATCATTTTAGTGAACCTTATAAAAATTGAAATAAATTCATAAAATTATACTATCATTTATATTTAATAAATATGAGTTAACAAGAATACATTTTTTTAATATCCATTATTTCAAAAGATTTTTGAATTACTCAAAAAGTGTCTTGATTGAAACCACATATTTACCAAAAATACAATTTGTGTTACAATGGATCAAAATATATTTTTTTCAAACTTATTATGTAATCATTATAAGATAAATATAATAATAATTTTACTAAAGAATTTCAAAATACCCGGGTATTGATATAAATAAGAATATTACACTAATTAATCCCATACAGGAAACTTGTGAGATTGTTATATTTTCATGGGGTGATTTGGAAAACATAGTTCGGGAAATGATCGTGATGAGCTTGAAATTCCCCCAGAAATAGTTTCACTCAGGCCTTGGTCATGTAATCTCATCTTGGGATTGGTCAAGATAAAATTATAGTGATTCTATATCCATTGGACACCCAGATAAATGGGCTTCATAGGGTTTGATCCAATTGGATAAGTATATCACTTCCGTTTTCAATTTCAATTGGATTTATCATAACCCTTTATATATACACCTCATATGATCCCTATATAATGACTATACTATCACTATTTATGATTATTAATAGTATATAAAATTCAGTAGAATATAAATTTACAGCCTAATGTAATTGAAGTAGTGCATGTATGTTTTATAATTTTAGTTCTTAATAAGGAATTTACTAATTTTAAAAGGGAATTTCATTTATGAAACATTGGATTATTACACAATAGTATGATATAACGTGTGTCATGATGCCGATATTTTACCAATCAAGTTTTTTTATTATAAATGGACATTTATTGTTCTTCTATTCAACACATTTTATCTCATTTCAACCATATGTGACTATGGTGTTTGGTTTCAGATGTTTAAAATACCCATGGAGGTTAATATATATTCTTTTATTGAAGGTATTGAGGTGTTAAAATTCATGGTATTCTTCCATTTTTATTCCATATTATCTCAATTATTATCTCTTTAACATTTTTGGAAACATTTTTTATGCTTATTTAATTGAAAAAATGATGTCTAAGTGATGGAGTTTATGTTTTCAAATGTTTGTTTGAATTTTTTGATGTTTTTTCATTTAAATATCATTTTTTATGAATATTTGGTTCTTGATTTATTATGGTAAGGCATTATAAAATTACTTTTATTAATTTTGATTGAATTAATATAATTGGTTTAATGTGATGATTAATGGTGGATGTGTTATCTTGTTTAATAACAAATATAATAAAAACATAGGATATAGTGTGATGGATAGTTTAGATGATATAAAATTATGTCTTAATCAAATAGACAATAATGTGGATAATCAAAGTAGAAAAGATTGATAATTTTTATTATATATTCATTAGTATTATTATATGTTTCTCTTATAGCCTAAATATAATATCTATCTGTATTAGTTATTTTTGTGAGTGGTATTGGTTAATAATATATATATAAAATAGAAAAGGAATAAATTTATATGGTAAAGAGGGGATGGATTATCAGTATTTTTATAGATTTGGTTTACGGTTGGTTGGATTTGGTATCCCATAGACATTTAGATGACGTTTACTTCATATAGATAGGTAATGGGTTGGCGATTACATTTGTGATAACTATTAGTTTGGGATCCTGATATAAATTGGGGATGTGTTTATGGATTATATAATGTTTTTTCAATTGTGATAATTTTTTTGAAGTTTATGTTATAAATAATTATGGGTATGTTATTATCAAATATTATTGTAGTTGTTTTAGGGATGTTTTATTCTTACAATAGGTATAGTTGTTATTGATGTATCCAGTACACTATACAGTATTCATAATTAGATATGTAAGTTTTTTATTATTGAAATATGTAGTTTATGTGGTTCTAAATTCTATAATTATATGTGCGGAAATAACATGGATATATAGATGGGATTATTTTTTTAATATGGATGAATATGTTAATGATATTTAATTTATCAAGAATTTATTATTCTTAATTTTTGAATTATTTAATTTATATTTATATATGACATTAATAAAACCTTTATTATGCATATTCATTTGACAATGATGATTTATTAAGAGGAATATATTGATTATAATTTTATACCCATCCTATAATTATATATATATTTAGGCTTATAAGGCTGTGTTAAGAATAGATCCAAGAATCATTAGTCCATGTTTATGTTGACTAAGTAATAAGTTTCATTTGTAGAATTTTCCACATTTTCTTTGTAATATAATGGTTTGGTGGGTGGTTTTCTCACATAATAATGAATGTATATTATATTTTACTTTTATTGAGAATGATTATTTCCTTTGAGGGGTTTTATGAATTTTAAATTAATTATTAATATTTTAAATGTGTAATTATTCATATATATTTTATTTTATACCCTAAGTTCTAATCAACGCCCTATGACCTATTATTAGTGTGATTTGGTGGCCACTCTCAATATTGATTCATTATGAGGATCAGTCCCGGTGGAGTTGGGTTTCTATTTATATGGTTAGAGAATATTATTTTTATTCTAATTCAATAGTTATTATTCAATTAAAATATTATAATCCATTAATAGATTAGTTAATCATATAGGGATTATAATGTTTCATGGGAATATATTTCAGACTTGGAAGAGTATGATATGTCATTATTTGTGTTCTATTAGATTTTAAGTGTAATTTCTTCTGTATATATATATATATATTATCATATAATACATTATTATGAATGAATATTAAGAATTACTAGGAGCTGGTGTGTGATACTAAGGCCTTAAATTCACTAGGTGGAGCCTTTTCTAGAATTATCTACAACTTATAATATACTATAAGTCATATAAATCCTTAGAGTAAAATATAATTAACATAAATGAATATTATTAAAATATAAGATATGATAATATAAAAATTATGAAAAAATAAATTTAAATATTTTAAAATTATTTTAGAATAATTCTTTTCTAAATATTTAATGGTAATTGATATGATCTGGACTATAAGAGTCTTTGTCCAACAAAATAAACAAAATTCTATTATTAAATCTAACTTAAGTTTAAAACCTCCTCACTTTAATCTAAAAGTATTTTATATCATATTAAATGACCATAAATAGTCTCACATAATGGTTTATGGCACTGAATAATTTCTTATGTAATGAAATATCAAGAGGGTTTTTAAATATTAAAAACTATTCTATGTAATTTTACCTAAAATATTTGGAGAAAATATTTATTCATAATTAATTAATAAAAATTTGATGAGATGTTGAAAGTTCACTTTTTTAGGATCAAATAGTTAAAGGGAAAATTAAAATATACCCTAATTTTTTTAATGTGTGAAAATATAGAACATATATCAACTAAATGTCACAACAGGGATAAATAATTTGTTTTTGAAGAAGGCCATCTAAAGAGAAAAGTAAAGAGTTTTTTAATAAGAATGTATAACTGAATGGTAAGGATGTTTAAAGAAAATATAATTTTCCAAAAGAAAATGATTATGCTGATAGTGATTGGTGACATAATAAGCCAAGAACTATGAAAATTATTAATTTTAAGATATTTTTTATATTATTCATTAACAGAATGACATATATAAAGTATGTGAATATTAAGAACATGATACTGGTGTTCATTATCAAATGATGAGCATGAGTTTACCATTATTAAAATAGATAATAAAAGGGTTAAATTAATTAAATTTCAAGATTAAATAAAAATAAAAATTACAATAGGGAATATGAATTTCCATAAAAGCAGGAAGAGATAATATATTAGGTGGATAAACATTAATCAATGAAATATGTCAACATAAATAAGAATATTATTATTCTGAAAGAAAAAAAATAAAAAATAAGTTTAAATAAAATGTCATATAATTGTAATATATGAAGAAATTACATTGAAAATTGATGATATGAAATTTCAATTCATCAAATATAAATGGAAAAATATAATGAGAAAAAACTTTCTTATTGATAAAAATTATGTTACATTTGGAAGTGATATTAATAAACTAGAAAAAATCAATTGGTTTAAATCCTATATGAAATTTGGATTGTATATTATGATCAAAGATAATGTGTGACCGGAAAATCATAGTTGAAGATATTTATTACACTTCTCAAGAAAATAATGATTCAATATAGATTAAACTTTTTAAGAAATAGGTGGTAAGAGTTAATTGTAAAATAAATAAAGCTAGTTTTAAGATTAATATTTCACAAAATAGATGTTAGTAATATTTAATATATGAATACAGTTTGATTATATGTATAGAATTAAAATTTACAAAAGGATCTATTGTGTATAAATAATTTAAAAAAATAAACTTCAATAATTATTTAGATATTTAGTTTTATATAGAGGGTATAGTAATGGTTTATTTCTTATTATTTTTTAGCAAATAATTTATAGAATATATTATATACTATGGAGAAAGTGATAAATGAATATTTTAGTCATTTGAATATTATAAATAAGTTTGATACTAAAAATTATTAAAAATAAAACTTATATGAGACCATTCTTAGAATGTCAATTAAAAATCATTTAGGTTATTATTTTTACTTGAATGAAGAAGTTGAAAAATAGAGAAAATAAAAGGACAATATTTTTAATGTTATACTAAAAGATTGTGATAGTGAAATAATGTGTATCATAAATAGAAGATGCTTCTCACATATAATAAGTTAAAATAATCTACAGATAAATCATAAATATTAGGTTAATGAAATAGATTTTTTTGGAAAAAATTATGAATTAAAATCAAGGTCATAAGTATTGTAAATCATTGCACTTAGAAAATATAGAATGATTATGTGTTCGAAGTGGGATGTCTAAAATATAACCTACAGTGTATAAGTTATATATATAATTCAAGACACACTGTCAATTAAAAAGTATGTGTTTATAAGATCTAATGAAGAGATAATTGTGTTGTAATTAGAGGAAGCATGACACATAGAAATTTATATCAAAATAATGGGGATAAAGGTGCTTGTCTCTTATTAATTAATATTAAAATTGAATATTTCATAGTAGTTATATCCATATAAATAGGTTTTCATGATTTAAATATTTAGGTAATGTAGTGACCCTAACCCCAGTATTTCAGAGCCAATTATTACTTTATGACATTATCATAAGATATATGAAATCACATCATGAGAAACCAAATAGTGTAGTAGCCTTTGTAAACATGATACATAATGTAGAATTAAATTATATTCGAATAAAAAAATTAAAAGATATTTTTTTGATACGAATATCCTTATTCCATATAAGATATACCTACATATTAGTCATAGAAAACATCATAGAATCCTAGTAAAGGGAAACAATAATGGTGATCTCAAATGCTCAGTAAGGGAAATGTAGAATAGTGTAATTTACGAATCAATAAGAATAATAAATATATAAAGGTAATAAAAGTACACACATTCCATATAATCAATATCATAAATATAATAGTTGTATATATATTAATAAATATGGTTTGGAAAATAACTACAAACACATACCATTTAATAAATAAACTTACAATAAAATGCAAATAATGATAATCTCATCGACCAAATCTCAAGGAAAGTATTAACAATATTCTGAATGAAAAGGATTCTTAATTATTTTTCTTCAACATTCCTAGGAACACGATACCTTTAGTATAGAGACCTTTCACAACATGGTTTAACACATAATGGTTAAAAACCCACATAAATATGGATATTCAACTAATTCATCCCATGATATTACATATGGATTGAGGATATATCTATAACTCGCCCCCACCCATGTCATGCATATCTACGAAATTATTTATATATCATATAATAAATTTATTCAATAAAAAATGTTCCTTATTAAATATCTATATTAAGTAAACAATAAGGATTTTCAATATTTCCCAAGATAAACAATTAAAATTCATTGAAGAATGCCATATGTAGAAATGATATATGGTTGAAGTAATAAACATATCCATGATAAATAATATGGACATTCTTTGGAAATTTTATTACCTATGATTATATGAAGTAAAATAATCCAAGGTAATGTTAATGGAAACAAAAATTAAACAAGGAAGTGAATATCAATATTGTCCTCAGTCAAAATGATCATAATCCATAAAAACTAATAATAAGTATGGTATTAATATAAAATATGGCCATTGCATTAAGAATAAATGTTTATTTTTCATTGATGAATTGAAACACCATAGAAATATCATTAAAAATGTTATTGTTGAAAATATGCTTTTCATTATAAATAAAATATTTAAAATAATTTTCACAAAAAATTAATTTTAAAAATTATAATTTCAGAATACATTTAAAAGAAATTGAAGATAAAAATTGAAGCTTATAAAATAATATCAACAAAATTTTAGTCATCATGACAGGTGGAAATTCTGTTCATGTAGTACACGTTAAAATAATGAATCTTTTAAATTTTTTGGTAAAATAAAAACAAATATTATTTTAAAAAAGACATAAAACTCCATTGAAAAAAAATTTTAAACAAAAAAATATGTGAAATTTTCTTTGATATACCATTTTGAAAAGGTTAATTTTTTGAAAACATTTTTTTAAATAAATCATATTTTTGACCAAATAGTTAAATGAAGGTACATTTTCATGAAATCATTTGATATACTAATTTGTGTAAAATGGTAATATTTCATGAAAAAATCATTAATTACTAGAGTAAAAGTAAGTAAATTGGTTTATTTTTAAATTTAATGTAATTTCAATTAATTTATATTCAATAATTAATAATATTTATTAGAGTGTGATTGTGAAATATACCCTTAAAATGATCTTAACATTGACTTGAGAGTTAATAAATGAATAGATTCCGAATATAAGTATAAAATACATATAAAAACGTTTAAATAAAACATAATTTAATAAAAATTATTTAAAAAATATTAATATCATGATATAATGAACAAAGTAAAGGTTTAACCAAATTTGTGGAAGTCGAGTAAAGAAATACTTACCTTACTCACCCTTTTGGATGAACGTGATATAACCTCATATACAGTGGTTGAAATTTTTTTTATTAACTTATTTTAGAACAAAATTAATATTCATAATATCATAAATGTTCCTATTATAAAATATTGTCACATTTTTACTAATAAACTATCATTATTTTTATTGTTTCAAGTGATAATATGATTATTTTCTCATGCAAGATTCATCAGGAAGATCTATTTCACACACAGATTATATACTTCTATAATCTCTAAAACAATAATAATGAAATTATTATCATATTTTTACATCAATTATACTTTTAAAACCAATAATGAAATATTGTTATAAAAAAAAATAAGTAAGTTACGATCATGGAGATAGTAGGGCATACAAATGCATGAGTAACATTTCTAGTTTTCAATGATTATTATAGTTAGAAGGTAATTGTTAGATTACATTTACATAATGGTGATTATATCATATATACCAAATTATATACTTATATATTCCATCCTTGAAATTTGGTGATGGAAAGAGAGTCACACCACTTAATAAAGGAGGCAATCTACACGTACAGAAATGATGTTACCATCTTTACATGAGTGAAAAGGAAAGAAAGATAATTTTATTTATTATATTTATATAATGATAAATATTTCATTAATATCTTAATTTTTTCACTTATATCATATATAATGATTATCATTATCATTTTTACCTTCTATGTGATGCATTAGTGAAAGACGAATTACGTCGCTTCATGAGGGTGTAATCCGCTATACACATCAGAAATTCTATCATATCTATTATGGAATGGTAGGAAATAATATATATATATATATATATTATATAATTAATATATAGGTATATAAATTTTATAAAAAATATGTATTTACTTTAGATACATTATATTACAAAACCTTGCGAGGATGAATGGGAAAAAAGAACAACATCACTTCACGAGGAGTAAGTCCGTGATAAAAAAATTGATAATTTAATAACCCATTTTATGGAAGTGCATAAGTTTATATATTAATAATTTGTTATATAAAAATCATAGAATATGGAAGATACTGATATTTTTATAACATCATGGTTAAATAATAATTGAAGGATATGGGGAAGGATATAAAATAGAGATGCTCGTTGAAGAATATTACCTCTTCTTCTTGTGTCTTATATAGGATAGATCTAAATCTATAAATAGAAATACTTAGGACCAAAATAATTCTTCTTGGATGAGGTTAGAGAAGGTGGGATGTGATTTTGGAAAATATTGGCCAAATAAAATTGGTTTTAAGTAGTGACATGGAGACGAGAGGGGTGGAATTTTATAATTATGAGGGGTGACACACTTGATATTGTTGAGAAAAATTGAGATATTCCACATTTTACACATGAAAAAATGGTAAAGAATATACAATTATCCTAAACTAAGGTTTTATGGTTGAAATATGGCCATCAAATAGTTTTTAGACAATTGTTTAGGTTATTTTAACCGTTATATTTTTAGTTTAACCACAAGTAAATCAATTTTCACCACAAGAGTGTTGTGATATACCCACATACTTATACAAATTATTTTAAAAAAATAATTTATATTGGTGGAACTTTCCCACTGGTTCAACATAACCACTGGTAGAAGTTATTTATAATAAGAATATCATAATGGTTGAGAAAAGACATTAGGATAAATGTGTTTAGTTTTAAAAAAATTGGTACAGAGCTGGCCCTCACAATAGGTCTTTAAAACCATTGGTATAGACTTACTATATCTATCCAACCATGTAGGCTCCCACACTAACAAATCATTCACATCTAGAATACTGTAGAAATGAATTTAGTGTTCTATATTCTTCCCTAACCTAGGTTATTTGTCTTTTATTGCTATTTTAATTTAATTCTTCTTTATTATTAAATAATTGACTTCTAATTCATTCAAGTATTTTATCAACCATCAATTTAATTTTCATTCTAGGTCTGAAAACCCTACTATGATGATAATTTTGGAATTTAACTCCTTTTTAGATGTTTAAATCATCTTTTGGGTATTGAAACAAGGTTTGTTTTAACGTATATTCGATAATAATTTTTTAATTTTCCAGTATTTATTAATTTTTCTTATTTTCAACATGGGAATATTCCATTTATATAATTTTACTTTTTCAATAGATTATTTTCTTTTCTCAATAATTGTTGTGGATCTCTCTAGTGAAGGTATTATCTCTATAATATCATCCTTTCATTTTTTATATTTTTAACCTCATTTGAAACTATTAGGTAGTTTTTAAAATTTAAAATTTTTATTTTCAGTTTTTCACAAACATTTGAAAAAGGATTCACTTTAACATTCCTCGAAGTGAGATGGATTTAAAACTATAATTATCCCTAATGACTATAATTTTTGACTTATCTCTACACTGTCACCATTTCTTATTGAAGGGGAGAGTCACTAAGGCACCTATCCGTAGGTCCTTAATGCCTCATCAATTTCTTCACTCAATTAAGATTTATTTAAATAAAAAACATAGTTATTTAAATTTCATATGTAACCTCATCATAATTAAATCCTTGAACCTCAATGGATGAAGAAACAAGATAGTTCTAAAGTTCCAATATGGATTTGCCACAATATTCAATTGAACTCAATATTTTTCATCACAAAATATGTAATTCATTAATTTTAAAAATTGACAATTTCAAAATGTGGAGTGGTCACACATATCAAAATCAATATAAAAAAGGTATAACACTATGGGGGTAGGTTTAAAGGGAAACATATCTTATTAGTGAAGGAATCATCTCTTTAATCATCACATAGTCTTCCTCAATCCATTTTTTTTGTATTTTCAAATGAAAATTTTAAAGGATAAGTGTGAACCCTAATAATTTCATCCAAATAAAACCATAAAACATGTCATTATAGATTGAGACTAATTGTAACTTCCTCTACCCATAATCTACATCGTTATGTCAAGCCTCAACATTTTTTTGGCTGCTTTGATAGCTAAACCGTGTAGGGATTCACTGGCTTAGTACTGAGGGAATTTTCCAAACCCTCTCATTCATGAAAATCCAGATTGCAATGATTTGGTGAATGATTACTTCCTTGAATCCACTTATGCAGCTGTTCATTATAGTGTGTATGGTTGTATTCACTTTCTAAAATCCGGCTTCAAATTTCATATGAATTTGTCCTTTAATGTTCGTATGGTTGCTTATATTACTTGCTCAAAATATGAAACAGATCCCAAAAATTAACAAATTCAACCACCTCCAAAACCAATTCTCCATGGACAAAAAAATAAAATTTCATAATTCCATGACCTGCCGCATTGAGCTCAAGCCTTGAGCCACCTGAGGTCTGTCAACCATTAAACCTCATCACCACCAAGTCATCACATTATATTCCTATCCAAGTGTACTGGTTTTTACCTTACACATTGGGCCCTCTCTCATTCCATGAACTACTAGAAAACTAATTAGATCATTTATAATAACCAATATGTTTTTTTAAAAATTTATGTAAATACTGATTAATTCATAAAGAGGCCATAGTATATTGAAATTTTATAGAACCACTTATGGATGGTCTATAAAATACCCTTAGAACTATCCTTAGAAAAATATATATCTCTCAAAAAAACTACAATAACTTTAATTAAATTTAATTTAAAACCCAAAGTTTAAAAGATCAATCTAAATACAAAAAAATAATATTCACTACTCTATAACACAACTGATGCCTCATGTAAATAACACAATGAACCTAAATATCATTTAATAATTATTTTTTTACACTACCATACTACGCAATACATATTCCATATGGAACAACACATTCTATGAATGTGATTTAAACATAGATTAGATAAAAAATCAACTGTTCCCCATTACTATATAACTAGATAGTGAATCTAGTCCCACAATCTATGAGTCACGTGAAACATAACCTAGGATAACTCTATTAAACTAACAACCTTGATCACTATTCATGTAACTCACATCTAAAAAAAATTATTCAACACTCCTATTAAAAATATTCTCTCTCACTCATACCAAAGTATAAAATTTTCATACCCACCACCCTAGAAACATTTCATAATCCACATCATCGAACCACACTTTCTCAAGCTGAGATATACCCATTTAGATTAACCATCAACCATACATTTGAATACCATAAAACAAAAAGTCTCTAGGGTTAGGAATCAAAATTATTGTTTCCTTTAAGTCATCATTAGTACCAAGTAACTTCCCCCAAAGGTGCATTCCACATAGAAAATACAAGGAAATGTCATACCGACAACATATATAGAAGAATAATTTTTTTCATTGATCTCAATGTGAGGAAGGAATAACTTTAACATCACTCAACATAGGAAACCAGTAATTATGGATTTATGCAACCAAAAATCACTATTTATGTGTTCTGTAGAAAATGTTTACATAGAAATATTAATATTATATACATAAATGTATATAATAATAATTACATAAGTTAAAATGTGAATAAAATATGAGAAAAAAAATAAAAACACCAATTATAAACAATATTTTGTGTAGTGTTATGTATATTTATTACCCATTGATATAATTGAATAAAATATTGTGGTTATATATTTTTTGTATTTTGAAATATATATAGTATTTTGTTGTCTTTTATAGTATGATTCATATATAGACAAGTGTGTCAATTAAGGTTTCATATAAAGAGAACAATTTCTATTCCTTGAATATATTTTCTGATTTGAAATAAATATAATTTAATTTTTTTACAATACATTATAATCCACTTTTTACAGAATGGATCTAATTAGGATGTATGAAACTGATCATATCTCAAAAAAATTCAAACATGTTGGAGAACATTTTTTTCATTTAACAATGCTTCAAATAGTGGTTATATACACTACACAAGTTATAATTATGTTGGAAGACCATGGATAATTCATAAAGAAGTTAGCTACCATAAAACCAAGTATTGTTTAAAAAAACTACTATATCTAGTGTCATAATTGTGTGAAATTGAAATATCTAAATATTTACGATTTGAGAGGACTAAATAAGATAATTTATTAGATGAGTAGTTTCTCTTTATTTATCATCATATGAAATAAAGGTTTCTAACCCAAGAAGACCATAATACAATCTCCCACGATGCATGTAATGAAAATAATGATGTTTATAGGGCAAAAAAAATTATTCTTCCACAAATCCAACATATCAGTAATGTGGTAAAATAAAAAAATCTTGTATTTTTAATCCGGATCTATCATGGGAAAACCATAAATGGGATTTCTAATACTACCAATAATTATATTATGAAAATTTTATAGATATTACCTTTCGATGATGTGGATATTACATCAAACCATTATATTTCATTGAATATAGTTTACATATATGTATTTTCTAAAAAATATACTCATTATTTCTCAAGAGATTTAATATCATTCTTGGAGGAAATTGATGAACAAATTTATTGTATAAAATATGGTACATTCTTATGGAAGCCAAAAGTTTAGGTAACACCATCCCATGTGGCATATAATATAATGTGGAACCTTCCATTGATTCCCAATATCTATAATATTTTTAGGTTTGATGAAATATCAATAAATATGTGATGGAATTATACCAAGATAATGAAGTATAATGACGATATAATTCATCCTGAAGATGGATTTGAATTTAGTGTATTTTTTTTCAATATCCTGATTTTGAAGTTGATGTTTGTAATATAGAGTTGGGTCTATCTTCTGATGGATTTAATTTTTTTTGGGAAAATTTTTACATCACACAACACATGGTTGGTTTTTTTATACATTTATAACCTTAATTCATGGATTTCTATGAAAAAACATTTCAATTTCATTATTATACTCATATATGCACCTTCTATTCCTAGCAATGATATAGATGTGTACATGAAAAATTTATTAAAAGAGACAAAATATCATTGGAATGTGGGGTTTTACAAATATTATTCATGTTCAAAATAAATATTTCAGATGTGTTTATCACTTTTGTGGATGATAAATGATTTTACTTATTATGAAAGGATTTATGGATGAAAACCAAGGGAAAACTATCATATCCTATTTTTATGAATAATACATGATATATATGACATCAATAACACTGTTTTTTTTGTTTTATGAGACATAAATGATTATTTCATACAGATCATCGATATAGAAATAATCATTGAAGGATTTAAGATACCATGGGGAATGATTATCCCTCTCAGTGTATATCTAGAAATTATTTTCTTATGTAATTGAAAGATATCAATTTCGAATTTGGGAAGGTTCAGATGAAATCGAGGAGGAAAACTTTTTCCACTGAAAGAAATTATAATTGGATGAAAAAAAGAATCATATTTAATTTTACTAAACTATAAACCAATTTATTATGTGATTTATGAGATTTAAATATCCTTGGAAAAAATATGTGTGAATTGTTCCTTGAAATTATTCTAAATGTTAGGGGAAAGAAAAAACAAGATATACTATCTCAGTGTGAATTGGTTGATTGGGATATCAGACCAAAATCACTTCTTGTATGTATCCCTGAAAATAAATGGAATGCTCTATCTTCTTCATGTGTGATGAATCATAAAAAAAATTAAGGAAGTAATAGAGACTATTAATGTTCCTAATGTATATTCAAGAAACATATCAAAATAGTTAAATAGAATATATTTAAAGATAAAATATTTGATGACTCATGATTATCACATCCAATTTCATGAGTTGATTCCAATTTAATTCCATTATATTTTATCCAATTAGGTAACAATGTATGTTTTTTGGTTTTGATATTTTTATAGTGGCCCTTATTCTAAGAATTTCCCTATGTCTTTCTTGAAAAAAATGATGGAAGATGTACGGTTAATTTAGTGCGAGTTATAGATAATATTTCATCCTTCATTTTTCACATGCATAATGAATCTAACGATCCATATTCCAATTAAAATAATTCATGGAGGACCTGTTTCATTTTTTTGGATGATTCAATGTGAAATAAATATAAACACATTGAATTCTTAGGTCTGGAACACAAATCTTCCCAATGGTTCTATCCGGAATGGTTACCTAGATCAAAAATGTATATATTTCTTTTTAGTGAATTTGTTTAGTGTGACTAAGATAATAAACCAATGATAAATTAATATCTTTAATAAGAAAAAATTAAACCCAATAACTGATCACTTCCCCATATAGGAGGAATTTTCATCTCATATACGTTGATCATGTTAATTCTTTAAGTGCGAAAGATGTCACATCAGACAGTTTTGTTTAACTATGATTTGTTCGAAAACTACATAATGTTAGTAAATTGAAAATGTGTATGTTATATCATCTCATGTCATTATACAAATATGTTAAAATATTTCTATATTTTTTCTATGGATAATATAAAAAATTTAAATAGAAATCATCATTATTTATCATTGATATAGAGAGAGACTTTTAATAGAAAAATGTTTTCTTCTTGGTTATAGTTGAATGTACAAGTCTTAATATAACAATTAATAAAAAAAATATTTACATGTTCTTCATATTCATTTTTATTTCAGGAATTTATCTATCTTGATGGATCTATCAATTCAGGAAATAATTGCTTTAGATTTTATTTCAAATTATATGGTTTATAAAATAAAAGTATATTATGATCAATGGATAAAAATTTACTATCAAATAATGAGTAATGAACACAAGAACACAAAATGATGGTGTTACAATAACTTCCAAAACAGACTATTGTACATGTGTATTAGTTATTTAACATCAATTTGACAAAGTATATTATTATGGATTCATTGAGAAAATGCTAATATTGGATTATTACTCTCATGGTCATGTCATTATGATGAAATGAAAGTGGATTGATTTTATGATGAAGCATAACACATTTATGGATGATTGTGGATGTTGAGTTATTGACATGAATCCAAATATTTCTACTGATGAGAAATATATATTGGCATCAAGGGTGAAACATGTTTTTATATGAAATATCACCAACAACAAGGATTTGGATTCTTAATTTAAGTAATCCAAAGACATATTTTTGACGATGATGGTGATGAAATTGACACAATCACTGCTACCATACACCTAAATCAATTTATTAGTTATGATCAATCTAATAGATCAATTTTCAATGTTGATTATGAACATGACATTGCATTTGGAAATATATAGAATCATCTATTTTTTTTATTAGTTATTTTTGTTTCATTCTACATGGGTTGTTCATGTTGGTACTACTGAAATTACAATAGTCTTGATTCTAAATGTTTTGTATCGAACTTTATCATCATGTAAAATTTTAATATATACTAGTAGTAGTTTTCTTTGGCAGTCATTTTCTAATGATTAATTGAAATGTATTAGAACCTACCAAACCAAAAAATGAAACAATTAAAATGGGAATAAAAACCAAGATGAATTGAATTTAAAGACATAAAACTATTTATAATGAAAACCAAATATGATGAAAAAAATAACCTAACCCAAAAAATGGTAAAATGATCTGACCCAAAATATGAACCAAATGACCTAACCCAAAAAATTGACAAATAACTTAATTTTTGTTATAAAATGAACAGAATGAACTGTCCCATGTTAATTTATATCAAGTAGAAAATATAATAAAACACTCTCATACCAATTATAAACATTATAATTTGGACATGATAGTTTTTATGTGGCACTTATTTTATGTTTTGATATTATTCCTACTAAAGAATCAATAATTTTGTTATATCACTTTGTATAAATTATTTGGTTTGAAAATTGACAATACTTAATTAATTAATGTTATATACTATTTCTTGTTTGTATTACACATTAGTTATGAATATATAATAAAATTTATATTTTAATTCACATAAATGAAATGAAATTTTTTGAAGAGATATAAACGAAAATGATAACAAACAAATATCGTCACATGAGAGAGATAGGGGTCCCTTGTCTAGTTTATGTTGTCTCTATTTTATTGAAAATATATATATCGATAACATATAATTTCATGAAATTAATTTTATTTTAACATTTAATCAGGATCCACCACTTAAGAGACAGTAATTCTATGATGATCCTCTTGGAAATAGTGCTCATCTTGATGATGCAAGGGTGGGAGTTACTTGAGTTACACACACTACTCAACGTACCTGACCCCACCTTTTCCCTCCTCTAGTATACCACCTACAACACCTTCTTATCCATTTTTGTTGTTAGAGGAACCAGAGATATTTGGCCACATATATTTTAACCACTATTTAAATATGATCATCATTACATTTCATTCCCTTATCCGATGATCGATACTACTCCCTATCCATATTTTTAAATTACATAGAAATCTATACCAGCTTATTTTCCTTCTAATTTCTTCTCCCCAAGATTCTAAGCTCATTCTCATTAAAGTATACTCCAAAACATTAAAATCCTCTGGATTAGACATTATTTCCCACTCATACTGTACATGTAGAAGATCCTTAAGATCCTATGGATCTAGTGGTACCCACTGATCAAAATGGATCATGCATATTTATAAAAACCCCATAATTGTTTCTCAAACATAATTTATTTTCATTATAATATGTATTGATATCATATTTATTTATTTCTTTCTAATCTAGATTTTCCACTAGGCGACACAGATTTACACCTCTGTTTGGGGTGTAAAAATACCACACAAATATCATGGTTGAGTAGAATAAAGGAAATAAAATGATTTAAAAATAGGTTTAGAATAATTGAGTTTTATAGTGATGATTTCAAAATATTCTGACAACTTTCCTATCAGGACAATCACCTAAATAAAAATTAAAAATGAAGTAAAAGATAATGCTCTTATATAAATATGGTTAAGAAAATTAATTGTATTTAATATTATATTATAATTTTATTTATATGAAGTAAAATATTTGTGTCAGGTTCTCATAATTTTCATGATGGTGAGGTCGCAAGGACAACATGGCTCATGGAATTAGGTGACCTATGGATAACATAAAAGCCTGAGTTTTATAGTGGATGGAAGGCTAGATTTCGTAATGACATAGAGACAACACCTATCATGAATGAGTGACTAGTATCACATTATTGTGAAATGATCTTTTATTATAAGAGTATCATGTTTTGGGTATGAGTAAAATTGGATGTTTTCAATTAAAATTCCCATGATTTTCATTATTAATTAGTTTTTTATTTTTAAAAATTGTTTTTAGGAAGCGTAAAAAATAAATAAAAATTATGGATTCTATAAAAAAACCTCAACACATTAGGGTGGACAATGATACTGGAACATAAGAGGAAGCAGTTGTATCAATTTTTTATAATTTTTATATTTAAATAAATTATCCAAATCAAATTTCACCAATTTTATATTATATTGATTCATTAAATTTGTTTGAAAATAACAATATTGAATAATTCAATTTTTTTTGATTTGTTAAAGATATATTTATTATAGGGAAGTATAAAATGGAGTTTAACATTGAATATTTTCTTGTGTTATCCTATATAACCTATTAATAATTTAAAAAAGTGATATATTGATTTACCATAGATGAGGAGAGTGATTTATATACTAAAAACATTAATTTAATTAGAGAATTATATTTGTTTTATGAATACATACTCTATGAAACGCTAGTAAAAAACCATATTATATAGTTATATATGGTAAACCTATTTTAAATTATATAAATATATATGATCTATGTTAGAGTAAAAAAACATAAATCAATCTCAATAAATCCCTATACCCAGTATCTAATATGTTTCACCCTTGCATTTAATCATGAATAATTTTTCATATAAATATATTATAAACATATTAGTTGGGGTATAATTTTTTGAGTAGTGTATCATATGAATACAATTGTTCTTTTTTATTATAATCTCTATAAATCAAATATATATTCATTATTTAACTCATTTATTATGAATCTAATCAATTATAATACGTCATCAAAACATTTATACCAACTTAGAGATGATTTATTCAATTTTATAAATGAAATTTCAAAACATAAATCCATTTAAAAAACAATTTATTTAATCATAAACATTATGTTATATTATAAAAACATCCTTTGGTAGAATTTTATAAAAGAACATAGTTTTGAAAGGCATTGGTTGATGTCATAACAATAATATACTTCTATAAAACGAAAATAATTATATCATAATTTATCATCTCTATCCATTTTAATCATGTTTATAAACTCCCACATAAATCAATAAAACATCTTTGTAACTCAAATGTTGAACTAAGAAATTTCTAGATAAATATAGAATTCAATTACATACTTTCTAGAATTTAACATTACATAAAATCTCATATTATACACTTATTTAAACCATTTTTCATGCCAATTTAATAAGCCGTCATCTCCCATAAAACTCACACAATATTTAATCACCTACACAACTATTAATATCCCTTTTTAATTAAATTCTATTAGTTCACACATTTTAATCAATCCCAAACAAGAAAGTACAGTATTTAAAATATCTTTTACAAGTCAAAATGCAATATGATGATTTAGAAAAATAAATAGAGATAATTAATGATCACTCATCACAAAAACAACAATATTAAAAGAAAAAATTCCAAAAAATTAATATTATTTAGTGTTATTAATTCCATAATTGACACCTTTATCACCATTAAATGACATTACATTAATTTACCCCTTTAAATCACATGTAATGATTACAAAATAATAAATAATTAAATTATCATACTATAAATTCAAAAAACATCTTAATAAAATTTATTCCACTTAGAATCACCTTTAAATCAGAAAAATTATTATACTCAATGGAATACATAATTCGATACAATATTCGAAGATAAATATAATAATATTTCACTTGTATTATCATTATTAATCTAATAAAAATCATGTTATTACATACCTAATTGAATTATAAGCTAATTTAATATCAAAAAATTGGAAAACAACCAAATTAAAATTTTAAATTAACCATAATAAGAAATATTAGTGAATTATAAGCTCAAATAATTTCATAACAACTTTCCACATGGTATTTAGCATTCCCCAGAAATAATAAAATCATAATTCCCACCATATTTTACAAATATCAATAATTAAGTAAGAACTAAAATAAAAACTATCAATAAAACATAAATGAAAATAAACCACTTTTATTTTTACCTAAACCATAAGGAAACAAATATTTACACAATTTAAACACAAAAAACTGATTTTTAATCTTCCTTGAATATAAAATTTGAAAATTACATACTATCATGTTACAAAAACACTAACATTATTTAAAAAATAATCAATAAATCCAGTTATTTCAAGATTATTTTTAACCAAAACAAACACCAATATTGATTATACACTTTCATCAATATCCAAAAATGAAAAATTTACCTTGATTTTCCATATTTGAACCACTTTCAAATTAAATCAACGAAACATAGGTACAAATATATAATTACATATATATCATACATTTCACCATTATATTTTACCATATTATAAATTTTTTTAATCAATATTAGTTTTTGTTAAAAAAAATTATATTCTATTTCCCTTATTATATAATTACATTGCCCATATATTAATGGAAATAATATAGAAAAAAAACCCTTAAATTAAAATTTAAGTAAATTTAACAAATAAATATTTAATGAATTTTCAAATATAAAAATTTATTATATGAAGTTTCTTTTGTCAAATAGGTCATATTAGACTAACCCAAATTAATCAATTATTATAGAAAATCGTATTGCATCATCGAGTAAATCTTTAAAACCCTGAGTTTTTATAGACCATTTTTTTCTAAAATAAATCAAATTTTCATTGATATATTTCTTTTCCCTAATTAAGACATTCCATTCACATGAAATTAACTCGTTGTATGTTACATGCAACACCGACTCATTGTATGTTACACACAACCTCGACATGGCTTACGTTACAGGCAACTCTGAGTTTCTACGAAATATATTTTTTTAATAATTATTAAAATGGGATAATTACAAACTAGAAATTAAATAGTGTAATATTAAAATCAATTAATACTTTTAAAATATATTTTATAACATTTTTATATAAATGAAACATATTTATAATGAAATATATTTATTTTCAAAAGTCTTTATATGTGTAAAAAAATAATTTCTAAAATGAATTTCTTTTCTTGTCCTTATGTGGAACGAAATAAAAAAAATTAGGAAAATTTAGAAATAAAAATTGATAAAGGAAACTTAATTTTTTTAATTTTTTATTTCAAAATTTTGTTATGTCGAATTTTTGGTATTTCTCTGAGAATCATTATTTCGGATGAATAGTTAAAAATACTAAATTCTAATTCAAAACTCATTTTTCATCTAATTTATTCATAGTGATAAATCATATTTATAAATTTTTTTAATATTTAATTGGATTATATTTTTGTCAATTAATCCAATATAGGTCATTGGAACCAATTTTACATTGATATTGTTTATGAAAACATTTCAAACTTCTGATCATTTTTACTTTAAAAACCATTGTGTTGTCCCATCGGTGGGATTACATTTAAATTAATTTATTCCACTTATGTGATTATATATTTTTTTAAATGGATTATATATTTAGACTCATAAAAATTTATTATTTATAATAAGGTCAAATGTTTTTGACTAAAAATATTATTAAAAGAAATTAATATTTTTTACAATGATTAAGGTAAAATAAAGTATAACAAAGGAATAAACCTTAAACATAACGTAAAAATTGACCTATACACTTTTAAAATACAAATTTTATGGACATTAAACGACCATTAAACTAAAATTATTGAGTTTTTAGATTTTTAATACTTGTTATAGATAAAAACGTGGGTACACCTAACTTGTTTTAACAAATGAAAAGTATGTCCTCTCCCTTCCCTATAAAAGGCCACCACCTATACCCATTATTCACATATATCAGACATCTTATGATAGGACAATAGCTTTTCATTACACTTCCAATCATACCTGACTTCCACCTCGATGCCTCCCTATGGTCATAAAACCTTCCAAAAAATCCCTTGGATGAAAACCAAAAAGAGTTACTTGATTATGAGGTAACACCCTCCTTCAAGTTCCTTCATAGTATTTTCATTATCCATAATTTCAATTCTCTTTATTCCATTATCATTTAACAAAACCAATATCTTAAATATACTTATATGTTTTGTATAGTAATTTGTTTACCAACACTTATACACACTTCCATCTAATGGTCAATGAACACACTTTTTATGTGTACCACAAAACTACCTCCTCACAAAATGATAATTATTCGTTTTCCTCTACCAGAAATCATGATGGGAATTATGATTGAAATTATGTCTATATATTATATATATTATATATATTATTTATTTAATATTTTTTAGTTTTTTAAAACAAATATCTTTATACATTCCATTTTTTTAATTATGATAATTTCATTTAAGGAAATGTTGACTACTTCCCCCTCAATGTGATGTGATTCATTCACACACTACTTGGAATGTATTAAGGATGAATTTAGTGAACTTAAATGATATATGTGATATAATAATTATTATATAATAATGATATATATATATATATCTCTTTATTCACATGCACAAATATATAAATATTAATATATTTCATTTATTTTCTTCCTTTCAACAAATAACATTAAACTGAAATAGTGTTCACGCCTATATACGGCCTATAGCCTCCATGAATGTTGTATTCTATTTCATGATTATATATTAAATGGATTATTATAATAAACATATATGTAATATAAATTATATTTATATCATATTTTACATTCTGAAAATCATGATACAAGTATAAGGACCAAATAAATAAAAAATTAAGACACATGCAGAGAACAAAGAGGATATTACCTAAAGTGAATACATAACATAAAATCGGTGACAACAGGTTAATATAATGTCATAATAAAACCATATATGGTATCATAAATAATAATATGGTTAATTAAAATAATATTATATCTATTATACATGAGGTTTGAATGATTATGATGAGAATCATGACACAAGTTAGGGGGGTTATCCAGTCTCACTTTAATTTATTTGAGATTTTTTTCATTATTCACCAGTCAACTATTTTGTTTCATGATTAAACTACCTATGAAAATATTCTATTATTTTTATCCTTAATTTTATGGGTTTTTAAATATCCATTTTTTATATATCATTCATGGGGTTTATGCTTCAACAGTTACCAAATCCAAAAGGTAGTTTTGTCTCAATTTTCTTTTTTTGAGACACATTCCATGATCATCAAGAACAATGTTTTGAATTTTTTTTAAGGATAATATTATATAATCATTATAAAGGAAAAATGATCTTAAAAATGTTTTAGAGTTTTCAGGATTATTTTTATCTTATAAATGTATTTTTAATGAAAATTATTTTCTAACTGTTTTCAATATTATTTTATAAGTTTTCTAAGAAAATGGATTTGAAAATATTTTTAAAATTCTTCTATAAGTATTAAAAAAATATTTTTAAAAATATGAAAATATGAATTTATATATTTTCAAGAAAGAGGATTCAAAAATACTGTCAAATATTTCATTATAATTTTTCAGTTTTATTTTCAACAATAATGTTTCAAAAGGTTTAACATTTTAATGACCCCTTTTAGAAGAAGAGAGAATATTTTCCACAATAAATGTTTTCAAAATATATTTCCAAGTTATTTCTTATCTATGAACAAATTATTTTAATTTTCTTATTCCCTTCTATAAAATGATCTAATGGTTCTATTCAAATTATTTTATGAATGGTTTTTGTTTGGATGTAATGATGCTTATGAAACTTGTTTCTATTCCAGGAGTTATATGCTTTTGACACCTACTTCTTTTCACAGGTTACAATTTGATGAAATGATTATGAAAACTATCTATTTTCTATATTTTATGATGTGATGAAAAGTTATGGTCACCCTTTTTATTATATGGGATTAAGATAGGATATTTATAAAACCCATCTCTTTTTATGGGTCATGATATAATAAATGTTTTATTATATCGTGGAACATGTATGAATTATTTTACTATGAGATGGGTGGGACATATATATCCCTCTAATACATTGGATACAGATTTATATCTCATTAGATAATGATATAAATCAATTCTATGAGCTTCATACACTTTAAGAAGATATGGAAACTGGATCCATTATAATGAAATGACTATGACTGAGGATGGTCATGTGTCCCGCCATGTAGGTGTAGTCACCATGATGTTAGAGGATGGGGAAACCCGATCGACTATGGGAAGATGGGGAAACCCTATCCCTTACAAGGATAAGACTGTGACTTGGGATGGTGGTGTGTCCCCGATATTATGTTTGGTTACCATGAAGTTCATTGATAAGTTCTCTCAATGTTTCTTGACTTATATGGAATGATATCTGATTGAAAAATAACCTTTTTATTATCAAAACTCTTTTAAGTAAAAATTGAGAGACCAAAAAGTTCACCCGGGTCAAGCACTAAAAGAAATATCATAATTATTAAATGATAACATCATCCTTATTGAATATTTCACCCTAAAAAATTTATAGGAATGAGTGGTTACCTGTGTGTTAGGATTATCCATTATAAGGTATTAGAAGTTATATAATATTGTGTACCATGATTTCAGGTAATCCTATTTTATGATATTTCTTTCTTTGAATCCACTTATTAGTATTAGGTATTTATAGTCAATCAATGAAATCTTCTCATGATTAGTGTCCTTGGGAATCAATATTACAGTTATTTTTTCTGCATCCTTTTGTGTTGTATTAGTTTCAAGAACCCCTCCACTATAGGATCTTCCAAATTTATGATCACCACCATCAGTTATTCTAAAATCAAATATTTCCCCCACTTCATTTTAATTTAAATGTCCTTATGGAGAACAACCCCATTTGATGCAACCCTTTTGCAGTCCGAATTTCCAAAAACCATGGGATCTCTTTCCATTTTTGTAGCTTTGACCCTTTTGGAAGATCATTTCTCCATTGGCAGGGGTAAATTGGAATATTCATTTCAAAATTTCATATATCCTCCATGACCCTTCCTCATTATATGACTAAAAATCCATCAACCTTGAAAATCCTCTACACTATCCCATTGGAAATGAAAATAGGACTCACCAAAGTACCCAACTCTCGGGACACCCTATTCCTCTTTGGATTAATCTACCTAAATTGTTGTATCTTAATCCAAACCTTCACAACTAACCCTTCATAGTGGTTAACAAGCTTAATAGTTATAAAATCCATACTCATGCCTGGATAGATCAGTGCCCCCCTCTTTCACCTGACATTCTCTTCCTGATGGAATAATATCCCTTTCCGCACTAGACACATCAAAGAACCACAAAGTCCCAGACTCATAGGATCCCCTGATTCTATTTTTACCACCTGAAACTACTATATATTCATAGGATGTAACCTTGGGACCCCCTTAACCTTCCTCAGTATCCACTTGAGTCTCTGTTACATGGTTGATATGACTGCTTTCCCCACCATGGTATACCTTAACTAATTTACAGGGTGAATAAACCAAAACATCCATAATATATATCAAATCAGTACCCAGTATTTTTAACGTGTCTTACAAAAGACTCATGGGAACAATTTTTTCACTCCTAAACTGACTAAAAATATAAACATCCAAAGGATTTATTTCTTATGCCATGCCTTGCATCACTTTTACATCACATGGGATGATAGAAACACCAAACTCGTACTGCCCCATCGAACCTTCACCAACAACATCCTCTATTCCCTTTCCATTGCCTCCTAAGTCTGTAATTTTAGGCTGATCAATGATCTTTATAGCATAAATTCTGGTTGAAGATGGATGACCCATTATCTTATTGCGAGCACAGATGTCCGTCTATTATTTAGAAACCATAACCTTCTTGAATTAAAATTATTTCCTCACATAAATCCAAATATAATCCATTCATAATATTTTGATTCACGTTTTGTGAACTACTCAGATCTATTCCATGATTATTTTTATTAATCTTATGATATTTAGGGTATTATCTTGTAATGTTATGATCATGTATACATACCACTATCCTCATTTTTGTGCTTACATGTATCCCTTGTTTACCCTTAATGAGAATCTGAGATCACTCCTTTTAATATATCCATCCATAGGTTATAATGATATGTATTATGTTTGATGTTTCTAAAAAGGGTTTTAGTGATGAAGAACCTATTGGGAGAAAATGTGGCTCACTTATGTACTAGTTTTTATGTTGTAATGTTTTTAAAGGCACTAGATTAGTATGATATTTGGGTGTCTATTTGTTTAGTGTTTTATGTATTCCAAAAATGTTATGTAATGTAATTTTATGAGAATTGGTGGATGCTATATAATCCAACTGATTTTAGTTTTAAAATATATTATTAAAATATAATTTTTAATTATTTTTTCTATATTCAATGTCATTATAGAGGGTGGTTTGGAATATTGAAGGATGAGTGCCTTGAATAAATTTTTTTTTCTTGAGTAGAAGGAAAAATGATTGAATTATAGTAAATGAACAAAAATAGTAGTAGATTACAAGTTTTAATGCTTAAATTTCAAATTTAAATATCTATTATGAAATTAAGTAGTGTTTTTATATTTTTAACAATATGATTTTGAGTCCCTTGATGAGAAGGAAGCTTAAAAATTTGGTATAAATGGTCATTTACAATAGGTTTTGGGAGATGACCACCACGGTAGAGTACACTATAGACTAAGTAAGTGAATTGTACCTAATATATATTTTACCCCATCAGGTTCCAGTTCTGGTAGCATTGTGTTGGAAATAACTCATGAACAGGTAGTATAGGATCAAACCATGGCATAAGAGGCCAAAAAATGCTCATACATGAGTGTAAACATATTCAAAACTCAAATAATGAATTTATGAAATATAAGAAAGTATTATGTACATAAATTAAACTAGACAAAACAACATCTTCAGATACATATATGTCAAAGATGTGTTAATTAAATAGTGAGTTGGGGGATGTTCCTTGTGGTGGTTGGGATTATTGTGATATTTATGGTGATGGTGATGGGGATTTTGATGGTGTTGGTGAAGATGACTGTGAGGATAAAGAAGAGGATGATGGTGAGTATGATAGAGAGGATCATGGTCAGGTGGATGTTGAAATAGTGATGGTGATTATGATGATAGAAATATTGATCCCTTATATTTTTGACTCATATTTATGACATTTGATATTTGACGATTAGTTCTGAATTAATATATGTAATGTTTTAAATGTGTGTCATCACTTGTTGAATTAATTAATTGGTTCCTTGTGTAATCAAGGATTTCATATTGTTTGGAGATGTATGGATAAACTATTTTATAATTTTGTAGGTAATTCACCTAGGTGGGGATGTAGCCAGACCATTGGTGATTTATGTTGGCTGTTTAGACAAGGTAATGGTGCTCCTTTATAGGAATTTATAGAAAGTCTATACTAGGGGTTTCAAAACCATGGTTATAGAGATATATAGATTGTTTCATGAATACCTTGGTATATATTATAGCCTTGGAATAATATTCTAATTCTCTATAAAAAATGGTATATGGATATAGCAATGGATTTTTAAACCATTGGTAAATACTCATACCAATGGTTTTAACTGAACTATTGGTAACTTGAAATTCTAGAAGGCCAATACCAACAGTTCACTACAAACTGTTATTATAGGCATATACCTACATAACCTCTTACAATGGTTTTGAGAACCATTGATACAACATAAACCAACATTTCCCTATAATATACAATTGGTTTTGAACATATGATATATCCAATCTTTCTGATATTTTTTTATCATAACTATGAAAATTAATTATTACTATATTTATTATTCATTATGGTAAAAAATTAATTTTTAAATATTAAATATAAAAAATTATTCTCATTTCAAATATTTAATCATTATAAAAAAACTATTTTCACATCGTTAGAAAATTTTAGTTTAAAATTAATCTCGCAAACAAGATGGGAAAGTGGTTTTTTAAAGTGAAACTTCCAAAATGCTTACAAAGTTTTTATAACAAAATTCAATATAAAAATGATTATAAAAACATATATTTGATTAATTTAAATAAAATTTTGAATCTTTTATTTTAAAAAAAATTAAAAATATATTTTAACACAATATATTATTTAAATGAAAAGGTAACGTTCAGTTAAAATTCAGTATTCTTTACTATTATGAAAATAATTAAACATATCAGAAAAATATAGAAAATTATCCATATGATGTTTTTTGTATATTGATTTAAAATATAATTTTTTTATCCATTTAAATTTTATAAATGTTTTAAAAAAATTATTTTAATTCATTTTCACAAATAATGATTAAACTTTCTTCTAGGAAAATATTGTTTTTTCTAAAAACATTTCATTTTCATTCAAATTATTATTTATAATAAATAGATAGAAAATAAATAAGTGTAATCTATATACCATCATAATCTAGTTAATCAGATTCACAACCACCTTTCTAAAGACCACTTGATAACTATTATAATAAATAATAATTTTAATCATGTATTTTTGTTTGGTAAAACACATTATTGCATGTAATGAAATCTATAAAAGAGAATATTTGTTGTTTGTAACAAAATATAAATTCGGTTTTTCATGAATTGCATTCTATATAATGGATTAAATTTATTTAAAATTTTAAATATATCATAAATTCAAAGGACGTAATAATCCATTCTATTCTTGGTGTTACATTTCATATACACTATTTAATATTATGTTCATATTTTAAAACATGGGGGCGTTACATTATCCCCACTAAAAAAATCACATCATCACAATTTACACATGTTCTCAACAATCAAATGTTGAATATTTAAACAATATTTTATTGAAAAAATCCACATCATAAAAGGTTTAATAAAATATTCTCATAATAAGAGAGAAATGGGAGTATAAAGGTTATTTAGAATAATGTATAACTAGGTTTCTAAGTTGGAAAACATCAGTGGAAATTAATGATACAAACATAGAGGAAAACCGTAAATAATTATAGAGAGTGATTTAGGTCATTCATCCCAATAATGTGAGTGAAATAAGGAAATATAGGGGCATTGATTCCAAAATATGTGATGTTTTAAAATAAAATTAAAATCATAGGACATATATGTTATAAGATAACATTTTTTTATGAATATAATATTTCTAAAGATGAAGAAATTTCATGCTAAGGTATAATTACATAATATCATTCCATTTAATAATAAAAATATCATCCTTGGGTTGTTCCTTGAATAATATTCAATATATCCGTTATTCCATGGAAGTAATATCCAAAAAATATTTTTTATGCCTGAACCACTAAAAATAAGTTTGAATGTATCATTAAATGTTTAAAAGAGTGAAAATACATTCTTTCTGTCTCTAACTATTTTCCAAAAAATGTTTGTTACAAGTTATCTAATATAATAAATTATTCTCTAAGCCTGAAAAGTAATACAATAGGTATATAATTAATATTTATTTATTAAACTGGTTAACCAAAAAAATGACATATTAACTAGGACATCATATAGGATTGTGGTAGGAATGAAACCCTTATAATACTCTAGCCACATGTATCATCCCTATAGCCTCACCATACAAAGTGTATTTTTACAGATCCTATGTTTTCAATTTTTCTAAATAATATTAATATAATTCCTATAATGTTCCTAAAAATATAATGAACACACTTTAAATAAATTTATTCATTAAATAACACATTTAATAAGGTTTTCAATAAAATATATTTTTTACAAAGTCTAATTATCTTATTTCTCAATAATAATAATTTCATTAATCATCATTTTATCACTTATGTATATAAATAAAATTTAACATATTTCAATAATATTAAAAGTAATTATTTGTCATATAATTTCCCCAATAAATCAAACACTTTCCATAAAATTCTCTAAAATGTTCTCAATCATGGTAGGATCTAATCACACAAAACCAAAAATTGGTGTTTAATACATTGAAAATATGATCAATATTAAATTCATTAATTTGTGGTGCTATCTATAAATCTTATGTTAATGTAGACATATATGATTATTACATAATCTAAATATGTTTCAAGATACTTATAACTAAAATACCATTGATAAGAAACATCTAAAATTTAATTTTTTAAATACTAATTCATAAATAATTATTTTATTTTGTTTACACATAAGTACTTCCTTGGTATAGGTTTTAACTTATTTCATTCATTTCCATTATTTATTCAAATACTTTATAATGGTTTGTGAATAAAATGAGAATAATTCTGAGCATATACCCTAGGAGTGTCAAACTTGGCACATAGTAAGGTCGATTATCATGTAGTAGGTAATGCTCGAGTCGAGCCCAATGTGACATAATTTTAGTTATTACCCTTAAGTACATTATTTCCAAAACCAAATCGACATTTAGTATTTAGACAAGGATGCATTTCCAAAAAATAAAACATAATCTCAATCTTACCAAACTGTTAGGATGTTCTTCTATTCTTATCCTAAAATTATTTTGTTGGGTTATGTTACATAATCTATGTTTTCCAACTTCTAGTTATCAAGGATTCTACTAAAATTTCTCTAATACAAACTATAGCATCCCTTACCCCATCTTCTTAGAGCCAGTGCCTACTTCATTACAATTTTATAATTTACAGAGGATCAGATCTCAATAGAGAAAATATTTTTTTAGTCTTGGTAAAATAGATACATACAAGAGTCTTATATTACATTTGAATACAAATATTAAAACATAATTTTTTCAAAGAAAAATATAATTATCCCCTCTTGTATACCAATTTTACACTCATTGTAAACTTCTTGTAATCCAATGTAATGAAAAAAATATGGGTGAGCTCAAATATTTAGTATGGATCAAGTAAAATTAAATCATTCATTAATAAATAAGAATAATCAATATTTCATGGAAATAATGTAACATAAATGCAATAGAATCAATAACATGACTATAATAATATAATAAAAAATAATCAATATGTAAAGGTACATATCTAAAAACACATTCTATTTAATTACCAAACAAAAAATGAAATACATCCATATATAATTTCATATTGGAAATATCATAGATTGTAATGATCGAAAAGTGTATGAATGAAATTTTTAATTATTGGGAATCATGTTTCTTGGGTACATGATATCATTAACCATATTAATAAATTATTACTTCATTTATTATTCATTCTGGTAAAAAATTAAATATAAATTGTTATAAATTATTAATTATCATGATTAAAATTATAGAATCCATTTTTCCAAATTCAATTCATATAACTGGAAAAATGTAATTTGAAATTAATTCTACAGTCGCGATGAGAAAGCAGTATTTAATTTAAAATTTTAAAAATATTAAAATTTTTTTATACTTAAATTCAATATAAAAAAATTACAAATAAACTATATTTGGTTAATATTTATAAAATTTATCTAATTTTACTTTTATAAAAACATAAAATATATTAATCAATTATAATTATATTAACTAAATAGTCAGTTTTCAATTAAAATTTAGTATTTTCACTATTATAAAAAATTATTCTTTTTAAAAAATACCAAAAATAAACCCTAAGATAATTTTGGTATAAAAATTTAAGAATTGAATTTTATTGAATCATATAAATTTTATTAATGTGTTGTAAATTTATTTTAACTTAAATTCACAATGCTCGATGAAGACTTCTTTTTGGGAAATATTGTTTTTTCTGGAAACATTGTTTTTTAAATTATTATTATTATTATTTATAATAAATATATAACCAATAAATGTGTTTAAACTATATATTTTAATAATTTAGTTAATCCAAATCACACCCATAATTACAAAATTTTGATGATAAATATTATACTAAATAATAAAATTAATAATATATTGTTGTTTAGTAATCCTAGGTCTTGTGTGTAATGCATCTTATCAAAAAAACTTTTATTTGTGTATAATGAAAGATAAAATCGGTCTTTTTTTAAAGTTAAAAATATGATTTAGATGATCCATAATTAAATTTTGACATTGGTAATATTTTTCATGCATGTAAAAATTCTACGATCAAAATGAAACCTTTTATAATCATGAAAATATGATCTTATCTTATGCATTAGACTCAGGTGGAACTATTTTGTGTGAAAACATAAAGCATAAAATCGTAAAATTTTAACAATATCATCTTTTATTTGTGGATATTTATAATATGATAGGTCCCATTATGACCATGTGTCAAATAAAATTTTTAAGTTTATAAAAAGATATAAAACGATGGTATAAAATTAGTTATAAGGGAAGAATTAATTATTGAGACATGCTAATAGAGATGGTTTCTCTAAAATTTATGGAAAAATATTAGGAGAAGTTTGAATTTTTTTCATTAGAATTATTGGTTATAGAAAAACCTATGGAAATAGGTTGTTTGAAGTGAAAATATAACAATAAAAAATATTGAATAAATTATATTTATCTTTATAGGTATTGAAATGTTCAAGTGAAAGAGTGAATCCTTATTAAAAGTAATTAAAAAGAAGACCATTATACAATACATTTGATTATTTCCAAGTAAGTATAATATACTCAATAAAGAAGTGAATAAAGAAATACATATAAATATGGGTGAAGAAATCTTATTTCTTAGATATTATCTAAAAAACTATTTTTACAAACATTACTATAATAAACGAAATAAAATAGTAGAAAAAAATATAATAATGTATAAATAATGTGAATACCTTTTTGATTGGATATTTAAATATTTTGAAGAGAAAAATGAATTTATATATGATTCTAGTGCATCTCATAGTGATAGGGAAATCACCAAAATAGTCTCCAATGATAATATTATTAATGGAATATAAATGGACCTTTCATTTTCATCTAAAATATTCTCTAGAATAAAAATATTGATAATGTGAGTATTATAATATGGAAATATGCTCCAATTAAAACTAGTTAGAATGATATAATTTAATTGATTTATCTTCAATCATTTATTTATTCCAAAAATATTTGATAAAGAATCAAAAATGAGAAACAAATATGATGTTTAAATGAGAAGTTAAATCAAATTGGTAATAAAAATACATGGGAATTGGTTGCAAGACCAATATATATAAATAATATACACATAAAAAAGTAAAAAAAATAAAAAATGGAGGATTGATTAGGAAAAAGTTCATAATTATATGTAATGAATCTGAATAGGTTAGTGGTATGTATTTATATGAAAAACACACATCCATTATTGGATTATTTGTTACTAGGATATTTATTTATATTTCTATAAAAATGATGTTTAATATCTATTTGATGGCTAAAAAGTATATTTTTTATTACTAGATTATTTCAAGACAATGTGTACATTTATTAACAAGATAAATTACATGTAAATTATGATGAAACTATAGTGTGTATATATGATAAAATGTTATATATAATAAAAAGAGTACCAAGATTATATTACTTAATACTATATGCTTATTTTAGATAACAACATCCCTTTTGGGTTGTAGTTGATAAAAATAAACATGTTAAGATGACATGGAATACTAAAATTATGATGTTTGTGTAGTTGAATGACCTTATACTGATAAATAAAAAAATAATTATGATCAATTTAATGTTTCCATAAAAATATAATTTTTGATTGCACTCACATATGAATTGATATTATTCCTGAGTTTATCAATTATTTTTAATCTTAAAGGGAAATTCATTTCACAAAGTATGTTTTCAATGGATATTATAAAAATATTTGAGATGGTGGAATTAAATCTAGTGGGTAGTACTATATATAGTGGAAGCATTTAGTGGAATATGATGATGAAAATATATCGAATGATACTAAATATAGGAAGGCATTGCATCCATTAAAAAAATATCTATGGAACTTTTTTACTAAAATCCATCAAGGCACACCTAAGTAGAATCATATTAATACATTTAAAATGGTTCTCATATATTTTAAAGGAAAAAATAGACTATGCATTATATTATTATTTAAATAAAAAAATATTTATGACATTAACTAATACAATTGACCCGGATAAACATATGATAGTGATTGCACTTTAGGGGAATATTTTTTTTAAGAAAATAATGTGTTCCATTGAAAAGAAATTAATAGGATAATATATATTATATATCAACTAAATTAGAATATAATGCTACCATAAACTCTATTTATTAGTTTTTAAGGAAAAAACTAGTTTATTTGGGTGGAAAATTAGATCTTTTCATTTTTATTTTATACGACAAGAATAATACTATCAAACCAAGTAATAATATAGAAAAATATATTTTGAACAAAAAACATAGAAATTACGTATATTTTCTTAAAATATACCCACAGATTAGTTTAAATCACTGAAGAGGGAGGGGTGTGGGTAAATCATCTTTATAGACTCCTTTTGAGATTAATTATAGAAACCACCCTCAAGATATAATAAAGGGGAATAACATCATAAAAAAATCACCCACATGATGGGGAAAATATTCTCCAAGTTATTGAGGTGACCTTACAAATATATACATAAATATAGCATTATTTTAAAAAATATTTAATATATCTGATAATAAAAAATTCCTCAAAAGTGTAAAGGATTAGTGTCGTTGACGATATGATACATAATTAACATATTTCATAAATGATCTAAAATGTCCCCAAGATTTTTCTTCTCACAAAGTACAATTATTAGACATAACCTACATTATTTACCTTATCAAAACATAGGGAAAATGAAACATTAGAAAGGGTGATCATATATGATCAGTAAAGTCAAACATTGTAGATTTTAAAAGATGATCATAAGTGAGAATAATATTAACAAAAGTGTATAATAACATGATAATAACATAAAAAATAATACCTAACATGTCATACACTGTAAATATCTATTCCTGGGACAAGGCATTGTCTTATAAAAGTCATGAGTCATGAGAGTACTGAATCATAAATAACCAATCATTAACCATGAGATCATATCATAATAATAAGACATAATTTTTCAAAAAACACATATATATCAATTATTATTAACTCAATAAAGGATCAATTAAAATTATATAATAATGGAATTATTCTTATAGTTGATTGATCTCATTACTGATACTCATAGTTTCATTAGTTAAGGCTCACATTCAATACTATTATAGTGAGATGAGTCCCTCACTGGAATGGGTTCACTCCCCCTTCATGTTCAAACTATCTCATGACATATAAATCATTAAAACATTCATTATAGGGATATATAAATGTAGTCCCACATATCACATAATGTAAATCACACAAGTAGGTTGTAGAAGATAATAAGAAATACATTATTTTATTATAGCATAATTTACATGGGGAAATAAATGAGTTTCATGAAATTATCCATAAAACATCATTATCAAAAGTCATCATATGAAATAAAGTGTTTGATATTATAATAAAATAACCCTGGTGAATATAAAAACCCATAAGTGATGTTGACATAGTCGACCAAATCTATTTTTTAATATATATAGTTTAAAAAAAGTTCTAAAATAACGGAATCGGTTTTTCATTGTAAAGCCTTTGAAAAATGTAATTAAAGCTTCTTGATTGAGAAATACTTGATGATTAAAAAAATCATTTGTTCTATATTTGTTAAACGATAACATTATTTTCAGAATGTTGAAAAATCAAATGTTAGTATTATGAAATCCATTCAAAAAATCGTTTTAATAATTTTAAATTAATTAAATTGGAGTGATTTTTGAAATTGATTAATTAAAGGTAGAAAAATCAATAAAAATAAATAAATAATGTGGATATGGAAAGAAAATATTATTAATTGAATACGAGAAATAAAGCCTTCTTTTCAAACATTATTTTGATCATTTTAAGTAACTAAGACATGATAATGAAATAAAAACATTAAACCCACTAAATTAACTATATTAAGATAAGATATATGTTTTTTAAAATACATAGATCATATAAATTCCTTCAACATAAATTTAACTTAGACAATATTGAAAGTAAATGATATTATAATATAGACCCTTACATTTATTCATATATACTATTAACATCCAACATAATAAATTTATATTGATTGTAAATATAAAAAAATATTCAATCATTTATAAAAATATACCATTCCTTATAAATTTATCCAATTTTTTAATATTTCTTTATTAAAATAAACAATCTGGGTACTAACTCTTTCGGTTTGCATGTATGTTTGAGTTTGATGGTTTCAATCCTTTAAAAATACTCATAATTTACTCATATCCAAAATATTAATCATTTAATATATTAAATATTTAATAATTATATAAACTATTATATACATTAATATAATGTGATTATGAATACTAAATTACAGCACTTCATGGACATGGTAGTCCATTATCATGAGTGAGTGTTGTTTTAATTTTTTTATGGATGGAAATAAAGAAAGGTAAATAATAATAAATATTTATATAATAATTATAATAATATCATAAAAATCATATATATTCATTAAAAAGTTATACATGAACATCCATGATACATAGTGATGAAAAAAACAAATCCATCACATCGTGGATGCGGTATTCCTAAGGTACAAACGAGATATGTTTTTATTTCCCATAGGATGAAAAAGAGGTAGTAATTTTATATGACATTATCATGATGAAATTTACATATATTAAAGAAACTATTTTAATTATGTTTAAATTTTTATAGATTATTTTGAGGAGGTTTTACAAGAATAGACTAGAAATAAATCGGTATAGACAACTAACTCTTCTTTGGGTATCATCATTTGTCTTAAAAATTAAGCCTTCATTAGATGGCCTTTTTATCAGACCACAACTTGAAGATAATGGGGAGTAAATATTGGAAGTAATTTGGCTATGGTTTTTTTGATATGTAGTTATCATGTTATGTGGAGGTGTGAGAAGAAGATTCAACCTTTTATAATTAAGGTGGGTGGAAACATGTAAATACTTTAAAGGATTATTATATAATATATGTCTTTATAAAGTAATGTCAATAAATATAAACATATATTAAAATATATGTAGTTTAGAGTATAAATTAAATTAACAAATGAGATTTAATTAAAAGATTTGTGTTATTTTGTGTCTTATATCTTCGGTGAACTCCCTTTTAACAATTATTGCGGTAGCAACATTTTTACCCTGGTAACTATTTGAAATGGAAAAAAATTAAGTAGATCTTAGTAAAAAAAATATTAATTATGTTTATTAAAATTATATAATCTATTTTATAATATTCTATTCTAATATTTATTAGAAATTAATTTTAATATTGGTAAAAAAATGTGTAAAACCCATTTTTAGTGAAAATGTATTTTTACTCACAAAAATGTTCTTATTTTCATTCCTTGCATAATAATAACCATCAAATGAATATGGATATATTTCAGTGAATCTATTTTTAAATTTTTTTATTAAAACTATTGATTGATGTTTATTAATTTAGTTCATTAAGAAAAATATATATTTCGTATAATAGAAATAATTTTCTACTTTTTTACCATGCAATGATTTTATCATCATTGTTAATCAATTAAAAATAAGAATACAAATGACTATTCATTTTTAGATAAAATATAAATATATTTATTCAATTATCATTATTGAAAAATTTATTTTATTTTGATATAAATATATATTAGTTAGAGAATGGAATTCATTAAAACAAATTCGTCTTATATGATTTTATTATTTTATTAATATTTGTGTACCTACTTCCAATGCATTAATAAATAAATTCACATTAAGGAAACATTTACACTTATTTTTTCCTATTATTAACAACAAATATTATGATAACCCAATAAGAATCCCATTAAATAATATCATTTCAATAGTATATAGTGGTTTATCAGAGTTTAGTTTTTCATGTAATGATATCAATCAAAAAAAATAAACAATTTAAAATATAAATTTATTTTATAAAATATCTGGGTGTCACATTATAACCCCTTCAACACCCAAATCTTCTTACTCTAATACAAAAAAAATTAGGATACTCTGGGTTCTTCACTTCCTCAAGTTACCAAGCAGATTCTTAAAACTTATATTTTAACCAAAGAAAATTGAATAGATGACTTGAATTATTTTATATCACTTTATATATTTGATCAAGAGTATCCACTAATCACTCCACATAAGAAGGATATTTATTCAATAGTAAAACCACTGTATTTAGTACATTTTAATGAAGAGGTATGTACTTCATGAAAAGAGATACATGGAGTTGTGACCATGGGGTGTTAATGTGTTCTTGAACCCAAAGAAGGTTCACATGGTGTTATATTTTTATATAATTCATAAATCACTAGAGTGTTAGAACATCCTTACAAAGTATCTTAGTGAAGTGTACTAGATAGTGAAATCTAGGTTGAATGGACTGAATAAATTATATGGTGTGTGAAATAATAATGTTTTTATTCTATTCAATGTTACATAAAATAAAAATGATTACAAAAAGTCAACTAGGTGATTCATTGTTTTTATTAAAATAATAGAAACAAGATTAATAAAATTTATATTGGATAAATATAAGGTGAATTTAAGTGGAATAGTTTTTCTAGACAGAGAGTTATAAGAATTCTACCAGGTGAACCTTTCATTTCTTTGAACAAAGGATTCCTAAAAATTATAGAAGATGGATTTTATAAAAATTTCATTGGATGTTTTTTCAATAATTTTCTATAAAAGAGAGTTTAAATGATGTTTTATAGGACATTGGGTTTAATACTATTCACTAGATACACTATTAATTTCTGGACGAGTTATTATGAATTTGAATGAGATGAATATTTTATAATCTTTACAGTGATTTTATAAGTCATAAATTGTGATGGTGTAAAGATATAATTTCCACTTTCATAAATCTATTCTTGATGACAATTTTGTGAGATCCTTGATGCTAATATATATGTAAGGTCATAGAATGTTCATTGAAGACTATTTACATAGTTGTTTTGAGGTTTTAAAATGAATAAAGTCTCAAGGTGGAAATTCAAATTTGGAGTAGGAAGATCAATTTTGATATTCTCAAATCTCCCTATGTTCTAGGAGAAACAATTCATATACAACAGGGAGAAAAATTTATATTATGTTTTTGTTTTTATTATGATTTTATTTGATGAATCTTGGTAATAAAAATGAATCATTAGAGTTTATTAATTTTGGTTTAGGATACAAATATAGAAACACCAGACATTCTATTGTTTTGTTTTCGTCGGTTCTGTTCATTTTGGATGATCTTTTATTTTGTCTAGACTTTCTGCAAATCTCGGCTCAAAGTTGGGTTTTTGTCTGCTCAACTCTACTCTAGCTTCAAGGTTCATCGCTCCCGTCTGAGTTTGTCTAGTGTGATGGTTCTGAAAGAGGCTTCAAGAGGTGTTGTTCAAGTGGCCGATGACATTCCAGGAGGTGCTGTGGCGTGGATTTCATTTTCCTTCTACTCTCTGTGTTACTTTCCCTTTATTGACAATCTTCATCATGCCTTTGAGTGACGAATGGACTATGGTGGATTTCCTCATCTGTGACTGGTGAGATTACGGTGGACGATAACGTGTGTGAATGGTTCAGCTTTCACGACATGCGATGGCGACGATAATGTTACGGCGGTAACGTGACTTACGATAGTGATTTGTTGATGGTGGCGACACTGGTGAGATGTTGATTGTGGGATTTGTGGGATTTGCAGGATGCGTACCCCATGATGTTTTCATCTTCTTTTAATTTTGAAATTTTATTTTCATGACCGCCGAATCTAGTGATGTTTGGAAAATGTGTCGGTTCCCACTTTTCCCTGAAAGTGGTTTTATGAAAAGAAAAAAATGATGATTTGTGTGAGAAACACCAGAAAAAGTGATTCTAGATGGAGGGTAACAGATAGAGTGGTGCCAAAAAAATGATACCAGATTGATTGGGTAATTGTTAGAGGGTACTAGATAGAGGTTAAATAAATTATTTTTCTAGATAAAGGTTTATAGAAAAATAATTCATTGGACCTATTGGTATAAAAAAAATTCATATATAAATTATTACATATTTTCATGCATGAAATCAACGAGTAAGAAAAAGAATCTATAGGAAGGAAAGTGTTAATAGAGTTCATCTTTCATTGTGATGATATATTAATGCATACTAATAATGGTTCTTTTCATTTGTGAATTTTTTTTATCATATTATATATTCTTAGAGAGCATGGACTATAAAAATCCTATATTTTTATGAAGGTGATTGATATTCCCTACCTTTAATGAACTATAATGGGTTGTTTTCCTGTGGTTGTGGGGTTTGGGACTGTTTCTAAATAATAAAAATGACTAGATATGATTATTGATTTTTGAACCTTGTAAATTATTATGTTCCAATGAGTTTTCTTGTGTGTTGTGTTTATATAGAGTAAATTTTCTCTAACTATACTAAAATGTTATTTTAAGCTGAAACATAAAATGCTTACATCACTGATTTACCAGAATCTCAATGATTACCCAGATCCCAACTAGCCCATTAAATTGGTATCAAAGGAATGTTTCCTTCATAAAATATTTGAAGTTTGATGTTTTGTTAATACTAATGATTCTATAGATTACAAGAACTTAGTTTATAATAATAGTATTCTGGTCTTTAATGCGAAGAACTGCCATATTGGGAAAGCAAAAATACTACCCTACCCATTTTATATTAACTAGGAAATTCTTGAAGCTACTATAGATGGATTCACTCCTTTTACTAATAATTCCACCCTAATAGATAAAAATAGAATTGTTTAGTTTATTAAGTGAGAATAATAAATTCTATTCTTTCCACACTGTCTGAAATTGAAATTTCTATGGTTAAATGAAATAGAACAATTAAATTAATTTGGGAAAAGCCAATGAATATTTATGAAGGAAATATGATTTTAAAGAATGATGGGTGATAGATATATATATTGAAGTATGAATATATTAAAATTATGGATAATGAATCTGTTTGTGAGTTCTTTAAAAGGGATACTGACATTATTTTCACTATAATTTTTTTGAGTGATAAGTTTGAAGATATGAGTATTTTTGAAAATATTATAATATTACTTAATTATTAATTAGATGTCAAGGTATCATATTTAGAATATAGAGATCTTGAAAATCTATCTATGGACTATTTTCTTCATATTCGCATAATATATGAAATGAAAATAAAAACAAACTTTCAATAATAATGAAAATATTGATCAGGAAATATCTTTGAAAGATTTCAATCATGGAATGTCTTTGAAATTTCTGGAGGAAGAATTTAGAAAAATTGACACTGAGGATGAATAAAGTAAAAATATTTATGAATACATGTATTTTTTTAGTAGAAATATGAAAAGAGGTATAAAAAAGTACAACAGAAAGTTATCATTGATGTTCTTTAATAGTGGAGCTAGTAGGCATTGCACAATATTTTTTCCCAGACTTAAATAAGATGGAGAATTTGATAAAGAATATATAATTTCAAGAATATATAAATGAAAAAATTATACTAAAAAATAATAATTATAAGTTTTCAAAACATAAAAAGAGAACATGTGAGAAAGATGACAATAGCAAAGTAGAAGTTGGAAATTCCAGTGAGGATGATACTGAGAAGTTTCTTATTGTTAAGGTAAACAATGATAACTTTACCAGTGATGAATGAATAAAATATAATTATTAAGTAGATTAATCCAAGGATAATTTCATTAATAAATTATAATTTAATTAATTTGATTAAAATATTTTTAGCATTGAGAATGTAAATTTGATGTTGAAGATTGAGGACTTATCGGCAAACAATCAAGAATTAGCCCCAGAAGATAAATCTATGCTCATAAAAGATATAAATGATATGAAGAAGTTATTTAATGAAAATATAAACCCTATAATCAGTAATTATTGAAATATAATGGTAATAAAAAATTATTTGACATGTTATAAAAATAGTTCACTGAAAGTGAACATGAAATATAAAAAATATGAAACTAAATTCCATTTGTTGTTAAAAGTTTAATGATGTTTAAACCTAAAGAGAGTAAATAAAGATCATACATGAATGATAAAAAAATTATAATATTATTACTAGGAATATATTCAATAGGACCATGTTTTTATACAAAATAATCAGAACAAAAAATATGAAATTTATAAGGAATAAAATTTTGATGAAAACCCCATTATTATTGGAGAATCTATTAAGTATCTGAAGAAGTCAAAGATGAATAATAAGTTGTTTAAATTATACTAATTTTTTATAGCAAGTAGCCAGTTTTTATTTCCATTAAAATGATGGAAAACAAATTACAAATTTATAGACAACATGAAATCCATAATGTATTATATGATTTCTATGTATTTTTCAGGCATTTTGGATTAATAGGGAATATAATTTTTTTTGTTAAATCATCAACACTGAAATAAATTCTGTAGGATTGAAATATAATATGAGATGCTCAATATACAAGAGGGGGGGTGAATTGTATACTTTAAAAATTCCTTTGCAACCTTTAAAGTTAGTTATGAATAACTAGAGTTTCCTTAAGAAAAGGAAAGAGCTAAGTTTAACAAAGTTAAACTAAGTAAATTCACAACACCTCTAACACCGAACTGAACTTGGAAAGGGATTCCAAAAGTAGGTTCTGGAAATATGATTCCGGAAATTGAAACTTAACAAAAGTTACAATATAAGATTCTACCTTAAAGCGTATAGAATCTAAACTAATCAGAGTAAGTAAGGAAGTATAAGAAAGTTATACTTTCCTTAAGATACAAATTGCAGCGGAATAAAGACAAGTAGTAAAACTACTAGAAACAAGGTAATAGTCTTTTAACCCAAAGAGAAGGGTATCCAACAACCTTGGATAAAGGTCCCTTGATTTATAATTTCAAGCAAGTCTGTCTTACCCACACCAGGGTAAGCCCTCGATACGAAGATCAGTGTCTCTGTCTTGCTATCCCCGCAAGCCCTCAACTTCAAGGTAGTTGGAAACCTCTGTCTTTCTCAGCAAGAAATCCCTCGATCTTTAAGGTAGTCGACACCTCTGTCTTCCTATCCCCGGAAGCCCTCGAATGTAATCACCAACATTCGGAGTCGCACGAAGCTTTGAGAGTTAATAAGAGACTCTCTCTCTAGAAATCACTTCAACATCATGTAGGCACAAAACTCAGTTGTTTTTTCAACAGCTATTCATCAACATCGAGCTCTTTCAAATGAGCTCCTATTTATAGGTAAGGCCGGCTCCTTCTCCAACGGTCATATTTTCCTTAAAGTTCGGAGGGACCTGTACACGTGTCACTTAGACAACGGTTAGTTTATAACAAAATAGACGACATCGTTTTATAACAAAGTAAGTGTAACAGAATGTACGACATCGTTTTAAACTCTAACAAAAAGGTTCGGAATAGAAACTTCGGAGTGATGGTTCGGAGTGAATAAATTCAGAGTGTATAAAACAATGATAATCAGATTCTATTTTATAGGAGAATTCGGAATGAGAATTCGGAGTAGGATTTCTTCATTAGAATTCGTAATGAGAATTCTTCTTCAGAATTCGTATCCTGAATCTGGAATAGAACTTATTTAGAGTTCATATCCGGAATTCGGAATGAAACTTCCTTATAGTTCTTGTCCAGAACCGAATCCAAAAACAGAATTCTTCTATATCAAAGTTTTAATGACTCCGAGAAAGTGAATCCGAAACTTATACTTAAGAAAAATATGAATGAAAATATGATAAGGATAATTTTTCTTATAAAAGCGATTTTCCTTAAGAAATCAATTTTCCTTATAAAAGCAATTTTCCTTATAAAAGCGATTTTCCTTAAGAAAGCCTTTTTCCTTATAAAAGCGATTTTCCTTATAAAAGTGATTTTCCTTAAGAAATCATTTTTCCTTATAAAAGCGATTTTCCTTAAGAAATCATTTTTCCTTAAAGATAAGGTGTTTGTGATTTTCAAAACAAGAAGGAATGGAAAAGTCATAAGGAAAACCTTATTGACTCAACAAATTCTGGATTTCTTCATGTAAAAGGTTTTGTGAGATTAAAATAACTCAGTATAGGAAACATAAAAAAAAATTTTGATAACTAAAAATATATTTCAACCTTTGGAAACTATTTATGAATGTTATGATCATCCCAAAAATCTTTCTAAATGATATTTTTAATGCTACCAACTCAATAACATTTACATGTAAAATCAAAAAATTCTTAAGTTAATAAATAAGAAAGAAGGAGGAGGGTCATTTTTTTTTGAACCTAATTTTATGTTAAGAAATGTAGGATGAATTTAGATATTATATATTGGGTGTTCTTCAATGATTAAAAGATATTTTATTTTTAAAAAAATTTAAAAGAATAAAAATAATTGAAAATGAATTTTGACAAATAAGGAGTTACTCAGAATCTATTTTATTTGATTTTATTTCTTTGGAAATGAAATTTTAAAATCTAAAAGTTCTCTATTTATTGATGGATTGAAACATAATATGTTCATTTTTTTATAACCTTATGATAAAGCGAAGAAAGTAGTTTTCTACATAGATGGCGTTATTTCTGATATTTTTGATGATTATAAGGTTATAATGAGACTACAATGATCCAAGAAAATTTAGTTTAAGGTTATGGATGGATAGGGTTCATTATCTCTTGTCATGATGAAATAAAATTATTTATGGAAGAAAACTCTTGGTCATAGGTGAGAAATTAATATAAAAAATCTAACAAAGAGAGACTGTATTCATTGTGTTGATGACAGGATTGGAAGAAGTGATTGGAATTGTTAGATATTCTCAAAATGGAAGATTTCAAATTATGTTCATAAGAGGGTTGAGGTAAATACATCTCATCACTCGAAAATTATTCATTCTGACATATGTAGGACCATGATAAATAAATCAATAAACAAATATAATCACATTATTAATTATATTTAAAATTTCAATCTAACTATATGTGTTATTTTTTTGAATAATAAAATAGAGGTTCTAATTTTTTATGAGTTTTTTGGAGAAGAAAAAAAATTTATTGTAGATATTCCCATAAAAAATTAAAATTGATAATATTTCTCAACATAAAAATGGTATGTTCAATGGTTATCTTAAAATTAATGGAAGTATTCATGAACATAGATCATCATACACACCGAAACATAATGGTGTTAGTAAAAAAATAATAGAATAATGATTTAAGTGGATTAAACCATGGTAATTAAATTTGGAACTTCTCAATTATTCTAATGATAAGATATAGGTGTGGTAGTTCACATAATAAATCATTGTTTCTATTTTCCATGTATTCATATGACTCCATAAGAGATATATCACAAAGATATCCCAATTATGAAATACATAATAATATTATGAAGCCTCATATTATCAAAGCGAATGGTGAGAATCTTGGTATATTTGACTAAATAGTTGTATTTGGGGTATTCCATAGACACTCTACTAATAGAAGATGTTTTATGTGTTATAAATAGGAAAATAGAAGGATTGTTTACTCTTCCTATGTGAAGGTTCAAGAAAATTCTGATAGAAATAGGTCACTGTTAGTTGTATATATAATCAAAATTGAAGTTGATGTTATTTCTCTTAAATAAAACGACGACGTTTCTAAAAGAAGTGATAATATAGAAGTTATACAAGTTGAGGATATTGATTATTGAATATCATATAATGAGGTTCATGTTTGTTGATCTAATATAAGTATTAGGAAATAGGTGGTCGTACAAAATGTCATTGGAGATCAAGGAAAACAGTTTCAAATTAGAATAACATAGAAGTTATTTTCACCGACCTCTTTATTTTGACAGGTTTATCCAAAAGATACTGAGGAATCCTTGAATCACGAAGGTGGGATTGATTACATGAAAAAATAATTTTATTAGATTAATAAAAATGATACTTTGGAACTAATACCCAAACTATAATATAAAAGTTCGGTTGGAACCAAGTGCGTATTCCAGAATAAGTTAAATGAAAGAGGTAAAGTAATTGGAAAAAAGAAATCCCTGTTTGTAAATGTATATAAAAGGTTTTAAGGTACTGATTTTTATGAGAAATTCTACCCAATATAATTTATTGAGATCATCTAAATATTTTTTTCTATTAATTCAGTATAGAGATATATGAAATTCCCAATAAATGTGAATTCAACTTTTATAAATGGAGATCTGGATAATGAATTTTATATTGAAAACCCATGTGAATTCCAGATTGATCAAGGTGAAAACTATATTTGCATCTTAAATTAGGGTGTTTATTGGTCTAAACTGTCTATGAGATCTAGGAATTCTACTATTTATATTTTTTGAGTAAGTTTAATTTCAGAGAATGATGAGTCTAAAAAATCTATATATAAAATAAAATCAAGGTATTTATATAATTGAGATTGCTTATATTGATGATATCACATTTTCAAGGAATTATAAATAATACTATGTAGGTTCTTCCAGCTAAATTTATATTTTTTTGAAGTATATATAATTGTAGAAATGATATACTTTCATGGTTTTAAAATCTATCAAGGGATGGATCAAAATCCCTTATAATTAGAAGAATGTTTTTAGGAACTACTTAGATGATTTGGAATTGAAGAGTCCAATACAATTTCTACACCTATTATAGTAGGAAAAAAGATGATTAAGGATGAATTCAGAAATAATTTTGATCCTAAGGAAGCTAGGAAATTGACTGAGAGATTTCTGTATTTAACAGCCTATAGACCAATATTGTTTTATGATGTTTCTTTATGGTCCTGATTTCAATATGCATCAAAATGACACACATTTTGGATAAAAAAATCCTAGATACATTAAGATAACTATAAATTATTGTATTAGCTATGATATCTAGGAAAGTAGAATCTATTTGGCCATATGGATGAATATTGACAATGTTGTTTCAATTAAAAAGGACCCACATATGACACTGTTTCCTTAATGGGAGAATGATGTATAAATTAGAATATAAATAAGTAAATTTTATTAACTCTCAAAACTATATAATTTGATTATGTATATAACATTCCTAAATAAACATTTTTGATATGGATGAAGAAAAATATGGGATATTTAATGATTTTTGTGATACATATCCTTCTCAAGGGTTTTGATAATCAATGTTCTATCAATAATACTAAGAATCTAGTGAAATATTCCATATATAAGAATATTGATATTAAATTTCATTTTTTCCAAGAGAATATGGAATGAAATAAATCCAAGATAGATTTTGTTCCAATAAATTATAATGTAGTTTATATTTTCAATAAACTATCATCAGAGGAAATATTTTAGAATATGAGGTTGATTATGGGCATTCAATTCCAACATCTTCAAGTTTATGGTATGTCACTGTTGTACCATATCTATTATTAACATTGGAATGGGTTTTTAAAGGGGGATATCTGACATAAATCTATCCATTAGTACTTTATTTAACTTTCATAGGGGAGAATATATTTAAGGGGAGTTATTATATAGGGAAATCTATGATAAAAACATATGTGAACTATTTTAACAATTAGTTAAACTCGATGAATGAAAATTTTATTTTAAATTTTAAGTGTGTTTTAGGTTTGTGATGATGATGTTTTGAGTTTAGGAAGAAGTTCATAATTTTTTTATCACTAATTTATTGGTTGCATGATATTAATAATCAACAATTCTTGTTTCCTACACTGAGAACACTCATGAAGGTTTACAATTATTGGACAAAGATCCATTTATTATGTTATATAGATTTAGTGATTTTTGTTCTTTTTCTGAAAAAAATATAAATTGGGAGATTGTTGATTGAAATATTATTTGAAAGATGTGTTAAAAATAGTCTTTTCTTGTTGTTATCTTATATTTTCAATTCATAAATCACCTGATAATGCTAAAACATACTTATAAAATTTTCTAATAATGTATAATAAAAATAGAATGTTAAATTAAAATGATTGATATGATCTAATAGCTGGTGGAACTAGTATGTTAGTAAAATGTTATTTATTATTTCATTAGTCATTGGTCATCATATTATTTCATTTATTCGAGGCTTTTCTCTTCATTAAATAACTAAACATCATGTTTACTGAATGTTATCATTTCCCAAAATGTGTCAATTTTGATTAGATAAATATGTATTAGAAAGAAAATCATATGATGTATAACATATGAACATTTCATGTTGTTGGGTAGAGGATTCATAGAAATATTGTTACACCCTGAAATTTTAGAAAAGAAAACTATGTTCAAGAGTGTATTCGACATGGAACACTGAGCTTAAATGGCATATGAAATATATAACCATTATAACATAAACATTAAATTTTTTTGTGTGAATAATGATAACTAATTTATGATATATATATATATACTATTAAATTTAAATTAGTGATAAATATTAATTAAAATTCAATCTATTTTTAGAAATGGTATTTAATTCATAAAAGATATATTTTCTTAAAAAATTATATTCATTGGTTATTTTGAATATAATAATATCATTATTTTTATTCAATTTTATAAAATATAATTTATATAAGTAAATACAATTTTTTATTAGTTTAATAAAATTTACATCGGGTAAAATTTGAGGATTTTTTAGAAAATATTTATTTTTTTGTGAATAGTGAAAAATACCGTTTTTTCTTAAAAAATAATTTTTTTTAATAAATTAAGATAATTAAATGTCCCATATTGTTTTAAATATGAATTTAATTAATATAAATAATGTTTTTTTATTTTTAATGCACTTAATTTCTTCAGAATCATCTCTATAATCCATTTTAACAAATGTTTTTTGGGTTTGAAAAAGTATTTTCTAAAAAAAATTCAAATGAATAATGTTTCTTCATTTTAATTAGTTAAGATAATAAATAATGGTAAATGTTTTAAATTAAATGAAATTTTTATAAATCCTTAAATATTAAATAAATTTTTTTCATTAATTATTATTATACAAATAGATTATATAAAATCATATTTTCCATGAAAAATACACTTATTGAAAACTCACTTTTTCATCATGTTAGAGGGTTTAATTTTAAATTTATGTGGATTAAAGTTGGTAACCTGGATTAAATATATTTAATTAGAATAATTATAATATATTTTATGTCAAAATTAATATTTTTACTGTAAATAATATTGAGAAAAATAAAAATAAATTACCACAGTTAATGTGAAAAGAGGTTCCTCGGGGGATTATTCTAGTAAGATTAGGGTAAATATTAAATAAAATATTATTAAAAACCTATTTTATGATGATAGTTAGACCCTATAATGTCTAATTGTCTTTAATGATACAGTTTGAATCCTTTTTTACTTATAAAAAACTTGGGTATAACATTTTATTTTCAAACATTACAAGTGTGTCACTACCCTCACTTTTACATAACCACCCTCCCCACTATTATTTAAACATTCAAACCCTTTTTATTTTGCCAATACATGAAAAAATGACTTCCAAAATTCCATCCACTTGTATTATAATCATTGTTTTTTTAGAAACATATTTTAGGAATACATTCAGTATAATTATAAAGTGGTGGTCAAAGAAGTGGTGAAATTAATAACTATGGGATTTTATTTTATTTATTATTAAACAATCTTCAAATCAACATAAACTATGATCATATGATAAAAAATATCTAATATATACCTATATGTTATTATATTTAGGTAAAAATTTAAATCCACCTCCACTTCCACCAAATGGGATACAAAAGCAACATTCATGTGTTTGGTGATCTACCGCCTCTCAAACCGACGTCATTCATTTTTCATCATCACCTCATATGAATTATTGTATCGATGGATTAAACGCATACACAATATATATATATATATATTAAATTTAACATATTTTTTGATATTTAGTTACGATATCACATATAACTTCTTAATTTCCATTCTATGGGGGATACGATAACATCGGTTGTGTGTACAATAGACTACTTCCATGGGAATATATGCAATTCATTTTTTACTAACAATTTACATGGGAGGTAGTAGGGAAACTGTAAATGAATATATGGAAAATAAATACATAATAATTATATTAAATACATATTTATCAATATTAAATAATAATATATCATTTTCTTTAATACACCGAAAAATGATAATGACGTTCGTGTACGTGTAGACTACCGCCTCCACAAACCAATGTGATTCTTTTCTTTATCGTGATATAGAAATAATGATAACTATAATAATGATTAAAAAAAATTAATTTACTATATTATTATCAATATATAATGATAAAAAAATTATATAATTTTTTTCCACAATTATCACTGAACAAAATAAATGTTACACTTGTGTACAAATGACTTATATTCTCCATGTTAATTAAATTGTTCTATTTTCATAACTATTTATTCATGATTTTTTTAAACGTATATCTGATGAATAAATATTATAATTATTTATTGATTATTATTATATATATAATGAATCAATGAAATTTTTGACAATGTTCAACTCACTAAATTAGTTTTAAAATAAAAGTAGAGAATATCCTTAAAATAGCCGATTTTGGATTAACCAATTATGTTTTTCAATATGTCATTAAAAATAAATACAATTAATTATTTATGTAAAAGGTATTAAAACTAGAACACATTCCTATGAAATAAAGTATTATATTTAAGCTAATTATAATGTAGTAAAAGAACATGCAACGAATATTAGGACTCAAGGTAATGGTTTTTCACATCTCACCTTTAGTTCTATGAGACATATGCCATATCCACCACATGTTATTATATTGGTGGTGTATATAATTCACATTTTACATGTAATATCTTTAATACTTCAAATATAATGGTATTTTATGTTTCTATTTAATATAATTTATACCAGTGGATTGACTTGAAATTTTCAAAGTGGTAAAGATTTTCTTAAATCATTTTCATTTTATTGGGTAAAAAATCATATTAATTGACTTTTTTATGATATTATTATGTTTTAATTCATCTCTAAATTGTTTTATTATTTATTTACACTTATTTTTTATGTATGTAAACTCTTAACACATATTATATCCATTTATTTACTCTCAATGGATTAATATTATCATTGTTAGGGTTAATAGGCTCAAATGCATTTCTTTGGGACATATTTTCGTGATATAATCCTATATTATTTGTGAGGAGTATATACTGAAATTTTTTCATGTTATAACATGTTTTTCTTATGTTTAGGATATTTAAAATTTTATTTAAAGTTTTTCTTTTATGGGTTATATAATTAAAGAGTTTCCAAAGTGGTATGTGTTTTATGATATAATCTCATCGTTTATAAGGATTATTTATAGTTACATTTATGATGATAAAATATTATGATCTCTCTCTCCGGAAAAAAATTTATTTACTTAGAATATATTTATTTAATTAGATTACATTTTTACCTTAAATTTCTTCTCTTTATACACTAAATATCTAATAGGAGTTTTTTTTTGAAAAATCATATTTATTTATGGCTTAGATAGAAAATCAATTTTCTCCCAAAACCATGTTTTATTAAATTAATTTAAAAAGGTATTTAAAATTATTAAAATAATTTATTAAAGAAAATATAACCTAGGTTCAAATTTTTATTAAATATCTTAAACGAAATATCCATGTTGTTTTGCAACTAAGGTCTGTTTAACTTTTATAGAAAATGTGGAAGGAATATTTATTTTAATATGTATGAAATAAACTTAATTTCCTGTCATTATTAAGATTATTTTCTTTGAATATTAATCTATATGTTTTGAAGGTTATTTAAAAATAAAATGATTTCCAAAAATGATGTTTACTTTTTAAAAAAGTTTTTTTCTAAATTGAAAGGATATTTTAATGATGAAAGGTTTTAAATGATTTTTTAATGTATCCTTTAAAATTTTCCAATGTTCTTTTCAATGAAATTGATTCTCACAATTTGTTTTTCATTTTTATTCTTTTATAAGTTATTTGAAAAATTAAAATTTTATTTTACCCAAATATTTTTAATAATCTTTTTTTTGGTATATCTATTTTTAACATCAACAACCATTGTTGTTACTTATACTTCAATGGGTATATTTTTTAATGACACCATCTTCGTTCTTTCTATTAATGGATTAATAATGATTAGAATATATTTTTTGTGGTACCTATTTCATTTCCATGGGTTAATCATGATTCAAAGAGATTGTTAGAGAACAAGCATCTTATCCATGGATTAATCATGTGTCAATGAGATTATTAAAGAATCTATTTCTTTTCCACAAGTTATTTTTGTTTCAAAGATATTTTTCTGGATCCCATTACTTTTACATGGTTCAATAATGTTTCAAATTTATTTTTATAGAACCCATTTTAATTCCATAGTTAAATTAGGTTTCCAAGATATATTTATGGGACCTATTTCTTTACCAAGGGTTAATAATATTTCAAAGATATTTGTATAGAACCAATTTCATTTACCTGAGCTAATCATTTAACAAAGATATTTTTATGGAGTTCATTTCTTTTCAGTTGGTTAATCATATTTTAAAATAATTTCTTTGAAAACCATTTATTTTCTATATGTTAATCGTGTATTAAAGAGATTTATATGGGAACCATTTTTTCTATAGGTTAATAAATTTATAAAAGAAATCATGATTTTTTATGAGTTTTATGATGAAATAAAAGATCTATGTAATTTAATTATGTTTTCTGGTCATTATATATAATGGTTTCTACCAAATAGCACCAATTAATCCCAATATATCCTATATTATGGGTGATCCTATATAATGCTCCAATTAATGGGGTAATGATTATGTTCTCCAAAATATTATTTTGGTAGAAATCCGTTTCATGTACTAATTATAATTGTTATGTAATGGTTTTATGATGTCTATGTCCCAAGATACTAACATGTTTTTATCTATTATTTCTATGGATTTTTATTTTTACTTATGATGACAATTGAAATAAAATACATCATGATTATTGATTAAAATGAATCTTTACATTGTTAAATCATTATACCTTGTTATCATTTTTAGGACGTAGGTATTCAATTGTATAAATATTATATTATTATAGTCATCCACATTAATATGTGTCTTCATACCCTTATGATCTTATTAAGATCCTTAATAACATTCAATTGTTAATTCTTATGTTTACCCTTATAGATAATTTGAGATCACCCTTCTAATATTCATTTTACCACGTTTATAAAGAGTGAGGTTGAATGAATTATATGTATAATGGTATTATATAGATGACTTTGATAAAAAATGTGGAATATTAAAATTTAGATGTAATGGAAGATGATGATCATATATATAAACTAGTTTTTCATGAATTCGTGATGTTAAGAGTTTTTCCCAATTCCCTAAAAATTTAAAACTAAAATATCCCTATGTTTTTAATTTTTATAATTCTTCCATTTTCTATTTTAATTTTTGGATGGAAATAATTCAGACACCTTTATCGATATCAAATATAGTAATGTAATGTTCATGTTTTTATCATTAAATCATGGAATGTGGGTTCTAAGTTGTTATAGATGGTATAAAAGGAAATGTTAAGATATATTAAGATATTAGGATGTTTTCTTGTGAGGTTATCTTAAGAGCAATAGATACCATCAAAGGTATATAAGAATATGGATGATTATAAGTTCAAAGTCAAAAAACACCCCTATGAGGTTTTAAGTGGTTATATCTGAAGGTTATTAATGAATCATTAAGTGAAATTGTATTAGGTTGGAATATATATATCTATTTAGTATAATTTGGACCATTAATTTACATTTTTACTATATAATTTAAAATTTATTGAGAAACATTATGGTTTATATGATCTTGTATATAATGGTAATATGTGTTTTATCATATATAAAATCATATGACTAAAAGGTGATTTTGTGAGTTAGTGATTAATGTTATTTCAAAATGTGTTTTCAATATATTTTTATTAATTATGAATGTTATTATATATACTTAAATGTTAAAAAAATATTTAATTTTTTATTTATTTAGGTAATATGAGATTTATATTTATCAAATGATTTAGTATCAACTTGGGGTATAAGAGATTAATTTAGAAGATTAATGTATCTTATAAAGGATTATTCATTTTGGAAATTATCTTACAATGTGAAAACTATTTTTGATATGGTTAATTTATTAATAAATAATGAATATATTTTTACCCATTATATTTTTATTTGGTTTTTAGAAGTATATTTGAGTTATTCAAGCTTGAAAAAGTCATATTGAATCCTTGTCATTTAGAGAAAAAATGATATTGTGGTGGAAATATAAATAATGATGAAATTTTACTCATCACGTAAGTATATATTATTATTATTTTGTTGAAGATGGTAAATTATTTCCTCAACCCTTGTAAAATGATATTTAAACAAAATATTTTCATATTACCAACACCTGTTATGAAATCAATGACCATTTTCAAACATTTTTGGTTTATAGTTCCGAGGTCCTCAACTTTCAGTTGATTATTCACATTCATATAATCAATTATCTCTATCACTATCAATAATTATTTGGAAATTAAACTTTTATACCCTCCCCAAATCTTCACATCCCAATGATTATATGGTATTTAGAAACATCATATGTGTTATTCCATATGACTATTGTTATTCCCTTACTCATTTATTAGGATGATGTTTTGTCAACCATTTTTATGATGTAGGATTACAATTTTTTGTAAATATTTCCAATAACTGAATATTGAGATAAAGATAAAATTGTGTGGTAGATATTTTTTTAGGGTGGATGATGTAACACCTTTAGATTTACAAAAGAAAACTGTTTTTGATAGCATATTCATCATGTAACAATGATCTTAAACGACCCATTAAATATAAAATCAGTATAAAATATACAATAAATTAGTGGGTATGAATAGTATGCAATAATTAATGATATATATATATGAGTATATATATAAATTTCATACTCAATATAAATTTTCGGTAAATTTTTAGTAAATATTCAATTAATGTTTTGTAAAGTAGTTTAATTCTTCAAAAATATGTTGTATTTAGAAATGATATTCAATGATTTTCATGGAAAAATATAATTATTTTTTATAAATTTTAAAAAAGTTTTTTGATAAAATTAAATTAAATATATAAATTTTCAAATCAAAATTTACTTTGGGTGAAATTTTGGGATTTTTCAAAAAATAATAATTTTTCAATGAATAGTGAAAACCAAATATTCAAAATATGTCATTTATTTTTGTATAAATTAAGAAATTTAAATTTACCATTATGTGTTAAATTTTATTTAAAGTAACAGAAATATGTTTTTTATTCCACATAATTTATTTTTAATCATATTTATATTTTATTTTAGTATAATTTTATGTTAGTGTTTAAAAATGGGCTTTTCAAAAAACGGTTTTAAAAGGCATAATGTTTATCCATTTTAATTAATTAATATTTTCCATAATTATAAATATTTTAAATGATTTTATATATTATACATAAATCATTATTAGTTCATGTTTACAAAATAATTATTAACAGTCATAGAGTTAATATAAAATCATATTTTCCTTTGAAAATACAATTTTTTAAAACCCTATTTTTCATCGAATCTATAGGTTTAATTATAAATTATATTTTTTCCACTATTTGAATTCAATGTTTTAAAATTGATTCCATATTTCGAATCAGAATAATTTATATTATCTAATAATTTATACTGAACTCCTTAAGATAATGAATTGTAAAAATAGTAAATTTAATTAACATGGTTAAGATGAATTCAGGTTTATTAGGGGTAAATATAAAAACAAATGTGTATAAATAATATAATAACTTGTATAAAACCTCTTTTATGGACCTAGTTTTACACTCTCATGTATAAGGTGGAAAAGTATCCATTTTGGATCCTTATTTGAAGTGAAAAACGTGGGTATCACTTTTTATTTTGAAAATTACAAGTGTTCCACTTCCATCACTTATAAACGACCCCATATATCATGAATTATTATCAGTATAAAAACAATTTTTTTTCTATAATACCTACCCAAATAATTTCCCAAAATTACCTCCTCTCATAACAGAATCCCTATTTTGGCGAAAAAATCTATTCTATGAATAGTTTAGTATAAGAGGTGGAAGGTCACTATAGTGGTGGCAGAGTACTGTAGCAGCGGTGGGTACTGTGTGGTACTGTAGCAGTGTGGGTGATGTAGCAGTACTATTCACAGAATGGGCTTTGGGCCTAAAAAATGGGCCTACGGGCCATGTAATGGGCTAAATGCCTTCTGAGCCTTCGAGAAATGTAATGGGTCTTCCTCTACCCAGTTAAAGGGGTATTTGCTTTGATTTAATAATATATAAGGCTTCATCCCAAACCATTTAAAAAAAATATACTAACCTAAATCTATCTCTTTCTCAATCAAATGAGATATGAAATCATCATTTGTGTTTAGGGATGTCTACAGTATCATGAACAAATTTCATTTGTTTTCCACTATTTCATTTTAAATATTATTTTAATGATGGATTTAAAGTTTATATATTATATTTTTAACATACATTTAAATTTTAATTATTAAATAACAATAGCTTTATATTTTACATTCAATAGAGGATATGATAACATTGATCATGTGTGCGACGAACTACCACCTTGTGAAGCGATGTGATTCATTTTTCACTAATGATTTACATGGAAGGTAATAAGGATAATGTTAATTTATTTATTTTATATAAATCTAATAATAATTATATTAATTTAATATTTATCATTATTAATGTACATTATATCATTTTTAATATATGTGTGGACTATCTCCTCCACAAGGCAATGTGATTGTTTTTTTATCAGCACATTAAAAGAGTGATATGTACAAGTGTATTTAATGAATACATATGTTATTTATGATATTATTATTTTAAATTAAAGATAAAATAATAAATACCTTTATTTCTTAATGATAAATGAAAAATGGAAATGTTACTCACATGTACATATGACCTATCATATCCTTGATTGTAACATAGATACTTTTTGAAAAAAGTAATTATTGGTTTTAAAAGAAATATTAATTAACATATATGGTAACTATTTCATGATTATTATTCTGGAGATGTTGAAACAATTCTCACTTTGACCATAATCAACTAACTAATGTGGTTTTAAAATAAAAAACCGAATATCTTCAAAACAACAGAAATGGATATAATTGAATAAGTATTTGAGTATGTCATTAAAAAAGAAATAAAATAAATTATTTAAGTAAAAAGTATTTAACATAGATTTTTTATATGAAATAAAAAAATTTAAATAATATTATTATATATCAGTCAATGGACATGAAAGGAATACATGGACTCAAGGTAAGGGGTTTTTTTCCTCTCACTTTTACTTTTGTGAGACAAATAATGTATTCAAACGTGTTTATTATTGGCAGGTGTATATACCATCAATTTAATGATTAATATAATTATACCCTCATACATAATGTTATGTTATGTTATAATTTGATGTAATTTATCCAGGTGGATTGACTTTAACGTTACCATGTGGTAAATGTTTTTGAACTCAATTTCCTTTTGACGAGTTACAAAAATTATTCATTGACTCTGTTCTCATATGATGATATGTGAATTGATCAATAAATTTTTTTTCTATATTAAATATTGTTTTATGGATTCAAATTTTTTACACATATTCTCTCCATTAATGAACTCTCAATTAAATGATAAGTTCTTTAGAAGGGTTAATCGTACCAAATTCTTTTCCTTGAGACATGTGTTGATGATATGTAATTATCTTCTTTATGAAGTGTATATACAATCCATTTGGTATGTTATATCATATATTTTATTATTTTTAAAATATTTAATCTTTCATTTTACTTTATTTATTTAATGGGGATTATAATTAAAGTGATTGAAAAGTGGGAATTATTTTCTGATATAGTAAACTTGGTTATAAATAATTTTTATGATTATATTTATGATAATGAAATATTATGACCAATATCTCAATAAACCGATGAATTTTCATAATATCTCTTTATGACCTAAGAATACATGATATCCATTTATCTTTATCAATTTATTTACTCAAGATTTCAAAAGAATGTTTTTATGAAACATTGTATTTATTTTCACTTCAGTCGAAAACCCTTTTTCTTCCGAAATCTTGATTTTAAAAAATTTATTCCAAAATGTTTTTAAAATTCTTCAAATGATTTATTAATGTATTTTTACCTACTTTTTCTCTTTAAATAATATTTTAATATGAATCTTCATATCATTTTCCAAATAGTTACAATTTATATTTTAATAAAATCATGTAAAGAATAGTTATTTTAATGCATACAATATGAATGGAACTTCCCACTATCATGGACATTATTTTCATTAAAAATTTATTTATATGATTTCATATTTATTTTAAAGAAAAAATGATTTTCAAATTTTTTTATGTTTTATGTTTTATTTTCAAAATAGTGTTGATATTTTACTCAAGATGTATTTTAAATGATATTTAAATCCTCCTATATATTTTTCCATCATTGTTTTCAATTGAAAATTATTTTCAATTTTTTAATATTTTTAGTTTTTAGAAATTATTTAAAAATATAAAAGTTTCTTTCCCTCAAAATTATTTTTAATGATATTTTAATGATATATTCATTTATCAATATTAATTATACTTGTTGTTACTTATTCTCTAATTGAGATATTTCTTAATGATGACATCATTTTTCTTTCTCTGGATTGATTAAGATTTTTTCAAAGAGATTATTAGGGAACCTATTTATTTTCCATGGGTTAATCATGTTTCAAAAAGAATAATATTGAACATGTTAATTTTCCATAATTTAATCATCTTTCAAGGAAATTTTTATGAAACCTCTTTATTTTCCCTAGGCTAATCTTGTTTTAAAGAGATTGTTATGGAATTAGTTTATTTTCAATGGGATAATCATCTTTTAAATTTTTTGATATAACTATTTCTTTTACACTTGTTAATAATTTTTGAAATAGATTGTTACGGGACCCCTTTATTTTACATATGTTTATTTTATTTTTAAGATATTTTTATGGAAACCATTTCGTTTTGATAGTTTAATCTTGTCTCAAATACTTTTTTATAGAGCCCCTTTTTTTCATAGGTTAATATAGTTTTAAATATATTATTATGAAATCCTCTTATTTTCTATAGGTTAGTAATGTTTCAATGAAATTATTATGGAACCTATTTATTTTCCAAAGGTTAATCATTTCTCAAAGATATTGACATGAATCTTTTTTCATTTCTATTAGTTAATCAATTTATAAAATAAATAATGATGTTTCTTATGTTTTTATGAAAAAAATCAATGTATATGTACTTTATTTATGGTTCTTGTACATTATATAAAATTGGTGTCCCAAGATAACATATGGAGAGCCTAATATAACTTATATTATGGGTTTACCCAGAGAGTGTTTGGTGTGCTCAATATAGATTATAATAAGGATATACCGTGATTTTTCTCCAATGAATTAGTTAATGATAATGTTCTCCGGATAATTTTTTCGAAAGTCATATGTATAGGTATTCCAATTTTAAGGGTTTAATGATGATTTTGTTCCAAGATATAAACATGTTTTATCTACTCTTTCTATGTGTTTACAATTTCTATTATGATCAAGAATGATATCACATGATTTATGACCATTGATTCTTATTAATAATTCTTTTTTAAATAATTCTTATTTTTTTATTTTTTATGATTCAGGTATTTATGGATATGAATATTCTTTGGTTATACTCTTAAACTTTTATTATTTCATCATACCCTTATGTTCTTATTGACATCAATGATAAAATTCAATTTTTCATTCTTATGTTTATCATTACTTAGCATTTGATATCACACATGGGTTATATCGGATGAATGTTATTAGATAGACTGATACTAGACTGAGGGTATCAGACATACATGGTACCAAGTAGTGGGTAAAAGGTATATGTTTATAGAGAAATAATTCATTAGATGGAAAATTTAAGAATATAGAGTTCATATAGAATTTCATCACAACTAATGTGCATAAAATTGAAGAGTAATAATAATAAATAATAGAAAGGAAAGTATGAATTGATTTTAAGTAGAATAATTATGATGTATTAATTTCTATTGGTAAATTTTATTTTTCTTTTGCGAACATTACATTATCCTATTATATGTCAGAGCATCATAAGAACTCTCAATGGAAAATATATATATACGAAAGTTATGTTTATTTGTTTTTATGATAAAAAAATATTTTATTCTAGTATATGTGTGGTCTTAGATTATTTCAAAGCCATGCTAAGGACCAGCTACTCTTATTATGCAGTGATCCATGTAAATTCTTATGTATATTTGGGTGTTCTTATGCATGATTTTATAGAAGAATCAATCATATACTACCAGATGAAAAGGATGTTTTCATGATTTAAACCCAAAATGATAATATAATTTATTTACCCCCTCTCAATGATCTCAATGATCCAAAATGGTTCATTGATGTATAATATGTCAGAAACATTAGAGATGTTCATAAGATGTTCCAAGAAATAAACTGCTCACCTAATATGACTAAGGATCTCAAAGGGACTAATATATATGTCTTAGCATTCCTTTATTTGAAAATATCATAAATATTTACCAAGGAGATATTTGAATGAATACCTTACTTTCAACATAAGGCACTTGATCATTCTGATGATCATCAGTATAACATTTATATTGAATTTGAGTTTTGATGATATTATACTAAATAGATCTAACCTTTTATGCCATTTAATTATCTATTTTTGGTCACAAAATCTTAAATTATGCAAATTCATAAAAACATATTAGTGGTATTCACTTCCTTTTATAGAGGTCTTCATATAGATCCATTTTAATACTTGAGTAAAATATATTTTTATAAGAATATTCTACAAGAGGAAGGTGTTGATCAAAACCACATTTAAAACCAAAATTGAAAGCTATTAGCATATCATATATGGTTTTAATGGTCCTCTAAAATTAAAAATCTATCTAATTATTATATATATTGCCAAATATTAATTTTATACTGAAATTTTGGGGAATAATTCTCAAGGAATTTACGGTAAACTTCTAAACATGATAGAAAACAATATAATATAGTAATCTATGAAAACATACCACTTATTTAATGTATATGAAGGAAAAATGATCAAGAGGTAAATATTATTTGAGTTAAATAAAATGTAATGTCTTTGTAAGGTGAAGAACAACAACCTAAATTGTGTTATGGAATTTGAATTTCTTGGGGGAGTCCTAGGAAGAAATACATGGAGATGTTTTCCCATTTTAATTCTAGTATCGGCAATGGAATTAAAATCCCATTATATTTCATACATTTATCCTTGACTTTCTCACATACAAGACATCTAGATACATACTCCATATTATCTATCTTCATGTTTTACTAGATGAAACTCTCTCTGAAATCTTTATACATCTCTAGGATTCTAGGATAAAAATAGAAAGATGATATATTTGTTTTATCAAATAATTTTGTTTTAAATTTTGGTATTTATGTGACACATACACTGTTCCTAAATCTTATCATTCCATCATGATGAGGCTTGAACTTTAGATCAATCATCAACTTATTTTCAAGTCCCTCACCTTCATTTCATGCCTTTATAAATTTCACATTAATTGATGGTTAAAAATTCATTTTAGAATATACATGATCTTTTCACCTTCTATATGATTTCATGGATCATCCACTAAAAATAAAAAATTATTTTATCTAATTCAATCATCATTATGGAACATATATCATGATATTTATAACTCAATTCATCTACCACATTGTTTTTCTTCAAAAGGAGGTAATGTATTGAAAAATCATAATCTTTTATTAGTTACAACTGTTACATTGGGTTCATGTTTACCTCTTTATTTGTAAATATATAGATGAAACATTTATGATAAATATATATATATATATATATATATCACACAATTCACTATATAATTAATTTTTTTATTTTCAAGTCATAAATTAATGATTCCGTCTCCAAATCATGGGTCAATTATTTTTACTCATGAATATTCAATTATCATGGGGAGTATTATAATACTATGTCATTATATAAAATAATATGTTCCATTCTATTATTCAATGTATAATAATATATAAAAATCCATTATCCATTATTGGTTAGGGTATCCACAAGTCAACTAACCAACATTCTCTTTTATTCCTTGAAATTTTCTTCACATTCATCTATCTAAAGGAAATTCACCCTTTTATACATCAACTTTGTTATTAGATTTATTATCAATGATAAATTTCTCAAAATACATAGGTATAATCTTTGAAACCTAAGAAAACTATGGATTTTTTTCTTAATGGTTGGATGAGACATTGTTCTATAACTTTTATCTTATAAGGATTCACAGGTATACCCTCTCTTATAATCAAACGACCCAAGAATGATATTTTTTGTAGAGAAAATTCAACCCTTTTAAAATTGGACTACAATTTATTCTTTATCAATTTCATCAACACTATCCTCAAATTACATTTATTATCTTCTATGTTATTTAAATATTTATGAATATCCTTTATAAAGACTACCAAAAATCAATCAAGGTAATATCTAAAATACACTATTCATTATATCCAAGAAGATATAAGGAGAATTCAAAATTAAAATTGGAAAACCATAAGATTATAATTTCTATACATAGTACATTAGATTGTTTTGGGAATATCAACCCATACGAGTCTTAATATATTATATCCAGTTCAATGATCAATCTTGTAAATGTTTTGAACTCTATACAACTAATCAAACAATTCATTAATAAGGAGTATATGATACTTATTTATGATTTTGATATTTTTATATTCCCAATAATCCATGAAAAGATACTTCAAAAAACATTTGTTATTTATAAAAATAAATGGTTCACCATATAGTGAAATACTCAGGTTTATGAATCCCTTTTCAAGATTCACGTGGAATTTATTCTTTAATTCTTATAACTAAATTGGGGTCATTCATTAAGGAGTATTTGCTTTTGTTAAATAATTCATCATGATTCCTTTTTAAAAAACAATTATATGATTCATTATAATGATAGGAATTTATTTAATAAATTTTTTGACATATTATCAAACAATAGGAATATTTTTAATGTTTATTTAATATTTGATGATGTAGCTGTGAAAAATCTGTTTAGATGTATTTTTTTGTCACTATATCATCATGTGGTTGAAAATAAAGTTCATTAGGAATGTTACTTAAGGAAGATTCTTAATGATATTAGTTAAGGAAGTTACAATAATATTCGTTATGAATTATAATACTATTTTTGAATAACGTCATATGATTTATTAATGTTACTCAAAGATACTAACATCATGAAAATCTTACTGATCCAATCTAGGTTTTCATTAGTTTATAAAAATTGTGAGAATTGATATTATGGATAGAATTTGAATTAAATGTTTCATAAAGTAAGGAATATTTTTATGAAAATGATAAAATGATTTATAGATGTAAAAAACTAGAAAAAAAAAAGATTCCAAAAAAAGGTTTTAGAAGCATAGATTTAGATGTAGAGTTCCAGAAACTTACCCTTATTTATAGTTAACCGGGAGGATGTGACCAAAAAAGAGATAGAATACTATTAATAGACTCTATCCACCATATGGAGGATATTAGATGAACATAGTCACATATATGTAATTGGAAATTTATTTTTTTGAAGTCCAGTTACTGATGAATCTAGATAGTGACACGAGATGGAATATAGTTGATGTTCCAAATGAAGATACTATAAATATATATGAATTTAAAATAATAGGATAGATAAATATTGGTTAATTGAGACTAATATCAAAAAAAATATTGAGATATAATGTTCTAATGTATAATTACTAGGAAAATAAATTAAAATAAATTTTTATTGATTAAATAAATGCTATGAAGTTACATCAGGAAGAGAATGGAAGAGTATATGGTTAACCAGATAGTAGATAGTTTGTCATTATGATAAGATATAACAAAATAAAATAGATAATTAGAGGGATATATCAATGATGTTGAAATTGTTTAAGTATAAATAAAAAAACAATGAATATTAAACGAATGGAGATTTACCAATGCTACTGGATATAGAAAATTGAATATTCTCCAAGCAGAGAAGGGTGCACAATTTTTATGATAATGTTGAGAAGAAACATATAGACATATTGGATGTAGATATGATATTTCATTAGACCATCATATAATGCGATGAACAAATAGAGATTTCCTAAAATAGGAAAAATAATAAAGTTCCATCAAATAATGAAATCACGTGGCATCTATCCAATAGAGAACTTTTATAGTGTACCAACAGATAGAGAATTCTCAATGTATTAAATAGAAAGAAAAGCACCAGATAGAGATGTTATAAGAATAATTACATATAATTTGTAAATTGTTAACAATATTGATATAAAAACGTGTCAATGAATTTTTTTTAGAATTATGAGGTTAAGGAAGTTGGCATAAGATGATAAAAATAAAGTAAAAGGATGTTTGAAGAAAGGTTGGAGATGTCAAGTTTTCATGAATCATTAATAAGAATTATGAATATTTATATAATTCTTGAGAAAATTCAATAAAATTACTTTTTTAGTTGGAAAACTACAAAAATTTCATGTGTTTTATATATTAACAGAACCTATATAAAGGTGGTGAAATGAATATCTACAATTTACACTATTCCCCATTTTTAAATGGATGGCACACTAAATTTTTATGAAATAATAATTTTCCAATAAAGATAAATTTTTAGTTGAAGAAGTTCTACCAGACTGAGTTCCATCATATAGAGAGGAAGTACAGTGAATAACCTATTATGTTCTTAATTAGTTGCGGAAGAGTGCACCATACATAGGAAAATTGATCAGAGATCTTGTAGATGGATACCCATTAGATAAGGATCCAATATAAATAGTTATACTCGGTGGAGTCATCAGATAGTACTACTAAATATAATCCACTTAACAAATGTGTATTAAGAAGATTCATGAACAAATAAAAAATTCATCGAATATAAAAAACAAGACAATGTTGATTAGATTAATTTTTCCTAATGATGTTTTCTGGATGAGGTTTTGTTAAATATCAAATTTAGTACATCAAGATCATAAAAATATTTAATGTTTTTTTCAATTCCATCTTGTTCTTATGATGTTTTTAAGTGATATTAATGTTTTTACACAAGATAAGAAGGAAATTCTTTTTGGATGAAGATAATATAATTCAATATCATATAAAAAAATAAGAAGGAAATGGATTATAGCTAGGGAATGTATGATGTTATTGAAAAGTATTGTTGGATGGGATGTTTAATCAGATATGATGAAATATGAAAGATTTAGGATCATTGGGGGTATAAAAAACTATATAACAACATTTTATTGCTAGGGGTAAAACCAGAGTTAGCTAGATGAATGATTACTTCAGTGTCATACCATTTTATTACCATAACTTTATAACCATGAGAAGATAGTAAAATAATCCATGTTAGGGAAATAAATAACATGATAAAGAGGGGTTCTTGGAACCAAAACATGTAAATATCCCGTGTTGATCACAAATTATAGTTTTCCAAAAGAATGTTGATGTTTATAATTATATTTTTGTGGATCATAACAATAACATATTTTTAGAGGTTATTATTTTTTTCAAAACATTTATGAATCTTTATTATAGAAGAATATGAGATCAATAACTCACCCCCTCTCAGGGATCCTACATTGATCCAAGGTATCTTCAATTGGTATCAAAGGGTAGCTTCACTCAAAAAATCCAACTCTAATAGTAAAGAATTAAAATTCTATGAATATCAACTGTGTATCGATATTCAATAGCATAAACTATTACAGTTAAAAGAATATGATGTTACCCGATCTTCTATCTATTGGACTTAAAGTTTGATATGGTAAAACAAAAATTTTTCCAATCATTAAGGATGTTTCTATGAACTCTTATGATAAATGAAATTTTTTAATTGATGGAAAATATAATAATTTCATGTTGATGGATCTTAAATAAAAAATTTATACAATGATTATGGGGTTTAGAAGATTCATGATAAGTTTATTAGTAAATTTGAAGGGAATGGGAATGCAAAATAAGTTAAGGTACAAATCTGGAGAAGCATATTTGAAGATATTAATATGTATGATAAAGAAATTATTATAAATACATTACAAGAGTTAATGATATTGTGATTAATATAATATGTTTTGGTGTATAGCTAAAATAATTTACCATCATTAAGAAACGCATAAGAAACATTCTAGATAGATTTGATTCCAAATTTGGAAAATTAAAATATTGTGAAGACTTATCTCTAGAGGAACATTAGAATATTTTCATGGAATTTGATAAGTGGAGAATAATAGTTTTTAATCATATGGATAATGAAGTAATTTATTTTGATGATTTTTTAAAAGGTAAGCTCATTGATAAAGAATTTGAATATGAATAATTGAATTCAGAGGTAGTTTAAGAATAAATGATCCTTAAAACAATTATTTCACTTCCTTATGAGAGATACAAAAATGGAAACTAGAATAAAGAAGGTAAATATTATCATAAATATTGGAATTTTTAAGATTAAATTCAAATTAAAAAAAATCACCTGACTAAGTATAAATATTACGATTCAAAAGAAGAGGATAAGAATTCATATAAATTTAAGTTATAGAAAAATAAGAAAAAGTACAACTTGAATAAGAAGAAAAGATTATTAAGAATAATAGGGTAGGGTTATTATTCTTCCATGAATGAATATTATGAAAATTTCAACTTATTTGATTGAGTTAGAGAATAAAATTATTCATTAAAGAGTGATGATGATTATTATGAGAGGAAAAATTGAGTTAATTATAAAATAATAATTTGATATAATGCTCAAGGAAAATTTATAACTAAAGAATAAAATGAATAAGATCAAGAAAGATGTTAAGGAAATAAATTTTGATAATGTAGGTAAAATAAAATAGGATAATATAAACATTAATTTGAATAGATATCATAAAATTAATATTTTTGTGTTTTAAAGAATTATGAAATGTTTTGATGAAAAATTAGTCAGTCATGAGAATAATAACATGGTAGTAACTACACCTGTTAAAGAAAGTAAGTATGATAGGTTGAAGTCAGCTGAACTCATGAAGATGGTGAATGTTTTTAAATAATGTTTTGATGAAATTGAAGAAGAGTTATTTTAAAAAGAATCAATATTTATTACCTTAGAAAGTTTGTTAAGAAATATCAGATAATATTTCACTTAAATAGATTTGGCTAAAGGCTAACCAACTAAAGATGATGAAATGAAAATGAAAGAGAAATAATATGTTTCTATTCCTAACCAATATTTTTGTAACTCCTCTTTTTTTAAAATTTTATGTTCACCTGTGAATATTTCTTAGAAGTAATCTTCTACTAATATATATTGTAATTCAAAATAATTTATCTCCCTGAAACAATTCACCCATAATTTGTATAAAATAAATAATAAAATATATTAGAGCATTACTTTTAGTATGAAAGGTCAGGAATCAAAGGTCACTACTGATGTTGTGGGGTTTGGATGCATCTAGAATACTCATGTTAGTAAAACATGAATTTACTAGGAAATAGGTATGAATCATGTGGGAGGTAATATGAGTAGAGAACAAAATTTTTTCCAAGAAACCATGTCATGGATGAAAATAAAGTTTACAATCTAAAGAATCTTTACAATGCATGTGAGGAAAATTTGAAGCTTGAGAAAGTGGAAAAAAGATAGGAAATACAGATTGTTGATAAGGGTATGAATGTTAAATAGGAAAATAAATAGTTCTTAGACATTTGATAAAATTATATTGACATGAATAGAATAATGGAGAAAGGAATTTTTTATCTAATTAAAATGGAAATAAAAATGTTTCTGTAGATGAGAACAAAATTTTTTCATCAACAATTGGTTGTTTTATAATTTAAAAACTTGAAAAAGATGTGAGAATGATGGGAATTTTAATAAACATATAGGATTATCTTACTATACCATGATTAAGTTAGGAAGAAAATGTTACAAAATGATTGTGAAAAACATGTTATGAATGTTGAGAATAATATTAATGATTCATTTAAAAATTATACAAATGAGAAGAAATCAATTACAAAATTTATGTAGGATGATAAAAAAATGAAAGCTAGGATAATGAAAATATTTAAGAAGAAGATAAAGAGGATACGTCAAAGATAATACGCTTGTACTAAATGTTATTTATAAGGAACACAATTGTTCCACCTTATTCCAAATATACTAGTCTATCCAGCCTAACATGTAGTGAATTGAAGGATAAAAAGTATGAAAACTATATGAGTGTTATAAAATATTTACCCAAAGATTGAAAAGACTATGATTGAACTTTTTTACCACCATGATATGGAATAAGAGTTCAACCCTTGAGGGGGAGAAAATTTTAATATGAGGTATGGGTATCATCATTTTCTTAAAAGGGAAGTAATGATGTTAAGAATGTTGAAATGGTGGTGAGATATGTTTTTACACATAAACGGTTTTGATATATTTATTTACATGGGTGCTAGATTTACCTTAAAAACATACTCTGTTTCCCCTAAAATTAAAAATTTTAGAAGAAACCAGAGGAAATAATTTAATTAATGAAGTGTTATGGAAAACATAGATCACCATTATTATGATATCTTATTTTCAAAACTGGGTTTTCACATTTATAATTAGTGTTTTTTATTTAATTTTTTTGATATGAAAATCATGTATTTTTTTCCACTGAAGAATATTTTCATGATTCTTAGATGAATAAAAATAATTTTCAATATCCCCATTGAATTTTATTGTCAACAAGAGGGTGAAATATCATAGGGGGAGAAAAAATGATAATATCATATTGGGAGAATATATTGAGAACACATATTGACTTTGAAGATGTTTGATGCTTTTATGTGGGTTTGGAAAATAAAAAAATGGGAGAGACTGTGTTTATAAAGAGTATTTGTTTGAATTTATTTTAAAAAAATTAATATATATTTTTAGAGATTTTTAATTAATAATGTCACTTATGGAAGTTTCTTAAGAATGTTAATTAAGATTTTTTTGGGTACATTTCTTATATAGTAGAAGAATATTTATTAATAAAGGCAAATAATTATATGTTTTACCTAAAAGATAATAAAATATTGATTATATTAATGATCCAAGAAAAGTTTGATTGAGATTATATAATTTTTTAGAATATTGTTAATAGATGTAGTTTGAATTGTAGGTTGTATGATGTTGTCATATTTGGGGGGGCATTATTATGGACATATACCACTAGTAAACTATTCCAAAAAAAGGTTTTAGATAAAAATTTATATAAAATAATTATGAATATAGACCTTAAAATTATGATTACCAAATGGTTGTAACTAGTCAAAGATACCATACAAAGTTAACTGATGAATACCCCCAAACGTTGGATACCAAATACATAACATTGGATAGATATAAGTAGACATAGATTTGTTAGTAGACCAATGACTGATAAAACTGGAGACACTAGATGAAACATATATTATGTTCTAGTTAATGATATTGTAATATGATATGAGGTTAAAAGAAATAGCTATATAAATAATGGTTAATGATATTACGTCCCTACAAATTTTGAGCTGTAATGTTCGGATGTAGAATGATCATACTAAGAAAATGGGAGACGTTCAAATCAGTCAAAAGAATTTTATATAGATAAATTAGATATATAATCATCGAGTAAAGGGTTTTAAAAAAATTGGGATTGTTTTTATATACTATCTAATGGAAGAAAATATAGTAGTGCATTATAAAGAGGTTTTGATGAAGTGTCAATAGTTTAAGTGTCATCCGGTAGATACTCCGAGGGTCCAATGGCTTGATATTTCCCAATGTTACCAAATGAACAAATATGAGGTCTCACTAAGAAGTGATGTGTATAAAATGATTTAGATAAATATTTCTATAAGAATACATATATATGATATTTTATTCGACACACATATGTTTAGTTTAATAGATAATGGTTTCTGATATTTGAGACGTTAACAAAGAATTATTAGATTATGGAATATTGTGTAGTCTATCATATAGATAATGATGATAGAATACCAATATAAACATAAGTCCTAATGATGGAAACATATTTTCATACACTGGATAAAGAAGTTATAATAATCATGACATAAAATATTTAATATCCTTAATAATGTCGTTATTGAAGCTGATCATTCAATTTTTGTTATCATACTGAGGTTTAGAATGTTGGTAGAAGTTCTTTAACTCCATGTTTCGGGAAGATAAATGAAAGGTGAGTGGTTTTTTGTTCTTTATAACATTTTATAATATTTTAGAAGACTATATAATTAAGTAGAAGTGTCTAGGAAACATTAGTTGAGTGACAAAAAGAATGAGTTCCTAAATATTCAAATTTGGGAGAACCAATATAAATGGGGTGTAAATTATTTCTATTCATAACAATATTCAAACATATAAAAAGGATACCACACTGCTGTTTTTTTTGATTGATAATTTTTCATACCATGTTAACATTTATGTTGAATAAGATATACAAAAATGAGTTCCAGTGGATAAAGAAGAGTTGTTATGAGTACCTAACTGAGTTGTTACTTATATGAAGAAATAAGATGTAGGTATAAGATCTTAAATCGAAGATCTATATAATAGAGGTAAAATTGATAATTAAATATAAAATATAGGTATACCAATAGATTCATCAAATAATACTTTTGAACACATTCCAGTAAACCAATGTGTACAAGACACATCAAAGAGACACAGAAGAGATAAAGGAATCAAAAAGAGGAAAATTGGATGGAGTAAATATGATGATCTTTTGTTAAATATGTGTTCTAGATGAAGTTCAAGAAAAGATTAGATTTAGTACATCAATGTCATTAAAGTATCATAAATTTTTTTTAATTCCAACTAACACTTAATTATTTTGTTGATGAACATGATGTTTTTACATAGGTGAAGGTTATCCAACTTTCTTATGCATTAAGAGAAGACCATTCTATATTATATTGGAAAATAAGAAGGAAATTGATTTTATTTGGGGGTATAACCAGTTGCAGAAAATGATTGTTTCTTATAGTATTTAACCAATCATAAAAAATTGGATATAATAACGAAATTTGGGGGTATAACCAACTTTATAAGATGAGATAATTTATGGGGGTAGAACCAAGGTTATTTGGAGGAATAATAACTGGTTTGTATAGCCAGTTAGCTCCCAAGCTTTTGTAATCTAGTGAATATATTAAAATAATCTATATTGGAGAAATTGACAATTGGGTAAAGAGCAGTTATTCACTAAAATACTCAAAAATATCATGTGGTGATCTCTCTTTTTATTTGATGCATATAAAAGGGGAGGTTGGGATTTATATTTTAGTGAATCATAAATCTTGAATTTTTTTAGAATAAAATAATGTTTCCTTGCCAATTTATGAATATTTTTTATAAAATAAGAATCCCTCCCAGATTTTCCACTATCAGTAATAAAATATAGATCCAAGGGAAATTCACATTTGATATAATAACGTATCATAAATTGGTAATATGACCAATATAATGGTAGTAATTTCCATTATAAGTTAATGTTCATCATCACGATGATAGACTATCATTGACTAATTTGTAATATCAAATTTAACATCCATTCCTTATTAATTTACATGGGATGTATGTAAAGGGATCTAATCCATTCCCAATGTCACATAAAATTTATCTAGATGAAGAACAATATGATTTTTTGGACGAAAATTCTAAAAAATCTATATTAAGGGGGATCTATATACTTTATTTTAAATCATTTTACCATTAGGTTTATATAGTAATAATTAAATATCTAATCCTAAAGGTGGTTATGTGATTCCCTAAAACAAATATCATATAAAAGAGTTGTTAGAAACTAAATTATATATAATTTGTTTTGTTTTAGAGTGGTTGATAAGTGTATATTTCTTCAATTAATTTCCCTTACCAACACCAGTACTTGCAATCAAATGTTCTTTCTCTTTATTCATTTTTATCACGGGTATTTGATGATATTTTTAATTATTACCCCCTAGATTCACGTACTAATTGACATGTGTACATACTACATATAAATATTGTTGTACCTCTCGAACCCCTCAAGGTTTTATTTTCATGATCACAATCACCCTCATATTTATCTAATCCTCTTTCAAGTGTTTTTGGTTGATAGGAATCAAATCAGGTGGCCAAGGAATTGGGCCAAGAAAGAAAGAAGGCAAAGTGGACTGAAATTCAATCCACCGGCCAACCAGTGGCACACCAGCGGCCAGCCGGTGGCACCTGCATTCAAGAGGGAGCCACTGCCTCCCCACCGGCCAGCCGGTGGCCTCAGCACCGGCCAGCCGGTGGCACCCTCTCCCAACAGTGCCAACTTCTGTCTTGCCACCGGCCAGCCGGTGGCTCTGGCACCGGTCAGCCGGTGGCCCCTGGAAAAGAATCCTATGCCATTTTGCAAACACCGGCCAACCGGTGGGCCTGCACCGGCCAGCCGGTGGACACAGTCAAACTAGCCGTTGGGCTGTTGACCAGCCTGCCCACTTGGCTCCCAACGGCTCTTTTAGCCTCTCCAACGGCTCCGAAGCCTCCCCAAGGGTTCCATGCCTATAAATAAAGGCCAAGGAATCCCCGAACATCTACCGGAACATATACAAAGCCAACGGACATATTTTGGATCAATTGGCCAACCTCCGGCGACTTCCTCCAAGGGAACCCCAAGTGCTCCAACAACTTCCACATCCAAGGAGCTCCACCCAAGAAGCTTGGAAGCGGCCTTCATCATCTCCATTCAATCAAAGGCGCCCAAGACTTCCTCCAATACGGTTTTATTGTTTATTTTATTTTGAGCTTTAAAATTGGGTTTGTGCCTACAAACCCCAACCCTTTTCTCATCCTCCCTTTCTTTTGGGTTTCACACCACCACTAAGGTGTGAAGAGGTTCACAAGATTTTCCTTTAAAAAGCTTGAGAAAAAGGTGAGCTATCCTTCACCTGTAAGAAGGATAGTGGGTTCTTGCTATTCCATTGAAAGCAAGTGGGTTCTTGCTCAACCATAAAAAGCAAACTGTAATAGGTCCTAGTGCTACCTCAAAGCCTAGTGGGTTTCTTGCTAAAACCATTGAAAAGCAAGCGGTAGGAATCTCTCAACGGTTGAGTTGGGAGCGGAGACGTAGGCCGGGTTTTGGCCGAACTCCGTTATCAATTTTGTGTGTCTTGCCTCTTTTATTTCCACTGCATTTTTTACTTTGATTTTAATTTGTTAATCATTTTTTAAAAGGCAATTCACCCCTCCTCTTTCCATCATTCCCTGTTTTCTTCCGACCCAACAATTGGTATCAGAGGGATTATTTGAATAATTCCCTAAAACGGTTTCAAATTAAAGATCCTATTTCTTTTTGATGGCATCAACCTCTTTCGCCCCCGAGGGCCTCTCATTGGGTCGGGCTCCATTTTTTGATGGGACCGACTATAATTATTGGAAAACCCGCATGACCACCTTTTTACGAAGCATAGGTTATCCAATTTACAAAATTGTCATGCAAGGTTACACTTTGTCTACCCCCGACGAATCCAAATGGACCCCCGCCGATATTAGAAATTTTGAGCTTGATGGCAAAGCCATGAATGCTCTTCATTGCGGGTTAGATAGAAATGAGTTCAATCGAGTGTCTACTTGCACCTCCTCACATGAAATTTGGAAACTTTTGGAGGTTACCCATGAGGGGACCAAGAAAGTCAAGGACACTCGATTGGACATGTACCGTCAGGATTTTGAGTCTTTTTCTATGCATCCAAATGAATCTATTTCTGAAATTTTTACTAGATTTACTGACGTGTGCAATGGGAGAAAGTCCCTTGGTGATGATGTTTCAGCTGAAACTATGGTGAAGAAGATCCTATGGATCCTACCAAGCAAATGGGCACCGAAGGTCACGGCGATTCAAGAAGCAAAAGACATCAAAAATATGCCGGTAGAGGAGCTCATCGGATCTCTCATGACTTATGAGATCACAATGAGGAGGCAAGCTCAAAAGGAGGGCACACCAATCAAGACACCAAAGAACATTGCCCTCAAGGTACAAAAAGAAGTAAGCTCCTCCTCCTCATCCTCTTCCTCCTCATCTTCATCATCTTCAAGCGGCGACTCGGAAATGGAGAATCTCGCCCGCCAAATGCGAAAATTCATGAAGAAGCACAAGAAGAAGAAGCAATCTCGCAAGGCGCGAAAGCAAGAACCCACCGCAAGATCCGAGCCCAAGGTAAAATGCTACGGGTGCGGCGAAAAGGGCCATTACAAGCCCGATTGCCCACTCAACAAGAAACGGGCCACACAAAAGGAGAAAGGAAAGAAAAAAGTCCTCAAGGCCACATGGAGTGACACCTCCTCTTCATCATCCTCCTCCTCTTCCTCGAGCGACAACGGTACAAAATGCCTAATGGCATTCCATGAGGTAACATCTTCCGACTCCTCCTCTTGTTCTTCAAATTCCAATTCTTTAAATCATTTATCTTATGAAGAACTCTCACATGCTAGAGACCAATTAGAAAAAGGTTTTCATACTTTATCTTCAAAATTTGTTTCTTTGAAAAAGTCTTTCAAAAAACTTTCCTCCGAAAAAGACCAACTTCTCAAAGAGAAGGAGGAACTCACCCTTAAAATCCAAAATTTTCCAAATGTTGATTCCATGGAATCAACCATCAAAGACCTTAGAGAGACCCTAGCTAAGTTCACACAAGGGGAACAAAACTTGAACAATCTCCTAGGTTCCCAACGAATTTCTAGAACCACCAATGGACTTGGCTACACCAACCAAGCTTCCTCCTCCCATGCACCCACTATTTTTGTAAGGGGGAGCTCCGATTTTAAATTTTGTAATTATTGCAAAAAACCCGGGCACCTTATTTATGAATGTAATTGTAAAAACGCCCAGTACGGTCAACCCAAATCGATTTTTTATTCGGACGAATTTTATAGGAGAAGACCCGCCATGAGGCAAGTGTGGATTGAAAAATCCCTCTTAGCGAGTCTATCCGGGCCTAAAATCATCTCTTTCCAAAATCCCTCTCCCCGGTGACTTTTTGTTTTTATTTAGGGGGAGTTAGGATCTTTTAAGATTTTTTGTGTATTCAAAATTTTTCCTTTCAATTTCAACACTTGGTTTTAAAACTCTCAATTTCAAATTTGGTTTCAAATTTCAAATTTCAATTCGAATTTTGATTCAAAACTTTCAATTCAAACTGTTATTCAATTTTCAATTCATTTTTCAATTCAATTTGTATTTTCAATTTTCATTTCAAATCTCAAATCTTGTTTTTCAAATCTTCATTCCCTCAATCAAGTTTTATGCCCCATTCTATTTTGATAATCACAAAGGGGGAGAAATTCCTTGATTGATTGGGGGAGAGTCTTCTCTATCATGCTTTGATTTATTTTCAAATTATCCTTTAAGAATGTCTTTAATTTCAGTATTTTACTTTGATTGTTTCGGTGATTGTGATCATCAAAATAGGGGGAGATTGTTGTACCTCTCGAACCCCTCAAGGTTTTATTTTCATGATCACAATCACCCTCATATTTATCTAATCCTCTTTCAAGTGTTTTTGGTTGATAGGAATCAAATCAGGTGGCCAAGGAATTGGGCCAAGAAAGAAAGAAGGCAAAGTGGACTGAAATTCAGTCCACCGGCCAACCAGTGGCACACCAGCGGCCAGCCGGTGGCACCTGCATTCAAGAGGGAGCCACTGCCTCCCCACCGGCCAGCCGGTGGCCTCAGCACCGGCCAGCCGGTGGCCTCAGCACCGGCCAGCCGGTGGCACCCTCTCCCAACAGTGCCAGCTTCTGTCTTGCCACCGGCCAGCCGGTGGCTCTGGCACCGGTCAGCCGGTGGCCCCTGGAAAAGAATCCTATGCCATTTTGCAAACACTGGCCAACCGGTGGGCCTGCACCGGCCAGCCGGTGGACACAGTCAAACTAGCCGTTGGGCTGTTGACCAGCCTGCCCACTTGGCTCCCAACGGCTCTTTTAGCCTCTCCAACGGCTCCGAAGCCTCCCCAAGGGTTCCATGCCTATAAATAAAGGCCAAGGAAGCCCCTAACATCTACCGGAACATATACAAAGCCAACAGACATATTTTGGATCAATTGGCCAACCTCCGGCGACTTCCTCCAAGGGAACCCCAAGTGCTCCAACAACTTCCACATCCAAGGAGCTCCACCCAAGAAGCTTGGAAGCGGCCTTCATCATCTCCATTCAATCAAAGGCGCCCAAGACTTCCTCCAATACGGTTTTATTGTTTATTTTATTTTGAGCTTTAAAATTGGGTTTGTGCCTACAAACCCCAACCCTTTTCTCATCCTCCCTTTCTTTTGGGTTTCACACCACCACTAAGGTGTGAAGAGGTTCACAAGCTTTTCCTTTAAAAAGCTTGAGAAAAAGGTGAGCTATCCTTCACCTGTAAGAAGGATAGTGGGTTCTTGCTATTCCATTGAAAGCAAGTGGGTTCTTGCTCAACCATAAAAAGCAAGCTGTAATAGGTCCTAGTGCTACCTCAAAGCCTAGTGGGTTTCTTGCTAAAACCATTGAAAAGCAAGCGGTAGGAATCTCTCAACGGTTGAGTTGGGAGCGGAGACGTAGGCCGGGTTTTGGCCGAACTCCGTTATCAATTTTGTGTGTCTTGCCTCTTTTATTTCCGCTGCATTTTTTACTTTGATTTTAATTTGTTAATCATTTTTTAAAAGGCAATTCACCCCTCCTCTTGCCATCATTCCCTGTTTTCTTCCGACCCAACAAATATATCTTTAATGTGTGGGTGGTGCATTCAGTTAATATTTCTACCTTTTCATTACATTGGATAACAAATTCATATCACTTTGATATTCATTTACCTGATGGAATTATTTTCAACACTTAAAAAATGTACCAATCCCATTAATGAAATTATACCCATATTAATTCTAATATTTTGGAATAAATATAGATTAATTTTCTTTTTTTATAGGGTTTTAGTATTTGGATATTTTTAAGATCCATCATTATTTTCTTATACTCAAATCCATTTTTAAAATGAGAGTCTCCACCCTTTATTCCAACATTGATGAAACATTTAACGATTTATTCATACGTACTAATGTCCAATATAGTTAACCCAATACAGATACTTTGTTTTATCCCAATAAATAATAAATACATTTATCATTAATGTTAAAATATTAAACTATATGCGTACCTTGAACGTCTACTGGTTTTGGATTCAACATCTTCATATACTCATCGAATTCCCTTTCTATTCTTGTGGAATGAAATTAGAGAATGTACATAAAAAAAATTAAGTTGTTCAAATATAATATTTTCATACTATTGATAAATTCCTCTTTACATATATTCATAATAATAGTCCCCTATTGATCAAATTTAAATTCAAATTAATAAATGAGTAAGACAAATTTTTCATGTTATGAGCACAAGTGGATTGAAAATATTTTTTCAATGGAGCTAATTTATTTCTCAATAATTATGGGATTAAATGACACACTAAGGGATTGTGGATTCTTCCAAAGGAAAGAATCAATAGTTTATTTCTATTTCCTTCAGTTTTTTTGGAAGCATAACATGATTAATATATTGAGAGACTAGTTTGAGAATAATAGAGTGATTTTTCATCCCATATTCCATTCTATTCATTCAACCATGAGGGTGACCTTAATATTGTCATTTATATTCCCTTTTAAGGTGATTACACATAGTTACATACATTAACTAGAAAAAAACATCATAGTGTGGGAATAAATAATTGTTAATCAGGTTGATAAATCATATAATCATAAAAATAATTCAAATATGTTCTAAATTATGATACCATCTTATCAAAAATTGAATCTTTAGATTGACTCTGTATCATTTTCAATTAATCATATGTTATCATAGGTTCTTTTCTAATTCTACTTATAACCAAATCTCTAAAAATATTGAAACCCAACTATAATACCAATTGAGGAAACCAAAACATTACATACATAAATATTACATCATTTTAGATTAATACTAAATACATATCACAATAAAACATACCCTAGAACCAAAAATGCATAGTGTATTTGAAGACAAGATAAATAATAAACATACTATATGAAATATCATAAATATTTCATAGAAATATATTCTCCAATTGTAACCTTATTGGTTATATCCTAATTATTAAAATACTTCAAATCATGGGGAAAATAAAACATAGCATGGGTGAGCATAGAAACTCTATAAGGGTAATCATAGGAGATATAAATCAATGACCACAAGTAAGAATATGATGAGTATAAGTGTATGGAAACATTATCACCACTTACGAAAACATTCCAAACACTTCATAGACCATAAATTATGAGTAATGTAATAATCATTTTCATAACAAAAGACAATGTCATAAGGGTTTGAAATCATCAATAATCAATCATTATCCATTGGAGCATAACATAATAAATTGAAAAAAATTTGAGGAATACACATAAGTATAAAAAATCATTTCATTAGTCATGGATCATGACCAATATTATCATAGTGGATATATCCCCATAGTGGACTAGGTTAACTATCCATTACCATCATTTCCTTTGTCAAGTATCACTACCAAGACTATTATAGTGGATAAAGTCCCTTACTGGGATCTGCTCACTCCTCACTCCAATTTTTATTATCTTATGAGATGTAAATAATTACCTAATGCATTAGAGGGATATTTAATTCAGATATTTCATATTAAATAAAAAAAATAGTATATGATCCATAAGATCATAAAAATATTCATTATTTCAACATAATGTCTTTTACCTATAGGAAATAAAAATATGTCATGAAATTATCCATTAAACATCATTTTCATATAAATTCCAATGAAATAATTTGCATGGTATCAGAAGATCATATCCCTAAAGAATCATAAAATTCAATAATGGTATATGACATAGATGAAAAATATCTTTTATAAAGGAATTTAAAATATTATTTTAATATCAATATAAAACATCTATTTTTTTTTGTAAATTTGTAAAACAAAAATTGAAAAAAAGGGGAATAAGATATTTGTTTTAAAATATTTTAAACATATAATGGAAGTTTTATAATAAAGGAAAGACCTAAGGTAGTGAAAAATATTTAATTCTATTAATGTTAATTGAAAACTTACATTTTCTAATGTATGAAATATGAAAAAAGAAATCAAAGTATTAATTTTAATCATCAGTAAATAAAGTAATTTTTAGTCAAAAAAAACATTTTTTATATAGTTATAAAAAGTAAAAAGTTTTTCGTATGAAAAAAATTCAAAGTATTAATTTTAATTTTTTGTAAAATAATTCAATTTTATTCAAAATAAACTTTTTAAAACATTTAATTATATTGAAAAACATCTATAATACCATTTTAATTACATAAACATAGGAGATAAGTATTCATGACTGAAAGAGGATATAAGGATAGATTTTATTAAAGAAAATATTCATCTGTTTAAGTTCCAAAAAGAGAAGAAAGAATAAAAAAAATTAACAAAACAAATAATATTATTAGAATTAAATATATGGGATTTAAAATATAAGTATAAAATAATTCATCTCAATGTAAATTTAACATAGATAACACCAAAGACAAATGAGATTATAATATAAACCCTTATATGAAGTCCTAATTGTTTCTATACATACTCTTAACCTCATACATAATAATTTTGGATTTATATTAAATTTTAAAAAAATCATATATAAATTTATCTTACAATTTTTCATTCCCTTATAATTTCTAATTTCCAAATTTCTTAATAATTATTCATTAAATTTTACATTCAAGGTGTTAACTTTTTTGTTTCCCAAGCATGTTTTGGTTCAAATTTTTGATCCTTGAACCTTGTTAATTATTTCATAATCTGAAGAACCTAAACCATTTTATAAGTATCATATTTATTCATTATATAAAATTTTTTATGCATTCATATAATGTGGTAATGAAAAACTAATTACGTCATTTTGTGGAGATGATAGTCTGTATTCATGCACAAGTAATGTTTTCAGCATCCAATGAATGTAAAGGAAGAAAGAAAAAAATAATATATCATAAAATTGTATTAATAAAATCCTTAATTCAAAATATAATAATTAAATTCATCTTTATAAACATCTATGAGTGGAAATAATGAAAAAATTAAACACATAGTATTGTGGGGGCAGTATTATGCATGTATATTTGAGTGAAGTGTTCACTTCACCTAGGTTGAGAAATAACTAGAAAATGATTGTACCATTATCAAAAATATATTTTTTTTTATCAAATACAATTATTTCATTAGTTTAACATGGTTGGAAATATTTTATGTATGTTAAAGAAGAAGAAAATTGATGTAGATTAGTAGAGACAATTACTTATTCTTCGAGTATCTTTATTTTCTTTAAACAGTAATCCTTCGTGAGTTGGTATTTCTGTGATACTGGAACCTCAATGTCATGGGGAGGAAACATGGGAAGGTATTTTAATTTTTTTTATCCAAAGTAGAGTTCTTATTTGGTTTGGAGAAGTGAGAATATGAGGTTCCCTTTTATAAGCGTGGTGGGAAGAAAACATTTAAATACATTAAAATTTACGATATAATATAAGTATTACTAAATGTAATTACTTCCAAATTGTTAGGATCGATAATACGATAGATATGATATAGATTACAGTATCAAACTATGATATAGATTCTCAATATACTAGAGGGGGGTGAATTGTATACTTTAAAAAATAATTATGGAAATTTTTCATAAACAAAATTCACAACACCTCTAAGATCTAATAACTTGCTTGATTTCGGAAAAATGATTCTGGAAATGAAACTTAACAAAAGTTTAAAACAACTAAGATTCTACATTTAAAGTGTATAAAATCCAATATAATCAGATTACAAGTCCAAGGAAGTATATGAAAATTATACTTTCCTCATTATCCAAAAATACAGCGGAGAACAAAATAGAACTACTACAAATAACAAGTATTAACTCCTTTAACCAAATGAGAATGGTATCCAACAACCCTGGATAAAGGTTCCCTGATTTATACTTTCAAGAAAGATTGTCTTACCCAAACCCAGGTAATCCCTCAATCAGAAGATTGGTATCTGTCTTGATATCCCCGAAAGCCCTCGATTTGTAAAGAAATCGACACCTCTAACTTCACAACCTGAAGTATCCGATTTCAAGAAAATTGCACCTATGCATAAAGAAAATATACATGAATTAAAGTTTGAAAAATCCGTTCAAACTTTCTACATGAAGCCTGAGAGTTTATAAGAGCCTCTCACTATAGAAATCACTTTAACAGTTTGTAATCACAATTTTCAAAGTTGGTCTTCTCAAAAGGTTAAATGAACTCTTATTTATAGGGACAGCTCCAACGGTCGGCTCCCTTCTCTAATGGTCATACTTGTCCTTGAAGAGAGGGTCTTGTATATGTGTTACTCAAACAATGGTAAGTTAGTAAATGAATGCATGACATCGTTTATAACTAAAAAAACGTATAAGCAAACATATGGTTACATGAGAAAATTCATTTTTCGGAGTGTAAGGAAAAATATGGTTACATAAGAAAATTCATTTTTTGGAGTGTAAGGAAAAATATGGTTTTATAATCAAATTAATTTTTGGGAGTCTAACCAAAAATAAATTTGTTCTCTATAATACAAGGATATTTGGATTTTGTTTTCAAAGGAATTTGGAACCTGAACTCTATAGAAATCCAGAGTCTGAATTTATAAGAATTCATAGTCAGAACATACAAGGTTCGGAGTCCAAGTTCATGAGAATTTGGAATCAGAACTTACAAAGTTCGGAGTCTAAAATTACAATGTTCAGAGTCTGAACTGACCAAGTTCGGCGTCAGAACTCATAAGAGTTCGGAGTCTAAATTCAGAGAACTCGGAGTCAGAACTCATATGAGTTCAGAGTTTGAATTCAGAGAACTCGGAGTCCGAACTCATAAGAGTTCAGAGTTTTAATTCAGAGAAGTCAGTGTCAGAACTCATAAGAGTTCAGAGTCTGAATTCAGAGAACTCGGAGTCAGAACTCATAGGAGTTCGGAGTCTGAATTCAGAGAACTCTGAGTCAGAACTCATAAGAGTTCTGAGTCTGAATTTAGAGAACTCAGAACCTAAATTCGGATCCTGAAAACAAAATGCTCCATTATCTAGTTATTATATGATTTCGAGGTTTTGGTTACGAAACCGAGTTTTAATCTTGGAAAAAATGAATAACGAAAAACATGGTAAGGATAAATTTCCATGGGGAAGGAAAATTTTCCTTATGAAAGTAAAACATAGGGAAGAATGAATTTTTCTTAAGATAAGGTGTTTGTGATTTTTAAAACAACAAGAAATGGTAAAGTCATATGGAAACCTTATTGAATCAACATTCTCCCCCAAGTATGAAGGAATGGAAAAGTCATAAAGAAAACCTTATTGACTCAAAAATCTCCCCCTTTTGGAAAGCACAAACATCATTACGAAAAAGAGTATAAGGACTTAGAAAATATTTTTATAGACTTTGAAATAAAACTTATCTCCCTTTACACATGAAAAATGATGAATATGACAAACTTCACCTTAGGCTCTGGAACTCTAAGGATCATATTCTATATTTTCATAATGAGATTTTTCATTATCTTGAACATGAAAATCTTCATAATGAGAACTCCCCCTTGGATAAACTCCCCCTTACTTAGGGAAACTTCTTCTTTTCTTAGTATTCTTTTTTCTTTATCACCCTTTTTGATTTTCAAAAAGAATTTGAGGGAATGGAAAAAATTATAGTACCAAAAATATTAGTACATAGTATCCAAACAAAAATGAGAAACCAAAAATTTCATTAATATAGGAAGAATTTGTACAAGGAAAGAATAGAACAAAATATCAGATTGGATCTATTTTCCTTCCTTCTCCTTGGGTATCAATTTTTTCACTATGGTTTTCAGATTTTTGAGTTCCTTGGGGTCTTCATATTCTTGCTTTATGAGTTGATCCTGATCCTATTATTTCTTCTCAAAAGCTTTGATCTTTTCTTACTGAGCCTTTAGAGCCTCTGTCTGAGCCTTAAACAACTCATCTTGCTTAACTAGCTTCTCTTCGATCTCGATCCGAAGATCCTTTTCCCTCTTCCAACATTGTGCAACAGAATTCAACTTTCCATTCAAATCTTTTACCTCTTAAATCCAGGTATTCTTGTTAACAGTTAGTTTTTCCTCAAAGATATTCATGAGATCCTTGATTTTACTATCTTCATTATCAAAATCATCATTAACATCATGTTGAAAATGATCAAGCTCTCTGAAATCTTCAACTACCTTCTTTGACCAGCTAGTCACTGTCTTACAAGATTTTATGTGGGCATCGTAGTTCATGAAGAAGTTCTCGAAATAAGCCTCATGTTTTTCACACTTATCCATCAGCAATGATATTGAATCCAATTTTTGATTCATGCTATGTTGAAGCATCTGACATCTCGAGTCAATGCTTGGAATGATCAGAACAGTGTTAACAATCTTTTTCAGTAATTGAATGACGAAACCATGTCATAGGGAAGATGATTCAGAATCTGAGACTTTTCTTAGTGAATCCACTTTATCTAGATCGACAATATTCCTCTTCGAAGATCCACCAACATCTCATTTCTTTAAAACAACTTTTATATGTGTACCAGTAACCACCTGTTTTCCCTTGTCAGTTCTCGAAACAGCTTCCTCATCTGTAGATTCATGATCACTATCAGTCAACTGAACAATTCTATCTTCATCAATATTCTCTTTCTCATCTCTTTCCTTAATATATTAAGGATGAATGAAGTCATGATTATTACTTTCTTCCTCAAAGATCTTATTCACATCATCTTCAACATTGTCCTCTAAACTAGGGGTAGCAAGCTTCAAAGATTCATCTTGAGAAGTTCCAATTGACAATTTATCGGATGAACTTTCCTTTTCATGAAGGTCTTAAACTTTGTTTATGAGTTCTTCTGTGTCACCACTACATTCTTCTTCTTATACATCTTCCACATCTTCATTTTCTTCAACAATCTCTTCTTGTGCATTTTCGGGAGTCATGAACTTCTTCCCCAGAGTTTCAGGTAAGGGTTATACCATGAATGATTTCAGTATAGGGATATTATTAGATGCTATTTGAGTATCCCTCATAAGGGATTGAACAATCTGAGCCTATGACATATTCTTCTTTTTCTTATTTTCCTTAGCTTGCTTCTAATGCAATTCAGATGTCTTCTCTTTTAAGGCCTTAACATCTACAGGATCCAAACCAAAACATGGCTCCCCTGCCTTAATTTTTTCTTTGTCTTCCTTATATTTGGATACAAACTCATCTGGGTAGGCTTTTTGATTCATGGTATTTGGAGGTGCGGATTTGTCTTTCTCTTCTCCTTCCACTTCCTTCAACTTCCTCTGCTTTCCAAAATTTTTTGATTGTTCAAGAACATCTTGTCCCTTCGAAAAAGCTTCAGTATATTCCTCTTACAAGTCATATAATTCTCCAGAATCTTTAGAGAAACCAATATTCATTCTCTTCAAAGTATCATCACTTACTTACATGACTTTGCAATTCTTCAGTATGGAACTGCAATGAAACTTGAAAGACTCAAGGCACCGAACAATTTTCTTAGAGAGGATGGATGGGTACACGATTATCTGAGCTTTTAGTTTCCCATTCTTAATACTTTCAATCATAATGAGAATATGCTTCATCAAGTTAATCTTCCTCATATTTACCAGACAATCTAGGATGTACATGTCGCTCTTCTTCAAAGTGCCCTTATCAAATTTTCTCAGAATTATGAATCCTTGAACACATAATTCAAGGATCTGATTTTTTTTTTGAAAAATGACCAATCTTTGGAGTATTGACAACTGAATGTCCAAGAAACTTCGTAGCTTTTACCTTGACAAAACATCCTTGTACATCTGGTAATTTATGGGAACAAAATTCAGCTTCCCCTTCATAGGACAACCCCACCAAGATATCACCCTTGGTGTATGGAAGGGCATAAGATTTACCATAGCTTTTGAAAGAAAATTTAGTCCACTCTTTGTCTTTTAAAAATCTCATAGATTCATAAAATTCCACAAGCAGATCCAGATATACTACATCATGAGATCCTAGCTTTGATATGAAAATGCTTTCTCATCCATTCAACTTAATGTTCTTGGATATAATGGAATCGTACTTGGTAAAGAAATCTAGATGCACCAACCTCTCTCTATAAATCTGCCACTCTGAAATTGACTTGATAGTTACATCTCTTGAGAAGGAACTTCACCAGACATTTGGATTTAAGCAGGATTTGAGAAGTTTAGAATGGGATTTTGAAAGGGGGAAGATCTTCGGCACGCAAAGGCTTGAAATCCGACGTGGGACAACCCTTCATGGGTCCTTTATATAGGCTATTGAATTGACGTTTGAACTTCGAATCTCAATCCAATGGTTGAGAAATCTTCTGATTAGATCTGACAGTTGAAATGATTGCCGCAAGGAAAATTTGGAAGGATCCGATCTTTTGAGGTTTTTAAAGAAAAACATTTGGACTTAAGGAAACTAGAATCCGAAAAATTTAAAAACACAAAGGAAAATACAAGCAAGTAAATTATGATTATGAAAACTTAAGAAAGAAAATATACCTTTCAAATTCCCATGAAGATTATTCGTAATAGTAAAATCTTCTTGAAGAAATTTAGATTCTGAAAATTTGATTACGAAAAATTTTGAGTACAAATATTTCCATTACGGAAAGTTTGAGTACAGAAACCTCCATTACGAAAATATTCATTATGAAAATTTTTAGACTATAAAAAAAATTCATTAAGAAATATTTTTGAAAACAAATCTTACTACGAAAAAATTTCATTAAATGTTTTTTGAAAACATACAAGAAAATGTACTCCCCATCTGAAAAGAATTTTATTACTGTAAGGATATTAGTTTCAATAGAAAGTTAACAAGGAAGATTACATTATGGTCATCATTGATAACTTCTATTTAATGTATTCAAATCAGTCGGAGGGTAATGATATTGTGAAAATATCAGCAAGTTGATCTTGTCTTCTGATAAATTGAAGAATGATATCCCCTTTTTGTGTGTGATCCATAAGAAAGTGATTCCTAATATCTATGTGTTTTGCACGAGAGTGATGTGTAGGGTTTTTACTAAGGGAAATGACACTAGTATTATCACACAAAATTTGAGTCTTAGTAAACTCATACCACAGTCTATGAGTGTGTGTTGCATCCACAACACTTGATCACAACATCTTCCAGCTACTACATATTCAGCTTCAGTAGTGGAAAGTTCTATTGAGTGTTGTTTCATACATGACCAAAGAACTAATGAATCTCCTAGTAAATGGAAAGTTCTGGATGTAATATTTCTATCCATTCTACATCCACCAAAGTCAGCATCCGAAAATCTTTTCAAAATAAAATCATTTCCAGAAGTATAGAAGTGTCCTAAATCTAGGGTTCCCTTTAAGTAGCGATTTTTTTTCACCACCTTTAAATGAGATTCCATAGGATTGGATTGATATCTTTTACATAAGCATGCTGAAAATATTAAGTCTAGATGACTAGTTATCAAGTAAAGTAATCTTCTTATCATACCTCTAAAGTATGTTTGATCTACTGGTATCCCAGGTTCATCAAGATCAAGTATGTTTGAGGTACCAATAGAAGTAATAATACTCTTTGTGTTGTCATATCCATAATTTTTAGGAATATCTTTAATATACTTATGTTGGGATATGTAGATTCCTTCTAGTTTTTCAGAAATTTGAAAACTATGAAAAAGTGTTAACTTGCCCATAATACTCATTTCAAACTCAAATTTAATTAGATCCGGAAAGGAATCAGTTGTGGATTGCTGATTTGAACCAAATATAATTTCATCAACATAAATTTGAACAATCAAAACATTTTTTTATCTTTATTTTTAAAAAGGGTTGGATCTACATTTCACTTAACGTAACAATTTTGAAGCAAAAATCCTATAATCCTATCATACCAAGCATTAGGGGATTATTTATGTCTATACAAGGATTTGTTAATTTTATAAACATGTTCAGGATGTTTTGTGTCTTCAAAACCAGTAGGTTGTTCAACAAAAACTTCCCCTTTTACAAAACCATTAAGAAAATAACATTTTACATCCATTTGAAAAAGTTTAAAATTTAAGAATGCTGCAAAGGCAAGTAAAAGAAAAATAGATTCAAGTATATCTACTATAGAAATAGTTTCTTTAATGTATATTCCATCTTGATGATTATAGCCTTTAAAACAAATCTAGCTTTATTTCTTACTATGATTCCATTTTCATCACATTTAATTCTGAAGACCCATTTTACTCTAATACCAGAAGTTTCTTTAGGTCTTTCAACCAAGGTCCAGACTTTATTCTTTTAGAATTTATTTAATTCATCTTTTATAGCTTTAATTCAATCATTATTACCTAGGGCTTCATTAGTGCTGTTTGGTTCTAATTGGGATAGAAGGGCGAGATGTTCTACTTTATTTCTTAAGGAACATCTGGTCCTTACAGGTTGATTTACATCACTAATGATACTATCACTGGGATGATTCTTAAGAGACAACTAATTTGGGTTTTGTAAAACTAGTTCATCAACATAGGGTAGAAACTCTTCTAGGGTAAATGCTTCAGAAACACATTCTTGAACATTTTCCTTATCAGAAGGATCTTCTAACAAAAGTTGATAATAAGTTTTTTAATACACATCCAAAGATGTAGGTTGGGATTGTTTAAAAACAAAGGGATCAGTTTCATCAAATTTAACATGTACGGTTTCTTAAATAGTACAAGTGTTTTTATTGAAAACTCTATAAGCCTTAGAAGTTTTGGAGTATGCTTAGAAAATTCCTTCAACAGATTTTGGTGAAAATTTTTGTAACTTATCTTTAGTATTTAGAATGAATACCTTGCATCCAAAAACGTTAAAGTAAAAAAGTCTAGGTTTACTAACATTCCATAACTCATGAAGAGTTTTATTAAGAAAATGTCTAATCAAAACAAGATTTATAGTATAACAAGCAGTACTTGCAGCTTCAGCCCAAAAATGTTTGGCTATAGAATATTCACTCAAAATGGTTCTTGTTATCTCATGCAGAATTCTATTTCTTCTTTCAACAACAATATTTTGTTGAGGATTTCTAGGTGCTGAGAAGTTATGAGTAATGCCTTTCCTACTACAAAAAGTTTCAAAATCAGAATTTTGAAATTCTCCTCTATGATCACAATGAATAGTTATCAAAGGAAGGTTTTTCTCATTTTTAACTTGGGCACTAAAAATTTTGAAATGATAAAAAGCTTCATATTTCTTTTCTAGAAAATAGACTCGTGTAAATCTAGTGTAATCATCAACTAGGAAAAATACGGAATATTTTCCTCCAATGCTTCTAGTTTGTGTTGGGAAAAAAATATCCATATGCACTAACTATAATGAATCAGTGGTTTATACATCACCGACTGATTTAAAACTTGATTTATGTTGCTTTCCATATTGACTAGGGTCACATACTTTTGAGGAATCAAATCTAAACTCTGGTAGATACTTAACTATTCATTTCTTAGAATGTTTACATTGGTTACTAAGTTTATAGTGACCTACAATTCTATTCCATAACCATGAATGATCTTCCATTGCATTAAGTCAAGTTAGATCTTGGATCCTATGGTCTTCTATGTTTAGTGTGTAAAAATTTTCTTGTCTATTATGAGAAAGAATAAACTCTTCCTTGGAATTGTGTGCTAATAACCTGTAATTCCTAAAATTCACAAGGAAACCTTCTTCACATAATTGACTTAGGCTATTGAAGTTGTTCTCAGGACCATTAAAAAGTAAAACATTTGAAATCAAAGTTTTTCCAAGAAGATCGATGTTACCTATACAAATAATCTCTCCCTTAGCATTATCTCTAAAAGTTACATTTCTTCCTTTTGTCTTGATAATACATTAAAAGATGTTTTTGTTACCAGACATATGTCGGGAACATACACTATTCATATACTAAGTATTTCTATTGTTACCTTCTTTATTTTCTTAAAAATAAGAATGTTTGACTTTTGCAATCCAACCATTCTTGGATCCGAAATTTTTAGACAATAAAATTTTGGGTATCCACATTTTTTAGAAAAATAAGCTTTATGAAACCCAAGAGATTGAACATTATTCAAAGATAAATTTTTCTTCCAATGCCCACCACTTTGACATTTAGTAAAAAAAAGGGGTTCTGGATGGAATAAAATAGTTGTTTTTGAAAACAGGTTTTCTTTGAGTATAACTCACTCCAGTAGTATTTCTGTGAGGTTTGATTTGAGAATAAATCTTGTCAAAAATTTCCTTACTAGAAGTATAGTTTGAAAGAAGTTTTTTAATGGAATATATTTCAGATTTTAATCTGATGAATAAATTCATATCCTCAGGAATTATTTCCATATAGTTAGATTTTTCCTCAAAACGATTTATTTTTAAAATATAATTCTTAAGATCTTTCGAAAGTTTTTACTAATAAAAATTAACTTTTTAAAGGTCTTTAGAAAGTTTTCCTAAAATCTCATCATTTTCTTCAAGATCTTTATAGAGGTCTGAAATCTATTTTGTAAGAATTCTTTCCCTAGTAGTTTCCTTGTCTATGTTCTTAGGTATTTTACAATTTTTTTCTTGAAACAACTTAGAAAATCTAGATACTTCTTCATAGGAAGGTATTTCTTCATTATCTGAAGATGAAATATCATCATTAGAAGTAATATATCCATAATAGTAATTCTTATAAAGAGATAAGTTTGTTAAAGCCTAGACAGAGCATGCCTTGTACATAATACATGTATTAGGGAAAGAAGTAGGGGAAATGAATCCCATATTTTTCTGTGCTGAAGATTCATATTTAAAAGATTCACTTCCTGATGAGTATCCATAGCTAACACTCCTAGTATTGTTTTCTTTAATTCTTATCTTATGAATTAAATGATAGAACATCTTCTTGTTTCTTTCTGAATTCCTTTCTTTATTTTCCGTCTTTTTCAATAAAGGACAGTCTGGTCTGATATGACCCGTTCTTATACATTCATAACAAGTAACTTCTCCATCATTCTTATTTTTGTAGTCTATCTTGTTTTACTTATTCTGATAGTTCTTTTGAGCTACTATCTTGTTTATTCCCTTAGGAAGATTAGCGAATTCATTCTAAGACTTTTCTGTATCACTAGAATCTGACTGAATAATAAATTTCTTTGACTTTGATCTAGTTACTCTTTATAGAGTCTTGGATTTCATATGTTTAGATGTAGTTGTAAAATCAAATCCTCCATTTCCATTCTTATTTTTAACATTATCAGCATCTCTCTTCATTCTAGTATCATTCTAATGAAGAGTTCCAAATAGCTTATTTAATGAAATCTGGGTAACTATTTTGTTCTCATCCATTGTTGTGCTCTTGGACTCCCCATCATTTGGAATGATGTATATGATCTTATCTACAAGGGACTAATCATCCAAACCTTTTTCTCCCATAGACTGTAATCTATTCATGATATTCATAAACCTTTGATAAACTTTTGTTATAGGTTATCCACAAGGAATGTTAAAGCCATGGTATTCATCTCTCAACATAGCTCTTCTTGTCTCTATGACTTTAGAAGTACAAAAATGTGTAACTTAGAGTTTCTTCCATATACTGTTTGCAGCTTTGCATGGAGAAATTTTACTATAGATGTTCCTAGTCATGGAACATAGAAATGTATTTTTGACACTACATTTTCCTTGAAATTATGATTTCTCCAAATTAGTAAAAGTTCCCAATTCCTTATCAGGAATCTTATAGTCCTTAGTCAGCATTAGGTAGTTATCAACTCCAGTATTAATAATGAAATTCTTCATAATATCTCTCCAGTTCTCATAATCATTTCCATAAAAATTAAGAGTTCTGGTAGGATTTAGATTTTCGATATAACCAATATTTAAATCTGCTATCCTAAGAAAAATATTGGCACACAAACTTATTAGTAATAATGTTTGTAAAGAAAAGAAAATATCTTAAGAAAGTAAAAAATAAAACTATAGTCTCTCTAAGAAAAAATGAATTCGAACTTTATGAGTCCAAAAATATGAAATCAGAAATTTATGAATCTGGAAATTCAATTGCGATAATAAGAAGAAGAAGAATTCTCTTCTGGATCTAATCATGAGATTAATTTAGATTTATAGAAAACTCTGAAGCCAATTGTGGGATTGGTTCGGGGTACAAGGTCTCCTCCTCTGTTACCAATTGTTAGGATCAATTTTATGATATATATGATACTGATTATAGTATCAATCTATGATATAGATGCTCAATATACAAGGGGGGTGAATTGTAGAATTTAAAAAATACTTAAGAAAATCTTGCATAAATAAAATTCATAACACCTCTAAGTTCTATTAACTTTCTTGACTCCGGGAAAATGATTCCGGATATGAAACTCAAAAAATGTTTACAACAACTAAGATTATACCTTTAAAGCGTATAGAATCCTATATAATCAGAGTACAAGTCTAAGGCAGTATAAGAAAATTATACTTTCCTCAACGAGCAAAAATACAATGGATAAAAAAAATAGAAACACTACAATTAACAAGCATAAACTCTTTTAACCCAAAGAGAAGGGCACCAAACAACCCTGGATAAAGGTTCCTTGATTTATAATTTCATGAAAGTATGTCTTACACAATCCCAGGTAAGCACTCTATCCGATTATTGGTATCTTTCTTGCTATCCCTGCAAGCCCTCGATTTGTAAGGAAATCGGCACCTCTAACTTCACAACCTGAAGTCTCTGATTTCAAGGAAATCACTCCTCTACACAAAGAAAATTTGGACGAAGAAAATTTTGAACAAGTCGTTCAAATTTTTTTCTCAAAGCCCGAGAGTTTATAAGATCCTCCCTCTCTAAAAATCACTTCAACAACATGTAAGAAAAGTTGTAAAAGTTGTTCTTCTCAAAATTTCACATGAGCTCCTATTTATAGGCACAGTTTCAACCGTCTAGTCCCTCCTCCAACAGTCTTAGTTTTCCTTGAATTTCAGAGGGACCAGTATACGTCTCGCTCAAACAACGGTTAGTTAGTAACTGAATTCACAAAATCCTTTTATAACTAAAATCAAGTATAAGAAAACATATTGTTACATGAGAAAATTCTTTTTTTGGAGTGTAAGGAAAAATCTGGTTACATAAGCAAATTCATTTTTCAGAGTGTAAGGAAAAATATGATAACATAATCAAATTCATTTTTCGGAGTCTAACCAAAAATACATCCGGTCTCTATAATACAAGGATATTCGGATTCTGTTTTCTATTGAATTTGGAACCTGAACTCTATAGAATTATGGAGTCTGAATTTCAAGGAAATTAGGTGTCTTAATTTATAAGAATTTGGATTCTCAACATACAAGGTTTGGAGTCAGAGTTAGTGAGAATTTGGAAACAGAACATACAAAGTTCAGAGTTTGAACATACAATGTTTGGAGTCTGAACATACAAAGTTCGGAGTCTGAATTCAGAGAACTCGAAGTAATAACTCATAAGAGTTCGAAGTCTGAATTCATAGATCTCAAAGTCAGAACTAATAAGAGTTCGGAGTCTGAATTCATAGAACTCTGAGTCAGAACTCATAAGATTTTGGATTCTGAATTTAGAGAACTCGGAGTCAGAACTCATAAGAGTTCAGAGTCTTAATTTAGAGAACTCGGAGTCAGAACTCATAAGAGTTCGGAGTCTGAATTCAGAAAACTCAGAACCTGAACTCGGATCTGGAAAACCGAATGCTTCATTATTTAGTTATTATATGATTCAGAGGTTTTGGTTACGAAACCTAGTTTTACACTTAGACAAAATGAATAATGAAAAACATAGTAAGGATAAATTTCTTTGGGAAAAGAAAAATTTTACTTATTAAAGTAAAACATAGGGTAGAATGAATTTTTCATAAGATAAGGAGTTTGTGATTTTCAAAACAAGATGAAATGGTAATGTCATAAGGAAACCTTATTGACTCAACATTCTCCCTCCAAGTATGAAGTAGTGGAATATTCATAAGGAAAACCTTATTGACTCAAAAAAAATTGTCATATTTTAGAATATAACATTGTTATAATATAAATAAAATAAAACAGTGGAATTTAATAAATGTTTTTGTTATTTTAAACCTGATCTCTTCTGATAACCCCTCTTCCCCCTTTAAACCCTTACTATAGTAACATGGATTTTTGCTTGATAACTATTAACTATGAATAAAAATTAAGTTAAACTTATTACCTAATGTTATTTATTCTCATGTAAAATATGGAATCAAGTAGAAATGATTCAATTCCTAGATCTATTAGAAATTAATTCTAATATATATGCCTAAAACACCTGAAAAACATTTTTAGGGAAAACACATTTTTAAGCATAAAAATGATTTTATTCTCATTAATTTATTTGAATCATCCATTAGATGAATAACAATATATTTTATTTATTATATATTTGGTCAATATCATTAAAATAATTCATTAATAATGATTAGATAAATTTTTCTATATAAAAATTCATTGCATAAAATAAAAATAGGTCTATGAAATATATATCATTTTACCTTCATATCCCTATTCTTTATTTATAACCAACTTAAAGTCAATGTATATATTATTATTCCTTTTTTCATATACAATATAAATATATTTCATCATTGATCATTAGTGATCGATATATTTTATTTAGATAAAAATACATAATATGAAGAAAATAGAATTCTTGAAAAATATAGTTTATTCATGATTTAATTCTTTAAATTACAATTTGAGTACTTATATCATTATAATTACCCAATACATTTATATTAAAGAAATATTTTATACATTTAAAAATTCAATTAGTTTTATTTAACCACACAAATCTAATGATTATACATTTATAATAAAATTTAATAATAATATTAAAATAGTGTATCATAGTTCTTCTAAACACAGTGTTATATTCAATGAAAGTTAATGGACACTTTTAAATTAATAAAGGTAAATAAATATTATAATATATTAGGGCATTATTATTCATTTTTATAAAATAAAGGTCGATCCATTCCATGATCTAGATTTCAACATGACCATGTGATCCACAAGTGTAAATATTTTGGTATAAATGTGCATAGAATATTCTTGTATTTATGTTACAAATATCTCTATTGTGTTTGAGTACTTATGACACTAACATAATTATAAATAATTTTATATCAACACAAATAATATATTTGATATAATGGTACTTCCAATATGTTATTACACATCATCTTATTTTCATCTTCTTCTTCAACCTTGATAGTTAAATATTACATCTTCTCACTGAGTAATATAAACAACCACTTATTCTTCTTATTCCCATAAAAAATTATTTATTATTTAGATTGAGAGTATTCAACTATTCCACTCACAAACACCATATTAAATATATTTTACATATATTATACATTTCACCCAAGTAAATAAAATGACATGGTGTAATTTAAATTTTAAATTCAAATTCAAATGAGTAAACTTACTTAAAATATTTTCCAACCTCTTATTTTTAGTCACACTGATTTTCTTCATTTTAAAACTCTTCTTTAGGAAAGAACCATTTCCCAAAATAGGTTATAACATCAAGAAGTAGTTACATTATAATAGCTCCTTCTTTTCATCATGCAAAAAAAACATCCCCTTCATCGTGTAGATATTTTTCTTTGCTTGAATCACAAATACCATTTATGAATTTATATCGATGATCAATCAATTTTAACATTGACTTAATTAATATTTATTTCTTCCAATAAATATTTTAAACTCATATTTTTATTTAAAAAATTACAAATTCTCAATATTTTCTTAACTAAAGGAAATTCTATGTCACTCATACACAATAAAATAATCCCTAGTAATCAGAGTGAATTGATTCTTATACCGATAGAAATAAATTATACACTGGTATAAATAAATCATATATTGGCCATGATGAATAGTACATAGAATCAATGATTCCTAAAATTCTAAAAAATGACATATACACAAGTCAATAATGAATTATATGATCATCTAGGATGACTGATACACATCACATATATAGATTATTTTATACTCCACTCCATAGTTAAGAATAATTCATAATACATAAAAATTTATTCTAAAATATTCAAAACTAATTTCTTATAAATTCAACTAATTCATCTCAAATTAATCATCAAACATAAATTCAGTTTCCATGTGACTTATGTCTTAAAAATAAAAGAGAACACAAGAACCACATCAACTACATCCTTCTCGAGTCGTGATTTACTAGATGAATGAAACATTATAGACGAACTTCTATAATTAATATACTTCATCCCGTGACCCATTATTTCAAAAATTACTATATCATTCTCTAAAAATTTATTGGGCTCTGCAATCACTAGATTGGATTTTTTAGCAACCAAGGAACATAAATCACTATCAAACTCCAACTACTTAGCAATTAATCATCCTTCAATAATTCTAAAGATACTTGAGTAAACTCAGTGTAGGAAAAAATGGGGAATAATAATTTCATACACTCCATGAAATAATGATTTATATTCACACAACTTCAATCAATATCATTCTTAATTCATATTGATTAAATGATTCCAACAAAAAATTTATATGAAAATGGATCACTTCATCATTAATAAACACATTATCATCACCTGAAATATATCAATGATTTTGAAAAATCACATTGCGAAATATATTATACATAAATCCCTAAAAAACGAAAAAAAAACAAACACTATTATAATAGATCACATATGGAAAATAATGATTTTTAGCTTACCCCTTTTAATATCTCTATCTTAAATCATGGAATGTAACATCCTGGGTAACTAAAGAAATAATACATTCTATTTATTTATTAATATTTTGTGAATTAAATGTTAATTTTACATTAAAGGGATTGCTATGTTCAATGGCGTACCCGATATGCAACAACGAGTTTTTTGAAATCTCAAGTTGCACACTAATAATATAATATTATTTTTTAAAATGGTAGTTAAATCCTAGTAGTTTTATTGGAGGGAATGAACAAAACAAACTACAATATGATTATGCATGTTTTTTAAATAAATGTTAAAGGCTTAAAATATAAATAAATCTAATTTTATGCATAAATACTCTAATATTCAGTAAAAGGTTGATTTACAACCTTTTGATGGAAAACCCTATTTAAATGTAGTTTTGGTCATTTCTATATGTTATATTTGACAAAATAAAAATAATCTTTAGATTTGGGACATCAAAATTTCATTTGGTTAAAGTTTTGGTATTTTTCTTATAAAGTTCATTTTCTAATGACTAGTGAAAAATAATGTATTTTAATTCAAAAGTGTCTTTTAATATAATATATTTATATAGTTATATTATCATTTTAATTGGTTTTAAAGTGTAATTATAATATATTTTTTCAATTTAATTCAATGTTCGTCATCGTAATTAATTTCCCTTTGAAATTGGACATAAACAAGTATCAATATTTTCATAATTATTGTATCTTAAAAACAAGCTATGTATTTTGATAACAGAAATTAATTTTAAATTAATTAATCCCTCCTATATGTTTTTTATTTCGTAATATAGAAATCATTTCTGAATTTGGAATGTCAAATATATCTTTGGCTGATTTTTTAGTATTTTTCTGAAAAAACATCCATTTTTTATGAATAGTGAAACCACTTAGTAGTAGTTAAAAAACTGAATTTTTTATTTAAATGAAATTTTACCGCTTATGTGAATTGAATTTCAAAAATATTACATACATTGTTGTTATTAGTAAGTAAAATCTGGTTCAATAAGATGAAAAAAAATTGGTGAATAGTAACCTTTTTATTTTATTTACCGAAGTTAATGGTAAAACGGGAAATTTAAGGTAAAAGGAATATTATAATAACACAAAATTACCTTAACACTTTTCCTAACCTTATTGGTAGAGTCATTTACGACCATGATCATCTTTGGGTCGATTTTGGGACTCCATGGAGCCACTTAGGAGTGATAATGACACTTTATATTAATTAAATTAAAGTAGTGCCAAAAATGACATAAAAAATATCTTTTAGTAAAAAACATTTTACATGGGGTTTTATAAATAATCATTTTGACTATAAATATTCATTGGAAATCTAAAACAATTTCTTAAATCGTTATATTTTTTTATAATTTTTAGACATAAAATAAATTAAATTATATACGACACAATAATGATGCAATATTTACCTCATTAATAAATGATTTAAATAATTGAAATTATAAATATTAAAATAACATTCAAGCCTATCCAATTGTTATTGGAGGATTTTATTTCTACCATGAGTCATCTTATATTTGACTTTAATTAATTATGGACCTTTAGAAACTGAATATCATTTTAGAATAAAATAATATTTTCACACTTTTCTAAAGAGCCCATCCCTCCTTATAAAAAGCCCTCACTTTTTACTCATTCCTCACACCTCTCAAGCCCATTGGATCATCCAAACCCTGCCCAAATAAGCTCTCAAAATCCTTCCACTCCTCTAAAATCCTTACCATAGGCAGAAGGCACTTCAATAAGTTCTTTTGGTTCAAACCAAAGGGAGTTACCCAAATTAAAGGTAACAGTTCCTCTTAACTTCTTTTATTTTATTTTACTACTCCTACCCATAAAATCTTTTTATTATTTTATTTTATAACAACACCAGTATCCTCAATATACTAGGGTGTTTTTATTTGAAGGATTCTACCTACACTTACACACACCTCCATCTAATGGGTGAAGAACATAATGTTTCTATTGATGGAAAACTAATGCCTCACGAAACGATGATTGTTCGATTATCTCCTACCGCCCCTCATGGTAGCCATAAAGATTGAAATATATTTATATATGATATATATTATATTTATGTTTTATTTATGCTTCTGTATTTTACATTTATATCCTACCTTTATGGTTTCCATAATGGGTAAATGCGATACTTTATTTTGAGGATGTGCGGACTACCACCCCGTCAAAGTGATATCACTCATTAATGCCATAATTGGGATGTGTAAAAGATAGATTTAATGATATTATATATGATATTATAATGGAATTATAATATATTTATGTATCATTATGTTTTAGTTCCATTAAAATATGTAATATAAATGAAAGTAGCAATCATGTGTACATACGGCTTACCGTCTCCATGAACGGTACATTTCATTTCGTATCTCCAAAATGTTATGTATTATTATAAATACATATATATACTATATATATATATTATATATATGATATCTAAATAATTAATATCATTCTAGAGATAATGGACTATTGACCACATGGACAACTTGTAGTTATAGGGTGTTAATTTTTGACTCAAGTACCCAATATCGACAAAAACAACCTTAATTAACTTAAATGATTACATAATGTCTATAACATGGAAATTAGTGATATAAATGGAATAATAAACTTTAAAAATGTTCTTAATCATGTAGAAATTAATTTAGTTTATTATCTAGGAGATTAATGAAAGAACGGGTCAGGTCAGACACGAGGTACATGATTCTTCTCAATCTCCTTTCATTGAGGCATATTTTGGTTTATACATGAAATTCTTTTATACGGTGTATAAACTTCTTAAAATTTTCATTTCATTAAAATGGAATATTTTTCTATGAATCATTTTACTAAACTTCAAAAAAGAATGTTTTTTTAACTTAAGCGGTGACAATGGCCTTTTTCCACTGTTGCGAGTATTATTTGATCTTGGGTTTTCTTAACAAGTCGTAGTATTTTTTTAAAAGGAAAATAAATACCATATAATTTATATGTATTTTGATATTGAAAATGGTTTTCATAATGGACTTGTTATGTAAATATATTTTAATGACATATTGTGATTGAAATGTGTAAATTTTATCTTTCCATTATGTTTGTTTTATGTGCAATAAATATGTTATAGTTCTTGGGAATTGTTTACATATATGGGTGGTTATGTGATAAACCTAGGGCATGTGAGCCCGAGATAGCTCTCCAATGCATTGGGTAACGTGAAGATGATAAAAGTTAATGTTTCTCCTAATATATTTAGGAAATATACTGTGATGGGTATTCCAACATAACTCCCTATATAGCTGTGATAGCTACAATGTAATTATGATATGAATTCCATAAGTAATTTTTTGATTTTTTATTACCATGTGTTATTCATAAATATTATGTTTTCATGAGGTAAGTAAAAGAGTTTATTTTTTGTATGTATTGATGTACTAATGATTTCTTTCTTATTTTATAACCCTTACTGAGCTTTTAATGCTCATTCCATGTTTTTAAATGTTTTCACAATACATAAAGATGAATAGGATCAGGGATGGGATCAAGGAAAAGACTTTTTGTCTAAAATATGGAACAAGACATGACACTTTTTTTAAGAGGTTTTATTTTATGAAAAAAATGGATACTGATTAGAATTGTCTGCATGTAATATTCATGTTGTTATGTAAATTTTATGACCTAATTCTCTAAAACACGAAACTGGAAAAAGATCTTCAATGTGAATTATCCATTTAATTCCAGAATATGTAATGTTTAAGGATGGACCCTTACAGTTGGTATCAAAGGTTGGTATAGAAAACATTAGGAGTTAGGAAATTGTTAAATTAATATCCATAAATTTTTTTTTAATATTGAAATGATATAGAATTTACATATTACCATGTTTCTTCACTTAAGCTATTTCTGTGTTCAGAATGGTTTTCTGAAGAGGAAATAGGGAAACTGTGTTGGGGTGACATCAAGAGGAAGACAAACTACCAAATCACCAACCTAAGATGGTCAGAATAAGAACTGCACAACTTGTTGCAGTGATGGAACAGTTGACTCAGGATTTAAATGGTGGTGGTATCCATTTATGAGATCAACCAGATCAACCACAGATGAACATGTCAATAGTGGGGCATTTCATAAGGAAACATCCCCCGTCATTAAGAGGATCATCTGACCTGGTGCTAGAACAAGGGTGGATTAAAGCACTAGAAAATATTTTTGATGCCATGCGTTGTTCAGAACATCAAAAGGTTAGTCTCATTGTTTACCATTTTTAAGGTGAAGTTGGTCAGTGGTGGTCGATGGTGAAAAATATCTAGGATAGTGAGGAGATTTATCCTCTCGATTGGGATGAATTCAAATGTATGTTTCTTGAGAAATATTTTCCTAAGGTGGTTCGTCTTAGAATGGAAAAAAATTCCTAGAATTGAGGTAGGAGGATAACTCAGTGGCTGCTTACGAAGCAAAATTCACTCAAATCGCAATGTATGATCTAAATTTCATATGAGATCTTAATAGAAAAATCAACCATTTTTACTCAGGATTAAAGCCAAAGTATCAAAGGGATTCATCTTCTTGTGAGTTCAAAAGTTATTAAAAACTTGTTCGTTGTGTGGAGAAGATGGAAATGGAGTTTTCCGATGATCATGTGTTCTTTGACAAACAACAGAATAAGAGGTCGAGGTGGCAGGTGAAAGGAAATAACTCTTCAAAAAAGTCTGATGGTAAGAAACTTATGTTTATAGTTTGTGAAAATTTTGGTAAAAACAATGTTGGGTAATGTCTTTTTTATTCTAGTAAGTGCTACCGATGTGCTTAAATGGGACATAAGGCTTGAAATTGCACTAAAAAAGATCTGGTTAATGGTAACACAAAATACGATTTACAGTAGTAAAATGTTTTAAGTGTAATGAAATGGGTCATTATGCAAATGAGTGTCCAATGAAGAACTAAATTGAGGGAAAGCTTCCAAACTACAAGAAGAAAGGGGTGGTGAAATCCTTTGCAACTACTTCAGCAAATGTTGGGCCATCAAAAGAAGTAGTATTAGGTGCACTGCTTGTTTTTTCAGATTATGCCAATTTATTGTTTGATTATGGTTCTACACAGTAATTCATTTCTGAGAAGTTTTCTAGTAAATTAGGGATTCAATATCATTGTATTAATACTGAACATATGGTAAAAACACCAGGGGAAATTTTGAAACAAAAATAAATTATAAGATTCTTCTTGTCCTTGTGTGCGGGAAGAATCTACCTAAAAACCTTATTGTTTTGCCTCTAGTAGAGTTTGATGTTATTTTGCATATGGATTGGATTTCTATTTATCATGATAAGATTCACTGCAGAGATAAAGAGGTTTCTTTTCAGAAATCTTTTCAGTTTGTTTACAAGAATGAACCCTTTATTTTGATAAAATATCAGGAAGCTGAGAAACTATTAAAAGATGGAAATGAATGTTACCTTTCACATATTTTTGAAAATAAAGGATGTGTTGAGATTAGTGATGTTCCAGTGGTAAATAAGTATCTTGATGTTTTTCCTGATGAGTTTCCTAGTATTATAAATGATCGGGAAGTTGAATTTCTTGTTTACTTAGTTCCTGATGCATAGCCAATTTCAAAATCCCCATATCGAATGGATCAAATTGAACTTTTAGAGTTAAAAAAGCAATTGTAGGAGTTATTAGATAAAGGTTTCATTCAACTTAGTGTATCACAATGGGGTACTCCTATCTTGTTTTTTAAAAAGAAAGATGGTTCAGTGAGACTTTTCATAGATTATACATAATTGAATACCATCACTTTTAAGAACAAGTATCCTCTGCCTCATATTGATGATTTGTTTGATCATCTCTAGGGAAATCAGCATTTTTTGAAGATTGATTTGAGTTCGGGGTACCATCAGTTGAATGTAATTAAAGCAGACATTTTGAAGACTGCATTTCGTACTAGATATGGCCATTAAGAATTTGTAGTTATACCTTTTGGGTTAACTAATTCTCATGATGTATTCATGGATGTTATGAATAGAATTTTCCATGAGTTCTTGGATATGTTTGTGGTTGTGTTCATTGATGATATTTTGGTTTATTCAAAAATTAAATAGGATCCTGAAATTCATTTAAGGGTTGTCTTGCAAACCATAAAAAGAAAAGAAACTGTTGGGGAAATTCAGTAAGTGTGAGTTTTGGTTACAAAAAAGATCTTTCCTTTGTCACATTGTTTCAAAAAATGGAATAACTGTTGAGCCTTATAAAACAAAGGTTGTTGAAGAATGGCCAAGACCCACAAATATAACAGAGATCTATAGTTTTCTTTGTTTAGTAGGTTATTACCATAGGATTGTTGATTATTTTTCACAGTTATCTAGTCCAATGAAAAAATTAACTTGAAAAGGTGTTACGTTCCTTTCTACAAGAGAATGTGATGATTGTTTTCTGGAATGGAAAAGTGGTTTGGTGAATGCTCCAGTTTTGGCACTACCTTCCAGAAATGGTGAGTTTGTTATCGACAGTGATGCTTCATTAAAAGGACTTCACTATGTCCTTATGCATAATGATCAGGTAATTTCTTAAGCTTCACGTCTTTCAAAACCTCAGGAGTTAAATTACCATACACATGATTTGGAATTACCTGCTGTTGTTTTTGCTTTAAAATTTTTGAGATATAATTTATAAGGAGTAAAATGTGAAATATATACTCACCACAATTGTTTAAATTATATATTCACTCCAAAATAATTGAACATGAGATAGATTAGATGGTAGGAATTAATCAATGATTATGATTTCACGATCCATTACCATCCGGGAAAAGCAAATAATGTGGTTGATGATTTGAGTCGAAAAATAATGCTTCATTAACCACGATATATTTGGATTGAGATCCTATTGTTTTTTATTTGATGAATTTTGTCATAGAAGTTGGTGGTGCAGGAAATTATTATTTTTTGTTTTTGGTGTCAGTGAAATCATCTCTATTAGACAGAATAAAGCAAGAACAGAAAGAAGATAGTGAGTTAAATAAAAATGTAACGTTGGATCAGAAGGGTAAGTTTCATGATTTTAATTTTGATAATGATTGTGTTTTAAGGTTTGTAAAAAGATTATTCTTGCCTAGTGATTCACAGTTGAAGAATGTGTTGTTATGAGAAACTCTTAGTTCCCTGTTTTCAGTTCATCCTGGTAGTATTAAAATGTAAAGAGATCTTGAAGAGTATTACTGGTGGGATGGAATGAAAAGAGAAATTTCTGATTTTACTGTGAATTTTTTGACTTGTCGGCAGGTTAAATCAGTGCAGTAGTTACAGAAAGGGATGCTTCAGTTTTTACCAGTGCTAGAGTGGAAATGGTAAAATATATCCATGGACTTCATTGTGAGAATACAAAAGACATCTTGATCTAATAATGCAATCTGGGTTATTATTGAACGATTGACTAATTCTGCTCATTTCCTTCCTATTTGAGATACATTGTCTCTTGATAAACTTTCCCAGTAGTATGTTAAAGAGATAGTTAGGTTGCATGAAGTTCCCCTCTCCATTGTATCTGATTGTGATCCCATGTTTACTTCTAAATTTTGGAAAGACATTTAGATGTCGTTCGGTACTGAATTAAATTTTAGTACAAATTTTCATTCACAATCAGATGGGTAGTCAGAACGAACAATTCAGACCCGATAGGGTATTCTATATGCTATTTCACTAGATTACCAGGGAAGTTAGTATCAACATCTTTCTATTATTGAATTTTCTTATAATAACAGTTTTCATTTCAGTATACAGATGGCTCCATTTGAAGAATTATTTGGAAAGGGTTGTTGAACTCTAGAATTTTGGGATGAAGTAGGTGAAAGGAAGCTGATAGGACCAAAATTGGTAGAAGAGATGGGAAAAAAGTTTAGTTGATTCAGAAGTACATGAAAACAGCACCGAGAAGACATAAAATTTATGTGGATAACCAGAGGAAGGATCTTTCTTTTGAGGTAGATGGTCATGTATTTCTAAATGTTTCTCCATGGAAAAGTGTGATGCGTTTTGGTAAGAAGGTAAAGTTGAGTCTGAGGTTTATTAGACCTTATGAAATCCTAGAGAAATATTGATCAGTTTCACACAGAGTGGTCTTACCACCACGTTTATCCCAGGTACACAATTTTTTTCATATTTCAATGTTGAAAAAGTATATTCCAAATCCATCCCATGTTTTGAGTCTAGAGGTAGTTCAATTGGAAGAGAATCTCTCTTATGAATAACAACTAGTCCAGATTCTTGACTATAGAGAGCACTTGTTGCGGAATATAGTAATTCACCAGGTAAAGCTTTTTTGGAAAAACCATATGGCTGATGAGGCAAGGTGGTAATCTGAAAATACTAGGAGGGATAAATACCCCCACTTATTTGATAAGTGAATAAAATTACGAGGACACAATTACCAAAAGGGGGGAAGTATGTAACATCCCAGGTAAATAAATAAATAATACATTATATTTTTTTATTAATATTTTGTGAATTAAATATTAATTTACTTTAAAGGGGTTTCTATGGTCGATGGTGTACCCAATACGTAAACACGGGTTTCATTGAAATCTCACATTGTACGCTGTTAATATAATAAAATTATTTTAAATGGTAGTTAACTCCTAGACGTTGTATTGGTGGGAATGAACAAAACTAACTTTAATATAATTATACATGTTTTTTAAATAGAATTTAGTAGCTTAAATTCTGAATGAATCTAATTTTACGCATAAATACTCTAATATTCAGTAAAAGGTCGATTTACCGCCTTTTGATGGAAAACCCAAATTAAATATAGTTTTGGTAATTTTTATATGTTATATTTGAGAAAATAACATTCTTTTATAGATTTGGGACATGAAAATTTACTTTCAGTAAATTTTTGGTATTTTTCTGATAAAGTTCATTTTTTAATGAATAATGAAAAATACTCTATTTTAATTCAAAAGTACCTTCAAATATAATTTATTTTTATGGTTATATTTTATTTTTAATTTGGTTTAAAGTGTAATTAGAATATATTTTTACCATTTAATCAAATTTTTTTCATTTTAATTAATTTCACTTTGAAATTGGACATAAAAAAGTATCAATCTTTTGATAGTTATTGTTTCTTAAAAACACGGTATTTATTTTGACAACGGGGATTAATTTGAAATTAATAAATGAAACTTCTATATTTTAAATTTGGTAAAATAGACATCATTTTTTAATATAGAATATCAAATATATCTTAGGCAGAATTTATGGTATTTTTCTAAAAAAACTTCAATTTTTTTTGAATAATGAAACCACTTAGTAGTAGTTGGAAAACTGACTTTTTCATTTAAATGAGATTTTATCGCTTCAGTGAATTGAATTTCAAAAATCTAACATACATGGTTGTTATTAGTAAGTAAAATTTAGTTCAATAAGATGAAAATAATTTTTGATGAATAGTAACTTTTGACTTATTTACTGCGATTAAAGGTAAATAGGGTAATTTATGATAAAAAGAATTTTACAATAACACAAAATTACCTTAAAACTTGTAATAACCTTATTGGTTGAGTCATTTTTGACAATTATCATGTTTGGGTCGATTCTGGGACACCATGGAGCCACTTATTAGTGATAATGACACATTAGATTAATTAACTTAAAGTAATAACAAACATGACATAAAAAAATATCTCATAGTAAATTATATTTTACATGGGGTTTTATAATTAATATTTTAGACCATAAATATTAATTATAAGGCTAAAATGATTTCCTACGTCATGGTATTTTACCTAATTTTTATACTACAAATAAATTAAATTATTTATAACACAACAATGATATAGTATTTACCGCATTAAAAAATGATTTAAATAAATATGATTATAAATATTAAAATATCATCGAAAACCTATCCAATTCTTATTGGATTATTTTATTTCGGCCAAGATTCATCTTGTCTTATACTTTAATTAATTTTGGACCTTTATAAATTGAATATCATTATATAATAAAAAATTGTTTTCACATTTTTCTAAAGAGTCCATCCTCCCCCTTATAAAAAGACCTTACTTCTTACTCATTCCTCACACCTATCAAGCCCCTTGTATCATCCAAACCCTACCCAAATAAACTCTCAAGATCCCTCTACCCCTCCTAGAATCCTTACCTTAGGTAGAAGTAACTACAAGAAGTTCTTTTGGTTCAAACCAAAGGGAGTTACCCAAATTAAAGGTAATAGTTTTTCTTAACTTCTTTTTTTATTTTACTTCTCCAACCCCTAAACTCTTTGTATTATTTTATTTTATAACAACACAAGTATCCTCAATATACTAGTATTTTGTTATTATAATTATTTGAACCACACTTACACACACCTCCATCTAATGGGTGAAGAATATACTATTTCTGTGGATGGAAAACTAACACCTCACGCAATGATGATTGTTCGATTATCCTCTACTGCCTCTCATGGTGGCCATTAAGATGGAACTGAATTAATATATGATATATATTAGGTTTATTTGTTCTTTACACTTCTGTATTTTACATTTATATCCTACCTTTATGGTTTCCATAATGGGTAAATGCGATAATTTCATTTGAGGAAGTGCGGACTACTGCCCACTCAATGTGATATGACTCGTTATTTCCATATGTGGGATGTATAGAGGATAGAGTTAAAGATATTATATATGATATTATGATGTAATTATAATATAACTATATATCATTATGTTTTAATTGCATTAAAATACAAAATAGAAACGAAAGTAGTGTTCATGCGTACGTACGACTTACCGTATCCATGAACGGTGCATTTCATTTTTATCTCCAAAATGTTATGTACTGCTATAAATACATATATATACTAGATATATATGATGTATATGATATATAAATCATGAATATATTTCTTGAGATAATATAATAAATACCACATGGACAACTTGTAATTATAAGGTGTTCATTTTTGACTCAAGTACCAAATATCGACAAAACAACCATTATTAACGTAAATGATTTCATAAAGTCTATAACATGGTAATAAGTGATATAAAAGGAATTATAAATTTGAAAAAGGTTATTAATGAAGTATAAATTAACTTTAGTTTTTTATCCATGAGATTAAAGAAGTAATGGGTCAAGTCAGACACGAGGTAAGGGACTTCGTCTCAATATCCATTCATTGAGGCATGTTTTGTTTTATAGATGACTTTATTTTATATGGTGTATAAGCCCCTTTGAATTTTCATTTCATTAAAATGGAATCTTTTTCTAAAAATCATTTTACTAAATGACAAAAAATAATGTTTCTTTTTAACGTAAGCGGTGACAATGACCTTTTTCGGCTGCCGCAAGTATTATTTGATCTTTATATTCCTTAACAAGCCATAGTGTATTTTTAATGTAAAACAAATACCATATACTTTTTACATATTTTTCTATTGAAAATGTTTTTTATAATGGATTTGTTATGTCAGTATATTTTAATGAAATATTGTTATTGAAATTTGGAAATTTTATCTTTCCATTATGTTTGTTTTATGTGTTATGAATATGTTATGGTTATTGGGAATTGATTATGTTTACGGGTGGTTCCGTGATAATCCTAGGTTGGGTGAGCCCGAGATAGCTCTCCAATGAATTTAGAAATGTGACGGAGGTAAACATGAATGTTTCTCCTAAGATATTTAAAAAATATACTATAACGACCCACACTTTACATACATTGTTAATACTTCAAAATTGAAGCACACTTATTACAACATATGACAAAACCACAAAGGACCGTATAGGTATAGTGTCTTTATAAACTGGGAAACATAAACAACTGGTTCATAAATCTTCTATAGTGTCTCCCATTTATTTCATCATATCTAGGGTCCCTTTTAGCATATTCTACTTAATATCCATCTTCCTGACCTGGGGAAAAGAAAACATAAAAGGGTGAGCTCAAATGCTCAGCAAGGGCAAATAAAGGAAATAAAAAAATCATATCATATCTTTATGAAAATCAAAACCTGCAAAAGAGATCATAATATCTTAACATGGAATAAATCATAGAAGTGAAAATGAGATCCCCATAACATAAAACTTGAAACTTTGTGGCATGCACACATAATCATGGAAAATCATTTCTTGTTAGTCATGACTCATTGCCAAGACTATCTTAGTGGACAAAGTCCCTTTCTGAACCGAGTTCACTCCTCGTTTCAGTCCTGTATCACTGAACCGAAATAACCTTCCGTTCCAGCCATGTCTATCTCATGAGATATAAAATCTTTACCCAATGCATTGGAGGGAGATATAGGTCCCACCCATATTATAATGAATCCTTTCTTATGTGTGCCACATAATCATAAATCATACATCATCGTATAACACATGTAACAAAAATGGGATTCTTGAAACATCATGACATCATAAAACAAATCATATAAGATAAAGTAATTCATAAACATAATTCCATCACAACATGGTCAAATCAATGTAAAAATATGGATAGAAACAGAACCCTTTATTATCTTAGATGGAAAATAATTTTGATAAAACACTTGAAATGAATTCTTGAGGAAAATATCCTTTCTTCTTCAAAATCAATTTCTTTTCACAAAACATCATGCAATTTTAAAAGAAAGAGATTTTATTAAAAATAGTCATGAAATATTTTGGAGGAAGCTTCATGAAAATAAGGCTTTATAAAACCGTAAAAATCCGTTCATGCCGTTTAAGTTAAAAAAAACATTCTTCGTACTTTTGTCGGAAAAGTCAAAAAGTACCTCGTATGAAAAAGCGACAAAAGATTCCTTTCATATTCTTTACTAAAAACTCACCGAAGAGTAAAATTGGATTTAAACTATTTTAAGTGGATGGAAACAATATTACATATTAACGGAACATGGATGTGGATGATAAAATACACCCCAGTAAATACTTACGAATAAACAATCTTGGATAAAAATGAGATTGTGATATTTCCCTTACCTTAGGTCCGATTTTATTTGTTCGTGTCCGAAGCTCTTGTATAATGGTTTAAATAATGTTATTGACTTATTCCAGAATCATACATATTGATATGATATCATATATGGTCATATTATTAGCTTCTTGTTAGTAATATTTCATTGTTACTTGTTACTCGGGTCTTTATAACTTTTTGTTCTTATGCGTGTTTTGTCGAATAAATTCTTATTCTTATCTTTAGGTTATAGATAATTCATTTCCAGAATGGTATTAGTGTAGTATATACCATATTCATTCATTCAATTCATTTATATAATCATTATGAAATGAAGATCATGTAGAACGAGTCGCATCACATCGTGGAGACGGTATTCCGTACGTACGCACGAGTGATGATATCGTTCCTATGATCGTGGAATTGTATTGGAGTATATATATATTATTTCAGTATCAATATTACTTCATAATAATCATATATAGTTACTCATTACACCATTATACCCATCCTTGTAAGGTGATGGTGGAAAATAGATTACACCACGGCGTGGAGACGGTATTCCGTACGTACGCACGCACGGTGATTTCATTTTTCCGTAGGATGGATAGAAGATTAATTAGGGTTGTTTCATATTTATAATAACATATCAGTATGTAATTAATACTGATGTTATTACTTTATCATGAAACAACTAAAGAAGAAGAAGTTGAAGAAGAAAGAAATTGAAAAGATCGGTAATGGATATTACCTCTTCTTTGGAACGCCTCTTTGAATCCCCCACTTAAGGAACTAAGATTGGTCTTTGGAGAAGACCAGGACCTCTAGGATTATTCTAGGGAAGTGGAGAGGAGAAAATGGCAGGGGTTGGCCGAGCTTGAGTGCTCAAATTGGTGTGAGGAGGAGGGGGAGGAGGTGCCCTTTTATAAGGGAGGAGAGGGGCACCTTAGGAATATCTCAAAATATTATTTTATATTAAAGTCAAAATCAGTTTATAATGGCTCCAAAGGGTCTTATTTCGAAGCTAAGGTGGGGATGGGCCGAAATCCTATCAACCAATAGGATTTAGACAAGTTTAGGGTATTATTTTAACCATATCAATTAGATTTAACTCTAAGTTAAATAATTTAACTTTTACCATGTCTTTATGTTTTCTTTCACTATATGGTTAATAAACTTACTATAACATGCCAAACGAACCCCAAATTGTTTATTATTAATATATATATCCTTATCTAAGTCATTTTGCCGAACCTTAGATTTTTAGGAATAAAATAACAATTAATAATATAATATTTGATTTAAAAACTATTTTGTGTCAATTTTGACACTATTTGATATATGATTTTTGTGAAAGTCATAACAGAATTATATGTTCGAACCAAGTTGATTAAATAAACATTAATATATCATAGTAACCTATAAAATTAGTGGAATTCATAAAAAGTCTTAAATTACATTTATTTTGGTATTTATATTATCAATTTTGTCAATATTTCATTAATAAGATAATTACTGCATCATCTTTGTGTCATAAATAAATTAAATTATTTGATGTCTAAAAATTACAAATAAAATATTATCATGTAGGAAATCTTTTTAGATTTCTAATGAATATTTACAATCGAATTTATCTTATGTATAACCCCATATTATAAATGATTTACTTATTAAACTTTGATTTTAACTATTTTAACCATTCTTTAAATAAATTAATAATAAATGTCCTAATCTAATCCAAGTGGGCCTAAATGGTCATATGTTATTCCTAAGTTTGTTTTTGGTCGAATTACACTTGTCCAATAGAATTAGGACATGTGTTAGGGTAATATTGATATCATATTTACCCTTAGTTACCCTATTTACTATTAACCGCGGTAAAAATAGTAAAAAGTTACTATTCACCAAAAAATTATTTTCATCTCATTGAACCACATTTTAGTCCTTGATATTAACCGTGTTTCTCAGATTTTTGAAATTCCATTCACAGAAGCGGTAAAATTAAGTTTTATGCAAAATTCAGTTTTTAACCTACCACTTAGTGGTTTCACTATTCATCAAAAATTGAAAGTTTTCAGAAAAATACCAAAATTTCACCCTAGGCTAATTTCGATATTCTGAGTCCAAAAATGAAGTCCATTTTGAAAAATAAAATTTATAAAATTTTAAAAAGTGGTTATTACTATTCATAACGGCTAGTTTTAATAGCATATTGTTGTTTAGTGAAACTCGGTATTGCGTACGACGCAAGCTATCGAGGAAGGTCGCGATTGCGTGCAAAGCAAGCCAAGCAAGTGTTGTGTAGAAAAAGATTCCTTTGATGGTTTATATAACATAAAAGTCTCGGGTGTTACATTCTACCCCCCTTAAAAAGAATTTCGCCCTCGAAATTCGTCACTTTGTAACAAACAAATGAGGATACTTCTCCCTCATCATATCCTCAAGCTCCCATGTAGCTTCTTCAAGTTGGTGGTTCCTCCATAAAACTTTCACCAAGCGAGTGGTCTTGTTTCGTAGGACTTTTTCGCTACGATCCAGAATCTCTATCGGCTGTTCTTCATAAGAAAGATCTTGCTCCAGCGGTACAACTTCTGAGCTGAGTACATGTGAAGGATCTGGTATGTACTTTCTCAGGAGAGATACATGGAACACATCGTGAACTTGAGAGAGATTCGGTGGAAGCGCCAATCGGTAAGCTACCTTCCCAACACGATCCAGTATTTCGAAAGGACCGATATATCTAGGGCTCAACTTCCCCTTCTTTCCAAATCTCATAACCCTCTTCCAGGGAGATATTCGTAAGAACACTTTATCACCCACTTCAAACTCTAGGTCTTTTCTTCGGTTGTCGGCATAACTTTTCTGTCGACTCTGAGCTGCTCTTATGTGTTGTTGAATAGATCTGACCTTTTCTGCCATTTCATCAACGAGATCAGGTCCTAATAGCTTTCTTTCCCCAACTTCATCCCAGCAAGTTGGAGTCCGGCATTTCTTTCCATAGAGAGCTTCATAAGGAGCCATCTGAATACTGGAGTGAAAGCTATTATTATAAGAAAATTCCACCAAAGGTAGGTGTTGATCCCAACCTCCTTTGAAATCCATAGAGCAAGCTCTCAACATATCTTCTAGGGTTTGAATTGTTCTCTCAGACTGACCGTCTGTCTGGGGATGATAAGCAGTGCTGAAACGCAACTCTGTATCCAGAGTATGCTGAAGACTTCGCCAGAACTTCGAGGTAAATCTCGGATCCCGATCAGATATAATAGAAAGTGGTACTCCATGCAATCTTACCACTTCCTTTACATATATCCTAGCAAGCTGATCTAGAGAGAAATCCTCTCTAATAGAAATGAAGTGTGCAGACTTTGTAAGACGATCAACTATGACCCAGATAGCATTATTGCCTTTGGATGTTTTAGGAAGTCCTGTGACAAAGTCCATAGTGATGTTTTCCCATTTCCATTCGGGTATGGGTAATGGTTGTAACATCCCCTTAGACTTCTATCTCTCAGCTTTAACTTGTTGACAAACCAAGCATTAAGAGACATATTCAGCAACATCTCTTTTCATGCCATCCCACCAGAAGTACTCTTTCAGGTCCCTATACATCTTCGTGCTTCCAGGATGAATAGAGAATGATGAACTATGAGCCTTATCCAGCAGCTCATTCTTTAATTCGGGGATGGGAGGAACGCAAACCCGATTCCTGAACTTTATTATCCCATTACAATCAAGGTTGAATTCAGGAACATTTCTCACCTTCTTTTGTAACTCGACATCTTCTTTCTGTGCCTCTTTAATCTTCACATGTATAGATGGTTGAACATTCATTTGAGAAAGATAAGATTTTTCCCCTTCCATTATAATTCCAAGATCCATCCTTTGTAAATCCATAAATATTGGATCTTTTGTGATCCTCATCATGGATAAACTAGCATGGTCTTGTCGACTTAATGCATCTGCCACCTTGTTTGCTTTCCCAGGGTGGTAATGGATTGAGCAGTCATAATCCTTAATCAGCTCCAACCATCTTCTTTGACGCATATTCAACTCCTTTTGTGTGAAAATATACTTTAAACTTTTATGATCAGTATAAATATCACACCTTTCACCATAAAGGTAATGCCTCCAAATCTTTAATGCAAAGATTACCGCAGCCAACTCCAAATCATGTGTTGGGTAATTTTGATCATGGATTTTCAACTGTCGTGAGGCATAAGCTATCACCATATCATTTTGCATAAGAACACACCCCAATCCCTTCTTGGATGCATCACTGTAGATCACAAACCTTTCTCCACTACAAGGTAGTGTGAGCACAGGTGCACTGGATAATCTTCTTTTCAACTCCTTGAAATTCTCTTCACATTCCTCTGTCCAGACAAACTTAACTCCTTTCCGAGTCAACTTGGTGAGTGGATTAGATAATCGTGAAATATCTTTTACAAAACGTTGATAATAACCAGCCAAACCAAGAAAACTTCGGATCTCAGTTACTGTTGTTGGTCTTGACCATCTTTCGATAACCTCTATTTTTGCTGGATCCACAGATATCCCCTATTTTGAGATTATATGACCCAAAAATGCAACTTTTTGAAGCCAAAATTCACACTTGGTAAATTTGGCATAAAGCTTCTCCTTTCTCAGGGTCTTCAATATAATTCTCAAGTGATCTTCATGCTCTTCCTTGCTCTTTGAATAGACTAGAATATCGTCTATAAAGACTACCACAAATTGATCAAGATAGTCTCTAAAGACTCTATTCATTAGATCCATGAAGATAGCAGGGAAATTAGTAAGACCAAATGGAATCACTATAAATTCATAGTGTCCATACCTTGTACGGAAAGCCGTCTTTGGTATATCCTCCCTTTTGACCCTTAATTGATGATACCCTGAACGAAGATCAATCTTGGAAAAGTATTGAGCTCCGCGTAGTTGGTCAAATAATTCATCAATGCGTGGGAGAGGATATTTGTTCTTGATAGTGATCTTGTTAAGTTCTCGATAATCAATGCAAAGTCTCATTGATCCATCTTTCTTCTTAACAAATAGAACAGGTGCTCCCCAAGGTGACGCACTAGGGCATATGAATCCCTTATCAAGATTCTCTTGGAGTTGCTTCTTCAATTCCTGCAACTCAATTGGGGCCATTCTATAAGGTGTCTTTGAAATAGGCAAAGCACCCGGTACGAGTTCTATTGAAAACTCAACTTCACGATTTGGTGGAAGACCTGGAAATTCCTCCGGAAAGACATCATCAAACTCCCGTACAATGGGCATATTCTTAATCGTGAGTTTCTCACCAACCATTTGAGATAAATAACCTTCATTTAGTGGAATCAATACCCATAAGATGGAAGAAATTTCCACTGGAAGGTTATGTTCATCCTTGCATTGATAGACGATCGTAGGTTGATCTGGAATATGAAATGTGACTTCCCTTCTTTGGCAATTGATATGAGCTCCATGTAGAGAAAGCCAATCCATGCCAAGAATCACATCAAATTCCACTAAAGGAAGGATCACAAGATTTGCAGGAAGCACTTTCCCACAAACTTCGATCGGAGAAGAATTATAAACTTCTGATGCGACTGTTGTGCCATTAGGTGTTGTCACAGCTAACTCAACATCTAATTGTTGAGGTAATACGGTGATACCCTTAGAAAATTCTTTAGAAATAAAAGAGTGGGTGGATCCAGAATCAAATAAAACATTTGCTACTTTAGAGTGGATGGTAAGTGTACCTTTCACCACATCATTATCGTACTCCACATCGCTGATAGAAATTGCTTGTGACTTTCCTTTGTCTTTAGCCTTAAGAGTTTGTTGACGTCGACCATCATCATCAACCCTTGGATTTGGGCATTGATTGGCATAATGCCCCATCTCCTTGCACTTGAAACATTGAAGTGTAGTAGGTTCATTCTGTGTATCCCTTCCTTTGTTTGCATCATTAGACATCTTCTTCCCATTATCACGGCATTCAAATGCCCGATGACCTTCCTTTCCACATTTAAAACATTTACTTGTCCCTTTAAGACAACTCCCTCCATGTTTCTTTCCACACTTTGAGCATAAGGGAAAGTTCATCTTCTTTTCCGTGTGCTCTTTAGATTTTTCTTTGAATTCCATCTTCCTCTTCTTATCAAACCCATGTGACTGATGGGTTACTCCAATCTCCATCTCGACTTTGAGAGCACATCGAACGATTTCCTCGTAGCTATTGAAGTCCCTTATGGCTAACGCCCTTCAAAGACTTGGTTTTAAGCCACTAAAGAATCGATCGATCTTACTCTCAGGTTGGATAATAATACCAGAAGCGTACCTTGAAAGTCTTGTAAAATTTGCTTCATAGGTACTAATAGATTCATCATCCCTTTGCTTCAGTTCAAGGAACTCTTTCTCCATCTTTGTTCGGAGAATACGAGGGAAGTACTTATTGAAAAATAAGTTCTTGAACTCGTCCCATTCCATAGACTCAATTTCATCCCTTTGCCTCGTATTCTTAACAAGATTCCACCATTGATCCGCATCTCCTTCCAAACGATACACTGCTAGGATGACTTTATCATGCTCAGAACATTGAAGAACTGAAAATATCTTTTCAGTAGTACTAATCCATTGTTCAGCAACTAATGGATCAGTAGACCCGCTGAAAGAAGGTGGACGCTGCCTCATGAAGGATTCAACAGAATGTTGCTCCCTCCTTTGCTCGTTTGGAAATCCTGCATGATTCATAGCTTGAGAAAGTTGTGTGAGCATGGCTAAAAGATTTTGCATTCCAGCTCCCATATCGTTTGGTTGCTCAGGGGGACAATCATTGCATTTCCCATCGCATTCCGCATTAACACGGTTCCTTCGGGTTCCATCCCTTGACTAAAACCAAGAAGAATAGTGTGAGCAACACTAATTATAATAGGAAACCACATAATTCAAGAATAAAATTTTCATGCTTATGGTCTTATCCTAGGTTATTCATGGCCATTTCTAAGATTGTGTTCTATGCTTAGACTTATCCTTAGGGTTCTTACTAAGGCTTTCACATCCTAGTTTCCAAAGGTTGACTATACCTTTCCTCTGATACCAACTATAACGACCCACACTTTACATACATTGTTAATACTTCAAAATTGAAGCACACTTATTACAACATATGACAAAACCACAAAGGACCGTATATGTATAGTGTCTTTAGAAACTGGGAAACATAAACAACTGGTTCATAAATCTTCTATAGTGTCTCCCATTTATTTCATCATATCTAGGGTCCCTTTTAGCATATTCTACTTAATATCCATCTTCCTGACCTGGGGAAAAGAAAACATAAAAGGGTGAGCTCAAATGCTCAGCAAGAGCAAATAAAGGAAATAAAAAAATCATATCATATCTTTATGAAAATAAAAACCTGCAAAAGAGATCATAATATCTTAACATGGAATAAATCATAGAAGTGAAAATGAGATCCCCATAACATAAAACTTGAAACTTTGTGGCATGCACACATAATCATGGAAAATCATTTCTTGTTAGTCATGACTCATTGCCAAGACTATCTTAGTGGACAAAGTCCCTTTCTGAACCGAGTTCACTCCTCGTTTCAGTCCTGTATCACTGAACCGAAATAACCTTCCGTTCCAGCCATGTCTATCTCATGAGATATAAAATCTTTACCCAATGCATTGGAGGGAGATATAGGCCCCACCCATCTTATAATTAATCCTTTCTTATGTGTGCCACATAATCATAAATCATACATCATCGTATAACACATGTAACAAAAATGGGATTCTTGAAACATCATGACATCATAAAACAAATCATATAAGATAAAGGAATTCATAAACATAATTCCATCACAACATGGTCAAATCAATGTAAAAATATGGATAGAAACAGAACCCTTTATTATCTTAGATGGAAAATAATTTTGATAAAACACTTGAAATGAATTCTTGAGGAAAATATCCTTTCTTCTTCAAAATCAATTTCTTTTCACAAAACATCATGCAATTTTAAAAGAAAGAGATTTTATTAAAAATAGTCCTGAAATATTTTGGAGGAAGCTTCATGAAAATAAGGCTTTATAAAACCGTAAAAATCCGTTCATGCCGTTTAAGTTAAAAAAAAACATTCTTCGTACTTTTGTCGGAAAAGTCAAAAAGTACCTCGTATGAAAAAGCGACAAAAGATTCCTTTCATATTCTTTACTAAAAACTCACCGAAGAGTAAAATTGGATTTAAACTATTGTAAGTGGATGGAAACAATATTACATATTGAAGGAACATGGATGTGGATGATAAAATACACCCCAGTAAATACTTACGAATAAACAATCTTGGATAAAAATGAGATTGTGATATTTCCCTTACCTTAGGTCCGATTTGCTTTGTTCGTGTCCGAAGCTCCTGTATAATGGTTTAAATAATGTTATTGACTTATTACAGAATCATACATATTGATATGATACCATATATGGTCATATTATTAGCTTCTTGTTAGTAATATTTCATTGTTACTTGTTACTCGGGTCTTTATAACTTTTTGTTCTTATGCGTGTTTTGTCGAATAAATTCTTATTCTTATCTTTAGGTTATAGATAATTCATTTCCAGAATGGTATTAGTGTAGTATATACCATATTCATTCATTCAATTCATTTATATAATCATTATGAAATGAAGATCATGTAGAACGAGTCGCATCACATCGTGGAGACGGTATTCCGTACGTACGCACAAGTGATGATATCGTTCCTCTGATCGTGGAATTGTATTGGAGTATATATATATTATTTCAGTATCAATATTACTTCATAATAATCATATATAGTTACTCATTACACCATTATACCCATCCTTGTAAGGTGATGGTGGAAAATAGATTACACCACGGCGTGGAGACGGTATTCCGTACGTACGCACGCGCGGTGATTTCATTTTTCTGTAGGATGGATAGAAGATTAATTAGGGTTGTTTCATATTTATAATAACATATAAGTATGTAATTAATACTGATGTTATTACTTTATCATGAAAAAACTAAAGAAGAATAAGTTGAAGAAGAAAGAAATTGAAAAGATCGGTAATGGATATTACCTCTTCTTTGGAACGCCTCTTTGAATCCCCCACTTAAGGAACTAAGATTGGTCTTTGGAGAAGACCAGGACCTCTAGGATTATTCTAGGGAAGTGGAGAGGAGAAAATGGCAGGGGTTGGCCGAGCTTGAGTGCTCAAATTGGTGTGAGGAGGAGGGGGAGGAGGTGCCCTTTTATAAGGGAGGAGAGGGGCACCTTAGGAATATCTCAAAATATTATTTTATATTAAAGTCAAAATCGGTTTATAATGGCTCCAAAGGGTCTTATTTCGAAGATAAGGTGGGGATGGACCGAAATACTATCAACCAATAGGATTTAGACAAGTTTAGGGTATTATTTTAACCTTATCAATTAGATTTAACTCTAAGTTAAATAATTTAACTTTTACCATGTCTTTTTGTTTTCTTTCACTATATGGTTAATAAACTTACTATAACATGCCAAAAGAACCCCAAATTGTTTATTATTAATATATATATCCTTATCTAAGTCATTTGGCCGATCCTTAGATTTTTAGGAATAAAATAACAATTAATAATATAATATTTGATTTAAAAACTATTTTGTGTCAATTTTGACACTATTTGATATATGATTTTTGTGAAAGTCATAACAGAATTATATGTTCGGACCAAGTTGATTAAATAAACATTAATATATCATAGTAACCTAGAAAATTAGTGTAATTCATAAAAAGTCTTAAATTACATTTATTTTGGTATTTATATTATCAATTTTGTCAATATTTCATTAATAAGATAATTACTGCATCATCTTTGTGTCATAAATAAATTAAATTATTTGATGTCTAAAAATTCCAAATAAAATATCATCATGTAGGAAATATTTTTAGCTTTCTAATGAATATTTACAATCGAATTTATCTTATTTATAACCCCATATTATAAATGATTTACTTATTAAACTTTGATTTTAACTATTTTAACCCTTCTTTAAATAAATTAATAATAAATGTCCTAATCTAATCCAAGTGGGCCTAAATGGTCATATGTTATTCCTAAGTTTGTTTTTGGTCGAATTACACTTGTCCAATAGAATTAGGACATGTGTTAGGGTAATATTGATATCATATTTACCCTTAGTTACCCTATTTACTATTAACCGCGGTAAAAATAGTAAAAAGGTACTATTCACCAAAAAATTATTTTCATCTCATTGAACCACATTTTAGTCCTTGATATTAACCGTGTCTCTCTGATTTTTGAAATTCCATTCACAGAAGCGGTAAAATTAAGTTTTATGCAAAATTCAGTTTTTAACCTACCACTTAGTGGTTTCACTATTCATCAAAAATTGAAAGTTTTCAGAAAAATACCAAAATTTCACCCTAGGCTAATTTCGATATTCTGAGTCCAAAAATGAAGTCCATTTTGAAAAATAAAATTTATAAAATTTTAAAAAGTGGTTATTACTATTCATAACGGCTAGTTTTAATAGCATATTGTTGTTTAGTGAAACTCGGTATTGCGTACGACGCAAGCTATCGAGGAAGGTCGCGATTGCGTGCAAAGCAAGCCAAGCAAGTGTTGTGTAGAAAAAGATTCCTTTGATGGTTTATATAACATAAAAGTCTCGGGTGTTACATATACTATGATGGGTATTCCAATGTAACTCCCTACATAGCTGGGATAGCTACAATGTAAGTATGATATGAATTTCATAAGTACATTAATGATTAGTGATTACTATGTGTTATTAATTAATCATATGTTTTCATGAGTTAAGTAAAAGAGTTTATGTTATGTATGTATTGATGGACTAATTATTTCTTTCATATTTTATAACACTTACTGAGCTTATTTTTCCCATCCAAAGTTTTGAAATGTTTATCACATGACATAAATATGAAAAGGGTCAAGGATAGTATCAAGGAAAAGTCTTGCTGTCTAAAACATAGAACTAGACATGACTCTTTTTTTCAAGAGGTTTTATTTTAAGAAAAAAATGGATACTGAGTAGAATTGTCTACATTTAATATTTATGTTGTTATGTAAATGTTATGACCTAATTCTCAAAAACTCTAAACCTGAAAAGATCCTCTATGTGAATTATCCATTTAATTCAAGAATTTGTAATGTTTAAGGTTGGGTCCTTATATATAACCCCTTATGATATCACTACCCAAAAGGATTCACATATCAATGTATTAAACCCCCAATATAGTTATCTCCACCATTATAAATAAATTAATAGTATATATATAAATATATTTATGTTCTGAATCCCCCTGAAAATAATAATCCAATGAAACAAGATGGAATATCTTACTGATATATGATACCATATCATTGATAATGGTTAGGTTGAACTCCCAATAGTAACTTCAAATTCTAAAATGTATCTTTTGGTAGTATCCTGGTGAGAATATCTTGTATTTCTTAAATTATAAGAAAAAATTACTATTCAAATATTATCTCTCCACAATATCCCTAATGATGCAGTATTTTATTTCATTAGTCATGGATAATAAATTCCAAAATTTATTCCCTGAATGATTGATAACACATTGATTAACATAGTCATTAGAAGTTTTAACATCTCTTCAACCTTGAGATATTCTAAATAAGTTTCCATCTAGGTAAATTGGGTTATTTCTTGAGTTTTACCCACATACTTATCTTCAATAGTTCTCATGGTAATATAATTCTTCTTGTTTTCATGATAGAAAAAACATATATCTCCAATAATGAAAACTCAACTAGATATCGATCTCTTACCCTCAATAAAACCTACCCAATCTATATATGTGTAGTTGAACTGATCAAGTTATACATCAATATCATTTCATATCCTGAAATATTTTATTCCTTTGATTCATATAATAATCCGTTTTTATACCTAACATAAGGCTATTTTGGAGCTCTTAAAAGCCTTTAAAAAGTATAAAAATATAGAAAATATTAAAATTTGATTCTATCAAGTATAATATACTTCCAATAAGATATTTAAATTCATAGGATCCACTAAATTACATTTCTAATCATTTGAAAATTTTGTTCACAATTAAATGGGAGTGAAAACAATCATTAAATCCTCCATTAAAATCTACTTTAAATGCTACGAAGCATACTTCCTTTAAAGAAGAAAATTGTAATATTCCATTAGAGAGACTTATAAACCCAGAAAATATCTCGTCTAACCCAACATTGATATTTCAAACACATTTTTATATTCTAAATAAAAGTATTCACGAAATAATTTATATTTATATAAATAATATTATCATATACATAAATAATATTAGTTAAAGTCACTAATTTTTCATGTCAAATATAAAGGATAATATACAATTTTCATTTTATGGAGTTTAACTTATTAAAATATTTATCTATCTTAAAAAATAATGTTATTATTCTTGTTTTAGCTCATATAAATCCTTATTTGACATGGAAACATAATTAAAATATTCTATAAGATAGATGGCCATGTTTTCTCAATGTAAACATCCTATTCCAACATACTATTGAGGAAGTAAGAAATTTATTTGGAATATCCTGTCTACCATTGGGATGTAATTAGATGAAATATCCTTATATATCCTTATATTTTCAAAGGTCAAATGGTATCAAAAATCAATTCTATAAACATGATAATACCCTTAGCACACAAGTTGAACTTTATTTCTCATAACATACTCATTTTCATTCAATTTATTTTGGAACAACCATTTAATTATAATGGATTTAGTTCTACCTTAGTCATAATTTATTGAGTTAAATTCATCTCAATTTCATATAACCTGTCATTGATTTCATGAACACACTATTTATTCCCCAATTCTTCATGAACTTGTCTAAGTTCAACTTGAGAAAAGAGTGCAGTATATGATGTTTTGCTAAATTGTTTAATATTTTTTAAATCTAGTGTCCTTGTTATCCTATGATATTATTCACCTAGAAATTATTTATTATACTTAAATAAGATGAATTAATTTGTTACTAATAACTTTAAATATAAGAATCTTCTTCCCCAATATACGTGTCTTCATTATTGTCATCATAATAAAAAATTTCTTGATGTTTTTAAAAAAAATATATTTATCTCTATCACTTATGGAACTTTATTCACCATGTGTGATTTATTTCCTTGTGTGTTCCAACACATTTATATTAGTAGTATTAATAATCCTCATACTATTTTTTTTATAATCTATCACCTATTCCATTTATAAGACTTCCTGAGAATATTCTATTAACAACTCTATTCTCAAACACCCTTGGTTTTTTACCCAATTCATTGATATCATAAGGGTATACAAACAATATGAATATTTCAAATGAATATATTTGTTATAATTAAACTTATATGTGACATATATTAATTTGGTATTCATAATAAATTATTTGGAATATAAACAATTTCTCCAATAGCTTTTATCCATATATATAGACAGGTTTCATGATATATCATCATTTTTCATGTTATCTCCACTAAAAATAAATTATTCCATTCACAACAAACATTCTTTAGTTTATATGTTTCACTATAGTCTTGTTTAAAACCTTTAATATCATGATATGAATCAAATTTTTTACTTTTATATTCAACGCCATTATTTATGTTGAACATCCTTAAATAGAAACCACACTCCTCTAATATACTTATTTTAACAATTTAAAATATTTCTAGATCCTATGAATTAATTTTTAAAAATAAAATTTATTTAATATAAGTAAATTCACCAATAAATAAATTAATATACATATCTCTATTTTGTTATTAGTTTATAATTATCCAAAAATATTTTAAAGGAAAATATCTAATGGATGATTTGGTTAAATCTCGCACTTCCCATGTGAATAATTAACAATATTTCGTTTTTATAATGTTTAGAAAATCCAGTACTTCTATTATTTGAATATATAAATATCATTGTAATTATTTTCCTCAGTGATCTTATTCATATTATTTATTACTAGATGACAATTACTTTGATCCCACCTTTTCTTTTCTTTTCTGCATTCTTATATAAATTTTTAGGTGGGCCTAACTGAAATATCTTTCCCCTTATTCTATAACCTATTTTAAAAATTCACCCATAAAAAAAGATATTAAAAAAACTTCATACATTATAAATATCATTTCATTTACATAATCATATAATGAAGACCCATAATAATATTTTACTTTATTCTTTCAACATATAAAGTGTTTTTGAATATTAATTGATCTTTTATAGTCACATATGATCCAACAAATTTAATTTTGAGTGTCCCATAATTTATAAAGGTCACAAACACACAATTTATTTTTATAAAATATTTTCGAAACTTCAAATCCCATTTTATATAAGAGGAATAGCTACTATCTAGAATCCATGTATTATCCCTTTTTAATTATTTAAGTCTCCCACCAAGTAATAATAATTTATCCATTCCATTAATCCTAATATTATAAGTCTTTAGAGTATTTTAAATCATATTTTAATGGGATATTAGAGTATGAGAAATTCATCTCTTTGGTGATCAGATTGGTCACATATTCCCTATAATTCCCCATAAATCTTAATCTATGTTTATCATTTTTTCAATAAGTTTCAATTTGTTTATGAACATTTTTCTTTTAAGTTGGAATACATACACAAAACACATTAATACCAAACCTCATTTACTTATTATGACATTGGTAATCATAGAAATAGCAATTTTTTGTATAAAAAATTCCTCTGTAGTATAGAAAATATTGAATGAGTATTTTCCTTCGTAAGAAGCATGTCATCAAAAATTTTATAGTTTTATTTCAACCTTCTTTGAGTCACCATTTTGGGATACTTTTTATGAAACAAGCTTATTGTTGGGTATAAATAAAATTTTCTTATATATAGAATTCATTTTCTCCTTTTTGGATTCACCAAATGTTGTATTTTTTTAATTCCGGTTTGAGTTCCTAAAATTTTTAAATTCCCACGATTAACTTGATTTTTCTACAAAAATAGTCTTCTTTAATTTTTTTTTCTTATCATGCTCCATATAAGAATTTTAAAATTTGTTAAATCCTCTCTATGATATATTTTCTGGTCAAATTATTTTTCAAAACACTTTGAAATTTTTTTACCACCATTTCTGAAGAGTTTCCTCAAAATTCGTGAATAAAATTTTTGAAGTTGAATATTAGATTATTGATTTTATTTACAGTTTCCATCAACTTTTTTTGAGAAAATTATTATTATTTTTAATGAAATTTAACTCCCCCTTCTATATTTATTATCAATATATTATAATAATTATTTTTTTTCTTCAAATAAAAAATTTACTTCAATAAATCTTATTATTCATCTATAAAAATAGAATTATTACTATATGATTATTGATTATCTTTATTATAAATTTGTTCATTTTCTAGAAAAGATATATTTTAAAAAATTTATTTAACTCTCTATTCAATATAAACTGTGTATGAGTTTCTTGTTCTTTACATCAAGAATTATTACTTCCACCACTAGTTATTTTTTTTCATTTAACATAGAAATGAAATTATTTAAATAATTTCACTTGATGTTTTGATTTCTTATTAATTGTCGTAGATTTTAATATGTAACAAATTAGATTAAATGTTTTTATTTTTGTGTTTAGGTAATTTTTTCCCCTTCCCTTGTAAATAAAATATAGTATTTTACTTTTTTTTACATTCTTCTTGATAGATTTTCTTGGTATTTCATCTCTGTATTCGTTACATTCAGCTTCATTGAATATTTGAAAATTATCCAAATGATGTCCAATTTTACTAAAATTGAAACTTTATTGTGAAATATTTTCTTTAAACATTTCATTTCCTTATTTAAAATTTCTATACATAAGTGACATCATTTTATTAACATCTATATCCACATATAGATAAGAATATGAATAGATAACTTCAAATTCATCATCCTTATTTATAAAAAAATATTTTTTTAAAACATTAAAGGTTATATATTTCTAAAAAATAACCTTTTTCTTAACAGTATTATATTTCCTTATCTTATAGGTAATTGTAATTCTATGTTTGTCATCTAGAGAGTGAACATTAGGATATTTATAGTCCAATATGTGAATTTTTCATCAAAACTTTCTGTTATGAAGCACGGTATCATATTATCCATTTTCATAGCTTTTAAATTCTCACAAAATTCAATAATAATGCTCAAAATCTCATTTTCCATTATAAAAAAGTAATAAATGGTTTTGTTATCATGTATCATGATGTAATCATACTATGAAATCTAGATACGTATCCTCTATCACTTTAATTTGATATTTACATTATATATTTTCTCATGATTTTCTGAAATTAATTTTTATATTTTTTATTCCATTCAATTTAAAAAATTCACCACTTAAAAGTGAATGTAATATTAAATTTTGAACACATTTATTTTTTTTTAAAATTATTATTATCTTCTAATAATATATATATATATATATATATTCTTAGAATGTGGTGGGATTCTAGAAGTTTCAACTTACATAACATCATAATTGATACATAATAGATAATAAAACATCATTTACTTCTATATATTAAAACAATTCCCATCAAATGTGGAAACCCCCTTTCCATTAAATAAATTATGATGTTTCATTATATATACCATAGAATAAATGGAAGTCCCTCTATCTTGGTTTAAACTAAAAACCATTGAAAATTTCAAATAGATGTTCATAAATGAGGGGAATCCATATACTGGATATTAATTGAAATTCCACTCATAGATTAATGGAAATAACTAAGGGATGTAAGAATAAAGCATTAATTTTTTAGTTTTTCATCCCTGAAATATCACTCGCCACCTATTAATGTGAAATAATATCACACCAAAAAACCCCACACATAAATGGAACAACTAATTTACAAGTTCCACCATTCAAAATTAATGGCTAATCCTTAAATTGAGTCAAATTTTATAGAGGCTATACTTAAAAATAATATAAAAATGTCAGTAAAAATGAGTATGATGTATACCTATAAACATGAGATATATATCTTTACTAATTTTATAAGATTATTTAACTATTACGATAAAAAATGGTGCTCTTTAAACAACAAGAATGTCTTTGATATAACTGTACTTCAAATGTATTATTTTGGCGATGCTTCTTTTCTTCTTTTCCTTATTCAACTTACATAGTTTCAAGTTATATATTCTAATTATGTGATATTTATAAACAATTATTTTTCTTATTTATAGATAAAATCTTATTAATATTTTATGTATAAATTATTCTCTTATACTAAAAAATAACAACTTTTTTATGTACGACAAAAACATTATACCACACAATAATAGTACCAAAAACAATGATCGAATTTGAATTTTTAAATTAAAATTCAAATGATTAAAAATCCTTAAAGTAATTTTATATTATTAATATTTTTATTACTCCTTATTTTTATTTTTAATCTATTATCTAAGTAATATTAGTGTTGTGGAACAAATTTTAACATTATTATAAAGTTACACTATAAACACTCCTTCTTTTCTTCATCGCAACAAAACTATTATTATTATTGATTATATTTTTCCTCTATTTCTTGGATCTCAAATGGTATTTTGTGTGTTTTTATCCATGATAAATCAACTGTAGCATTGCCTAAATTGAATTTTACCTCATCTGAAAAATCATGGAAAATCTCATTTTTATTCTATATAAATCCCAATTTTTCACATAGTTTCTAAAAAATACAAAAGTTTGGATAACTCATTCAAAAATATCACTCATATAGAGTGTGACATAAAACATAAAACTAGAGAAATTACTCATACACTAGTCTAAATCACTCATACATTTTCTATAATTATTGGTACATAATTTCAATGACTCATACATAACTCAAAATGATTGTACACAAGAAAATAATGATTCTTACTATTTTTTTAGGACGACCCTAATTAACCTCTCAAATTTCCAACCTTTATTTTCACACAAAATTATATTATAATTCAAAATAAAACTATATTTATTCAAAATAATTCAAAAATAATTCTAATAAACACTGAAAAAATCAGCATAAATGAACTAGTATATATCACTTTGGTTTGAATAAGATTAAATTATTGAAAAAAGACAATAAACAAATCATATTTACATAAAAGCTATCTAACATGTTTCTATAGATGAAAACTACATTATAGAGGAATTTATTCTATTCAAATACTAGTTCAAAAGATTAAAAATCTCCTGACACACTAAATCATCTCCCAAAAATCTCTTAGGGTTAATAATTCCATTAAAACCAAAGTTTAAGAGACTCTAATAAAATTGGAGGATATTTCCATTAGTGATAGGGTATAAAATATTTTAAACATATATGTTGAAAATTCCTCATATAAAAAACACAATCTAATCCTTTTTTTTATCCCATTATGATTCCTAAAATTTTCATTGATAACCCTCTTACTTTATATTTTGGAATTATTATTTTTTATAAAATTTATTTTTAGAGTGTTCTCTATTTGGGATGTTTTTTCTCGGTGGTCACAAGTTATTATAATCTCATGAATACCATAGAAATCATATTCAAATTATGTTGTTTACTACATAATAATTCTACACAAAGGCATAGGTATAGAAGGTTTATCTTTTTAAATGAGAATTTTTGTTTTTATTGTCAAAGGAGGAGATTTTTAAAGTCGAAAAATTTGATATTAAGAATTAATAATGAATTCTGTTATGAATTTTTTTTAAAATAAAAATATGGATAATGTTAGATTCTCACTGGTCATGGAATATTATTGGATTATTTTTCATGAAACTATTATTCTAGTGATTTAATTGGAAGTTATTATATAATAATTGAAGTTATGTTTTGAAATATTTCATTGGATATAATTTATTGGTATTGATATATAATATTATTTCCAAGTTAGATTTTGTAGAATATAATCGCATGTTATTTAATGGTGCTAAGAAATACCAAATATATGGTTGTGATAACGAATATACCTCATAACTAGTAATAATAGTATATTTTAGTTAATTATTATATTATAGAATGTGATATATGAATTTAACTTCCCATGATAAAGGGGGTCGTGGAAATATGGTAATTATCCCAAAATTTCATAAACATTAATTAGGCTATGATAGTGCCCATGTTGTTAGGCAATAGTCTATTAGAAAAAATTTGTAGAGTATATCATGATTGATATTAAAGAAAACAATTTTATATAATGTAATCATTTTGGTATATCATTGGTGGTGATGAAAAATTTAATGGATTGATATGTATTGAAATATTACCAATCACATTCAATGACCAAATATTTCACAACAAATGGGTGAATTGTACAAAATAACATAACAAATTCATAGTTTGTGAATAGTCAACCCATATAGTATATAATAACTAACATCACTATTTTATACAAAAACCCATGAAATATATACCTTACCTTTATCACATGATTTTTTGTGTATATGGAGTTACAAGAACCTATCAAAGACCCAAACATGGATTGATATATATTTCATAGGCAGAGATAAAAAAATAACCATTGTTCATAATTTAGTTTATTCAGCGATCAAGATAATATAATTAATTGTGAAAAATTCATATCATATGTCATAATTCTTTCAAAAAATGGGGATTGAGTATATAATTACATATGATATATGGGGTTGGATTATTATTCTAATAGACGTAATGGTTTATTATATTGTTCCATGTAAGTCTGTGAATTTTATTATGATAATACATGATGGTGTAATGAGGAGTTTTAATGAGAATTTATTTAAATGTGGATTAATAGTTTTCTCAATATCACTTTGATACATTATGAAATGATATTGTGTGATTGGTGGTATAATTTCATGAAATGATGATCACTTTTTTAGGTATACTCGAGGAAGGAAATATTTAATTTAAATAAAATTATTGTTGATAGTGGAGAATAAAAAGAAATATGTGATAAACTATTCCAAATGGTTTCAAAATAATCCAAGGACACACAGAGCGATTTGGTGTTATGAAATGTTGATCATATTTGAGTCAAAAAAGTGCGATGAGTGATTATGGGAATATATGAGAAATAATATAAAAATAAGGCAACTCTAAACATAATCATAATGAAAGACAAAGAGGAAAATGTTGATAAAGATGGAGTTCAGATAATTTGATTATGTACATTTTTAAGTGTGTTTCACATTATGTTTCTCACAAATTGGCGTGTATATTTATATGGTCGATGTAATACACACATTTTTTTTCTTTTATAATAGTTAATTTCCCAATTTTTTACACTTGATACTGATGAATCATTTTAGAGGTCTATATATAAAACATTGTGTTTTATATACCTTAGATATAGTTTAAATCAGGTGGGATAATTAAATAAAAGTTTCTAGTTTTGTGTATGATTTAATTTCTCAGAATCATTATATTATGTGGTGTACAATCTGTCTTAAGAAGAGAGACATGATTTATACGTGATTTTTTTTCAAACAAGTAGTACAATATTTTAACACTTGATTCATCCTCCTTAGATCATAATCAATTTTTTGTTTTCTTATTTTAGTGAGAAAAAAATTGGTTTATTTTTTTATGATATTATTTTGTAATATAACATGTATAAATAATTATATAGGTTTCATTTATTATTATTAACTTTATTTTTCTGGTTTGGGGATCTAATGTGAACTCATGTGTTGTTTTTTTATAGTTTGGCATGTTTGATACATCAATTGATCATGATAAACATTTGGTAGAGTATGCCATAAATTCTTAGGATATAGTCATCAATTGAATTGTCTCCCCTTATTTAAAGTAAATTACATCCCTTAGTCAGTATCCTCTAGAGTACAATGTGTCATACTTGAGGTTAATGATTATCAGACTTACGATCAACCATTTAATGAGTTCAAATATTTATATTTGGTATCTAACCATGATTGTATTTTTGAAATCTATTCATAATATAAGATGATATATTATTTCTTTTCCTAGATGTTACACTATGTTCCCATAAACCATACATGTATTGTATAAAAATACCTATTAACATGGTATTAATATTATAGGGATTAATAAATCATAATTTAAGCGAATAAAATAATCTACAGGTAAAAAATATGGGATAAATTATTTCCCATGTTATGAGACTAGGTGTATATGAGGATTAATTAACCGGGGGGTTAATTAGTGCTCATAAAAATTATTACAATAAAAATACATTGATATAATATTTAATAAGTATATTTTATCCTCTACTAAACCCATACAATAATGAGGTACAATAAAGAATTAAACTAATAGAAGTAATTTTATGTTTATTAAAATTTATACCAACTCTATAAAATTAACAAGACTTTAGTGATTAATGGTTGTAATCCACAATAACATCATATTTTCCTATTTAAAAAAAATTAAGGGAAAGAGGTGATCTTGAACTCATTAAAATGATGTTTCATGTTAATTAAAATATTATTCGTACACATTACACAATAAAATTGTAAAAAAAACCTAGAGATAAATTTATATTTATTAATATATTGAAAAGAATGTTTTTTTCACTTCTAAAAAAGTTCTCTCAATCAAACACTAAGACATTAACCTATTATCTACTAAAAACCAACACTTTTACATTTACAAATATATATCTAAAATTTAGGGGGATATCACCATAAGTTACCTACTAAACTCTATATCTAACTATATATCAAAAAGCCATGGAATAATAGCCTGAACAAAAACATAGTAAAAATTAATCAACTATAGAATTGAAAATCATTACTTATATATCTATTATCTAAAAAAATTCTAATTTTTATTGTAAATTAAATATCAATGCCTTTAATTGAAATATGATGTGTTTTATCCCTTGATATTATTTTGTTTGACTTACATTACTATATTAGTTATCTCTGGAATCATTTTCATTGAACCATGAAATTTCCAATTTATTAGACGAGAAACAAAGGAGAAATCCATTTGAACCATTATTATAATTATAATTTTATATCCTAATATAGTGGAAGATTTTTTTTGTCACAAAATTTCACTTAAACAATGATATTTAAAATTATCATATTCACATTAAACAATAATTTAGTCATGAGAAATATGACTTGTTTTTTTTCAATTTTGTGTTAAGGGTACTTAGACATCTATTCTAGAAACCATATTTAAAATCATTACTATTTTCTTAAACATCGTAACATGATAGTTTTCCCCATAAAAACCTCAATGTGTTTTGAGCTTCACCACAAATTGATTTCTAGTTTTCCTTTCAAAATTCATCCATTAATTTGTGTAACATAAATAAAACTAAAAAATTATCATATACATATTAAAAATTATTAAAATAAGGAAAAACGGTAAAAATTTATGAATCGTCTTCTCAAGAAACTAGACCATAGTATTCCCTCAATGTTATAGTACACCAAACACTACATTTTTCGATAATGTATTTTTTATGTGAAAAATAAATCTCTTAATATAAAGAAGAATGATATATTCAGAGAGTTTAATTATAGGTCATAACAAATTCAGTCTCCTCTTTAATTTAAAACTTCTACAGGGACCTTCAACTCCACTGTATTTGTTAGGGATATGACACCAATTGATAATTTGAAGCCAAATATTATTCTCATAAAATAATAAAAATTAATGTATCTCTACATGAAATTCTTTATGCTCTTCTCTCATTTAATCTAATAAATCAAGTACCCCATTTAGGGAAATAAACTTATTCTCTTACATTGAAAACATAAAATTCCCCCTTAGACAATAAGGGTATTTCTCATAGCTTCTCACCCAATCATTTCCCATTTTTTATCTACCTTTATAATTTTACACATTTCTAATAATATCCCACTTTTAAATAAAAGTATTATCATCATCATATCCCCCTACTTTGACTATAAAATCAATATATGTAAAGGGGATTATTAAATAGAATATAATTATAGATATTTTGAAAGAAAATTAAATCCCAATAATATTATTTAGTTATTTTATTTAAGGGGTTTTTAATATATCAATGATTTTTTACCTTTTTAAAACATACTCTACATTAACATCACCAAATTCATCCTTATCAGATATGAAATAGTGTTTAATACCAATATACATTAATATATAATGTTTCATTATATTATTTATCAAATTTGTATCACTTTTTTATTACACATAATCACTAATGAATATTAATTATTCATAATAACACTCCTAATAAATCACTTCATCAGATTATTTTGAGATATATCTTATGATGTAAGAATTTAACAAGATTTGGTGGAGTTAAGTGTTTATATATTTAGATTCATAGAGTATAATTAAACACATATCCAACCAATAATGATTGATTCCCTAAAATTTGACTACCTTTATCCAACATCACCAAGCCTATTTGCATTGGCAATGATATAAAACTGAATATATTAATCTTTATCATACATAATTTCATACTCAAGTGTTCCTTTTATATAATATAATGTTTTATTCACTGTAATATGATATTAATCCTCATATTTTATTTTAAAACATGCTCATAATTTAATAATCTAAACAACATATGGTCTAAATTTATTAATATATACCAACTACAATGATAAGGTTTGGAACTATTTTTTATATACACCCTTTTTGGCATCATATATAGGAAATTTTCGGTCAATTAAAATGAGGGTAAATAGTTATTTTGGTTCTTCCATTTAAAACCAATTAAATAAGTCATGATGATATTTATTTTTTGATAAAAAATAAAACATGCTATATACATCACATGAAGAATAATGATTTTAAAATATATAATCTCACTGAGTAAGCTTGTGTTGTTTTCTTTAATATAAATATTGTAATTCATTTCTCCATAAATATATTTTGGGTCATCAATACTTTAGATTGAATTTTAAAATGCTTTCATGTATTTTGAAAGGGTATAATCAGCTCGAAAAAGATAAGTTTAAAATTTTTCTAGGGCATGAACGTACAATAAAGGGCTCTATTCTACCTAGAAAACTCACTATTAAATGGGAACTTTTCTACATATAATTATCTCTATATGTAATTCCACTCTATATGAAACACCATAAATGGAAAAATAATTTATATCCCTAGATATTATTTTATATCCCCCTTAAATGAAAAATAATTTTCGGGTCCATGATGTCCTTTTCTAATCTGAAAAATAAAAACCATTTGTAGACCCATGACATATTTTTTGGGATCCCATAAACTTAGAAATCCTATAGTAAAAATGGATGTCTGGATATACTAGAAGGAAATTACATACGTTCCTATATAAGACCCTATAGGGGTTTCTCAAAGAGGGATTGAGAGACTAAAAATAGTGAAAATGATTTGATTGAAATCAATTTTTAGATTGTAACCATATCGCATAATGAAATGTTAGAGATTGAAATCACATATATATTTTTCATACCCAAAATCCATTATGGACACCTTTCAATGAACCATATACAGATTACCACCTTAGTGCCCAGCAACCTACGGAGAAAAATTCAATGCTTAAGGAACATGATCCTCTATATCAATATGCTATATTTAAGGAACTATAAACCTCATAGTAATATACAAGCGGAAGGAACCCAAACCCACATAAAAAAATTCTAAAAAATAAGAAACCAAAACCTATATAGAAAAATACTACATGGAGAGATCCCTATTTGGCATGGAAAATGCTATGCGTAATGGGTAATCATGGGACATTGTTCTTTCCAACTCATATTTAATTAATTTGGTATACTGTTTGGCTCGACAAGAGCCCCTCCCTAAAAATTTATAAGGACCTTACTTATCAAACTCATTTCTGTAAATATTTATTCCCTACATGGGAACCATTGTGATGTATCAAATAAAGGAATACCCTAAATCCCCCCGATATTTATGATCAGAGAACTAGACACACCAGCATGTCCTCACAATAATTAATTATCCTAAACACAATGGCATACCTACTATAGTAATCCCCTAGTCTTTATTTAGGTAATCAATCTTAGAGTAAACCCCTAATATTTAAAATTTTCATTTGGTAGTTGTATGAACCAACCAAACCTCAAAATCACAATGAATAAAGATACATCTCATGGTTCCAAAAACCATGGCATCCCTATTGGAGTGATCCCCTAATATTTCTTAAGGGCTACCCCAAATGGGTATGTAACAACTCAGGGTAATCAAAATAAAAGAGGGGTGGGGGAAATAATCACTTTGTCTATCTCTAATAGCCCCATCCTCATCCACTTATGGATGAAAGAGGGTTTCAAGTTTGGTCATATCTTCCACTTTCTCTAATTTATTACATAGACCATGACTCACAAGGTATTATAGATTAGTAATTATCATAAAATCCACACAATCATATACCACATGGGCCTCATACACATTATAAGGCCTAATAATGTAATTAAACCCACAAAGGTCCATATTCCCCGGGAGACAAAAACAAAAAGAGGAAATATTATCAATGATGAAACCTAAATGAGAATCATACCCCATTGGTGTAAGTACCAACACCATTCATACTCTATGTGATTTGATTCTGATACAAATAGGATATATAAGAAGGCTTACAGAGGTTTAAACCATAACACAAAATTCACACTAATATTCTCTAAAATATAATCATTGTGTGGTTTCATCCAACCTAGGAGGCCCACTCCATTAAATTTTACTCTAGATGATTCTGTGCAAGTCCCACACCAGCCTTGACTAGGAACCTTCCACCCAAACAACATTGCTGCATGATGTTAAACTGCACATTTTGGTCATTTTCACATGACTTGATGAGGTATAATTTTTCCCATTGAGTGGCACTAAACTATATGGTTTTCATTTATTTTCACAAGGATATATCGCAATACCATAAAGGGGTTAATCCTGATATGAAAAAAATTCCAATATTCTTGGAAAACCATACATTACATATCACTCCACTATATTGTTTAATGATTTCTAATATGCTTATAAATGGTGAAATTATTAGATACATATAGATGATTCTAAATTTAATACATGCTAATGTTAGGTTATTAACAAAAGGGTGACTTATCATGTATATTTGGTATTTAATGAACAATTATTAAACATTTCGCAAATAAAATATAAAGGATATGGCCAAAGTAGGAAATAATTCCCCCAAAAGGGTGTGATGAGACCGACCTTCTATCCTATCAAAAAATGTCTGTTCTTAAGTGTTGTTGTACAAGTTCCCTAATCAGTGCCTACCTTTGGAAAGTAGGTATGTGATTCATCATGGATATGATATACATTGGGTGTTTCGAGTTCCATGAACAAAACCCATTGGATACCGACCCATTACAAATTGCTGTGAAATAGAAATGGTAAACCTGACATGATTCATTAACCAATATGTCTTTTTTCCCACAAGTCAGATCCCTTTCAGTCTCTCAAAAAATGAAATATAGAAATAAATGGATCTAAAATTTTAAATTATGCATATGTTAATTCATTAAGATACTAGTTTGATAGGGTTATATTGTTTTTTTTCATATCATGAAGGAATTTTCATAAGAACTCCCTTTAATCTAAATGAAGAATCACCACTCTGAGAAGTGGTATTCTCGACTGTTTCACATGATTGATCTTCAACAATTCAAACTATGTTTTCACTGTACAATCTCCTTTAATTACAAGTTTCCAATATGACGATTTGTGAGTTCCACCTTAATCGTACTCCTGAAAATAGAGGCTTCATGTCAGGCCCTCTAATTAATGAGGCCCACCAACCTCTTTCATTGAAAAAACCAGTTGTCTAAATGTCGATGAAACCCATAGTTATCTAAAACTATTTCTAGATAATACCTATAGAACATGATAACTATATCATCCCTTATAGTAGGGAGGCTGATCATTTGATCACTGGAAAATTCATCCCGAAGAAATAGGGGATCCTCCCTAGAGCTCCTTCCAGTAGTCACAACAGCCTAGGTTATGCATCCCAACATCCTCGACATGTAGATGACATCACCACATGGGCTCCAACCTAATTCATTCATACATGGTCTTAAAATTTTCCCTATAAAGAGTGACATTTGAAGAGTTAGGGACATTCCAATGTTCATGTTCCTATTGCTGAATACCTCTAGTCATATAAAAGAGAAAAAAATGAGTAAATTATGATCCCTTCTTATGCATATCAACCCTTCCACTCAAATACAGAGGAAAACAAAGAACAGATGCATATTAATTCTCATGAATATCAAGATCACCATTCGAATACATAAAAAAGATTCAAATACCTTATCCTGGATATAATGTTCTCCAATACAATTTTGAGGAAGTCAATGAGAAGATGAAAGTCCCTACTCAGATATATCAATCACACTATTCAAATAAGACAACAACTGGGGGACCAAGTCAGCATAACTCAACTATTAATCAGGGGATTAAACATATTCCTAATCCAATACAACAATTATTATGTATCATTATTCCCAATAAGGATATTTCTAATCCTTTACCCGAAATGATGGAATGGAAGACATAAATTCATAACAACATCCTACATACTTTCCATGACGTGATGTCATGAATAGTAATAGTTAGGAGTCAAACGCATGACCCCACATTCTCAAGTAAGGAATCGCACCCAAAAAAAGATAGTCACTCAGGATAAAACTTATATCCTTGTTACATCTAGGATTTTCTTCAGCAATATTGTTTTATAAATGGATAATTGGATTGGGCGCCCATCCATAATCCAACTATGTATCAGTTGCCCATTTTAGGGGCTACTTTAGGGGTAACATGTATCCCTTATGGAATTCCAAAAAATCACTACCAGAATATGATATAAAAATAGGGGTCACTAGAACACACTCTTTAGTATGGTAATCATTATTCACAACATGTGGTTCCAGCTGCTTGTAGGGGAGCATGGTATCGAAAAAAAAATCCCACTCAAGGTAGTTAAATATTTCAGAGTAGACTAACGAACTTGCTCTTTCAACGGCTAGAGTTCATGATTCCATGAAATATATATCAATGGTAACCATTGAAACTAATGATCCATTAAAATATTACATAACTTCTAGAAGAAATTGTGAAAGTCCTCTTTATAGTACTACAACAAGTTGTTCTGGGGGTCCTCCCTAGAATGATAACGATGAAGGATTTCCTTTTTAATAAAATCTGATCAATCATGAGATCTCATATAATGATGAGAGACATAAAATCACTCCTCATGGATAAAAGATCAACCATCTAGCATTTATACCCATTATTGGGTCAAATCTATGAAATCTAACATATTCTGATAATCTTGTAAAGATGGGGTTAGTTATATATGGAAACCTATGAATGACATGTGATATTATTTCCCAATAGAAAGGCGGTATGAGGAAATAGCCATCCTTCAAACCACATCTGGATCCTTTACATTCCAAGGAGACCATACTAGCCTGTTATCTTGTGAAAAATTACTTGGAAGATCCCATGTTTGGCTAATCAAGTAGAGGGATATATGGAAAAGGAACAAAAAAATATGCATTTGAGAGAAGAAAATTGGTCAGGAGTAATATAATAATCATGTTTTGACCCTAATAAACTTATCTGTTTAACATTCGATATAAAACATAGAGAGATTATAAATAGAAAATCTATTTAAATATATAGAAAACTCATTGCCACCTAAAATAAATTTTATTTCCTTATGATGGGTTTGTAGACCATGTTAAGGTATTGGGAGTTATTAATCATAAAATTGAATAGGATTCCCTTCTAGTAACAATACCCCCAAAATAAAGGATGTAAAATAATGTTACTCAACTAGAATGAATCAATGAAATTCATAAATTACATCATCAAATCCTTGACACCCCACCTAGTATTCTTATCTAAGGATGGGGTGAACACAAATATTTTCATTTCTCCTCATGCCCTAGTCTACAAAATACACTAGTGGTGAAATACTATAATTTCATTACTCCCAGATTGCTTTTAGAAAAAAACCCCACTATATTGTGGCAAGGAACTTAGTTTGAATAAACCGTGGTTATGTCTCAAAAGCATTATACCACACAAGAAAAATGTTCAAAAAACCTCAGAATTAGGGAACCGAGAACATTAGGATATATTTCCACATAGGGGAAGCTAATCATTAGGCAATACTTATGCCCTAAAAAGATGGTGTTTTACATGCATACCAAGAATTGAACATGACTCGTTCATGAATGAGGACCCACAAGATCAAGAGAGTGGTGACAATAGTAGAGGTAGCTATAGTAGAAGATAAAACCCAACCCGTTGGGCTAATGGAATTTTGAACATAAGGATCCCCTTCAAAGATGAAAAATTCATCCAGAGGAATGACAATGGAAGAACATGGGAAACCCTAGTTCATAAGGATGTGATAAGTTTTACCTCAACCTCCTCTCTAATAGAAATTAATTTTCTCCTATTATGTGGGAACACCATGAAATGAGGTATCCCAGTTCATATTATCTCATTACCCACTTCCCTTAGAAAGAAAAACACAAAAAACTATGGATAATGTTTACTACTAAGCCAATTTTCATAGTGAAGCTCAAATAAGATTCATAAGTGAAGGTAAGAGTTCTTATTAAGTGTAGAAACAACCCTTGTATAATTCAACAGCCAATATGACACCAAAAATGAATTATATATTAGTGAATGCTATAGGTATTACTCCCGTAGATGATGTTGAAGATGAAGGAAATATAGGGGATTAAGAAATTGATGGATCCATTTATAATGTGGTCCATACTGAGGTTAGTTAAGAAGGTGTGCATACTAAGGATAAAAAGTTCACAAAAAACATGGGGGTTCTGGTGAATGTTCTACCCATACCCCCTGAATGATTTTATATCATGGACAGTGGAAAATTCTTAGCCTAATCCCAATATTTATCAAGAGGATTCAACTTAGTCACATTGGAATAAATAATTGACCGATATGAGATGTATGTGAATGAAATGAGGTCACTAAATATAGAAATTATTTTGGGAAATATTATTTTGTGTATGTACTTTAGGAAGAATCTTATCTCACCCTCCACGTTGATACCCCTCAACTAAATGGGATCATGATACTAAGGATAGTGGAACCAGATCATATTCTCAACCTTGTGCATAGGATATCAGTTTACTAGGCCCCAACTATGTAATGATATTAATATTTACCTCAAATAAAGAAAAAATATAACTGATTTAGGAAAAACCTCAAAATATATCCCTGGCCAAATGTCATGAATAGATATTGGTAGAAGAAGTTTGTCAAGAATTATATATTACAACCATTGATAAAGAATATATTCAACCAAAAATTCATCTAGAGCTTATCAAAAATATAAAATCACTAGAAAATCTATTAAAAGATATGGTAGAATGGTGAAAACCAGTTTAACTATAGGTGAAGGCTTACCTTGAATAGGATTTCATGATCATTCCACTTCCAAATTTTAGGAGCCCGTAGTTTTTAGTATTCAATGTACTAGGTGAACCATAGCAACATATGATACATTTTGTATCCCATTTTGATCCCATGATTGGAACCCCAATGCATTATGAAGTTGTGCAATAGATATGCTTTGTGAAAATAATGAATTGGTTGGCCTTTATAAGGCACAATAGTTTTTCATATTGGTTAATTATAGGGTGGGAAGATATCTATCATCATTTTATCATTAAATTCATATCAATGAAATATAAGGAAATGATCCTTAAACTCTCAAACATAAAACAATGAGAAAGTGATAGGGTTTTGGATTTTATTTCTAGGTGGAAGGGGATGGCCCACACCATGAACCTACAACTTTCCAAAGAACATTTTATTTCTCTATATAAAGTGAACATCCATGATGAGTAGTGAATGAAACTCAAACCGATAAGATATAATGGAATGTTTTGTGATCTCTCCATAGTTTCTCAATGAATTGAATACTCCATAAATATAACTAATACCATGTGATGAATGATTCCATTAGTCATGGATAATATAATGGGAAAGGTATAATATGAAACTCTCATACATAAACCATCCTCTACACCAGATCCATCTCCAAAACCCACAACATATCATGATTCGCCCCCTCAAGATTAGAAACCAATTACTCTTCTGGTTGAGTGGAGGAGAACAAGGTAGAATCAATTTAATGAGAGAGATAATAAATTTTATTCATTCCAAGATAATGATGTATGAAAACACTTTATAGAAGCTATATAAAAGATTTAATTTACCTTCCAGATCTTAATATTCCCAAGAGGCTTGGTCTCAATGAATAACCAAATTATTTGACCTTTCACCAGAGGCTGGTGCACATCATTCAGATCTTATTCATTTTCAAAGACATCTTGCAAAAAATGGTTGACTATTAGAAAGTAATGTTGGGAAAATAATCATAAAAAATAATGTATGTTTCCACTACTACTATTGAGTAAGGAGTAATGTGGTATGAAATTACAATAAATGGGAAAAAATGTTTTGTGATTAGATTACTAGAAATAAAAATAACCGAAGTCATCTAATCCTATGAGCAGTAGTGAAAAATCATAAATTCCCCCAAATTTGTCTGTTGTGGCGTAGCCGATTCTATCATCACCTCATTCCTCAAAAATCATGTCTTCTAAAAAACATCATGTCCAAAAGGGAGGGAAAAAATGAACAAAGATAAACCAATAAAAAGCCCATGTTTGCTTAGAATATCTTACACATTATGCTTTCTGTTTGAAACTGATGGTGTTTCTCCATCAAACTATACCACCAGAATTGATCTATGAGGTGGAATCCTCATAATAATATTAATTTATTTTAGATTACATTTGTTTCATTGAATTAATGGATCTATTATATGATGAAGAGTATTCCTAAAAAACCAATTTCCATGAAACCGATTAGGGAACTAGAGGAATAGGTCATATGAGCTGAGGGTACGAAGGAAGTCATAGTCACAGAAGGGACTATAATTATAGACACATCCCTACTCAAACTATCAGTTATATGGAAACTCATTGAAGATCCAATTTATGAGTACATGAAGGGTAGGAAAATCCTCCCTCATATTCTAGTATCAACCCTCACCTTATCATTATGGAATACCGATTAGATGAGGTACAAGTTTCTGATCACCATCGGCATGCAGGCGAACCTATTTAGCATAAACAAAAAAAAATAGGAGTGTAACAACCTGAGATTTTATCAGATATATTCTTTTTAATTTCTTTCATATTTTCTGTTGTACGCTACACCAAGATTATATTGCGCTATACGCAACACCGTATTATCTTGCAGTATACGCAACACTAATCTTGGATCGTGTTACACACAATTTCATGTTTTTTATAGTAGTTATTATATGAGTGTATATATATATATATTCAATTTATAAATGAAATATGTTTGGATTTTGTTATATGCAACAACAAAGGAGTCTTGCACTACACGCAACCCTGACTTGACTTTCTTAACACGTAATCGCAACCTTCCTCGATAGCGTGTGTTGTATGAAATACCTGGTTTCACTAAACAATGATATATGATTATAATATTATTATAAACTGGGCATTAGGAATAGTATTAACTTCATTTTGAATTTTATAACATTATAATTCATTTTACACATTTTCTAGAATGAGGTATGAAAACAAAATCAGTTTTTCGGATAAAAAAGTATTTTTTTAAAAATATAGTTTTACCGCCTTTTGATGGCGCACCCACTTTAAATCTACTTTTGGAAATGTTTATAAGTTCAATTTGAAAAAATAAAACTCTTCCTTGGAATCAGGATATAATTTTTTTTGATAAATGTTTTATATTATTCTGATAACTTTCATATTTTGATTAATAGTAAAAACACGCTATATTTTAATTAAAACATATTTTTTCATCGCAATAATTTATATGGTAATATTATCTTTTTAATTGATTTTAATGTGTAATTAGAATATATTTTTACCATTTAATCCAATTTTGGACATTGGAATTAATTTCACTTTGAAATTGGACATAAAAAAGTATCAATCTTTTGATAGTTATTGTTTCTTAAAAACACGCTAATTCTTTTGATAAAGGGAATTAATTTTAAAATTAATTAATTCCACTTCTATGTTTTGAATTTGGAAAAATAGATATCATTTTTTAATTCGAAATATCAAATAATTCTTAGTCTGAATTTTTTGTATTTTTCTGAAAAACATAAATTTTCGATGAATAGTGAAACCACGTTGTGGTAGTTAAAAAACTGAATCTTTCATTTAAATGAAAATTTACCACTACTATGAATTGAATTTCAAAAATTTTACACACATGGTTGTTATCAAGAAGTAAGATTTGGATCATTAAGATGAAAATAGTTTTTGGTGAATAGTAACTTTTGATTTTTATTTATCGCAGTTAAAGGTAAATAAGGTAATTCAAGGTACACAGAATATTATAATAATTAAAAATTAATTTAAAACTTGTCCAAACCTTTTTGGATGAGTAATGGCCGACAATGGGCATCCTTGGGTAGATTTTTGGGACCCCATGGAGCCACTTATGAAAGACAATGACACATTAGATTAATTAATTTAATGTAAAGACAAAATTGGCATTAAAAATATCTTTTAGTAATTAATTTTTTTTAAGGGGCTATATAAATTATCTTTTTGACTATAAATATTCACTATAAATCTAAAAATATTTCCTACATGTTGGTATTTTTTTATAATTTTTAGACAACAAATAAATTAAATTATTTATGATACAATAAAGATGCAGTATTTACCTCATTAATAAATGATTTAAATAAATAATATTATAATGATTGAAATATTATCCAAAACCTGTCCAATTCCTCTTGGATAATTTTATTTCTAATACGAGTCATCTTATCTTCGACATTAATGTGTTTTGACCTCTTGAAACCGAAGATAAGTTTATAATAAAATAATGTTTTCACACTTTCCTAAAGATGCCCTCCTCTCCATTATAAAAGGAGACCACTTTTATGCAATTACGCACACCTTTCATGCCATTTGGCTCGTCCAAACTCTACTCAGTTAAGCTCTATAAATCCCTCTCCTCCCCCTTGATGCCTTACATTGGGCAGAAGTCACTCCAAGAAGTCCTTTTGGTTCAATCCAAAGGAAGATACCCAAATTAAAGGTACCAGTTTCTCTTAAGTCATTTTCTTTTATTCTACTTCTCCAACCCCTAAACTCTTTTTAATCCTTTATTTTGTAAGAACACCAGTATCCTAAATATACTAGGATGTTTCAATTAGAAGTATTCGAAGTACACTTACACACACCTCCATCTAATGGAGGAAGAACATAATGTTTCTGTGGATGGAAAACTAACGCCTCACGAAACGATGATTGTTCGATTTTCTCCTACCGCCTCTCATGATGGCCATTATTATGGAAATATATTTATATAAGATATATATTATGTTTAATATTTCCTTATGTTTCTTTAATTCCTAATTATATCAAGCATTTATGGTTTCCATAGTGGGTAAATACGATGATCTCATTTGAGGAAGTGCGGACTACCGCCCACTCAAAGTGATGTGATTCGTCAATCCCTTATGTGGGACGTATAAAGGATGTAGATAATGATATTATATATTATATTATACTGGAATTATAATATACCTATGTATCATTGTTTTTTAATTACATTAAAACAATAAATATAAATGAATGTAGCGGTCATGTGTACGTACGACTTACCATCTCCATAAACAGTGCATTTCATTTCTTACCTCCATATGTTATGTACAATTATAAATACATGTATATGATGGATATATATTATATATATGATATATAAATCATTAATATCATTCTGGATATAATGATCCTTTTACTACATGAACAACATGTAATTATAGGAAATCCATTTTTGACTCAAGTACCAAATATCGACAAAATGAACATTATTAACATAAATGGTTACATAATGTTTATAACATGGTAATAAGTGATATAAATGGAATAATAAATTTGAAAAAGGTTATTAAGCATGTAGGAATTATTTTTGGTTTAATATTCAGGAGATTAAAGAATGATCAAGTCAAGTCGGACATGAGGTAAGGGAACATCTTAACCCAATTTCTGTTCTTTGGGTTGATCTTCTTTTTCTTGTTTATGTCGTTATTTGATTATGTGAGAAATGAATTTTTATATATTATCATGTATTTATACTTTCTTTATGTGACCTTATAGTGAATACACATAAGTGATCTATTTTATTTATAAAAAGATCTTTTTAAGGGATAACTATTCTAATCTCGTTCTTATCTGAGATTGTTATTCGTAAGTATTTACTGGGGTTATTGTTATCATCCATGCCCATGTTTTCTAAAAATGTTTTCATTTATTTTTAAAGTCCTTTTTACCCATTTTTTAAATTTACCACATGTTATGAAAGGTATAATACCTTTTTACCACACTGGGAACTTTTTTACTTTTCCGACAAAAGTACGAGAAAAATGTTATTTTTAACTTGTGCGACGTGAACTGATTTTTATGGTTTCATAACGCCACATTTTCATGAAGCTTACTCTACTAGATATTTATGACTATTTTCAAAATATACTTTTATTTTAAAATTTTATGGAATTTTTTGAAAAGAAAATTATTTTGAAGAAGAAAGGATATTTTCCTCAAGAATTCATTTCATCAAAACCATTTTCCATCTAAGATGACATTATTTCATATGTCTATGTTTCAAGTATAATGTCTCTATGATTTACATGGCTTCACTTTTCTTATGATGAAATATCCATTTGTTTTATATGGATTATGTGATGATGGGATGATGTTTATGAAACCCATTTTATTCTTTGGGTTATTATGAATGTTTTATGTTTTTTTTGTGGCACAAGTAATAATGATTTCATTATGAGATGGGTGGGACCTATATCTCCCTCCAATAAATTGGGTAAAGATTTATATCTCATGAGATAGACATGGCTGGAACGGTAAGTTAATCTGGTTCAGTAATACAGGACTGGAACGAGGTGTGAACTCGATTCCAAAAGGGGCTTTTTTCCACTAATATGTTCTTGGCAGAAATGCCTTAGATACTATGGAAATAATATCATGTGATTAATGGTTTCCACAATTACATTTTTTATTCCCATTCTATTTTATCATGATTGATGTTTCTTTAGGATCTATGACTTACGTACTGCCATGTTTTACGTCACTGCTCAAGATTTTGATGGTTAAATATTATGTTCATGTTTTGAAGTTCAAATGTATATGGTTTGTTTTATTTTCTCCATGCATACACTTACTGAGCATTTTAGCTCACTATTTATATGTTTTATTTTCCCCAGGATAAAAAGAAAGGTTTTAGGAAAGAAAACAAAAAGGGGAAGATCAGTTTGGGAGATTTTTAAGATCTTTCAACATGATTAGAAGTTTATATTCTAAGTTTCCAAAGACACTAAAATATTACGGCCCTTGATTGTTTTTTCATTATGTATTAAGTATTCCGCAAAAGTAATGTAATGTCCATGTACGTCAAGTTTCAGGTCTCTACTAGTAGTAGCTTTAAATTTTTTTAAGGGCTGATGCTCCTATCGTAGACAATTTATATCCAAAAGCTCCTATGAATGAGAATCCTTAAACCAGGATGTGCAAGACTTTAGGCAAGAACTATGACATCCTAAAGCAATTTGGCTTGGTTTATACCATGTTTTCAATCCTAGTTTCCCTAATTTTATCAAAAGAACTTAGATATGTAGTCATTAAGGATTTACAGAGCACATTGGAGTTTGAAGATTATATTTATAATACTAAGGTCTATCGGGTAGAGATCGATCCTATATAATTTCATTATATTTTCTTCCTTATAGATCAAGATAAAGATGTTGTTATTTATGGACACATCAGACCCTTATACATGTATTCAATGATTAATGGTATCTATATATGAAAGGATTTCATTGAAAATTGATTGAGTGTTAATCCCATTTTTGTATGGTACCTATGATGGTTGGGATAAGGATTGGATAACCTAAATCCTTCTTCTTTGAAACTATATGGTTATGATAAAAAACGAGAAAATCCCATGAGAAAAATAAATCTTAATGAACAGTTTGGAGACCTTTTATCAAAACTAGAATTTCCATTTGTTTGGTAGGAAATGACCTTAAATGTTTATTTATGAAGGCATTGGATTCATCAACACATGGAAATACCCCCATCATACATTTAATACCTCAAATACAGTATTAATAGAAAAATTGAAAAGTTGCATGCAGATAAGGCCCCGTTTAAACCATGAAATTTATAATATATTGTTGTTTTATTCTATCAGAGGAAAGGGAAAACCCCACAGATTATGGTGTAACTTTTTTCACTACCCAAAACAATCTATAAATGACCATGATTAACACCTTAAAATGCCGTGGTGATGAGTACATAATACACATCAATCTAGTCGAGCATATATGTCTAAACTCATATCCATATTCAACAATATCCTTTATATAATTTACAATGACTACATCTAAAAATACAAAAAGGTCATTGAACCTTTTCATATAAGTGTAGGATCATGAGGGAACATGGAAAATACTTCTCCACCAATCCTTCCCTCTCTCGAGCAACGAATAAGTACCATGAAATAGGTGGGTCATAGGAAGGTACATAATCTTCCAGATTTCAAAATAATGATTCCTCTCATCATAATAAAAACATCACCCCATCACATACCCCTATTGAATAATTTGAATAATCTATTGTTGAACGGGATAAATAATTTGAAGAAGATGAGTAGGACCTCATGGATGCCCCTCTAACATTCGAAGAAGATTCTTCTATCACCATTGATGAGTTAAGGCAAATAAACCCGGGTTCTATGGAGGACTGTAGACCCATATTGATTAGTGCGTCCATGAGTACCAAAGAACAAGAGGTATATTTATCCTTTATAAACGAGAATTAGAGTGTTTTACCTATAATTACACAAAAAACTCATTCCTCAATCCCATGGTGGCCACCCACCCCCGATCTTGGTAGAGAGACACCTGTGCTAAAAGTAGGTAGCCAGAAGGACACATCTTACTCACACTACCAAAATAAAAGATGAAGTTTGAAAAATCATCAAGCCCAAAATCATTTAAGATGTCCAACATTATTTTTTTTTGGAAAATGTCGTCCTCGTAACTAATAATAAAGGGAAAATTACACTTTTCATCAACTTCATAGTTCTCAATCGATATTTTTGAAAATATGATTTGCAAGTTAGGATTAAAAAACATCTAATTAAGGAAAAAATGGGAATCAATCCCTTTACATCATGGATGGCTATTTAAGATACAACCAAATTATGATGTACCCTAAATATGTATAATACATCACATTTAGTTCACCACATGTATTATATTTCTTATTGGGTGATTTAGTTTTATTTGAATAATGTTTTCTCTACATATAAGCCTGTCATGAATCACATATTTAAAACCATTATTTGAAAGATTATTAAATACTACATTGAAGATTTGGATGTTAAATCTTGGAAATTATTCTACCACCTTGTTGACCTTGAAACAAGATTCACTAAATTCCAATAAAACAAATAAATAATCCCTATAAAATTTTGTTTTAAAATTAACTCAAGTAAATTTATCATATTCAGGGTTTTCAATCATAAACAAGAGACTTAGCCTATTTTTTGAGGACTCTATAAGTTAATCAAAGAGATATAATATAAAATCTAGATGGAGAAATATTCCTAGCTTACTATTGTAGTAATGTTATAGGTATTGTTATGTAATGTAGTAGCCATAACTATTCATATGTTTGGGATTTCGGGCCACCTGTTTGGTCCTTGAGTCATTCAATGTTGTTAGGCCACCCAATGAATTTAGGTGAGTAAGGATTTCTAGCCACCTAAAGGCATTCAGGACACCTTAAACCCATCAGGACACATAAATATGTGCTTAATGACCCAATCTGAATCTATAAGGAGAAGGCTCTAGATGAGAATTCGGAGTAAGGTTTATTCACCATAGTAGAGCTAACGGATTTGAACGAATTATAGGGTATGGAATTTTCCTTTGGGGCTTGCCTATTCATGCATAGGAATCCTAGCCGAACAACCATGTGAAGATGGGGAGATGGAATTTTGATATAGATATGTATAGGATAAATTCCAAGTTGTTGTAATTTGGATGAATTCCTCTAATACCTTTTGTTCAGGTAATGTCACGAAACCTTTTATCTATGTAAGGGTTCCCATTCATCCCTTAAAATGGATATTATAAAAAATGACTAATTGTAGAAGGCCTTAGATCCATTTGGAGACATGGTATTCCATCATGGCATCAATGTTTTCCCTAAAAGGAAAAAATGATATCCTTAACATATTTCCAAATATAGATATCAAAGTGTTTATATTTATACATGGAAACATGGATTAAATTTGACAGTTTATAGAAATTTTTATAGGAAAATTATTTCTCATCACTAGGTTGATGAAAAATAGGGTTTCATATCATTAGAATGACAACTTTTAGGATGTATTTGACAATCACAAGAAATATATTTTGATCGTGTGAGTGTTGATACACCCAGTTGAACGTAGACCACTAATATTTTATGCGACCACCCTAGAGTGGTCAATAGGTTCCTTCATCATACAAAAAAAGGAATTTTGGAGAAAAATATATCAATTATTACCTCAGCTGAACAATGATCAACAATAAGAAATATTATTCAAATATCAAGAAGAGTTATATTACTATAATATTTACAAACCAAAAACTGAGGAATTACCTATCGAATTTTGAGATATGTTTGGTCTCTAATAGAAAAAATCAAATAAAATTTCACACTTCATATATGGACCAATTGGAATTCATGATGGTTAGTAATTGGGTAATAGTTTGATATCTAGTTCATTCTTTAGAAAGTAGTAAAATTACAGGAATTGGTAAAATTACTTATAGAACATCCCACATCAGAAATTGAATTATTGGATATTGAATTACCTATTTAAGATATCTTCACTATTCAAGTGGGGCCATAGATATGTGAGATGTATTTTGATGGTGATTCCAGATTCCTAATATGGAAGAAGATAGAATATCCTAATCTTAAAATATTTGTGTTTGGAGTCATGTTCTATTCCTAGGTAATGGTACTTCAACCATACATGTTCCCGTCATCATAAGGGTGCATAAAAAATTATGCATAATATCAATCCCTTGTCATGAGGAAAGAGATGGAACTTGATGTACTTGTAAACCAATTCCAGATAAAGAGAGATTCAATATATTTCATCAAGGAGACCAATGGTGAAAATACTATCAGAAATGAAGAGTTTATCACCCATAGAGAGTATTTTTTAGGATTGAAGGATGATTTCCCCTTGGAGCTGACATTAGTTCATGTACCATGCTCATAAAATTCAAAAGATGGTTCTCTAGAAAACAAAGATACAACTTTGAACACTCCAAATCGGGACAAAACAGTCATATATATTATGCACTATTGAATTGTGGATCCTTTTGATAATGAAAAACTGAAGGAGATCAGTGAGGTCAACACCATCCCTAAATTAGAGGGTGATGTGACTGGTTTGAGGACACCCAATACGATATACTGTTAAAATGGAGTAATCAAATTAGAAAGATCTGGGAAATAGAAAATAATATTAAATGATTTTAACTTCGTTCTTTTTTATTGGAAAATGACCAAAAGGTCATCTATAGTTGTGTTCTTAATGAGGTCCTTATCAGATTCATTGATGGGGGAGATTCCACTTCCATAATAAAAGAAGTTCACACTAGAGCCTATATTACCCACAATTCTGGGTTGATGTTTTCTCATCCAATACATAAGCTTGGGTACTGCATTTCCATAATGTTTCAGTATTTCATGAAATAAAGTATCATTCCCACCTGGTAAACACCAATTTCATTCCTCAACCACTATATATTCAACATACTATAAAATACTCCATGAATATTTTTAATGGGGAATGGACATCATGGGACAGTATCCTAATGGCACAACCAAGAAGTTCATGTACATTATCATTGAAAACAACTTATTCTATAAGTTTTCCAATGCTTTGCGCCTCAATGAAGTCAGGTAAAGGAATATTTTCAAATTCTGGAGTTCAAATATCATTACTAGGTTTGGAGTCCCTTATATGATACTGATAGATATTCACACCAAATTTATCTATGATGATTTGGGAATGTTTTATCCAGAGTATAAAATCAATTCCAACCAATTATATCTCTATCATTTAGTGCATAATGGATATATGGAGAACTTCACTAATAACATATAACATATGTTCCGAAATATGGTAGATAAGGATAAAAATTCATGGTCGGATAATCTCTTTCATTTACTATGGGATTACTATACTATAACCCACACCACCGCAGAAGTGGCCCCATAAACTTTGTTATATAAAATAGTGGAGGTCCTAACTATCAAGGTTCAACTCCACTCTCTTCACATTACTATATGTGAGTAGTTGTCTATAGATGAGCCATTTCAATAGCATCTAGATGAATTGGAGTAACTATATGAGAATAAAATGCATACATTGAATCAGTTGGAAGTCCACAAAAAAAAATGTATTACATGAGAATATAAAAAAAACATTATCCTATGGTCATTCCTCAAGGGAGAGATGGTGTGGGTCCTCAATAATCTAATAATGCCTAATAAGAAACCTCAAAATCTAGATCCAAAGTGAGAGGGACCATATTCCATACACAACGTATACTCCAATGTATCTTATTATTTTATCTTAATGAAAAAAATTATCACAACCACCACTAAAATGAGGTTTCTGATGATATATTTCATGTAATGAAATGGAACTTGTCTAGATCACATGATGATAAATGATATGGTAAAAGTCATTGTAGCGTGATGTTAAACTACAAGGTAAACATTCTTATGAAACAATGTTAAAAAATATAAATTCTTTATTTAATAAACAGTATATTCCTCATGTCACAAATACTATATGTTTCAATTTTCCTCACTAGAGAGGAGACCACCCCCTATATCGACTTTTTACCATACTATTCTCTATAACTATGTATAACTTGATTCCCATCCCCATGGGATATGTAGTGATGTCGGAGTCATTGAACCTAAGTATAGCCTCATTATCAACTCATCATGAAGTCCTTTCACTTTATAATTTTAATAGTGGCCCCTTTATAATATGCATTGGGAGTTTGTCTGGAAAAGGGTCCCGCTAGAACTCCATTCATGTTGATTCATCACTTATTTATAGTCAAAAAATCCCTATTTGGACATTCTCACACCATCACAGTTGATGTTACGTGATGATAAATTGTAGAATTTCCCCATGGAAAATAATGGGAACATCATGTGACTGATTTTGAGAGGAACAAAGTACAATTTCCTCAACACATGATAATAAATTATATCCTTACCCTATCCCATAAATACAGGTTACCTTACAATAGTCATGGTATTCTATAATGTCATTTATAGAGGGGATTCCCCCATTTCCTAATTTGGTTATCTCTCATTATGTCTTTCAATGAAAAGAGTTTCTGGATTCCTTTCCATATAACATACAGAGTGATGCCCACATTTTTGTCGAGACCCATCCCTAATTTACAGACAATAACATCACCTTCTCTACATATGAGCCAAAAATATTTAATGAACATCCAAATCTATGGAAAATCATAGTATGAATGATTCTTGTTTTCTCAGACACATTCCTTCCACATATCATACTCAATTCCCTAGAAGTTTTAGTTATTCATAAACCTTCTTCATCCTTCAGTAATAGAATTTTATATTCTAGGGGACAGATTTTTTTAATTTTCATTGAAATTCCATAGTTTGTATTTAAAAAAGTCTCCATAAAAAAGTCCTATCAAATAGAGGAATATTCATGCTTAGGAGAGACCTTTTATATCTTTGTAATCCTAGAAAACATCATGTGGTAGATCACTTCTCAAACATGCCCCTATTTTATTCCTTTTTTCATATTATTTCTCTTACTCCAAGAACCCCCAAGATCATGGTTTATGATTTTCCTATTCATGTCTGAGGGACATGAGAATATTTTCTCCCCGTAATACGTTTATCACTCACTGTTTTCATGAATTAAGTTTCCATCCATACGACCCAAAACAACAAGACCCCTTCATCATTGTTGTATAAAATTAAAATATATGGTTTCCCAGAGTTATATATGGATTGATTCTCATTATAATGTGATATAAAACAACACTCTGATCCAACATCCCTGTCTAGACATCACATATTCACAATACAATAACTTTCCCTTTAATTTCTTATATGTGGTGAAAGAAAACATTTCCACTCCTAATTTCCCACGATTAGAATAACACACATGGGATTAGGAATTTTGGTTAGGGAATTACCATATGATCAAGGCATATCAACCCATGTCAAGGTTAACGTTGTCATGGAAGAAAGACCTCATAAGGAACAACACACATATTTACAACAAAACATTAAACATCATTTTTTATACCTTTTTCATGAAGTAAAACTGGGCATTTTTATGGCCCTCTCATGAGGAGAACCTCAGTCCATGGAGATGGTATTTCAACACACCTACATTAATGAACTACATGTGTCTTGATTGTCACTATGAAGAGATATGTACTGAAACTTGGATCCTATGTCTTGGGACCCACCATAATTAAATCAAAATCCCTTTTCCTGTGTATGGGTTTGACCCAGGCAAGGAAACATATATTTTAATTCATGGGTACTTTCAATATGAAATACTCCTTCTATATTCAGGATCTTTACTTCAACAAACCAAACTCTGTTACCATGTAAATAGTAATCTCCACAAGGCTTCTTCAGCCATTAGGAATGGAATGTCAGATTCCTAAGGAAACATTTATTTGATATTATAATGATATGCCCCAAAATTCTTTTTTATAAGTCAAAAAAATGATCCATCAACAAAAGGAACATTAAACATTAGTAGAGTTATATTCTATCTTGGTGAAACCTAATGACATTATAATAGAAATCTCATGTTCAAAAATGCTATGAGGTCACTCCCCATGTACTTATTTAGTATCAAAATAATTATAAAAAAAATCACAAAACATTGTTTTAAACTTCCCCTTTATATGTATGCAGAATGTTTGGACATTACTGACCAGATTTCACTGCTTAAGAAATCATTCCGTAACTCACAATCAATTTTGTTCAACCTAAAACACCAATCCTATCAGTCCTATTTTCAAGACTTTAAATTGTCCATCTAAGGATACATAATACTCACTATTATGAAAGACCTAAAAGAATCCCTAGATAAAATATGATCAATTCCCGATAATTCATCACAACATTGAGCATTGGAAAAAAATAAAGTGGTAATAGAAAATACTCAAATTATGTAGGGTTCTCCATGAAACCCTTGAAAACATGAAAAATATTCAATTATAGGTCCCTTAGATTATGTAAATAGCATATCACTACAAAATCTATCATATAAATAAGCTAACTATGGTATTATGGGGTTTGTAATTATGAATATATCTAAGAATGATCAATGATCTAGAAATGATCATTTCAAAATTACTATCTGGGGTTATGATAAAGATTAATATACAATGATAAAACCATTCAGGTTATCTTGTTGTTTACCTTTCAAATCATTGCTTGTTCTAGTTTATTATCACTAAATGATAAAATAAATGATATATACTTAAGGGTGAATAGGATTACATTTATTTCTTAGATAGAAAAGAAGGAGATACATCAATAACACAGAGTCTCTCTACATGAGTAAGACACTATAACTACAAAACCTGCTCTATAGATTTGTATAATTGAAGAATTACTGGATGGTAATCCTCTACAGATTTGCACACCTTAGATAATGTTTTTATATATATCTCATTATCATACCACAATGTTTCCTCCCTCTCATCATCATATAATTTATCATTCTCTACCTCTTCAACTAGTCATTTCCCTTAACTAACTACTAAATCATCCTGATATATTTCATATTTGATCTGATCCAATTACTGATGATGTCATTAAACCAAATTTAACCACTCAAAAACATGAACCCATCACCTTATTTCCATCGAAGCATGCTCATAGTATTCATTGAGATGGAAATTCCCATATTTATCAAGATTGGTTGTTGACTATGTGGTTTAGATATGAGACTGGGGCATAGTAGCCATATCATTGGCTAGAATCGACTTTTTTTCTACCACATCATGTATTGTATGATAATAAAACCCCTCATACCGAAGAAAATAAAAAGTGATGCAATCTGGGTATTTTAGTTGGAAAGATTTTAGGGGCATATAATAAATCAACTTCTAGAAATCTTTCCAAATAGTGTGATGGTAAATGCGTTGGTTTTTTTGAGTCTCCTGATCTGCTTTAGAATTTCTCTCAAATGGTTTAATTTATTTTGGAACTGAAACTAGAGAGGGATCATACTCAACACCATTCGTAGGGGTTGGGTCTACAACAACTAAATCCTTTGAAGCTTTATTAGGTTGAGATTCCATAAAAAACACTATAACTATAGGGTATTGTGGGAGTAATACTAGGGTCTTATGGTTGATGTTGTTAGTAATAAAACATTAAAATGGAAGGAACAAATAGAAGGGTGGAGTATATAAAATTAGGTATAAAATTTCCAGCCACCCAAACCACCATTATCCCACTAGATGAAAAATAGAGGTTATCTACTTAGTTTTCATGTTTTCTACAGGTTATTCTAGGGTTACTAAGGCCGCATGTGCATGATTGGATAAATTAGTGGCCTCAAGAATTTCAATCATTGATAGTGATCTAGTGGGTATGGTGATTAGAGAACTGAGAGTTAAATTTGGGTGAAACTCTCCCAGATTCTGAACCATCTCCTCTCCCATTGTTGTGCTTACAAAAGATACATGATCAGTATAACCAAAAAAACATCGATCCCATATGGATCCCCTCATAATAGGGAATAGGTTTTTTTATTGGGAAGGGCTGACCCCATAGGGATTGGAATCTTAATGAAATACTCAGTTGGCCTTTGGAACTAATCTGAACCAAGAACAACCATAACTTTTACCACATGAATATCTAATGAAGAATGGGATATAGGACCCTAGGTGATCAATTCATGTTTTCTTACTAAACCTAATCCAACTCATGCGAAAAATAATTATTCAGCACATAGAAACACACAACATTATGAATAAAAAAGTTTTTAAATAGACACATGTTATTATATACTAAATACATATCTATATATTTTATTCATTCCATTGGTATATAATGTCCCATGATAAAAGTAATGTGTGCAGATCAATATTTGAGGCCAGGGTAAAGAATGCTTTGACAAGATCTTCAAGAACTATCTACATGGGCTCAGCTTCCCCAGGAGATCGTTCTTTGGTGGATCCATCACTTTAAAAGATCTCCACCCCTATAGTAGTACACCCTTTTTTATACTCTTGGTAAGGGATAGACTTATTTGTTGGAATCATCCTCCTCTATCATAGATTCCTCCATATCCTATACTAGATTGGACATGTAAATCCTAACCTAACATTAATTAATATAGGATACTAACTCATCGAGGTATGTGACAACTTCATTAGGGTTATATTGGATGGAAATTAATATGGGAGTGGTGATATGCCCAAATCCCGAATGACAGACTTCATCATCATGAAAAACTCCCCAAATATCATCAGCCAATGATCTACTTCTCTAATAATACCATTATTTCCATGATTCATGTAATGAATCAGTAATGGGAATGGATAGTGTCAAAGAGACATCCCATGTATATGGTGTGAGTTTGAGATGCTGCACTTTATTGCATGGTGTATAATCCATTGTAGGACCCTCTTGGAGTCAGGCACCTATGAGGCCCCAATTAGTAAGAAGAAGGAATGTCTCTAAGCTAGGTTCTAGCAGGTGGGATGGACTCAAAATCACCCTCATTTGTGTCAAAACTATCAACTACACTTTCCCTAACATCACACCATAGAATTTCACTTAATGGCCAGAAACATATTTGTTGAACATGCTGTGAATATACTGGGTTTTCATGATCATGAATACAAGATCCCACAACCTTAGTTTCATCAGTCTATGAAAACTTTTTAGGTATTGATATATATCTATATGACCTTAACACATCCTATTTTTCCATGAAATAGAACCATATATCACTAACAGGTGTGGATTTTCTCCAATCATTACACTTCTTATAGTATATTGCAAAGGAATCCTCAGGGAGGATATATAATTAACTTTCTAGAGAATCACTAGTATCCTGGGGGGTTAAACGCATGATTCTCAAAATTCTTATGGGGGGTTCAGAAACAAGATATTTCCACATCTTCTTCACAGGCCTAAAAGATACATTTGTCTCCCTTTTATCCCCTTGGTCTTGGGAACTGGTTTCCCTTAAACAATATGAGCTTGTTTCTGTATTTTTCTATCATAATTTGATTTAATTCAAGATTTAACTTAATTCTTAGTGAGTGCAAGATAAATTCTTTAAGACGGTGAGAGATAAATCCCAAACTGTGTATCTTCCTATTTTAACATTATCCATATTTTCTAATCCACTATTAAATTCTATTCGTTGTGTGCACTATTTTTGGATGAGGGACACCTCTTTGGAACATAGGGAAATTGGTGACCAAACCTACATGGTGCATAACCCCCACATATTAGGATCCCATCAATCCTAAAAACCAATATTCCCTCTCTCAAATAGATGGGATACCATTGCTTAGTATGATATCTAGATTCACCGTTCACAAAGGTATCAATAGGGGAGGTGTAATGATAATAATTAAAATGGTCGTAGTAATAAACAAGTTTATTATATAATTATCTATCTCATAAAATGGGTTTACCCCACCAATACATTGAAGAGAAGTCCAAAATCAAGCTTACATGATCTATTTGATGTTGATAAATTTATATCCTCCTATTTGGTCTACTATCTAGCCCCAAATAACATGAATAGTGCTTTCTAGTTGATATGTTTAATTACCCTTGATTATACATCCTACAATATGATCTATATTTTATAGTATTGGAACAATGATATTAACACACCTTATAGTGGCCAATTATGCTGCCATAACAAAGGTTGTGACTCTAACATTTGTGTCATATTCATACACCAATATCAACCTATTTATATGAAACACTGAGAGAAAGGTTGACAATTGTACTAGCTAGTCAATGTTGGGGAAACCCATCCATCCCCACTCAATGAACCAAACCTCCTCAAATATCAGACAATATGAACCAATACATCTTTATGTGTCAATGGTTAGGAATTTACATGACCTTCTTACATGGATTTTGTGGCCTCTTATCATGGAAAAAGTATTAATTCAATCACAGAATGAATCATCAATCATAGGGAGAGGTTCATCCTTCTTCAGTTACTTTTCTTTATCATTGTGATTATTTCCAAGAAAGGAGGTTATCTCTATGACATCCCAAGATAAAGAGAGGGGAATTAATTTTTAATACATATATCCCATAACTTCCCTTTACACCAAGTTGGTGGTAGTAGTTTTCGGAATCCATTGACTAAGTAGTTGTAAAATAAAGGATATTTTATAATGGGAATTAGTATGTGAGACCCAGATGGACTTTGGGTGTGAAAATAATCATTCTGCAATGGGAGAATTCTATATAGGGGAGAGAGCTATGGATGGTAGGATAAGAGTTAGTATATATAGTGGATGTTTGGTGGATGAAAAATGAGGGTTGACACCCCTTTAATAGGCATGGTCCCTATGATGGATCCACATGCATAAATCAAAGAGATACAAAATGGACAAATTCTTCATGAAAATCAACTCCACTCTATCCCAATTAGATTCTATTCCGATTAGGGGAATTTTATCGGTCAAGAAAACTCATCTTATATTATAAAAAGGATCTCATGAAATTGGTTGGGGTGGAATAAACCTTGAAAAAAGTGTTAAATATTATTAAAGGGCGTGAAGTTGAAAAGTATGGATTAGTTCCACATATTAAACTCACCATGTGAGGGGATCTTTTTTTCAAAGAGTATTTCAATGCATACCGAAACTCTGTATGATTCCGCACAAAAGGAAAAATCATTTGTGGCCCATGAAATTATTTTTCATCTCCCACAAATAAAAAATAATTTTCAGGCCCTTGACATAATTTTCCAGCTCCAAATCACTAAAAATCATTTTGAAGCCTATGAAATCCTATTTGAGATCGTATAAATGAAGAAACCCTAGGGTGGATGTGGAGGTGGATGTCCAGCTATCTAGAAGGTAGTTACATCTATGACTATAAAAAAACACACTAGGAAAGCTGATGGAGAGATCGATAAAAAATAGAGAAAAGGGTGTGAGATTAGTCAATTTTCAGCAATTAAAATCATTTTAAAATCTATGTTATAAATCGATATCACTAGACTATCTACATACCCAAAACCCTTTGTGAACAACACCATTCCATGAACTATATTAGGATGAAGTCCTTTCATGCCATCATTGTAACAACCCAAATTTTTTTTCAATGAAAATTCCATTCTTATAAATGTTTAACATAGTATAAATCAATGAATATCGTGTAGAGAATAAAACAAAAACATTAAAATTAAACAATGATTGGTATAATAGATCTTTCTTGAAGCTAAAAAACATGCTCCAATGGAATAATAACTTAAATTTTGGAATAGTAATATGACCCACATAAATAGTAAAATAACCAATATAATATTATCCTTAACCATGAAATTATATGTAAAATTTATGAATATTATAAATGATAATATGAAATAATTTTGTCATTAGATAAGTAAAAAATGTTTTTGAAATTATTAATTATGTTTTTATATTTTTGTAAGTATTTAATATATAAGTTCAATTTTATAACTATTATAATGATTTAAAATAAAATTTATTAAAATAAAATGTATTTATAAATTTATATTTTGTTTTATTATTATTATATGATAATTTTAGGAGACCTAAATTAATATTTTAATGTGTTATAAAATCAGTTATATTTTTAAAATCAATATCTCCCATGTAAATATTTATTTTAATTGAAATAAATAAATTTAACATATTTATAAAAATATTTTCATAAAATTAAGTTCAATTTTTAATTATAAACATCAAAAAATGGTTTTAATTAGTTTTTGGATTTTTCGTAAATACATGAATTTTGTGTGAATAGTAAAATATGATAATTTACAATAAAATCTAAATACATATATTATTGAGTCATTAATGATGTAATGTTAATGTAAGAAAAAAATATCAAACCCACATTCATTATTTTAATATATTTAGAGATGATTCTAAAAATATTCATAGTTTTGAGCCAAATTAATAATCTAAAAAAATGGGAAAACACCCCTCTTCACCCCTATAAATACCACCCCTCAAAACTATTCTCCTCACACTTTCCAAGCTTTGAGAATTGTCAAAATTATGCCTAAATATCTTCCCAATATCCTTACCAACTTTTGGGAGGTCCTAAAATCATGACAATACAAAACCTAGGTGACATAAGTAGGTTCTCAAAGAGGATAATTCAATAGGTAAATCCTCTATCTTATTATCATATTTTTTATTTCATTTTTTCCTTTATTCTTATCTCCTCAAAACAAATATCAAAATTTTCATGATAACTCAATTATATTTTATATACTAGAATTATATCATGTTAATTGAATATCCATCATCAAACTCCTTCCTCTCTCTCTCTCTCTCACTATCTCACCTTTTTATTCTAAAAATGAAATCATCAACCGTGATGTGTTAATTTACTAACATCATGGATGATGCATTTTTAATTTTTATTAATGTAATAAATTACTTTCATAAAACTAATATAATAGTTTCTATAAACATTATAATTTATATAATATTTTTTTCTTCTTCTGAAACTAACTTTTATAAACAATCATAAATTATAGAACCAAACTAGCTTGTGATGTTCGATGAACCGCCACAAAACATAGATGATTATCTCTAACATTTTTTTTATGATTAAACCACAGAGAATTTAAAAATTATATATATATATATATATAACCATTTAAACATCTAATGTTTCATTAATAATATATTATTTCAATTCTTAAGAAGTGTACCCTTTCTACAAAAACATTCATAATCATATTCATGTGAACCAATCATAAAAACCAAGAAAATGAAGACTCTCGAATGATATAATTGAACTATCTAACACATATAAAGAGATATAAATGAAATTAATATAACAATAATAAATAAAATAAATTTAAAAGAGGTTTTTGAATTATTATTAAAATAATATATTTTGTTTATCTATGATATTAATGTAAATATGGTACTCAAACATATGGTATGGGGATTCTAGAACCTAACTATCGTCCATTTTGGTTTCCCTCTTCCACTACATTTTTATTATGAATGTTACATTGATGTTACATAAAAATTATTTACTTATCATTCCATTTTATTTTGACTATATACATGTTTTAAATTTAATTTTTTTATAAATGTAATGTTTTTTATCCAAAGAACTCTACTTTGAAAAAACATCACTTTATAAATCATGATATTATTTCCTCCACACTAAAGATTTATCATTATTATACCAATTATTTTATTTCATCATTATTTTGGTAAACACACATTTTATCCATGAATGTATTCTTTAGGAAAATAAACCCATTATTTTCAATGGGTTATTTTATGTCAAAATTGGTATATGTTCTATGTGGAATGAATCATTATATAAATGTTATGATGTGATGAGTGCTCCTAGAAATAGTTTACACATGTAAATGTTATTATGAGATGGGTTTACCCAAAACTATATATCACTTCAATGAATCGGGTTATGTGATCTATCTCCTGATAAACATTGAAATATGCGTGAACATGATCCTCTCTTTGATCATAATTATTTGTGGTAGATCACCACTAGGACATGATGTTTCAATTTTATGCATTCCCACCGTCCATGCTTTTATATAATGCTTCCCCTCATAATTATGATTATGATACATTGATTATATTATGATAATTATTTTTCTCACCCATGATTTATGTCTCTTATTCACCCACATACTAGGATTTTACCTCTCCCATTATTTTGGTGTATATACTCATATGGATACTTTCACTAAGGAGAACACGAGATCCAAAAAAGATCTAGAGAATAAGGAATTAAATAATTTTTTATGTTTTATTAGGTAAAATTTATGTATAGTACAATTTTCCCAAGATAGTAAACCTTTGGAATCTATTTTTTTAATGTTCTTATGTTTTTCATATTTATAATGATGTAATAATCATGTAAGTAAAAGTAGGAACTCTATAGTTGGTATAAGATCGCGATTCAGTTAATTATGGGATTTGGGTTAGATAACATTAGAAAAAACCATTTGAATGACACTATTCATATATAATCACACAAGAATATTTTATAAACATTTGGATCCTATAATATATGAACTTATAGTTAATTTTACCAAGGTATAAATTATTCATGACAAAGTGACATATTTTTTGTTTTAAACTTTTCTATTTAAGAAAATGGTGTGAACCAGCAAGAAACCAGTCCAACAAATAGTGTGTGGGAAAATTAAGTGATTGCATAAAAGACATATCAAAAGCATTTAGTGAAAAGTTTCGTGGTACGCAGCGGAAGCCGTTGGGAAATAGATTATTAAATTTTTCATTATTAGATCGACAATACTTATTGACACTGACGATCCGAGCCCCGGAGAGGTTTTAGGATCTCGTGTAAATTTTAAAGAGCACAAAACATAAATAGAATACATACCATTCCAAATACAAATGTGTGCTTGACTGCAATTTGTCACTGGTGACTGCTTCTTGAAGAATCCATAGCAAGATACCTCTAGATTATCCATATATGCTTCGAAAAAAAATGGAACTTCGATCGTCGAACTCCAGGTGCTAGGGCAGTGATCTAAAGATGCTTTCGATGTCCCGATGATGACTGCATCGAGATGCCTTCAATGCTTGAGTATGATCTTAATCTGAACACCTGGATTAATAGCTTCTCTCTCTAGGAAGCGAGAGGAGAGAAAATATCTTAATCTTCCTTCCATGAATGAATGAATAGTGAAATGGACATGCATAAGAGATATCCATCCCTTGTATTTATAGTGATGCTGAGAAATACTCGATTGGGTTCCTCAACCCCTGTTTTTTTAAACATCCACTAAATAATTTTGATTAACTAATCTACATAAATATTATTTATTATTTTATCACATACTCATAATATATATAAAATGTATTACGTGATAAAAAACCAAGCCATATAACCTGACTTGATGTGTTGCTTAATATTAAACAAACCATGAATATTAGAATAATATTTGTTCGATTAATAGTTTCTCGTATTTACTAAACTCATAAATACATTAAATAAATTCAATCCCAAATATTCAAAAGATGATTATTAATGAATTTATTTAATTCTTTTAGTGATTGATAACTTAGAAAAAACTCAGACCCTATGGCGGGGCCCACTAGGTCTATATACCTATTCAACTGAATAGGGAGGATACTTGAATATGTTATTTTGTGTGAACCTATAAGCCCTTATCTCGATAACAGTGAATAAAATCCACAAACCAATAGAATAGTCTAGCATCCCATCATGGCCCTTAAAGACATAAGTATTTTCATAGCAACAACAACCAACCTATGAACACTGATTGTGTGCTATAATCTCTTTGTCCTTAAATACATCATAATGAAAGACACACAGTTGTGTCATCATACTTTTTCTTGATTTATTATTTGTGGATCTTACTAGATGGATTTTCCATTCAATTTCGTTGTCCAAAGACATATTGAAGGGAGCACCATCCTAATCAACCAGGCCAGAGATATACAACTTTTTAAACATGGAAGCGAAAAATAATTTCTTGAACATTCAACCAATGTCATACCACCAATGACGCACCCAAAACAAGCTACCTCGCCATGATTTCTATACCATGGTATTCACCTTGAATCAAAGTACACAATCAAAGGGTACACACTACTAATGGTCTCATGTCAGGAGACCTATACACAAGTCTATAGATAAGATCACACAATGACACCCAAAATATGTGGTGTTCCTATTGGAGGGTCTGTCATCATGATCTCACAACTAGATATCACTAAGGGAGAACTTCATGAGAAGATGTTTCAATGCTTATGACTCCCCATCACCTGATAGTCACACATCTATTGTGTCCTTTTAGTAAGATATATCTAGACTATAGAACATATATTTAAGATTAATGTTATGGTATATCAAGGTTCACATTATATCCTGGGATCTACTATAACCTCTCGATACAATAATGAATATTTGGCATTTACCATTATAATAGTGGACACGGAAAAACCTACACTATAATGGTAAGATGACATCATGTATAGCTAACTGTACAAATGATATGGTAATCAAAAGTACTACATAGTTGGGTCTAGGGCACCCACAATTTTTACACTTCCACATGCACTAGATCCAACTTTCTAACCAATCTTTTTAGCTACTCACCTGATAAATATCATGCTTCTGTGATGTAATGGATTTAACTATTGGTCCCGCCACATTTTCACTACTGGACATATCTTTTATATGTGACCACATCATCTTGAGTAATACTTTTCAAGATAAGGAACCCTGAGTAAATCACTTTTGTACATTGTAAAAACTTTCCCACATGGATATTAAGAATATCATAATTCACATCATGATAATACTTTTCTCACTAGGTGCGATTCTATGAACTAGAACAAGTCGTTTTATTTAATAACTTCTTAGCTACCTTAGAAGCTGCAACATACTCAGTTTTTGTAGATGTGTCTAACACTGGACTTTATGATCTTGACTAGTTCATCTCCTTTACCTAACTACGATACTAGATAAAATTGATTTAAGGATTACATGTTTGTGTCCCACAATAACAATTATACCATATTCTCCATAAACTAGGTACATATCATTTGTACATGTCGAAGTACAAGATGATAGTTCTGACTGCATCACTTGCAGGGCTCCTGGATATAATTGACATTCCCTCACTATAATTTATATCCTCGAAATATCAATTATTGAACATAACATGGAATATATGATGGACCCATCACTGAATCGTATGGCACTCAACTCACAAATTTAATCTATTTCCATGTACCAAGCATGTTAACATGAAGAGATTAAGCCATCTGACATTGACAAAAATTTTGAACATGATTTGTTCCAACTTGTATTTTTTAATATCATATCACTATATGTATGATTGACTAGGACTAGACAACCTATGGATATACCTCAGTAGATACTATTCCCTAGAACTCGGGTTTCTACATTAATTAAATCATTGGATAATTACTTTTATCATGGTATTATCTAACTATATGACCAATATGTATGTTTTCCATATGTTTCAAAACATATTTCTCTTGAAAACATTGGCTCTCCCACTGAAATTTGGTAAATGCATAGAAAATATTAATTTTAAATGAATTCTATAAGATCTTGTTGCTTACTTTAATCTAGAGTTGGATTTCAGGAACATGCAACCTTCATTGGCCTTTGATGGTGTCAGCATCCCTTTCTGGTTGTGTTAAATAGACACCATCCATGAAAGATGATCTTTACGTCCAATGGCCAATAGAATGATCTTAGATGTTAGCTGTGACATGTAAAATTCTAATGGATTTAGGCATACCGACATGGTATAAGCAATCGATCCCCATTGGTACCATGCTTGTACCATCCATGTATCATCTTATTTTAATACCCATAGTAGTATTCAATTTTACAAGCCATGTTAAAATTTGATACATGGAATCCATTATTGAATTTTAATTGATCTTGTCAATCTTATCTAATGTCCATATACTTCTTACTTTTAGGATTTATTATTCTCAATGTATAATTTATCACCGGTAATGGTGAATAAAAAACCATCACCATGGTTTCATTCATCCTATGTAGTATGTGCTACTAGAACATTTTTATTCTACATGTACCAGTGGAACTGGTTCCCTTCCAAACCATTTGTGCATCTTGAGCATTGAATAATCCCAAGTCAATATTTCTCCCACAATCTCTAATATAGATTTGAACCCTTATATAAATTTAGTCTAATACTTGACATAAAATTTTATATATTATGGATTTATGTGATATTCTAAGAATCTATTAGGATAATTACTTAGATGCACCATGTGTTTATCTTGATGAATGTTTGTTTATATCTTAACAAACTCTTTGCATCCTAACACATGTCTTATTACTTAATAGATTTTCATCATAATTTGACTCGTATGATATCCATTTTTCAATTGAGTTGGCATATTGGTTATGGGTTTACACTATTATTTGCAATGTACATATTTGAAATATGATGGAAGTTATTGCAAGTTGTAACATTGATATAACATACATCATAACTTTGATGTGTAACATATGCATGTAGGAATTTCTCCATGTTACATGTTTTTTGATCAATAATAATATCTAAGAATCATCGTCAATCCTCCTTATGAACATCAATGTTGTGATGTAGATAAGGTAACATGCATTTAGGAATTACTCCATGCAACATTAACATGATCAGTGATTGCATAGTAAATATATTCTTCGGCATATCGATCTGAAGACACTCATTTCTTCTGACCATAACTATTCTTCACTCACACCTTTCTTAATAGCTTAAAGGAATCTTATGAATTATATTTACCTTTAGCTTTCCTTTGGAATATTTCACACTCTCTTGTTGATGTAACCTCAGAATCGTTGTGGCATACCTTTATTTCTAAAGGTTTCTTTTTCTAAAATATCAATGTCAATAATTTCAATGGTGTTTAGATGTGCTGATCCTAAATACCATGTTGGGTATATTATTGACGTCGACTTTTAGTTTTACATGACAATGAACTATATTTCCACAACTGGGTAGGTATTACATTTTATATTCATCATGTATTTCCTTTGATTCATGTAGCAGTGAACTATTTGTTGATTATGTTACTAGAAACAACATTCATTACAAAACATGGAATAATGTCTCATCATTTCATAGTGGGCACATAAGATAAATTTTTTTGGTTATACTCGACAACATGTTTAGTTTGAGTCAATTACATGGTAAGTTGAAGTTATGTATTTTTCATTGCTGACCAGGGAATCACCCTTTCTCAGTGTCTGGAGAAGACACCTTACTCCTAGTATTGTTTCTATACATACTTGGTTACTATATTTCAATACATATACGTGTAAAATATATTGTACTTTAATACCCAAGAAGTATCTGATAAAACAATACTTTTATTTGATGAATAATAACTGAACGAGAAGCGTGTACTTGATTATAGTATTTCAGTCTATTGAATTTTTAAACATCCATAAATTTATTTCAAATATGGTATGAAAATAACCTCATGTTAAGTAACCAACAACTTTCTTTGATGGAAATGACAATATTTCCATTGAAGTAACTTTCCATAGGCCTTTCCACCTTTTCTTTCAATGTATCCTCCATAAGAACAAATGGTTGTGCTACCTTCAATATTCTTATCACAGGGAGAATTTTACTATAAAGGTAATGAATCACTTATGCTATACCATTTTTTTATTCATAAACAAAACTAGATTAATTGGGTGTAAAGTTATAATAATGGGATGACATGAAATATTGTGAACTATCTTTCACTTTACAGAAAGCAAGTGCAATCATCACATTCAAATCCTTCTTAGCTTTCCCCTTAAAAACTTCTTGGAGATGAGACTACATGTAACATAATCCATGTCTTGATATAGTTACTATAACTAACATCATATACTAATGATATCATTATGATTGAACCATCATATAATTGATACATGAGTCTCCTGTAGGCAATTTTACACACCCTTACTTCTTGAGGTGGCTTAATAGGTTGGAACACAAGAACCTTTTAATTTACCTTATAGTAGTAATGTGCTCAAGTGACTATACTACACATTGAATTTTGTGCTTGTTTTCACTTTAATTTTATGAATATTTATTGTAGTTTTATTTGTGGTGTTGTGTGCCATTATCTACAAATAAACAATAGCATATTGAAGTTTTATGTGATTACCATTTTAGACATAGTTGAATATTTAATTATTTAAATATCTCCCACTAATTGTTTTCTTCTTTTTCTATGAACCCTCAGTACTTGAATTAGAATACTCTTGATTATTGTAGTAGAAAGGTTCCCTAAACCTCCCTCATAGTCTAAATGTTATGGCTACACCACTAATCAGTGTCCATGGTAGGTTTTTGGATGGCCAACCACAATAACTCGCGGTTCCTTGATCTGTTGAGTGAAGTCCCAGCTTCTGTAATCATTTCATGATTTACTAAATGCTTTCCTCTAAAATTACCACAAGCGAGATATAGAAATTTATTTTATGCACTTTTATTTAAGTTAACCCACCACCCTAATAACAACGCCAAATTAGAAAGAGGCACCCTCAACTATGGTATGAACAGAACCCCAAACACCTGGTTTTGTTCAAACATGAATGCTGGAAGGGTGTTGTGACTTGATATTTACTTTGAGGGTTTTACTGGTTTCTCTTGCCGAATATGATCAATAGTTATTAAACTTGTTCATCTTTGTTGTCACCCTCACAACAGATGTTTAATAGCTAAATATACACCACTTATTTATGCATTTTAAAATCTATTGTTTTATGTATTTTCCCAGTGTCTAAAATGAATATTATAATAAATAAATGCATAAAGGTAGATTTCAACCAGACTGGTCTTGAACATCTAAATGACCTAAGGGCGTCGTACCTGATTCGAAGCTTGACACTTAATGCAGCTTGCCCCTTATCTAGTATGTTCACATCACTTCTGGAACATTGCCTTGTCATTATGGGGTCCATGTCACATTTTTGAGCACCTTTTCGTCTCGGTGGGATCCGTTTCACATCTTTCAGCGTCTTTGCCCGAAGTACAGAATTACTTGTGAACATACGAGGGGAACTCGGGTATAAATGTACATCCGGTAAATTGGGCACAGAAGCCCTTATAATTTTAAACCAAAAAATAAAGACGATGCAAAGAACATCATTTAATGAATTAAAAGCATCACACACAATTAAACTAATTAAATAAAAAAAGGCAACATACACGGGTCAATGCTCAAGACTAGAATTCTTGTTTAATAAAGTGCTAAAAAGTTAAAATGCATCAATTAAGTATAAGGGTTATCTAAAAAATTTAAATGAATTAAATAATTCAAATAATTTAATTAATTATCGATTTCCATATTAATTTAATTTTAATGCCAAAATTAAATTAATTTATCTTAATTAAATTTAATAATTAAATTTTATTAATTTTATCTGGGTATTAAAATAACTAAACAAAATTAATTTAATATATTTAATTTAATAATCAAAATTAAATTAATTTATTTTTATTAGTTTAATTGGTTGGTCCTCGAAACATGATTCCAGTGCCTGTGTGGGTCGGGCCAAACCAGTGCAGGGCCCTGTTAGGCCATGCATTGGCAAACTAGGACGGACCGATCTGTCCAAACCCATTATGAGTTGGGTACCTCCACCCAGAATGCTTCAGGGAAAAAATACTATGTGTAAAAATCATGAATACAAAATAATACCTCTCGGGTGAATGCGGGGTAGCGATGGAGGGTGGAGGCCATGTTGCACTACCACAGGAGTCCAGATGCCGGTACGGAGGGCACCGGGGATGCATGCAGTCGAGGGGATCTGCCAAGTGGCGTGATGGAAGTACCACTACCTGGACGGCGCCGTGAGGCAGGGCACAAGGCCATGGCAGCATCCGATCGAGATCTGGACAGAGCAGCGCCAGAGCATGGAGGCCTGCCTGTGGTATGTTACATCACCAACGTTTGTTTGATGCACCGGCTCAGAGGTTCATCCAGAGGTGGTTGGAGGCATAGGCTAGGCAAGGCGGTGAGCTACATGCAACTTTCTGGCTACGCACATGAGGTGTGAATAGGAGGCACAAACGACTATAGCTTTGGGAGTTATGGTGCTTTGTTTTGTGAATCTATAGGAAGCAGGCAGTGGGGTGATCCGCGAGATAGAGGCAAATCCACGGCCTAGAGTAGGGTGCTTAGGTGGGAGGCGGTCGGGTCCTGCATTGCATGTAGGAGTATGGTCGACTTCAAGAATAGTGGCGGCCTTGACCTGGGCGCGGCAGCGCTGCGGGTCACCAGGTGGGAGACGACCTGGGGTAGGCAAGGCCGACTTGGGGATGGGCTATAGTGCCTACAGTTCCCACCCTGGGGAAGCTGGTGGATTGTAGGAGAGTTGGCATTCGAGGAAGGTGGTGCACAAGAGGAGACTAGGGCGGATGTGCCACTGTGTGCGAGTCCGAGAGAGGGAGGCTATCTGGGTCCTGTGTGGCATGCTATAGGAGGCGGTCTACAGGCGGGGCACCCTCCAAGGCATGTCCAGAAATCCCAAGGGGTTTTTGGACCCCTTGTTTGTTTGTATTCTCTTGTCCCCCATATATACTATTTTTTAATAACATTAATTTTTTTTGAAGTCTTATTCCACCTCTTTTTTTTTATTTTTTGTGGTCAAATCCACCTCCATTTGTTTTTAATTTTGAGTAAGTCATATAAAAAAATTCTAAAGCCTAAATAGATTTTTTAATTAATAATAATAAAATTATTATAATGAAATAATAATTTATTATTATTTTATAATAATAATAACATAAATACTATTATAATAACAAAATTATTATTATATAAATTATAGAATTGAAAAATTATAATTTTCATATATATACTTTTTTAAATTTTTGAAAAGAAATAAAATTTTAATAACTTGATCTCAAACCACAATCTTGGATATTGTTCAAAAAAATTATGAATGACCATAACATGGTCATTCGACATCAATTCGTCGCACGGTTTGAACTTTTGGGACTGTCCTTGTACCCTCAACTTAATTTTATACAAATAAGTCTATTTGGGTCAGAAAACCTATGCCACCCATCTGATACAACTGATAGGTTCTAGGCCAACAGCGGAAGACAGTGGGCAAGGGATTTTAGAATTTTTCATCGGCAGATCGACAGTACTTGTTGACCCCAACGATCTGAGGCCCAAAGAGGTCTGAGGATTTCGCATAAATTGTTAAGATGACAAAACATTAATAGAATACATACCATTCCAAATCTGAAGGCGCTATCAACTACAAATTTTCACTGGCAACCGCTTATTGAAGAATCCATAGTAGGATCCATATAGATCATCCACATGCACTTCACAAAATGATGGAACATCAATTGTTGAACTCCAAGTGCTAGCATGGTGATCAGATGATGCTTTCGATGTCTAGATGATCACCGCATTGAGATGCATTTGATGTTTGAAGAATATCTTGATCTAAACACTTGGATCAACAGCTTCTCTCTCTATGAAGTGGAAGGAGATAGAGTCTCTCAATATTCATTCCATGAATGAATGAATAGTGGAATGGACACCCATGAGAGAGATCCCTCCCTTGTATTTATAGCGATGTTGAGAAATACTCGTTTGGGTTCCCTGGACCCCATTTATTTCAACATCCACTAAATAATTTTGACAAACTAAACTGAGTTCATATTATTTATTATTTTATTGCATACTTGTAATATATATAAAATATATTATGTGATAAAAAATTAATAGATTGAACTCAACTTGTTTTCCTGCATAATATTAAATGAACCTTGAATATTAAAATAATATTCGTTTGATAAATATTTTCTCATATTTACTAAACTTGTAAATGCATTAGAAAAATTCAATCCCAATTATTCATAACTTGAATATTTATTAATTAGTTTAATTATTTTGGTGGTTGATAACATGGACAAAACTCGAACCCCCTGTCGGGGCCCACCATGTCCATATACCTATTCAACTTAATAGGGTGGATTCTTTAATACACTATTGTGTATGACACTCTAGGACCTTATCTAGATAGCAGTGATTAAAATCCACAGACTTAGAGAAGTTTTTAGCAACCCATCATGGACCCAAAATTGATAAGGATTGCTATAGCAATGACAACCAACCTAGGAACATAAATTGTGTATTATAATCTATTTTTCATTACATATGTCATAAAGTCAGACTCACACTTGTGTCATCATCCTTTTCATTGATTTATTATTTTTTAATCTTACTGGATGGATTTTCCTTTCAATTACCTTGGCCAATGACTTATTGAAGGCAACACCATCCTGATTAACCAGGCCGAAGATATACAAATTCATAAACATGGAAGCGACAAATCCTTTCTTTCCCATTCAACCAATGTCATACCACCAATGACGCACCCAACACAAGAACCCTTAAGATGATTTCAATACGTTGATTCGTTCCTTTCATCAATGTACGCAATCAAATGGTACACACTAATAATTGTCTAAAGTCAGGAGACCAATACACATGTCTGTAGATATAAAAAACCAATGACACCCAAAACATCTTGTGTTCCTATTAGCAGGTTTGTTCTCATGATCTCACCACTAGAGATCACCAATTGCAAACTTCATCAGAAGAATCCCCATTGCTTATGAGACCCCAACACCTGATTTCCACACATAAACTATTTCTAGTCCGTAATATGACTCTAGACTATAGAACATATATCTAAAATTAAAGTTATGGTGTCTTGAGGTTCTCATTATTGCATGGGATCTTCTATAACCTCTCAAAATGACAATTAATCATTGGAAATTAGCATTATAATAGTGGATTCAAAAATACCTACACTATAATGGTAAGATGACATCATGTATAACAAACTGTACACATGATATGGTAATCAAAAGTACAACATTATTAATTATAGGGAAACCACTATTTAAATATTTGGAGGCACAATTAAAAATATCAGGGTGATTATTATCCTACTATATTAGGCTACGACATATAACCTAAAAAATTTGTAATGTCCTCCCCTATTTAATAGGTAGAAATGTATACTAAGTTATTTATGCTGCAACGAACACAAACATTTTGTGGATTTTCTGATCAACTAGTTATGAAATAATGTGTAAAATCAATGGAGAATATCATTTATTCTCTATAGTATTTTGATATTGTGACAGTGAGTCTAACCATTTATCTTATAGAAGAAGTGGTGAAACAATGGTGGGAATTTATTATGGAAATCGATCTGAAAAACCAAATTGAAGGGATAGAGTGAGAAGAATTTAAGATAACGCTTCTTAATAATTATTTCCCTCAAAATATTTAATCAAATATGGAGAGATAATTCGAAGATTTGAAGAAAAATGAAGGTGAATATGTCACATATTATAAAGAATTTTTTAAAAGGATTTTATTGTATGCATTGGGTTTTCTAATCAACAATGATAGAAAAATTGATATATTATTTAATCGGTTAAAAACATATATTTTAATGTTTATATAAATTAGAGACTTTGGGAGTTATGAAGATGTTATTAGATGTGATCACAAAATGTATATGGGGTTTATAGAATGGTCCCATGAGTATGGTGATGAGAAAATAAAGATTGTGTTTGAAGATGAAAGATATTATGAAATATATTGGAAGAAATATCAACCACTCACATGTCAAAAACATAGGAAGATGAATCGTGGGAGATGGATCAAAGGGATTGGGAAAGTATATAAGTGTGGGAGATAATCCCACCAAAATCATGAATATCAATGATACATAAAGAATGTGGCCAAAATAATAGAGAAAAGAAGAGGACCACCCATGGTCCAATGATATAACTATAGGGAGAATGGGAACAATTCCAGCCAATTCACTAAACCTTGAGTCCTCAAGGGTAATCTGTGTAATCATCCACCAAATCCAAAGAAGAAAATGAAGGACTATGCCATCACTAATATTAATTTGGAGTTGGAAAATGAAATCATTATAGGTAAACTTCATATTCACTCAATAATGGGAAATTTGTTATTTGATTCTGGATATATTCATTCATTTCTTTAATTCATGTTTTCTTTAACTATTTAATCTAATATCTAAAACCAAGAAGTAGAGATATCCATAAAAACCAAGTGGTGAAATTATCCCAACCCCTGTGTTGTGATCTTCTTCATTTTGTGTATGATTGAATATTCTCTAAAAAATATGATGATACCTCCCTTGGTGGAATTCAACTCTATACCAGGGATAGATCTTCTCTCGTTATATAGAGAACATGTCAACTATTAGGGAAAAAATATCATTTTCATATTTTCAACAATATTATTCTCCTCTATAAATGCAAGGATGTTTATGAATCTCTTTTGGAAAATGCATAAATGGAATGGGCGTTTACCCTTTATAAATAGGCATACCTTTCTCAAATGGTTGAGTCAGAGGAAGGTATCAACCTAGGGAAAATTCTCATTGTAAAGGAATACAATTTTTTATTTCCAAAAGAGTTACCCTAACATCCCATAGATAGTGAGGTAGTGTTATCCGTAGAACTCATACCTAGAGAAACTCTTATCTCATAATTTCTCTACAAGATAGCTCTAATCATATTAGATGATTTAGAGACCAAACAACAATATCATTTAGAGAAATGTTTCATACACCCTAATGCATCATCTTGGGAGTGCCTATGCTCTTTTTAAAGAGAGAAGATGGATCAATGAAGATATTTTTCAAGTACAGGGAACTCAACAGGATACCGATAAATAATAACAATGATCTTTTAAGTATTTATGACTTATTTAATAAATTATTAAGAGATTAGTTCTTCTAAAAGGTTGATAATAATTATGGATATCATAGGATAAATTTAATGAAAGATGATATTGAGAATACTGACTCTTATATAAGGTATGGGTAATATGAGTTTTATGAAATTCCCTTCGGACTTACTAATTCCACTGTAATTGTCCTTGATTTGATGAATATGGTCTTTATAAAGTGCCATGAAAAATTTGAGGTAGTGTTTATCGATGATATTATCATTTAATCAAAAAACCAGGAGGAACATGAATAAAACATACATATTGTATTGGAAACATTAACTAAGAAGAAATTATATTCCATGTTTATCAAGTGTGATTTATGGATGAATTAAGACAGATTCATGAGAGACATGGTAAGAAGTGTGTTGATTTCTATGGAACCTTCAAAGACAAAGGGGATTGTGGAATGTGCAAGACCCTCTAGTGTCTGAGAAATTTGTATTTTTATTGGATTAGAAGGGTACTAAAAACATTTTTTAGAGACACATCTCATGATTTTATAACCCTATAATCAAGTTAACATGCAAAGGGGTGGAATATTTATAGAAGAAAGAATGTGAGGAAAGCATTAGAGAGATAAATAAGAGGTTTATCACTACACCAGTATTCACATTACCAACATGTGGAGCATGTTTTGTGATATACAGTTGCACTTCAAACAATGTATTGGGTTGTGTATTCCTGAAAAATGATAATGTGATATTCTACACCTCACTATAGTTAAATATCCTTGAGAAAAACTTCACAAAACATGATCTGGTGGTTGCATCTATGATATTTTCCCTAAAAACTTGAAGCAATACCTAAATGGTGAAAAGTGTGAAATAAATTCTAATCAAAAGTTCCTTATGTATATATTCACAAGAAAGAAGATAAAAATGCATCAAAGGATATAGTTTAAAATATTTAAGGACTATGATTTATCTATTCACTATCATCCTCGAAAGGAAATTCATGTAGATGATCCTGTTAGGAGAAAAGAACCAACTACTATATCCATTATGTGGATTGAGAAAGACCTTATCTTTATGGATATGTAAATGATGGATTTGTAAATCATAATATTAGGGAATAAATCCTACCTTTCCAAAATAATTTCCCATAAATCTGACTAAGATAAGATTAAGGAGGCATAATGTAATGATTTCGATTTACAAAATAAGGTGAACAATGACAAGGAAGGTAAGATGCAAGTGTTCCATGTTGATGATGATGGTGTCATTTGGTTTAGAAAAAGGCTTTGTTTTCCTTCATCGCCTAAGATAAAGAGGGAACTATTGGAAAATTCACATATCTCAACATTCTATATTCTTCCTTGAATTACCAATATATATTGTGATATTTAAGAACACTACTGGGTGGAAAACATAAAGAAGGTGATTGCATAGTATATCTCAAGGTGATTGATATGTCAGCAAGTTAATGAAAATAGACTTATGTCCAAATGGATGATGCATCCATTTCTTTTCCCCATGTGTAAAAGGGAGAATGTAACCATGGACTTCATCACTGGTCTCCTGAAGACACCTAATGGGAGTAATCTGATATGAGTTATAGTGGACCAAGTCACCAATACATCCCATTTTATTACTATCCGATAAGATCTTTCACTTCAAAACATTCTAAGATATTTATTAAGGACTTGGTGAGACTAAATTGTGTTAAACTCTCTATTGTATCAAAATGTGATTCAAGTTTAACATCTAAATTTTGGAGGAGTCTTCAACATTATTTGAGTACTGATTTGAGTTTCATCACCACTATCACCACCAAAAGAATATCCAATTTAAAAATACTATTAAAATGCTTGAAAATATGCTAAGATCTTATTTAATGGAATTAAAAGGTTGATGTGATCAGTATCTCCCATTGGTTGACTTCATATTCAACAACAACTTTAACTTTAGAATTCAGTTAGATCCATATAATGCACATTATAGAAAGTGATGTAGAACTCCAACCTATCTAGATGATGTTGTAGAATGAAGGATACATAGATATGAACTTGTTCAAGAGATAATATAAATTGTTAAAGCCATCCAGTAACTTGTCTATAGTTAGAAATAGAGCTATGCAGAATAACATCTATGTGACTTGGAGTTTGATGTGGGAGATAATGACTTCCTTCGAATATTAACATGTATAATAGTCATGCAATTTGGAAAGAAAGGTAATAATTTCCCAAGGTACATTGGACCCTTTGATATCCTTGATTACATAGGATTAGTGGTCTATCAGCTTCCACTTCCACCAAGTATGGATCTAATTCATGGCATGTTTCATGTATCTCTCTTGATAAAGTACATAACATATCCCTCACATGTACTAAATTTATAGATGGAACAGGTGGAAGATGTTCTACCTTATGAGGAGAAGCATGTAAAGGTTATATATTGGAGAGATAATTCACTATGAAAAAAGACAAACAACCTTTTCAAAGTGTTGTGGATGAACCATAAGTATGAAGAAGAGAATTGGGAACTAGAGGAGGTGATAAAGGATAAGTACCCTCACATGTTTATGTTAAATGAAATTTGGAGGTAGAACTTTCAAAATGTGGGGAGATTGTAATGATGAAAAATATTTATCAACAGAAATTTGTTCCTTATAATTATTTCATATAGTATAAATCACATTATATCACACAGAGAACAGGATTCAAGCTCTATAAATGAATAATGAATGGTATAAAAGGTATTTCTAAATGTTAAGAAAGAAGTACAAATGGAATAGAAACTTGACCGTTGGAATAATAATACAAACCTTATGAATATTAAACCATCCAATATAATATTAACACCACACATAAAATTATAAATAAAATTTAAGAATATTACAAATGGTAATATGATATAATTATATCATAGTATAAGTAAATAAATGTTTTATAAACTATTAATTAAGCATTATTATTTTTATAAGTCATAAATATTTCATTACAATTTCATAAATAATATATTGATTTAAAATAAAAATTACTTTCATAAAAAATATTTAATTTTTTTTATTTTTATAATAAGTTAATTTTTTAAGACCTTAAATAATTTTTTAATGTGTTATAAAATTAGTTATATTTTTGAAAATTGTACTTTCCAAATAATTGAGTATTTTAATTAAAAAATAAATTTCCAATAATTAGAAACTTATTTTCATAAAATGGAGTTTATTTTATAATTATACCTATTTAAAAATGGTTTGGGTGATTTTTTTTGGATTTTTCAGAAATAGATGAATTTTTGGTGAATAGTAAAATATTATAATTTTTTATTAAAGATAAATATATGAATTATTGAGTCATAGGTGTTTTATGGATGATATAAGCCCAAAATATAGAACCCACCCCTTCATTTTTTAATATATTTAGTGAAAATTTTAAAACTATTCATAGTCTTGAGCCAAAATAATAAACTAATGAATTATATAATGGGAAAAAACCCCTCTCCACTCTTATAAATTACACACCTCACCTCCATTTCTCCTCATACCATCCAAGCATTGATCCTTGTAGAAATTGTACCTAAAAATATTCCAAACCCCCTTACTTAGATCAACGAGTTTCTCATCTCACACTACTTGAAATAGGAGATATAACAAAGGTCTTATACTAACAGTTTGGACAAAACTGTTGGCATATGTACCTTATAGAGACCCCATTCAAACAGTTTTCAAAAAACCATTGGTATAGGTCTCATTTAGACACCCTATACCAATTATTTCTCCAAAACCAATGGTAGATTTCCAACATATTTTAATAGTTTCACCAAAACCATTGGTATACCTCAAAATATCAAAGAACAAATACCAATGGTTCTCAAAACCGTTGGTATAGGACTATACCACTGGGTTTGAGAACCATTGGTATAGGTACCTAGATTATTTATGGATTCTTTTGTCAAATAAAATTAAATAAATAAAATGTAAAATACATATGAATATGAATATATATATATATTTATGAAATTACTATCATAATAGTCATCATAGGTTAGTGGTTAGGTCTTTGATATATAAGGAAGAGGCCATGGGTTCAAACCTCCATAATGTATTTTATTTTAGATTATTTATCCCACTGGTTTTAGAAAAATATATGAGATAAGTCTATCCAAATTAAGAATCACAAAACAGCCCTCCAAACCATTGATATAGGCTATTTTTCAGTAGTATCAACAAGATACCAAACCTAGGTCCCTCAAGGAGGTTTCCAAATTAGAGAAATCAAGAGAAAAAATCCTCTTTCTTATTCTTTTAATTTCTTATTCTTTTCTTATTATCTCCCAAACTATTCTATCTAAATGTTCATGAATATAGGAATGTATTTTTTATACTATATTTATATCATGATAATTGAATATCAGTCATCAAACACCTTTCTCTCTATCTATTTTGTGGCAAAAATGAAATCATCGCTCATTACGTGTTAATTTACCAACAGCGTGGATGATGCTTTTTCAGTTTACATTAATGCATTAATGGATGTTCCCAAAACAAATTAAACATTGGTACATAATTTAATATTTATTTAATATCCATTTTTATGGAACTAACCTGTACACATATTAATAATTAATGGATGAAAACTAGTTTATGATGTTTGAAGAATTGCTAACAAAATCTAAATTTTTATCACTAACATTTTATCTAATGATTTTTCCTCATACCATATAAAAAATGATATATTAATATATATATCAATCTAAACATTATATTCCTTAATAATATATAATTCCAATTGTGTAAAATTATACCCAATCTATATAAACTTCAACACTCATATTCTAGTGAACCGATGATAAAAATCAAGATAATGAAAAATATAGAATGATGGAATTAAACACTTTAACACATATAAAAGGATATAAATGAAAAAATATAAAAAAAATAAATAAAATACAAATATAAGAGGTTCTATAATTTTTAACTAATTAATTTAAATTTTTATCTAGGATATTAATGTGAATAAAGAACTCGGACATAAAGAAAGGGGATTCTCGAACCGAACTCTCTTAATTGAGGTTTTAATTATTTCAATCAATTTTTCGAATGAAATTTCCATTTATTTTACTTCAATATAATACCATTACCCTTCCCTTTCCTTTTCTGGATATACATGTTTTAAATTTTATTTTATGAAAAATTCAAATATTTTATTACAAAATAACTCTTCATTCTAACAACACAACTTTACATTCTCATGAAATTGTTTCTTCCACACTCATAATTAATGATTCTTATATAAATTATGTTATTAATTATTTCCCTTGAGAACCCGAATGTATATTCATGAATTTATTCTTTATGAAATGATGCCCATTTTTCCATGGGTTATTTTATTCCCAAGATTGATATATGTTCTATGTGATATTTATGATCTTATAAATGATATGATGTGAGGGGTGCACATGGAATTATATAGAGTATGTAATTATTATGATGTGAAAGGTGTGCAAGAAATTATATAGAATGGTAATTAATTGGGTAATTGTATATATCTAATGAGAAAATGTGAAATATATGTGAACATGATGCTAGCTTTGTTCGGAAATATGTGTGGTAGTTCGCCACTATGGTGAGATGTTTCATTTTTAAACATTTATACATTCCTTGACTTTATATAATGATTTATATCATAATTATGATTATGGTTCTTTGCTTATATTATTTGGATAATTATGGTGAACCATGTTTTATTTCTCTTATTCATCCTCTTATTGGGATTTTATTCACCTCTTATTTTGATGTATATACTCTGGTAGATACTTTTACTAAGAGAACATGAGGCCCATTAAAAAGATGGAGAAGAATAATTAAATTAATTCTTATGTTTTATTATTTAAAATATATTTATAGTCTAAATTTCCCATGACACTAAATCTTTGTATCCTGGTGGTGTAATTGTTTTATGTTTTTTAATCTCTATAATGATGTAATAATCATTAAAGAAAATGTATAGATTCTACAATAAACCTTTATATAAATATTCAATATATAAGGAACGTAAAGTCACATATCAGTATTCTATATAAAAGGAATCCATACCTATGTAGAAATATGTTATGTGGATAGAACCTAAACTCATGTAAGAAAATTCTACATGGAAGGAACCCAAACCCAAATAAGAAAGTTTCTAGGTGGAAGGATCTTCACCATGCATCAAAAAACAGTACGAGGAATGGGTCACCTTGGGCTGTTCTGTAATCCCACTCTCATTTTTTTACTCCATTATAGCATTTGGATCATCTAAGAAATATCCTAATGACATTCTCCTTCAACATATTTTCTATATATATTTAATCCCTAAATGTACCCTTTGAAAGCTATTAGATAATGCCCACCCATAAATCCCCCAGATATATATATGATCAGAGCACTAAACACACCATTGTTTCCTCTCGATCAAGAATTACATTAATTAATATTTAATACCTCCTAATGTGATCCCCTTTTCATTCTAAAGGGAATCATGCATTGAGTAATCCCTTAGTATCTATAAAGGTAAACTTCATAAGTGTATGACCCAAACAAACCTCCAAAATCACTAAGAGTCAAGATACTCATCATTGTACGATAAATATGGGATTTCCTCATAGAGTAACATCCTAGTCTTTCTTTTGGGCTTCCCCATATGGGTATATAAGTCTAAGATCGTGGATATTAAAATAAGATAGTATATGGACACAATAATTCCCTTTTCTCTCTTCTAGACCTAACCCCATACAGAAGTAGATGAACGGATATTTCATGGTTTTCCATATCATGCACTTCCTTATGATACTCGCACTGAGCATGAATTTCATGGGAATATAGGTTATTAATGTTTATGAAATCCACACAATCAAATATCTCATGGACCACACAAACAGTATAATCCCCAATCATGTTTTCACCCACCTCAAAGGGACATATTCCATACAATAAAAACCCATCAAAGGGATATAATCCCCATCAAGAAACCCAAAAGTCAACACTATTGTATATATGTGAACCTCAAATCCATTTGAATTATGTGTGCTATGGTCCTGTCCAAAAGGGATACATGAAAAGAATACCTCAATTTCAAAACCAACACCACAAATCCACCCCAATCGTCTCTGGGATATATTACCAGTAGGGCCTCATCCAACATAAGACGCTGATTCCATCCAGGTTCCTCAGGCTCCTTCAACATAAGTCCAACACCAGCCTTGAATAGGCAATATCACCAAGATTTATTTTCCACATGATGTTAAACTACATTGTTTTTCCATTATTAGATGACCATAAATGTTATGATGTGTCCCATTAAGTGGCACAAAAATACATGGGTTCTGATTCCATTCACAAAGATACATAAGAATCCCATTAAAGGGGCTCAATCCTGATAACAAAAATTTCATGTCCTTTTGGATTACTATAAATTATAGAGCTCACAAATATGTGGCTTAAAACATTATAATCCACATATAAAGGGATCCATTAATTTAGAACCTCATATGCATAAATATTATTATAAATCTAATAAATGGTAATGATTTGTTATTATCCTAAGAGAGACCTTCAGTGTATCATTGGGATTTAATCAATGATTCCTAAATATGCCTTAATTCAAATATTTAAGATGGGATCAGAGTAGGAAATACGTCCTCCTAAAAGTGTTTAATGAGATCAAAATTCCTTCATCTTGAAAAATATGAGTTCTTAATTTTCATTGGCTTCGTTACCATAAAATATTTTTCCTTTGGAAAGCTGGTCCGTGATTCATCACAGATATAAGAGTCATTGGGTGTTTTCGGTTTCATAAACTCACCCAATTAAAAACTGAACCATTGTAAATAGGCATGAAATAATCACATGACCAGAAATCAAATTTTATGCTTAAAATACCATGAATTGGGGGGTCTTTTTAAGTATATAAATTGATATATTTAGTTTACACACTCAAATACTATCACCATCATGAATAAATCCCATAGGTTGTTCAATATAAACCACATCATCACAACATACATCTAAGAATTAATAATTTAAACAAATATATAATGTTTTTCCTTCATTTTTGAAGATATTGTAATAATTATTAAATTATTTTATATCTTGAAACTAGAGAAAAAATCATCCAAAACTACTCAAAATTAGTGAATATAATTTATAAACCAAATGATCTTTGTTCTTTTAAACACTACCGTCCACATTGGTATTATTTCAAAAAACGCATTTTACTATATTATATCCATATCATTGGGACTTGATACTATCTTACGAGTGTCATTATTCTCTATTGGACTCAATTTTTCTTCTATGATTTCTATCAAACAATATATTATATCAATTCTTCAATATTTTTAGTTCATATTATGAATGTAATCCAGTTTTGTTCGAATTTATCAAATTTATCAATGTTGTGAAATTTTATATTCTATTACATATTTTATTATAATAGAAAAAAAATTTCTATGAATTTTGTACAAAGTTCCACTTATATCTCTTACTTCATTATCAATAGTGAGCACTGAATCTACTTCTGCTTCATTAAATTCCTCCACATCAATATAGATTGTTTCTTTTCAATTTTTTATTTTATCAGGAGTCCCTTAATTGTATTCCTTATATAATTTTTATTATTATGGATTAAAGTGATACTATAAGAAAATAACTCAACTATTATCTAAGAGATTCTTGATAATGTCTTTATAACATTGGTTACTTCCTCCAACATATTTATATCGATGAAAAATAACCTCGTTGAATATTTTATTATATAACTCCCCAATATTTCACAGTAATTTATATCTTTAAACTATTTCAATTGCTTATAATTCATGCAACACCGACTTGGCTTGTGTTATACGCAAGATTGAGTTTCGGCGAAACAACACATTAATATTAAAATTATTTAAACAATATATTTATTTATCAATTAAATATTGTTATATGAAGAGTAAAAAATAATTTTTATTTTTATTTATAATGTTTTAAAATAAATAAAACATTTTTATAATGAAATGTATATGTTTTGTTAAAATATTTATGTATTTAGAAAAACTATTTTCGTAAAAGAACTAATTTTTATGTATTTTTGTGTACAATAATGAAATTATTATTAGACACTCCAAAAATTTAATTTGGTAAAATATATTTCATTTTTGGATTTGGAATATCAAAATTATCTTAGGGTGAATTTTTGTATTTTTTTTGAAAACCATCAATTTTTGATGAATAGTGAAAAATACTGTATAGTACATAAAAACCGACTATTTATTTAAACAATAATAATTATTATTTAAATTTTATTTAAACTAAAAATAGATACATTATACCTATATTAGTCCAATTTAATTAATTGGAGTCATTTTATGATAATATTTTATATATAATTTTTTTTTGAATTTTTTAACATATTTTACCAACATTCCAGTCACATTTGAAAATTTGCAGAAAACATAATTTTACTTCTTATGTGAATTGAATTTAAAAAATTCTAGATACACATTTGACAACAATAAGTGAAATGTGGTCTAATAGGATGAAAATAAATTATGGTGAATAGTAATTTTTGAATTTTATTTACCACGGATAAAACTAAGTAAAGTAAATAAATGAAAAAATGATATTATAAATACCCTAACAGAGGTCCTAATTCAATTAGATTAGTTTATTTCGACCCAAATAATCCTTAGGAATAAAATAATATCGTTTTTGATCCACTTGGAATAGATTAGGACATTTATTATTATTTTATTTTATGACTAATTAAAAGTGTTAAATTAAAATTTTAATAAATAAACCATTTTTCATATAGGGTAATAAATAAAATAAATTCAACTATAAATAATCATTATAAAGATAAAAATATTTTCAAAATAATACCGTTTTATTTATAAATTTTAGACATTAAATAATAAAATTTATTTATGATATAATGATGATACATTAATTACCTTATTAATGAATGGTTAAAATAATTGATATTATATAGAATTAAAATAAAGGTAAAATGAAACTTTTGATTCCATACACGAATTTTATAAGTTCATATTCCATATTAGTATTAATTAAATGTATTTTTTTTTTAAGAAATCTGATTTTTATGACTTTCACAAAAGCCAAATACTAAATAGTGTCAAAATTTACATAAATGAATTTTTAGAACAAATATTATTTTATTAAATGATATAATATTTCTAAAAATGTAAGGTTAATCTAAATGAAATAAATAGTGTTATAAATTTAATTATTTAACCACTTGAGGTTATCTTGGCATTTTATTGTTTTTTTATTAACCATATAGTGTAAGAATACAAGAAGATACGGTAAAAGTTAAACTATTTATCTTAGAGTTAAATCTAAAAGATAAGGTTAATATGGTGAGCTAAACTTGTCTAAAACCTCTTGGTTGAGAGGTTTTATACCCATCATGACCTTATCATAGAAATAAATCCACATAGAGCTATTAGTAACCAAAAATTATTTTATAGTAAAATAATATTTCATGTTTTTCTTAAAGTTCCCCACACCTCTCTAAAAAATGGTACTTACCCTTATCTTAACATCACATCTCCAAATCCATTTTTCTTGACTAAAACCTACTCAAATATCCTCTTAACTACCCACACTACATCTTATATTCCTTACTTTGATCATAAATCCATCATCGGGATCCCTTTTGTTCAAATGAAAATAATGAACCCGAAAACGAGGTAATTATTTCATCACCTCTATCAATGTTCTTTTCTTCATCCACATCCTCTTTCTTTATTGTTTCAATACTAAAATAATTACTCCAATACCTTCTAAATACTGATATGTTCTTATAAATATGGTTAAAACATATTCATTATTCTAACAATCCTATTAATGACAATGTCACTATACGTGCGTACATATGGCTTGCCATCTCCAAATCATGGTGTAGTTTGTTATTCAATGCTTCATTATTTGGATGGGTATAATAATGAGTATAATTTATGTAAATAATAAATTTAATTTATAATTATTTTTTATATATAATATACCATCTAATTACATATTATTTCTCTATCAATATAGTGATATCATCGCTCGTTTGTACGTATGACTTACCGCCTCCACAACGCGATGAGATTCATTTCCACATTCACCATTCAACAATGATTATAAAAAGATATATTATTAATAAGTATGTAATATATGAAATAATATTTCTACTTTGTGTGTATATATATATATATTTACATACATCTCATTCACTTACTTCCGTTCATTACAATATGAAAACGGAAACACCGTTTATGGATACGTATGACCTACCATCTCCATAAATGATGTTTCCATTTAATATATCTCTCTATTATAAATATTTATATTCTGAATATATATGATATATAAATAATTTTTTATATTCTATAAGTATGTAATTCACGATCTAAGTGATGAGATCAATAATAAAAAGATAAAACATGTATGATAAAGAAAGAGATTTTTACCAAAATTGTTAATTTAGCATAGAAATTATTATTAAATGGGTTGTATAAAGTAAAAAATTAATCATATATGATATCATAAATATTAATATGATTCTATTATAATTTAATAACATACTATGGTCCTTATACCAGATTCTAAATGCACCCTCGACTAAATTAAAGTACAATTTAATGGTTAATTCCTCATTATTTTTAGAGATTATTTATGTGTAAGTATTTAATGGGACATATTTGTAATCCATGTCCATGTTTAATAAAAATGTTTTCAAAAGTATTATTTTAGGGTTTTTTTGAAGGTAATATTTTACAATATCATCATTTTAAAATTTTTAATGATTCATTTTTCTAAATCCTTTTAATTAATGTAAATGTTTTCAAAATGATTTTAAAGATTTATTTATATGGACATGATTGTTTTAAAATGTTAATTCTATTCACAAGTTTCAAAGTGGTATGGGAAAATTGATTTAAAAATCTATTTTAAATGAATTACTTTATAAATGTGTGACTTTTAAATGA